>OY288109.1:17254691-18523410 GCA_958431115.1 Syrphus vitripennis
TGAGGAATTCGCTGCGCGCCATTACCCCGCTCACTCATTAAAATCACACAAGAAAAACAGGCGTTGTGTCACCCTGTTTATAGTGTCAAAATGCCATACCATATTCACATTGACCATCACGCGTCATCTTCATATAATGTTGCTGCTGCTGCTGCTGCTGATGCAGCCGCTGCATGGTCGCATCGAAGGACAATATCCCGCTCCGTGTATATAACACTTATTGGCAATGCAACAGGTTAGTTAGCTCATCGATGAACGTGAACGTGAGCTTGAACCACAAAACGAAAACCAGTCCCCAAAATGAAGACTGGTTGCATCGAATGTGATGGCAAAAGCGTTGCGGTCGCGTGTATATGTATCTACGCGCTGCGCATTGCGCGCACTCACGATGAAGGACAATTACAAGAGTCTCACATTAGTGCTTGTTGTGTAGACGCAGCAACATTAATTAAATTGCATTAAAATATGGCGCGCATATAATGCTGTGAAGTCAGCATATACTGCTGCATACTCATGCCTCGGCCCAAAGTGCCCTATATGCTTTGCTTTTGCTTTTGCTTCTGCTGATGGTCAAATTAATACGCAAAAGCCTAAATGGAGAGGGGCATACTATACCCTGCTCAAGTATAAACATCGTAACTGCAACAGAAGATGGCAACTCCTGCCCCGCGAACTGCCGAGGAACCCGCTGAAATGAATTTTTATTGTATTTGCGCGAAATTTGCGCGTCGGAAGCGTCAAGGCTGAGCGAGATTTAGTGATGAGATCAGTAATGCAAAACGGAAATCACCGATGGTGTTGCAGTGGTGGAGCAGGACTGGTATAGCTATAATGGTGGTAGTGGAGTGATAATTAGCCATTCACTTGCGTGTTTTAATTAAGTGTGAGGAGATCGTTAATTACGGATTAAAAGAGAGGGTGCACATTTTGTTGTTGTTTTATTTTTTTTGTTTGTTTTATTTTTCCCTTGCAGCCGATTTTATATAGGTACACTTGAGTTCAACAATGAGTCGTTTACCTTGAGAGTTCTAATTATTTTCAGCCATTTTGAATTGAAACAGGTTAAATAAATTGACCATAAAATTCATCACTTTTTTTGAATAAAAAACTACATACTTGTACAATGTATTGTACATATTGATGATAATATTATCATTTAAATATTCATGAAGCAATGAAATATGTACTTTCGTAGCAGTAAATTAGGGTGACCTTCCTGGTTCAGTAGCTCAACAATCAGTCACGGTAAAGTGCTGGTTTAACATTTTTTCATCCTCGTGGTGGTTTTGCGGGCAACTACTTGCGAAAGACTTCTGGGATAGACTACAGAGCTTACGAAGCTTGGTAACTGAAACCAACACCGCTACCGATACCAACGCCACTCCTTGAATAAGGAATGACGAATCGCTGACGTCAAAAGTTCTCAAAAGCTTAAATTCTTGAGAGCGTTTAGGCTACCGGACTAGTTCCGGACTAGTGTACGTCGTATCATCATCCCAGCGTAATGCCTCAACGGAGCTCTTATCTGACGAGGAAAAGGAGGCCTTTTAGAAACGGCTGGGTTCTGCTTATGATAGAACACCATAGCAACACATAATATTGGTATTCAAGTCTTCTATCGAATGTCAAGTTTGACAGCTACAACAACGATGGGCTCACGCACGTTATGGGAAAACAACGCCAGCACCCGAATGCCTTAGTTGAATACTGAAAAACTTAAGGATCCCTCAGTTGATCGAGGACTAGGAAATTACCTTTTATGTCGGGTAAGGATATGCTGTACGAAAAATTAATCGGTCGGCCCTAAAGAAGCCATAGGAAGCTTTCCAACTTGGACAAGGATCGAAGAAAGGAAACGAGTCAAAATTAGAAGAGACCACTAATAAATGTGACAAAAGATCCATCTGCCTACAGAATTACCAAAGACCCAAGAGGTGACCGAAGCTCTTGGTACAAACCAAAGACGAATCACTGCTCATTTCGGATGAAGACCAGCTCAAAAGGTGCAAGGATAGATTTTCTGCATTTTAAAACCGCGTTTTCGCCAACGAACCGGTCAAAGTAAGCATTTCCCGAATATGCCATGTATCCCAGTAGAGAGAAATCTTAACAATCGAAACACTGAAACACTGAAGAACAACAATGCGGTTGGACCTCATAGTATCCCTGCATACATCTTACAAGAAGCGCCAACAAAATCGTTTGAAATACTGCACTAACTCATTGAGAGAGCTTGGGAAACTCAGAGCTTTTCTGAAGTGTTGGAAAAAAGGAATGATTGTTAATTTCTTAAAAATAGGTGATACAGTAGCAGGAATCGTCCTGGATCAAATAAAAGACCACTTCAAATAGTCACTATAGACCGCGAAAAAGCAGGATTCCGTTCTGGATCTTCCTGGACCACATTAACAACTTAGGGATCAGCATCAAAACAGTTCGCGTTGTTGATAGAGGCCTAACCTGGCTTGCTCCCTGCTTCCCAGATAAATTGATAGCTATTATCACAGCGTACACCTAGATCCAATGGTCATGTTTCATGTTTTGTATAAAGAAAGGCATCAGAAGAAATCCAAAGTGGGGCCAGGCGGGGCTACTGTCACCAATACTTTTATTTCTTTTATGGTAATCAGTGATGTGCTGCACTCAGCCTTGTTGACTTAAAACGGACGAATTCTGTATCATATTACATCTTAAACACCTCTAGACTACATGGATCTCTATCAATTGAAAACAAGATTGGAAACAGAAATTGAAATCATGGGGCCAACGATCTTCTTCTTTTTCATCATTCTCCCTCTATCGTTTCACCCTAAGTCTCCACTTGTGGGGTTCACCGATTTGACCTTTGAAAACGTAGACAGACCTCCCGGTTTTAGATTGTTCCATGTCTGAGGCCAACTAAATGCAGGTGTCGTTGCATTTGCTTCATCCAAGAGTTTTTGTGTCAGCCTGGAGTAACAACTCTATAAGCTTAAAGACCAAACTATGACTGTTCCACTCAAATGTCGAAAATTTAGGACTGAAACTTTGGTCAGAAAGTGAATTGAAGGATGGAGTCTTAGCTTCAAAGTAAGCTATACAAAAATATTGTAGTCGTTTTAGTTGTTTCTTAATAATTATTTTTCCAATTAAATTAATTTTCATAAAATTGCTCCACCTTCCTAAAAAACAATTCTCCCGAACGATTTCTTAACTATCTCAATTTAATCTACACGCTAGCCCTGTAGTCTTATGTCACACCGTATACAAATCACCCTGTATTTGCAATATGCAACTCTTTGACATTTATTTTTTTTTTCCAATTCTATAGCATATCTGCATATTATGCATATCAATCAATCAGTACCTCATGCATACTACACCTTAAATGCACTAAATAGATAAACGAACCTTTCATTTGTCATATGTATGTGTCCTGTCACATGGACAGAAAATTCCATTTCCGGGATCACTTATTCTCCAGTTCATGGATCTCACACTCCCAGACTAAGCTAAAAACCCAACACTGAACTGTCACTGTCACACGAAACTCAAACCAAACAATAAACAAAAAAAAAATCGAATTAATGTCTGCTGTCAGTCAAAAACACCCTAATGTGACAATATCTACTCACAACAGTCTTTTTAATTATAAATCGATCGTAATCTCTCATTTTTCTTGGGCCATTTTATGTGTACCAAAACCAGCGAGGTCCCGCATTGTCCGATTGTATATGCGCGCGGACTGGACCGCCTCCACCCATATAATACCTGGTAACTACTCGAGGTACACATTAATAATTACAATGTAAACCAACAAGCAATGCAACACAACACAGATCGCTATCACCAGCTGCTGTTGTTGTTAAATTGTGTGCACAGTGCACCAAAGTTCCATTCTGTGTGGCACCTTCAAGTCCAAGGAGAGAGGACACAAACTGAATTCTGGGCTTCACCGTCTTGGATTGACACACTCCAGTTGGTTTTTCAGTTTTGGTTTTTTGGGCAGCACCAAGTCTCTCTCCAAGGTAAACATTTGTACAGTGGTGCACTGTGCACCACAGTCGAGTGGCGCCCACTCAACTATCACATTTTTGTCGCCGTAGTCGAAGTATAGTCGTCGCGTCGTTGTATCGCATCGCATCGCTCGCGCCAAATGGCATTTGCAATTAATCATACTTTTTTTGGAACCTCGGCAGCAGCGGCGCGGCGGAGTGATGGAGTAGTACCTATAGTGCTCCTGCTGCAACTATGCCAAGAGTTTGCATTGCAATGCAACAACTGTCTCGAGATTAGTTTGTTACCTGTTCTGATGCAAAACTTAGCGGGTGCACTGGTCCTTTGGAATATTGTTTATCCAGGGGTATAGAGGGTGTGTCTCTCAGTCAATTCATCTTAATCGTTTTGGGCCATTTATGGGGAAAATTAACGAATGCTGGAATCAGTGGACACATCTACCTATACTCGTACTACAAGACACTTTTGGAATGTTATGGCCACAAACCAAGACGAATTGAAATTTGTCCAAGATTAGATTTGCCTGGTGTGATAAAAATACAGGTATGTATATGGTGCGGTGAAGTTAAGGAATGTTAAATTTAAATAAATTATGGAGTTGCTTTGAAAGGAAAGAAATATTAATGTGCAGAATAATACCTATACTAAATTTGAGTTAAGCCCAAATATATAATTTGAACCGAAATAACATTTTTTCTCAGGCATTCTCTATTATTCGGGGAACAACAACTTGTGTTTTTGTCAATCATAGCAACGTTTTCAAAAATATATTTGGCCTCCAGACGAGACAGAATCGAAAATTGGTTTAACGTGGACACCTGCCTATTTTAGCCTAGTTCCACGGTAACCCACAATAATGGAGTCAAATTAGTATTGACCACCACCCTGAGGAAGTATTAGCTGCCCCAGTAGCAAATTAGTGAATATGTTGGGGCATATTCACTCTCCTTGCTCCGGAGCGGGGTCTATCTAACACCCCTTGTATCCAGAACCCACAGAGGCACTGTATACCATACGTTGCCACGACTTGACTAACCACAGCCACCACGATACTCCCACAAGGGGGCCTACCTCATAGATGGACCAGAAGCAAGGAGTTAATGCCAAAAAAACGCCACATATCCATGTTCCGGGGGGGGGGGGGGCACCATCTCCCGTGGTACCAGAATTAAGCTTCCGGTGGAGCTTCGCAACCATTATAGTTACTACTGGATGAGCCCCCACAAGGCTCGAGGCCCAGCAAACTCAGATGTGCACACCCAACCACGAGTCAAGGCAGAAACAAGGAGCCAAGTGCACACACCTACACACACAAAAATACAAAAACAAACTACAAACCCTGCAAGCCTCACAAGAGACAGGGACGAGATTCATGAATTCTTCGGTTTCGTTAGAATCGACAAATTTCACTCTAGTCTCGGTCTTGGCTAGGAATTTCCCGATTGAGCGGTTTTTTGTTTTGGTGAGAAAAATTAGAAATAACTTTGGTGTCATTCTCAAAAGCAGATCACTTCACCGATTCATTGAAACTACAATCCAAGAAATTTCCCAACCCCCTGTGCTACCCACTTAAAATATTACTTCAAACCTAATCCATTGCCGATCCTATAAATTAAACAAGACTTTCTATAATATTCCCAAAAAGCCCTTACATAACACAAAACAATATCAGACAACTTGTATAAGTCATCATCTACCAGCTATGTTATACTCCAACTTAAACGAGAACTCTCTATGACTGTCTGCTTTTTGAAATCTGCAAATAAGATGCACGCCCCCAATATAATACCGCGCAGCATCAACAGATCGATTCATTATGTCAAAGTTCATTTTTTATTCACTCTAAAGGTATAGGTTGAGTACCTATGCTATTTTGTTTCAAATGAAATCTCAATTACCGTTACGCGAAAATTGTGACTACTATTATTTCCTAGACTAACAAAAATCCAACCTTCTAGTATAACGCCGCGCCGCGCCAGGCCGCTGCCTGTTATTGGCTTCCTCCATTTTTTTTTTTTTTTTTTTTGTATCCGAAGCCAGTTGTTAGGTCTGCATAACACCGAGGAAACAAATTACCGCTCGCTTAAATCTCATTTACCCGAGTCATAAAATATGCTATCAACTTTTAACATTTGCAACATTAATCGCCACGAAGTGTTATTTAACGCTAATCACAAGTTAGCGTTGTTGCTTGTTTGGAATATTTTTTATTTTGTTATGTTTTTTTTTTCTTCTTCTTACATTCAGGGGATAAGTTGAACTGTGAACAAAACGAGACAAAAAAAAAATTAGAAATTGCACGAATCGTGGGCGCCCAACGGCAGGCCACCATCACTATACTTCGATGCAACACCAGAACACAAGGCAATAACAGCAACAGCAGCAGCAGCAAAGGCCTTCATATTATTAGACATTAACCCACTAATAGGACCGATTCATCCTAATCCAAAGTCTAGGAAAATTTTTCACTAAAGTCCACTATACACCACCATCACTACTATGCCCTGATCAGCAAACGAACCAAAAGAGTTCTATCTCCGGTAAACAATTTAATTGACCTCATTTGAAGATGGAAGCAAACTCTTAGTGCGCTGGAACTAAAAGCAAAAGATACACTGACTCTTCTAGAGCTTCTGTGTGCTGTACTGGAACTTCTGTTCCCGAGAGATATGCTAGCTGTTGCGCGAGAAGGTGATTTTTGTTCGGTGGGATGAAATGGGCGGAATGGTGTGATGTAGTGATGTACACACCACCATCAAATCTACTTAATTATTTAAGCAATACCCCGGTGAGTTGTGTCTTAGTTTGGCAACTAGACAACACGACTTCGAATGGAGACCATATCCGTCCGTCCGTCCGTTGCTTGTCCATTCGATCCGAGGTACTCTGAGCAATTTATTGCATCCACTTTAGCTCTAGACGCGTCGTTGATTTTTTTTTTTTACCCAAAGCCATCATCATCCCTATTTACCTAGCCCCCAAATTCATCTCTTCGTGATGATGGTACAAGGCGGACGCGTACGATATAGAGTGCATTTGAAATCTCTGAACTAAGGGATGCTGTCCTAACTCATTCATTGCTAATTCCAGGACTAATTCAATTTGCAGTTCTGGTGAGTAATTCTAATCGAATTTGGCATCTATAGAGGATTTCTTTGTAGCTGCCAGAGAATCTGGAATTAGTGATGGGGCTGTGAACAAGAGGTGGGACATACATTAAAAGTGGTGGAAATTGGAAATTTCTAAAAAGATTCAATTTCTGTTTTACCAGAAATTATTCAGCCTGGGGGAATGAGGTCTGTATAAATTTCAACCTGTTAAATCTGAGTTTGTTGTTATCTCGGTAAGAATTTTGCTTAAAAGCCCTTTTAAATAAAATTTGAGTGACATTTCGAAATTATCGAAATTATTTCTTTGATTTCTAGAATTTATGCAGAAACAGTTCGGGAAAAAAAAATTTTTTCCTGTTCGCTTAATTTTTGGGGGAAACAGTCTAGCACCGTTAAATCGCTCAATCTTGGAGGCCACTTCACGGATCCGAAACGTGAAACTACGCGGTTACCAAACGTTTCTGCTGTGTGACATGTTGCACTGTCTTATTAAAACCATACCTAATGCTCATCATGGTTCTCCAACTGATGAACAAACAAGTCAGTCACCATTGACTGTAACGTCCTGACCGGCATCGAACGGGACCAATAGTAAAGCACACCAAACAGTCACTTTGTCTTGATGTAATAATGTCCCAACATACACTTGAGAATTATCATCACCCAAAATACGGCAGTTTTGTTTATTGACATAGCCATTCAACCAAAAGTGAGCTTCTTCCGTTGGCCGTAAAATGGACGTAGTGCACGATACGTATTTCGAAAAGAACAATGATTTTCATAATAAATTTTCACAACTGGAAAGTTGATGAAATGCCAAACCAAACCGAACTTTTTTTTTTATATTTAGCGCGCACAAAAGGGGATTTTATGTAACCTTTACATGTCAAAAACACAGTGCGAGCTTTAGGTAAGTTGGAGAGGATTTCAGTATATCACAATGAGAGAGAAAGACAGAGCGTTGGAAGGGAATTCCACATTCGCGTAGTACGGCTAAAGAACGAATCCCTATACTTGACAGTATGGCCGAAATTGGGTTCAAGAGCAAACTGATGAGCATTCCTGGAAGCGCGAGTATTACGGTTGAATCGTTTAAGGGGAGGAATGCAACTGGCTATTTCATTTGAGCACTTACCGTAAAAGTAACGATAACAGAGTGAGAGACAGGAAACGTTAAGCCGGTGTTCAAGTGACGTAGAAGTATCGATATGTCGTCTTTGTATACTGTCCAAGAGGATTAAGTAAGTTGCTGGAGCACCAGCATAGAGATGGGAGTTATACTCAAGCTTTGGACGTATATAACTTTTATAGATAATAGCCAGATCAGAAGGGGAAAAGAATTTATTGCATCTCCAAAGGAAACCTAAACATCTTGCGGCATTTTTGGTGACGTTAAGTATGTGACTATTCCACAAAAGATGGTTTGTGATACACATACCTAAAATCGCAAGCTGATTGGTTTCTTCGATGCAAGTGCCACTCATAGATAATGGCAGGGGGGGTACGTCTCGCTTTAACGACAGAAGGCAGCATTGAGTTTTCGAAGCATTAAATTCTACGCGATTTCTTAATCCCCATTGTACAATGCTGTCTAAGTCAGAATTTAATGAACTTATCATATTTTGCCGTTTCAGTTCCACGTCCGAAGAGCAGGGATGTGAATCTAGAAACGATTATGAAAAGCTAATGGTGCTATTGACAGCGAAACAATTTAATGGATTAGCAGTTGCAGACAGGAGATCATTAATAAAAATGAGAAAGAGGGTCGGAGACAAAACAGAACCCTGTGGCACACCAGCATTTATTTTGTGGGTGTCAGACTTGAATCCGTCTAATACTACTTGTATAGAACGATTCGAAAGAAAATTACTAATCCAACGAAGAAGGGTTTCATCGTACCAAAACTACTAAACTTAACAGCTGTTAAAATGGCTGCCAGTTATAAAAGTGTTACCAACTTAAAGTTCTGCAATTATGAAAAAAACAAACAAAATCACCAGTAAAAACATGAGAGGGTGGAAGTATTTCGAAAATTGGAGAGAGCGTTTAATGTTTCCGAGTTAAACTGAACACACCTACGTTGAAACAAAACAACTAACAATTTGTATAACAATAGGCATAGCTACATAATATTTAAATAATGCGTGCAAATATGCACCTCCCTTAAAGGACAGCTATCTGATAAGCGTTTCCCATTTTATTAAATAAATACCAGAACCACACTATTTGAAAATTTTATTTAATCAAAACAAAAAAAAAACTTTGGTGATACCTGTCAAATGTATGTTAAATTCAACACCACGTATAATGTATTTTGTTATTTCAGGTAGCAAAAGGCTATCTTTTGGCCACAAATCACAAACCACGTCCGCACAAAAGTAAAACACAAAAATAAAAAAAAAATATCCGAGATTATCACGGGACCACAAAAATGTGTCCAACTGTCAGTTAAGAGCGTATATAGCTTTTATCTGTCAAAAAAATATAAAAAAAAAAAAGTTTTATTTTTTTTTGTTGTTGCTTTGCTTGACTTCTATTTAGTTGATATATAAAAAAAAAATGAAAAATGAAAAGAAAAAAATAATATTTCCGAGATTTTGAGGTTTTCTTTAATTTCTCTGTCTCTTTGTCTGTCTTCCTTACAAAACTTCAACGTTCCAGTTTTTTTTTTTTCAAAAACAAAATCCAAATCCACATTCAGTCCAATGGTAGACTTAATGTCATCATCATTATTACCTCTTGTCAAGCGATATGTCATCGCAGAACTTTTGCTAAGCTGTCATCAGTTTATTATACGAAAACGAGGGAATCCAAGAGTGTGAAATATGTGTATGACCACCACCACACGACCCACGACCCAAAAATTCCATCTTGCATCATGGTGGATGAAGAAGTGGGGTATAGGATCTCTCGGAGTGTATATATACGGAGTAAAAAACCATCATCATCTTTTGAGTCTTCGAGATGAGATATCTGGGTTCGTCCTCCTTTGGATATAATTAAATTCGTCAAGTGTTGCGGAGTCAGTGTGCTGTGGTTTGGGATTTCGAGTGGATTTTGTTATTAAGTCAAACCGCACAGAGCCATGGAGTGTATGGAGTTTTGTTTGATTTTATTTTGCCGTTCTTCATTTTTTTTTTTTTTGGTTGGGTTGAGCTGTTGGCCCAAAAAGAAGTTCCATTTGGAACCGAAAATCGTTTGTCCACCATAAATCACTTCTGGCCCGGATGCTGTCATCTTTTTTGGATTTTATTAATCTCTTTTTTTTTGTCTTCTTCATTCACTCCCTGGTGCATTGTTCCTGCGTCGTCGTTGCGTCGCTGGAGTGTGGGGATGGTGATAGTGAAGCCGAGGTTGCGTATATGATGTTCTTTGTGGCCAGGAAGATGATGATTGTGGTCGTTGTTTTTTTTTTGTGTGTTCTTCTATACCCTCTCGCCCATCAGGACAATGGCACAAGCGTTTAATGCGGTCGTGGTTTATGTCATGTGGTCTTGATGGTGTCGTGGACATAACGCGCGCCCTAGGTCTCTTTCGTTCCACCATCATGAGAATGTCATATGTGAATGTGATTTGTTGTCGCCTAATATATCGCATATGAGAAATGCGAGTGGTTTTTTTTTCGTAGGGTCGATCAGAGAGTCCAACTCCGGAGACACAGGGCCGACCTCCTCCAATTCGATATGATGAGAGTAGGAGGTTCGCTTGAACTTTTTGCTGCGATATTTGCGGTTGCTTTAGGCCATGTGAATAAGGATTCATAAAATTTATGAACTCAACTGTGCGGTTTTGGTGTTCTAGAAGAACGACATTGTATGGTGGTTGTCTTTCATTAAGCTCTTGATGAGAGTTTTTTTTTTTGGTTTTGTTTTGTATGAATGCCCTGCACTCTCTCGAAACAACTAATTGAGCATGGATTTTGATTAACTGCACCGTAGGCCGAAGAGATTGGTTGTGGTTGGCAATATATGGAGTTGGAAATTTTAAAGAGGATATGAGTGTTTCAAAAAGAATTCAATTCAAAGCCTTAAAATGTATTAAACTGGCTTTTCAGAAGGATCATTAATCATTGCGGATCGAGTTTTTGGATTCTGCATCGACATTATATCTGTTTGAAAATATAAGCTCTAACGCTTTCTTTCTATTTTTGAGCTTATATATGATATTGATAAGTGGTTGGTGATATATTCTCTGTGAATTACTTAAACATAAACAAATATTGCCATAAGTTAAACTAAACTTTGAAAAAGAAGATTCACGGTTTCAAGAATCATTGCAGCCTTTATTGCGAAAACCAACTCAGCTGTTATGTGTAAGTAGAACTTCAAAAAAAGGTAAAGGGTTTTCTCTTTTAAATAGTACTTAATTACTTAAGGCGGCGTCCGGGTCGGACCAGGGCCTCAACCAACATTCTTCTCTAGCCAGCTCAGTCCCTAGCTAGCTGCCTCCAATTTTTGCACCAAGTTGGTTGTGGTCCTCTCCTAGCTGCGTGCGCCACCTAAATCACAGTCTTTCTCTACTTCGCCGTCCCTCGAGATTGGTTTCGAAGACTTTCCGGGCCGGAGTGTTGGGGTCTATTCGCTCTACATGACCCAGCCATCTAAGCCTCTGGACCTCGTATCGTTTGACCACGTCAGCATCGCTGTATAGCCCGTACAGTTCATGGTTAAATCTTCTTCTCCACTCTCCATCTATGCAGACGGGACCGAAAACCACCCAAAGAATTTTTCTCTCGAAGTATCTCAAAGCGTTCTCATCTACCTTTCACAAGGTCCATGCCTCTGCGCCATATATAAGAACCGGGATGATAAGGGTCTTATAAAGAGACACCTTAGTTGGAGTTTTGTGCTAAATTTTATAATATAGAGTATGATATAGAGCCCTTTTTGGGCTATTTAATTTTCAAAAAATAATTTAATTTTTTTCTAATACTCAAAATATCTTTGAAAATTGAAGTACTGAATACTTTTTATAAATTTTAAAATATTTTTACGTAAAAGTTAGAATGCAATCAGATGAATCGTTGTTTAGAACATCGGAAGTAAGAAAGTGATTAACACAGCCAACTTTAATTTAGAGATTCTGTTTTTGTTAAAACATAGATTTGATAAAAATTTAATTTTCCAAGAACTCAAAAAAAAAATGTGCAGCAGGTAGGTACCGTTATTTTTTGTCCTAAAATTAAAAAAAAATATGTACATTTATAGGTTTTGGTCTGATTATTTTTCCTAAACCCAAGAGCTTTTTAATAAATTTTGCATAAATAGTAAAGTCAGGGAATATGGACACCAATCATAGGGTGTCCGGTAAATCGTAAGCTATACTTTGGGATGTGATTTTTGGTCATACACTAAGAAAACAAATTGTGTAAAGTCTGATTTTGTGTACTTTGACTCATGTTAAGATTAATTTCTCTGTTAGTACTGATGGACCTCATTTTACATTTTTTTAGTAGAAATACTATCCTTTAAAACTACCTTTAAATTGAGCTGGTATGTTTTTAGGGTTGCCGTATATTCAATTTCAAATGATGTTCCATTTTTCTTGACCGAGCAAAATTTTGGCTTTGAGGTCATTTTTTTTTTCAAAAAATGCGTAATGAACATACAGTTTTTTAATTTTTACCTGATGAACAAAACATTAATAAAAACTATTGATAAGTCTTTCCAAAAACCCACATATTTTATGATACTTGGGAAAATCCAAAACAAGTAAAATTACAAAAAAAAAATATTTTTGCCCCGAGATGTAAAGGCTTTGGATAGTTTTAAGTATTTTTAAGTAGTTTCAAGTATTTTTTTTATTATGTACACAAATACAGTCATAATAAGTGCTCAAAGTGCTCTCCTGTTTCTGCATGCATGCTAGAGCCCGTTTTTGGATTTCAATTTTAAAGTTTATTTTCAATAACTCTTGCCTTACTTTTAGTGATCCTTCGGAAATACATTGTTCTAATTCAGTTAAAGATGTTATTCAGATGAGTACCTAAACGACATCTTTAATTTTACAAAAAAAAAATCAAATACAGTGAGATCGGGAGATCTATCCATCGATCTCCGTATTCCTATCCAGCCAATCCTTAACTTCATAGTGGGCCGGAGCACCATCTTGTTGGAAATATGAGGAGGCTAGTTGAATCAGTTGAATTATCCTCCAATTGTTCTGGTTGATTATTTTGTAAAAACTCCAACTATTTCCAATTACACCTGCCCACATATGTATATTGACGCTGAATCTGTGTTGACATGATGTTTGCCGTCTTGAATGTGGATTGTTCGAAGCCCATGGAAATTCGTCTGTCCAAAGAATTCTGTTTATCAACTGGTTGTCATCAAAACTTCTCTCTACCAACCACTTACAATATTCGAGCCTATTTTCAAAATCATCGGGAAACAGTTCTTGCACAGGTGTATGGTGAATTGGTGATATGGATACATATTTTCCAAAATGTTGAAAATGTTTCAAAACCACTTTCAGTACGAAACAAAATTTTTAAAATTTGTCTCTCTATGATATTTACTGGCCTTAGTAAATTTTCAATTCAGGATCTATTTTTTTCAATATGTAAAAAGTTAAACAAACAATTGGCACGAAATCTTTTTACCTCTAAGTTAACTTGACTTGTATAATTTTTCAATAGAATTTAAAAAAAAAATTGACAGTTTTGTTTATTAATTAAACATTTAGCATGCCTAAAAACATGGACAATTTGAAAGAGTTGTTAACTTAATCACCTCAAGGCATTCTTTTCACATAAAACCATTTAACCATAATATCTATAGATATGACTAGATACCAAACTGACCCGATTTGCATACCTCAACTGCAACAACACAAGAAAAAAAAAAAAAAAACTGCATTGACCAAACAGCACAAGCAACATATCAATAAAATCTCATTCAGTTCATATTTTTGGTTCACTTAAATCGATCAAGATTCCAAGAGCAGTTCCCGTACATTATATTATAGCCTGCAGCGTGCTGTCTACAAAGCCGCGTGGTTTTTTTGCCGCGCACTTTTTTTTCATAGACATATCACTACACCGCACCGGCTTCCTTTCAAGTATAAGTTGCCGCCGCTGCGCCGTCACAGCTACCACCATCGCGTCGTCGGCAAAATACGCCACATTATAGTTTAGTCAAAAAAGCAATGAAAATGCCATTCTCAGAGTCTCTCAAAACCCGCACTCGATGCTATAGATCCAGGTTTTGATTTATGCCAATTGCGTTAATTTCCCAACATGACACATTCGAAATAGACAACAGCTATACAACAACCAGCTATAATCAAATGTCTTGTGCGCAGGCTCAGCTGTGCTATTTTAATGCAACTGTCTATATTACTATTTTGTATTTTGTATTTATATTGAACGAGCAAACATGGAAAATGGATTCATAAATCTTAAACAGCTAACATGCATCAACTGGTTCAAATCGAACTCGGAGAAGTTCCTTTTTATAATCCTTCACCTCCTTGAGCTACAACTTTACATTTGCAACAACCCCCTTGCCAAGAAGTCACTTTCGCTTATAACCGATAGTAAATCAATGTCTTGGGGTTCTAATCTCGGCTAAATGACGATTATTGCTCACAAATGAGCGTTGACGAGCTACTAACTCACTCATGAATAAGAGTCTTTTTGGTAATTTTTTTTTTTTTTTTGTTCCATCAGCTAGAAGTAGTAGAGCCTTTGAAAGATGGCTTGAAATAAATTTGAACGAATGTGTCTGGCTTGGGCTCCTGGATTTGCATAGAACAGCGAAAACGTGATTCGTCGATTCCCGATTGCCGATCCCGACGGAGGAGCAACGACGACGAGACGACCGACGACGACACATGTTGTGTGCAAGGACGCATTCTCATCGTCACCCTCAAGCCTCGTATAGAAGAAGCACTCTTAAAACTGAAAGCATTTTTTCTTTGATGCCGGCAGAGGCAGAGTTGTTGTTGTTGTTGTTTTTTTGGACCTCAAACCCATTGGGAAATATCGAAATGGAAACTATCTTTGGCACATGGATGCATTTAGTTGTTGAATGGTGGCAGAGGATAGTGCGCGAATTGCGCTTTTTATTATCGCCACCACCACCGCCGCCGCCATATCACGTCGTCGTCGGCGACCAATGCATCTACAGCGAGCTGCTACTGCCACTATATGGTAGTTGAAATGGTGCACGGCACAAGTGGTTTGGCCGATTACACGACGTAGACATGGGTTATGAATAATTTAGATCCCACAGAACCCATATAGAGTTGTATATGCAAAGCTATATGATGTTGCAAATATTATGCACACAGTAGAGTGCAGAAAATCTGCATGCGTCGTCGTCGGGAAAGGGCGACGGCGACAACGGGAGGAAGTGGGTGGAAGATACAAAGGGCAGGGTATTTATTGTTTGCATGCATTACATGTCGGGTAGTAAACTATGTCGATTTTATTTAATGGGATTTGTTTTTGTTGTTTCTTTTTTTTTTGTTGCATTATTTTGTTGAAAATGTGGTGCATGCATTTATATGCGGGACAGGATGTGTTGTGTCCTTTTAATGCAAAAATATGTTATTGATGGGAATAGACGTGGTTAAGCAAGGCGAGCGTTTTTTTTTTATTTTGTGTTTGTTGGAAAATTGCAGCATGTTGTGGATTTCGTTTTTCGTCATGTGCTGTGTTATGATGGTGTTGTTTGGAAGAAGACAATAGAGGTTGGAATTGAGAGTGCGTGCAATATGGATTGTCGTGAGTGAATATGTGTTGGCATACCATATAATCGAACCAATAATAGTTTTAACCTCTTTTCATTTTAGAATATTCATATATGGGCTTATCCATGCGAATGTAGCCACTTTAATTTTTAATAACTATTCCTTTTACAAAATGGAGGATTTAATTAAACATGATGTAATGATGACAGTGCGAAAAAAGTTTCACTTGTTATAAAAAAAAAACAAACTACAATTTCAGAACTAATGAATTCAAAACTAATGTTCAGGTGGAAAGGTTGTCCTTACATGAAATAAGATTCTACTTCACTTCTATCAGCCGGGGCCTGGTACTGGCCTTCTTCAACAAGTATCTCCACCTATCCCGGTCTCGAGCCGACGCCATCCATTGAACCCAATTGCTGCGCCATCTCTTCAGCCCAAGCATGGTCTACCACACTGCAGTCTAACATAGAATATACCACAAAGGACTTTCCGAGCCAGTTCCTCTTCACTCAAGTGAGCTACATAGGTGCCCTGCGGAACGGAATCTACCGAGCTTAATTTTTGTAACTATGTCTGCTTCAAGGTAGATTGCGTAAAATTGATGATTGTACCGTCTCCGGAATCGTCCTTCCCCACATGTGGGGTAACCAATTCTCCTTAAGACTTTTCTCTCGAACGCGGCTAAGAGGTCGGAGTGTCTTTTGCTAAGCACCCAAGTCTCAGATCCATACGTGACTACTGGAAGGACCATGGTCCTGTATAGCAGCAGTTTTGAAGTTATGGTGAGATTTCTGGATTTGAAGAGCTTTGACAGACTATAGTAGGCTCTATTGGAATTGAGCAGCCCCCCACGTACATATTTCTTCTTCTATATTATTATCGGCGGCTACTATTGACCCCAAAGTATTTAAAGGATTGCTCCAAATTCGTGTTCCGCTACCTTGGCCAAACCAAACAAATTACTTGACCAAGGAAATACATACTTTACTATACAGATGGCGCTTACAGCTTCGCCTTCAACCGAATAGTCTATCCAGACAGCTTTGATTCAACAATTCGCTGGGCTGGTGCTCTACGCGTACATAGCTGTACAATCCGTCAAGCTCGTTTTGGAATCTTCTTCACAACACTTCTGGAATGCACTGAGGATAAACAAAATCACTCTACCAGAATCATGTTGCTAAGCATCAAAGTAAAGTTTTCATCCAAATCTTCTATGTTTTATGGTTCTGCCTCATGTGCTTTAAAAACAAAATTATTAAATAAAAAATAAGCTGTCAATTACCTAATATTTCTCAATTCACCTTCTACGTCAAAAACTGCTTCACTAAGAGAAGAAACAAAAAAAAGTCAACCCAACCCTGCATAATAGTCCTCGTTTTACAACAAACTATTGAATATTAAAAAGTTGCAAAAATTCTTCGACATTGTCAACACACACACACCTTATACCTATCAAAAATTGGCCACGAAACAATACATCATCATCACACTCCTCAGCATAATATATATTATATCTCGTGACCAAAACTAAATAAATAGTTGCAGTTTTTCAAGTATATGAGACCACGTTAGCATTTTTATTATATTGCTTAAGATCAAAACGTTAAGTGCCAAAAACAAATAACATAAACGACATCATCGACAATGGAGCCCAAAATGAATTGTCTCCCTCTCTAAGAGGGTGACCTCTGTCTGCCAACGATGTATTTAAGAACAACGTGCCTCTTCTTATCGACAGCAGTGCGCCAACCGTAATGCTTTTGACTTCGTTAAATGTCAATTTTTTGTTATATGCTCAAGTAGCTTGCACCCAACTATACACCCCGCTCACATCAGAGGGAAACAGATCGTAGAGGAGAAAAAAAAAATATCAAACGATTATTTCCAATTTCAAGTTATTTAATAGCAGATCGCGCGATTTATTTGGCAACGAATTTTCTCATTTTGCTAAAAAATTCTTCAGGTTTAGTTTGTCATGAGACCAGCGAAATTAAATGTAGTATAGTTTGAGACGCAGGGTTGCTATAATTGAGTAAAAAATGTAAAGGGTGTTTTTTTAACTTTAAGTTGGCAAGATTTGTTTAACTAGAGGTCGTTTTAACATTAAACAGGAGCTAGTACTGAACCAAGGCTGAACCAAGATTGTATAACTGGCTCTATACAAAACTGCCGTATTTGGAGTAAAGATAATCCGCAAGTGTATGTTGAGACACCGTTACATCCACAACTGGCCAGAACGTTACAGGCAATGGTGATCGCTATAGAGCCATGATTACTAACTTTGCGTTCCTAAATTGAACAACCATGATTGTGCAGAAGCTGTGGTTGCAAGGAAACGTTTGTTAATCGCATAGCTTCACGTTTCGGACCGGGAATTAGTCTCAATGAGCGTGCAATTTAACTCCTACTCCAGACTATTTTCTGTGGTGATTTATGTGAAGTCGCTAGTCTAAGCTAATAAAGCCTGAAACTATCGACCACTTGGAGGACAACATTCACCGAATGGCGGAATCGATATAAAATCTCAAATGTTGGAAAAAGTGATTGAAAATTTTACATCCAGATGAAATTACGTCCGAGACGATCATATTCCAGGAATCATATTTAAATCATAATCCATTTCTATGTTCTATACCTCTAAAAAAACACCCTTTATTTGTCAACATTCAGTATAAAAATTCAACTCTACATCTCAGACTATAAAATAAATCTCTCTATACAAAAAGCCAAAACTAAGTAAGAGATTTATTGTCGATATGTATTTATGTGTGTCAGGTTGTGAAGTATCTGTACTTATAGAGCCATGGCATGTTGCAGAACACAAATCCTAAAGGTAATTACACATCGTGAAGTGACTTCAATTTCGTGATTATTAAAACTAGGTTAAGACAGCTATTATACAAGTATACGAGTATATTGCAGATGTGGATGTTGTTGTGCCTGGCTGGCTTTTAGAAAATTAGTTTTAACAATCGAAGGTGATCAGGATCGAGTTTTCACATTAGAAATTGCGCAAAAGTTTGAATACTTTTTTTTAAACTAGCCTTCAACTCTTCGTTGGTAGAATTATTTTTTTTCCAATGTACACTTTTTTATTACAAGCTAATTTTATACAAGCTAATTTTTTTGTAAAACTAAATTTTTAAGATTCAGTTTGTTTTCAAAAGATAACGGTATTTGTCATTATTAAAGTGCTAACAACCCCCTTAAAAAATTTTCTTGAAACGGATCCCTAAATGTAAAATTGTAAACTAGGGCCTAATAGAACTCTCAACCATGCCTGTGTGCCTTTTATTGCATAAATGGAGGAGACCAATTATTTTATGCCGAATCTTCTAGGGTGAGTAGCACTCCATTCTTGACAAGTGACACTCTCGGAGAGTTTCTCAATTTCTCGCAAGAGACAACAGTCTGTGAAAAAAAACATTTTTCGTTTTTAGATGGACAAGGCTGGGAATCGAACCCAGTTTTCGGCTTGAGGACTGTCATTTAATCACATGTCACGGACTTAATCGTTAATTACTATTATAATTATTAAATTTTGAAATAGGTGGGTCTGGCAATTCTGTTCTGTCTGTCCTTTGAGCTACAGTCTAAGCGGGTGTTTATATTTTCTTGAAACTTGGTTAAGAGTGTTTTTTGAGCCGTATCTCCACATGTTTCGAATATTTCTTAAAGGCCAAAAATTAGGTTTGAAAGTTTAGAATGTGTACTTTAAGGGACGATAGTAATTATTAATTTGTATTTTTGTTGTAAAAATGTTTTTTTTTTTTTTAAACAAATCATCCTTAATTTTAGTTTACTTAACGTTTTGAATCTTTTACATTAAAGCTTTAAATTTGAATATTTTTTGAATAAACATTTTTAATCTGACATTACATTGATGGCTTCCAAGAGTTCTTCCATTTATTTGTCTACATCAAGGCAGACTATTTTATCTTATACCTAACCTAGAATATAATATTCTTCTCCAGACTGACATCATTTCTCAGTTATGCCTCGAGGGACAAGACATACATATGCGGTTGGTTCTCGGTTGGTCGTTCTTATGATTTATTCGCCTAGATCGCTGGAAAAGTGTTGGTTTCACAGCTGGACAAATCATTACACGTCTTTTTGAGTTTCCTTTGCAGAATTGCCCTATGGGGAAGTGACTACCTACACCCAGTTCCCATATATTCTGTGTGGAAGACTTATACACGACTTTCATGCTAGCAGCGTGCCACTGTCAGCGGAGCCTTATATCTATATATTTTGCGCGTAGGCAGTGTGTTTGGTCCTTGTTCGCGAACGAAATTAACATCTTAATAACCCTAGATCGAGCTTGGAGCCCGATTTTTCTCACACACCACGAATGCACGAATGCAAAAATCTTTGTTGCCTGTGGTCAGTTTCCAGGTCGGTCGGATCGGACGACAGAGAGTTTTGTTGCAGAGGGTTGGTGAGCGGGCGACTGCAGCATTCTGTTAATTGCCACAATTTATATCCCAAAATTTATGTCGACCCACGAAGTTGTGTTCGCTTTTACATTAAACGACGACGACCTAAATGGCGTCGATGACGATGATGAGGACGACGACAACGACGACGACAACAACGCGCGCACTCAGTCCAGTCCTGTCCTGTCGCGGATTGCTCTGATGGCCTGGTCGACGGTCGTGTGACTTGACGTTGTTGTTTCGATTCGATTGCATTAAAGTACACACTCATTAAGACTTAATTAAGATACAACGTCTTGAAATCTGTTGTTTCCTTTGGGGCCTTGCCTCAAGTTGTTTTCTGTTGTTGGTCATAATATACTTACTTACTGACTTACAACTGCGATGCTGCTTCCTGTGGTGTTTGGTTCGATTTGAGCTTAAGCGGAGATTACAAGTGGGATACAGAGCTATACAACAACAGACCAGAATATCTCTTCAGCTGTCAATTGTTTGGTGGACCACTGGGGATTCTTATGTTGTTGTGATGTCAGAGCGCAGCAGAGTGTCTGTGGTGGCAGCATGCTGCGATATGATAGAAGCCATTACATTAAAACAGCTTTGTTTGGTTATGTTAATCGAGATCGATGGCACTCATATAGGAGCGCAGTACATGAAGATTTATTAAATTATTAATTAAATCTAAATATGTTTAACAAACGGTTAAGAAACAGAAATGCAGACATCATAAATAGGGCAATCAATATCAAGTCAGTTAATGGTCCTCACATGACAAACGGCAATTTAATGATTAATTCTTAATGACTTTCGATATCTAGGTGAAACAAAAAGAAAATATTGTAGCCACTGAAAAACTGTCAAGGTTCCACTGTTCAGTGGTTTATTAAATTCGGAGTTTCTATTTAAATTGAATCGATGAGTGTAAGAACAGTACAAGCACCATTGGATAAAAATCAGAAATTTGTCTTTCTGTACGTAAATATTTTGTATGATAAAAAAATATACTAATTTTTAGCAAAGAGAAACTCTGTTTTAAATTATCAAACAGACAATAAAGTTTTTTTCTTCAGGGATATCAAGTTATAACAGTTTTTCTTAAATTTTCAGTTTGGCGCTTATACTGTTCTAACACTCACCGATTCAATTAGAGGACTTTTTAACCTCGCTCCGTTTTTTTTTTTAATTTCATTTCTTCCATTGCTGAATTCTTTCATTAAGTATGATGTTATTTTAATAAAAAATCAGGATAGTCTGGTTAAATGTATTTTTTTTTAATTAATTTGTACCTTTCCTTTTTGCTATTTAATACATAGCTACCTTATTCATAAATTCCCTCAAGCCCCATACCTTAAAAGATATCTGATAAAAAAAACAGTTAAATTTTATAATTATAATTTGACATTTAAACAAAATCCTCTTTAGGGATCAAATCACATTAAGTCCTCGCATTAATTTGCATAGTTTTAATTAGAATAATCATCTGGAGAAAGGACCGTGTAACTTACGGTCTCCCGGTCCAGTTATTATAAGGTGTATGTCATATACTTTCCGTTTATCCTTTATATCTGTTCATCTTCATGGTTTTTATTCAAAGAACCCTTTGAATTTGAAATAAGTACGAGTAGGTATACCTAAAAATAAGGGGGATGCTAAAGTTATTCCAAATTTTTAAATATGTTTACTAGATCAAAAATCCAAATCCGCTAAAACCACGAACCTGAGTGAAAGAGTTTCTGTTTTGCTGTTAATGTTTTCGTTGCATTCATTTGTTTTCTCGGTCTCACTCATGTGTTTTTAGTTTTCGAACATAAATTCGAAATGACTTTCTCCCCAAATATCCCGGTCACGAACCGACGACGCCTTCCAATTGCGCAGCCAAAGGCTTCGGTTGTCCTGGTCTACGCCATTAAGAATGTACCATAAAGGACTTTCCGAGCCAATTCCTCGTCGCTCATGCGAGCTAGGTGCCCTGCCCACCGGAGTCTACCAAGCTTAATTTTTGTCACTATGTCTGCGGTCAGCCATCAGCCGAATAGGGGGAATAACATGTAGCATACGAAAACATGCACGTGCCGTAACTATTCGGGACTGGTGGAAGTGTGATCATAGCCTCTTCGCGGCGGCCGCTAGAAACATTGCATCCGCCGATCAGGTTCAAATCAACACGGCTGCGCTACACAATGAAAGCACCAGTAACACCTTTGGACATGCGTTAGGACTCGCCCTGGAACCACTCGATCCAGGGAGAGTAAGTCCTGGAGCCAGTATGCTGGGCGTAGATGGGAAGTGGACACGCCTTAAAAACACAGTCATTAGTACTGCCACTCCAAAAATCAGCCTTGGAGAAGAACATGATCTGTGAGTTAGAAAGAAGCCGAGAGCGAGGTCCGCTCCAGGCGCGGAAGTTCTACCAATCCGTCCAAAACATGACGCAGTACACACCACGCTGCTTTTACTGCAAGGATGGAGAGGGAAATCTAATCACCGATCCCCCAAGCATACTGGAGCGATGGGAAGTGTACTTTAATGAATTGCTAAATGGTCAGCTCACTGCAGAAGTAGAAGCTCCACTACATCAAGAAGAATAACCTATTTTACCGCCACCAAGCATAGAAGAGGTTGAGAAGGCTATAGCCAGGCTTAAGAATAACAAAGCCCCGGGGGCCGGTAGCATACCAGCCGAATTATTCCACCACCGTGGGCCAGCCTTACGTCAAGCAGTTCACGATATTCTAGTGCACGTATGGGAGCAGGAAGAAATGCCAGAAGACTGGCGAAAAGGTATAATTTGCCCCATACATAAGAAAGCAGATGTCACAACGTGCAGCAATCGTCACATTCATCGAACTTTGAATATCTCAACAGATCGTAAACATTTTCTCGTTCAGTCTTTAAATTGGTCAATGAACTAAAATCATTGACACTTTTATCCACACGTCATCCAGACCAGACAGTCCAGCTCTTAACTTCACGTGTGAGTTGGTCATTGTTTGAGACGCTAGAGAGGCTAGCGAAAAGTTATTTTTGTTTTAATTTTTTTCCAGACAACTTGTGTGGACACAAAGATTCTAATAAATGGAGCCGTGTGTCAACGACTTGACTGGCAATGGAATGCCAGTCAAACAAATAAATGATGTTGTTTAGAAAGAATTTCTGTTTAAAGACTCTATGGACGTAGGTCATTGTGTTGTTAAGTGAGGGCGTGTATACAGTTTGGAATTATTGGACCACACTGGTGAGTCATTCGGATCATTGAAGGTGATTTTCTAAGGAGATCTAATGGTCAGTTAAGACTTATATACATTTTCTTGACAGGCATCTTGCATTAGGCGTTGTATATGCCAGGTTTTAAGTTCGATATATTGCGATCAACGATGTAATCAGAGATGAGGAAGTGAAAATCTAGAAAGACTTGGTGGCTTGGAAGAATTAATGTTTTTCTTTTTCTTACTTTACCAAGTTCTTGTGTGTGGAAGAATCGATGTTAAAGAATAAAAAAAGGTTTGGAATTTGGAGGAGTATGTACTTGCACTTTCCTATTAAAATATTCAAAACGATCCTTCGTGTCTTGAGCTGGAGATACCGACAGATAACAGAAACGTTCTTCTGGAAGCATGTATAAATCCAGATGATAATATCTTTAGTAGATGACTAACTAGGTGGTGGTTGTAATCCAGCAAGATGAATGGTAAAATATGTCCCAACTACGGCCTTGAGAAAATCTGCCTGCTCCAATACTTAAGACATAAAATGAAAGCGTTCAGAGAGCCTCTCTTTCACCAGATTGGATGAAATCTACCTTAGGATCAAGAGAAATGGAATCAGTGGCCCCGTAACCTAGACAATGGTGGAGCTCCAGCTCACCTGCGACTCACTAAACAAAAAGAAATCACGTAGATAAGTAGACGATCGACCGAATTGGAATCTTATAAGATGGGGCGTTGGAGTAGTTGTCAAATACGAAAAGTTTTTTCTATGAGAGGTCAGAATGCATTCAAACCTGGAGGGCCAGAAGGTGAAGACTTCCCTATAAATTGTGAAAGCTGGCAAATATTAAGAACTCCGTCGCCGTTTTATTACCGTTTTCACCTTTTTATCAATTCACCACCATAACTATTGAAATCACTTAAGGAGCATTTTTGTTTGTTTCTTTGACAAAAACCCCAACACCTACTTTCTTTTGTACATAACATTCGACTTTCAGCTTTGAAAGCCAACTTTTTACAATGTACGCAAAAATCCAAGGATTCAAAGGCCCAGGTGAAACCTTACAAATGCATCTGTGACTAACTTAAATCCTTTCTTCAAATATATGTACCTAGCTCTCTCTCGTTAGTGCTTTCTCACACAGGGATGTCTAGTAAACGTAAATGTTGTCCATTGGAATACATATATCGACTTCCAATTCCTTGAATATGCAAACAAGAGTATAGGTATGGTATAACGGTAAAGTGTTCGTTCCACTTGTACGTTCTCGCCATTAATCACAGGAGCCTGTGCTAAAGCTATCAGCCAACATAGCAGCACCTTTTGTTCAAGTTCGATATATTTTTTTTTTACTCCTTTTTTCAACAAAAGTCCTAGTACCTATACTAGCTTGCAAAAGGTAGGTATATGTCCTAGATGCAACTACTGATGCAGATTTTACAAAAAAAAACCTACCTGCGTACTTAAATGCAACACACAGAGCAACGTGCAACAGAATCCAAACGTTTTGCAACAAAAAGTGTGCTATAGTGCACTATAAAGTTCGAGAGGGTCTTTTGTTTTGTGTCGTCCGTATTTTGTATTTATGTTGAATGAGTGGTATGCATATATGTAAGTTAGAGTCTCAACGCAACGTCCGTGTGTAGTTGGTTGTCCTTTACACAGGATCAAAATCGATGTACAAAATCGGGTATAAACTGCTTTGCAGCTGCCATTTGTTTTTATAACTTTTTTTTTTTCTTTTTATTGTAACGGGACTTTTGAGTTTTTTTGCATATACTTTCCTCCGTTGTACAATAACTGGGTTGCAATTTGTCCTTATAAGTTGTTATAAATGTTAATATGTATGGATTGGATAGGTAGCTATAGAGATGTTGAAAAGTGTTTGGTTTTTTCGAACTGTGTCAATAGTTTTGTCCTTTGGGATTATATGCAATTGGGGAAATGGAAAGGTAATAAGTTGTTGTAGTAACACACTCAAAGTAGGTATATCAGTGCAGAAGGTGTGCATAGTGCATGCAGAAAAAGAATACAAAAAAAAAGACACTACCACAGCACTTAAACGATAAACTTTATTCGATCTCTTTCCAAAAAAACAAAAAACTTATTTAGCGACTTCCAGATAATCTCTTGATGGTTCTAGTGTCTGCTTCTAGATCTAACTATTCTGACAGATAGAAGTGACAGTTCCCCTTCATCGAGCTTTGACATTCTACCAAGGTTCGAAAAGCTCACTCAAGGTTCACTGCCGGTTTTTTTCCATAATCCGGAAGATGGCGCTTTTCAGAATCGCTATAGTTTAAATGCAAAAAGTTATTATTTTTGAATGTACTTACTTAAAATTAATTTTTGTTTTTTTTTTGTGGCAAATTTCAAAAATACATATTGAGTCGTTTTCGAAATAATTTAATGTTTTTTCTTTCAAAACTCAAACATTTCTTTTTTGAAAATTTAAGTCAATACTTTTGGGGTACATAAGTCTCCTGGAATAGATGGGATAAGAGCGGTTGATATTAATTTATTTGCTCGAATATTGTGCAAAATAATAAATCTTATCCTAACTGAAGCAAAAATACCTAAAAATCTTAAAACTGCTGTTGTAAGACCGATTTACAAAAGTGGATTGAAGAATCAACTGACAAATTATAGACCGATTTCTATACTCCCAGTCCTCGAAAAGTGTCTTGAAGGAATTGTTGTCAATAGATTACAAAGTTTCATTGAAAAACACTCACCTATTAACAAAAGCCAGTACGGGTTTCAAAACAAAAAAAATACAGGACAACTGCTTGGTGAATTTGCTAACTGCATAAACGAGAGTTTAAATAAAGGACATAACGTAATTGTGTTATTTATGGATTTCAGCAAAGCTTTTGACACACTCAACCATTCGAAACTGTTGGAAGCGTTAGCTAGAATAGGGATTCGAGGTAGGTTGGCTGATTGGATGTCAGACTATCTACACAATCGAAAGTTTTCCGTCAAGATAAAAGATGTTAACAGTGAAGAAAAGAGGGTTGAATATGGAGTTCCACAAGGATCTAATTTGGGACCACTTATGTTCATCCTCTATACCAACGAACTTCTTCGTGTTTTCAAGCTAAGTATCCCATTTGCTTTTGCTGATGACACTGCAATTGTTGTTTGCGATAGGTCTCTGGAATCGGCCACAATGATAATGCAAAACGAATTCGATGCTGCTGTTCGATGGTGTCACGACAACGGATTGGTAATAAATGCTTCTAAGACAAAACTTATGCATATCCGAAGCCCACATGTCAAAAAACAGACAAACAAATATATTTCAGGAATGACCTATGTCCAAGCACGCCCACAGTATGCATTGAAGTTGTTGAACTTTATAAATATCTTGGAGTTGTTATTGATTGCCATTTCCTTTGGGACAAACATTAGACAAGCTACGTATTGATCTAAAGAAGAGTCTCTACGCACTTTCGCATTTAAAGTACCATGCTACTGAGGATGTTCTGAGACAAGTCTATTACGCATTGGTAGAGTCAAAGCTGAGATATGGCATACTTGCCTGGGGAAACGCAGAACAACACACATCAACAAGATTCAAAAACTTCAAAACTCAGCTCTAAGAATAATACAACACAATAACAGACAGCAAGCTGAAAACAAATTCTGGGTACTTAAAGTCGAGCAAATTTTCAAGATGACCACAATCCTAGAATAGCACGACAACAACCGTTTTATTCGCCGATACAACATCACCTTAACACCAGACAACGCGCACAAGGTCTACTTCAAATACAACGGCACTACAACATATATGAAAAGAGACATTAAACAAATACAAAATTATAAAACAAGAAAAAGCAATTAAAATATTTATTTTTAAACAATAGTAGTTATTAAAAAAACAAAGAAAAAAAAATTAAACTGAATTATACAATTTTTTTTTGGAAATGTAACTTTTTTATTTTTTAATGACTATAATATAAGTACAATCTTCTGCAGAAAAGCCTAGGTTTCGCAGGAACATATAAATTGTAAATTTTATTGAGAAGATAATAAAGCAAAAAAAAAAGTTTAAGTTGCTTTTATATTTAAAAATTTTGACTACCCATTTTTTTTTTCATTTAGAAGTGAGCCAACATCAATTTAGAAATATTTTTACATATTTTTTTAATATGAATAGATTTTTTCAAATTGTCGGAACCATTTCCGAGATAAATCGGATTTTCCAAAAACACCGAAAAACCATGTGCAGTAGGTACACCTGAGCGTATACGCACTTTTTTATTTTATTGAGTTTTTGATATATTTTCAAATAATTAATTTTGTGAACGTTATAAATAAAAAAAAAGTAAACGTGGATGACTTTTGTCGCTAAAGAAGTCGGTGTTCGAAAGCCATTCCAACTTTCTAATTGAAATAAACTTCATTTACCTGATTTGAAACCGGCGGGCACTTGGCACCGTGCTACATAATATATTTTTCTTAAAATAATAAATTTATCTTTTTATTGGCAATGAAGAATTAAAGCTTTCACAATCATCAGAGTTAAAAAACATGCACAACGGAAATGTCCATCTCCCACCATAACCACACTTCAAGCCCTACATCGACAAGCTGCAATGCTAATAAAGAATCAGTGCAGATATGCATCTGCAATAATTCTTAAAATCCACATTAGTGAGAGCCCACAATGAGTTTGAACTTCAGCTACAGTATCAGCATAAGCGCAGTGATCTGTTCTCCAACTCAAAAAGTCATGTTCATTGGTTTTTAACATGGCGCATAATTCTTTGCATCGCGCCGGTCTTGGTTCATCCAAAATATATAAAAAAAAAGTCATGAACAACAAAAACTAATCGAAGTCTCTCGCTTTTTGCTTTTTACAGAAGCATCCACGTCTTTCAGATTAATTCACGCCAACGAACAGATCTCTAGAAAGCATTCACAATCTGACTCGCCACCACCATACCACCACCATTGAGGAGAGCCTCTAGAACTCCCAGCTTCGTGCTCTCTTCTGCCGCACGATGATGGCCTTTAGTGGAAGTTGTTACCATAGTGTATAGTAGCAGCGCGATGCAGCTTATGGTGGCGGTGGGAATTAATCACCGACAACCAAAAAATTAATTTCATTTGACAACTACATCGCGTTTTGTGTGGCGATGCGGTTGAATGCGCGCATTCAAAGCAAGGTGCACCGCGAGCTCGCTCATCTGTCCAAAGATCCATTCTATGGATTAAAAAAAAATGCATACATCCACTATCTGCAGCATAAGCATCAAAGAGCTGGAAATATATTTTTTCCTCAAGAAAAAGACGAATCTATACGTAAAAAGCGCGCATGACCTTTACGAGCGCTAAATTTAAAAACAACATGACAACCCGGCTATGTACCGCGAGACAAATGTGCCGCGATAATCATCTTGACAGACGATCACGGCCAAGCGATTGTCGTCATTTTCATGGGGTTCTCTATCTCCAGTCTCAACTGTGGAGGTGGGCCAAATCAATGTTGCAAAGGTTCCCCAACTGACCATTGAGTGGAACACTAAAATCTAATTAATGAACCTCATAAGACCCAGAGCTTGTCAATATCACTCTGACATGGCTAATTAACGCCCGACTGACACTTTGGGCCAAGTCCACCTATTTTCGCGAAAATATTTTACACTACACCGCACCGCACCGCATCGTCTCGTCGGCCATTGGTGCTTTGTTGTTTATGGTCTCATGTGGACATAACATTGTCATGATGATCATGAACAGGGCCATTGTATGTGGCCATCACCGGGAGCAATCGACCAACCGGCCGACCGGTAGCAAAATTAAAAAAGAAGCCGCCAGCAAAAATGTTACGCTGACAAAAATAGCTGGACGAAGCAAAAAAAAAAAAAAAAAACGGCAAGATGTGACGGGAATGGAATGGAACCGAATCCGTCCAGTTCGGTCCTTGGCTGGCGAACACCAAAAATGGGAAATTATCTGCTCAGATTATGTCAAGATTAATTACATTCACCCCATTGTATTGTCAATTGTCGATTGTGTGGAGGTATGGAGCTGGCGCGGCGGATGCCGGATTGCATGGACTTGAACACACAACTCCTGGTGCTGCTGGAGATGGTCTAGGGTTGCTGGGGGATTTGGATTTTGTTGCTAGTCGTATGTATGTTTTGCTAATTAATTTAACGTTTTTTTTTTTTTTGTTCTTCTTTTGTTTCTTCCTTGCTGGCTGATGCGGACTTTTGAAAGGGATTTCAAGAGAAGATTATCTAAAAGCCGTCTGCAATACGCTCTCTTGGGATTGGTACATTCATATTATAAGATGGCTGAAAACATATCATTGTTTTAAGTGTGTGTACGTATATGTGGTTTGTAATTTTTGAGTCATTGTTTATTTTGTTGTTAAAGAAGAGA
Source organism: Syrphus vitripennis (assembly GCA_958431115.1). NCBI lineage: Eukaryota > Metazoa > Arthropoda > Insecta > Diptera > Syrphidae > Syrphus > Syrphus vitripennis. Next base: position 17,284,546 of record OY288109.1, read on the forward strand.
TTTGCATCGGAGGAGGATTGACTTTGGCATATTTTTGCAGGTACAACAACTCTGGTATTTGTTTTGTGGGTTTTGTTGACAATGTCATCTTTTGGTTTACTTTATATGGCATTCATAACTATTTTTGTCGTCATACTTTAGACTGGTTTGGGTGGGGTCCAGTAACAGTTAGCAGTCGAAAAGAGAGTTATCAGACATTTGTTAATATAAAAATGTTGTTTTTTGTGTTATGGACAGGAAACTGTATACTTTGCGTGCGTCAGTAAAATTTTTGCATCAAATTTATGTGGGTGTCAAATTCTTTGAAAACGGGTTTGTCAGCAGTGATTGGGATTAACTGGTAGCAACGTATTAAGTATTTAAAGACTGCAGTACTTTCAAGTCAGAGTACTTGGTACTCTGTAGTATTTTTTTCATGTACCAGATACTTAAGTACCAAAGTACTTGGGCAGAACTTTTGATGAACCTGTCGGGCAGTACTCTTGCAGTACTTTGCAGTACTAGAAGTTTTCAAACCCAAATGTTTTTTGACACCTAACAAAAATCCATTGTGTTTAGTGCAGAAACAAAAATTTCAATAAATATTGGTAAAAGAAAATTTTGTTTTTAACATTTTTCGTCAAAATAAATTTTGTCGACATAAAAAAAAATGATTTACAAAATCATCACCAACAGGAATTATTGTTTTTGAATTGGTCAAACGATGAAATGTGGAAAAAAAATTTTGTCAAAAAAAGTTCCTCCCCAACGAGAAAAAAAATGGTTCAAAGAATACCAGGAAAAAAATGTGACAAAAACGGTCGAGTAAAATTTTGTCCAAAAAATTATAAAAAAAGATTTGATTCTTTGGTTTTTTAAACTTCGTTAAAAAATAAATTGTAAAAAAATTGTTCAAAAAATTGTCGAAATAAAAATTTTGTCAAAAAAAATTGGTCAGAAAAATAAATTTGTCAAAGAATTAATTTTCTTCAAAAAAAAAATTAACGTTCGAAAATAAAGTTAAGAGAAAATATATTAAAAAAAATTTGTCAAAAGTTCTGTCAAAAAAAATTTTGTAGGAACAACGAAGCTTTAAGCTTCTGTAATATTTTTTTTTATAAAAAAGCACGAAAAATAACGGTACTTGTTAAGAAACCGTTATTCCAAAACATATTTATCTCGAAAACTGCTGTAACGATTTTGATGAAATTTTTTAATGGTTTTTTGTTATTAAAGTTACCTGCCGTATAAGCGGATTTTCGGTTTTTCAATTTTCTTATTAACGTTTATTTGGATTGGAATACAAATTTTTGTGAAAGTGTTTCTGTATAATCTTATTATAAAAAAAATTTCAAAAAATTAATTTTTGGTAAAATTTTTTTCAAAACTCAATAGCTACTATGTATTTTGAAAAACTGTTGCAATTAATTTTTTTTTAATTCAAATATTTTAATACCTGTACATACACACTCGTACATATGTGAATAAAAATAATTTTTGAAAATCTTCAGTTTTGTACTCAAAATTCTGTTTTTGCTTATTTTAACAATTCAAATAATGAATTTAATGCATTTTCATATTCTTCTCTAGCAACATTCTTGTTTTTTTTTTTGTTATTCTAAGGAACTAACATAGGAGCAAGTTGGTGCGATATTTTCGAATTAGTTTTTATTCTTCATAATTAATGCCAAAACCGAAATTCACTAAATTCAATTGTAGCAGAATGAATCATTAAAACAAAACATTTCTAAACTTTTACCAATGTTATTGAAAAATTCAAAATCTTGTTTCCAGTTTTTTTTTTACAGTGAAATTTATTCAAAATCAATTGAACCGAATATCAAAACAAACTTCCACCAATTAATAATTTTTTTTTATTTTTAAACCAACCACCTACTAAACATTTTTGGCTAGGTAGACAGATAGCTACTATTACAATTAAAATGACGAATATCAATTTGACTAACTGACTGTATAAAAAAAATGTCTACAAACACATATTATACACTTTGTGTTTTTCGACGCGTTGCGTCGTTAGCGTCATCATTGTTGATGTTTGAGTTCATCTTAAAAGTCACAATGGCAACATAAATTAACATTTTGTTGATTTTTCCGCCATTTAAGCTCACATCGAGTGTTGTTCTAAGAAGGGAACACAATTATTCTACTACCGCGATACGCACTGCCAGATGCAATTTACGCAAGTTTTTGTTCGTTTTTTTTTTTTTTTTTTGCTTTAAACAGGGTGCCTCGTATTCAATGAAATTTTGAATAAAAAACTTTTTTCTGTGAAACCTACAACTTGTGTTGTAGGTGCTCCAACCATTCCTGCGTGCGTGTTAATGTAGGAATGGAGGGGGCCTAGTTGATTTCGAATGGCTATTGTGGGTTATAGGTACTCTTTTTTGTCAAGAGATTTTTTTAGGTGGTATAGAGGCTGGGACTCGAACTCAGACCTTCGGCAAGACAGACCTACGCACTAACCACCACGCCACCGGCCACAACTGGGAAATTAAAAAATCGATTTCCATCATTGAAGTTTTTTTTTTAAACCACCCTGTTCAATTTCAATATTCCCACGACTTCATGGCGCCGCGCCACTTTCCGCTAAAACGAGACATCATCTGAGTGGACCCTCGCGTTTTTGCCTGTTCTATTTTTTTTTTGTCTGCAAATAAAGTTCCATCAGGCGAATAATATGCAAATTAAAGAGCAATTTGTTATTACGTTATGCGCATGGTGTATATAGGAGTCTAGATATACCTACCAAATTATATGTGGGTGCACATAAAAAAAGATAGACCATATTCATGACTTATTAATAAGGTCTACCCTCTTTGCTTAAATTATGTAAGAATTTATCTTGCTAAGGATAATTTGCACGTGTAAAATACTAGAAATACATATTTCGCGTTTGCTTTGGATTTCCCGCCAAATTAGCCAAAGCCTGAAATGACTAAGGGATGGGGGGGGGGGGGGGGGGCTGGTTTTTCGGGTGTAATGGAGAGCTTTTAAAAAGTGATAATTGATGATGCTGGAGATAAGCAAAAAAAAAGAAGCATCAACATGATGATGTGCTCGAGAGCGCGTGCACGAGTGAAATTGTTTTGTTTATTCAGGTTTCCAGGAAGAGTCAGGTTTTTTTTTTGTTGCTAGAACTGGAATAAATTAAAACCTTTTAAAGTCAGTGTTTTGACTACAAAACTATGAATATACATCCATCAGGTGGTGTTTTATGGTGATTTTGCATAGGTATCACCTGGACAATTAATATTCTGAACGACGAATGCATCAGGAAGAATCACCGTAGCACAGGGTGTTGGGGTGGTGTTTTTTTTATTTTATTTTTTTCTAACAAAAACGTGCCTTTGATATGATTTGTGATTGTGTATAAGACTTATGAGGACAGGTGTTGGCTTTGGAACTAGATACATCTACCTACTAGTTAATAAAGGAGTGCCAAACAAGCAAATAGATATTTTAAAAATACAGAACTATTAACCAGCAAGTGTTACTCGTAGACATACATATGTCTGATAAAAATCACTGAATTATACGTTGGGGGATGTATGGAAGCTCATATTAACTGCATCCGGTGATGTACGTACATTGTACAATGACGTTCATCGTACCCACTCCGGAAAATCGGTTTGCTCAAGTGTGCAATTGTTTCCGCCAAATGACAGATTGTCGTTATAGTCGTTCTGATAAAAAGATATACCTGTGCATTCTTATACACAACTACATAAACACTCAATTCGATTAATGCAGATTAAGAAATATGATTTCAATTTTTTTTATTCCTTTTTAGAAATCTAGGTCTTGGAAGATTGCGTCTTGAAAATGGACCAGACCTTAAGGGCGTACCGCTCTTCTTTCCGCCAATTTCGAATACCTTCTTAGAGGCACAATAATTAAAATGGGAAAGAATGTCCAAAATTTGAATTATTGTCGAAAGGATAAACGCCAAAATCAAAATCATGTCAAATAATTTGAAATATATAGCAAGAAGGAAAAGAAGTGTATGATGAGCCAGTATTTTTCGAAAACTATGAAAAATCTAATTAGACGACGGAAGAAAGTCACGCGATAATCTTGTGAAAATGGCTCAAGACTTTTGTTATTATCTTAACAAATTTTTGAAATTAAAAATCATCATCATCAACTCGATAACCGGGGTCCGCCGGTCCTGGCCTCCTTCAACAAGTCTATCCACCTATCCCGGTCTGGAGCCGACGCCATCCAGATTCGCACCCCAAGGCTTCAGGCGTCTTGGTCTATACCATCTCTCCAGTGCAAGCATGGTCTACCACGCTGCCGTCTACCGTAGAATATACAATCACAAAGGATTTTCCGAGCCGGTTCCTCTTCGCTCTTGCGAGCCCTGCCCACCGGAGTCTACCGAACTTAATTTTTGTCGCTATGTCTGCTTCAAGGTTGATTGCATACAGTTCTCTACAGAAGCTACCGACCGAATTCGGGGGTCTCCAAAGCCTACAAAAAATCATCAACCGTGTTGCGGACAACCGTTAAAGACCACCAAACAAACTCTTTGGACCTCCAAAGTTCTGTAAAAGTCATCACCAACCGAAATGCCTACATCCTGCAACCATCTACTCTTACGCCATCTATTAAAATACTTGCTTTGAGCTTAGCTTTGTTATCTTTTCGAAATTAATTTATAAGTATTACTTTCTTGTTCCACAGAACTCTTCTTTATTGAGTTATAAAATAGCTAACTTACAACATCTACAATGCATTCAAAAAGTAATAAAAGTCTTGATTAAAAAAAAACTTAAACTAAACTTCCAGGGAACTCATCAACACCAGATGAAGGCGCTAGCAATAAAATTAAATTAGCAAAATGTACGCATACCGCCCTTACCTCTGCAGTCTACACCACACTCTATAAGTTGTCATTTAACGTCTTCGTCGATCTTAAATTTGTCACACTCATCGAACTTTGAACATCTCAACAGATCGTAAACATTTTCGCGTTCAGTCTTTAAAGTGGTCAATGAGCTAAAATCATTGACATTTTTATCCACACGTCATGTCACCCAGACCAGACAGTCTAGCTCTTAACTTCACGTGTGAGTTGGTCATTGGTCATTGGTCATTGAGACGCTAGAGAGGCTAGCAAAAAGTTATTTTTGTTTTAATTTTTTTCCAGAGCCGTGTGTCAACGACCCTTTGAATTTGAAATAAGTACGAGTAGGTATACCGAAAAATAAAGGGTGTCCCAACAAGAACGCAAGATTTAAATTTGGCGCCATTCGAAGTGTCATTGTTTGGCATTAGGTTAATAAAAATGGAGCGCTACACGAATGAACGACGCATTCTCATTGTGAAATTGTTTTACCAAAATGGTGAAAGTTTTGCGGATACAGTTCGCAAATTGCGATAAATTTGGGGTTAAAAAATGCTCCAAAAGAGTCAACTGTAAAGCGATTAATGAAAAAATTTGCTGAAACTGGGTCTGTCACTGAAGTAAGGACAACAACGCGCCTTCGACCAGGCCGATCGACCGAAAATATCGCAGCAGTACGTGATGATGTCGCTCAAACTCCATCCACCTCAATTCGACACCGAGCTCAGCAAATTGGTGTTTCCAAATCCACTATGCAGCGAATTTTGACGAAAGATTTGCATCTTCATGCATACAAAGTTCAATTGACTCAGGAACTGAAGCCAGCTGACCATGCACAGCGAAGGAAGTTCAATTGCTGCATCAGTCATTTACCGGTCGTGTTATTTCGCGTTTTGGGGACCAGAATTGGCCTCCTAGATCGTGCGATTTAACACCATTGAACTTTTTTTTTTTGAGTTTTTTGAAGTCAATGGCTTATGCGAATAAGCTGACGAAGACTCAAGCCTTAAAAGAGGAAATTGGACGCTGCATTAATGAAATACCGCAGCATTAATGCAAAAATTTCATTAAAAGCTGTCGTACATGTGCCAGCAAAGCCGCGGCGGCCATCTGCCCGAGGTGTTGTTCCATACATAACCTCATCCTGTCTACTTTACGATATATAAAGAATTCGCGATTTGTTTTTTAAATATCTGCGTTTTATTTAAAATTTAAATCTTGCGTTCTTGTTGGGATACTCCTTATAAGGGGATGTTAAAAACAATTTCAGTAAGGATTTTCAAATAAATATTTAATATGTTTGTCTGACACATACATAAAATAGATTATGAAATCAAAATCTACTGAAATATAGTTCAGGGAATACAGCTCGAAAAAAGGGGGCTATTAGAGGTAATTCCAATTTTTTAATTTGTTTACTAGATCAAAAATCCAAATCCACAACCACGAACATACCACCTTAACAAAATTTTGTTTTTTGCCGAAATTCTGTTAATTCAAATGAGTGAGATGAGTCACTTTTCATTAAAAATCGGTAAAAGTAAAAGTCACGAGACCTGCAACAAGCCTCGGAAACGGACTGATCCCACGACGACAACCAACGCAACGAAAAAGGAAAAATGATTTACGAATTTTCTTATGGAACGTACGATCGCTCTATAGAGCTCGAGCTGCTCAGCAGCTAGCCGATACCCTGTCAGAATATAAAGCTGACATAACAGCATTACAAGAAATTAGATGGACAGGGAATGGTGTTTTACAGAAAAGAGAATATGACCTATATTACAGTTGTCATACAAAACACCATGTGCTCGGGGTAGGCTTCTTGGTCAGCGAAAAAATGAAGTCTACCGTCATCGGCTTTAACGCTATAAGCGAAAGGCTATGCACCCTTCGCGTGCGAGGCAAATTCAAGAACATCAGCCTCATTAACGTTCACGGACCTACGGAGGAGTCCTCAGACGAAGAAAAAGAGACTTATTATGAACAAGTCGAGAGGGCCCTCCATGCCTGCCCAAGGTATGATGTTAAAATCATCCTTGGGGATTTGAACGCTAAAATAGGTCGGGAGCCGGTATTCAGGCATTACGCAGGCACCCATAGTTTGCATGAGAACACTAATGACAACGGACTTTGAGTCCTAGAATTGGCAGCATCGAAAAACATGGTCGTTGCGAGTACCAGGTACCCGCGTAATGATATCTACAAAGCCACCTGGGTATCACCTGATGGAGTCACTCGTAACCAAATTGACCACGTGTTGATAGACCGTCGCCACTATTCGAACTTGATGACGGTACGAACGTACCGAGGTGCCAATATCGACTCGGATCACTATCTTGTTGGTATGGTTTTCCGAGGGCGGATTGCCTTGCGAAGACGTATTGCATCCGCCGATCAGGTTCGAATCAACACGGCTGCACTACGCAATGAAAATACCAGTAACACCTTTGGACATGCGTTAGGACTCGCCCTGGAACCACTCGATCCAGGGAGAGTAAGTCCTGGAGCCAGTATGCTGGGCGTAGATGAGAAGTGGACACGCCTTTAAAACACTGTCATTAGTACTGCCAACTCCATCTTAGGCAGCAGTCGTAGAAGTCGGAACGACTGGTTTGATGATGAATGCAAGCTAGCGACTGAACGTAAGAATGTTGCGTACCGAGCAATGCAACAATCTCATAGAACGCGGGCACGCGAAGATGAATATAAAGAGCTCAGAAGAATAGAAAAACGGCTTCACAGACAGAAAAAATCAGCCTGGGAGAAGAACATCATCTGTGAATTAGAAAGAAGCCGAGAGCGAGGTCCGCACCAGGCGCGGAAGTTCTACCAATCCGTCCGAAACATGACGCAGTACACACCACGCTGCACTTACTGCAAGGACGGAGAGGGAAATCTGATCACCGATCCCCAAAGCATACTGGAGCAATGGCAAGTGTACTTTAATGAATTGCTAAATGGTCAGCTCACTGCAAAAGTAGAGGCTCCTCTACTTCAAGAAGATTACCCTATGTTACCGCCACCAAGCATAGAAGAGTTTGAGAAGGCTATAGCCCGGCTTAAGAAAAACAAAGCCCCGGGAGCCGATGGCATACCAGCCGAACTATTCCACCACGGCGGGCCAGCCTTACGCCAAGCAATTCATGATATTATAGTGCACGTATGGGAGCAGGAAGAAATGCCAGAAGACTGGCGAAAAGGTATAATTTGCCCCATACATAAGAAGGGAGATGTCACAACGTGCAGCAATTATAGAGGTATCACGTTGTTGAGTACCGCCTATAAGATACTCTCCTCTATCCTACAAGAACGGATAGCCCCATACGCTAAAACCATAATCGGCCAATATCAGTGTGGTTTCATTCCAGGCAAATCAACAACTGATCAGATCTTTACCCTCAGGAAAAATGTCTAGAATTTAACATCCCAACATACCATCTGTTTATAGACTTTAAGGCCGCCTATGATAGCATAGCCAGGGTAGAACTTTACAAAGCCATGAGAGAATTCGGCATCCCAAATAAGTTGACACGACTTTGTAGGTTGACCATGACCAACGTACCAAGCCAAGTAAAAATAGCCGGATTGCTATCCAGACCAATCAACATCTTTAATGGACTCCGACAAGGGGATGGTTTGGCCTGCCTCCTCTCCAACCTGGCGTTGGAGAAAGCAATCCGTGACTCTGGCACGGCAACAAGAGGGACCATCGTCAACAGGTCCAGCCAGATACTGGCTTACGCAGACGACATTGACATCATCGGAAGAACCGAACAAGCTGTACACGATTCCTTCATCCAGATCGAGCAGGCGGCACAAAATCTGGGGCTGCACATTAGTGAAGGTAAAACAAAGTACATGGTGGCGTCGAATGCGAGAAGAACAGTTGGTCAAACAATCAAGGTAGCGGAGCACGAATTTGAAGTGGTGCAATCCTTTAAATACCTTGGGTCAATAGTAGCAGCCGATAATAATATAGAAGAAGAAATACGCGGGCGGCTGCTCAATTCCAACAAAGCCTACTATAGTCTGTCAAAGCTCTTCAAATCCAGAAATCTCACCATAACTTCAAAACTGCTGCTGTACAGGACCATGGTCCTGCCAGTACTCACATATGGATCCGAGACTTGGGTGCTTAGCAAAAGACACTCCGACCTCTTAGCCGCGTTCGAGAGAAAAGTCTTAAGGAGAATTGTTGGCCCCATATGTGAGGAAGGGCGATTCCGGAGACGGTACAATCATGAATTGTACGCAATCTACCTTGAAGCAGACATAGTGACAAAAATTAAGCTCGGTAGACTCCGGTGGGCAGGGCACCTAGCTCGCATGAGTGAAGAGGAACTTGCTCGGAAAGTCCTTTGTGGTACATTCTATGGTAGACGGCAGCGTGGTAGACCATGCTTGCGCTGGAGAGATGGCGTAGACCAGGACGCCCGAAGCCTTGGGGTGCGCAACTGGATGGCGTCGGCTCAAGACCGGGATAGGTGGAGAGACTTGTTGAAGGAGGCCAGGACCGGACCCCGGTTGTCGAGCCGATGATGATGATGAAAAGTAAAAGTGAGTGAAAGAGTTTCTTTTTCTCACTCATTTTTTTAAAGTTTTCGAACATAAATTCGAAATGACTTTCATCATTATCATCGGCTCTACAACCGGAGTCCGGTCCTGGCCTCTTTCAACAAGTCTCTCCACGTATCCCGGTCTCGAGCCGCTGCCGCCGCCGTCCAGATGCGCACCCTAATTCTTCGGTTGTCCTGGTCTATGCCATCCAGCATAAGCATGGTCTATCACATATTATTTACCACGAAAGACTTTCCGAGCCGCTAGATTTTTCGCTCATGCGAGCTAGGTGCCATGCCCATCGGCGTCCACCGAGCTTAATTTTTTACACCATCTCTGCTTCAAGGTAGATTGCGAACAATTCTCCGAAATCGTTCTTCCTCACATATGGGCTCAACAATTCTCCTTAAGACTTTTCTCTCGAACGCGGATAAGAGGTCGGAGTGTCTTTTGCAAAGCACCCAAGTCTCGGATCATGAGTACTGGCAGGACCAAGGTCCTGAACAGCAGAATTTTTGAAATTATTGTGAGATTTCTGGATTTGAAGAGCTTTGACAGACTATAGTAGGCACTGTTGGAACAGAGAAATTAAAAATAAAAACCCAAATTATCACTTTGCTTTTATTTGCCTCCATTAATACTATAGAGCAAGTTTTGGACTCGTGAAAAAATTTCGAACTCCAGATTTTGATCAAACTTGACATAACTTTGATAGGGAAGTTGAAAAAAGCTGGTTCCGGAACTCTCACCCGCTTATTTAAAAGCATTTTGTGCAACCTAGCACTAGTCCGATATTTTAAAAATATCTATGGCATATCGAAATCGGCCATTGCTTTTTTTTTGCAATTTCAATTCTTCAGAAGTTCAATGTTTCCCCTTGCATGCTTTAAATTGTAACCTAATGGCTGAAATCTATATGTATAAGATAATAGTTTTAAAGAAAACTCATCATCTGGTTAGATTAATTGATTCCTGTTTCACCATTTAAAACGCAAACTCAAATTGCTCACGATCAATCCTCCCGAATGCTGAACAACATCCAATCAAACAACCCGCCTTGACTAAAGGTTTTATAAATTACGATCTCCCCCATACCTTCATACCTGCTCGTCTTCTCTCTCTCTCTTCCATCATAGATGGTTTCACGGAAAGCACTTCAACTTCACTCTGTCCACTTGTCATGTTATCTTGAACTCGATGAATTACTCCCCAACTCCTGCTCTGATGGTTACTGATCGCGCAACTATATACATATCGTTGCAAGTCTGAAAACTCCCAGAGAGAACTTGTCAAACACCGCTAATATCACAGCATCACCCTGCATAAAACATCATTTAAATGGATACTTACAATCCGGCCAATAAAACTTCATGGCCAACAAGCTTCATCAGATGAACGCCAACCACCCGCCCGGTCCAGCTACTGCCACGTTATATTATTCCTACAGAGTTATAGTCGGAACGGACAAACGAACGGACGGACGGAAGGCACTCGCACGATGATCAATGTTAATGGGGTTTTTCGAACTGAAAACCCCATCTCAGCTTTCGTTTTCCGCGATAGATCGCGTCCACCTATTTGTATATCATCCGTACAAGATGCATCTTCATGCAGCAAAGCAGCTTGGTTCTGCTGCGTGCAACAAACTCCAACAAAACGACGATTTTCTTTGATTAAATTGCACACTTGTTACGAATGATGTCCAGAGTCCAGAACAGAGAAGATGAAGCAGAGTGGGGTTGGCTTTTATATATATCCTTCGGTAATAGGAGGCTTCACTTCCATGTAGAACTAGAAAAAAGTTTATTAAAGGTGCAACCACAGAACATCGAACTGAATAGACTATGTTGAAGTTGAAGTTGAAGTCGATCCTGTACAGAATATTGTTGGTATCGCTGCTGTATTTTAAATGGATCTAATTTGAGAGGCAATCAATTCATTGGAAGCAATAATTAAACGAAATGATACATTGATGCAATTCCAGCATCACCCCATTGGGATTGCAATGCACTCTGGCTGGATAGGGAATATCGAAAGACCATAGAGAGAAAAGGAGGTTTTATAACTCATACAACAAGTCGTCCAATAAATCAATCCACCTATCCTTGCATCATGCAAATTAGTTTTGGAATGGTGAGGGTTCGAGGACTCTCTCTCTCTCTCTCTCTCTCTACAATACGAGATATAGACTTGATGGTTGTTGGGAATTGGAAATCGGAGGAGCATCTCTCACCTATATGCTAGGCATTAGAAGATGTGCGGTTACTGCCGCTTGAATGATTATGCTGCTACTAGACAGCTTCCTTGTAAATTCCTGAGGCGATTACATATTGGAATTGGATCAAAGTGAATTGTGTTTACGGTTAAATGGTTTATTTTAATCTCTGACCAGGTGTTATGGCGGCAGCGGCAGCTTGAGAGAGTTGAAACTATTGAAGATATACCCTCTGGGGAGTATAGGTATACAACACAAGATGCAGATCAATTTTCTGTTTGGATTTCAGTTCGGTTTCGGTAGCATCAGAAGTTGTATATGACTGCAAGAATTTCTGTGGTGTACATTTATATATTAGATTGGAAAAAGGGCTTGATAGAAATTAATTTCAAGAAGTTTATTAGCCACTTCCGCTTACAGGAATTGGACTGTGAATAAATGTTTTTTGCCCAATGGGTAAGGAAAGGATATATCTATATTTTGCACAAGTTGCATTTAATTTCATTTTGTTGATTTAAGTAAATGAATAACCTGCATCTGCACAGGCTATATCTATTTCTGTGAAACTATTTTGTTACAGAAATATTTTATATTACTGAATGGAAATAGGTATTTATTTCTGTAATATTTTGAGATTGTGTGGTTTTCAAATATTATCTATTCAATTAACTTAGGTAATTTTGTGGAGAGGGAGGACCAAAATATTTCTTTCCTATTTTAAAGTAATTATTTTGGAACATGATGTTCTTAGAAGAAATATTTCAAAATTTGCAAACTAATCATGTGTGGTAAACCTTTTGGTTGAAATTCATTAAATATTGGAAATTATTGACAATCATTCAAGGGAACAGAGCTTATAGGAATAAAGGCCAGAAACCTAATAAATGATATCAATATTTGTTTGAAAATCTAAATAATTCAAAAGTTATGTGGTCTAAACATAATATTGTCTATTTGAATGTAAATAGTAGGCAGCCTCTAGATGCAAATTGTTGTTCTTGATTTTTCTCACAAAAAAAGGGTAACTCTGAAAAAACGTTATGTCGTTACAACGACGAGATTGATACAAGACTGACAAACAATTATTGTTTCACGAGACCGAGCCGAAACTGAAATTTTTCGGTTTTAATAAGAACGGGATCAAAATTCTTGTCGTTTCGTCGAGTGGTCAGCCCTAACCAACAAAAAATAAGATAAAAATCCGAAAACACTTAGATTTTGTAATTCTGTCTTGGCTTAAAGAAAACCTGATATCAACTACTGATATCCGCATTTTTTCTGACAGCCAAGCCGCCATTAAATCTCTTGATTCTATCTCCAGTAACTCACTGACTGCCCTCAACTGCCGATCATCTCTCGCGGAGATGGCGCAGCAGTTTAACATTCACCTATGTTGGGTGCCGGGCCACAGGAATATTAAAGGCATGTATGGAAAATAATGGTATACCTCACGCTACATGTAAACTCATGCTGGTGCAAGAAGCCATTAAGTTAACAAACCTTAGGTGGAACACCATCACCACTTGTGTGGCGACAAAGCAGATCTGGCCATCGGTAAATCCGAGTCGATCTAAATGCTTGTTGTTTCTGAGTAGATTACACATTGGATCCGTAATTGGTGTCATAACAGGACACTGCTTAATTGGAAGACACGCCGCAAGGCTGGGTGTTCTCTCCAATGACTTTTGCAGAAGCTGCATGGATGAGGAGGAGGAGGAAACAATTACTCATCTTCTCTGTACATGCCCTGCTCTATCCCAAAGACGTAGGGTTCATTTAGGAGAATACTTTTTCAACGACCCTAGTGATCTTGCTAACAAAAACGTTAACAATCTCTCACGCTTCATAAGAAGCTCTAATTGGTTCAACGAGTAGAGGGGGAAAAATCTCTAAATTTATGTGGTATCACAATGGGCCAATCCTGGCCTAAGTGTGTCGGTTCATACTGACAGCCACTTCAACCTAACCTAAACTAGATTTTGTAAAAACTTTCAATTTAATATTCTGAGACTAGCCCAAAACTTATTCTGAATTTAAGTTATTAGTTTTTTTGTGAAAGGGTTAATAGGAGTTGGAAATTAGCTTGATCTGTTTTTCTTTTTCTTATTGTCTTGGAATTCTTTAACCTTATGGAAGAAGTGTTTAGAGAAAAATTAGAGTGTTGTTTATTTAATTTCTCGTATAGTTAATGGTTTCAAAGATAATGGCTGAATTATAGACCAGTGAAATTAGCTCAATAAAAAGGCAAATCCTAGAACTATTTGGAACAATATGTGTGTATTGTTGGATATATTCGAAATTTTTGCTACAGCACGAAAAAAAAAGTCTGATCTAAAATGGCGATTTTTTTTCAAAATAGTGGCTCATTTTTTAACGTTATGGTGTATACACTATACCTACATGAGTTTAAGGTGTATACACTATGGGCCAGAACGAAACTTTTGACGACTTTTACACTGCAATACAAAAATTGAACAGTAGGTTGAGAATTCCTAAGACAGACACTGAAATTATTGACATTCTTAAAAACAACGTTCGACGACAAATGGGGTTACTACTGATTACGTTCAACACCAGTACCTTAGCACAAATGGTCCATGTCTGTCGGAAAGTGGAAAAATACCTTCTCGACCGTGAAGCCGGAGCACTAAAGCCAAGAATTGGACCAACACCACCTCCACGTAGAAGCGCTGTCTCCGAGCTCGTTGCTGAGGAAAGGGGGGAACAGGATTTCGTCCCCGAGATAGAGGCATTCCACCCTAGGAAGGAAAGGGATACTCGCAATTTCACTTGTTGGAATTGCAAGGGTAAGGGCCATTCGTTTTTCGAATGCCCTGACCCACAGAGGTCCCTCTTCTGTTATAAGTGTGGCTGGGATAATATCACCTCTCCGCAATGTCCTCGATGCTCGGGAAACGAGCCGAAGAGCAGTTTGAAGCCCCGGGGGAATTGCTCTCTGGAGAAGAACCCGGATGCTCAGTAAAATTGCCTGCTATTCCTCCTCCATCCCACAGCAATTCTGAGTCCTTTCCAGTCACCAACTCTGCTTCACCACTAACACCTGTGCCAGCCCTCAGAGTTTTACAACGTCCTTGCCAACCTCCTAAAATTGAAGATCAACAACCACCCGTTGCTCCCAGAAGACCACTCAAAACCCTACACGAAAGACTCCAAAATTACCTCGACGTGCGTAGAAGGATTTTTGGTGACCAAAACACCGTTGTTTCCGAAAAAGTGGCTAGGCTGAGGAAGAAGTTTCGGGAGAAGAAGAAGGTGCACCAAGCCATTGAAGCCACAACTTTATGCAGCTCGGAAGATCCGCGACCCTACGCGACGGTGCATATTTTTGGAGAACCTCTGCAAGGGCTTCTCGATAGTGGGGCCAGCATAAGCTGCTTAGGCTCGGTTGGTATCGAATTTCTTCGAAAACACGACCAGCACATCTCGAAACTTACTTCAGAAGTGAAGACCGCGGACGGAAAGAACCAAGCTATTGTGGGTAGAGTCTGTGCGGAGGTTACCTATAAAGGGATGAAGAAAACAATTCCTCTTTATGTGGTTCCTTCTGGAAGGAGTTTGATATCGCTCCTCAGCTGATCTCCGAAATCTCGTTCACCAATGAAACAAAACAGAAAGAAACAGATCCGAATGCCCATATATTAACCGAACAACAGTCCAAACGGTTAAAAGATGGCATTAGCTTGTTCCCATCCTCTGCTGTTGAAGGCTTAGGAAAAACTACGCTAGAGGTACATACGATTGATACAGGTGATGCAGAGCCCATTAAACAGCGCCATTACCCGATTTCTCCAGCGGTGCAGAAACTGCTATATGAGGAGTTGGAACGTATGCTTAAACTCGGAGTTATCGAGGAAAGTACCAGTGCGTGGAGCTCTCCTGTAGTTCTAGTGCGAAAGCCCGGCAAAAATCGCTTATGCCTGGACTACAGGAAGGTCAACGCCAAGACAAAAAAAGATGCGTATCCACTTTCTCATATAGAAGGATTGCTATCGCGTCTACCAGATACACATTTCATTTCGAGTGTGGATCTGAAGGATGCTTTTTGGCAGATCCCGCTTGAGAAATCGTCACGGGAAAAGACGGCGTTTACTGTGCCCGGTATGCCCCTGTTGCAGTTTACGGTTATGCCCTTTGGCCTCTGCAATGCTTGGCCAACGACAATAAAACAACGATTGTAACTCTTTTTGATGAAATTGATGTCGTTGACTTTATTCTTTACATGGATTCTACCTGCATTGGGTTTCTTTATTTTGAATGATTGACGTTCTTATTTTTAGAAGGGAAGTTAAATTCGCTATCAATTGTGTTACATTTGATTTGAACATGAATTTCGATTAAGATGGAGTCTTAATCCTGAAGCTTGAGGTGGAGGTGACTCGCTACTGAAGTGTCGATGAAATGGTGAAGTGGTAAGCTGGTGTAATATCAGGTCTGGGGTTACTGCATAACATTGGAGGAAGCAGTAACCATGGTGGTATCTGTCGATACATTGGGTGGGTTAAATCCTCCGGAGAGACAACGATATCATGGTCTCTCTCCCCCCCCCCCCTCTAGGAATCACACCCTTCTATTGGAACGGATTTGGGTCTCAGTATTATATACATGAACCAACTTTTTTTTATTTTACTTTTATCCGGCATGAAGTCGTAACGACAGTCCAGTGCTGCGGTAGCAAGAACCCCCCCGCCGACGAGCCAGTTTGTGCAATGCAAGCATGCCACGCAACCGGAGCCTGGACACCCTCTCCTCCTTGCTGCCCGGATCAGCCTCATGTTTCCTGTAGGCATGGGGTTGTAACGGTGGTATAGGGAGGAGTGGTCGGATTCCCAAAGGAGACTAGTGGCCTGGTATGTATTTATACCTCTACGTGGTAAGACCTAGTTTACCGTTAGGGAATCCAGCCGACAACACCTCGGTTTTGTTACAGGTGTTCGTTCTTATGGTGTATACACTATACCTACATGAGTTTAAGGAGACAATATTCTCCTGCTACCCTTTTTCAAGATATTGGCCAGGGCTAAGTTAGTTAAATTGTTTGGAAAATATGGAAATAAAGAAACTTTTCTAAAACCAATTTATAGAATTGTTTGTGATGATTTTCACCGATAATCAAAAAAGCCACTTCTAAGCCAAACAATACTTAGTATATCATTATTGAATATGGTATAATATGTATTTGAATCACAATTTTAAGATTGTTTTTTAAGTTTAGAAAGTTTTCAAAATTTTTTTTTTTTGAAAAATTATCACAAGTTTCTCAAATTAGCCCTCAAGAAGATAAAAATCAAAAATTGTGAAAAAAAAGAATTGAAAATTTTAATGGTGACTAGGTACATTATCTATAGTCCAGATTCTAGCTTTAGGAGGCTCTCTTTTAAAGTCCAAAAAATCCATTATTAACTTCCCATAGGGCGAGTTATTGTAATCGGTCCGATTTGTCAAATTGAAATTTTTGACATTTCTCGACGTTTCAAGGTCCCTAGAGCCTATCTCAATCATTTTTAGAGAGATGTCTGTGTGTGCGTGTGTACGTACGTGCGTACGTCCGTACGTCCGTACGTTCTGGTACCATTTTTCGTCGTCGATATCTCAAAAACGAGTAAAGATATCGACTTGAAATAAATTTTGTTTTACAGATAATAACTTCGAAAGAAGCTGAAAGGGCGTTTATTAATATTCAATCAGTTGTTTTTATACTATAGCAGTTTAAAAAAGAAGTGAAAATTTTGGTTGGGCTCAAATATCTCACGAACAAATAATGATATTGACTTGAAATAAATTTTATTCGACACATTATGACGTCATACAAATTTGATATGAATTTGGAAAAAAATCAATATACCGTTATTTTTTTAAATCAAAAAAACTAAAAAAAAAATTTTTATAGCTCGAATATCCTTAGATGAAAAAACGATATTAATTTTAAAAAATTTTATTTTACGAAAAATATTGTTTTTGTTAAAATTCAATGGACAGTTTTTTTTACAAAAAATTAAAAACTACAAAAAACTCTACCAAAAATTGGTATAAATTGTCTTTCGACTCAAATTTCTCAAAAACGGGTAACGATATTGACTTCTTGTTTGTTTTATTTTCTACATAACACAATTGTTAGCAACTGATAAAATTTTGACAAATATTGAATGGGCAGTTTTTTAACAAAAATTCAAAAACTGTTAAAAATTCTAAAAATTCAGCTCGAATATCCTGAGAACGAACAACGATTGTGCCTTCTAAAATATTTTATTTTATACATAGTACAATTTTTTATGAAAGGTTAAATTTTGACAAATGTCTATTGACAGTTTTTGACAAAAAATATAAAAAAA
Source organism: Syrphus vitripennis (assembly GCA_958431115.1). Lineage (NCBI taxonomy): Eukaryota > Metazoa > Arthropoda > Insecta > Diptera > Syrphidae > Syrphus > Syrphus vitripennis. The sequence continues at coordinate 17,302,520 of OY288109.1, forward strand.
AAAAATAAACTAAAAAGTGGTAAAGTTTTCAAGATCACAAATGGGATGGTGTGGGTCGCACCCAGCCTCTTTTTTGATAGGTGTTTTGAAGAGCAGCAAGACTTCTGAGAGCTTCCAAGTGCCTTTCCAGAATGGAGTAGTGCAGCTGATTGCTTAATCTTGCTGGAGCCCACACAGTATGAACTCCTTTCTCTTGAAGGAGGAATCTATCATTTTGAGGACGTTTGTAATCGAGTGTCCTTACGTTCCAGAAAACAATACTTGTCTGAATCGTTCCTTATCTGAGGCATAACGACAATCAATCAAACATATTCCTCAAAAGACATATCTACATGTCTTGAAATTTTGCCTTCAAAAATATATAATATCCAAACTATGACCACTCAGAAAGCAACTATACTTATATCCAGAATAAAAATAGTCCCTTCTATTCTATATTCGAAATGGATATGAAAAAAAAAAATAACAACTTGTCTAGGACATAAAATAGTTTTAAGTAATCCACACAGAGAAGGGAAGCAGAAAATTATAGTTGCGACTCCTCCGCTCAACCAAAGCAACCGCCACCATTTATTCCCCATCGAACATCACATCACCACCATATACATATACACTCTCTGGCGGGACCGAATCGGCAACTTTTCAATTTATTACTTAAAGTGGTTCAATTGGCTTAGCCCCAAATGGTTTTCTGATTTACGGCCTGATGGCACGCAACGCCATCACATCTTCTATATACATTATATACCTAGTAGTTAAAGAGATATAAACATTGTTCCTAGACTAGCCCCAGCAACACAACACAACTATCAAAAAGGCTCTTTGGCTCCGCATACTCCTCATCACAAAAGGGTTAAAAGGATATAACATACATTATGATGATTAGGCGTTAGGCATTTTATAAAATCAAAAAAAAAAAAAAAAAGATAGGTACGTATAACAGTTTGAACGCGTTACAAAGAAAAGACCAATGATCTTTTTCTTCTCTATCTACCTCCATTTGTAAGTTCACTAATCGCATACCATTCTCGCATGTCAAAAGGCCTAACAAGCAATTAAGGCCTTCAACACAAACGGACGCGCGCGTCTTACAGTTCGCAGCGTCAACGCTAATTGCCCGCGTCATGGTGAAGTTTTGTTCATGATTGTGCGCATGCGGGATGACGCGACGATCGGGACGCCACCACCGCCACCGCCACTGACCACCAAACTCTATACTTCTACTATATGGGTGCCCATCAAAGTCAACAAGCCTTGAGTAGATAGATATCCATTGCGGCAAGCATAATATAGCGACTTCGAGTTGCTTCGGCGCGCACATTTCGAATTAAGTGCCAACGGCTGACATTTATTCAACACGTTTACGTATTGTTTTCGCCACTCCCACACCCCTCTCCACTTCTCGCCGCCCTCAATTCAAGCAGATACTTGCGAAATTAAGTGCATTCATCATCTCTCTCTCTCTCTGTGCTGCTTCTATCGCCACAAAGTAAAGTGGAAGAAATTCATTCGGATGTGTAATGGGTTCCGTTTGATGGCATGCGGCAGTAATCGACGACGACGACGACGACGACCGAGGACGCAGAAACATTTATATAGAAATTCGTAGAAACCCTAAAGCCAGGCTTGAATGTGTAAATCATCTTAATTCCGCCATCATTTGGAATTGGTTGGTGCACACTGCACACAGTCAGGGGTTTTCGGAATAAAAATTGGGCAGGCAATTCTTTTCTCTTTTTTTTGTTTTTTTTTATTTTGGCCCTCTACTTCTGCGAGATCTTAAATTACAGTCTCTTTAGGGTTGGACGACAAATGAATGAAAGAATTGGGAATTGGAATAGGGAGCGAATTGAACGCAATTATTATTGTATGTGGTGCGGTGCGGCAACTCCACCTGCAGAGTGACAGTTGGACCGAGAGTAATTGAGACCCATGCCTGGAATTGTTGGTTCTTGTATTGTGGTAGGGGTATCATATTATATTGTGGTTCCGTGTTATTATATCCGGAAAGGGGTTCTTCAGTTTGTTTTTTTTTTTTTTTTAATTTATTTATTTTTCAGGTGTTTCTTTTTTTTTTTTGAAAAAAAAAATAATGGATTCAAAAATGGGATGGTCTTAAAATTGTAAGGCCCCTGGAGGAAGGTGTGTCCTTTTTTCATTTAATATGTAGGACGAAATTCACAAGGGGTTTTAATAGCTTGTGATTAATTTGAATGAGTTTTTTAAAAAGGGTTCGACTTTTTTTTTTTACTTTTTTTATTTACTTTTCAGCCATTGTTAAGGCTTGTTTTTGTTTTGAATGATCTAAGAATCAATAAATCCACTTTCAGTGTTAGTTTCTTTGAAGTTAATTTCCCAAAGAATAAAGGCAGGATCGATGGACGATTTTTAACTACAAATTACATAACAGCTTCATTCTGTTAACCGCTACAGCTGGTTCGGGCCAGATATTGTCAACATAGCGGGCAATGTTGTCCTCCAAATTGGTCGATAGTTCCGGACTTGTCGGCGTAGACTAGTGACTTGACAGTTGACATAATATTCCACAGATAATAATCTAGAGACGTTGAACGCACAATCTTGGGGCCAGCTCACGGGTTCGAAACATGAAACTATGCGGTTACCAAACGTTACCTTAAATAAATAAATTATTGTACGAGCTGTGTGACATGTAGCGCCATCTTGTTGAATCCACAGCTCCTGTACATTAAATTTCAAATGACTCTATAGCGGTCACCATTGACTGTAACGTTCTGGCCGGGCCTACTTTATATTCGACGTGTAGGGGCTAGTTCACGAGCAAACTTAACTTTTGCTGTGAATTTTGTTGTTGCTCTTCTTTGTCGCACATGAGGTTTATTCTTTGGAGAACCGGAACAAAATGAATGCTCGCAAAATGTGTCCGGAAAACGAATACGAGCATGTTCGGCAAGCATGTTCGTCGTTTAGGGCCACCTTAAAGCCAGCCAAGCAGTCAGTTTTTCTGTATGTAACAGTATCCCAACAAAATGGTCGCCACTTTAAACACAGCGAAAAAAACGCCTTTTACAAATGTGTTTTCTACAAATGACCTCAAACATCCCTGACCTTCGCTAGATTGTGTACACCTCACCACACCTTATGTCACCATTCCTTAAACAATGTCATTATAATGTCTCACTTATAATCCAATGAAACTTGATGAACCATGTCAAATCGATTCTGCACATTTCGCCAAACATCTACAAAACAGCCTCATCATCAGTTGCGGTTATTATTATAACCTACCTATAACAATAATCACCAAAACTGCTCCTCACATTGTACACAAATGTCAGTGACATCTCGTAAATTTTAACAACAAAATCGCTGCATTTTAGCATCGCACTGGAGGAGCCATCAAGTGCCACCACTAACTGCCAATTTTGCCACGAATGGCTTAATTTGACCGCACTCATGGAAACAACTTACAACGTGATTATAACCAAGTTAAGACGATGACAAGCTGTTTGCCGGTTTTGGTTTTTTTAATGTGAAATCAACGAATTGACAATGTGAAGTCAACGTAAAACAACGCAACGATGACGACGACTACGACCGACGAAGACCAAACGATAACAACGCGACGCACGGTGAAGATGATGCGATTTGTACAATAACAACGACAACGAATGAGCTTTGTTGGATTCCGAATTCCAATAATTTGTTGTGTGGATGCGGAATTGCGTATATCTACACAGTTGTTGTTGTTGTTGGCTTTGATGTTTCTTTGAGATTTTATTGTTGTTTTAACTGGTTAAAGCTTAGTCTTTATGAACGACAAGCACATTAATTGGGAGACTTTATTAATTTTTCTCTTAAAATGTTCGTATGAGAAACAATATATTCTTTTTAATGGCTGGGCAGTTTTGTAGGTTGTAAATGGGCCATTTTTCTTCTGGTTTCTTGGTTTTTATATTTGAAATTAAATGTCTCTTATGCAGACAGGTAAGATTAAACTTTTTAAACTTCATATTTATGTAACCTAAATTCAAAATTATATTTAACCGTTCATTGAAACTTTACAACAAAGTGCTAAGTTTGTGAATCAAAATGGAAAAATATAGTTTTTGTTGATTTTCAAAAACAACCAAAATAAACAACCACCAGATCTGATCCGGGTCACCCCTAGAAAGTGAGAAATTCCGTTTTTAAAAAAATAACTTAATACGACCAATTATATGTTTTACTATTTAATGTTAAAAGAAACAACACATAATTATGATGAAAATGCAATAAATATAAAATAAATATTTTTCATGATACTCGTTAATATTCGTGTATGTTTTTCTAATCGAAATATCAGATTAAAGTATAATTAATCAATGAATATTTAAATGGTATGGATGACTAGTGAATCGAAACACATTCCCTATTCACAAAAATAATTTGATACATTGAGTGACAATATGAATATTAAAATAGCTGAGTGACATAGGTGAATTAAATTAACTATATAAAATGCACAACTGGGTCGCACGGCTTTGCTGGAATGCGCAAAAAAGAAAAAAAAAATTGAAAAAAAATCAAAAGTAATTAGAGTCGTTTTTTAAGAATATGTTTTTTTTATATAAATTTTTTGAAGTATTTTAAGTTAATAAACACTTTAAATCAAAATTTCAAAAAAAATATTCAAGAATTTTTCTATTTTTACTTGCGATTCGTGCAAAAAATCAAACTCGAGATATTAATCACGGTGCCGTGATATTAAGCCAAGTGAAATAAGAACAACTTTCAGAAATTGGCCTTATTGCAATTTGCAAAAGTGAAATGAGGCCAATTTATCAGTGGTTGCTCTTATTACACTTTGACAAAGTGAAATAAGGCCAAAACATTTTGAGAAATAAGAAATCGACCTTACATTATCAAAACGATAACTCTTTTACAACAGATTTACAGAATTTTTGTAAAAAAAAGATTTTTTTGTTTGAAAGTAGCTCGGGTGGGCCGCTTCGCGGGTCCTCAATATTTTAAAATCCTTTTTCGGGGACACACCCGCTCACGCGACTCCGTCGTCGCTCCGCTTAGGATATGTAAAGTCACCAGGCAAGCCCCAATGTCAACAGTTTTTTTGTTCAAAAGTGCCTTGGGTGGGCTCGCTTTGTCAAAGTGCAATAAAACTAACTGTTAAAAGTGAAATAAAACCAATTTGGCCTTATTTCACTTTGTCTAAGTGAAATAAGACCAACTGCCGCAAATTGGCCTTGTTTCACTTTCGCAAAGTGCAATAAGGCCAATTTTTGAAAGTTGGCCTTATTTCACTTGGCTTTATTGCACGGTACCATTCATCACACCTAACATTACGATGATAGAGAACTCGAAAAAAGTAGGTCCCGCAATTCTGTCTCTCTGTCTGTCTGTATACCTCGACCTGTACAGCCTAAACTACTGAAGCGATTTTCTTCAAACTTTGGACATAAGGTTTTGGGAAGATTGCCTAGAGGGGAAATCGAATTTTTTTTTTAGCTCCAAAAATAACCGTACCTTTCATAGTACCGTTTAGACAAAACATTTTTATCTCGAAAACGGCTGTAACGATTTTGATAATTTTTTTTTTAATCAGGTTTGTCTACTAACTTTAAAAATTTAGTCAGAAAATATTTTTAAAAAGACCGTTATGAACGGTACTTGCCATAGAACCGGATTTTTGGTTTTCGGTTTTCTAGTAAACTATTGAACGGATTTCGATGAAAATTTTCTAAAGGAGGTCCTATATTCTTAATAATGTGGCATTTCAAAAAAATATTTTTTGAATTAAAAAAAAAATCAAATTTTTTTTTTTTGAAAACTCAACATTTTGAAAATTAATAAATTTTTTTTTTTTAAATTTGGTTTCAAGTGTATGTTATCCAATACTAAAAATGTGCATTCTAACTTTTTTTAATAAAAATACTTAAAAATTATTTATATATATTTTTTTTTTTGAAAAAACAGCTCTAACGATTTTTTTTCAAAAATTTTTGTTTTTATGATACATAAGATATGGCATCTTCAGTTTTAAGATTAAACTTCTTTTTTGGCTTATTTTATCAATTCAAATAATAAATTTTAGGGTTTTTTTCATATTTTTACTTGTGACTATAGTCGATAGTAGGTAGTCGGCTAATATTGTATTTTTTGATTTGACTTTAAAACCAAGATGTTATCACACATAGGAGCAAGTATGTGCTACTCATTCGTGCATTTTATTTGTTAATAAAAACTAATTGTTATACAAATGATTTTCTATAAATTGTTTGTTGTTTTTTGATTCTTGTTTGTAATTTTCAATTTTCCCCTAAGAGGATTTCCTTTGGAATTTGAAGAAAATCTCTCCAGTAGCTGGTCTGATTAATATCTCGATTTAGAATTTTTGTATTGTACGTCTCCAAAGTTTTATATTGCAGTTTAAAAATGTATTTAAATGTGCTTATTGCATGTGCGGATCTATATTTAATTTAAAATGCGGAAAATTTTCTTTGAATGCATTTAGATAAGATATTTAAACTACTGAAAATGATCGAAAATAATGGGTATACGCCATAGTTAACACAACTACAAAGTGCTTAATTCCTTTAAATTTATGTGTTTTTTGGAATCTAAATCAGCTTCGGCTATTAAACAAAAACCTTGCAAATCATACATTTTACAAAAAATGATTTTTGGTGATCCCCAAGGTACCTAATAAGCGCCTTCTGACTAATTTTGAGTTTTGAATTTTGTAGAAAAAAATTGAGAGAAACGTCGCGGTTTATATGTATGACAAAAACTTCTTTTATGCTCTGTACTGTGATACAAATTTAAATTGTAATTTAAATTGTAATAAAATAATTCCGAATTTTATTTTTTTTAAATAAATTCTTATGAGGAAACAACCAATTAGAAATTTCATAGTAAATATTGCTTTTTGGTCTACTGGGTAAGCGTTGCGCCTGCATTAAGTCAATTTCATTCCTATTCCGTAAACCAAGCTGACTTTTATCTTCTGAATATAATAAATCTTCAAGTGCGTTAAATGTACATATACATATGCATACAAGTTTATGCCAAATACCTCAGAGAATAGCAATTTCCATTTTATAGAACATTAAAGTCCTCTAACATCACATCAGAGCTTTACATATATTCTCCATTCAAAGGCATTTAAGCCTCCCTCACCTTTTACCACTTGTATGGAAATGCATTCAGAACGTATAGTACAGTGCAGTAGCCTGGTTGCAATTAATCCTTTGGACAGTAATTGCACCAAACATTAAAATTAATTTAATTTACGACTCTCGGGGTTATAAACAGAAATTAGCGCCCGAATTTTCGAATTACATTTACAGTCCTGACTCCTGGCGGGTGATGCCCGTCACCGCCGTCGTCCTGTTCTATAGCTCGTTCGGGTATATTTGGTTGACCGGACTTGCTTTGATGACGGTCCAGCCGCAAGCGGTCAAGTTAATGTCCCCAAAAACAAAATGATGCTCCATGATGGGCATCACCACCAACTAACTACTGGCGCACCAAAGAAACAAATCACCCCACAGTCAGACATAAAATCACATTTTATGTGTTCGACTCAGTTTTGGTATAGAGAATTGGTTTTTAATTGCTGCGCGGATTAGGCGTGAATCGAGTGAAAATGAATTTTATATGATCGAATCGAGATTTGCGAGCTTCATGTTGTAGACTTATTTGTCTGGGTCTGCCAGTGTAGTTGAATTAGCGCGGAGCAAGCGGTTTGGCATCATATAATAAATTGCGGACATTACCAACTTTATTGCATTCAATACAAAATGATTGAAGGCGGTTTTACATGATGCAGCAGTGCAGCGTTAACTCCATCACCGCCATCGCCACCGCAACGGCCGCCATATTACGCTGGAAAGATATAGGACCTGATATGAAAAGTTTTCCATTAACGAGGTGATTAATGCGAAAGTGAATTTTAATATTTGACTATAATGTCGGTAATCAACAGTGGCAATAAATAAAAAGATAGAAAATTTGTTCTTTTAGTTTTATTTATTGCTGCAGTTAACCATTTAATGACATTTGGAGTTTTGAAATTTTATTGTATTGTATGTGGAATCGTTTTAATTTGCGGTAATGATGGTTTTAATTTTTGAACGGATAGTAAGGCAAGATAACTTTTTAGGAGACTGAAAAAAAGGAATGACTGTCAAGATCCCTGAGAAAGGAGATCTTACACAGTGCGAAAATAGGAGAGAGTTTTGGAATGAGATAAAGGACACCTCGAAATCGCACTTGACACTGAACAAACAAGATCCGTGTCTTTCATGGCCCATAATGTGTGGATCACATTAAAACCTTGCGGATCATCTTTGAACAGTGAGTCGAATATAGATCACCACTTCACCTGATGTTTCCTGACTTCGGAAAGGCGTTAGACAGTGCGTCAATAGAGTATTTATCTGGCTTGCTTTGTGCGGGAGGATGGATCTAAATGAAATCCAAAGTGGAGTTAGGCAGGGCTGTATACTTTCACCAATATTGTTATTCTCGGTGATAAGTGATGTTCTTCAAGCAGGCAGCTTTGTCGAATGGAAATAGTGGACTCTGCAATAGATAAATAAATCACACAAACAACACTAAAACGAAGAAGAAGAAGAAGAAGAAGAAGAAGAAGAAGAAGAAGAAGAAGAAGAAGAAGAAGAAGAAGAAGAAGAAGAAGAAGAAGAAGAAGAAGAAGAAGAAGAAGAAGAAGAAGAAGAAGAAGAAGAAGAAGAAGAAGAAGAAGAAGAAGAAGAAGAAGAAGAAGAAGAAGAAGAAGAAGAAGAAGAAGAAGAAGAAGAAGAAGAAGAAGAAGAAGAAGAAGAAGAAGAAGAAGAAGAAGAAGAAGAAGAAGAAGAAGAAGAAGAAGAAGAAGAAGAACAACAACAACAACAACAACAACAATAAAAACAACAACAACAACAACAACAACAACAACATTAACAACAACAACAACAACAACAACAACAACAACAAATGATTAAAAAAAAACCTTTCAAGACGAAAAGTCGATAAAATTTTCAAATTTTTTAATCAAAGTTCACTTTGATGTATCAATTTAAGAACAACTAAAAATAATTCTGTCACAATGTTCACCAAATAAATATGTTCAATCGAACTCCACCCTATACATACATTACAAACAGATTCCAAACCATTTTGTTTGACAAATAAAAAATAAATTCTTCCGGTCTCATGTCCGCGCCAAGCTTAAACCTACTTCATCGTTTTTCTTATCAGCTTTTTTTAAAATCATAAATTACCACCTCGAAGTTAGTGTTGTCTCTGGTCGCAGCCATGTAGCCAGCAAGGGACACTCCTAATTTCGTACAATTTAATTGCATTCGACATGCATTCCGACACCATGTGCCCATGTTGCACTCGCGCTCTACTGATGGTGATTTTTCTTAAAGGCGTGTCGCATGCATGAGCAGCATTAAACCCCGAAACCCGTGGAAAATATAAAAAAAAACATTAAAGAAAAGAACAAGAGCAAGCTCGTTGCATTTAATACCGATAAGACTGAATCGCACAAATACTTCTGCACAACTTTTTTTTCCTGTTCGCAGCTAATTGAAACCTCCCACAGACGCGCTCATGATCACAGACCCAGCAACGAACGTTAGGAAGAAACAAAACTCCAGAATGTGAATTAATAGAGTGAAATCTGAAATCTTTGGACTATGGCGGAAAAAAAATCACCTCATTCCAAGGCTAACATGTGTCGTAAATTGCCGCCAGAATTAGCCGGACCTAGAGCTAAATGCATAGATCGGTGATTTTCTAAGCTTGAAGTGAGAAACACAACAAACAAGACACTGTCCCGTGTGCAGCTATCCGTATAGCGCACAACCGAATTAACATTTCCCCCTTTCGCCAATTTGTGTGTCCGTCTGTGTCTGCTCATCGAACTATTCACCCACTCCATTCAATCTTTTGGGCTCTTAAGTGGCCAAATGCCATTTCAGTTTGGTCTAGTCGGACAAGCCAAGTTGTACATACTTACACATAATATGCCATTGGTATAGAAGGTATAACCTTCAAAATGACTTAAGTCATCTATACAGAACTAGAGACACATTGGTTGGGCTTATTTGAAATGTTGCAACAACTATCTGCAACACAAGTTAGACATTGTTTAAGCGCAGCAATAATTCTTGTGCGGTTGGGTTGGCAGTAGTTTTCGTGATATGCCAGTCAAACCTTTTATTACTGTTGTCTAGTAAAAGTTAACAACTGGCTGCAAAGGCTGGATTAAAGTCAAAGCTAACTGCCTTTGATGAAGGTGTAGAAAAAAAATTTCAGATTGGCGCCTGGCTATATATGAAAGGCGTTTATTTATATCGTTAAATACACAACAAAATGATTCTTAGGGGATGTTGGGTAAAACAAAAAAACATGGTGCTTGTCAGATTAAAAAAAATGAAAGAAAACAATGTCATTCACGACAAATGTAAAGAGGCAGTTCTACAAAATATGAAGCTCAAAATTTGAAGTCCTCTTTAAACCCAAATTAATATAAGGGGAGTATTTCTTCGGGCTCTATTTCAATTTACCCCAAAACAAATAAAATAAGACCCTAAAATTAGTTAAAGGCTATGCGAGTGTGGTGGCTAATAAATCCTACTAGACCCAGGGAAAAAAACGTGTAAAAAAAATCTCAACAATCTTTTTTGTTGATCAATCTGCTGTTAACATGAAACACGTGAATTGAATGAAATGAAATGAAACGAAATGAAAATGAAACAAACTGAATTTTACAGACGTAAGGATCACTAAAGTCAGGATCAAACCTTTTGAAACATTTTAATGAAATTGGCATAAATTAAAGACATAAAGTTATCTTAAACAGACGAAAAATCATTAATAAATTAAAAAAAAAGAAATAATGGTCCAAGATGACCGCCTTGTGGTACACTTGAATTTACCATATAAGCTGTTTAGAAAGTTCATTCATACGTGTGAATATTTTTTCATTAGAGGTGTATTTGTATCTATCTATTTCTTTATTAATCGGCCCTTTTTAGAGCATAAAAGTCCTGACCTAACTAACTCAAGCGATGACGATGGCGGCCCTGGGTCTCTCAGCTCGGGTTTAAGTTCAATCTAAAGTTTATTAGATTTATTTATAAAAAAGTGTTCTAGCTTCAACTTAAGTTCGCCATCTTAAAAAAAAAAAAATATATCAGAATCCAGGAAAGATTTTTTCTAATATTTTATACAAATTTTAACATTTCCATAAATTGCTTGCAACATACCTCCTGATAAATGTTACAGTTGATTGTTGTAGTATAAACGGGTGACACACGATGGCATATTTTTATTTTTCGATATACTCGTAAACTATAAACTTATGCAAACGAAATGAAAACCCGTACCTAACCAGAATAAGAACTGGCGTGTTTTTTTTTTGTGTTTCAAATAGAACACTCACTATTATTTTTTGTTTAAACTTGCAAATTTATTGGTCACGAATTTATATGCGCTAGCGCAACAGTTTCTTCGCCGCATGGTTGTTGCACACGCTTATGTCTATAGACGATTGCTTCAGCATTGGGGCATTAATGCGCGATCGCATTTCAATTTACTGCCGCTAAGTGTTGTTATCTGTAAAGATCAAGTATTATAGAGAGATCTTAAGGTTCGATTTGAATTGATCATGAAGTTGTTTGTTTGGAAGCAACTTTCTGGTTTGGATATTTATCTAAATGTTGTGCAATTGCGATTTATATTTGTCAGCTTTTTTTTGCCAAGAGTGCCTCTAGCGTATAGAGTAAATAGTGTGTCTTTTTTACCATTTAACAGAACAACAACAAAAAAAAAGTACTCCGACAAAGTGACGACATTTCAAGGCTGTGAGAGAGTATGCAAATCAAAAAAGAAAGAAAATAAAAACGGGACTTGTTTATTTGGCATTATAAAATAAAACTGGTGCGCTGGCTCTGATAAAATCAATCACAGAATTGTTTATTGGCAGTAATGGGTCGTGGCATTAACTTGACAAATTCATCATTAACACGAAAAGCATTTTATATGTGAGAAAAATAATTATTTGTGTACTCAATTAACGGTAATTTATTACAGAATTTAAAATACCAATGTTTAAATGTATTGTATAATATGCAATTTTCTAACGGACCACAGTACAAAATCACAGCAAAAACTTACTGCTCTAGTGCCAAAGTTCATTTTTTAATATTTATGGGAATTTTATGGGAACAATTTTTTTCAAATTTTTCTGACAGTTGTCTTGTGTGTTAGGAAATTAAAAAAAGCTTTCTATGTCTGATTTCAAAACTTAGCTAGTTTTGAGAATCATTTTTTTTTTTTTTTTGAAAAAAATAACCCCCGTGTTGCAATATAACTTTGAAAATAGAATTTTGTTTTAAATTTGAAATTTGTGTAGGTATCTCAAAAACCTGATCAGATAGAGCAGTCCTGAGATGGATTCGAGTTAAGCATGTACCACGGATTTGAAAATGATCTCAAATATACCCAAAAAAATATTTTTCAAAAACTTGATGTGCTGGAATATTTTCGGATTCGGCACACAAAAAAACTTTTGAAAAATATTTTGGTTTTTGTAACAAAAAAAAAATTTAATTTTGTTGACCAGTGTAATTATTAAAACCTTGGCAAGAAATTTTTCGAAAGTTCTATTCGCCAATTATTTTCCATCCACTGGATTTGCGAACATCAAATAGTGACTTGAATATTCGGAATAATTTATTTTTCTAAATCGGAACTGACAGTATTTTGAAAAGCATAATTTTTTAAAACAGAATTGGAAAAATTAGTCCCAGTCTCGCAGACAGGATATTCGGGAACATGACCACCGACGCATCGGTTAAAGCAGAAGACGAAGATGAAACTTTGGAACTCAATTTTGAACATTTTTTGTCTTAGATCCCGGCGAGCCCCACAAATAGAGCCTTAAGGCGAAGTAGTAGATTGGGAATGTTGCGGTCTCACTCGAGGTCATGAAGTCGCCTGTTAATAAAGAAGAGAAAGAATGTCTTAGATCCTTCAAAAATTAAGAAACGATATTTACAATTACGTCGCTGCGAAGCGATTGCAGTTTAATTTTTTGAGGCTGTCTAGAGCTGGCCACGAGACGAAAACGAGGCTTGACTATTGAAACCTCAACTCATCATCATCAACATCATCGGCTCGACAACCGGGGTCCAGTCCTGTCCTCTTTCAACAAGTCTCTCCACCTATCCCGGCCTCGAGCCGACGCGACGCCATCCAGACCCCTAGGCTTCGGGCGTCCTGGTCTATACCATCTCTGCAGCGCAAGCATAGTCTACCACGGTCTACCATAGTATGTACCACAAAGGACTTTCCAAGCGGGTTCCTCTTCGCTCATGCGAGCTAGGTGCCCTACCCACCGGAGTCTACTCAGCTTAATTTTTGTCACTTTGTCTGCTTCAAGGTGGATTCATGATTGTACCGTCTCCGGAATCGTCCTTCCTCACATATGGGCCCAACAATTCTCCTTAAGACTTTTCTTGCGAGTGCCGCTAAGAGGTCGGAGTGTCTTTTGCTAAGCACCCAAGTCTCGCTTCCATACCTTAGTAATGGCAGGACCATGGTCCAGCAGCAGTCAAAATTTTCAATCTCGTTTCTTCTAGGTCGACTAGGTCTTGAGGACTTGACTCAGTCTCGTCCTAGTAGCAGCTAAGAATTTCGCCAATATATTTTTTTTTCTAAAAGCTGACATCTTCATAGTTATTTTCAGACCATCTCTTCTGGACATTTTAACCCATAAAAGTATGAGTGTCCTTTTGTCCATTGTCAAGGGTGTCCTGATAAAATGACAATTAAGTTTAATTCCTACTGTTAAAGCTTATACAACAGCCTCTTAAAAATTTACGAACAATAATCAAAGCAATAAAGCCAAACAAGCAAAAGGACCTATCGATGATGATCGCATGTACATATGAGAGGATTATTATACCAAAAATGAAAAGCCTTTCAATTCCCGCCTCGATTCAAGAGGGGTCACTCAATGTTATCACTACATTGCTATAAATGCTCTGGCTCCAATGAATGCGATTCTAAAAGCAACCCGCCTCACCATTCCACAAAAAAAACCGTTATAATATGCTCTTAAGCAAAACAATCTGAAACCAGACAATGCGCTCTGAGCCTACTCTCATATTGAACGATATAAGCCATTTCTGTGTGGAGCTATAACATTTTATTGCCATTTGATACAGCCAGAGCAAAGCATTTCTACAATTGTTTCAAAATAGTATTCCCTCTCATTTTTTTTTCAGGTTCAAGTATTCTTCGACCGGATATGGCCAAAATAATCGCATATGGCTATGATGTCCTTTGTTTTTTTGTAGGACTCTCCATCCGCAATGGAACATCTGCATTTTATTTCCTTATGACTGGCACAACAAAAAAAAAGAATCAAACATAAATATAACCTACTATACCCACCACGGAAATAGGCTCAAAGGACCTCGATCCAAGGATGACGATTATACGTCGACGAGGTGGTTTTTTAATGGCATTCCATGGTAATCTCTTCGTCTGACGATTTCTGATCTATTGTGGCAATCCTGTGTTTTATTGATATCTCTTCTCGCAAGGAGCAGAAAAGGACATTAATTCAAGATGTGGCCAAGAATTGATTTTTTTTTCTGTCTGAAGAGATGACTTCTTGTGTTTTTTATCGATCTCTGTTATCCTTCGGTCCTTATACCTACATAGTAAATATATCTGCAGAAATACTGAATTTTTATTGGCGCAATAAATTTTTCAAACAGGGGCCAGTATTTAACATTCAGAGGTGGTCCATTTCAACCCACAGACATAGCAAAGGCGACAGATCTATCTCCAAACTTGTTTTTCTTTTGTTGAAAAATAAAATGAGTTTCACAATTTTCTCGGTGAGTTTTCCAGCCATTTTGGAACATTTTCACTGCACACACGTTGGTCAAAAATAAATACGTATCAACGAGTTAACGAATGCGGATACAAAATACAAAACAAATTTTCGAATAAATTTCTCATGGACAACATGCGCTATCTGTACTAACGCGTATTCCTATATAGCCGCTCGTTGTTGGCGCTCAAGTATTATGTGTCCCCCTTAAAGTCTGTGTTTTGTGCCACATTTCATGGAAATTACGACTTCAATGTCTCTCTACTGACGACAACAACAACAACACTGACGACGACGAAGAAGATGGCAGAGGGGTGCGAGCTCTTAATTTGTTTTTAGCCAAAGACCCGATAACTGTTATAAGGTTTATTTTCTTTCATTTCTTTTTTCTGCGTGAGGTGTGTGTGTGTGTTGTTATTGCTTGTGAGTTGGACTTTTAAACAACGTTAACAGTTTAAGCCTTAAGCTGTGAGAGCCAAAAAAAAAGAAGTAGACTTTAGACAGACCAAATAAGGATGTCGAACAAAAATATATAGGGAAACAATTTAAATTGGGTTCATTGCAATTGGATTGGATTTCAATAAATTTTTTTTTTGTGTTGTGTTGTGTGGCAAATTAATAGATGCCAGTGCAATATTGTGCGGGGCAGCGCTTAATTTTATTGGTTCCTTTCAATGGATGGGAGAGTGGCAACAGGTAATTGCCATGTCTATGGATGGAGATCGATTCAATTGGAACTTGATATTTATCTAGTTTTTCTTTTTGTACATAGATTTAAACTTTGACGGAATTAATTCTTATGGGGCACTTGGGCATTTTTTTGGTATTTTTAAGAGGTTTTCTAGGAATAAACGGAAATTTACTATATGACCGGAAATGTTATGTGTTGTATTAATTTTCTACATTAGAATTCCAATTTAAATATATTACTACAAAAAAAAGATTGAAGAGGGGAAGTTGATGCATTAAAAATATAAATTTTGAAATTTTTACCCATCATTTAGAGGTACAAAAATAAAACATTTCAACCACTTGAGTGAAAAAATGTTCCACATACGCCATCATGTCCCTTTGAAGTAAAACAATAAAGAATTAAAATTAAAAAGACCACTTTAGAGATACAAAGCTAATGTTTGCAAAATAGACGAAAAAACCCATTTTGTGCGCATATCTCGAAAACGATTCTTTGGAAAAAGAGAATGAATGTCATTTTTGCTTTCAGCGACTCCAAGTTAGTAAAAACATTTTTTTTTTTAAGTAGCATCGTTTGCCCAAAATTTTGTAAACTATAGTAAACTGTAATAAAATCGAGCTCAAGATTTGATCAAACTTGACATTACGAAAAAATGTGGGTCTCGCAATTCTGTCGGTTGAGCTACATCCTAAATGGGTGGGAGGATTTTTTTGAAATGTTTTTTTGATTTTTTTAAGACCAAAAATTACAATATCATAAACGTTTTTTTTTTACTTGAAAATTTAATTTTTCAAAAACAGTTCGATAAATATTTACAAAAAAAGAACTGTTTATTTTTATTAGTTTGTATAAAAATTACTTTTATTTTTGAAAATAACGGTACCTTCCATAAAAATTACTCAAAAACGGCACCGAAAATTTTTAAATGTACATATGAGTATTAGTACTCTAACATTTTTGATAAATCTAAAAATTTTGAAGAGTTTACTTTGCAGGGCAAGTTTTTTGTTTAAATTATCAACGTCATATTGGAAAAAAAAGTGGGTTACGCCACTATTGCTTGCATGCATGTTTTTTCTTTAAAAATAAAGAAAAAAGAAAGGTTACGCCACTATTAATTGCACTTAAAGTATGATCAAATTTTGAAATGAAATAACACCTCTTTGAGTGCAATCTATAGTTTTGAGTGTTGATAGCTGCATAAAACTATTTTTGTATTGAAATAGATAAATATTAAGAGACCCATTTTTATGAAAAACTCATTCTTGAAAAAAATGAATGTCACTTCCACGATTTTGTGTAAAAAAAATGGAGTTTGACAGATAATTTGTTGTTGACGAAAAAAACTTTTGTTTTCTCACCACTCAGTCAAAAAATTCGGGGATTGACATTTTTAAAAATATTTAAAGTGATTGTGAAAGGCTGATGATGTTAAATAATACATACTGATTTTTAAAATAATTGAACTGATTTAAGGCATATTATTTGTTTTTTTTTTTTCTTGCATTTATGTACTTACATTATATAACATTACTACATTTTTTTGTGAAAAAGTAGATTCCACAAAAAATTAATTTATTGAAATTTATTTGAAAATACTATTATTCTTGCTCCGACTCAAAATATACGAAGTTTTGATACTATGCGCTGTATTTTTATGTTAAGCCTTATGCAGAAGAACAATGAACATTGAAAAAAAAATGAACTAAAAAACATAAATTAAAAAAAAGTCATCTGAAAAAAAATTAAGTTTTTTTTCAAATTTTTTTTTTTTCAAAATTATTTATTTTAAAAACGATGTACCAACTGAAATTACTTGATCTAAAAATTGAAGTGATAAATGGAGTTCTTCTTCTAAAAATACTTTCTGGAGTACCTCAGGGTAGCCATCTTGGTCCCCTTTTATTTATTATCTTTGTAAATGAAATTCCATTTTTACTTAAATGTACCTACTTCTTGTTTGATGTATGCAGATGATATTAAATTGTTCATGTGTATTAAAAACACTGAACATTTTCAAAATGATTTGAATTTATTCTTGCATTTTTGTCAAAGAAATTTTTAATCATCTTCTTAATATATAAAAATCCAGTGTCATATGTATGTTCCCAGTGAACTCTTCACCAAGTCAACCGATTTCGATGAAAGTTGGCATTTTATGTGTAATTTGGTCTAACTTGAGATATAGGATAGTTTATATTTCGATTAATGGTCTTAATAATTTATAATTAACAATAAACTGATTGTCAATGTTGATATTTGTTATTAATCGTAAGTTTCATAAGTCTCAAACAGATGGCGCCTTAAATCAGATTTTTTACAGAAAACTGTCGGACCATCTATTGTGAAGATGGCGCCACGTTGGAATTCGAAATTTCTTTCTCAACAACACGTGGTGCAATGCTTTGCATAGTTTTTTTTGCAAGATTTCAGGGAAGCTATTTGTATTGAAATTTGTATTTTATTATAGGAATGCCACCACACAATCTTCGGTTAAAAATTGGATCACCGATTATTCTTCTGCGTAATTTTAACCGCCCTAAACTATGCAACGGTACACGTTTGGTAATAAAAAAATCACCGGAAATGTTCTCGAAGCAACTATTTTGGCAGGAAAGTTTAAAGGAGAAATCGTTCTGTTACCACGCATTCCAATGATACCGTCAGATTCTCCAATACCATTCAAAATACTGCAATTTCCTATCCGTTTAGCTTTCGCGATGACTATTAACAAATCACAAGGACAAACAATGTCTATTTGTGGCTTAGACTTAGATAATCCATGTTTCTCTCATGGGCAATTATACGTGGCCTGTTCAAGTGTAGGGAGACCATCGAGTTTATTTGTGTTGACAAAAGACAGGTTGACCAAAAATATTGTTCATCGATTGGCACTTCAGTAAACTTTAACTGTGATTTAATTTTGTGATTTAATTTAATTTATGTTAATCATAGTATTTATTAATAAAATAAAATTAAAGATGTTATGTAAATTAGTGTTCAATTTTGTCTATTAAGTCCTTCCTTAATTACTCAGCCACAGCAACGCGTGGCCGGGTCTGCTAGTTGAATATAAAAAAAATGTAATGTCTTTACGGCTCATCGAATTTTAACCCCTGTGATGCACAACTATACAATTTTCAACCAGATTCTGGATCGCAAATCTGAGAATCGTGATCTTGGAGTCATTAGTTGTTATTTTCATCACATGTTGATTATTTATTGCGAAAGCAAACTATATGCTTGGTTTTGACAAGCGAAACTGCAATGAGTTTACAAACCCGTATGCTTTAAAATCTGTCTATATGTCCTTAGTTTGTCCAATTATTGAATACTGTTCAATTGTTTGGTAAATATATAAATCGTATGGAAAAAGTTCAAAAGGCTTTCAATAGATCTTTTGGAAGGCAACTTAAGTGGAGAATAAAAAGTTCAGCGATTGTTCAAATTTTTTAAACATATGTTCCAGAAAGAAAGATACGTCAGTGTCATTTTTGAAAGAACCATTGACGTAGGTATAATTATGGTTTCAATGAACCCTTCACTAGATGTAACAAACTTTTTAATAATTTTTATGATGAAATAAACTTATCGATGAGTCGTATAGAATATAAATGTAAAATATTATATTTAATAAATTAATTTAAGCTTTGAAAATTGTAAGTAATCTGTAGATGAATAAATAAATAAATAAAATAATAAATTATTATTTTTGTTATTTACCTAAGCAATTAAAAACAAAATTGAACCCTCCCACCCTCACTTATAACTTATTAATATTTTTTTTTTAATTTTTACCAAGGCTCATAAATAATAATATTTTACAAAGATCTTCATACCCGAGCAATATTTCAGTTTTCTTTATTCAAACAAAATTACATATTTCAATTTTTCCCGCTTTATGAAAACTACCAGACGATAACCGAAATGCGTCAAAGCACAAAATATGTTCCAAAAAAAAAAAAAAACATTTCCAAGCTCCCTCCAGTTAAACAGATAAACAAAAAAAAAGAAAAAAATTATATAAAGTCCTTGTGTATTATAGAAGGTTACAGCGGACAAACAAAAAAAAAAATACCGACCCTACTTGCATCCCTGGCATTCAGTCGAAGCATATTTCATCAAAAAATTCTCATTCCCATTGCCATGCTTGAGTTATGATTTTTCTAAATCGTCCTCTTTTGTGCAGTCAAGAACACTGGATGAATTCCAGACTCGCTATAGTCGGTGTCGTTTGTAAAGTTTGTTGTATAGCTATATACAAAATGCGGATAGCATTAGCTTCTGCAAGGCAAACTTACTACACTCTACTTCTTGTCTTAGAAGAACTCTATCTCTGTTGCAAGAGAGTTGCCCTTGCCCGTGTGTCGGTGTCCAACAACTGTCGGTTAGTTCTATCTGTCAGAATGACTGTTTCGGCCCTTTTGGAGCCCCCGTTTTCGTTTTCTGTGTGCGCTTTGAATAAATTATTTACGACTTGCCTTCGTTTTTCTAAGACGCTAACATTGCTTGCGTTTATTATTTATGAGCATAGCTATGTTCTTTATAAAAATATGTATTTTTTTTTTGTTGATCATTTTGACAGACGAAATATTTGCTCCGATTCGTGCAACAGTAGCATTTTTGCAACAGGTTCAAAAAAACATATTTTCTATAGCTCCTTCTCTTTCTTATTGTTTTTTTTTCTTTAATGGAAACACAAGAAAAAAAAAGACTTAAATAAAATTCCAAAAATATCCTTTTTGAATGATGAATAATTTTATTTTTCGGTTGATATATCTGATGTTTTTTTTTTTTGATTTTTGGTTTGGTTTGCGAATTTTTAATGCGGAATGCATAACCGGGAATATGTGATGACATCCAACTATGCGTTCAGAGAGACAAGTCTGGAAAAACAACAAAAAAAAGCCATTTACAAATCAAGAATTTGTTGAAGAAATTATTTTGATGGTTTATTATTTTGGGGATGGACGAAATAAGTATGAGTTACTGCCTGCTGTGTGTGGCTTTTGGCTCTCTGATGGCAAACAGAATGTAATGAATTCGTCTGCAACACAAAAAATCATAATCTAATATAATTTTTGAAGTTTGTGTTTCTTATATATTTTTAATACGCATCATGCTTTGGTTGTGCCATATTTTTACTCGTGGGGATGGATCGATCGTTTTGGCTCTAGGGGAACCATTAGTGAGTTCGTTGTTGCAGCAGCGATTTGAAAAATAAAAAATCTTACAGGTGTGTTAAAAAAAAATTTGCATTGAAATCAATTTTTTTTTCAAGCGAACTGTAGCACCTCGCTAAGCTTTCATTACTGGCACAGCCGATCTCGATTATTTTTTGTTTGCAGAGGATAAAACAATTTTCAATATAAAAATTAAAAAAAAAAAAATGATTAAATTTTTTAAAAAATTCTAGAATATAATTTTTGAAAATCCAAGTTTTAGCTACTTGATTTAAATATTTCTTTTATATCATACAAGTTTTTTGGATTCTTAGGAAAATCTTGTACATATACATATCTTAGAAACTGCTACACAGATTTTGGAGAAAAAAATCTTAAATACTTAAATTAGAGGTACCCGATTTTAAAGAGAATTATTCTTTGCTTTATTACTTATAAGGGTGTTTTTCTTATAGGTATAGAACTTTGAAATGGAATAAAACAAAGCAGAATGTTTAAAATTGACATGAAATTGACTATATTCGGAAGAGAATCTTTTGGAATCATGATTTAAATATGATTTCTGGCGTACGACCGCCATGGCTGGTTCGGAAGTAATTTAATCTGGAGGTCCAATTTTCGATTACTTTTCCAACATTTGTGGCCGTATATTGCAAAAACGTGGGGAATTTTTTCCTCCATGTGGTCGATTTTTTCGGACTTATCGGCGTATACTAGTCACTTTAAATATTCCCACAGAAAATAGTCTAGCGGCGTTTTATCGCAGGATCCTGGAATCTAATTCACGGGTCCGAAACGTGAAACTATCCGGTTACCAAACGTTTCCTTCAATAAACTAACTGTGGCACGAGCTTTGTGACATGTTGCGCCATCTTGTTGAAACCACAGCTCCTGCACAACATGGTTGATCGATTGATGAACAAAAATGTTAGTGCATTTATAACTATATAGCGGTCACCATTGATAGTAACTTTCTGGCCAGCATCGTGATTCCACCACCCCATACTTCACTTAAATTGTTACGCTGACAATAGCACCCCTAGCTTTTCATATTCGTTTCCAGAATCACATCCCTGCTCTTCGGACGTGGAACTGAAACGGCTAAATATGATGAGCATCTACATCAAATTCTGGGGATTAAGAAATCGCGTAGAATTCAATGCTGCCTTCTGTCGTTAAAGCGAGACGTACCACCCCCTTCCGTTATCTATGAGTGGCACTTGCATCGAAGAAACTAATCAGCTGGCGATTTTAGGTAAGTATATCACAAACCATCTTTTGTGGAATGATCACATACTTAACGTCGCCAAAAATGCCGCAAGATGTTTAGGTTTCCTTTGGACATGCAAGAAATTCTTTTCCCCTTCTGGTCTAGCTATTATCTATAAAAGTTATATACGTCCAAAGCTTGAGTATAACTCCCATCTCTGGGCTGGTTTACCAGCAACTTACTTAGACCTCTTGGACAGTTTACAAAGACGAACCTTCAAAATGATCGGAGACAGGAACTTTGGATACTTTGACGTCACTCGAACACCGACGTAACGTTTCCTGTCTCTCTCCCTTTTAGGGTAAGTGCTCTAATGAACTGGTCAGTTGCATTTTTCCCCTTAAACGATTCAACCGTAATACCAGCGCTTCCAGGAATGCTCATCAGTTTACTCTTGAACCCAATTTCGGTCATACTGTTAAGTACAGGGATTCGTTCTTTAGCCGTACTACGCGAATGTGGAATAAACTTCCACGCACTGTCTTTCCCTTTCATTGTGATGTCACGAAATTCAAGACTAATGTTCACCGACATCACCTTTCAAATCCCCTCCTACTTACCTAAAGCTCGCACTGTCTCTTTAAAAAAATAAAAAATACGTCAGTTTTGTTAATTGACGTGGCTATTCAACGAAAGATAAATTTGCACAATTTGGAAGAGTTGTTCAGGCGTCTGATTATCATTTTAAACACACAAATTACTTAATAACTGTTAAAATGGCCGCCCAATTAAAAAAGTGTTGCCAACTTAAAGTTCCTGTAGACCTACCAATTGATTTTCAGTTGATTTTCAAACCTCACTGTTTATTTTGTTTAAAGATATGAATTTGCTCTCCAAAAAAAAAAAAAAAATACTAACCTAAAAATGCAATCAAAATGTCAGTTCAAAAATTATGTTGATTCTCTTTAAAATTTTTCGCATTTCGTTCTTGCACACAGATTTGATCTAACAAAGCAATTCCAATGATTCCACTCCTTATATACATTCTCTCATCATACAAAACGAAATGTTCCCCACACGGCCAGCGATGACGCAGCAGACCGCCTGCAGAGCGATCCAGTTTTTTTTTTTTTTTTGGGTTCGAGACCTATTTGAACCACAAGGATGCTGCTTCAGCGGTATTCGGTTCATAATTAATGACCGGACATCATTTTCTCGACGATTCACTTACCAATTTGGAGAGTATGTATATTAATATATTTTTTCTCATATATATCCATAGAAAGGAAATCCTTTTTTTTCTCCATGCGAGTTTTATAGGAGTAGTTCATTGTGAATCTTTTATATAGTTTGGTGATTTATTTCCATTGCGAGCAATAAATTACAATTTTCTGCTGCCCATGGCTATATAAAATCAAAAGCATTTTTTTTATTGTAATAATTCGCGTTGAGTTAATAAAAAGAATTAAAATTTACTACGGACAAACATTTTGGTCGGTTTGTGGAAACCATTCACCTGTTCGAAAAAGGGCTTTTAATTAAACAAATCAAATAAATACCAACACTATAGGTATATACGCACCACTTCGAACTGCTTTTAGTCCCCAGACTCTTAAAAAAAAAAGAAGAAGCGAAACTGAAAAAAACAAAAATGGAAAAAATCTGACAGAGTTTTTATGTCGGCAGTAAATCACAAAGTTTATGAGTCGTCTCCGCTGGTAAGGGCATTTGTTTTGCAATGTGTTGACACGGCGAATGAATTCCTGGTACTCTTTTACATTGGCACGCAGATATATTAAGTCATAAAAACGAGTGTTGGTTGGTGTTGGAGCCCTGAAATGCCAGCGAAGTGCGTACTTAAAACGAAACCCATCTTATATTTATACAGAAATGGTTTCCGGATATATATAACATATCAGTATTAATCTTGGAAATAAAAAAAAAAACTATTTGTATTTCTGTGGAATATACGTTGCAGGTTGCAAAGGTTGATGTTTATTTTTTTTTTATTTTAGTTGAAAAGATTTGGAGCTTAAGTATACAACCGAACGTGCCACAGATAAAAAGCCTTTACTGGTTGAAACAATGATGGGAAGAGTTTGCTCATATAAAAGCTAAAGTTCAAGTTGACTTAACTTTGGCTACCACACATTATTGCACATTCACGTTCTAGCGCTATATAACGTTAACAGAGCTTGTAAGCTATGGCTAGAGCTGCACTATGGTACTAGGATTATTTAAATACCCATGCTTGGAATTTGTCTAAGAGTTTTCCATTAACAAAAGCATTTGCTAAATTATTTTAAAAATACAGGGTTTTCCACTAAGAGTTGTTTTTTTTTTTTTTTGATATTCACAGAAAAATGCCATTTTTTGAGATTTTTTGAGGAAAGTATGGCACTAATAATGGAACATCCGCCAAATATGGCCGCCACGGCTACGCTTATTTTGCATCACCAAATCCCAAAGTTGTTGCTGCATGCTCTCAACAGCTTCATGAATTCCATCTTTGAAGACTTGAATCGACTTCCGGTTCATTTTCATGCATTTAAAGGACCCAATCAGCAAAGACAAGACGTTGTTGATGATCAGTCGGCTTGTGTTAACTAAACTTAACAAGCTTTAAGACCTAAGTCTTTATGCAAACTACGGTGTAATGACGTTTGTGGAATGCCCGATTCCAAAGAACGACGAGGAATTGACAAACCTGGGTTTCCTTTAACACTTTGGGCTACAGCAGCAATGTTATATTCTCGTAAACGGGTTTTATACTACGCATCACTTACTTGTCCCGAAAGCTCAAATTTGTCCAACAATTTCTGAATCGCGGTCCGACAAGGTGCTTCACGACGACCAAAAAATGTTTAAGTTTTACGAACCATCTCTGCCAAATTTTTACCATTTTTATAGTGAATTTTAATCATTTCAATGCGTTGTTGAAGCTTGTATCGTTCCATTCTTACTCGCGACTATAGGTACTATAGGGCAAGTTTTGGATTCGTGCAAAAAATCGAACTCGAGAAATTAATCAGATCTAACATTACGATGATACGATGATAGAGAAACCGAAAAAAGTGGGTCCCGCAATTCTGTCTCTCTGCATGTCTGTACCTCGACCTACAGCCTAAGCTACTGAAGCGATTTTTTTTAAACTTTGGACATAAGGTTTTGGGAAGATTGCCTAGAGAGGAAATCGAATTTTTTTTTAGCTCCAAAAATAACGGTACCTGCATGGTACCGTTTAGACAAAATATTTTTATCTCGAAAACGGCTCTAACGATTTTGATAAAATTTTTAAAATCGGGTTTGTCAAGTAACCTCAGTAATTTTAGTAAAAAAATATTTTTGAAAAAACCGTTATTAACGGTACTTGCCATAGAACCGAATTTTTGTTTTTTGGTTTTTTCATAAACTATTGGACAGAGCTCGATGAAAATTTTTCTAAAAGAGGTCCTATATAATCTTAATAATATTGCATATCGAAATCTTCAAAAAATTTACAAAAAGTATGTAAAAAAAAAATATTTTTTTTTTGAAAACTCAATATTTTGAAAAATAATAAATATTTTTTTATAATTTGTTTCTGAGTGTATGTTATCAAATACTAAAAATGTCTAACCCACTTCTTTTTTTTTTAAATACTTAAAAAAATGTATACAAAAAAATAGTGTTTTGAAAAAACAGCTCTAACGATTTTTGAATTTTTTTTATTTTTATGACACATAAGATGCCATCTTCAGTTTTAAGATTGAACTTCTTTTTTGGATTATTTTATCAATGAATTTCGAATCGATAGGTGGTAGTCGCATAGTATTGTATTTTTTTGATTTGACTTTAAAACCAAGATCTTATCGCACATAGGAGGAAGTACGTGCGACCCATTTTATTATTAATGGCGTAGTTTCTACCTGTCAAATGTGAAAAAATTAAAGCTTCAAAAGTGACAACTAATGAAACAGCGGGCTATTCAAAATAACACCTCTTATTGGAAAACCCTTCATTACAATTTTTTTCGATTTGTAATTTTTTTTCAATTTCAGTGCAAGAAATGAAAATATTTTAAATTAATTTTGTCTTAATTTTATACTTTGTTGCTTTCCATAGAACTTAAAGTCTCCTAATATAAAAATAAAGCCGCTCGATCATTATTTTTTTTTCTGTGTGTGGGAAATTCTTAAAATTCCAACCTTATCCATGGCATGTGTATGATATCATACAAAAGCAAAAGACCCTCTTAATATTTATAGCCTTTACCTTCATTCTCAAGTCATTTAATAACTTTTTATGGATTCCTTTTGAAAAGCGAGGATTAATAGTGTGCACCACCTTTTTTCATTCCCCAACACTCACTTTAAGGCTATTTTCTAGCTGTTGCTAAATATTCCGACAAGTTCATTTATAGCACTAATTAAAACTAACGGTTATATCCTTCCTTAGCATATCTTTAAGGTACCTTACCCATCGCCATTGCCATTGTCGTTTTGCCTTATATTCTCATTCTGTGAGATGTGCGAAATAAAATCAGAATAAGGATTTTATGCGACAAAATTTCATTCAGTTTTCGCAAACTATGTATACTCTCACTTCTAGTAGATAACTCTATACCTCGTCCTCCTCTGGAGTCCTCTGGAGGATGGAAATTAGAAAAAGTGATACTCTGGCAAGAAGATATAGCTATGGAAATGGTTAGTGTCTCTATGTACTTGACATCATTCTTCCTCTCTTCACAGTTGAAGTTGAAGAAACACAAAAAAAAAAGGGAAAGAAATTCCTTTGCTTCATTAAAATCCCTTTTGAGGAAATTCCCAGCTCTCTTCCTTCCGTGTCGTCCCGTCTCGTCTCGTCCCGTCTCGTCTTTAGGGTGCCTTTAGTGCGAATTAAGAACACAAAGGGTGTGTTTATATTCTTCTATAAGAAGGCGTTAAAATCAACACTCAAGCTTAATTGAATAATTAAGAGTTGAGAGCGAGTCTCTATTTCGTTTTCATGGATGGCATTGGGGCATCATCACTTCGAGGAAGAGCATTAACTCGCTCTTCTTGTTCTTCATGATGCTCTAGTTTGTCACTATATAATATATTTAGTATCTGCACAACTCAGGAGGTCTGCTGTCATTCCTTGGATGTTTTTTTGGATCTCACCCCCACTCTCATCTTATCATCTTCATCATCAGTGAAGCTGTTCACAAGCTCGTTAAATATCGTTAAATTCCGATACGAATACGTCTGTCCGTCCAATCGATTAGACTCGGTGCGAAGAAGTGAATCTGTGCGAATTAATTGAAGAGTGGTTGTAAATATTTATCAGAAGAAGGCCAATGGTGGGCAATATCCTTTAATTACATATTCTCTTTGATTTCCTTAGCTATTTGTTGCTTTCCTTTTTTTTCTTGGCGGGAAAAGCCGTTTTGTTTACTCTAAGCTTGCTTCAGCGACAGGTAGGGAGTTCGCCTCCAAGGTTGCCTGACATAATTAATTCAAGTGTTTCGATCAGATTGTAGGCGGGCGACGACGAAGCACGGAGAACCGTGTGCGGCAGTGGTGACGAAGTGACGGAGGAGTATACAGCATCAGCGGCAATAAGGACGAATGTAAGATCTTCGTGTGCTTAAAAGGTGCACATGCCTTGAGGCTGTCTTCTATAGTAAATTGCTGCAATCAATTAACAAAGTCAAAGCAAATGAATCCTATTGTCGGCATGGCAGAGCACAGCAACAGGGCCTTTTTCCTATGTCACCTACATTAGACTAGGTATTATATCCCTATCCCTTTATTACTCTCCCGCATGTACAATCATCCCAGGTGAAAAATAAGGAGAAAGGATTTGCATATTCATGTGAATTGAAGATGCTGTTGTATTTTGTGCCGATGATGGCCGTAGGGATTTTTATTATTGGATGCTTGGAAAATTGTATATATGTTGATCCTTTCTCTCTCTCTCTCACTTTCTGTGTTCTTCAAGTGCGATGATGAGGATAGCGTGTAAGGTTGGAATAAAATTGGAATTCCTTCAAGTTGTAGCCAGGTACCACAGGTGGATGGATGATAGAAGGTAAATTTTGTTATAGTTTAAATTAAATGGATTGTAGTTTATGTGGAGGGTGGTGAATAGGGATCCTAAATTATTATAAACTACAAGTATATCTACGAGTACCTATACTATAATAGAGGAAGAATGTGTTTTGTAGTTTTTGTTAATTATTATTTGTTTGGAAATACTGAAGCATTTGAGAAAGGATAAATTACTGTTAGTATAAAGGAATTTTAGAAAATATGTTGTGGTAGGTCCCTTTTTGGAAATATTTGCGGTTTTTAGCCAAAGTTATTGAGAACTGAAATATGAGAAGCATAAGAGAAATAATTGGGGATTTTTGTTTTTCTGTGTGTTTAAAAGGCCTCTTGCACGATTTAATTGGAGATTATGTTTGTTTGTTATGTAGGTAGATCCTACCTAAAGACTTTACATACAGGATAGATTTACAAATAAAACAAAAAAAATTTGGATTAAAGGTTTATAATTTCTATTAGGGATTTATTCCTGTTCAAAAAATTACTAACAGAGAGTTGTACTTCTAAGCTAATCGTATTTGAAGTGGGAACACTGGCCTCAACATTTTTCGGTGGGTTCATCAAGTAAGTTTGTCATACCTTTAAAATCGTTTGTTTTAATTTAATTTTCTTACAGGAAACGCCAATAAATTGCTCTAGCGTCCTAAGTGAAAACCTTGAAGGATGCGTCCGATTCCCTACTTTTATCCATTGACTGGTTATGGGGAGACAATAATTTGTGTGTCCACCCCAATTATTAAAATTTGCATATAAAAACAAAAAGTTTCTAAAACCCCAAAAGAAAAAACAGTAGTTCTTGAGAATTCATAACAATGTTTAATTTTTACTCTTAAAAACAGAAAAAAAAGCGTAAAACCTCCGAATTCATACAAAAACTTGCGAAATTAAACTAAGCGCATAAGCCGCTTAAGACGCCAAAAACGTCAAGGCAACCAAGAAGCCTAACACGCTAAGACTCCTAAGCGAAATTCCGAAAAACTTATTTATGAAATTTTTTTTTCACTGAATTTTTTTTTCAAAATAAACGCTAGCACATATCTTAGATGTTTTTTTTTATAAAATCAAATTCATTGGTATACAGGGTGATTTGCATAAGGTTTGACCAAATATTGAATACCGACAAGAAGAAAATCGTAAGGCTGGGTGATAGTATTTTTTCCAGTCCTTCCCCAATTCCGATCTTGGTTGAAAGTTTCATAGAAAGAAAAAAAAAAAAACAAAAATGCCTGTAAATTTTCAAATTGATTCGTCAAAAAATTTTTCCATGCCAACAATGCTACCATGTCAATAATACCCCATTGGGTTAAACGCAGTATGACAAACTTTAGCCATGAATAATCAAAAAGGCAATAGTGAGCGTCACCTATCGCGGAAGAAAGCCAGCCGTAAACACTCCTGGAGCAAACATATCGACCGACTTCTGCATTTTGTTGGCCTCAGATATTGAAAAATCAAAGACCGCTAGGTCTGTCGACGACGTTTCCTGAGGTCAACCTGGTGAACTACTTACAAGTGGAAAATTAGGATGAAGCAGAAAAGAGCGGAATATGACAATCATCGGTAAATGATGAAGAAAAGAAGACATACAAAATATTTTGAAATTATTTTGTTTTAATTTTTATTCATGCTTAAAATAAATATATAATTTAATTTATAGAATTATGAAAAATATTTCAAAAAATAAAATTTAGTCAAAAAAAATTGGCCAACAAAACTGTTCGTCATAAGAAAAAGGTTGAAAAAAATGCCGAACAAACATTTTGTCGGAAAAAAACTAAAAAAAATTTAGTTGGTTTTAAAGAACCTTAAATGCATTTCATTTGATTGTAAAATTTCATTCATTTTCGTCTACATAATATAGAATTTTAAAACAAATTCATAATTTTTTTTTCAAACAGCAATTTTGTTTTGTAATATAAAAATTAATATTTCCGCCCAATTTAATCCAATAATAGAAAGTCCTGCTAACAAAAACACCGTCAAACTTCAAACAAATAAGGGAAACATTTTTTTGTTTTATAAGTTTTCTAACAACAACCAACAACGCAAAAAAACAACAACCAGTAGCATAAGTTAAGAATCCGCCACTAATAGCCGCCTAAAGCCCTCCGACCATCATCATCAACCCATCGACTTCTCATCGAAGACGACACAACGAGACGGCACATTCTGCTTATATTAATAAATATAAAAATAAAATGCACAATGAGGTCGTATGAACTTGCTTATCAAATTTGTACAAAATGGGGAAAAAAGATTTAGGCTTTTAGGCGTTGATTAACTTTTTCCCGAATTTATCAGGCGACAGTATTTAACTGACCACGAGTATTGAGCAGTGAAGATCCTTACTTTTTCCCAGTGGTAACAGCCATCATCTTCTTCACTAGCTTATACGTTTACACTGTTTTCTGGTACTAAATTTTTAACGTAAGACCATTACTTGTCCCCAAGTCCAAGTAAAATAATTCCGCGGTGGAAATCACTCAATGATGTTTGATTTCTTATCCTACGAAACGCACAACATAGTATCGTACTGAAGACACTTCTCTCTCTCTCTCTCTCTCACTCTCTCTCTGTCAAAAATCGCTTCTTAACAAAAGTATGCAAATTAATATTAATGTCTTCGGCAACTCAATTTCCGAAAAGGAACCAGCAGCCGTCGTTGGTGGTTAGTAAAAGAAAAAAAAGCGTCGTAAAGAAGATCCTTACTTTTCTTCTTTTTCCACAACCACAGCCACTACAGCTCACTGTGTGTCGAAGAGTTTCCATCATTTGAATAATTGTTATTCATTTTCGTTGCGTATTTTTATTTTTTTTTTTTTTTATTTTATCAAAATCAAAAGAAAACTGTGAAAAAAATCAACATACACACAGGAAAAAAAAATCAACAAAAAAAATATCCTTTAACTGATTTTTAATGTCTTGTCATTGGAATTTTATTTAAATACTTGAGACATAAGGACGTCGTACTTGAGGTCGGTTTAAAAAAAAAAAAAAAAACGTCTTTGAGAATACTGGAAATTTTTTTACCTGTGTTTCCTTCCTTGAGAGGTTTCCACTTTTCATATGGTTCACATTTTGTTATTTTTTTTGTGTCAGAAGCAGAATTCTCAAGCTCAGACACAAGGACGCTGCTGTAGAAAACTTTGTGATTTTTTATTTTATGTTTGTGTTTCGAAAATTGGTTTATTCAATTGAAGCGGAAATCTGTAGTTATGTTTTTTTTTTGAAATCAAAGTGTGTAGGGTTTTGTTTTCTTTGGATTTTTTTTCGGGTGAGGTGTGGAAGATGCTTTTTGCTTTTGTTGGATATGGCTGCCAAGGGCTTCGAAAATGCTTAGTTAAGTAATTTTAATAACCAATTAAAGTGAAAAAATACAAAACATTACATTTTATGCTGAAAGGTGATTTGAATTTTTTCAAGAATTATCGTTGTTTGGCGACGAATATTAGGTACACGTGTTTATGATAACGCGCTTGAGAATTAATTCCCTGAATTAAAAAACCCAAATCAAAATTCCAAAATCTCTATCTTTTTTTTGAATTCAATACAATTTTTGAAAATTTTTATTTCTTCTAATCGAAACATATAATGTATATTCTAAATTTTGATGAACAAAAAGAAAGTATTTAACAATATTGATTGAAATATTAAATTTTCGGTTTTTCGCATTAGATTTAAAAATGTCGGTTCCGGGCTTACTAGAAAATTGAGATTCTTCCAAATTTAATTGTTTTACTGATTAAAAATATTTTTTTAGTATATATGTAGATACACACACGAAATTTTATCAAAATATTTTGAACCGTTTTCGAAAAATTTTAGTTTTTGAAATCAGATTTTTCTTAGCATTTGGGTAGGAGGCACCATTTTTTTTATTATTTTATAGTAGTATTGCAAGTACAATTTTTTTTTTTAATAAAATAAATTTAGCTATGTTCATCTGAACACTTAAGATAGTATTATAAAACCGTTTTGTACCGAATTTCAGCCGTTTTTGAAATATTTAATTTTCAAGAAATAATTTTTTTTTTTTTGAAAACTTAACTCTTGGATACTTTTATGAATTTTAGATGCTTTTGCATAAAAATTTTTTTCAAAAAAAAAGCTTCAGAGGCTATTTCGATAGAAAACTGAATTTCCAAAAAAGCCAAAATAAAATGTTTGCTGTTACTTTTGGTCTCTTACCCATTTCCGGTTAGCGTTGCGAAAACCCAACAACGTATGTGGTCTGAAACTTAACTGATAATCAATTTAAATAAACTAAGTAGAGAAGTGGACGATTCCGGAGACTGTACAATCATGAATTGTACATACGCAATTTACCTTGAAGCAGACATAGTGGCAATATTAGGATCGGAAGACTCCGGTGGGCAGGGCACCTAGCTCGCATGAGCGAAGAGGAACCGGCTCGGAAAGTCCTTTGTGGTACATTCTATAGTAGACGGCAGCGTGGTGACTATGCTTGCGCTGGAGAGATAGCGTAGACCGGGACGCCCCCTTGGGGTGCGCAACTGAATGGTTACGGCTATGATGAAACCGCTATGTTGCGTTTTCGCAACGCTCGCCTAAAGTAGTAGCATTTGAAAAAAAAAAAAATTTTTTTTCTCAAAATATTGTGTGCTTATGTTTATAACGTACCAATTTTTGAAAAACACATAACTTTTGGAACTGGAACTGGTAGTGGCCAGAAATTGGTAAAAAAAGAAACAATAAGTTGTCTGGAGATACGGCCCTACACTGTAGACCAAGTATCAAAAAAATCAGTAAACCCATTTAGGCTGTAGCTCAACGGACATACAAACAAAATAGTGTGATTTTAAGTTTGATAAAATCGCGAGCTCGTATTTTTCGCATGATTATCTTTTGTATAAAAAGCACAGAGACTTTGTTAAGAAAAAACCAAACCAAATTATAAAACAAAAATGAACAACTAAATTTACATTTTTTTTGAACCACTTACGGATAAATCATAGCAACATTCCATCATACAATCAATGAATCGGTGTTGTGCGTATTATGAATAAAATCATATTCACTAGTTGTTTGAATTCCTTAAAGCCAAACAAACTTAATTAAAAGAAATTTAAAAAAAAAACTTCTTCACATAACATTTAAAACATTTAACCACAAGTCAGAGAGAAAACTTTCTTGTAAAAGCTTAATTATTCCCTACCAATTAATTTAGCTTTGGAACTTTTGCAACGAAATTATTATAGTACTTTTGCAAAGGTTGCACCATTACAGGGGGCAGTAGCCATTTCTCTTTTCTCTCCGTCTCCAAGAACACTTCCCCCTTAAGAAAAGTCCATCTTACACAAATCTGTATTTTTTTTTTATAGTGAGTTTTTCTAGTAAAAGAACTTCTTCTATTCGGTTTTTTTTTTGAAAAAAAAAATAAAACATTTCTTTTCAAAAACTTTGAAGCATTCCTTGGGTTTTCGTGCCGTTCAAGCTCGAACTGTAAATAAAAAGATCTCATTAAAAGTTTAGCGAGTCCCTCTTTTGAATTCTTTGTGTATTAACTGAAACCAAAACCGAATCAGGCAGGACTCTATAAGTTGCAAAAATACAAAGTGGTCTATAGTTTAGGGTGGTTGAGTTGAGTTTTATGAAAAAGAAAATTTTGAAAAAAATTAAATTTTCACTGAGGTTTGTTCAGTTTACCAAAGATACTACAGAATCTGGATTTATATAAATTTTTAAAATTCAGAATTTTGTGTGTTTCAAAATTTTGCAAAATTTTCTTCTTGATGAATTTTTATTTTTTGGAATAACTGAATTTTGAATCAAGCAATAGTATGTGACCCAAAAAAGTTTTCGATAAAAGATGGCTGCCCATTGATTTTCTTATAAGCTCTGGATTTTTCAGTCTGCCAACCTTACATCCTAAACTATAATAGTTTTTTTTGCTTCTTCGGTTTCGTCCTTTTTTTAAAGCGTGCAAAGTCACTACATGAATGTATTTTATGCATTTGGAGAAAACTTTGAACTTTAATTGAAAAAAAAATATATACATAAATAAATCTTAATTTGCATCAGAGTCGTATAGTCGTAGTCGTCCTTATCGTCGTCGTCTGGTCCTGTCGTCGTTGGCTAGGAATGTTTTCTTATAGAAAATTAATTTTTTTTTCCATCATGTCAACGAGAATTGCATTCGAAACATTTCCGCTGTGTTGTCCCTATGGCATGCTCCCTGTCCTATAGTACCCCACCCCCCCCCCCCCCTTCCAACCTCATACACTTCAGCTTTGAGTCTATAGCTAAAGGATGTCACACGAAGGAATCCGATTGCATGAAAACATTTCGCCTGTCATTAAAAAAGTTCCTTTTCTTGTTGCAACTTTGGTATTGGAAACATTTTTCGCTTTGCAATATCCTTTTGCAGAACTACACTGCTGCACCTTATTCTTCCTTCGATACTGTAGTTTGGGGGGTAAAAGTTGAAACTATTTCAAGAATGGCATCGCACATACCCGCGTATATGTATGTGTTCCTGTCTACTTACATGCATATATAAGGGCTAGGCTATAGCCCATAGTGTGTGACGTGGTCCTATAATAGGTATACCCATTCCCATTCTCCAAAGAGTAATTATGAAGTTTTTTAATTAAAAAATAAAGTTTAAGAAAATGGGGAAATTATTTAAATTTTTTCGAACTCATTTCCCATTTTGTGCTTGTTGAGGGAATAATATTCAAAGGGTTTTTCTTTAACTTGTACAATTTGTTGAATGCCCCAACGACGACGATGACTACGACGACAACGACGTAGAAAGCATGTAAAGCTTTTACCCTAACTCCTAAGATGGGCGCCATGAGGAGGAGGGGAGAGGGAAGTGATATAATAGTGGAGGTGAAATTTTTACTGCAGTAGTTTTATCCCAGTTTGGTATGTTAATTACTTGGAGATTTTTTTTTCCTTTCTTTTGCTTTTTTGGAAACATATTCATAAAAATTAAATAAAAGACAAGGAAATTACATACGTATCCTGTTATGGGGGTTATGTTGTGGAAATTCTATAGTACGATACGGTATTGTAATATGTGAAAGTTTTTCTTGGGTGGAATTAAAGCTTGGTTTCACAAATTGGTTCTTGGGGAAGTTTTTCAATAAAATTTTGATTGAATTTTTACTAAATGACATGAGGTACAAAAATGTTAATTGATTTAAGAAAGTTGAAAGTATCTACTTTTATTTCAAAAGTTTATGTGATTAAAGCTAGAGAACTTAGGTATTCAATTGTCTATAGTAAAAGTCTTCGTTGATTTTGATTAAAATAGTTAAATATTTTGAGACAAGAAAATATCGTACGGTTAAGAGTGGGGCAATTTCAAAACAAAAATGACTAAATACAAAAAAAATAATGAAACATAACGGGAAGATTTACAATTTTGAGATTCGTGGGCTTTTATTGTTTTTTTGGCTGATTTTTTGGATTTTTTTTGGTAGAAATGGCGATCTCAAGGCAACCTAGCCTGTGATCCAATTTTGATACCATAACTCATTTGACCTATGATTGAAAGGGAAAGATTAACAGAGAAGGTTCACAGCGGAGTATGCTAGAGCCATTTGGTCGCATTGAGAAAAAAGATCAGATCTCTATCTTTGTCTCAGATAGCTCGTCGAGTTCGTGAAAGAATGCTTTTCCTAAGGATTGCATTCTAATGTTTGCCAAAGCAGGACATTTGCAGAGGAAATGGATTACCGTTTCCTTTTCGCGTTGTTCACTACAACTACGACAAAACGTGTTGTGAGGAATGCCCAACTTCTCTGCATGAACTCCTATAGGCCAATGTCCAATACATACCACACAACCCTGGCTATGTCTTGCCTGGGCCAACATAGAAGATCGTTTGTAGGGGTTTTATTATAGGTGTGCCATAGCTTCCTAGATATTATGCAGTTGGGTAAATTGCTCCACCTTCGATTTGATTCTGTTTGATAAATAGAAAAAAATTTTCCCTTCATAGCACCAAGAGGAATGTTAACCATTTCCGCAAGTGAGCTATGAAGGGCCGATCTTAGCCTCGCTAGCTCATCAGCCAGTTTATTTCTCTCGATATCACTATGGCCCGGAACCCAGATAAGAGTGATATTGAGGTTAATGCTCAGGCTCGCAAGCTCATCGCGACATTGCTGGACCAATTTAAATGACGATGTGGCCGAGATAATGGCTTTGACAGCTGCCTGACTGTCTGTATAGATTGCCGCATTTCGGTTTTGGTTTGGGCTTTGTATAATTATCTTACATGCCTCCCTTATTGCTAGCAGTTCAGCCTAAAAAACGCTAGCAAAGTCAGGAATCCTAAAGGATTTACCTAGCTACTTTTAGGGATTCAGAAAAGATCCTTGAACAAACACCACCACACCATCACCATCTTTGAGCCGCTGTAAAGATGGCTGTGTCGAAACCTATCGTCACGATGTCATCTTCATAATCGTTTTTGGATGGGAAAATAACCTTAAAACCCTTACTGAGGCTCAAAGTAGAGCTCGAAAATGGCTCTGACAATTTGAAAACTGAGTTCAAATAAATGTGGGAGGTAACGATTTTCTCAAAAATTGTTATCTGATTGCAATTAATTTTCATGCAAAAGTATCTAAAGTTTAAAATTTTTCAAAAAAGAAATTGTTTTTTGAGTTTTGAAAAAAAAAAATCAATTTATTGAAAATTAACTTCCAAAAGTTCAGGTAAATTTATTTTTGATATTTGGTAGAAAAACGGTTATTGTACTATCTATCTGGATTTAAGAAATAAGTTGAGTTTCAAATATAGAAATTTTAAAAAAAACCTTTTTTAAAAAATTTTAAATTTCTCAAAAAAATTACCAAAAATGTTGATAAATTTTTTTGAGTGTATTCGTATTATTACGGCCTATTTAAGACAGTTAAAAAATTTGAGACATTACTAACGGAACCTTCCATCCAAAAGCAGTACCTACCTACGTGTATTTTATTTTCAGTTTGTTTTCAACCAAAAATAACCAAATGTCCACAAGCCATCTTAGAAAATATTGAAAAGCAAAAATAAAGATTAAAGATTAAGAGCCCTTGGTAAATTCCAATCTTTGGTTTTTTTTTAGAATGAACACAAATGGTGTCTAAAATAACAAATTTAAGGAACAATACATTCAGAAATATTGAAAAATGCCAACATTAAGTGGGTGTACTTATTTCCAGTACAGGTTTTGAGTTGAACTCTTACCCAGCAAAATTAACTTTATAAATATCAAAAGCCAATATGTATACCTAAACTAATACATAATTGAAGAATAAATCTATCGGTGTAGAATCATCAGTAGGTTGAAATCCAAATAACGCAATTCCATATCAATACTCCCACAATGAAACACAAAACTCGAAAACATTATTCATTGTGAAGTCAAAAAAAAATACAAAAAAAAAAAAAAAATATGCTCACGGACCAAGAAACACTTACATCTTACAAGAGTACTTTGAGTGAAAATTTTATGAATTGCTTATGCAAAATAAATTTCATAAATTATGTACAACAAAAAAAAAAAAAAACAACAACAACAACCCGAAACGATGACGCAGAAAATATCCTCCGCATTGTTCTCGTTCTCGTTGTTTTCGTTTTTTTTTTTTTTGTTTATCTTTAGAATCCCCCCCCCCCCCCCCAAATGTGTATAAGGTAAGTTATATCTCTCCGCCGTTCAGTCAAAAGTTGCAATAAAACTGACACCCGCCACTCCGCCATCATATTACGATGAGTTCTCTAGAGAATCGTTCTCTCATGGCATAGGTATAGCTACCAGAAAAAAAAAAAATAAAACAAACTTTTGTTCAACTATATACAAAACACAAAAGCAACGTCATAAAATAACATAATTTTCCATCAAAAGAAAAACATCTCCTTCTCGTATACAACCCAAAAAAGAAGCAGCACCCCTCAATTCCACCCTCCCTTAAAAAAAAGGAGAAAATAATAAAACAAAAAAAAAATATGAAGCAACAGAGTGTATAGAAGAAAGAAGTTGGCCTTCAATTCATCACACAGAAGCAACATCTTCTAACAACAACTTTAGAATGCACAATGGATTTGGTACAGACCCAAAAAAAAACAAGGAACCCATCCAGGAGGACTTAGAAAATTCCGGAAGATGAAAAAAACAAACATGCACACACAAACACACACATTTTCCATTTTCAAAGGAAGGAAGGAAATGCCAGAAGGAATAAAGTGCACATCAGGAATAAAAGAAAACTCTCCACCAAGCCAAGGGAACAAAAGAAAAACACAAACATACAGGATGAAAAACATTTTAAAAATTTAATACCGAAATGATGAGTAGATCCGAAGCATATCCTGAACCTGATCCTGAGACCTGACAATTTGTTTTACCTATACTCGACCCCGCTCATCCATCCACACCACATACACTCTCACTCTGATATGGTTGGTGTCCACAAATGGAATTGTGACTTTGTCCAGGATAATGACACTTTCACAGAGTGCTAAGCAGAGAAAGTGTTTTGTTATATTGAGCTCCTCTCCCTCCTTCGCCTATCCCGCAGCAGCCAGCGCAGTTCTTCCACCTTCTTTTTTTGATGACCATCAAATATGGACAAACAAAACAAAAATATCCTGAACTGGCAGCCATTATACATTAAATACTTTATGGGATACGCTATGGCATCCACTTGACAGTTGTGGGCTCCTTCTTCCTTTTTTTTTGTTACACAGGGAGGAATATGAGTTGAATTATAAATTTCCAAAAAAAAAAAAAAATATTTACTTCGAGTTTTTTGTGAGATTTCCACTGAATGTGTATATTTGCTGAAGCTTGCTGAATGCGAGTGGCTCCCTGAGGCGAGCTTATATTGCAAAAGTTTATGGATCCACACGGGAAATTTGAGTGCTGGACAAATACAGATATAGGAATGATGCATGCCGCATGTATGAAATATTTAGAGAGGAATTTATCAGAATATTCATATCGGTTTTTTTTTTAATGAGAGCGTTTAGAGAACTAGGTCACTAAACCATTGTTCTAGGGAATTCAATCGCTGGATGATGTTTTCATATTTTGAGATTTATTATCAGTAGTTCATAATGTTAGGCTTTTTTTAGGACAATTTTATTTGGAAACTTTACACCAAATGTATAATTTTTTTCGGCTTCTTAACCTTTGTTTTGTGACAAATAATTTGACCCAAAATTCAGGTAAATACACCTTAAGGCCCTAAAAAGCCCTTTTGTTTCATACAAAATGCGTTATTTAAAAGCTTGTTAAATGTTTATGAAATTGGCCATTAAACTTATTAAATAAATAATTTTGAGCGACATTCCGTGAAGAACCAGGGTCTAAGTGACCTACAACCAGTCTTGTGTGCGTTGCATTGCATTAACGGAGGGAGAATTTGTCAATTTCTCATAAGAGGCAGTAGTCCGTGAAAAAAAAAACATTTCTGTTTTTGGATGGACGAGACTGGGAGACCTCTCTTCAACCTGGCGTTGGAGAAAGCAAACCGTGACTCTGGCACGGCAACAAGAGGGACCATCGTCAACAGGTCCAGCCACAGATACTGGCTTTCTTAGAGGACATTGACATCATCGGAAGAACCGAACAAGCTGTACACGATTCCTTCATCCAGGTGGCACAAAACCTGGGGCTGCACATTAGTAAAGGTAAAACAAAGTAAATGGTGGCGTCGAATGCGAGAAGAACAGTTGGTCAAACAATCAAGGTAGCGGAGCACAAATTTGAAGTGGTGCAATCCTTTAAATACTTTGGGTCAATAGTAGCAGCCGATAACAATATAGAAGAAGAAATACGCGGGCGGCTGCTCAATTCCAACAAAGCTTACTATAGTCTGTCAAAGCTCTTCAAATCCAGAAATCTCACCATGACTTCAAAACTGCTGCTGTACAGGACCGCGTTCGAGAGAAAATTCTTAAGGAGAATTGTTCACCCCATATGTGAGGAAGGACGATTCCGGAGACGGTACAATCATGAATTTGTACGCAATCTACCTTCAAGCATAAATAGTGACAAAAATTAAAGCTCGGTAGACTCCGGTGGGCAGGGCACCTAGCTCGCATGAGTGAAGAGGAACCGGCTCGGAAAGTCCTTTGTGGTACATTCTATGGTAGACGGCAGCGTGGTAGACCATGCTTGCGCTGGAGAGATGGCGTACACCAAGACGCCGGAAGCCTTGGAGTGCGCAACTGGATGGCTTCGGCTCGAGAACGGGATTGTTGGAGAAACTTGTTGAAGGAGGTGAGGGCCGGATCCCGCTTGTCAAGCCGATGATGATGACGGGACTGGGAATCGAACCCCGGCCACCGGCAGGACAGTGCTACGTAATAGACATTACGCCCATTTCATTATTAAATCATTTTATTATTAACTGTTCATAATTTTTATTAATAATCATAATTTTTGATTTTCGCTAAAATATTAGTTTAGTGCATCTAGGCCACGTGCATTTGCTCCTATTTGCGATCTCATCTTGTTTTAAGGTCTGAGTAAAAAACAGTTATTATTGTTAAGTGAAGCTTTATGGGAATGAATATTGTGAAGAGATTTAAGTTTATTTTTTTATAATCAAAGCAGCTTATTAGAAAAAAAAAATTCTAAGTTTTTTAAGAATTAAGAATTAACCAGCTGTTTTGGAAATATTGAATTTTGAAAATATATTTATACCTACGTACCCACCCCATATAAATACATATTTTAAAAAATGAAAAAAAATAGTTTTTTAAAAATTCCAAATCCATTATTAGGTAAGTAGAAAACAATTTGATTTTCAAAAAAAGATTTTTCCCTAAAATACACACATATGTATATTTTTCAAAATTAAGAAAAATTCAAAAAAGTCTTGTTTTTGATCTTAATTTTTTTTTTTATCTCAAACAATGATGTACATAATATTATATATTCCTACCTACATAAGTTTGAAAAAAGGGGGGAAATTGAAATTTTTTTAAGCTCCAAAAATAACATATCATGTATGTACACTTTAAGAGAAACAGTTTTGAAAGTAATTTTAATTCTTTGGTCAAAAACTATTTTTAAAAAAAGTGTTAATCACAATACCCAATCAAAAATGTGTGACCTCAGTAGAAAAATTACCGCGGTAATAATTTTATCGGTTTATAAACCTGTTGTTTCCTGACTACCTGCCATAGAAACAGATTTTTGATTTTCAACTTTCTAGCAAACAGTTTAACGATTTGCAAAATAAATTCATAATTCCATACTAATTTTTTTTAAATTATTTTTTAAAGAAAATAAATATTTTTTTGAAAACTCAATATGTATTTTGAAAATATGTGAATACCTACTATTTTTGAATTTAATTATTTTTTCAAATATTCTTATTTTTACGGTATATTTGATGTCGTCTTCAGTTTGGAGTTCAGAAATCTTTTTTTTAGCAATTTGAATAACGAATTTTATGCATTTTCAAATTTTGCATATCTTCGATTCAAATATTTTTCGGAAAGAACCAAAGGTTCTTTATATTTAAATATGAATGCACACTTTAAATTAACAACAATTTTTATTTGAATTTCAATTTTGAAAAATAACTGCTTTCAACAAATTTTAAAAATAAGATGTTCAAAATTACGGTATCTAGAAAACAGCTGAAGACATACAATTAAAGCTCCCTTTCAAAATTAAAAGTTTTCGATTTTTTAAAACGAAACTTTTGTTGAATTGGCATGCCTTTAGTCAAATTAAACTTGTTACTTGGGTGAAAAGAGACAAAAATTAAAAAAAAAAACAACGGCAACACTTATAGGTATATTGCCGTGCTTTAATTTATTTCCAGACAAATCAAGTTGTTTTTATGCCAAACATTTTTTGAAAAATCGATTTTTAAACTCCAAAATTTTTTAAACAGGGAGATCAAGAGAATACCAGAATCATGGGATTTTGTTAAGGGTTTTTTGGCAATGGATCCAAAAACCATGTTTACAGAATTAAAAAAAAAAACAACGAAGGAAGATTTTTAAAAAATAAATTTACACCCAACTCAGACTTAAAAATGATTTTTTTTAAACTAACGGAGTCTCTTAAAATGTTGACATCCACTAATGCCATCAGTCAAATCTAAGCAAAAAGCAAATTACCCAATAGAAAAGAAAACTAACAATTATGGTGCAGTAAAAAAAAACATCTATTTGCCATTAAAAGAAAACACCATAGCGCAGTAATTCTGTTAATATCTTTCTTATGTAACCAATTTGTCGCATCAACGGATAAATAGTGTTAGTTCCTAATTTACAATGCCCACTGACAAGAGTGACAATCCATGTTCATATACCTTACCTATGCCATTCCGCATATAAACAGTAGCTGCTAAGTACACCGCCGCACCGCGCCGCGCCGCAGTGCACCGCGAAGAAGAGCAGTAGCGAATAAACTAGCAATGACCCTGACTAATGGCTAGTCTTCTCCTCAAGCTAACACGACACCGACAAACATCTCACTATCTACTGGATACGCAGTGACTAATTGTCACTTGGCACATCGCATCGCTTCGTTTTTCCATCTGCAATTCTGCAAAGCACTTTGGCATTAATAATCGCCAGCGTCTGTCACATAAATTCTTCCTCAAGCTGTGTCGTCGACGACGACGACGACGACGCGACGTTGTCGTTGGTCACCAGAATCATCGTTGCGATGGACATCGTTGCCAGTGGACTATTCTACGACAACGACACCTAGCCTTTCTCTTGGAATGACCATAGCCAATGACTTTAAAGGTGATGATGACTTCTTTCACGTGCGGCCTTCAGTTGTTGCCATCACTGAGCCGTTACCGTACCATGGGCATAGTCAATAGCTAGACAAACCAAAATAACGACGACGACGCTCGTAAATGAGCTTAAGAGAGTTGAACCATTTCTATGCTTCTGCAGAACAAAGTGCCAGTTATATCTATCCCGATCCGTTTAAATAGGTATACCCTGGTTTCGGCCCTTTGGCTGCCTTAAAAGCTGCAAAGGAGCCGGGATTATTAAATTGGCCCACAGGAATGCATTGTCCGGCCGACATATTTCTTAATAAAGATTTTCTTTTTTTTTAATATTTATCATCATCTTTGGGTTTTGGAGCGCTGCGCAGTCAATAATCGTAAATCAAGGGATTTATGAGTTTTATGTCTGCGGAGAATCGACTGGACAGTGGTCGCTCTCTCTCTCTGTCTCTCGGTGTGCTGTTTTAAGCCCCTGCGGTATTAATTCCGTTTTGACTGATTCTCGCCACAGTTGTTGTTTCGGTGTGT
Organism: Syrphus vitripennis; assembly: GCA_958431115.1. NCBI lineage: Eukaryota > Metazoa > Arthropoda > Insecta > Diptera > Syrphidae > Syrphus > Syrphus vitripennis. The sequence goes on from OY288109.1 coordinate 17,345,834, forward strand.
GTGGAGTTAATAGTGTTATTGATTGCTTTGGTGCATTTGGGCGTCTTGTTAGCAGCGTGGTAGGTTCCCATATGCGCTTTACCCTATCCCCAGTATAGATATGACTAAAATAGCAGTTTAAATAGAATGGGAGTCTTGAGTGTTCCTTTATTATGGAGAAGTTAGTGGATGACGTAGGGACAGCAATTTGGAGGAGAGGTAACAAAATAATCTCATAAGGAGATTGCGATCCGTGACTTAGAAAGTCTTAAGTATTTTTGGATTTTCCATATGAAAATGGGATAGGGTACTTATCTATATTTACAGCCACAGTAGTGGGTGGAGGTTGTTTATTGAAGGCGCTTTTCGAGTAATGAACTATATGATAAAAGGGAATTAAGTCTATGATACAGTATATTGATGGAAATGGTTTGAAATATTATTTCTGACTTTGAATATGAGAAAATGATTTGAATTTTGAACTTTGGAAAACAATATTTTTCAATCGGAAATTGACTTGCTGATTTATTGAAAAGGCTTAGAAAATATGAGAATGAGTTTAAGTATGCATGTAGAACTGAAAAACTTAAAAACGCTGAAAAATTTATAAGTGACGTCAACGAACAAAACACAAATAACTTTTTGATAGATAACGCCTTTCATGTGTCAACATAATGGAAATATAATGTCTTTTCAAATAATGTCATGGCATGCTTCAAATTATGAACGCTTTTTAGAGAATAAAATGTGTTTACAATTACCCCTGTTCACAATTACCTCTCTTGACCCTAGCACATTTAAATGTTTAATTTTGTCCACTAAATTTATTGTCTGTGATATTAAAAATGTCATTTAGATTTATGTACATGCAGTTTTTTTATGTACCCCGGCATTTTTGGCGACGTTAAGTATGTGATCGTTCCACAAAAGATGGTTTGTGATACACATACCTAAAATCGCGAGCTGATTAGTTTCTTCGATTCAGGTGCCACTCATAGATAATGGCAGGGGGGTAGGTCTCGCTTTAACGGCAGAAGGCAGCATCGAGTTTTCGAAGCATTAAATTCTGCCAGATTTCCCCATTGTACAATGCTGTTTAAGTCAGAATTAAATGTACTTATCATATTTAGCCGTTTCAGCTCCACGTCCGTTAGCAAGGATGTGAATCTGGAAAAGAATACGAAAAGCTAAAGGTGCTATCGTCAGCGAAACAATTAATTGTATTAGTAGTCACAGACAGGAGATCATTAATAAAAAATGAGAAAGAGGGTTGGACACAAAACGGAACCCTGTGGCACACCAGCATTTATGTTGTGAGTTTCAGACTTGAATCCCTCTAATACACTACTTATATAGAGCAATTCGAAAGAAAGTTACTAATCCAATGAAGAAAAGTTTCATCGATACCAAAAGCACGAATTGAATTCTTTTTCGAATTTTTCTAAAAATACATTCTCTGAAGCTAAACGCTTCACTCAAATTGGATAGGTACCTGCTTTGCAACTTTTCAAAACATAAATTCTAGACTACCTATTAAAAAACAGTTCCTTCCATAATTCGTTACACTAGTAATAAAATGGATGATAAATCCATAAAAATTATATTATTTTTAAGATTTAAAATTTATTAAAAAAAAAGCAGGTGATTTTTACAAAACACTTCATGAAGATTTTCGAAGAGTATTTTGACATATTGAAATTTTGTTTTTATGCTTATAGGGCAAGTTAAGGATTCGTTAAAAAAATCGAACTGGAGATATTCTTCAAACATGGAACTTATAGTTTTTAGGTAATTCCCTAGAGGTATCTATTTTATTTTTTTTTTAAAGCAAAAATAACGGTACCTGTTATATAACCGCTAACGGAAATTTATATCATAATCTGTCCTAACTATTTTTATTAAATTTTTGTAATGGAGTCTTGAAAGTAATTAAAATTATTTGGTCAAAAAATATTTTTCAAAAAACCTTTGCAAAAGTTACTTGCGATAGAACCAGATTTTTGGTTTTTTCGTATATTCTTTCCAGTCTCTCAATACTAAATTTTCGTTGAAGAATTTTGTTCTCTATTTTTGTCATTTACTTAATTAATGTCAAAAAATTCCGCGGTACCCGAAATGTTTGAAGTACAAAATACAGAATTTTGGTGAATAATATAATAATATTCCAGGGAATTATTTGGCGAGATAAAGTTTTAGTTTTTTATAGTACGCAACTACGATACAAAAAAAATATTCTTTAGGTCTTCGGTATGTAAGACCTGCCTTCGCTGAAATGGTACGCTAAAATTTAGAGATATAAAAATTAGCGTGATTTTTAAAGAATCTTTGTCTGACTCAATAACGATGTAATTTTGTTTATCAAATATAAATATACAATTCTAAGCGTTCAGTTAATAGCTTAATTGAAATAAAACATTTCAGCATTTTCATTCTCTAAATCGCTTTATAACCAATACTTATGTTAATCTTAACCTAATATTCATTTGGAAAAAGTTTTCAACAAACGACAAGTATTTTTTTAAATCGTTTTTGTACATTTTATTGCTTGAATACTTCCTCAATGCCTTGATGACCGACAACCGTCATCAATACTTTGTAACTGACTCGTAAAATATTTGATTTTATAGTCCAGGAAGTATTTCTAACACTTTCTCATTAAACGCTTGTAACAAAACTAAAAAGGCCCTAATGAGTTCCATAGTATTGACGATCACCAAAACTGTCAACACATCAATTCACATTTTTCAAAACATCCAAAAATAATGCAAATGTTGACATATCCCAGCCCCAGTGAGTTGCTTAAAAATCTATTCACACCTAACTCTCTCTCTGTGTCTCCATGGAAGCGTGCGTTTATTATTTTTGGAATGAAATTCAGTGTGCTTCCCTTGTATCAGCCAGCAACGGAAGGCGTTAATTATACTCTCGACCAAAAATGAAGGAAATACAACTTTGGCTCATAAATAAGTTACATCTGCCCCAAAAAAAAAACCACTGTGCTGTCAAAAACTCTATTAGATTGTCATAATACTGCGACATGAATCCCAAAAAAAAACAAACCCAAAACCAGAGAGTGTCGAACATAAATCAAAAGCGGACCTCATTTAGAATACAAAATGATTAGTAGTGGTGCGGTGCGGTACGGTACAGCGGTGCTGTGGTATGTGGAAGTTCCCATGATGATGATGTTTGACCAAAAATTTAAAATGCAATCGCGTACAACGTAGCAGTTCTAGGAGTGCTGATGTTGGTTGGTTAGGGACTTGGGGTTGGAGTAAGAGTGCTGATGATAGCACCACACAGTATAAAGAATATGAAAATCAACCAACAACCAGAGCAGGATGCTTGCAAGCAAGCCATAGAGGAACCTTTAACCTACCTGTTCGCAGTTCGGTTTGCTATCGCCTGATTAAAATTCAAGGCACAATCCTCGGTGATGGTAGAACGAAACAATTAGAACCTCAATACGGAAAGAGGAGTCTCCACTTACAACACCACCGGACATGGACTAGAACGAGAACGAACGACCGACAACAACACGACGAGCTGTAATGATGATAATCTTTTAATAGTGCCAGGTGATGTTCATCATCCTCCAACCACCCAAACAACCAGAGTCAAAGCAGCGCATCGCGCACCATTGGACGACCGACCGTAGAACTGAAAGCACGTATGCGTCAACAATGTAAGATTTATTTTCTATTATCCGATGCAACTGTTCCACCCTCATAGTCATCTATTTGACATGAGGAACCATTTATCTCCCACATTGTTAGATATTGGTTTTGTGCCACACGGGAGGATCCAAAAAGACAATGTGAGACCAAACTTCATTGGTATTCAAGGCGCCACGATTTAAAACAAAAGACTTACAGCTGGGCGGGCACGGGCATCACCATCAACCAGGAACCAGGAACATGGAAATAAACACGAGAATCCTTTACTCCCTCCATCTTCCTCCGATAACCACTAAACTGCTACTAAGCAGCTTAACGCTGAAAATAGTTTGATAAATACACGGAAGCAAACAAAGAAGGCAACATAAAAAAAAAAAATACTAGAACTAGAGAGTTCTGGAGTTTCTGATTTTCTATTCAATAAAAGTTCAGTCCGGAAATCCTTTCACTGTGCAAATATATATTATGTAGTATAGAAAAGAAGACAGATGAACAGAGAAAAAAAATTAAGAGTCCCCGGAACCCGGAAGTGAATCAGAAAACAAAAGGATCTCGATGTTGAACGAATAGTTGGATATTTTTTCTTCATCTAGTATTACTAACCGATGACGAACGACACGGCATCATCAACATCAAGAACCAGGGAGCAGAGAGGAGGGCACTGCTTGACGCTTAGTTTCTGGATAAATTACTGTTGGTGACAAATCGTGCATCATTGATGGTTGACATGTAGCACAGCATATCAGATGCCTGAAGGGATGTGATGTGGATGATGTGATGGAAGTTAACTTCGTCCTTAGAAAACATTGTTTGACTTGTTGTTCAATTTACCATTGGATGAAAGCGTGAACATAAAACAACAACAACAAAAAAAAAATTTAACTTTAAAAAAAACGAACGCATCATGGAGCGACGTGTGTGAATAATTTTTCTTCCATTTTTTTTTGTTTTGTTTTGAAAAATGGAGGAGGTTGGAAAATTTAATATTAATGATGTGTGCATTTGACGGAGAAGCCAACCTCGTATAGATATTCACAGGCATGGGGAGCTATGTATATTTAAGCGTCAGAAAATAAGAACAATGTTTGCAATAAAAAGTAACAAATTGAAATAGGTAGTAAAGGTTTAAAAAACAGCAAACCCTTCCCAAAGCGTAAATCGATTAGCCAAATGATTTTTGAAATGAATGGACTAGAGAAATGAAGGGTGTAATGTAGGTAGAAGCTGATACCGTTCGGCTAAAGATCAATACGGCAGAAACAAGAAGGATCAGCGGTGGAACTTGCTGATCTGGTCAAGTAGATATTTCGGGAGAACCAGTAGAGAAGGTAGAAGATTTGCAACCGCTTGGGAGTACTGTTCCTACTGATGGCAGAACGGAACTAGATATCAAGATTGAAATGCTGTAAAAAAATATGGAGAAACAACTCTATAAGCTTGAAGACCGAGCCATGAATGTTTCGCTCCAATGTTGAACCTATGCTTCCTTCAGGGTGTGCCAATTGGAATGACACATCCACGCGCCATACAAAGAAAGCTGCAAAGTTCCAAAAAAGATATCTGCAAAACATCTTACGGATTTCCTTGCCCAACCGTATATCCTTATGATGCACTTCATGGAAAACTAGGTGGAGAACCCATTGATCCATAGAGGCCCTACGCTTCGAAAAATAACTAGCTAGTAATCAAATGAGCCGGACGACCTCGAAGTACTATGGGAAGAACTGTCGAAGAGAAATCGGCATAATTGGTTGGAGAAGAGTTCGAGAAAAATATGAAAAGATTTTTGAAAATTAATAAATAATTTTTTAATTTTATTTTTTTCTAGAAATTTGAAATTTTTGAAAACGGTTTTTAACGTTTGTATGGAGATACAGAAAACCTTTTTGCATCAAATTCAATTATATGTTTTGCAGCGCTTTTGAATAATCTTATTTAAAAAAAAAAACAATTTTATTTTATTTTTTCAAAGTTTATAAAGGTTCCGTCATCTAACGTTTTTTTTTTCAACTAGTGCTTATTTCGTGAACGTTAACACTTAGCTCATGTCTGATTTGACAGATAATTAGTTTTATCCTTCCGCTGAACGAATATGGTGGTGGTGTATACGCTTGCACAAACCTGGCTAAGTGGGCCTGCGATCGACTTAGAGAAGATGCCGATTTTGCCAAAAAAAAAATCATCTTTTCAGATGAAGCTCATTTTGATCTTGGCAGGTATGTAAACAAGCAAAACGAGTCACTGTTCCATGCGAATTTTGGTCCAGAGACATAACTGGGCCATTTTTCTTCGAAAATGAGCAAGGAGTAGCCGTTACAGTCAATGGCGATCGTTATCGGGCCATGTTGAACGAATTATTGTTCACAAAAATTGAAGAGGAGGATATTGGCAACATATTTGGTTTCAACAGAACGGCGCGGCGCTACGTGCCGCACAGCCGAAGCTACACTCGATGTTTTGGGCCCTGTTTTTGAAGATCGCATTATCAGCCGCAGAGCTGATGTCGTTTGGCCACTTTGGAGCTGCAATTTGACACCGTTGGACTATTATTTGTGGGGTGCCGTAAAAGATAAGTGTTACGCCGACAAGCCAGAGACAATTGACGCTTTAAAGGACAATATTCATGAAGCCATTGGTGAAAAACAGCTGCACACAATCGATAATGTGCTTAAAAATTGTTCCGATCGTGTAGGCTACTACTGGATGACCAGTCGAGGCAGCCATTTGAATGAAATTATTTTCCATTATTAACCGGAAGGATTGTACTTTCAAATAAAAAAGAAATTTGAGAAAATAGCTATTCAGTAGTTTTTTTTATAGCATTTTCAAAAAAAAAAGTTATTTGGCGGACCCTTAGAATTTTTTTGAAGTCACCGGGCCATTTTAATAAAAATCTGATTTTCCAAAATGGCCAAGTAAAATGAATGGCAGGTACCGTTATTTGTGGTCTTAAAAATTGTGAAGATTCGACAGAAAAAAACACTAAACACCAAGGGCATAACCTCAATGGACATGCAGAACTACGAGAATTACTTCTTCGGGCTTCAAATCATGGTAACGTGAAATATGATCAAAATATCAATTTTGAATTTTTTCACGTTCAAAAAAATGTCCCAAAATCAGTAATAATTTTTTACACTAGCAGAAGTTAAGTTGCAATAATTTTTTAGCATTCAATTAAACATCAGCTTCGTCCCAGATTGACTCAGTGTAACGTAGCTTCAAACCATTTTGAAATTCGATACTTTCAAGCAAACCTACACTGCTGTTGGACAAAGTTCTCAATCATCCCATTCACATGTCATCACGCACTGCGTATATCTAACGACATTTTCCTACTGCATGCAACTTGACGACATCTAACATCTAAGCACAGAATCAAAATGTCAATTTTGATTGACGCAAAACACACACAGATACAGACAATGCAACTTAAGATAGGCTAATTCCCAAGCTAACTGCTGGCAACAAGCGAAACTATTGTAAATCTTATTGTGTGCCAGCTAGCGATCGATGAGGAAACTATTATAAGCCCCACGAGATAATGTGACACACCTCTCGAGACGGCATCACGAGAGATTGAATCAAGTTGTGAGAGTGAAGGTGTGCCATTTATTGAGTCGAACTTTTGTAATAATTGTCGTCTACGTCTTCTTTCTTGCAACCCACTCATCAATCGAGTCTTCGGGAACTCGCATTATTAAAAGGTGTGTCCCCTCGAATTCTGAAGATCTTCCTTTCAGGCTTAACCTACAAGCTTGCAAACGGAAATCACATTTGAGTGACATTCCGAAACAGATGATTTCTAAAAAAAATACAAGTCTCATTCATAATAGTTGTATGCGTCGTTTGAAGCGGAATTCTTGTCATCAAAATTATTGTGGCATCATATAAAGCTGGAGCCAGCGATGGCATCCCAAAGGTAGAGATCATATAACCAACTGCCATACCCTTTTGATGGTTTCTTCCCAAGAACGAGCCTCCTTGTTTCCTGATGACGAGCGACGACGTAGATGACGACCGACGGCAACGAGCAACAACCACGACTTTGGAATTCTATTTTTCAATGCTAATTTCTCTAGAAGACAACACATAGAAGTTGGGCTATTCCACCTTCATGGTCATGTTGCCATTTTCGTTTCGTAATTTCGCTCGTCCTCCGAGCTTATTGTCCACAACATTTATACATCCTCCACATGCGGAATAGCTGTCACCTGACAACATGTTGTTTCCTGGACCTATGCGGAGTTGGAGTTCGATGAAGAGAAACGAGGACAATATTTCGAAGAAGACTATTGTGTATAAATATCCTTGGAGTCTCTCATTGCAATGCATTGGTTTTGTTGGAAGAACTTGTTCCCCGGTCTTCATTTATGATAATGACAAACGAGTCTTTGGTGTGTGTCCGTAGAGTCTACTATCCACACACAAAAGAAAAGAGTATGTCCAGTTGTTGTTGTTGTTGATGTAGCTAGACTCCTATAGTTGGTCTCATTTCAAAAAGTCACAATTTGAATTGAGTTTAAGCTGCGAAATGCCACCAAGTATAGATAGCTGTAGTGTGTGGCATTTGAGAGTCTCGCTTGCAGAGCTGTAAGGCATAGGACATTGAAGAAGTGAGAAGTGGAAGTTGTCCAAAGCCACAAATTGATATTACGGTAACAGAGAGATGATGTGGGGTAACAATTCTTCTAGTCAAAAGGCTCTGCTTTTTGTAATTTGTCTATGGGAGAAATGTGGTTGTAGGCTATTTAGGGGTCGACGTTGATGTAGCCTTTGCCTTATATGAGGGTAAATTTCGTGCAATAAAAAGAGAATTCGATGACATTTGGATTTTTAATCTTTTGTTTAATTTGTAATGGATTCAAGTAGATAAGTCTGTACGTGTACAGCTGTGAACATAAAAGTAGCAGCGATTTTAAAAATATTGTTGAATGTTATCTTGAGAGGCTAAGCCTTGTACAGATATAGGAAAGGAAGAAAAAATGATTAAATAGGTAGGTAAGCAGGTAGAAATAGCGATCTCAGGGCAACCTAGCCTTTGATCCAATTGGCGCTGTAGTGCGCCATTTTGATACCATAACTCATTTGACCTATGATTGAAAGCGAAAAATTTACAGAGAAGCTTCACAGAGAAGTATGTTAGAGCCATTTCGCCGTATTGAAAAAAAAGATTAGATCCCTGATCTGTTTGCCAAAGCAGAACATTTGCAGAGGATATGGATTACCTTACGCGTTGGTCACTACAACTACGGCAAAACGTGTTGTGAGAAATGCCCAACTTTTCTGCATGAACTTCTATAAGCCAATGTCCGGTACATACCGCAACAACCCTGGCTATGTCTTGCCTGGGCCTGCATAGAAGATCGTTTGTAGGGGTTTTATTATAGGTGGACCATATCTTCCTAGATATAAGGCAGTTGGGTAAATTGCTCCACCTTCGATTTGATTCTGTTTGATAGAAAGAAAAGATTGTTCCCTTCATAGTACCAAGGGGAATGTTAACCATTTCCGCAAGTGAGCTATGAAGGGCCGATCCTTGCCTGGTTAGCTCATCAGCCCGTTCATTTCCCTCGATACCACTATGGCCTGGAACCCAAATCAGGGTGACAACGAGGTTAATGTTCAGGCTCGCAAGCTCATCGCGACATTGCTCTACCAATTTAGATGACGATGTGGCCGAGCTAATGGCTTTGACAGCTGTCTGACTGTCTGTGAAGAGAGCCACCTTTCGGTTTTGGCTTGGACTTTGTTTAAGTATCTTACATGCCTCCCTTATTGCTAGCAGTTCAGCCTGAAAAACGCTAGCAAAGTTGGGAAGCCTATAGGATTTAGCTACTTTTAGGGACTCAGAAAAGATCCCAGAACCAACACCACATTCCATCTTGGAGCCGTCAATAAAGATTTTTGTGTCACGATGTCATCTTCCCAATCTTTTATGAATGGGAAATAACCTTAAAACCCTTACTGAGGGTAGTAGTCAGTGTTTGCCGAGATAATTATCTGAAAACGATAAGATAATAAAAAAGTGGGAGTGCAAGTGACAAAATTTGGTTTTATAAGCAAAATTTTGAATTCCGAAAAAGTGCGCACTTTTTAAAAATTCATTCATTCTCAATCATAGAGCATTACGGAAGATTTTTCATTATTATTTATTAGATTTACACAGTTTTGAAAAATTGAGGTTTAAGTATGCAAAATTTTGAAATGGAAAATTTGTTTTTTTTTTCAGAATTTCCGAACGATATTTTTCTTGTTGTTTTTGGCTCCCATGATAGTATCCTCGAATGATTTTTTCTTGCATGAAATTAGTTTGCGTGACATTTTTATTGATATATCCCCCGTATAACACTTAGTAGAAACACCTGTTATCATAGTGGTTTTTGAAATTTTCATGATATTAAATCTTGTACGAATTCCTCCAAAAACCTGTTTGTATGCGATTTTCTATGATAGATTTTTTCGGGAACAGAAATCAGTTTCCGAATACGATAGAGTGCGTAATGAGGCTGACCATTCATCCATCATAGCTTTATCTCTCAACTAAAGGCTTGTCTATATCAATTTAGGGTAAAACCGCTTTTTGCAGTTTAACGATTTTTTTTTAAATTTATTTTTTTGATTTAATGTTTGACAGCAGCTATTTTTATAAGAACAGTCGAAAAGATTTTCTGAATTTTTTTCTTAAATAACTTTCTTCTTTGATAAAAATCATAAGGGAACCATAATTAAAAACCAAAAGAGTCCTAGACGAGACTAATTTTTTGACACTAAGACGAGACTGTCATTTTTAGACCGAGTCCTACCAAGAGTCTCGATGGTGTTTCTTCTAAAGAAAACCTTTCAAAATTGTGTTTTTAAGAAATTTCTTGTTTTTTCTTGTGAATCCCAGAAGTTCTGAGTTAGTGCAAGTTCGAAACCCAGGCGAGACTGCAAATTTTTTAATTTGACGAGACCAAGACGAGACCTTAAAAGCCTCATCAACTTACGCTACCTGGCCTTTCATCTCACGCACACATATCTCTCTTTGCTCTTTAGTTTTTTTCATCATATCATTTATAACAAGTTTCTTTTTTTCTGACTATTCGCAAATGTAAATTTCAACGTTAACGTTAATCACGGTAAACCACAGATAAAACATTTTTCTGTCTGTGCCTCAACTTTGAGTTTTAATGAGTTGGATTTTTAAAACAATAAGACTTTCGAATTATTGATGACAATTAAAGTGGTGGTCTCCTTAAAACAATACAAAAATCTTATTAAATTTCAATAATTTTTTCTTCATTAAATCAATGCGAAAAAACACTCTCTCGGATCAAAACCTAAAGACCTGTTGTGAAAAAAATTAAATTGTGGAAAAATTATTCGAATATCTAATTTTAAAGTTAAAATCTCAAATTTGGAAACTCCAAATCGACTTTATTGCTCCTTAAATCTTTAAAGTTTCATTCTAAATAATAACAAACCCTTACCATTCTGACAGTAAAATAACTTTAAATTAATCTACCATAACACGCACGTCCTCCCATCTTCTCAAAAACCAACAATTCATCCGTCTACTCTTGCTACTCTAACTGAATTTCAAGCAATTAACACGAGGTGTGTTTACGAATAAAACTGGATGATAGCCCCATTCCATTTGAACCAAAACCAAACCTCTATGTAGGTATATATTTTCTACATCTTGTCATCTTGGTGTCACCCCAAAATGGATTCCACATGCCACTATAGATGGTATAATAAACTTCCACAACATGGTACAGATGACTTCCCATTCCTTCTTCAGGCATGTTGTGTGTGTCGTCAACACATTACATCGCATCGGTCAAAATGACTCTCGGGCAAAATTGCAATTGCAACTTTGGGCCATCGTCATAGTCTTTATTATTCGAAGAAGGGTTCCAAAGTATTCCACCTTCTGTCCAAGCCAAACTCTGACTGATCGACCCTCCTCTTCTGTGAATTGGATCAATAAATAAACTTTCCCGTGTTGTCCAGATGACGTCTATTATATAAATGCACTCTGCAACCCTCGGTATAGACCTAAAGGGTTGTCATGTACCCTTTAAGTTATATAGACAACAACAACCCAAAAAAAAAAATAATATTCCTCCCTTAGCCTGTTAAGGATAATAACAAGCCTTCAGGTGCACAAGGTGTATTTTACGCACAGTAAATTACATTGACAGTGCGTTGATTGCGTAGGTATACCTTACCTATTCCAAAATGTGCAAAAGGGTGCTGCTGCTTTAAAATGGAAGAGCTCATCTCTATAGACGAATCTGGTATGTATGTAGTTTGAACATTGCCCAGGATCAGGTCATACATAGCTCTGGGTAAACCAGTTTAAATGGTCCAACCAGCACACAGTAGCCGCAGCATTTTATGTCGCATTTGTTTCAAATGAATTTTTTTTTTTAATTCCACATGGACACATTGGACATACACGGAGAAGACCCCTTTCCAATGTCGCGTCGTCGTCGTCATCGTTGTCGTTGTCGACGACGACGTTGTTGTCGGCCGTCCAGCTCACATATTTGTTCCAGCGAAAGGTTACACATGTGAGATGCTTCTTCCAATTTGCCTTGAAGTCCAATAATTTTCGAATATAGAGGAGGGAGATGTTGCTGGAGCAACAACACAGCACCACACGTAGCTTCTAGTCTTGCAATATCTAAAAGATGTGTTGTTTGTGTATACTGATGCTATACCTGGTCTGGCTTGGCCAATAAATTCCAAACATAGACGGACCAAGAGGAGACTCTTTATCGTGTGTGCATTTCTGTGCATGCATGCCAAGGGTAAATGTGGTAGCAATAGGCTCCTCATTCGCTTCGAACGTAATTGGTATAAGCATTTAAATGCCAAATTAGAAATGTCGCGCTTTAAGACAATGTCAACGCCAAAGTCTTGGCCACGTCAGGGCTGTATTTTATTATTTCATGTGCCTTATTCTCATACTATGTTTGTTGGTCTGATGGAAGTTCAAAATATTTTGGAAGTTATGTTAAAATTTATTAAACATTCAAAATGTTCATCTTAAGGATAACATAAAAACAACACATTAGCCGTTGACTGGTATAAACTCATTCAATTGGTCTAAACTGCTCTAAAATATAAACCTAGAATATACTTTGATTACTAGTTCTTAAATCTATTGATTGGTATAAACTGGTTTCTTTTCAGAACTGAATTTGCTTAATATTAATTATTTTATTCTGAGTGGTCGAAATATAAAAAAACAATCACTGATTGGTCTAACTTAATCTTATTCGCAGCAAATTAAATGTAATTCTTAAATAAAGTACATATATTGATTTTCAAATGGTATAAACACATCGTTTGCTAAAATCTTTCTTCTTGAATGAGAATAAATAAGGTTATATTAGTTCATGGCTGAACTTGTTCATTAGAATTAGATTATTGGTAAGATCTTTTTTGGTCTAAAGTTTAACTTGAATGGTATAACAATTCATCTATAAATTTGTTACTTAACAAAAACCTTATTTTTAGAATAAGAAGAGTTAAAGTTACGTTTCATGTCTCCACTTTTTTAGTTTTCGCTATGTAAGTTTAAATGGTATTTACCATTTGGTTGGTATAAACTGATTTAGTACTTATCGTACTTGACGAAGAGATATTATTTTATGTCTGCAAATAACTTATTGGACATGCGTAAACAGATCGTATGTAGAAAACATGAACTAATTTTTAATTGGTATAAAATAGCTTTTGGGTAGGATTGATTGGTATAATCTGATCTAACTTACGCCTTATTTAAAAAAAAAAAATTGATGATATTAATTGGTATAAACTTATTTAACAGTAAATGAAGTCGAAAGTCTTCTTAATTAACCATTTTGCATTTGCACGTAAATGGTATAAAGCATATACAAGCATCATTTGATTGGTATAAAATGCGTCCACAAAAACTAAATTAAGAAACTTGTTTGTTTGTTGTGAAAACATGTCAAGCATTCTCAAAGCTTAAATATTCAAGTTCAAGTTTTGAAATATTTATTTGGATTATCAGCATTCCACATAACTCGCCTTTGGGGACTTTTTTGTAAATACAACCCTGTTCATAATATTTTCATCTCATTGGTGGTTCGAACTCCTGTTAGCCTTAGTTGGAACAGGAGTCGTCGACGTTGCTGGACAACAATGACACACATAACACTGCTGCTGCTGCTGCTATATTGCTATATGGTGGTGCTCCGCGAAAGATGACAATGCAAACATTTGAGCACGCGGATACCTTCTTCATCTAGGCTTCTGCCATAGACTTTATACTTCAGAGTTTGCTCTTGCCAATTTCCATTTCCATTCAATTATTTTACAATTCGATTTGCTGAATCGGGAAGTTGGGAGTCGCTCTGCGTCGTCGTCGTCGTCGCCGCCGTCGTTGTCGTCATCATAGTTGTCGTATTGTTGGTCGCCTAGAATGTCTTAGAATGGCTTGAAGTCGCACTGGGATATGAAGTACTTGGATTTTCTTATAACTTTTTTTTGTTGCTACTCTAGGATCTGGGAATGGATGCAATTTGGTCAGGTTAGGTTTAGTTTTTGAGCTCCTTAATATGTTATGTGCCTTTTGGTTTGGGCTGGGGCAATGGGAATGGCAATATCCCGTTTTGATTGCTTCTATTAGAAAGTAATTCCTCTAAAGAGTCACAAGGAAGTCAATTTGAATAGAAATTTGGCCATCGAGAAAATTGCGCTGTATGTTGGTTTTGAAGCTTCTTAATATTAAAGACTATGATTCTGTTGTTATATAGCTAAAGCTGAAGCTGAATGCTTATAGGTTGGCGCGCGAGTAGATATATTTATATTGTGCCCTGGGTTTTGAAATGATGATGATGGTAATGTTCTCAGAATGGTTATATGCAGTAGCACACGAAGTTATTTTAAACACAAAAAAAAACAAAAAATAATAACGATCGTAATATTGCCAGGCATAGGAACCGTATTCGTTTACATCAGGAGGATTTATTTGAATGGTGCTTTAATTATACGTGCTTTTGACCCTGCAATGGTTCGACCTCAAAGTTATAACGGTAGCTGTGATATTATGTAGTAAGACCTTTTTTAGAGAAGAAAAAGGCAATACTAGAGGTTGTTGATGTTTTCATTGTTATACGTTTGGAATGTGAGCAACTTGTGGCCAGTCAAAGGTGCTAGTTAGGTGTGACGAGCCTTATAGAGTTTAAGTCGAACACATCTCAATAATTTTCAAAAAGGCGTTTGCAATAACTAGACTATTCATAGTATTTTCGAATGAATGCTGATTTTGGAAAGTAAGACTTCGAACTTCAAAAAGTTTTTCTTCATTAAATCAATCCGATTTCTCTTTAAAAATAAATGTTGGAAATATTTTTTGATAAAAATTAGATCAATTATTGAATAGCTCTATATGTGAACTCTCATTGTTTGTAAGAAATGTTTGCTTCATCACAATCTCAAGACCTGCATCATTCCTTAATGGGAAATTATTGATTGCCCAAAACTTGTTCTGGGCTAGGAACAGTAGCGCAACAATCAGTCTACGGGCAAAAATTTTCGTTTCCCCATTTCAAGACTGGTTACAGAGGTTAGAAGTCTTCATAACGAAACATAAACCGCTACCGAACAACTACGCTTCGAACAAGAAATGAAGAACAGGTGACGCTTTTTGGCTTTTGTAGCCGGACAAAGATTAGTTTCTGGAATGTTAGAACTCTTCTCGATGACGGAAACGAAGAAATTCAAAATACCAGATTCCTTCAGTTAGGAAAGGATAAGATGAACTGGACATCCAAGGATTTAGTATTGTGAGATGGTTGGGCTCCTACTCGTAGGACTGTACTACTTTATTCTGGAAGGGCAACTTTAAGGCCTTGCTGGTTTAAAAACAGCTCTCAAAAGCTTAATTTCAAACTGTTTTACACCCAACAGGGCTCTTTTCTGCAGATTAGAAAGCGAGGCATTTTACAACCGATTGAATGGTGCTTACGAAAGTACACTACGTGGAGATATCATAATGGGAATTTAAGACTTGAATACTAACGTTGGCAACGACAACTATTGGCTCACTCGTGTGGGGAAAACAGAGAGCTTTCATAAAGAGTGGGAAAAATGAATAATTGTCAAGCTTCAAAAGAGAGGAGACCTATCAAATAGCTGAAGAGGCTACCACCAGTGACCAAGGTAATATCAAGAACCGTCTTAGAGCGAATAAAAGAACACCTCAAAGACACACTCGATGCCGAGCAATAAGGATTCCACAAGTGATCTTGTTAACCGTTGAATATTGATCACCACTTCACCTGCTTGCCTTAAGAAGCCATCCGATAGTCTTAATAAAGAATTTTTCTAGATTGCTTTGAACATGAAAGGCGTCCCAGATAAACTGATTATCTATTATTAAGGCAATCGGCCCTATTGAGGTAACCGTCAGAGCGGAACTTTCTCCGCAACGCATTCCTCGTCGGAGATTCAATTTCAGTTCGAAGTAGCTATCATCGGAAAAAAGAAAAACTTCCGCGCCAAGAACTTGTCGGAGGACTTCGGAAAAAATATTTTAAAAAGAGCGAGTCGAAGTACTTCGTTGCATTCAAATGGCAGGCGTTTAATTTCCGATCCGCTGATCGGAGAACTACCTCAAAGCAAAATGTCTCCGATTCTTAGAATTTCGGAGAGAATTCCGCTGATGGACCTAAATGTCACTTTCTGCATAAGGAGAGGTCTTCAGAGGAGTTTGAAATCCAAGTGGGGTTAGGCAAGGTTGTATACTGTCACCAATACTGT
This sequence comes from Syrphus vitripennis, assembly GCA_958431115.1. Taxonomy (NCBI): domain Eukaryota; kingdom Metazoa; phylum Arthropoda; class Insecta; order Diptera; family Syrphidae; genus Syrphus; species Syrphus vitripennis. The sequence goes on from OY288109.1 coordinate 17,362,276, forward strand.
TTCGGTTAATTATTAGTGTAAATACCTTGACTTCGCGGACGAAGCTGACGGTAGCTTACTCTCTAGTATGGTTCTTCATCAAATGCTTACAAGGTTGGAGAGAAAAGCTGAAACCTTTGAGCTAAGGCTCAAGACGGAAAAAACAAAAATGATCAGTCTTTGAATTTTCTCATCGGTTCAAGTAAATATTTCTGGGCAACCAAATGAGATGGTAGTAAATTTCCAATGTCTTGGGAGATCTATCTCTACTGATGGTGGATTCGAACTTGCTACATCTATTTCACTCCAATGTTGAATCTATGCCCGTAACCGTAAATGGCAGTAAATTCAGCATACGGTTTGAAGTTATTGGGAATCAAACGATGCAATGGAACTCTGGAAGACGAACTAGTACAACTTGGGACGAGTTGAAGAGATCTGAAATTCATCGACAGGAAGTGTACACAATTTCGTAGGAGTAGTAGAGGCCCTTTGACCTGCAAGGGCCAATACGGGTCCGAGGACTTAAGTAAGTAATCGAAAAAAACTGTCTGCTATGTCGGGGAATTTATTTGATTTACCCTTCATGATTCTACCAGACAGTAAAAAAAACTTGAGTCTTTCTCCAAAACAACACATCAAAATTAAGTTGACTCATAATTTCAACTAGCAGTCATACCCCAACTACATAATTATTGTAATTCTACCCCTAATTCACAGCACGCATCATTTTTCTCAAATTTATAATTTATAGCATTTTGTTAGAAATTCGCTCAAAAAATAAAAACTGCATCACTTACCTATACCTACCTAAACGAAATCAAAAACGCATACACCATACTGACACGCCTAAGGCCACTCAATGGGATAATTGCTAACATTTTGCTTCAACCAAATAAATATCCGTCGTACAAAAAACAAATCTGGCTCAAAAAAAAAAAACACTCCACCGAATAAAAATGATGACGACTAACCATATTTTGTCTGGGACTGCATCGACATCGTTTATAAGCCATTTAAGTTCAATTAATAAAAATGTTTAAAGCAAAAAACATAAAAAAATAAACCAAAAATGCTGCGATAAAATTTATACTCAATAATCGTTATATCTATAGCTGTTTCTGAAGCTGAAGCCAATGTTGGGCAACTGCGAGTCAGAGTTTTCGAGGCACAGACTAGTAATTTCATTTCTAAATGATGACCCATAATTTGGGCTTTGTGTATAGTATAGAAAACGTTTGTTAAAACTGAGCAACAAAAAAAAATATAAAACGAAACGATGACTTTAAAATACGAAAATTATGACTGAATAACTGAGATGAATGGGATTTTTTTTTTTTAGTGGTGGGCTGAAAATACATAAATTTAGAAATTGCGGATTTAATGTGAGGTGGAGTATTGCAAATTTGGCCAAAATGAAGGTTAGGTATCTGCGTGAGAGTTTATCATATTAAATTCTTGCTAATACCTCGATTTAAATAGATTTTTATTTAGTTTTTTAAAATATTTTTTTTGGTTAGAAGAAATTCCTTTGCATCGATTAAGTTTAAAGGTAAACTGTAAAATCTAAATTCAGGAGCCTGTTTCACAGATTTTACATCACGCAATAGATGGATCCGCCAAATGGACCAGAAATGATAACTCAGTGTAAATTTATATTTAAAAAAAAATGCCATTTCTTTTTAGATAGACACAATTTTTCTGCTCTGAACCAAAATTCGCATCCATTTTTCCAGGTATAAGAATGTCGAAAATTAAAAAACCGTTTTTAGTTACTAGTGTGTTTGATACTGAAAGCCATTTTATTTTTCAAATAAATTAAAATCTATAAGTTTTGCAAAATAATGATCTAAAAACTTTCTCAGGTTCTTTCTTGCAATTCTTCGAAAAAGTTCAGAAAACCCGTTTTTTGCTATACAAGGTGTCTCAAAAGAATGTTTATATTTATTTAATTTACTCCATGAACACAATGAATCAGAGGGGCACAAGAATTATGTCAATGGGTAACCTGGATCTTGGGAATTCAGTCACTAGGAACATTTATTCGGCAGCAAACCGGTGATTCGGCTACTGTAGGCCATAGAAGATTCTGCAGTATTCAAGTTTTTGTTACTGAAATGATGAGCCAAGCATTCAACAAGTTAGTTTGAAAACACCGGTACAAGGCTAAAAAAAAAACCCAAAATTCGGGCAACCAAGGCCATCAAAAAAGGTAGAAAACGTTCGAGTTCTGAGAAAGCGAGGGTCTAAATTCCCAAATTGTGTACTTTAATAGTTGATTCACATTTGTTCAATACCCGGAAACATGACATCATGGAGCAATTTTAAAGTCCAATTCGATTTCACGATATACAAAAATCTACGGAAAAGTGTGGTTTCAATTTAGATTCTTTGATTTTTTAATAAAAAAAAATATTTCTAAAAATTCACGGAACGGCAGAGAAGGGGAGTGAAATTAAACAAGATTTTATTTTTGCTTTTTGATATATTCTTCCTTAAGTCTAATACATTTTTCAGATCGGTCAAAAAGTTTATTCATCCCACCGGAAAAAAAAGATTTGTTAACTCCTTCAAAATAGACAGAAATTGCTGAATTCACTTCCACATCCTCGGTAAATTTTTTTCCTCCAAGCTCTTTTTCAAATTTGGAAAAAGGCTATAGTCAAACCTGGACTATAAGGAGGGTGATTCAATATTCCGAACCCACATTCCTGTATGGCAGCCACGGCAACATGGCTCTTGCGAACTGGAGCGTTGTCGTGCAAAAGCAGAACACCTTTTGTCCATTTTCCTTTCCTTTTTTCTTTGATGGCTTCTTTCAATTGATGCCGAAGTTTAGCATAGTATCCTCTGGAAATACTGACACCTTTTTTTTTGTAATCGACCAACAAAATACCCTCCGAATCCCAGAAAGTTGTAGCCATGATTTTTCCAGCCGATTGTGAGACCTTGAATTTAGTAGGGCTACTTCACCCTCAATGATTCACTGGACTCAGGCTCAAAATGATGAAGCCAAATCTCATCTCCAAATCACAATTTGGGTGATAAGTTCAGCCCTGCTCCCGACACAGGCGTTCAAAAACACACGTGAACACTTCATTCGCTGAAGCTTCTGAACTGATGAAAGCATTCTCGGCACCCATCTTGCGCTGACCTAAGACATACCAAGATAATCGTGTAAAATATTCAAAATGGTTTAAGTGATACTCCAACCATTTCTGCAAGTTGTTTCTTCTTCAACCGACAATCTTCCAAAATAAGTTTCTGAACTTTTTGGACGGTTTCTGACGAAGTCATCTTAATCTACCTGCCCGATCCCGGATCACTTTCTATTGACTCTCTGAATGGCTTAAAATTTTTTTTCCATTTTTAATATTTTTCCGCGCGAACTTTTTGAACCCCTCGTATAGCTTAAAATGGTCTTCAAAATCGAAATATGCGTAAAATTATGTTATGCTTCAATTGAAGACATTTTTTTAGACAGTTTTTTTTCGTATGAACACAAAAAAATTTATTTTTAAAAAGTACCAAAAATCTTTTTTTTTTTCAAAACTGTAGAAAAATCTGATATTCCCTAAAAAATTACTGTGTTAAAAATTTTTGAAGCCTGAAAACATTATGTAAGTCAAAAATTTAAAATAATAAGTCCAAAATTTGGTTAGGTTTATATAGTTTTAGAATCTTTAAATAAATCGATTCATGAACAATTTATTCCTGTAATTTTGTAAAAGTATACCTACCCACATTAAAATAATATCACCAACTTCTCTCCACCTATGTATACCGTTAGTCTAATGTGAACATATCACAAAGTAGGTGTAAGTATACCTACTTTGTATTTTTTTTTGAAATCCATAACAGATCACCAGTATCCTTCTGACCATTTGTCTAAATCACCTCTCCGACTTAAATGAAATACCATGCTCCCACAATATAGCTTTGCTGGTGCAAAAGCATTTACAAAAGGTCAGTTCGATTTTTTCTTTTGCTTTTGTTGTTGTTCATTCCTCTAAAGTCTAAAGCGAGAGCCATGCAAACTATTACCATCCGCTCATGTTTCATGCCAGCAAATCTATCCTCATCTATTTATCTCATCCTTCTTCTTGTCCTCAATTTAGTTGAACGATATTTTTATTTTTTTTTTTTGTTCGAGATTTGCCAAGCACTAGAGAGAGGGTGTCTCTGTCTCTGGTATAGGTATCTTACAAATGTATCCACACCACATCATGCTTCAAAAGGCACTTTTATGGGATCTTTTCTTTCTCCATTTAAATTGGCATGATGATTTAGTGCTCATGTCAACCTGACACCCGAGTTAGCAACCTGCCTCCAAATGCTATAAGTCCTCATCATTATAGTCATGGTGGAACGGAACCCCCATTGCAATGCCATGAAAAAAAGGGGTGAGGAAAAAAAAAACATATGTTCGACACGACTATATATGACGAAGAAACGACGACGACGATGATGAAGACTCGTCGTCAGTCGTCGCGTCGGAGGCGGAAGGAAAGAAGAAAATCTGTTGAATAATTTGTTTCGGGTCGCATATGTAATTAAGTGGGTGGCAGCGGGTGGTGCGGTGTAGTCGTCGTCGTTGTGGAATCTCAACTGATGCAGCGCCAAAAATATGGTGAAATCCCTCAACGACTTCCCTTCCAAAAATCACTCGTTAAATAGCAAATTTTAACTTAAGTATAAGTACCAGGAAATTACTCGGTGTAAAACATTTTCTTCAAATACTAGATACCTCTTCCTAGCTATAAGTTCAGCAAAATGGTTGAATGAATGAGTGAGTTGTTGTATATGGAATGGAATAGGTTAACATCATCTTCTTTTGAAAATTGAAATTCATTGCGAAATATACTTTCTCTCTTACCACACGCGGCGGCGGGGCTCCCACAATTTCCATCAACTTTTCATAGAGCTATTTCTAACAAAACGACCTTAATTAACTTATTTTCCCAAAATACTTTCTCAGCATCATCAGGAGTAGTAGTACCTTGAACACAGGCGAGAGAACTCCCATTTTTCATTATACTGAGGATTGAGTGTGTCTTAAGATTTGGTATGGTAACTAATTTTATATATATTTTTTTTTTTTTAATTTTTAACATTTTAATGTCTGCCGTATAACAATTTGTATCTTAATTAGGAAGTACATGCTGTTGTGCAAGACAAGCTCATTTAAACAAGAAAAAGAAATTCATCTGATGCATTTCTTCGATAACGTTGTAAATTTATTTAATGCAAGCAGAGACAATATCTAGACGTTAATATATTTTCATCAAATTTTTCAGAATTGTTCATTAGTTTTTTCAAATTTTTCCAAAGTACAAGTATTCGTAAGTAAAAATTTTTTATAATCCCTATATAAATGACAATACGTGGTTTTAAAAATTTTGACAATCTTTTTTTTTTCAAAATGTTCAAATCCCAATATTGTCAATTATTAAATAATGAATTATTAATATTATAATAAATAAATTTACGCGCAACACTGTTTGGATGATCTACTGAATGATTCTGAAGGCGGTTCTAAAAAAATTCCACTTGTCTATACCTTGACAAACATTTTTTTTACAATTTTTGTGACGATTTCTTTGACAGTTTTTTTCGATATTTTTTTTTAATCAATTTTTCTTGAGGACGAATATGTTTTCAAAAAAAAAATTGTTTTAAACTTACATTACATTTTTCCAACATTGAAGGTATATTTTTTTACTAGCTACAAGGATTCGTAAAAATATTCGAACTCGAGATTTTAAACCAACTTGACATTAGTATGACATTGGGAAGTCGATAAATGTGGATCTCGCAACTCTGTTTGTCGATCTATCCCGATCCGACGAGATACAGCCGATTGGGGTTCTTTTCTTAAAACTGCACCAAGTTTTTTTGGGCCGTATCTCCACAATTTATTTTGACTTTTACTTTGAAAAAAATAACGGTACCTGTCATACTTTTTTTAGCTCTTTGGAAATTCTAATTTTTGTCGAATTATTTTTGAAAAAAAATAACATAAAATTATTTTTTGAAAATTAAATGTTTCAAAAACGGCTCAATACAAATTTTCGAAATTTGGTTTTTAATTTTTTTTTTTTCGAAAACAACAATGTTAAAAAACCATTTTCAAAATTTTCAAATTTTTCGAAAACAATTCCGAGAATTTTGATAAAATTTTGTGTGTTAAAGAAATTTCCCATACAAATGTTAAAAAAATTTGTTTTCAAAAATCTCAAATTTTTCGTAAAGAAAAGATACATAGTGTACATATTAGTAATTCTCGTTTTTGCATTTTTTTTATTTTGTGCTCATTTGCAAAGTACATATCTTAACATAGAAAGAAGTTCAGGCGATCCAGTTGTGAATTTTATTATTATTTTTTAATAATTTCGATTAGGTATCTCTATGAAACTATGGAAGTCTGTCAGAAACCTCAGAAAATTTTTCAGGTAATCTTCATTCATAGCAGTAGCAACCCCAAAAACTGCAAAACCATTATTCATTCAATATATTTAGATAAATATATGTATATGTATGTAGGTATGTAATGTAAATCAAAATAAAATTTTACACCCGATACCAAACTACTTGAATCAATGTTCAATTGCAAACGGACAACAACAACCAAGTCGAAAAGTAGGTCACCATTATTAGTAATTTTAAATCATTTGTATCAAACACCAATACAGGGGACTTTATTCGTACATACATACATATACTACATAGTAGCTAATACTATGATAGCGACCCAACTATATCGCTTGTGTGTATATTATGTATTTAAAAATTTGGTGTGACCAGGCTTTTCATTTCGTAGTTTTGAATTTATTAATCAGCGTTCATACTACAAAAATGAAAAATATACTCAAATACTAATTTATTTGAAGATCGTGCGATACTCTGCAAAAGAATATATCGCAAAAGAAAAATGACAAAAATGTCTATTTTCCGGGTATAACTCAAAACTTTTAAATGTTATTCAAATAATTTGTCTTGAATTCTTAACATCATTTGATATAATTATTTAAAACAATTCGTCACCAATGAAAAAAAATACATATTTTGCTTTTAACTCTTAAATAATTACAAAACATTATCAAAAGAAAAAAAAAAGCTGGTCACACTAAAAACTGATTTAGGTCTGAATTTGCGACTGTTTTTATTGATTTTTCTTTTCATATAGAGTAGGTATTTTCAAAGGCGACCTGGTTTGAAGTCATCACATCAGTAGTTGCGCGAAAGTCATTGAGTGAGCAATAGTAGGGAGGGTGACTCGTGTCGTTTTGTTTGTTTTGAAGTTAAAGAAGTGCAGTGAATAAAACAAAAATTGCAAGTTAAATGGGTAAACATCATTTGAAGTGCTTGGTATGCGGCCGTACGGACACGGAAAAGGCTTATTCAAGTGTAAAATATTTTAAACTACCGAGAAATATCGAAAGGTAAGAAAAATATACATTTTCTTATGAGTTAATCGCTCATTTGATGCAATGTCAGAACTCGGCAATTAAAAAAAGATATTTCTATGGAAACGTTCCAAGTAGGTATAATGCTTTCTGGTGAATAAAGTATATTTTTGATATCCACAGTATGTGCAAAGATTCTTGTATACAATGTATACCTATTGGTCAGTGAAGAGATTGCTGAGCCCAGAAAGTGGAGCAACTTATCCAAAAAGAAAAAAATAAATCTGCAAAATTTTTAGTAGATAAATTAATGAAAAAAAAATAATTTAATATTTTAAACATATTTCCTTCGTTAAACAATGACTGTTTTTTTGGGAATCAGTTTCAAAGCCTAAAACACTAGTTTATTTTTATAGGTAGGAACAGGGTGACCCACTATGGCCCCTGCAAAATAAAACCACTTGCCTGACATTTGAATGTTTTTATCTTTTTTATTTATTGCAGTACAGAAAAAAATTTTCACATAGAAATGCAGAGCCCAGCAAACATTTCCTCAATATTTTTTAAAAAATGAAGGAAGGCATTGAAAAATTTTGAAAAATACCCTTTTAAAATTTTAATTTTTCCAAACTTTGTACAGCACTTTTGGAAAATTAGTTTTCGAGCTCAAAATTTGAAAAAAAAAAAATTCTTTGTTCAAAGACATTTTAAAGTCAAACATTATAAACTTGATTTTCCAAATTTTTTTACTAAAATAACTTTAATAAAAATAAAACGAAATAGTAAAAATTTGGGTTCAAGATAAGTTAGAAGTAATAAAACCCTACAATGTTGCCATTGCTATAACGTTGTTTGTTGTCATTTTTTTTTTTTGAGAAAATTGTCGCTCGCACCTAAGCGAGGGAATTTTTTTGAACAATATTTTTAACATTTTTTTATTTTTTTTCAGGAGAACAAAATGGTTAACAGCTATTCACAAACCACAATTTATATACCAGCGAATTTCTGAGGATTATAGAGTTTGCGAAATGCATTTCTCAGCTGATATGTATTCCACTTCTAAAGCCCGTTTGAAATTTTCAGCAACACCTAGTTTTAATTTTGTAAAAACCACAACTTTTAATTCTGAAGGTAAAGTTAAACATAAAATAAAAAAATGCTGACAATATAAAAATGAAACAATTAATAATATTTTTTAGGACAATTTAATCAAAATGTTGTTCAAGAAAGCTCAGAAATTCAACCAAATGAGAATATTGAAATAAATGAGTATCTAGAAATGGGGAACATGGTAGAATACAACGGTACTGAATCAGCAGTTAATATTAAAATAGAAAACGAAGATGTTGATCTTACAACTGAATTAATAAAAGTCGAAAGATTTGATGATGAGTCAGTGGAATATGAAACACCATCTTCAAGTCAAACAGCTGAGGTATGTAATATAGTAAATACTTAGTACCTATTATTTTCAAAAAAGTGAGTTTAAAAAATACAAACATTCAATTTATCTAAAGCGGTCCCTAGACTATCAATATTATTGAACAATATATTACACTATACTATTGACTGGTACCCCACACTAAACAATATTTCGCACAATAAATCATTTGACATTTCTTTATTTGTGCTTCAACATCATGCTCGATGATATGGATTATTGTTGTGTGGCAATTAATTTAATTCAGGGAGATGTTATCACTATGAAAATTCAAAACAAATGACAAAATATGGTGCAAACACATCCACAGACTATACAATAAATTTGGTTGCACAATAAATATCAAAAGGATTTTGATTTTATACAATATATTGCACAACCCTTCTGGAAGCCCTAGTGCTCATAGGGCTTCCAGAGCTAATCATAGTTGATAATTTTTTATGTTGAGAGGAAAATATTCAAAAACATTTTTTTTAAATTGCCCCTTTTTTCAAATATGTATAAGTATTATAAATTTTTAAAAGCTTTTCTCTTCTCTAAGATTCTTTTTAGAATTAGTTGGTCCAATTAACTAAGTATTAGTTTTTAAAAAAATTAACAAAACTACTATTACAATTTTTTTTTTAAGAATGAAATTCTGGAGCACCCTGTAAAGTATTTTTCTTAAGTTTTATTATTTTTTAAGCATTATTCTCCGCAGCTAGACTTAAAATGTAAAGTTGAAAAAATAAGAATATTCGTACTGTAACACAGAGCAAATTTGAAAAAGGGTTTTTGATAGACCTGAAAAAAAATTTAAAATATTTATTGTTTATTTTCTTTTATGAACCACAGTGAATTTTTTCAATTTCAAGACACTCTGTTCTGGATTCAGTAATTTTCTTTTGACAATTTTTTGAGCTAAAATAATAAATTAATTAAATATGAGAGGAAACTTGTATTTCAATAGGAGATTCGGAAACGCCCTGGAAATATTTTTTCTTAAAATTCACAAACCTTACAACTTTGCGAATTTCCTTGAAGTAAGCAGATACAAATTATCACTAAATTTTTTGTTCGTTTAAGAGCTATAATTTTCGCAATCAAAAACCTAAATATGGCCGCTAATAGGTATTTCCATCAAGATTATTTTTTTAAAAAATTCTTTTGAAATAAAACATTTCAATTGTGAATTTTGTTCTAGGTAATTTAGATTAACTACAAAGGTTCCCAAATTAAATCTTTAAGCTCTCCCTCCCTTATTTTTAAGAATTTATTACAATCTTTAATGAAACATACGACATTACCTACAAATCAAGAAGAATCCGATCATCAATCAAAAATATATCTGAGTTGCAAACAATAATAATAATTAGGTAATGTTATGTAGGACGCAGGTAGGTATGTATACTTATTTATGTTTTGTTTTCAGGTAAACAAATTAACAAGCCCTTCCAATTCTTTCTCTCTTCAACTGCATTGCTTACTGTCATCTTTTTTTTAGAGACTGTGTGATGTCAAAATACTAAATTTTAATTGATAAGAAATAGGTAGGTAGTGTTCATTATAACGTACATATGTACACTTAGCAACGAAAGTAATTATACACTTTAGCTATTTAAAAAAAAACCGAGTTCAGAAAAACACTGTCACTTCCGTAACAACATACTCTAAAATCAGAGATTTTCTTTTTGCAAAAGAGCTGTGAATTAGTTATTCCTATTACCATAAATATGTTGTCTGATCTAGTGTAGAGTTACTTTTGTTGCTGAGTGTATACCTATGTACATACAATATCTACCCTACAGCCTAACTTATTCACAATCTACAACCTTAACCTTGTTTAATCTTCACAATGTATTGTATTGTGTGTTGTTGTTTTCTTTTCACATTTTCAGGTTTTTACCATACAAAAATTCAAAAAAAAAAAAAAAAAAAAAAAAAACATTTCAAATAACACAACAACAGCAACCCCAATCACCCAGCCATACTTATACTGTTTATTTTAGTTCAAGAATATTTTTTTCAGTCGACATCGACACAACAGGCAAATGAGACAACACACAACTTGATTTGTTTTTTTCTTTACGTTTTGAATCGACTTATACGTTCGAGGGCTGGGGCGCTGCTGCGGGGTTCAGGTCAGCAAAAAAAAGTTGAATAACGCTGTTGATCAGCACGCACACATTTACTGAATCTTTTTTTAGTGTTGACTATCGATGTTGATTTACCTACACAAATATCTTTAATCATTCGAGTATGAGTATGGGTTGCCACTTATCTGATTTTTTTTTTTCAAAATATAAAAATAAACAAAAAAAGGAAGAAAACACATTTGTCATTTGACTATCGGAAGATGTTTTGATTTTTAAAAATGGCGTCGTACGTCAAAAATATTCAGTCAGCAGCCATTTCACGGATCTCATCTTTTCCACTTCTAGAAAAATTGTAAAGGTGCAAATAAAAAATTTCTTTTTAGTTTATTGGTTCCATTTATTGCCTCTCAGAGTTAAAAATTTTTAGATGCAACCGATAAATGTCATTTTTAAACTTATCGCAGCATTTAAAACCATTTCGTGCAACTCAGCCATCAGCTCTAATTTTAAAAATTGAGAAAAAAGAGTTCTCATTACAAATTACAGCTAATTCATTTCATAAAAAAAATTTAAAGAAATGAACTGACTCACAGTAGCATCCAAATTTATATATGTCTGAATGCGTTCATCTAACCTCCGAAATTTCTGGCAAATTTGTTTGACATCATTTTATTTGAAAATGTGATTTTGTATGTTGTATGACTATAAGTTAATTATTTGTTAACACGTGAAGAGTATTTTACTATTACAGTATATTAATCTGATTTGATTAAAATGCAGTTAAGTGGCAACTCTACAACAAGTAAAGGTAAACCAAATCAACGGAAATTATGTGTATCTGTATACATACGTCGATTCGAACAGAAAATTAATGTTGAGCGTCAACATGTTTTCAGCAATGAATAAGTTTAAGTTAGTATTATTTTATCTGTGTAACAGTGCAGAGCGTTCGTGTTTTTTTTTTTTATTTTTAAATATTATTTTCTGTTATTGCGTCATAATTTCGTTAATTATTCCTCAAAAAACAATGAGTTGGGCTGATGAAATGACCTTAGCTTTTATTCGTATGTACAAAGATCGACCATTGCTATGGGACCCCACATATCCCGGTTATAAAAGCAAAAATAAGCGACATGAATTTTTAATGGAACTAGCTCGATATTTTGGTTTGGACAAAATGCGGGTTGAAAAAAAGATAAGAACTTTGCAATCGCAATTTTCTCGTGAAAGAAAGAAAGAGAAATACTCTTTGACGACTGAGAGTGGTAGAGATGAACCGTATGTTAGCAAATGGTTTGGCTATCAAAGTATGCTGTTTCTGGTGGATAAACATAAGCCGAAGAAAATACTTCTTGATGATATTAAAGTAAGATACGTTATTATTTGAGATTAAATAAAAATAGAGAAATATGTAATAAATAAATTCCTATACTCGTAAACATAAATAAATACAATCATCTGAGAAGTTCAATAAATAGAATGATTATACCTACCTACCTATGTATGTATGTATAGGAATGTATGTATATGCTAAGATTTGTATTTTAAGGGTAGATAGGTAGGTACCTATACGAGTATAAGTAATAAATTTGAACATAGGCATGTAGTTAATGAAGGTTTTTTTTATAATTTTCAATTAAGAAGTAAGAACAAAAGTGCTAGGTAACATGTTGATTTTGCTGGCAGATAAATACCAATATACAAGTACAGTCAATTAAGGCAAAAATCGGAGCAACATCTCAAGAATATGTTAGAAACATTAAATAAAATAAATATAACATCATAGGTACCTATTTTGTTTTTTTAAATAAAAAAAATTGTAATACAAAGTGAGAAAAAAATATCTTTTTGAGCTTAGGTTCTTCTGCTTGTCTTAAGTAACATTAAGTTTTCTGTTACTACTTAATTTTTTTAATTTTAATTTTTTTCTGTTCTTTTAATTTTTTTTAGATTTCTATTTTCTTAATTTCGAATTATTCTTATCCTAACATAAGTGTTTGGGAAACCGAAAAAGCACCTTAAGTCAACTTAAGTCTTTTTTATTTCCCTTTCTAGCCCTCGCATTTTTTTACTGGTTTCTTGAAAAATTTTAACTTGAAATTTTGGTCATAACTTGATATTAGTACCTATGTTGAGCTACAGCCTAAACGGATGGGTAAATTTTCTTGAAACTTGATGTAAAAGGTACGTTTCCTATATAGGTTTTTTTAACATAACGGTTCCTGTTATACATTTTTTTGTCCGTTTGCAAAATCATTTTTTTTTTCGAAAAAAAAGCCCCGACGATTTTTGTGTAAAAAACTGATAAATGTAAACAGACATTTTTAATTTGTTTAGAATCAGATAAACCCATTTTGACAGAATCGAAAATCCATGTTCTCAAACACGGTAACTCTGATTGTAATTAAAAGTTATAAGTCCAAGACATCTTAAATTAAAAAAAAAAAATTAGCCCTGAAATAAAAAATAAACTTTTTTTTGAAAATTGAATACTTTAAAAACAGCACTATTTATATATTTTTTTTTTTTGATGATTATTACAAAACGGTTTTTTAATGTTATCTTTAAAAATTTGAATTAAAATTAATTTTATGTTCGAAAATAACGATACTTCCCATACAAATGTTAAGAAAAATCCGTTTTAACAAAATCTCGAATTTCGAGAATTAGCCGTTACTTTCTAACCCTGTTACTTTTAACTCTCTCCTACTTTTTTTATTTTGGGAGCTAAAAATATTAAATAAAATAGAAAAATAGTTCCTTTTTTTCTAAGTTCTCGAAAACCATAATTTTTTTGAAAAAAAAAAATCAAAACTGTATTTTCGACAAATCTTATACTAATGGTACAAGAAATCGTACTTTAGATTTTTTACAAATCAAATTAAATTAAAAAAATTGTTAAAACTGATTAAAAAAAAAAAACATTATAAAGACTGCAAAAATGAATAAAATATTTTTGAATTTTTTTTCCAGGTTCCAGAAAAACAAGAAATAAATGAAGAAGAATATCACAATGACAGTAATTATCAACATCAAGAACAAGAACAAGATCAAGATGAAACTGAAACTGAAACATTTGTTTCAACTTCTCCAAAGAATTTAAGAAAAAGACCCAAAATAATTAGACGTAACAAACGTCCTATCACAAGAATGCCAATTGTGAATGAAGCATTTAGTCTTATGAAATCAATTCATTCAAAACTCGATGACAAAGATGAATTCACACTGTTTGGTGAGCAAGTAGCTGTTAAACTTCGTAAAATTCCATCACCGCAAGCTAGATTTGCTGTTCAAAATATTATTAATAAAGCATTTTTTGACGCTGAAATGGGTTTGTACTCAAACAATGATCCTAATTTATCGTCTTCATCATTACCAGTTGAAGAATTACCTGCATCATCATCTAGTCAGTCTATCAATCAGCCGACAATTATTATAAAGTCGGAAAATGGAAACGAATTTGAGGAAATGATGATGTCTTTATAAATAAGATACTTTTTTTTTAAATTTAAGAAATATAATTTTATTTATTTAAATAAGAAGTTTGTTAATGTTGTTTGACAATGTTTTGAGATGTATAATAAAAACATAACGAAAGAAATTGCCTATGTACTCTAAATCTCATAACTCGAAGCGGCATCTATTGGTACTTAGCAGCTCAGACTCATACAAATATAGAAATAAAAATGAGCAGAATCAGTTCAGCCGTTTTTACGTGATGCAGAAATTTTTATTATTTTTATTATATGTATATGTAGCATCACATAATTTTAAAAATATTTTTATTAATCTACACGCAGAGAAAATGTGTATTAAATAAAACAGAATCTTGATATTATTTAGTAGTTAGTTGCAGAGATACCTAATGTGCCTGTGTCTTTATTAAGATTAACTTACTTCTTGGAGACAATGCCCCCAACTGCCTTGGCTACTCCATAGCTCCGCTTAGTCACAATCCATAGTGGTAAGTACCGAAATAAAAATTAAGAAAAATAAAATGCACGACTGGGTTGCACGTACTTGCTCCAATGTGCAATAACATCTTGGTATTAAAGTCAAATCAAAAAAATATAATATTACCCGACTACCTACTATCGATTATAATAGTCATAAGTAAAAATATGAAAAAACCTAAAATTCATTATTTGAATTGATAAAGTAGGTAAGTCAAAAAAGAAGTTTAATCTTAAAACTGAACTGATAAAAATATACCTAAATTTCTAAAAAAAAAAATTTCAAAAATCGTTAGAGCTGTTTTTTCAAAAAATAATTTTTATGTTTGCTGTATACGTCATATCATATGTATTACTTATACCTATATATTTTTTTAAGTATTTTCGTAAAAAAAGTTAGTATGCACAGTTTTAGTATTTGATAACATACGTATACTTAGAAACAAATTACAAAAAAATATTTATTAGTTTTCAAAATATTGAGTTTTCAAAAAAAAAGTTTGATTTTTTTTAAATATGCACATATTATGTACTTTTGTGAGGTCTATACAAAAGTATTAAAAAAAAAATTTTAGAAAAATTTTCATCGAACTCCGTCCAAAAGTTAACGAAAAAACCGAGTAGGGTAGAGTCGGCACCCTCCGACAGTGGGGCACCTCCGACAGTCATTATTATCTCTGTGTGTAAACCTTTAAAAAATCTGTAATAAATTGTGAACGTGCCCTTAGACATATCAAGCATATGTCAAAAAGTTCAGCAGTCTAGCTGCAAATCCCGCCAGAGTAGGATGTAAAATTTATTTGCAGTGCGGTTGATATAATTTTCAGGGTATGTTCTTAAGATTTTTATATTCTTATTTTTAATGTTTTCTTGAAAAGAAGTTGTTTTTGAAATACAATATTAAGTATTTATTTATATTTTAATACTTATTTTCAAATATTCTGCTTTGCTAAAAAATTAAAAAAAGAAAAGTAGAAAAACATCTAGTGGGGCACCTCCGACAGTTTAAGCCGGGGCACCTTCGACAGACTGTCGGAGCTACCCCTTCTTTGTTTATTCATCTGAAAAATTGCTAAACGCGCAAAATATTTATCGATAACTATAGATAATGGTCCGCGTTTATGAAAAAAAAAGCACAAAGACCTCTTGTGGACGAAGAAGCTATGAAAAAGGCCCTTACAGATGTCATAAACAAGGTGGAATCACACAGTTCAGCAGCGGCAAAATATGGCGTGAAAAGGACTACCCTTATAACTCGTCTTAGAAAGGGAAAGCTCCCACATCCGGCTGATGATTCCGGCCAAGAACAAAGTGATACCGAAATCTTTCCGTATCAGTGTAAATATACCTCTCGCCAAGTGCTTACAGCTAAACAAGAGCAGGATCTAGCAAGTTATTTTAAGATGAGTCATCCTATACGGTCGCCGATAGCGATCGATCTACTGGAGAAATATTCCAGGAATATGACAGTGCAATAAGCGATGACTTTTATAACGATGAAAATTGCTCTTCTAGTAACTTTCTTTTGTGTGACGATGATATCTTAAATGAAGGAGACTTTATTTTGGTCAAGTTCTTTGACAAAAAAGATATATTTTTTGTTGGTGAAATAGTAGAAGTCCAAGGTCATAATTCATTTACTGTGTTCTTTCTGCGAAAAATGACAAACTCCTGGACTTTCATCAATCCAAATGTCCCAGACTTAAGCATAACTTTAAGGAGCGATATTTATGCTAAAATGCCGATGCCGACGCATCCTCCGGGAACATCGAGGTCCCAAAGGAAGAGTATCTTCAACATCGATTTGAGAAACTTAAATGTTCGTTAGAGACTGATTTAATCAATGTGATCCCATGTTTTTTTTTATGAATTTATTTTTTGTTATTTTTTTAGGTAGGTACCTACCTACATATCTACTTATTTATTTTTCGTTAAAACTTTTTTTTTAAATACAAATAATAAAAAGAGGCTGGGTGCGACCCACACTGATAACTTCCCATTTGTGATCTTGAAAACTTTATATTAAGTTTTTTTCAAATAACCAAATTTTCTGCTGAACAAACTTTAGCTGTTAAATTCAAACAATCATTATTTTAAGATTGAAAAGCATTTTAATTATTTAAAGAGATTTACGAAATGCACATATATTATAGAGATTGTTGATGTATAAGTTGTTTCCACTTGACCCAGGAGGTAAACTTCCACGCGTTTTTTTAACGAATGTGGAATTTTCTTAGTTCTGTTTAAATTTTTGTTTAAAATGTCAGTTAGCTATATGTCAAATATATATCCGCTGTAAGAAATTTTATTAACTTCCCATAGGGAGTTATTGTAATCGGTCCGATTTGTCAAATTGAAATTTTTGAAATTTCTCGACGTTTCAAGGTCCATAGAGCCTATATCAATCATTTTTAGAGAGATGTCTGTGTGTGCGTGTGTACGTACGTTCGTACGTTCGTACGTCCGTACGTCCGTACGTCCGTACGTTCTGGTACCATTTTTCGTCGTCGATATCTCAAGAACGAGTAGAGATATCGACTTGAAATAAATTTTGTTTTACAGATAATAACTTCGAAAGAAGCTGAAAGGGCGTTTATTAATATTCAATCAGTTGTTTTTTTACTATAGCAGTTTAAAAAATAAGTGAAAATTTTGGTTGGGCTCAAATATCTCACGAACAAATAATGCTATTGACTTGAAATAAATTTTATTCGACACATTATGACGTCATACAAATTTGATATGAATTTGGAAAAAAATCAAAATACCGTTATTTTTTAGAATCAAAAAAACTAAAAAAAAAAATTTTATAACTCGAATATCCTAAGATGGAAAAACGATATTAACTTTAAAATAATTTTATATTACGAAAAATGTTGTTTTTGACTACTGGTGAAAATTTCAAAAAAATTAAATTTACAGTTTTTTTACAAAAAATTAAAAACTACAAAAAATTCTACCAAAAATTGGTATAAATTGTCTTTCGACCCAAATTTCTCAAAACCGGGTAACGATATTTACTTCTTGTTTGTTTTATTTTCTACATAACATAATTGTTAGCAACTGATAAAATTTTAACAAATATTGAATGGGCAGTTTTTTAACAAAAAATCAAAACCTGTAAAAAATTGTGAGGAAAAGTAGTTACAATTGTATTTCAGCTCGAATATCCTGAGAACGAAGAACGATTGTGCCTTCTAAAATATTTTATTTTATGCATAGTACAATTTTTTATGAAAGGTTAAATTTTGACAAATATCTAATTGACAGTTTTTGACAAAAAATATTAAAAAAAAATAAACTAAAAAGTAGTAAAATTGGTTTTTCGACTCGAATATCTTGAGAACGAGCAATGATATTGACTTTGCCATTAGGTATTTAATTTTATACATAGTAAATTTTTTTACAGCGGGTATATATTTGACATATACTTAACTGACATTTTAAACAGAACTAAGAAAATTCCACATTCGTTAAAAAAACGCATGGAAGTTTACCTTCTGGGTCAAGTAGAAACAACTTATACATCAACAATCTCTATAATATATGTGCATTTCGTAAATCTCTTTAAATAATTAAAATGCTTTTCAATCTTAAAATAATGATTGTTTGAATTTAACAGCTAAAGTTTGTTTCGCAGAAAATTTGGTTATTTGAAAAAAAATAAATATAAAGTTTTCAAGATCACAAATGGGAAGTTATCAGTGTGGGTCGCACCCAGCCTCTTTTTATGTATAAAATTAAATACCTATTGGCAAAGTCAGTATCATTGCTCGTTCTCAAGATATTCGAGTCAAAAACCAATTTTACGACTTTTTAGTTTATTTTTTTTTTATATTTTTTGTCAAAAACTGTCAATTAGATATTTGTCAAAATTTAACCTTTCATAAAAAATTGTACTATGTATAAAATAAAATATTTTAGATGGCACAATCGTTGTTCGTTCTCAGGATATTCGAGCTGAAATACAATTGTAACTACTTTTCTTTAGAATTTTTAACAGTTTTTGATTTTTTGTTAAAAAACTGCACATTCAATATTTGTCAAAATTTTATCAGTTGCTAACAATTATGTTATGTAGAAAATAAAACAAACAAGAAGTCAATATCGTTACCCGTTTTTGAGAAATTTGAGTCGAAAGACAATTTATACCAATTTTTGGTAGAATTTTTTGTAGTTTTTATTTTTTCGTAAAAAAACTGTAAATTGAATTTTTTTGAAATTTTCACCAGTAGTCAAAAACAACATTTTTCGTAAAATAAAACTATTTTAAAGTTAATATCGTTTTTCCATCTAAGGATATTCGAGTTTTAAAAAATTTTTTTTTAGTTTTTTTGATTTTAAAAATAACGGTATTTTGATTTTTTTCCAAATTCATATCAAATTTGTGTGACGTCATAATGCGTCGAATAAAATTTATTTCAAATCAATAACATTATTTGTTCGTGAGATATTTGAGCCCAACCAAAATTTTCACTTCTTTTTTAAACTGCTGTAGTAAGAAAACAACTGATTGAATATTAATAAACGCCCTTTCAGCTTCTTTCGAAGTTATTATCTATAAAACAAAATTTATTTCAAGTCGATATCTCTACTCGTTCTTGAGATATCGACGACGAAAAATGGTACCAGAACGTACGAACGTACGAACGTACGAACGTACGAACGTACGAACGTACGAACGTACGAACGTACGTACACACGCACACACAGACATCTCTCTAAAAATGATTGATATAGGCTCTAGGGACCTTTAAACGTCGAGAAATGTCAAAAATTTCAATTTGACAAATCGGACCGATAACAATAACTCCCTATGGGAAGTTAAAAAGAAATTAATTGGATTCTTATAACATAATATATTATGACTTTTATTTAAAAAAAAACTAACATATAGTACATCAATTTCCAATCATGTGCCATGTCGAAGGTGCCCCACCCATTGTCGGAGGTGCCCCGTGCTGGGGCACACTCGACACTTTTCTACTTTTTTTTCTAAAAAAAAAAAAAAATAGTAAACAAATTTTTAAAAATCTAAAGCTGCGCCAATATGTTGTTAAAATCATAAATTTGAAAAATAATTGTTAATTTTTTGAAAATATAAGAAAAACCCGTATGCTTTTGCATTTTTTCTGTTAAGGTGTCGGAGCGTGCCGACTCTACCCTACCGTTAATAACGCTTTTTTCAAAAATATTTTTTGACTAAAATTATTAAGGTTACTTGACAAACCCGATTTTGAAAATTTTATCAAAATCGTTAGAGCCGTTTTCGAGATAAAAATGTTTTGTATAAACGGTACTTTGACAGGTATCGTTACATTTTTGGAGCTAAAAAATAATTCGATTTCCTCTCTAGGCAATCTTCCCAAAACCTTATGTCCAAAGTTTGAAAAAAAATCGCTTCAGTAGCTTAGGCTGTAGGTCGAGGAATTTCTGTCTACATAATATTTTTTTTCTCGAAACAAATTTTGGCAAAAACAATAATTGTTAAAAAAATCTTCATAACAAATTCCCAGGGAACAATCAAGTTGAAATGTTGTGGAAAAATTTTAAAAGGTTGAAAAAAATGTCAGAAAAATTCTCAAAACAAAATTTATAATTTTTGTAATGAAAAACAAGGTTGAAAAAATGCCAATTATTTGTCGAAAAAATTTGGTCGAAGGAAGAAATTCGTCAAAAAGTATTTGTCAAAAAAGAGTTCAATCAGAAAAAAATGTAAAATAGAATTTTGTCCTTTTTGAACAAGAAGTGATTATTGAACAGCTTCCTCTCTGGTCTCTCTCTGACATAATTTTTTTGAAGAAAACATTTCCATTCTTGTGCACCATACTTTGTATTCTTTCGCAACATCTCATAGCATTTTCAACTCTTAAAATACAAATTGGAGTATGCAACATCCTGCAAGATGTCAACGGCAGTGTAAATATAGCAAACTGCCTGTTGTCGAAAATGGCTACACCAAGCCGTACAGGTTAGGTATAGTCCCATTGATAGAGATGGAGATAGCGACTATTCGTACAAGTGTCCCCAAAAAAAAAAGCTATCTTTGCAAATACACATTTTTAGTTTTCTTCTTCCATGATCTCATCCAACATTGAATGAAAAATCATCTAAAGGTCTATATCTACCTAACCTACCTACTTATGCCACGAACGCACTTCTTCATCTTGGCATGATGTAGACATGAAAGAAAACTGTGTTTATGCCAACATCAATGGAAAGGAAACATTTGTCAATCATTTTAATTAGCAGATGAGAAATAATCCTTGTGGAAGTGGAGTTGATGGTATAACAAGGTTGGCATCTCGTTTTAGGCTGAATATGTACATATAAGAAACTCCAAAGACACACTGGCAGTGATGACGGATAATTTTTGTACCGCACAGTCTGCCTGATGTGGCGGTTTTGCGTTTAATTGGATTTATTTGGGATTTTTATCATTCACCATCATCACCAGCAACAACAACAACAGTGAGAGACATCAGATGCGCGACAACAATCCGAAAAGATATGGTGCATGATAATCACACAGGACCTTCCGTCGTTTTATTATTATTATTTTTTTTTGAGATTTGCAAAATGGTATTTCCCTTCGAGGGCAAATTAATTAAAATATCACACGTCTTGTTTGTGGAATTTTCAAGACTTACAAATGATGGTGTGGGTTTATTAAATCGGGATCGGAATAAGAATGGTGATACAAGACGTGGGGAAGAGTTTTTTGTTTTTTTTTTTTAGATCCGATTTTTTAGATAGATTGTGAGATATGTTAAGAGTCGAAAAATGATGGTTTGAGAAGAGTGTCACGGTTGAATTGCACCCCTTGTCGGAGACGGAGTAATTGAAAAAGTCCAGCGAGAAATTTAATTCCATTGAAAATCAATTTGTGTGCAACGATCTGTGAATTATTTCAAATGCGGAAGTGTCCAACGAATAGAGAGACCGGGAGGAAATATTTTGTGTGCAACACCAAAAAGAATCTGTTTGGAAAATAGTTGTAGCTAGCATAAGATAATGTCAAAAATAACTACATCAAAAGACTTTATTGAGTTATGCAAATTATACGCTTTGGGAACATTTTTAGAAATTCATGTTAAAATGCGGAAGAACTTATTGGAATGCAATATTTTGCGGGAATAGAATTATTTCTGTTCCACATTTAAGTGGCACACGAACAAGTTTGCATTTAGATCACAGGTATAGGGCATTATATTGGACTGATCAGTTTAAAACTTATGTCTTATTTTTTTAATACTTTTGCTATCACTTAAGTGAAATTATAATCTTTCCTCTATCAAACTTCAAAGATTTATCTACATCGTTTTGGAGAGAGTAAGATTATTGCACTTGATATTTCTAAACCCTTCTTCATTGGATTAATAACTTCTTAAACCCACAACATAAATGCAGGTGTGCCACAGGGTTCCGTTTTGTCTTCGACCCTCTTTCTCATTTTCATTAATGATCTCCCGCTGCAACTACTAATCCATTAAATTGTTTCGCTGACGAAAGCACCCTTAGCTATTCATTATCGTTTCCAGACTCACATTCCTGCTCTTCAGACGACTTGTACAATGGGGATTAAGAAATCGCGTGGAATTTAATGCTTCGAAAACTCAACTTAAGCCTCTTGGACAGTATACAAAGACGAGCCTTCAAAGTGATCGGAGACAGGAACATCATCGATACTTTTACGTCACTCGAACACCGGCGTAACTTTCCAGTCTCTCAATCTTAAATGATTCAACCGTAATACTCACGCTTCCAGGAATGCTCATCAGTTTACTCTTGAACCCAATTTCGGTCGTTCTGTCAAGTACAGGGATTCGTTTTTGAGCCGTACTACGCGAATGTGGAATATCCTTCCACGCTCTGTCTTTACCTCTCATTGTGATGTGACGAAATTCAAGACCATTGTTCACCGGCATCTTCTTTCAAATCCCCTCCTACTTACCTTAAGCTCGCACTGTGTCTCTGACATATAAAGGGTACATAAAAAATTCCCTTGAGTGCGCGCTAATTATAAAAAAAAATTGATAGTTCCTAGAATCCAGCACCCAGCCTTCAACAAATCAACAAAAGCCATCTCCTATCACTGCGCAAATATAATGCCACATATCAAAAGTCTACACATAAATACGAGTTCTTTCCAAGGAAACTATTAATATATGCTCCTTAACCAAAACTGATGATGGGTCACAAGCCCAATGACTTGATATAAACATAATTCTCAATAAACTTCCTTCAATTTGTGCCCCATTACAAGCTTGTTTTTTTTTCTGTGAATAGGTAACTCTTAAGATATATGGACGCAAGTAAAGGCATTCGAAATAAATAAAGGGATAGTGTGTTCGTACAGCTTTAACTCCATCTATCGACATCGTCCATCTTCTTTATATATTTACAATAATTTGCCATTTGCCACCACATCCAGTGATAACTCTTATTGCAAACGCATGTAGATGCCTATTATGTAGGTAGGTAAGAAGTACCTTTACGTCCTCGAACTCCTAGAATCACTATCCTCTATAAGCTATAATGTAGCTGCATTGACCAGTCGCAGTAATTGATGTTTCCGAACGCCAGTAAATAATCAATTGACCATAAATTAGCTCATTACGATTCCCACCTCATTCAATCCACCCGCATTAAAAAAAAAAAGAAGCAATACCTTTCCAAGGGTATAGATGGTACCTACGGACAAAGATTCATAGCAGATTCACAGATCCACTATGTCAAGAGTTGGGATTCAATGAATTTACCATTTATGCCCGCATTTGGCCACATTAAATAATTCACTTGGCCAGACGACCGACGACGACGGACCGACAAACAGACAGTGACGACGCAGACGATGTGCAACCAAACATACAGCTCCAACTCCGCGCAGCCTCACCATCACCACAGACCAGAGATTCTGGTCATATCCATCATCCTGCCAAGGTCTATCGTGTATCTACACACAGCAAACGCCAAATTCAAACGGAGCACTAAACAGTCCTTGTGGATTTACGTTTGTATACTTACCTCTACTACATAATGCCGGAAAATATTTACGATCAAAGTGAATCGCCATTAAACAGCAAACGCGTTCATCATCAGCAATTTTCACAAAATAATTTCTGCCTGGCTGCTGCGGCATCGGCATCTTCTGCACTGCACTGCGCTGCGCTGAGCTGAACCGAGCTTAGCGAAAAAGATATTTTTCTGCGCATCGCGCATCTGACGATGATGATGGTAGTCATTGATTTGTAGTTGCAGAATCCTTGCTGCTTCCATCACCCAGCCAGCCAGCCGACCAGTCAACCAACCAAACCAACCAGAGTCAGAACCCCTCTCGCCCTGATGATGGCCAGAGTGCCTGCCGATCGTCATTGCGCATCTTTCTCGCATTCGAAATGATGGCGGGACAATATCTGTGCGCGGGACAACATCAGCACACAGTTTAAGGTCTAATTGAACGCTTTACTTGACACATCGAATAAATCACATGAAGAATACCTTTAGCAAAAAAAAATCGTAAAGAAATATTTTTTTCAAGAACCCGCGCTCCGTGCGAACGGGAGGCCCAAATAGAGGACCTCTCATCTCTTGAGAGAAAAACACAGGTTGCCGCCTTGAACTGAGTTCGCACACCGCACACCGTTGCCATCAGAGCACAGCCAGCGCAGCGGTAATGAGAATCCGCATTTTCAAATGTGAAAACAATGAAACGCGAGATGCGGGAACAATGATTTGTCTAAATGGAGAAATATTTTGCCAACGCAGGCTCAGTGCAGATCTTCCGAAAGCCCAAACGTAAACGATGAAGGGAATTTTATTATTGTGAATTGCATCACCATCATGGTGGAATTGCCCGATATGTGAAGTGTGTGTGTAGGTAGATATAGATTGGCAAATGTGATTGGCGCGGAGAGGCGACGCAGTGCGACGCGTGTTTTATGTGCATTTAATATTTGCGCATTGTCGGCGGGAAGTCGTTCTTTACTCCGCGCATCTCTAAAGGATGCTTTCTTCAATTTTTTACTGCTTTAATTTTTTGACTTCAATTTTCTCGAAGTATTTAAAGACATTCATTTGGTCATCCAGTCTCTTGGGCTGATCAACTTATGAATGTGTTAATATTAATATGGAATTGCAATTGATACTTTTCAGATGTCCTGTGATAAAATGCGATACCATATTAACCAAAAAGGTCAGCCAAATGGAATTGACAACAAATTTCCCAATTTTTTCTGAATGAGTTCTAGGGTATTCATTGATTGCTTCAAAACTTCAAAAGTTCAAATTTATATTCTCGTGAATTGCAAATTAACTTCAAATTTCATGAGAAAAAAAAGCCCGTAAGTTACCTACAGGTACCGCAAAAGTTTCAGTGAAGTTAACATTAGTCAGTAACATTTAGACCAAGTGTATTCTATCGTTTGGAAAGACACTCAACATTGACAACGTAGCATTAGCCAGCTACAACTTTAAGGTAAGGAACTTTGTCTACCTAGGCACCAGCACCACCTCTATTAATTCAGACAATATGCTGAAATCAAACGCAGGAAATTGAGTACCAAGTTCTTTCTGAACAAACTAAAGATTACAAGAAACTATTAATCCCTGTTCGTTTAAGAAGCACGGGCCTTATTAAAAATAAATATGAGAACGTTTTAAGATGATCCGAATAGATGGAGAGAGTGCTTTTGGTATTGATGAAAACCTTCTTCGTTGAATTAGTAACTTTCTTTCGAAAAGCTCTATACAAGTAGTATTAGACAGATTCAAGTCTGAAACCCAGAACATAAAAGATGGTGTGCCACAGGGTTCCGTTTTGTCTCCGACACTCTTTCTCATTTTCATTAATGATCCTTTGTCTGCAACTACTAATCCATTAAATTGTTTCGCTAACGATAGCACCCTTAGCTTTTCATATTCGTTTCCAGATTCACATTCCTGCTCTTCGGACGACTGAAACGGCATTTTACAATGAGGATTAAGAAATCCCGTAGAATTTAATGCTTCGAAAACTCAATGCTGCCTTCTGTCGTTAAAGCGAGACGTTTTTTTTGTGCAAAGTTCATCTAACATTTAAAGTTCCTAAATCGATTGGCATTTTTTTCTCGCACCCACGAAAGATATTCGAGACATCAATTCGAACATGCGAAGGAGATCATTATTATCATGATCACATCACATGGTCGCCTCCATAAATGACAAACCTATCTGTAAGTACTTGGTCTGATTAAGAGCAAGACATCATTTCGGAACCAGCCAGCATCATCCAGCCACATGGATAACATAAAGAAAACACTAGATGCACACCACAGACACGATATACAATGGACGGACGAACGGACGACATATCGATTGTTGTGCGGACGTTTGCTGAATCCGCTAAACCACTTGACGATGACGACGATAGTATCACTAATTCAAGAAAAAGGATTCATAAATTTTGCAATCCCTCCAATGCCATATATACCAACTGAATTGACGTTATTGGTGAACTGAACTCGGTGGACTGGGAGCTGGGAGCTGGGACTAAATGCAACAACAAGGCATTGTGTCATTCCTTATGGAATGCAGTCATTTACCCAGAGCCAATTATAAATTCATTAGGGATGCGCACTGCTGCTGCTGCTGCTGCAAGTGCTGGTGCTTCTCCTGTCCACTATGTCCAGTTGTTGTCGCTGCCGCCAAATGCGCATTCATTGCATAAAATGCAATTCCACTGATGCGCTCTTTCCAGTGTGTGTCCGAAAGAATGCGGTGCCTTGTCAATGTTTTACCTGTTAAATTTGTGCAGCACTGAACAAAGCACTGATGCGAGGGGAGGGTGTGCATATTATGCATCCATATTGGGTAGCAAGGTGCCTTTTAATGGAGGTAATAAACGGTTATGGGTGCACGGCTCATTTGCGCTGTAAACCCTTTCTTTGTTTTGTGTCTTAACTTCAACTAAACGCATCGATCAGGTGCGTTTGGCAGTTGTTGCTGTATAGGGTTAAGCCTAGTGAACCTTGACCAATGAGCTTGAACAATATTTAGGGATATCGCCCCTTTTGAAACGCACTTTGATCCCACCGCCAAACGATGCGACGCACCTGCATACTCGTATTTTCTATAACTACTT
Source organism: Syrphus vitripennis (assembly GCA_958431115.1). Classification (NCBI taxonomy): domain Eukaryota; kingdom Metazoa; phylum Arthropoda; class Insecta; order Diptera; family Syrphidae; genus Syrphus; species Syrphus vitripennis. The sequence goes on from OY288109.1 coordinate 17,389,251, forward strand.
TCTCATTCAAGTCAAGCTTAATGCGATAACAAAATAGAATTTTTTCCGGGCGGCCAGCGTAAATCAAAACTCTGACACATTTAAGTGTCCATTGCCATCGATTAAACTAACTCTTTTTCCAAATGGCTGCTCTCTGCTGGCTGCGGCAGAATTTATGACTTCTAGCTCATGGTGACATGTCACACAAATGTGCACATGAGGAATCACCTCATGTTGCAAGTACAAATCCTTGACGTCTTTGTGTGTGCTGGCCAGAACATAGTATAACAGCAACTTCTATAATATGCTGCAACAGCAGCTACGTTCGTCGATTTATTGGCCTCCGAAAAAGGGGTGCGCGCGTTATTGCGTTCCGTTTTTTTTTCTTCGTCGACATTGGTGGCTTGGCTGTGCGCGATGACGATGATTCAAAAAAGAGAGTGCTGGTTTGTGATTCCATTTATGGATGCACATCGCTTATCTATTTGGGAAGTCCACCGTATATACACCTGGTCTGCTAAGCTTAGCATCATCAGCTAGAGAGGTAGTAACTAGAATAATATGATTTCCTCTGCATAGCACCTGATGCATCTCTCTTGAACTCCATCGAAAGCAGCAGCCGCCGCCACTTTGGTTAACTGATGTTTGCTGCGTTATATAGGCATTGGCTTGTGTCCATATTTACATTATTTATGGAGCGCAGAATTTTCACGGCTCTTTTTTTTTTATCAAAATAGTGGAGAAGCGTAGACCTTTCTCCAATCTAAAAACACAGAGTCTGCGTTTTGTCAATGATTTTTTGTATGTTAAGTACTTTGACCAAAAGTATTGGATGCACTAAAAAATATATACAATGCGTTTCTCTATCCTTTCTTCGTAGAAAAAATAATACTTTCTTAAAAGTTGATCAGCTTTTAATAAATTCAAAAAATTCAAGACCTTCTTTCTACAAAAATTAGCTGCTTAGGTCTAACAAATTGGTTAACTTAATTCCAAAGATGAAGATTGTTAGTAGAAAAGTCAGTGAAAGATTTATTCAAAAAAATCAGTTATCGCTCTGGGACCGACATTTTTCATCGAAATGATTTTATAAAATGGAGGAGTCGATGGGTGTTCTCTTCTTGGAAATATAGTTTATTAAAATTGGTGAAGTCACTTTTTTCAAAATGGCTGCGGGTAACACTGAAAATCCAAACATTGTATAACTTTCATAATTTTTGTCAGGGTCTTTTAGACACCAAGAATAAATCTTTTTTATGAAAGAATTTTTTGTGTGATTAAATACTAGGAGTTAGGCTGCCAAGCTTCTAGGTAAATAGTTACATAGTAAAATCATCACCAGATTAAAATCGGTCATCAGACTCCACCACTAGAAAGGGTGCTTGTTCAATTTAAATTGAAAAACTTTTTGTCCAGCTGGGACTTGAACCATGACCAAGCTCCCTCATAGTCATATGCACTACGAAATACACTACCAAGGTCACATGATCAGTATATTCAAGAATAGGTTTTTTGTTTGACAATCGCATTTGAAACCAGCATTTTTTCACATTCCTTCATTGCAAGAAGAAGTCAAGCCCGTTACTAATAACAATAACCAAAGAACATATAAAATCTCCCCACCTCGTTTCCCACAAAAAACGTCAAATAATGGTCCGCCATTTTAAATAAATTCGCCCTTAATTAACCGCTTTTTCCTTCCTCCCCATAATTTGGGATTAAAATAAAGTACAGAGAAGCAAAAAAGTAACAGTAGTTAGTTCAATGTGAACAGCGTCCCTTATATTTTTTATTTGAGTAAGTATATGCGACCCATCCTAAATCATTGTAACTGCAAATAATATAAGAAGCTGGTTTTCATATAAAAATATCTACCGATATATGATTGAAACAAATTTACTGCACGCGTTGCAACGATAATTTGTTGAAATTTATGCCAAGCTGCACACAAAATCGCCATAAATAAGCCGCTCACCAAAAAGCAGCGGTATTATATTTTATATCGATGGTGGCAAGATGATGAGCTTGGTTCCAGATACGGTCGTGTTATGTTCAAATGGTGGCATCGATTGTATAGCTTTTCTAATATTTGTCATTAAGGATAAGGAGTGATGCTCCTCTTATATAGCTAGATACGAAATCGTGAATCCATTGTGTCATTTATATGGAACCTCTATAGATTAAGCGGGATTAGATGCAAAGTGGTGTCTGAATAATATTGTCATCCGTAAAATGTCATCATATAAGACCCTTAGAAAGTGCATTCGATCATTGGAGCAGTGCAGCATTTTAAAGGTAGACAGCGGTATAATACACCTTCTCCATCATCTATTCAAGCCATGTCAATGCCATTTGCCCCTCTTTCCCCCGTCTTCATCTCTCCTCCCCCACACCCCAAAAACACTTCTAATGTCACGTATGTGTCATATCAATTGCACTTTGAAAGTCAGTTATTCCACTCAACGACAACGATGACGATGACAATGACGACGAAGGCATCAACGCTTCCTACACCGACGACCGACGACGACACCAACATGATGTGTGATCAATGCTAAACGAAACTAATAAACCGAATGCCTTGACTCGTGACACATATATTTTACTCGAGAGCAAAAGGATAATATACAACCTTTCCCGTTTAGTTGTTCCCGTTCCCGCTGCCATTAAACTCTTCTCAATGACAATGGATGCTTTTGATGCAATGCAACTGAATGTACAAGACACTTTGGCGACAAACCAAGGAACTAAAAAAAAAAAAATAATAATAAATCTGACAACAACTGTCAACAATGACACGGTAGTATCGTGGGTTAACATTACACTTTTTTATGACCGATTTGAGCTTCTGCGAAAAAAAAATAAAAAAAAATATAAATGTCTGCTGCATGAGAAACGAAGATGTGGCGGTTGGTGGCGTTGTCATGCAGATGTGATTGCATCGTTAAAAAGCGTATGAGCTTCTATAGGAGGTATACACATCACCGAGATTGAATAGCGTTTTTTTACGGTCCACTTCAATTTATTGCTGCTGGTTCAACTTGTACGAATGGCTTCTGGAGGTATTAGATTTATAACCTCACTTTCTTTTTACCAAGTAATATTGACAACAAGTTTGAAGGTTTTAGTCTAGGAAGGATAGGCCGGGTCTGATGGGCAAATAATTGGTTCATGATATTTTATGATTGGTAATGCCGCAGGATTTTAACCACGTAAATCCCCAAAAATTCACTTATTGGCGTATTGTTCAGGTGCTTTTTAGCAGTTTTTGAGAAGGAGGCTTAATTCAATATAATACTCATTGAAAATAGTGGTAGCATACAACCATTTGATGGCGCGGCAATCCATTAAGAGTCAGAGGGCCTAGGTGACTTACAACTCTCAACCATTCCTGAATTAACTGACGATGCATTTCTTGAATGAATTTTTTTTCTTATTCAAGGAGTTTTTTTGAAAATCTGTATTTTTGAGAAAAAATATTTGTATTAAGATAAAATAAAAGGATTTCATAAAAATTGAAGATCTGCATTTATTTTAAAAGATTTTTTTTTAGCTCGATTTAAAAAAAAAACCATTATTGGTGGAACAAGGAATTGACAAAAATTAAGCTCTGTAGACTCCGGTGGGCAGGGCACCTAGCTTTCATGAGTGAAGAGGAACCGGCTCGCAAAGTCCTTTGTGGTACATTCTATGGTAGACGGCAGCGTGGTAGACCATGATTGCGCTGGAGAGATGGCGTAGACCAGGACGCCCGGAGCCTTGGGGTGCGCAACTCAATGGCGTCGACTCGAGATCGGGAGGTTGAAGGAGGCCATGACCGGACCCCAGTTGTCCAGCCGATGATAATGATGCCTAATTAATATACCTGTACCCAGGAAAAATTTCTTGGCTCGTTAACCTCTCTTCACCAATATGTGGCTCAGTATGCCGATTCGAAAAGATAACACAGTACACCAAACCACTGGTTTACCTCGACCGTCCACCAGACGTTGCATAGGGCCACTGGCCCTACGGGCCTGGAGTAGGTTTTGATGTACCATGTGGGAGAAAAAGACGGGAAGACGCCCAAAGAAAACAGGCGGGTCTGTAAGTTTTTGACTAAACAATACACCAACCAACCAATCTATCTAGCCCATCCACCAGACGCTGAATGAGGTTACTGCCTCTACAGGCCTGGGGGAGTAACAAAACCAACTGTCAGCCCACTTACCTAACCTAACCTTACCTATGCGTTTTACCTTTAATCTCCAATAGTCCAAAATTTTGAATGAAATTGAGAAAATATGGAGGAAATAGTGTTTCGGTTTACCGTGCATTTTTTTCAAATTTCTTCGTAGGCGTTATTATTTTTCTAAATCTTATTTTTACCTCTGGAAACCTTCACTTGACTATAAATTAAAGCTATTTCTAATTGTCTATACTTATAAATAATATTACCATAAGCGCTATCCTTATACAAATTAACACAATAATGTTACTCTCTTGTCACATTTTCTTCCACATAGCAAAAGCACAAGAACCAAAGTTCACCATCATCCTGTCATCATCACAGTTTTACAACAGTTCCGGACAAAACACCACAATTTTTGTTGCCGAGTATTTTTATAGTTTGTTCATTTAGTTTTCCGAACATGGAAGTAGATCAAATAGTTTTGGTGCGAGGGATTTGTTTTCCATGTACATATTTTCAACATACTCGTATTATAGCCGAAGAGACAAGTACAAGGAACATATATTTTTCCTGTGCTGCCTGCCATTATGGGTAAGAGTTCGGCATATATGATGTGATTTTGGAAGCAAAGAAAAAGTAGTTGGGGGTTTCAAAATGTTCTTATTTTGCTGCCAAATGCAAACAATTTTATAAATGTTATGTTGAGAACCTCCTTCCAAATTTAAGGCTCGATGTTGTTTTTTCCCTTAAGAGTTTGGTTGAACACTGTCGTTGTTTTGCAGTTTATTTTTTTTTAGAAGATATTATTATGTTCTTTTGTGTGTGGTTTACTACGTTGCGGTAATATGTCGATGAGTTGGGTAATCATCGATACCTATACCTAAAACTACATAAATTCTTCAAGAAAAGTTTTGTACTACACACAGAACATGTTCAATGTATATTTTCTTGTCATGTTAAACTTTTTGAAAAGGCTTTGGGCTTGTTTTTTTTTTGTGTTTTGGGATCAAGCTAAATTTTGACATAAAAAAAAAGTTTAACTTTTACCTGTGTGAGATTGAATATTAGGTTAAATCAAATATGAAACAAACAAGAAATGTTTTGGCAAATTTTAAACAAAATTTCATAAAAATGTTGTTAAATTTTTAAAGTTCGTACCTAGAGGGTACTTTATTGTTATTGAAATTAACCATGAACGGTCTAGGCAATCTTTAGCAGACGTTATTTGTCAGTGATTGTCATGTAGCTTTGTTTTATGTTCAAAAATTCTGAGAAATTTGAAAATCAGTAATTAATATTTTTGGAAGTAATCCTGGTGAAGAAATATTTTGTTCATCGAACAACAGCAGCACCTTATCACTTTCCAAGAGTGGTGGAAATGAAACTCTGGTCAACTACCATTTGGTGGCCAATTTTATAAAGCCGCATGTGAAAGATTGTGCCATATAATTTGAAGAAGCAATGAAGAATGCAGAACTGGAGTACAAAAACGTGGGACTCTGCAAAAAAAAGTTGAGGAATGATGAAAGCTAAAGCTGTGATAGTTTGAAAAAAAACGGCTTTCCAGGCCTGGGCAATGTGCCCCACTTATAATCCAGATAAAAAAAAACGCTTTAGAGTGATTTCAAGACTTGGTTTCTTGCGGTTGCCAAATGCCCAATAAGTGGAGGCAGCACTTGGAAACTAACATCACAAGAAAGCTGCAAACGTTCGTACATAGAGTCTTCGAAACACCTTTAAGGAAATACGGGCCCAACTGTATCTGAAACGATATACTTCATACGAGAACAGGATAGGAACCTATTGACTCTAATAGATGTACGAAGACGTAAGTGGCAGTACACCTCGAAAGGGTAACAAATGTATTGCGATGCCTCTCACCCAGGCAGCCAGACGAACGAGCTGACTTAGAAGCACTTGGCGAAGAACTGTCGAAGAGAAATCAGCACAACCGGTCAATAATTGGAAAGAGTTGAAATATATCTCCATAAACCTAACACTTTGGCCTGGGGAGCAGTGCAGGCGCTATGCCCCGCAATGGGATACTCATGAATATTAGGTCTGAGAACCTAAGTAGTAATCTGCAAGGGAAAAGGTGATACACGAAATTTCGCTTTTCAGCTTTTATTCAATTAAGCTGATCTTACTAACCATGAAGAAGTCTGAGACAGATAATTTGTCTATCAAACAACCAGTACTGGTTTTGATGTAAATCAACCACAGATGTAGTCCAGAGTATAAGAATCAGAACGGAAAAATATTGGGATTCGCGGAGTGATTTTTTTTCATCGTATTGCTCGATTTTGAAAGAAACATTCAACATACAATCACCTGATCTGCTATGAGTTGTTTGGGCAACGAGGAGTTCCAGAAGTCTATGAAAGAGCAAGTCAAAACAAGGCTAAGATGCCGAAGTAGGTGTGCACCAGGGAAGTGTCTTGAGGCCTTTGCTCTTTATTATAATCCTCGATTTTCTTATTGAGGATAAAGTGGGAGACCTGAAAATGAATACGTTATTCTTTGTTGACGAGCACTTGATTTATATGTAGGTGGATGTTTTACAGGAAAATGGATACGGCCCAAATGCGAAAAAGAGGTATTCCGGACTTCTACGAAATCGAACAGTGCCTGTAAAGGCTGAATAGTTTAATTATCTTGGATCTGTTACCAATAGAGAAAGATTTTGTGATGATGAAATATCGCGTAAGCGTTGGGTGTTTGAAATGGCCGCCTTCAGTGATCAAAAAATATTCCCTTAATACAAAGTGGTTGTGTCGCAAGTCAGCAGTCGTAGAAAAAGCGTAGTAAAACAAGAAGCAGCAAAACCCGAAAAAGCCTTCATTTCAAAAATAGGATGTTATCTATAAAAGTTATATACGTCCAAAGCTTGAGTATAACTCGCATCTTTGGGCTGGTGATCCATCAACTTACTTAAGCCTCTTGGACAGTATACAAAGACGAGCCTTCAAAATGATCGGACAGGAACATCATCGATACTTTTACGTCACTCGAACACCGACGTAACGTTTTTTGTCTCTCACTCTTTTATCGTTACTTTTACGGTAAGTGCTCAAATGAAATAGCCCGTTGCATTCCTCCCCTTAAACGATTCAACCGTAATACTCGCGCTTCCAGGAATGCTTATCAGTTTACTCTTGAACCTAATTTCGGTCGTAGTGTCAGGGATTCGTTCTTTAGCCGTACTACGCGAATGTGGAATACCCTTCCATGGTCTGTTTTTCCCTCTGATTGTGATGAATTGAAATTCAAGACTAATGTTCACCGACATCTCCTTTCAAATCCCCTCTTACTTACCTTAAACTCGCACTGTGTCTCTGACACATAAAATCCCCTTTAGTGCACGCTAATCATTAAAAAAAAACTTTTTTTTGGTAAAATACGTCATGACCCGGAAACCCAGTTCCAAAGGCAACAGCATACGTCTTTTTATTTGCGGGCAGGGGCAGGAACTCGAGGGTCAAACATTACACCGATTACTGCATTTATTTGCTCTCAGACATGAAATGGGGCTTATGATTCCACCCGGTTAATCATCTACCCGGGTACCCGGTTTCCCGGGTTTCTTCTACCCGGGTGGTTAATTACTCGGGTATTTGGGTATAATGGGTGTTACCCGAGGGACCGTGTACCCGGGTATCATTAGCCCTAATATATTTTATTTAATAGAGTTTAATCAATGTCTCCAACACCTTAAAGTTAATTATTTCAAACTAACTTATTTTACAAATGGCAGTGATTCGCTCCCAGTTCCTATTTTGCGGTTACCCCACGGTAGTCGGGTAACCGTGGTTTGCCGGAATTAGTTGGGTACCCGGGTAGGTATTACCCGAATACTCGGGCACCCGGGTATCATCAGCCCCATCATGAAACAATCCAAGCCCAGGAGACCTCTTAAAGTTTTCTTCCCGGTTTCCTCTCGGTGAATCTAACAAGTGGAGACTTCGCGTGAAGCAGTGGAGGTAAGACTTGTTAGACAAAAACACATTGTTCATTTTTGTTTGATTGATTCAATTCTACAGTATCAAGCCATAAAATAAATAATAACATAGATTTCGACAAACAGCATTTTTATCCTTTTCACTACTTATTAACCAATCACCATTTAAACCATCCATATCCGACTATATATCAGTTATCAGGATCAATATATTCACCCTCACGATTTGGTCTTATAATGATCTCTGATAGGTAAACGTTTTAATGAGTTCGTGGTCAATGTACATTCTGACCAAACAAATCGTACAAATTGTTAAAAGCTTCTACCTCATATTATGTATAAGGACTTTGGTCATAGTGTATTGTGTTTAATTTGTACAAATAATGACTAGAATTATTTATACCTGCGCCTAAAGAAACATCCCCCATATTCGATAACCAAAAATGAAATTCATTCAAAGCCCTCATCTAATGTCTGGTCTGCCTGTCTGCATAAACACCTATATTGTTGGGTACCTGCTTTCCAACCTCTACCACCAACCCCAAAGAACGCATGGAATTGTTGTGTTTATATTAATGAATTTATGATCCTGATCAAGGGTTCTATATATAATATACTCTGTACGAGAGTAGAGAGTTGAATGTTAACAAAACTTCGTTTATATTCGAAACATTCAGAGACTGTTCAATTGTCCACAAAAACACCCGCACACTCTGCTTTGCCACAAAGACCGCCCCCAAGTGTGGTTAAAACGTTCTGCGGTAAGTATGCACTGCCCAAAAACTTTACTAATTGAAATTTATTGAAAATCTAATTATTTTTGGTTTCACCAGGCATTTATAGTATCATTTTTAGGTCCTGCATAGTGAGAGAATACGACAGTGTTTGGGGGGAGTCCTAATGGTCATGAATACCTTTAGCAATAAGCATTTCAGCTATAAGTGTTTTTTTTTTTTTTTTCATTTCAAGAACTTATAGTTTTTAAAGACAAATAGAAAATTAAAAATTATAGATCTTTTAGCTTCAATTTGTAGACCTTTTTTACTGGTACATAGTTAACCATATCTAACCAATTTGAAAGAAAACCTTTCTCCGTGTAAGTTTTTGGAATCAAAATTCATATAAATAAATAATTTTTAGTAATTGTGAAACTAGCAAAAAAATTATGTAAAATTAAAAAAAAAAATGATAGTGCCCCCAAGAAAAAAAAGAGTTATAGAATTCCTCTTACTTATTACATTCAATACTTCTGACGATTTATGTGTTAAATTTCGAAAAAATTATTTTATTTCTTCTTCTTCACGTAGCAAAAACTATTTTGAGAAAAATAGTTACGAATAACTTTAAATCCTTAGAAAGTGTTCTGCAAGTTTTTGAATTTTCAAAACGAATGGAGATGCCGATAGCATACAAACACTTATAAACATTTCCCCAATACCTTTTTTCTCTTTAAACTAATTTTTCAAAAGTAATTCCAAAATTTAAAAAAAAAGGAGTTCTGACTAGAATTCCCGATATACAATAGCTGGTTATATCCTGAGGCATTGATTGAATTTTTTTCTAAAACTAATTTTCCTGGGTTTTTAGTATGGTTTTTGAATATGAAATTTCGTGGTAGTACCTATTTCCGGCTATTGAAAAAATTTTATAAAAATCATAATTTTTCAAAATAAGATGAGAACCCTCTGCGTTGCATTTTTGCAACGTTCGCTTATAATAGTGGAATTTTAAACAAAAATAAATATTTCGTTAACTTTTCAAATAATTCTCAATATTTTTTCAAAAAAATTGTCTATATGTCGAGTTATGCAATTAAGGTTTGGATTAAGAAAGTTTCAATTTATAAAGCAAATAGGTAATTTTGGTCTAGATTTCTGAATAAGAAAATTATTTCGAGTTTTAGTTTTTCGGAAAAAAAAAATCAATTTTAATTTTTATAGATTGACTTGTTAATTTTTGAAAAAGAAAAATAAAATGTATGCTGCTTTGAGGTTATTTTGGTCTTTATTTTTAGAAAGTATTACAATTTTGAAAAAATACAATTTTTGTTTTCAATTTATGATAATTTTCAACAATCATTTCATTATTCATACCATCTAGCAATATTTCATTAAAATTTTTTTAAAACAGTTCGCGGTGTCCCACCGGGTTAAATCTTAGAGGAACTGAGAGACTTTCATCCCCAATTTATTAGATTCAAAGCCCAGCCAGGCTTCAACTTTATTGTAGAAATGTCTTCTCCATGTACCAATTTTATGAAAAAATTGAGAAAAATCAGTTCATGAAACAATTTTAAATGATTTTCTATAATGGAAACACGATCAAGAGTCTCAGTTAGTCTCCCTCTGGGATGTCTTAAAGTTAGTCTCATCTCGAGGCTGGTCTCGTTCTCATGGCCTTGTTCCCAAGCTTCCTACGCTATTCTAACTTCTTATTCGATAAAACCTATATTTGAAAAATAAAGAAGTTTGAATACAGCTATTTGGGTTATTTAACTATTTTTACTGGACTAATTAGCTCTTTGCTCTGTCAAAGCTGTTCAAATCCAGAAATCTCACCAATAACTTCAAAGCTGCTGCTGTACAAGATCATGGTCCCGCCAGTACTCACGTATGGATCCGAGACTTGGGTGCTTAGCAAAAGACAGTCCGACCTCTTAGCCGTGTGCGAGAGAAAAGTCTTAAGTAGAATTGTTGGCCCCATATGTGAGGAAGGACGATTCCGGAGACGGTACAATCATGAATTGTACGCAATATACCTTGAAGCAGACATAGTGACAAAAATTAGGCTCGGTAGACTCCGGTGGGCAGGGCTAGCTAGCTCGCGTGAGCGAAGAGCAACCGACGCGGAAAGTCCTTTTTGGTACATTCTATGGTAGACGGCAGCGTGGTAGACCACACTTGCGCTGGAGAGTTAGCGTAGACCAGAACGCCCGAAGCCTTGGGGTGCGCAACTGGATGGCGTCGGCTCGAGACCGGGATAGGTGGAGAGACTTGTTGAAGGATGCCAGCACCGGACCCCAGTTGTCGAGCCAATGATGATGATGAAGAATTAGCTCTTTGCACGAAATGTTGTTAAATTCTATTGGTCAGAAATTCCATATTTGCTCACAATTCTTGAACATTTATGTCAATCAACGCTACTTAATATAATAAAATAGCACGTATACGCCACAGTGTACTTTATGTTTCATTCATTTTATCAATATTTTTTAATTCCATTTAAAAGAAATAATAATTCAAAACATAAATGTGAACGATGTTTGAATGTTGATACATAAATAATATAGCATTGTTACCATTTCATCAATACATCTACACATATTTGGCGTTTTTCTTTTTTTTAACTCAGTGCAGATCATGGAACTGTCAAAAAAGTTACTTGTGCTTTAGAGTTCCTTGTCCGTAGTACTTTATTGGCTTTCGTACCTAATATTCAGGCGAATATTTTGGATTTGACATTTTATTTTAATAGAAATACATAGTTTTTTTTTAAACCAGGATGATATTTTGAAAGCAACCAAAAGTCACGTTTTTAAAAAAAGAATTTGACCCCAACCCATATTTTCACAAATGTACCTTGAGGCTCATAGAAAAAGGATAATCAAATAATAAAAAAGTAGGCGATAAATAATTCTGAAAAAAAAATCGTTGAGCTTGCGGTTATATTATAAGCTGAAACCCACATATTGAAACATTTATAAATGAAAGAATAACCAATAACCATAGACATTTACAAATATCAGTTTTAGCCTCAAGATTCTTTCACTTTGAGGCTTATTTTCAAATCAAATCATATCTATGTACATACCTCTCTATACCAATGGATTATGAAACAAACAAAAAAAAAAAAACAATTACCATAGGTCCAAATATAACTTCCCCATCCAACCAACAACATTAAGATTCGATCCTATTTTGACCTTCGGCTGTCATTCAATTACATTATAGAACAAAAAAAAAAAAAAATAAGAAAATCTTCTCTAGGCAATCCCATTAGGGCTTCCTAATAAACAGAACATATCGGGTCTATTATCGCCATTATTGATTTACCAAAAAAAAAAATTTCTCCGAATCTCCTATTTGGGGGGGGGGGGGGATACCTATATTTTGCCATATCCAACTTTGTATTGGATATTATTGTAGTCCTGGGACACAAAACAAAAACCAACCAGTTCATAAATCACACTAGGGGACTTATACCCTAAAACACAAACATCAGTGTTCGTGGTGAGTATATAGTGGATTAACCACATAATACGAGTATAGCTACAAAAAAAAACCTCAAAGGCAAAAGTTTATATCGAACATCAGCACATCATGTCTTTTTTTCGAAAAGGACAACGTGACTGGGATCACTCGCGTCGTGCGTCGTCGTTGTCGTCCCAAAAAATTGTAACTACACTCTGGACACAATATATAAGAACAAAGACAAGATGATGTGCTTTCGCCACCAAAATGGATTTTCCCAAGGAAATGAAATAAAAAAAAAAAAATTGTACATACATTTATCCTGCGTCTTTCGTCCTTATACCCGTCTTGATTTCCAATTAGGGCACGAGCATAGTAAGTGTTTTTGGTTCATGTCACACAGTCACAGCAAAACAAAAAAAAATATACCTTCCTTCATCCAGGAACTTAATGGTGCGACTTCAAGGACATGCGTGCCATATACCCATCTCCCAAGCTACTGACTCCCAAATTCATTATCCCGATAATGTAATCGGTATTTTATGGCCACCAAATACGTGTGGAAGATGCCTTTGCAAAGAGCTTACGTTACCGAAAATTCCTCACCCCCCCCCACCACCCTTCCATAGCCATATCTGGCTAAAAACTCACGCACCAAAACTATGTACACATTTATTTGAACCTCAGGGCCCCGAGGGTTTAGGCTTGGTTTGGGGGTGGATTTTTGTTGTTGCTCTTCTAAGGCCATTTGGGATCTGGAATGTGCGTATACCTCAGGAGACATTTTTTTTCCCAGTGTGTATGTATATACTACACGTTTATTAATTTTAATAATGGGCTCTACGTGTCCTTACGTGGAGGTGGAAAATCAAAGTGTGCTAACAGATTAAAATCGCCGCGCCGCGCCGCACAAAAGTCATACACATATTTGAAGGGGTGCAGCGGCGGGGAGAATAGAAAAGTTTTGTTATGTCAGGTGTGTGCAGCAGGTCTATATTTAATTGTAAGAAAAAACGAATGGCACTTGTCAAGTCCTGTGAAGTTTTGAGTTTCAAACTCCAAACTCCAGAGTTTTAACATAAATACCTATGAAGAATTGTAGAGTCCTTCTGGAGTCAATGAAACTAGAAATAAACTATGGTTTCACAATTATGTGGCAATTTTCCACTTCCGCTGCGGTGTTTCCTTGGGGAGGTTACTTTTTTTTTTTTTGTTCATTTTGGGGGAGGGATAAGGAGTTTGACGAAAAATTCCTTCATTTGCATGTCACAGGAACTCCAAGGCAACTCAAGTGAAAAACGTTCTGTGAATTTTGTATATTATGCTCTAGCTAGCTCTATTTTACGGAATATGACAATTACCCCTCCCCCCACTCTCCATTAGAATATTTAGTTTGTTTTGTGGCATTTGCATTTAATTACAGCATTATTGTATAATTATTATGAAAATGAATACCATATTTGATTAAAAAGTTTTTCCTTGCTCTTGTTTATATATTGAAAGGTAAAAGTTTTAAGTATTTTGAGAGGATTTTTGAGAAGTGGATATGGAGAGCCTGTGACATTTTGTTGTGATATGTAATCAAAACTTAAATAGGGGAGAGTCTTGCAAGTTGTTAATTTTATACCCTCTTTGTTATGACAATGAAAATAGTGGTTGAAGTGGTGAAGGGATAAGGATTGGTTGTATTGGGGGATATCATAGAAGTTACATAAGTTGAGTGCTAACGAATTTTGAAAAATAAGTAAGCTTAAGAAGTATTTACTAGTAGGTAAGGGTTTTGGTCTGTTTCAAATTTTTAACCCAATTACTGTCACTCAAATTCACAGTGATTTTCTCAGCGGTAGTTTTTTTTAATCTTCTTCTTCGACTTCAAGCCACGTTTGTTCTAGGGTCACCTGCTTGTGATAATGGGACCATATAAATCGTGTCGCAACAAGAACGCAAGATTTAAATTTTAAATAAAATGCAGATATTTAAAAAAAATTGCGAATTCTTTATTATATCGTAAAGTAGACAGGATGAGGTTATGTATGGAACAACACATCGGCCTCCAGGCTGTGCTGGCACATACGCGATCCTTTAATGAAATTTTCAATGACCGTTTTGCATAAATGCTGCGGTATTTCATTACTGCAGCGTCCAATTTCCTCTTTTAAGGCTTGAGTCGTCGTTGGCTTATTCGCATAAACCATCGACTTCAAAAAACCCCAAAGAAAAAAGTCCAATCGGGTTAAATCGCACGATCTAGGCGGTCAATTCTGGTCTCCAAAACCGCGAAATAACACGACCGGGAAATGACTAATGCAGCAATTGAACTCCCTTCGCTGTGCATGGTCAGCTGGCTTCATTTCCTGAGTCAATTGAACTTTGTATGCCTGAAGATGCAAATCTTTCGTCAAAAATTCGCTGCATAGTGGATTTGGAAACACCAATTTGCTGAGCACGGTGTGGTATTGAGGTGGATGGAGTTTGAGCGACATCATCACGTACTGCTGCGATATTTTCGGTCGATCGACCTGGTCGAAGGCGCGTTGTTGTCTTTACATGAGTGACATAAACAGTTTCAGAAAATTTTTCCATTAATCGCTTTAGAGTTAACTCTTTTGGAGCATTATTGTAACCCCAAATTGAAGGGGGTTACTAAAGTGGGGTTTTAAGTAAATTCGACGTTTTATTTCAACGTGATGGTTAAGTTCTTGTGCATCAATAGTTGGCGTCCTAAAGTATCTTTCAAGAAGTGTTGTCGAGGTGCCAAGTATGTCAAACTCTGGGAACTTCTATAGTTTTGTCATCGTTGCACAAATTGCTTGTAGCTGTCTAAGTTTCAGGTGAGCTACATCTATCATCGAAAAGTACCACTCTCTTCAAAATGAAGAGCTTCCGAGAAATTTCAATAGCTGTAATTTAACAACGAAGAAGTCGCTGATATATCACATTCGAAGAAGTTATTGCTGCGGTAAAAAAGTCCAAAGAGAGAAATACAATTGGGCCTAACGAGGTACCCCTGGGTTTTGGGAAAAGATGGGAGACACTGGGTCTAGAAGGCACATATAATTCCCATCTGCGAACGGGTGACCAAATTACGAACCAGTGGAGGGAAAATCACCGTCCCCCAATCTACAGGTGGGAGAGTTATACACTAAATTCCCGTACCTAATGATCAATCGGACTGGTTAAAGATTATTGAACTTTAGATTGCCGTTTGTGGACAAAATAACACAGTTATTTTACAACCAGTGCGGGTTTGATCAACCATAAATGGAACAGAGTAAAAGAATCCTAATGCAAAAATATATCGGGATTCCGAAAGAAAATTTTTACGGACAACCACAAGATCCATATGAGTGCACTTCGCAACGAAGAATTCTCTAAGTATACTTGGCATGATCATGGACATGTCACATGCACGAGCAGGTTAAACAAAGGTGAAACGCCCAGAAGAAGAGTTCCCAATTAGAGTAGGTGTGCACCAGGGTGAAGTGTCTTCATGTGCTTACAGTGTTGTGACTTTGATTCACTTTGGAATCAGGTATTCTTTACCAACGATGGAGCCATCATAAATAAAGATCCTGTGTTCTTCTAACAACCACTTGATGTTCTAGAAGGAAATGGCTATCGTATAAGCTCGAAAACTGGCAACATCTATTTGAATGAGTGTTTTCCGAGTACGAAAAATTTAACTATCTAATATCTGTGATCCAAAGGGTGGGAAGCTTTGAGAATCCAGTTTAAAAGGCAATGGCACACGATGTTCTAACAATATTTAGGTGGCCTCAGACAGGAAATAATCCAAAACCGGCAAACCTGTCGACGTTTTCCGGGGACATTTTACGGGGAAAGTTATGGTCCCAGTAGAGATTTTGACAATGGTCGGTAAAGAAAAAGAATGCGAACAGCAGATATTTAAAAAAATTTCCTGGGGATTTTATTTGGTTTTTTTTTCCAGTTCCAATACCTACAAAAAAATACATCATAAAAAGTAAAAAAAAAAAATATTGATATATAAGGGATATAAAAATCTGGATACTCTCAAGCGCTTGTAGAATGACCCAAATTCCACATCGATTTGATGATGATGGCATGAAGTACGCTGGCATTTTATATTCAGACAATATTATATATGTAGTTGTATATAGGTATCTATTCTAGAATATTCATAAAATTCATCATTCCACACGGTCAAGTAAATTTCCAAAGGATAAAAACTCAACTATCCCACATGATTGAAGGATCTAGAATGAAAAAGAAATACGACCCAGCAAAAAGAACCAGAAAAACCAAACTCACTCTGGATGCCATGATAGATATAGGTATATGTGCAGATGCTGGAACTCTGCTGATGGTGTTGGAAAGTTATGAATTTTAATCGTTTTTTATCCACAAACAAAAAGCGTATATGCGTGTAGGGATGTGTATAATGGGAGTAGGAAAGCGGGGAGGGCGATTTCAGAAATAATATCCATCAAAGGGTTCTGAATGTGGAAATCGGTCAACATAAAATAAAAAAGTTTTTCTTTTACTGAAAATTTTGTTTATTTTTGTTTTTATTATTTTCTCCGAAAGTATATACCAAAGGAAATCAACGTGAAATTTGTTTTTTTTTCGAAATTGAATTTTATTTATGATTTATGAGAAATGACAAAACTCAGTCATCTGACCAAGTTCTTGGTATTTATGACAATTTTCGAGGAAACGTTCTGCTGAGTTGTAAGAATTATATAATGGTTAAGGTTATGGACACTAATAGCTAGTTAACCTTTTTGTGGCGGCTATCAGTTCCATTTACCTATTTATTTTTTTCTTACTAAATTGTTTTTACGATTTCGAATGACTTTAGCAAAAAAAGACAATATAACAGAAGCAGCAGGACAAAATTGAAGCTTTCACAACTAATTCAGGGCTAGCTAACCACAATTTTCTAAGACTAACTTGAGATCAAAGTCTGTCAAAGCTGTTCAAATCCAGAAATCTCACCACAACTTCAAAACTGCTGCTGTACATGGTCCTGCCAGTACTCAGATCCGAGACTTGGTTGCTTAGCAAAAGACACTCCGACATCTTAGCCTCGTTCGAGAGAAAAGTCTTAAGGAGAATTGTTGGACGATTCCGGAGACGGTACAATCGTGAATTGTACGCAATCTACCTTGAAGCAGACATAGTGACAAAAATTAAGCTCGGTAGACTCCGGTGGGCAGAGGAACCGGCTCGGAAAGTCCTTTGTGGTACATTCTATGGTAGACGGCGGCGTGGTAGACCATGCTTGCGCTGGAGAGAAGGCGTAGACCAGGACACCCAAAACCTTGGGGTGCGCAACTGAATGGCGTCGCGTCGGTCGGTTCGAGACCGGGATAGGTGGAGAGACTTGTTGAAGGAGGCCAGGACCGGACCCCGGTTGTCCAGCCGCTGATGATGATGAAGATGATAAACTTGACCTCAAAACTAACATGGAAAAAATTGAACGAAAATATTGAAATTATCACAATTGGTACTAGGAGATTCCAGGAGGGTTTATGACAATCAGTGCTAAATGAAGAAGAAGAATCCTTTCAGTGCATTAAACTCAATTAGATGGCGGCCATTTGAAAAAAGAAATTTCGGAGTGCTCTGATGATACCCCCACCTTCAGTTAAAATTTCAACTGACATTTTTAAATTTGAAATTTCGATATTTTTATAAATGAAAAATTTTGCCCTGATTCAAAAAAGACGACATTCCCAAAACAAAACAAAATATAGGCACAACATTATGCAAACCGCCATATCAGCAAGTAATCTCTCTTATTTCAGTTGGTAATTATTGCAGCACAGAAAAAAAATCATGAATGCCATTCATTGTTTGCTTCATCACTTCATAAAATACCCGCATTCAATATCCCCCTACACACCATTCTCGCAGCTCATCACACATCCTGATAAAAATCTCGTTTTGTTTACACTAGTTGACTATATACCCTGACGCTCCTCCGCCATCGCCATTGCATCACTTGGTCATCAGTTGTTCGGTCTGGCGGTATATACTGGTCCAGGCGGCGGCAGACTAATCACTTGGCATTTGTGCGTGCATTCATCGGACACAGCCATCGAGCGCTTCTATCATGGGATATATTTAATTAAAATGTCAAAACTGGTTTAATAGCGTTAATGACCGACACCTAAGCTCCACTTGCCATTGCCATCATTCAGTCCCCTATAGATTTCCAGCTTCAAGCCTGTTCAGCGGCATGTGCACTGTGCAGTGCACAGCCCAGAGGCTTCTTCGCACAACATATCGAATCTTCAGTAGGAAATCCTTGGAATATTCACATGCATACCAATACCGCAATCACTCGGCATATGTTTTTTTCAAAGAGTAGCAAACTGCAATTCACTCTATCTCGCAGACAGCAGAGAATAGCCAAACCGTACTCGGTACTTGGTACTTGGTACTCCAAACCAAACCCATTGACCATGACTGTGACAACATCTGTAAGCTTAGGCCAAAGACGAAGACGACAACAACGATGACTCTAAAACACTGTTAATGTTGTGCACTTAACATGAATGATGCTCGTCGTCGTCGGTCGTAGTCAATGTTGTCCGTGCTGAATGGCGTGGTCATTCCCGTTGCTGTCGCATCGTCTGCCGCACCGTTTGAGAGTTGGCCAAAGCTGAAGCTGGAACTGTTTGTCCGTTTGTATGTTTTGTGCTTGTGGCGAAGAGATGCGAGCGAAATGATGTCTTCTACTCTATGTTGGATATAATACTCCTCTCGACTTGAACGATGGTGTTTTTGTTGTTGTTCGATGATTGTGAACACATGTCAGGCGGCTACACTTGACTGAATTCTCTGGGGTATGTTGGGTTGGGGACAAATTGTTTCGATGTGTGTGACAATTTCATTATTTTTACAAAAATCTTACATTTCACAGATTTTTTTTTTTTGTTTTTCGTCTTCTAAAAAGGCAATGATTCCTATCCTCCAATGTCAACAAGGGAAGAGAAATTGACACCGCTTAACCTTTACCTTAAAAGATATACAAATCATTTAAGGTTTAATTGAGAACACATTATTGGATCTCTGCAACTGATATAACCTATTTCCCTTTGATTTGAAAACTCAGATTTCAAGGGAAGTAATAAATGCTCCATGATCTCTATTTTTTGCCTCTACCAAAATTCAAAACTTTTTAAATTGAATTTAGAACAAGGCATGTAGATAATACAGCTTTTAGCTGATTTAGCACTTGCGGGAAATTCTAAAAGTGGATACACAAGGTGTAGACTGTAGAGGGTGTAGTATAATAAATAGAATTCTAAGAAATTCGTAATGTTGATTTTGCTATAAATTCTTGTTACCTTAGTCAGTTAAGCAGAAAATTCTAATTAAATATTAACCAGTTTTTAAAATTTATAAGCAGAATTATTATGTTAGAAATTTTTGTGATCCACATCATGACCAAGAGTATTTGGTTGAGCCTTAAGGGTACAACTTTTTTAAGCCAAGTATATTTTGTACGGAACTTTTAGTTTATTTTAAAAATAATAATATTTTAGAAAACTAAATGTATGTTTTTAATTTTTTATTTATATATTATTACGTATTATTATTATGCTATGGGATTTTCTTAACATTTGTATGGGAGGTAACGTTAATAATGTCTTGATTGCGTTTAAAAATATGCTTTACTAATGCAACAATACAAAAAAAAATTAATTTTGGTTCAAAATATTAAAAATAGTATTAGAAACATCATATTTCAAAAATGTGAATAAAGCCGTTTTAGAAATATTTAGTTCCAAAAACTATTTTTTTTAAAGCACAAATTTTTTTGGAAAGTTGAAGTATTGAATACGATTTATAAGTTTTAGATGTATTAGATTTTGATGAACTATTTTTAAGAAAATTGAAAGTCCAAAAATTATTCTATGGGAAGTAACGGTACTTTCACATTTTCGATATTAAAAGTGAACCAATTTTGTTTAAAAATGCGGTCTTAAAAACATACAAAAAAAATAACGTGTGGAGATGCGGCCCCAAAAACACTATATAAAAAAAAAATCCATCCAGGCAAGTAAAAGAGTAATTTAAATTTTTTAAAAAGGTTGTATCTTGAAAATCCTGTATTTCAATGTTCCAACGATATAGGCTCAAAAATGGTGTTGTATTTCTTTAATCTCGAATTCGGAGCACCAAAATATTCCGGAAATATATTTTTTTTAGAAATATCGCGTACTAAAGGGAATTTTATGTAGGTACCCTTTATATGTCAGAGACACAGTGCGAGTTTAAGGTAAGTAGGAGGGGATTTGAAAGGAGATGCCGATGAACATTAGTCTTGAATTCCAGTACATCACAATGAGAGAGAAAGGGAAAGACAGAGCGCGGAAGGGTATTCCACATTCGCGTAGTACGGATAAAGAATGAATCCCTGTACTTGACAGTGCGACCGAAGTTGGGTTCAACAGTAAACTGATGAGTATTCCTGGGAGCGTGGGTATTACGTTGTAAACGTTTAAGGGGAGGAATGCAACTGGCTATTTCATTAGAGCACTTACCGTTAAAGTAACGTTAAAAGAGTGAGAGACAGAAAACGTTACGCCGGTGTTCGAGTGACGTAAAGGTATCGATGATGTTCCTGTCTGATCATTTTGAAGGCTAATCTTTGTATACTGTCCAAGAGGCTTAAGTAAGTTGCTGGAGCACCAGTCCATAGATGGGAGTTATACTCAAGCTTTGGACGTATGTAACCCTTATAGATAATAGCTAGATCTCAAAAGCAAATCTAAACATCTTGCCGCATTTTTGGCGACGTTAACTATGTGATCATTCCACAAAATATGGTTTGTGATACACATACCTAAAATCGCAAGCTGATTAGTTTTTTCGATGCAAGTGCCACTCATAGATAATGGCAGGGGGTGCGACTCGCTTTAACGACAGAAGGCAGCATTGAGTTTTCGAAGCATTGAATTTTACGTGATTTCTTAATCCCCATTGTAAAATGCTGTCTAGGTCAGAATTGAATGTACTTATCATATTTAGCCGTTTCAGTTCCACGTCCGAGGAGAAGGGATGTGGACCTGGAAACGAATATGAAAAGCTAAGGGTGCTATCGTCATTGTGGTTTTGGTAACAAAAAAAAAAAAATTTATTGATAGCAGAAAAAACAAATGAAATCGAAATTTTGAGCACTTAATTTTTATAAAATACGGTTGGCACTGTTGAAATTTTTAACGCTTAGCAAATAAAGTCTGTAGTTTACCTAACTTATCTTGTATTGACTTTTGTAGGTTCAAAGTGGTTTTTGAAAAAAAATCTGTGGCAAAAGACAACTTTAAATTTTTGAAATATTATTAAAATTATTTTTAATTTCTGAGAAAAAAATATCGGATACACATATATTTTTATATAACATTCAAAAAATTTTATATAGATAAAAGCTACGTAAACAAAAAAATAACAGAAAATATAAAAAGATGTTAAATATATCTACCACAAAAAAAAAATAAATATTCAACAAAATATTCTCTTTAATTTGAAGTTTTACCAACATAAAAATAAGTTCCTTAAAAAAAAAAATAAATAAAAACTTTCCTTAAAGCTCTTCCCTCCAATTAAAGATCATCAAATGAAATATTTATTAATATATTTTTTCTGTATTCTTTAGAAGAACGAAGTTTCCACCTCAAATCATAATTGCGTGACAAAAACTTTGCTTTCTTGTTTGGGGGTTACAACCTTTTTTTTTTGTTTAATAATTGACTTCTGGTTGGACCGAAAATAAAATAAAAAAAAAGAAAAACAAAAACACAACAAATAAAACAAAACGCCTTAGCAATAATAAATAATTCTTTGAAACTGAAAAAAGTTCATAATAATAATGTAGATATTGTTTTTCTGAGTTCTGACCCATGAAAACCTTTTAGACAAAAAAATAAAAGAAATGATAGAAAATACATAATAAATTTGACAAGTAACAAAAAAGTATTTGTCCATTGTTTTTGACTTTTGAAAAAATTCGATATAAAATATGTTTACAGAAAATATGGATTCTTCTCATTTTTTTTTTTTTTGAAACAAAACTTCAATAAGTATTTAATTACTGTTTTTAAGCCGTTTTTTTACAAACTACTTAAAATCACCCATCTACAATAATTATAGTTAAGGGTGAGTTTATACAAACTTGATTTAACACAAAAGTCAGAAAAGATATTTATTTTTTTTGTGTGAAGAGCTCTAAAAAAGGATTTCGAACAAAACACCATAAATACTCTTGAAAAGGAAACAATGTCTTTTGGTCCTTTATTTTTTTTTTTTTTTTGCTGCGGAGTACATAATGTTTTTTTTACCTTTTTTTGTTGTTGTATTTTCGCATAAGATAAACGGAAAATGAAAAGTTTTCCATCATCATCTTTGACTCTTTGGATGGTGAAAGCGAAAATTGTTCACAATGGAGGGGTTGAACAACCCCTCTAAGCTGGATCGATTTTAAAATATTTTTTTTTAACTTCTTTTCTTGTTTGCAATAATTTTTCCATTTCCAAGAAAAATTTGGCCAGATTGATGGTGATGGGGATGAGAGGGAGAGTAAATAGAAAAGCATCTTTTTTGACCCTGATGGCGGTGCTCCCTCATCACTTGGGTGACCCTAGTACTCTTGGTCAGGTGGAGATAGCCTGGCTATGCATAGTGGTGGATTTTCAATTTTTCTTTTTTTTTTTGCTTTCTTTGAAGAAGGTTAAGCATAGTGAAAAAAAAAGAATATACTAAAATTCATACATCCTGTTCCATTTCATTGAATCTGTATAGTAGTACAGGAATGTTGGGGATAAGCATATTTTTTTTTGTCTGTCTTGTTGGGGAACTTTTGTGTACCTATTCCTTGGGCTTTATCCTATGTTGTTTTTTTTTTCTTTTAGATACTTCCTGTAGGTATATTATAAAAGGAACAGTGTCTGGTGAGAGCTGTGGTGCGTCTTGTTTATGTGTTTTCTTTTTTTTATTATTTAAAAAAGAAAAAGGGAATCATCTTAGTATGATGCTAAGTCGTCCATTACACAAATTAATCATGGCTTAGCGTAGACAGGTCAACTTGTAATACCGGGTTTTTGGGGGGGGATGTTTTTAATCTCTTAACAAAATTGGTCAATGAAGTGTGAGAGATGATGGCTTTAAGTAAATTAATATTTGTTTTTGTATAAAATTTCTTTTATGTTTAAAAACCAAGCTATGTAATTTTTCTTTATATCAAAACAAAATTCAATGAATCTGAATTTGAGTTTTATTTATTTTTTTTTTCAGCAAAAATAAATACAAAATAAAATGTGATTATAAAAATATAAGGTTTATTTAAATATGAAAAATAATAGCTTAAGCGAAAAAAAAAGAATCCTGCAATTCTGTCTGTCTGTCAGTCTATACCTCGGCCTACAGCCTTAACTACTGAGTGAATATTCTTTGAGTTTTGGACTTAAGGCTTTAAGGAGATTCACTAGAGAATTTACTTTTATTGTGAAACAATTTTTTTTATAAATGGGGTCCTATATAATTTTAATAATAATTAAAATCAAAATTTTTCGATTTTTTTTTTTGATATTTTTTAAAAATAAAATTTTTAAATTGTAAGCGCTTGAAACCATTTTTTTTTTCAAAAAAAAAATACTTCAAAAAATTAAAAAAAAATTTATACATATATGTGGGTTATTTTTTGAAA
Organism: Syrphus vitripennis; assembly: GCA_958431115.1. Classification (NCBI taxonomy): domain Eukaryota; kingdom Metazoa; phylum Arthropoda; class Insecta; order Diptera; family Syrphidae; genus Syrphus; species Syrphus vitripennis. Next base: position 17,413,244 of record OY288109.1, read on the forward strand.
AATAATAATTTTTGAATAATAAGTTCATAGATTTTTGAATTTTTAAAATAGCTACGCATTATTTGTTTTGAATTATTTCTATAATTAAAATATTGAATTTTATACTTTTTCATATTAATTTTTCAGATGATATTTTGATACATTTAATTTTTCATTACAAATAATTTTCATATTGCCTTAAAAATATTTTGTTTTTGAAACAAATTGTTTTCAACATAGGGAAAGTTTTGGAATCGTGCAAGAAATCGAACTCGAGATATTAATCAGACCTAACATTACGAAGATGGAGGACGCGAAAAAAGTTGGTTCCGCAATTCTGTCTGTAGCTAAGATATTTTTTTAAATCGGGTTTATAACTTTATAATTTAGTCAAAAAATATTTTTGAAAAAAACTGTTATTAACGGTACTTGCCATTGAACCGGATTAGTGGTTTTCGGTTTTCTCGTAAGCTATTGGACGGATTTCGATCAAAGTTTTTCTAAAGCAGGTCCTATATAATCTTAATAATATTGCAATCAAAATTTTCAAAAAAATATTTTTGTTTTTAAAAAAATCTATTTTGTTTTGAAAACTCAATACATATTTTGAAAACCAAAAAATATTTTTTATTAATTTAGTTTTAATGTTTAATCTTATCAAATACAAAAAAAGGGAAAACTAACTTTTTTTATAAAAATACTTAAAAAATTATATAGGTAGGTATATAAGAATTATTTTTTGAAAAAAAGCAATTTGTATTTTTATGATACATAAGATGGCATCTTCAGTTTTAAGATTAAACTTCTTTTTTGGCTTATCAATTCATATTAATTTTTGCTTGTGACTATAATCGATAGTAGGTAGTCGGGTACTATTGTATTTTTGATGTAGATGCTATCGCACATAAGAGCAAGGACATGCGACCCAGTCATGCGTCCCAGATGTTACTTGCCATGTAATTTTTTTTTTTGGAAAATTTTAACCTTCTCAAATAGCTACACACATTTTCATAAGAAAATCCGTTTTGAAAAAACTGTGTGAATGAAAAAATGTGCTATTACCTCCCATAGTATTCTGTAAAAATTTTTTTGTATCTCCGACTTTCTTAAAAAAGATTATTTCATTTTGATAAAAATCATCGTAAAACTATAAAAATCATTCAAAAAAAATCTTCCCTTGAAAAATTAACAATATTTCGAAAACCGATTTTTTTTATATTTGCATTTTTCTAATTGTTTTTAAATATTTTGGGCTAAATGTAATTTTTGATTTAAAATTAATTGAACCTATCATATGAGATCATTACGATGCCAAAACCTATCTATCCGAGACAAAACCGCCAAGTTCGTGTTTTGAGACCAAGAAGTAACAAAGTCTTCGGAAAATTTTAAAAACATACAATTGAATGTTTCAATGTACTTCTTAAATTGCCTCGAGATTTAAATCGTTGTTCTTAATATTTCCCAAAAAAAATGAATGAATGAAAAATAATTTTCCTTATTGAAGAAAAAACGATGATTCCTAATCGTGTCAGCTGGGAGAATCAAAGCTTATAATGACTTTTTTCATTCATTATTTGAGCTAGTGTTAATAATCAGCAGAAAAATGTCCTTGCCCTTACAGTTTTCTTCAAAAAAAGTCAAACATTGTTGCAAGTGAAATTGTTGTGAATTTGCTTTCGTGAAAATTCTCTTTTTTTTAATTATAGACTTAAAAAAAATAAAGATTAAAATTACTATTTAAATTTTTCCAAAAACATTCCTTTTAAAAGATAAAATTTCATACCAATTATGTCTAGACATTTCAAGATATTCCACAACCTTCAACTCTTTATCAATAAATATAAACTTTCACCTGTCGCATTTAAAAGAAAATACCGCCATACTTTCCATTTATAAAAAAAAAACTTTTTAAAGGACATTTTTTTTTATTGTGAAATCAATCCTTTAAAAAAAAACCATGAACAGATAAAACAAAAGGGCGAAATAACAACAACAACAACATCGAAAAAAAGGATCATCATCAGCAGACATCGTTCAATTAATTAGCAATTTACCATGTCTTCACCAAGTTATCAGGTAGAATTTTAATTATGAGAAAAATTCCCAAGAACATTTCAGCTAATCAAAAATTCCACAATTGACCCGAAGGAAGCACCTGCTTTACAAGCAATAATTCTGTGTTGTACAAAGGTCCTGTTACCTGTTGTCTTACTACCATAATGCTCTCTCTCTCATTATCAGTAGTTGGTAATAGAGATGGTTGGCTGTTGATGAACGTGTGTTTGACCGACCAGCATGAGTAGCTACGATTATGATTGAAGATTCCAATCGAAACAACATAGCCCATGATGATGATCTTTAAAAGGAGTGTGGAGTGTTATCCTGAATATTAAACAGTAGCCAGGTGATGATGTAACTAATCAGTTGGTTTAAGTTTGTGTGAGTAAGTAGTTTGGTATATTTGAATGAGTAAAACGCGATTGGAATAATAAAAAGGATTAAACAAGGAAGGTAAAGTTGTATGTAGCATTCCTTAGCTACAGCAGCTGCTTCGCTGTCTTGTGAAAGAAGAGTGTCAATCGTTCTTTTAATCCGTAACAGAAAAAAAAATAAAAATTATAATTCCAGAAAACAGAAGGACTCTCAGATTTAGTTAGCAAAAAAAACTCAAAATCATTGATTTTATCAAATTTTTGTACAAGTGTTGCCAGATTTAAATTCCAATTGAAGCATTCCCCTTCTCAAGACTTATTCCCATTTTTAGCTTAGAATTTCGAAAATTTCTGTCTTATGCCTGTATGCCTTACAATCTGTAGTTTGTACCTTAGACGACAGAGGGCGACTTGGCTAAAAAAAAACTGACGTATAAATCAAGTACGGATGAACCCGATCACGTGACCTCGGTAGGGCAATGCATAGTGCATATGGTTCTGAGCGAGCTTGGTCTAAGTTGAAGTCCCAGCTGGGCAAAAAGTTTTTCAATTAAAACTGAACCATTGGAGACCAAGCACCACTAAAATTAGTCTGATGAACCACCTGGCAGTCATGAAATAGCTATGTATAACTCCAGCTTATAAAATCTTTTTGGTAGCGGAAGTGTTGTTGTTTCATCAATATTAATGTGAAAGCTCAAAAGTTTAGTAGCCTAACTGCATAACTGTGCGTTGTTGGGAAAGTTGTCAGCCTCCATCTTTTGAGGCAAAAACTCAAGAAAGTCAGACATAATAGGTGAAATTTAAAAAATTTGAAGCTAAAGCTGGTATTCACCTAGGTAAGATTAGGTTAGGTTGACGTAGCTGTCAGTATAAAATGACACACTTAGGAGCTTCTTATGAAGCGTGAGAGACTGTTTATGTCTTTGTTAACATAATCGCTGGGATCGTTTAAAAATATTCTACTAAGTGGAGCTTAAGTCTCTGGGATAGAGCAGGGCATGTACAGAGAAGATGTGAAGTTGTTTCTTCCTCCTCTTCATCTAAGCAGCTTCTGCAGAAGTCGTTAGAGAAGACGGAAAATTACGGAGCTAATATGCGATCTATTTAGGGACAACAAGCATCTAGATCGACTCAGATTTAACAGTGGGCAGATCTACTTTGTCGCCACACAAGTGGTGATGGTATTCCACCTAAGGTTGAAAACATTAAAGAAAGAGAGAAGAAAGCGCCTATAGCATTCTATACTTGTAGCAGAATTTTTGGGAAGAGATGGGGTCCCAGCCCACAACCATACATTGGATGTATACAGCCATAATAAGGCCTATCTTGACATACGCATGTCTGGTTTGGTGGCCAGCCCTAGACAAGGCAACCAATCTTAAAACCATGACTAAAATTCAAAGACTAGCGTGTATTGGCACAACCAGTGCCATAAGAACTACAAAACTGAATACTTACTCTCGCTAAGTAGGCCTCAACTATCCCTTTTGGTTGGAATCCTTACTGGTCACAACTCATCAATGGGAACCCACTTAAACAGAATAGGCATCATTGCATCTGATCTGTGCAGAGGGTGTCAAGATGAAGAGGCGGGGGAGGACTCATTTCACTTCCTTTGCGAATGCCCTAGTCTAGCAAGAACAAGACAAACAGCCCTCGGAGAATATTTTTCCGACGAACTGGGCGACATCTCGTCTCTGTCACTAAGAAACATCCTGAAATTTACTCAGAATTTGGGATGGTTCAGGGAGGCACCCCTTACCTAATCTTCTACTTACTTTTTCCCTTAACCTTTCCTTTTCCTTCCTTTTTCATATACCCTGGGGAGCGCAATGGATCCATTCAGATCCGAGTGAGGTGGTTCGGCTTGCCGAATCATCACCCCTTATAACCTAACCTAACCTAATCACCTAAAGTTTGTTAACCTAATGGCATCTTGCACTAGCATGAGTTTACATGTAGCGATAGGTATTTTCCAAACATTTCTAGCGACTTCATCAGCCTTACAGTTGCCTTTAATGTTCCTGTGGCCCGAAACCCAGTAAAGGTGAATGTTAAACTGCTGCGCCATCTCGTGAGAGATGACCGGCAGTTGAGGGCTGTCAATGAGTTTACGGAGACAGAATCAAGAGATTTAATGGCGGCAATACAGTAGTTAATATCAGGTTCTCTTTAAGCCAAGACAGAACTTCTTTGATCACCTAGCGATCATTATAGTTTAACATACTCTTATTTAGAAAAAAAAAGTCCTCTCTCATTGGGTCTAGAATTTTGTTTCCTGTTTTTTAAAACGCCAAAAAACTTATCTAAATCTTCGTTGCTGTTTTCGAGTAATATTGAAATTTTTGAAAACGGTTTTTAACTTATGTCGCGTTGATTAAATTAAAATAAAGAAAATATCATAAAACTATTTTGTACTAGATTTCTAAAATATGAATCGAGACATTTTTGAAATATTTTTGACAGACAAACAGAATTACGAGATCCACTTTTTACGACTATCCTATCATTTTACGAATGGGAACTTATGGGAACTTCCTTTTTCAAAAATATTGGTTGCCGTAGTGTTTTAAACATTTTTAGAAAATTTCATAGTAGTATCAATTTACTGACAACGATGACAGCAAACCCAAAAATGCCTTTCATCTTATAAACGCCTTCTCATTTAATTAAAAAATTTCTTTAACTCTTTTATTAAGGTAATGGCAATGCTGGAAATTCACAAAAATCTTAATTCGCACAGCTACTGTAATAACAGGTGTTTGGATATCAAATTCTCCCACAACAACAGGTGATAATAATGCATCACTTTTTTGGTTCGCATTCTTTATGAATTCACATAAATTCCTGTCTCTTTTTGAGAGCTGACTTCTCTTCCAACTGACTTAACCCAATAAAACCCATTGAAACTTGATCTTTGACGGAAGGATTTATGTTCCATTTTTTTTTTATTTTTGTTGTTTTTGCAGACATTCCGATAATTTTTTTGTTTGGAAATTTATGTCTCAGCCAAATTAGCGCTTTTTAATTGATATTCGTGCGACAAATTCCTAACAAAATTTGACCCTAGTTTTTGGCCTTCTTTGGTGGTATAGTTTTTTGGGTATTAACCAGTCACCAATCAATGTCCAATTAAGCAGCCACTAATGTTCCATGGCAAACATTTTTTATAAATTCATTCGCTATAGATTATACAGAGTGCTGCCAAGCGACAAGTCCAAATTAAAATAGACTTGGACATGTCATATATAGCCGCAAGGAATGCACGTGGCCAAGTTGATTTCGAATTTCGGTGCACGTTGTGTGTGGTGTGCTGTGGTGTGGTGGTTTGAAAAAGCTGCTGACTTTATTTTTATTGAATTGGTAGAAGTGGCATGGCGGCACGGGCGGTGTTGAGCAATATAATAATTTTTCAGTTTGGAATTCACGAAGCCCAGTAATTGAGACTTTTTCGAAAAACTATCATTGGATATATTTTTCTTGATTATTATTTGCATAGAGTGGACGGATTGGTTGGCTGACAAAGTGCTCTGAGACAGATTGGCGGTAGGTAGGTACATATATACATAGATGGAAATTTATAGACTGTTGATTATGTTTATATATTGCGTAACGTTTGGAACGATTCCGGAAGCAATATTTTTTTTTATCGTACTAAATGACTCATTTTGCAAATTAAAAATCAATATTTCAAACTTGGGGAATGGTGATATTTTTAACTTCCCATAGGGAGTTATTGTTATCGGTCCGATTTGTCAAATTGAAATTTTTGAAATTTCTCGACGTTTCAAGGTCCCTAGAGCCTATATCAATCATTTTTAGAGAGATGTCTGTGTGTGCGTGTGTACGTACGTTCGTACGTTCGTACGTTCGTACGTTCGTACGTTCGTACGTTCGTACGTTCTGGTACCATTTTTCGTCGTCGATATCTCAAGAACGAGTAGAGATATCGACTTGAAACAAATTTTGTTTTATAGATAATAACTTCGAAAGAAGCTGAAAGGGCGTTTATTAATATTCAATCAGTTGTTTTCTTACTACAGCAGTTTAAAAAAGAAGTGAAAATTTTGGTTGGGCTCAAATATCTCACGAACAAATAATGTTATTGATTTGAAATAAATTTTATTCGACGCATTATGACGTCACACAAATTTGATATGAATTTGGAAAAAAATCAAAATACCGTTATTTTTTAAAATCAAAAAAACTAAAAAAAAATTTTTTAAAACTCGAATATCCTCAGATGGAAAAACGATATTAACTTAAAAATAATTTTATTTTACGAAAAATGTTGTTTTTGACTACTGGTGAAAATTTCAAAAAAATTCAATGGACAGTTTTTTTACAAAAAAATAAAAACTACAAAAAATTCTACCTAAAATTGGTATAAATTGTCTTTCGACTCAAATTTCTCAAAAACGGGTAACGATATTGACTTCTTGTTTGTTTTATTTTCTACATAACATAATTTTTAGCAACTGTTAAAATTTTGACAAATATTGAATGGGCAGTTTTTTAACAAAAAATCAAAAACTGTTAAAAATTCTAAAGAAAAGTAGTTACAATTGTATTTCAGCTCGAATATCCTGAGAACGAACAACGATTGTGCCTTCTAAAATATTTTATTTTATACATAGTACAATTTTGTATGAACGGTTTAATTTTGACAAATATCTAATTGACAGTTTTTGATAAAAAATATAAAAAAAAATAAACTAAAAAGTGGTAAAATTGGTTTTTCGACTCGAATATCTTGAGAACGAGCAATGATATTGACTTTGCCATTAGGTATTTAATTTTATACATAGTAAAATTTTTTACAGCGGGTATACATTTGACATATACTTAACTGACATTTTAAACAAAAATTTAAACAGAACTAAGAAAATTCCACTAATAACTGGGTCCTCCTGGGTCACGTGGAAACAACTTATACATCAACAATCTCTATAATATATGTGCATTTCGTAAATCTCTTTAAATAATCAAAATGCTTTTCAATCTTAAAATAATGATTGTTTGAATTTAACAGCTAAAGTTTGTTCAGCAGAAAATTTGGTTATTTGAAAAAAACTTAATATAAAGTTTTCAAGATCACAAATGGGAAGTTATCAGTGTGGGTCGCACCCAGCCTCTTTTTGTCAAATTAGTTCTTGACAATGAGACTTTTTTGAAAAAGTTATAATATGGTAATGAAGGGGTTCAATTACTCAAGACCATAAATGTCCAAGTTTTTGTTGTATGAAGTAAAAGGAGGAATTGAAATAATTACTCTCAAGTTTTTGGTACACTGACGAAAAATATTTAAAAAAAACTATAAAACAGAAATTTTACTATGAATTTTTTTTTGAAGATTTCAACAACCACTTGATTGTGCTACCACAGAGGCTAGAATTCCATGAGTGTCACCTTGATCATCAGAATCAGACTCATTATATTTGGTGCTTAGTATTTATTTAATTCATATTTTAATCAAAAAATTTTTACCGTCACAAGGATTCGAACCGAGACTTAGCGGCATACGGAGCCAGTGAACTACAGACATCATTTTGCCATCCTAATTCAAGTTTATTTGTTTGTCAGTTGCAATGACAGACTATTGCAATTTTATTGGCTCGTTCTAGTAAGCTCGGTTTCTTTCAATTTAGTGCAGGTGCTCGATTTTTACAAAAAAGTGACAAATCAAAACAATTATAACGAAGTGCGGAAAAAAGTGATTCAATGTTAGGATTCTTCTAAATAAATATAGAAAAAAAAACAGACGTCACTCAAAAGCCATTATGACTCTGTGTGAACATGCATAGACGTCCGGAAGATTAGGGTTAGGAGGGTCAGTTGGGCTCTCTTGGCTTTTAAAAAATACCACGTTTCAAAAATGTTAAAAATTTCTTACTTTTAGACTTAATACTTAGATTTTTAGAAAATACGTTTTCCATGTTTTGATTCACCTCCGCTATGAACAATCCTCATTGACGACTTATTTTATGATAAACCCATTGAATGAGCAGATGACTGGCTGGCCCGTCGACACTCAATTTTTTTTTGGCCATTTTTTTTTTTTGAATAAACATTGTTTTGACAATTTTTTTTTTTGATATTTTTTTTTATGATAGTACGTTCCAACATTATCGCAGAAGAAGAAAAGGCGCAAAAGCTCCTGGATCACATAATTCCCAAAGACACTTGTGTTTCGTGGGCCACAGGCATGGAACAATTCCTGAGGTCATCCCGCTAGGCCCCACAGTTGGAGCCCTATGGTGAAGCAGTGGAGTTAGTGAGTTGTGGTCCCCAGTTGAAAGATATTTAATAATTTTTGAACAATTTTAAGTTTATGCAATTGTCTTTACTTTTTTAGAATTTTCTTTCCAATTTGTTTTTTTTTAAACAATTTTTTATAATAAAGCTTATCCACAAAATATTCGCCGACTGTAAGGCGATCGAACATGTTTTAAGAGGAGCAATGGAATTGCGTAAGCCGACCAGTGCCCTCAAAATTTGTGTAAAAAGGACATGCGAGGATTTGCTCTACAAACTATGTAGTTACCAAAAAAGTGCTAAAGTTTCTAGAATCTTTTAATTACACAAATAAAAACTTGTTAAGCTTAAGAGTTCTAAATAAATACATTATGATCCAGTTTAAAACATGTAAGTAGCTTTTTATTTCCTATTCTTCATTTAAAATCACAAATTTAAGTATGTACTCTAAGTTTTTATTAAAATCATCAACACCAACTGTGCGAAGCTCCATCAAATAATTTAATTAAACTTAAAAAAAAAAAAACTTTAAAATAAGTAATTTGGTTAGAAGTTTATTTTTCTCTTATTTATTCTGCTTTGTTTTTTTTTTTTTGTGTAACTACGACTTTCTAACTTTTAGAGTCCAAACTAAAACCACTTAGTTCTATTTCGTTTAGTTGTTATTCAACATCAACGTAGCAGTCTGTCAAATAAATCACTTTAACTATTTGCTCCCTCTAAAGCTTAAATTACTATGCACGTATAGTTTTTTATTTTTTTTATTATTTTTATTTTCTTTTGTTTTTAATGAAATAAAAAAAAATATTCAGCAAACGACACCAGCACAACTCATGATGAGTGAATGACCAAGTCTTCATTGCCTTTCCATCGCTTCGAAAAAAAAAGAAAAATAAACTCACCAGACGACGAGCGACGACGGTAGGAAGGATTGTCAAAAAAAAAAAAACAATTTTTAAACAAAACAAAAAAAAAAAAAGTTCACCAAACTACGGGACAAAAATTCAACACTGCAGAGAACTCAGTCATCCATCCCAGCATCCATTTTGGAAGAAGAATATGCCCAGGAGTGGATTTCACTGGTGGAAGGTTCATTGTCGGTTGACTGTACAACTAGAGGAGGACTGGAGTGGCTTCACATCACATTTCAGAGGGGGTAATGAATAATTCACGTGCATGCAGTTAATTAGTTAATTAACAGGTAAAGGGCTACAATGCGGATGAATTTTTGAGTGGTCCAGCTCCAACTCTTCTTCATATATATTTAGTACGGGTTGACCAGCCTTAGCTTAGTTATGCTTGTGAGTGATGGAGCAACGAAATACATATAGTTGATGCAGGTGTTAGTTGGTGGGCCGTTGTTGGTCGGTCTGTCTGCAGTACCTTTAGCTGTGAATTTTTGATCTCTCTATAGAGCCGTTGTGATTTTCTTTTTCCTTTTTTTTTTTTTTGGTTGGTAACCCCAGTACCCAATAATAATCTTCACAATCCAACTGGACTCTCAAGAGCTCAACATTGTGGTGAAACCAATGGAACAATGCGCACACATGGCTTCATATGAATCTGGTGTAATTAATGGCGTTAGAGGATTTGCAAATTTTTTTTTTCTTTTGCTGTTTGTTGGTTGGTTCGCATTTTTGTGGAATTGTCTTTGAAGTCCATGATGTAGTCTATGAGGGAGTTTTGAAGAATTAGCAAAGGTGAGAAACCCCTCTGGGAAATGTTTTTTTTACGGTCAGGTGTGTGCCAGGCATAATTGGGAAACAGGGTGGAGAAATTAAAGAAGTTATGAGACAACAAATCACTGCTGTTAGTTGCAATGCCATCAAGAGGGCTAATATTAGATGGGAGAGGGTTGCCAGGTTACAAGGACTGCATACAAAAGTTTAAGATTCTGAAATTTTCTTTGTTGCTAGTAATAATAATTGAAGTTATATGAGGGTGCCATAATTGTGGGATTTAGAAACGTTTTTTTTTTTTGACAATCGCCGATCGTCTAGTGGCCAACCCTATAACGATGTTTGTAACTTGAGTATTTTTAATTAATTAATTTTTATTATTTTCATAATATACACTTCAGAACAAAAGGAAAAAAAAGTTTTAAAAGCTGGTAGTTTTCTAAAAAAAAAATTGTTTTTCAAAACACCTGTTCTAAAAATATTTTTCAAATTTTTGTTAAACAATATTATAAAAATTTTAAAGGTCATATTTCATACAAATTTGGAATATGATCCATTAAATTTTTTATGAGAAATTTGATACTCGAGAATCTATTGCAGGTACCGTTAATAACCGGTTGTAAAATGATGATAAAGAGTTTTTTTTGTAAACCTTATAGTTATAGTTTTTGTAAAGTAGGCTAGCCTTTCATGAATTTTTGTCTACCCTTAAGATAGCTTTAAGATATGAATTTAATAAAAATGAATTTTCAAAAAAATAGGTTTAAAAATGATATTTTATATTTTTATATAAACTTGCACAAAATTTTTTTTTTAAATCTCTAAAGCCATTTTGAAATCAATAAGTTTTTGTCTTAACCGTTTATTTTAAAGCTAAAAAAAATAGTTTAGTGTCTAAAAAAAACCTTAAACTCAAAGTTAAAAGAATATCGCTGCAGACATTTTGTACATAAATGTACAAAATGTACTAAAAAAATTGGTCGACTCACTTTTATCGCACTTCCGATTATTTTACGGATTAAAAGCTTGCCCTAAAGACCCAGAAGTAAAAAGAAATGGTTGCAATTCAAGTCCAAGGTATTGCTCTGAGTTGAGTAATGAACAAATCCTGTATTAATGGATTCCCGCTAGAAAGTATTTTTTTTTTCATAAACGGTGCTCAGGTAAACTCTGTGTAAGGTAGATTTCTAAATTATGAACTCGTGCGTATACGCACTCTTTTTATTTTATTGAATTATTTAACCGAATTTAAAACTTTCCAGTCTCGTTTCGATCTCGTATGACTAAGTCTCGTCTCAGTATTGCCTGGTATTAACTCAGAATTTCTCCGATTTAGTCATTATTTTGTAAGAAATGTCCTGTTGGTTTAGAAAATGTGTAATATTTACATTGAAATATTCAATTTAATGTTTAAAACAAAAAGTGAGGAAGTACTAATATGGAAGTCGAAGGTAACTTGTGCGTTATTATCCAAGCGCAGCATTTTTGAAATAGGTTCAAAGGACCGTAATTTGTACGGTGATGAGATAGGCGGAAGAGAGGAGCAGAACTAACGTGTCGAGGGTTAGTGTAGATGGGAATCGATTCCAAAAGATAGGATGAGTCTATGTTCCTACTAATATCTGGTGAAGAAAGAGAATATCAGCGACTTCGCGGCGTCTATGCAGGGTTTGCAAATTGATCAATTTTAAACGATCTTCATAAGGGGGTAAGATAAGATTGTCAGACCAAGGGAGTGCAAATCGAAGAAATCTACGTTGTACAGTTTCGATTCTTTGAGAGTGTGAGTTCTGATATGGCGACCAGACTTGACTAGCATATTCAAGGAGGGGTCTAACGAACGTAATATATAGCGCTTTTGTGACGTAGGGATTTGAGAATTCCTTAGACCAACGTTTGATAAAGCCTAGAGAAGAGTTTGCCATGTTAATAATATGATCAAAATGAGCTATAAAATTTAGCTGGTTGTCGAAAATAATTCCAAGATCGCGAATAGAGAAGACAATTTGAATAGCAACTTCTTGGAAAAAATATGTTCCAGAAGGAAACTCTAAACGTTTACGTGAGAAAGTTATGGATTGACATTTTGTAACATTGAGTTCTAAACAATTTTTGTTACACAATGTTTGGAATGCATTGAGGTCGTTTTGAAGTACAATTCATACAGTCTAAGGCTGTAGAATCCCATACAGACTGAGTAACAGACAGACGGAAGAATTACTACACCCATATTTTTGTCTTCCCCATTATATTATCAATGTCAAGTCACATCAAAATCTGAAGTTAAAAATTGTTAAGGAAAGCAAAACTTGCCCCATAGTATGTAAGTACCTATTGTCGCAAGTAAAAAAGGCATTCTTGTATTGTGTTTATTATTTTGTTTGCTGTTTTCTCCGATTCCAGAGACGGTACAATCATGAACTGTACGCAGTCTACCTTGAAGCAGACATAGTGACAAAAATTAAGCTCGGTAGACTCCGGTGGGCAGGGCACCTAGCTCGCATGAGCGAAGAGGAATTGGCACGGAAAGTCCTTTGTGGCACATTATATGGTAGATGACAGTGTGGTAGACCATGCTTGCGCTAGAGAGATGGCGTAGACTAGGACGCCCGAAGCCTTGGGGTGCGCAACTGGATGGCGTCGGCTCGAGACCGGGATAGGTGGAGAGACTTGTTGAAGGAGGCCAGGACCGGACCCCGGTGGTCGAGGTGATGATGATGATGATTTGATCCAAAAAGACTCAGTGTACCGGATGAGACATGGAAATTGTTTAGAAGTCTTAATTTTTGGTACTTTCTATTCATTCAATTACTCGTTCAACTCCAGACTCTATATTTTCAATTAACCCATAAATTTACCTACCGTTTTTTGAAATTACTTTGTTTCGTTTCTGAACTAACCAGTCATACTACATTTTTGGATTTGAAAAAGCAGTTATTTAAACGGACAAAAAAAATGTATTAAATCGATTACACATGATTTAAAAAAAATATTTAGTAACAATCCAAAACTCATTGATCTACTTACACACGAAGTTAGGTACATTTAAAGATCGTAGGAGGCTTGATAATTTTTTTTATTTAATGAAGCAGCTCCAACCGGTCTGTCAGACCAGCTTACTAATATTTTCTACTAAATAATCGCCTTCCGTTTGAGATAGCTTATCCTTTACAACAACAAAAAAAAATATTATTACATAACAAAACACAACAAAATGCCTTGCTGCCTGCAACAGCAACCTGTTGCCAGTCTCGCTGATGTAGCTGGTGCGGCTGCTGCATATATGTACAGTACGTGCCGAATGCCGATCTCATTTCGCTTTCCTTCGTCGCGGTAGGTGCTGTTGGTGTACCTAACCTAGTGCCTGTGCCTCTCAACGAATTGTATGACCTATTAAATTTGGCATCGATTTTTCAGCGGAGCCTTAAAGTTAAAGCTGCAACGGAACGGTGTGGTGTGGTGTGTTGTGTAACCTTTGCACATTGTGTCGCTGCTACTGCCGCCGCGCCGCCGCCACTGCTGCTGAGATCCAGTGCCGTTCAATTTTCAAAGCCGGTGCTAGAGCGAAAAATGCCAATTGCCTAATGTAATGATGTATTAAGGTTTGTGCATAAACTTCTTTGAGTACAACAAAACTGGTTAGCATCAGAGGTACTCGTACCTAGCTATACCACTTCTCAATAATCTAACTGCCATTAACTAAAATCACGATTTTCAAAATAAACCAGGACCATTTTTTGTCTGTATATGTGAGAGTGAGTAAGTTCGGTTTTTAGGACCACAACAAAAAAAAAAAATTCGACGGAATGTCGTCGTTTGAAAATTTTGCTTACAATTCGGTTACTCGGTCGAAAAAGTATAGCTAGGTATAAATAGGCACGTACATTTGTATCTGCATCAACCAAGCATGTTGTATTCCTGGAGTGTTCGCCTGCAAAAGATATTTAACATGCATGCATTCACAGTACGGACAGATACATGAAATCAATGCTGCCAGACCGCGGGTTGCTATTTTTTTTATTTTTTTCAACTTTAGCACGATTTGGTGGCAAATAAAGTTAAACAAAAAAAAAGTTTCAAAAGAGTTGGGATACAAAAAAAAAAAACTTTTACTTTTAGCACACTGTCCGGACATTAGTTTTTGTTTCGGATTTTTTTTTTGGGATTTTGAGTTTCTAGTTTTAACAATTTTTTGTCCATGTTGGCATATAAATAGAATTCTATTGCCATATAGTCATGTTGCACAATCATCAACGTTCATTCTTTTTGCCATCATAGACAATTTCCTATAGATTTGCATGCCAGTCGCAGTGAGTATGAATTTTGATAGGTGCAACATGTCGGCCAAATGAAACAATAGCCAAGTAATGGGAATACGTGGCATTGTTTAAGAGCACAATAAGCAAAAAAGGATACTAAGAAAAATATTGATTTGATCTGACTTAAAGGCAACCTGTGTACGTGATTGAGGATGAGAAATATATAATTTTGTATTCGATTGAGATTCATGAGCTTTAAGCTAACGTGAAGGTATTATACGAAAAACTTAGTTGAGAGATGAAAAAAAAATTAAGTATAAGTAAAACAACATCGTTTAAAAGTTCAGTTAAGTTAACAGCTATGGTAATTTTTTGGTTAACTGACCGAGTTTTTTTGTGGTTAGGAAAATATAACGAATATTATTTTACTAATGCTAGAAGATAAAATACAAAATTTCAATCTTCTTCTAAGAAATTAAAAATGCATTCCACATTATTTGTTACATGAGGTTTTTGAGTCATTTTTGTCAACAGTTTGTTATTTTGTTTGATACATTTTTGGAAAGATTAATTTTTCGAATAAAATTTTGAGAGGATACAAATTAATTCAACGGTTGAAAATATTTTGCACGATTACAATTTTGTACGTTCAAAAAATTTGCCCTCATTCAACTTCATGTTAAGTCGCACCACAAAATTTCAACGATTAATAGTAAGTAACACACTCTGGCGTATACGGACTTTTTTCTTATTTTTTCATTGAATTCTTAGCAAATTTTCCTCCATTTTTTGACACCCTAGGTTAGCGTACATTATGGGTCGGTTTTTTTGTAGGTCTGTCTGACTGTACCTCGATTTATAAAAATAAGAATACCTGACATAATAATCGTTACAGTACTTTCTTATCTCGAAAACTGCTCAAACGGTTTTGATTAAATTTTGTCTTTGTGTTTTTTAATGAGCTATTACAATTATTTGTTCCAAAACAAATTTGAAAACCGCAATAGAATCGGAGTTTTTGTTTTCGATTATCTTATAAGCATCTTAACGGATTGCGATTTACTGATGAATCGAGAACTTTTGAACTGGACTGGGGCAGGGATTTTTGGGCCTAGAACCAAAGTCTCCCGATGTGAAAGTCGACCAGCATATTCCAGGCAGAAGTAAATGCCATCGGAAAATGCGCTAAACGTAACATCGATAGAAAAAACCCTTAAACTCTGCTAAATGCCAAACAATTACTTTCTCAAGAAAACGTTTTCCAAATTCTTTTGATTATTCTATTTCGCAGCATAAACTAGGTCGTATCTCAAGCTTTAAGGACTTGGGTTCATTTTAGTTCTAATTTAGAGTTCACGGAACATATAAATTTCATTGTTAAGAAAGCCAGCTCTATGCTTTCTACGAAACACATAAAAGTCGGATTGAATCAATTCAGCATAAATTCATTCGCTTTGCTCTGAAGGGCCTTCCTTGGACTGACCCGTTCAATCTACCACCATATGAACATAGAATCCAACTTCTGCAAATCCAAACTTTATATCAAAGACGTGTCAATAATGACCTTATATTTATTCATCAACTCATTAATGGTCAAATCGATACTTCCGATTTGTTAGCTTGCATCGGCATTAACTACCTGCGAAGATTTGAACTTTTACACGTTGATTTCCATAGAACCAACTATGGCTTGCATGAACCTTTGAACCGTATGTGCAGGCTTTTTAATTTAAACAATTTGTCTATCGACTTCAACATGAGTAAATTAAGACTAAAAATTTCGTTTCGAACCAGTGCTCCTCTGTCGTGATATTGTTTTATTTTTAACAATAGATATCGTGAATGTCTAGTATTTTGTATATTTTTGTTTAATTTTGTTTTATACTTTTTAATTTTTGTAATTATGTAGATATTTTTATGTGTTGCATGTGTTAGTTTTCATTACATTTACTAACCACTAACACATGCACTTATGATGAGCCTCTCACTGTAGTTGAAGCTTGCTCTAAGCTCACTACAGCAAAGAATCTGAAGTGTAAAAAAAAAAAAAAAAAAAAAAAAAAAATATAAAAACCAAAGCGTTGCCATCATGCCAGATAGTCAGATAGTCAAGCAGCACTAAAAGCTTTAAGCTCATGCATCAACACTTCAAAACTAGTATGGGAATGTGTGAATAAGCTTAATGAACTGGTCAAGGAAAAAAAAGTCACACTGCATTGGGTACCAGGTGGAGTCGGTGTCAAGGACAATGAAGAGGCTGACTCCCTAGCTTAAATAGGGGCAACAGCACCTCTAACGGGAGCAGAGCCCTCCTGTGGTATAGGAGAGAACATGATTAAAATTAAAATCAAATTAGAAGAGGAGGCAATAAGATCAAAAATCTGGAAAGAACTCCCCAAACTGAGACAGGCCAAACTCTTACTCGGGAACTAAAACTGAAGGCGTTTCATATCCTACATTAGCCTAAGCAGGAACAGTTTGAGGAGAGTAACGGGTCTCCTCACTGGCCATTGTAAACTGAGAAGACATCTCAGCATCAGTGAGCAGAGTGCTTCTTGCAGATTCTTCAACGCTCATGAAGAGACACCGGACTACTTAATAGGTATAAAATATCTGAGGTATAAATATCTGAGCAAGCACCATATACTAGAAAAGAACAAAATAAATTCTCTAAAAATTCTTAAATTCCTCAAAGGAACGAATCCGAATGATGAACAGCAGATGAGAAACCTCATCCGGTTCATAAAAAGGGGAGCACAATACATCTAAAGGTCACAGTCCAATTATACCCATTATAATTCATTGAACGGATTGCTCATTTAACCTAAACATACATAATTTATGCATTGTATGCCTTTTCAAATTTTTCTTTAATGACAATTCGTGTTTATTTTAAGATAAAAAAAGCATTTACTTTCATCTGTGTACATATAAAATCTGATCGATGATAGCAAATCTGTCTCTCTGTACCTAGACTTATGTACATCCTAAACTGTCTATAAGCTTTGAACGTAAGGTTCAAGGTTAGTTTTGAAATTATATGATCAACAAATATTTCTGATTTTCGATTTGCATATAAGTGGTTTGACATAAATTACGATGCAAATTTTTGTAAATAGGCCATACATTTTTTTAAGAACATTTAGTATAAAAAATTTACCAAAAAAAATATTTATGTTTGGATTTTTGAAAATAGAATTTGAATTTTTGAAAACTGTTGAATTAGTTTCTTTGAAATTTTAGTTTTCAAACGCATTAAAATACTTAAAAAATTAATTTAAAAAATGCATTGTTTTTGAATTTTTTTAAAAAGGCTAACGTAATATAGAACAGGGTGACGGTCATGTGATCCAGGTCTTCATTTTTGACTATAATGCTGAGCACAATTTCCGTAAGATTTAATTATTTCAAAAAAGTTTACATTCCAAACTTTTTAAAACTTTTTATTTTTGAAAATTCATTTAAATAATAAAAAAATGGTATTATAACTATTTGACTTGTACATTTTTGTTAACATAAAAGTAACAGGTATAAAATTAAGATTAGTAAAAAAAATAACTTTTTCTTTCATTTTTTTCCTAAAAACGTCAAACTAATTTTTTTCTGTTATTCAGTTAATAATCGTTTTTGACACTACAAAGCTTAGGTATAAGGTTTAATCAAAATCGATATAGCCATTCATGACAAAAAAAAAAATAAATATAAAGGTTTTACAACTAAAAAAAAACAATTTAAATTCTAAGGTGCACCCGCATACTAGCTGAACCCCATGGAATTGCTGCAGCAGCAGCCAAAGCAGCAGCTATCAAAATTGGCTTCAGTGGGAAATTGAAGCTGCAGCAATGACAATCGACCAAGTTGAATCATTTTCGACTATTTGCTTAAAGTTGCGCTGCATTTCGAAATTGCTTATCGCTTCTCTCAGCTTGTTCTAGCTCAATGTATGTATGTACATTGGATAAACAGACCCACAGAAGACATTTCAAAATGGCAGAATCTTAAAATACTGTCTGCCCTTTAACACAGTTTTTGTTTGTAAAAAAATACCACGAGTGAAGCAGAAGTTTAGAATTTCTTGCAAAATAAAATAAAATTAAAAACATAAAATTGTTGACGCCCCTCGTTAGTTGTTTTTGTTGAACAGAAAACTGATTGCCACTTGTGGGAAATATTTTGTACCTCCTCAACGAAGATGTGTTCTCTTTGTGGCATTATTATATTATTCCACAAATTCCCTTCTAGTACAACATAAGCCTGGCTACAAGAAGAAATCGTGAGTGCATATTATAAACGTGCAAAACCTCTAAGCAGCACTGCTTGCTATCACTTTCATTCGAGAGAGCGACTTGATTCCTCATCGCGTTGTGTTCAACACTAACTAACCGCTCGACATTATGATTAACATATCACGTTTATTGAATTCAATTGTCTTCAATCTGCCCCTCTTGTGGGTCTTCAACGAAATAAATACCCTAACGATGACGATGATGATAATAATGCTCTTCACACGCTTCAACTAGGTGTCAATAAGTTAGGGAATTTGTGGTAAGACTGAGGACGATGACGATGACGATGACGATGTCGATGCTATGTGAAGCTGTCAAAAGATATGGCGACAAGAAAAAGGCTAAGTGAGGTTTGAAATTAACAAAACGTGGATCACGCTATGATCATCATCATGCCAAAATCCCAGACTACAGGGTGTATCTATAAAAATGTTTGATGTAACATGCCACAGGACAACTTATAGAACAGCAACTTTTTCCTTGGTCATAGGTTTTAGTTTTGCCATCTTTTGGCAAAACGAAATAATTGGAAAAATGTTATTGACGTGTAAATGCAATAAAGTGATCGTGTCCTCGTCGTTTTTTTTTTTTTTGTTGTTCATTGTGATGTGTTATGGTGTAATAGCAAGTGTGGCATGCAGCAAACATTTAAAAAAAACACTTGCTTTTGGAATAGTTTTCCATTATTTTGGAAGAAAATTTATTGGAATGGTTTTTTGTTTTCTTATTTTTGAAAGAAAAGTGAGATTCAATTGTGTGAGGTAACAATGTGATGAAAGTAATGTTGTATGTTGGTGAAAACATAAAATAATTGGGAAATGTTCATGAGGAAATAATGGTGTTTTTAGGTTTTGCAAAAATTATGTCACAACGGTGAAGCAATTAGACGGGTATTTTCGTACAGTATAAGGAATGTAAAATGGCAATGGGTTTAGGGACCAAATTAAAATATTGGATTTTTTTGTTGGTATCACGGGATTATTTAATATACATTTGTATTACCATCAATAAATCCAGGTCAATAGAAAATTTATATAAATCTTGCTTTTTGCAGAACTTTACGATGGAACTCAATTAAGGTTCTGCATAATTGAAGGTTAACAGAGGAATTTAAAATCCACAGTGGGATTCCGCAGGGCTGCATACTTTCACCAATATTGTTCCTATTTGTGATGAATTATGGAAATGGAAGAATTCAGTGGACTCTTCAGTCAAACCTTAAACACCTTGACG
The DNA here is from genome assembly GCA_958431115.1 of Syrphus vitripennis. Classification (NCBI taxonomy): domain Eukaryota; kingdom Metazoa; phylum Arthropoda; class Insecta; order Diptera; family Syrphidae; genus Syrphus; species Syrphus vitripennis. Next base: position 17,433,373 of record OY288109.1, read on the forward strand.
TGTGTTTGCTCTCCCATACGATCATCGATTTCCCTCATGGATTTCTGACCTCAAGGGAGGAGGGACAAACTGAAATAGTTGGGCCTATGATCAATTGCGCAGAAACAAAAATGATCAGCATTGGAATTTCATCATCTATTCAAGTAGATATTTTTGGACAACCAGTAGATATGGTTTAACATTTTCAATATCTTGGAAGTATTGTCATTACTGATGGCGGAACTGAATCGGTGAACCAAAGAAAAATTTCATCAAAATCGCTAAATCCGTTTTTGAGGCAAATAAGTTTTTCTGTACCTAAAGGTTATATGACACAAATATTTTTCGAGATAAGCAAAAATTAAGAGTCCGTAGCATAATAGTTAGGGCGAACGACTGTTATGTTGAAGATCTGGGTTTTATTCCCAGTCGTGACCATCACGGATTGCTACCTTTAGCGAGAAATTACCAAATGTTTAAAGAGTATCACTGATGAAGAATAGATTGCTTCGCATCATAGCTGTTCGAATTCGGCATATGATTGTGGACATCTCCATTCTTACACAATCACACTCACGTGAATTGTTGAGAGTTGTAAATCACTACGGATCCGGTTTTACATGAACTGTCGCGCCATAAAATTTTTATTTTTTCTAACAAAACTAAAGATAGATAAACACAAAGGTCATTTTTTTCTTTGTTTACCGATTGCCATTATCTCGAATGAAACCAAACTTCAATTACACTATTTCACCTTGAAGCTGCACTTGCCGGGTTTGCCTAGTTGACCTCGGAAAACGTCGACAGGGCTCCCGATTTTGAAGTATTCCATGTTTAAAGTCCAGATGTCGTTACATGAGTTTCCTTGAATCATTCTAACTTTTGGATGAATTTCAGGAGAGTTCTCTTTGCAGTTCTAGGTGAGTTCTGGGAACGATCGGACTTTAATTTTCGTAGTAGTTAAGGTGTCTTTAGGCCCTTCGAAGGGTAAATGTATTTGCCGTTTCCCGAGAAGTCTTAGCTCGTTACGGTAACTGCTCATCAGTTTTGGCTGTCAATGTTTTTATTTACTAACTCGAATGTGGAAAGAATATTTGCTGTGTTGCAAATAGCGTGCACTTATGGTTTAAAAGGCACTGCAAAAGTTTGGACGCTTTGAGGGGAGAATTGTCTGAGAAGATACCTGATCCTTCCTCTGTTCTCTGTCTGTTATAAACCAATATAAACATATCCGTGCGGGAAAAGTGCCGGCAGTAGGGGTGCCAAATTTGATGGCCAATTGGTGGCAGTAAAAATATTTCAAAAATACAAAAAAAGGAGCTACCAAAATTTTCTACATCAACGTTGTTAGCTCTGGGTATCTCTAAAGGGAAGCTAAAATTCGTAGTCCACCAATACCTACACATTGGTTAAAAATTGAACATCATAATCGGCTCGACAAGTCCTTCCACCTATCCCGGTCTCGAGCCGACGTCATCCAGTTGCGCACCCCAAGGCTTCAGGCGTCCTGGTCTACGCCATCTCTCCAGCGCAAGCATGGTCTACCATGCTGCCGTCTACCATAGAATGTACCACAAAGGACTTTCGGAGGCGGTTCCTCTTCGCTAATGCGAGCTAGGATTTTAATTTCCTTAAGTGAGTGCCAAAATGTTCTTGCCCGGGGAGTCATTCCCTCTAACGCCGGCAATGTGTGGGAATATCTTAATTTCAAATTCTATGTATTTCAAAATTCGCCAAAATTTCTATCGCGTCTGTCGCTGTTAGTTACTTATTAAAAAATACAGGTACTTAATTCCAAAGAATTTAGAAAATTCAAAATGAGCATACTTATGTACCTACATTTATTTCTATGGCAGACTATATAATGATGAAACAAATTAACGTTTGTCTCTTTCAATAAAATTCCTAATCGCTCTAATTCAATTCAAACCCAAAAATTCCATTTTCCATTCATTAAAATCATATATAGAAAATGAAATATTATGAAGCATTGAGAAACCTCAAAAGATTCTTTCATATTACATATATGCACATAAATTAGATACGCGAATTTGATCTGTGCTATCAAAACCATAACAACCTAAAATAATAGGTAATATAATTTTTTACATGTCATCAAACATTCTATGAAATATACCAAACTCCTAGTTATCCTTATTAGCACAACGAAAAATGAAGACGACGAGGACGAACGTCGTCGTCGACATGAGTATTCCTTTCATGTCTTTATTGTAAAGAAGCCTGCTCTCTTTTGAATTAACTTCTATCTTGTTTTTATTCTAAAAATGTGCCATATAATGAAATCAAGGAGAAAATGTGTTAAAAGTACCGAAATTTATATATATATAGGTATTCAAATAGAAATAGGTTATTATCCTTGTCAAAGGATACGAATGTGTAACGTTCACGTTTTGTCAATTTTGTGTTCCTTTTTAGACTTTCTCCCATATAATATTTCGACTTTGAGATTGTTTTGATGACGAATGACTGGATGATTGTGTGAGATCCTTTTTTTTTTGTCTTTAGGTATAGGTATAACATTTCAATAAGCAAATGAAATGGAAATATAATTGTGTCTGGGATGAAATTTCCTTTGATCAGGGATATCCTTTCCAATTATTAGATTTACATTCAAACGAATTTGTGTTTTTTTTTTGTTCTTATCAAAATGCGTAGGTAGAGTTTTTTGGTATTTTATGTATTGATGAATAATTTGGAAATTGAAAATATTCAAAAGACAAAACGATATTCTGAGTAAGTCAATAAGTAGCAGGACTCGAAATATATGCCAGTTAGTCGGAAGTTTTAAGACCTTTTGTGTTTCAAGAAAATGTTTAGAAATTCAAATATTAGAAAATTCATTTACAGGCATAGATAAGGGTATTTAATGTTTCAACTGCAAATAATATTTCTGTTTTGAAATTCTGCTTAAAGAGTAAACTACGAAAATAAAAACCTATAGAAAATAAGATTGAGCTCAAACTGTAGGTACCAAAAAAAAAATCTGACTTCAAAAATTTAAAGTCAAAATTCAACTTTCGTGATTCAATCTTAAGTACCTACTAAAGTTTCTCATGCAGTCAACCAAAAATCTGACTCTTTTTTTTTCCATTTCACTCATGATATTTGAACTCAAGGGGATTTTTATGTACCCTTTATATGTCAGAGACACAGTGCGAGCTTTGGGTAAGTGATAGGGGATTTGAAAGGAGATGTCGGTGAACATTAGTCTTGAATTTCGTCACATCACAATGAGAGGGAAAGACAGAGCGAGGAAGGGTATTCCACATTCGCGTAGTACGGCTAAAGAACGAATCCTTGTACTTGACAATACGACCGTAATTGGGTTCAAGAGTAAACTGATGAGCATTCCTGGAAGCGCGAGTATTACGGTTGAATCGTTTAAGGGGAGGAATGCAACTAGTTCTTTCGTTAGAACACTTACCGTAAAAGTAACGATAAAAGAGTGAGAGACAGGAAACGTTTCGTCGGTGTTCAAGTGACGTAAAAGTATCGATGATGTTACTGTCTCCGATCATTTTGAAGGCTCGTCTTTGTATACTGTCCAAGAGGCTTAAGTAAGTTGCTGGAGCACCGGCCCAGAGATGGGAGTTATACTCAAGCTTTAACTTTTAAAGATAATAGCCAGATCAGAAGGGGAAAAGAATTTCTTGCATCTCCAAAGGAAACCTAAACATCTTGTGGCATTTTTGGCCACGTTAAGTATGTGATCATTCCACAAAAGATGGTTTGTGATACACATTCTTAAAATCGCAAGCCAATTAGTTTCTTCGATGCAAGTGCCACTTATAGATAATGGCAGGGGGGGTACGTCTCCCTTTAACAAAAGAAGGCAGCATTGAGTTTTCGAAGCATTAAATTGTACGCGATTTCTTAATTCCCATTGTACATGTACATCGTACAATGCTGTTTCAGTCGTCCGAAGAGCAGGAATGTGAACCTGGAAACGAATATGAAAAGCTAAGGGTGCTATCGTCAGCGAAACAATTTAATGGATTAGTAGTTGCAGACAGGAGATCATCAATGAATTTGAGAAAGAGTTTCGGAGACAAAACAGAACCCTGTGGTACACCAGCATTTATGTTGTTGGTTTCAGACTTGAGTCCGTCTAATGCTACTTGTAAGGAGCGATTCGAAAGAAAGTTATTAAGTTTAAGTTTGAGAGATTTAATTGATTATAAAAATCTGACAATACTAGCTAGAAACATTTTCCTTCTTAACAAAATTTGTTACTTGTTACCTTTTCATTCTAATTGTTATTTTAAAACTTATTCAAATTTCGATTGACCATAATAATAACTATACCAACACTTTTCATAGCTGACCTATAAAACTATCCAACTAATGCTACCCCATTAAATTGATTTGAAATAGTTAACTGGAGTAGTTTTTGTACGTATGACAGTAGGTATAGACGATGTTATAGTAACCTCTTTATAACACTTCCTATACAATTCCCAATCCCAAGTAACAAAAACCTAAAATACCTCTATTCTCGTTTTCGTGTTATCTTTTGAGCTTCGATTCATTTTTGATTTCATAACTGGACCAAACCAACTAACAAGCGGAAAAGTGCACTTCGTTCCATCTTAGAACATCGTTGTCGTTTGGCACACTGAAAATTCAATAAAACTAATAACACCAACATATAATATAATTCTGCTTGAAAATAAACAATAATAACAACAACAACAACAATACAAAAAGAAATTCCTTCATCGATAACTAGAAAAATAGAAAATTTCTCTACCGCTTGACTGCATCATCATCATCATCATCATCATTATTATTGTCCTCCTCATCCTAGCATCAAGCACAAGCTGAATAGAGCAGAGCTTCATCCAAGTCCAAGTGCATCAGCTAGAAGAAGAAGAAGAAGAAGCACAGAAGTATAAAAGATATAAATAAAGTTATAGATTTGTATCTGGCTTTCTGGATGATTGCAAGTTTTCCTCCAATAACTCCCGTTCGATAGGATTTGTCAAAATGAGATTTATAAAGATATATTATAGTTGGGGCTCTGTTTAGCTCAGGTATCTTTACGTTATAGTGAGGAATATGGGTTAGAAACGAATGATGATGATGGGGGGGGGGGGGGGGTGAGTGAGATAGAAATAATATACCATCACAGTAGTAGTTACAAGGGCAAAGCTTATATATTGACGTATTGTGGCAAACTGACACGAAGGCAGAAATAGAAAAGGAAATGTCTTAAGTACAGTTATTATAAACCATTCAAGCATTTCTCAGTCGATTTTGTACGATGAAGCTGAAGAAGATTGCATGGAATGGAAGATATGAAATCAGTGCTGTCGAAAGTATTTCTTCATACGAATTTTCTTGTAGCCAGTTTCTTAATGTCCAGTTATTGCCATTTCTTTTAAGTAATTCTTTTTTCCTGAACTCAAAAATCGTGTTAAAAAAGATTGGGTGGCACCGTTTTCGAGGTATTAATTTTCAGTGCTTGGAATCAACTTTTTTTATTTTTGAAAAAAATGCCTACTTAACGACATTTTTTATTGTTCGTTAGATTTTGTGTAAAATTATACATTTTTACAACTAACAATTCTGCTTCCGATTTCAAAGTTAAAGAGACATACGGATTTTGCTACGGTACTAATAATACAATCCTTCTGAACGACAGCACTGGTACATTTGGCATTGGCACTAGTAGGTACATCAACACTCAACAGTGCACAGAGTCGTATATACTGTGTCTAGAAAAAAAAAAAACTATATTGAACGAAACAATTGACATTCACTCTGGTGGCTTTTGCTCAGAAACTCAAATACTAATGAGACGATCTTCGAATGACACAATTAGAGAGGGACAGAGAGAAATAAATCTAAAATGGAAGAAAAAAAAATATGTTTAACCAATAAAACGTGATTTGTGACATTTTTGAGGTTCAGATGCAATGGAAAAACTGAAACATAGCATTGAACCTTAGTTTTGGGGTTTTTGTTTCTATTAAAGTGTACCCCTGAAGTTCTGCTTTATTTAAAATTTGCAATTTTAACAAATCTGTTGATACATCGAAAAAAATTCAATTTACCTACTTGAGTTAAAAAAAAAACTGACTTACAGATTCTTCAGGGCGTTTTTTTTATTTTAATGGTACAGAACCTTAAGTTGGCAACACTTTTTTAACTGGCGGCCATTTTAACAGCTGTTAAGAGATTGTTCAATTTGATAGGTTTGGTGAAATGAACCGAAAACAAAATTGCCGTTGATCCCGATTTTTATGAGAGAATTTTGTTTAGCGATGAAGCACACTTTTGGTTGAATGGATACGCCAATAAGCAAAACTGTCGTATTTGGAGTGAAGCTAATCCTAAAGTGTACGTGGAGACGCCGTTACATCCTGAAAAACGGCCTATTTCAAACACTGACATCAAAGCAGAATCTCCCCTTTTAGAAACATTAAACACACATCGAATTTATTCAAAAACAAATTCAAATGAAAACATTTTTGAGAGCCAAAAATTTCGACAGTATTTTATTTTTTCCAACATTCGTAGAGTGGCGTCATGTATTTTTAAATGTTTCATAATCCATCATTATCGATCTCCATTTACTATGGAAGTTAAAATGATTTTTCAATTTACAGAGTCATTTCAACGATTCCAACATTCCTATCATCAGCGTTGTCAATATAATCATTTCAAATCGATTATATATTTCTTCGAATATACTCATTAAATAAAATGACTCTACAGCTTTAACAGCAGCCACAGGATAACCTGGCCATAAATAGTAGTAATTCGTTGCATAATCATGTTACAACGACAAAATATTAATCGATCATGCTTCATATTTTCCATTTAACATTTGCTGCAACCATCAGTTGCATTTCATTTGCAATGCTTCAATAGGTAGGCCTAGGCATATGGGTATTTGATAAAGGATTAAATCAGATTTTTTTGTACAGGGTGTTAATTTATTTGAAAGAATTTTTAAAGAGTATTAGCTATTGATTTACTTTAGAATTCGTTAAACAATTCAAATTAGAGATTTTGATCAAACTTGACATAACGTCTCGCAATTCTGCTTATCCGTTGAGTTACAGCCTAATCTTGGGGGTGGCCCCGGCGGCACAGTGGAGGTATAGTGCTTGACTGATACCCTGAATGTGTGGGTTCGATCCCCCAGCAGCAATTTATTCTATATTCCCTCAACTGAACGCCACTCCAGGGATTTAATGAGATAATCAAAACCTAATTTCTCAATCCACTGTGCCAACATAAAATCTGTCCTATCCTTCTAAATTCCTTCTAACAATGCCTAGTTTATAACACCCTAGGTCTAACTGGCTTAGATGTGTTTGTGTGTTTTTTTTAATAGGATGGGTGGATGTTCTTGAAACTTGGTTTATAGTGCTCTTTGGGTCGTATCTACACACGTTTTTTCGACTTTTTCTTAAAAAAGTTTTTTTACCTTTTTGGAAATCCAGATTTTTTCGAAAACGTTTCAAATTTTTTTCCGATTGAATCATTTTTTTGATGTTGGATATTTTCAAAAACGGTTCACCAAATTGTAATCAAATTTTGTAAGCAAAAGTACCAAAAATTTAACAAAAACTATTTTATACATAAATTTTCAAAACAATTTTTTTTTTTAGTTAGAAAAATTAAGTATTTCAAAAACGGCTCGATAAATATTTTTGAAATTTGGTACAAAAGATTTTTAATAATTTGAACAGAAATTAATTTTATTCTCATACAAAATTTAAGAAAAATCGTTCTTAAAAATCACAAATTTCTCAAAAACGGTTACGAGGAATATCATAAAAGTTTTGAACTGCTAAAAAATATTTTAAAATATTTTTTTAAAAACGCCCTCCCATACAAATGTTAAAAAAATTAATTTTCAAAAATCTCAAATTTCTCGTAAACGACTTCCAGAATTTTGATGCAATAGTATTACCCTCTCAAACAATTGTTAAAACATTGTCAATCATCTTAAATTAATACAAAACCGATAAAAATTTTGTGTATACTGGTCCGTCCAATAAAAACATTATTTAAAAATTTTTTTTTGCTAACGAAATATTCCTGAAATACCCTGTAGTTCATAATAAAACAATCAATGAATCAAAATACGGTTGGTATAATGTGCTCCGAAGGAAGAGTGCTGCATCAATTGTTCGATACACGTCATTATCATCAGTCATCGAATCCATGCTCTACGATTAATGGCAAATCATAATAACTGTGCTCCGTCAAACATCATCATCAGCTCCCAAATAAATGCAAAAGACCTTGACTTGATGACACAGTTCTGTTTATACCTCACCTTGATTATTATTATTATTTGCCATATTGGGAATACAAAATGAACTTCAGTTGAGATTCATGGCTCTTAGCAAGAGTTTTGCTGTTCTAAAGAAAAAATACATCTGCTCCGTCGTCGTCGTCGCAGTTCATTTGGAAGGAAAACACTTTACGGCAAAAAGGACAGACGGCGGAGATGAAACGGATCAACCGCTACACGCGAACGTGTACCTTAAGTGGTTTTCTGTTGGAATTTGCGTTTTCGGGATTTGTTTGCATAACGACAAGGAAAAACATACAAAGATGACAGTTTCTCAGGCAAATAACACAATACGGAGCACAGAGGGCGCAGAACTGCTGGCTCTAGTCTTAATTCCGAATGAGATGAGGCCGGTTTTATGGGACGCATCCTGTTTATTTGTTGTTTTTTTTTTTTTTTTTGTTTGAAAACCTTCCGAAATCAAAGCCTATCTGTGTTGAAAGGTGGCGCTTGTTTATTACAATATGAAGATGTGGACAATTTGATTGCTTTCGCTTTCTCATGGGATACGCTGTGTGGATGAATGGATGTTCCACAGGGTCCTAGCCAAACATAATCATCAAAAACACATTCGTCGAATAAAGTCTGGATTTCTGTGTGATTGTTGACATATTATATGAAGCAGACGGGAGGTGTGTTGATGGGGGGGGGGGGGGAGATGCTCTTAAGTTGGACCGATTTAATACCTATGGTGTGCGAGCTGCGTGGGTAATTTCACGGTAAATTTAAGATGATATGGTGTGCAAATGTTGGCGCCTCCAGGTGAATAAGCTGAGCAAGCAAAAAGGTATATACAGGAAATCAACAAACTCCGGTGAAATTATTATAAATTATGGCGGCGGCGCCTGATTTTTCTGAAACTGTTTTCTTTTTTTTTTTCTTAAAATTTTTATTCGAATAAAATTAAGTGGAGTGATTTGAACTGGAAGACAAATAAAATGGATTGTGTTGTAAGAAAGATTTTTATAATGTTGCTTTTATAACCTTCAGGGTATTTTGGATTTTTTTTTTTTTAAAGAATGATGAAGGATCTGTTTTCACGAAGTTATAAGAAGTATATTTGAATGAACAAAACAAATCGGATAAGTTGAGAGCGGGAATTTCCTAATAAAATGCGTTAAGCTGGAAAAATTATTTGTAAAAAGCAATGGCCGCATTAACATTGTTATGCTATGATTTTTTTTGAAAGTTAAAAGCTTAAATATATCAATCCAATTTTAAAATAAAGTTTTTTTGACAACATAGTTTTAAAAAAAATAGTTTTTTGAAAAATAAACTCCATTTGTTTTTGTAAAGTAATATTTTTTTTTAAATTTTATATTATTTTTATATTTTTGAAAAAATTTTCGCTACCGCTTACGAGAAATTTTAGGTCTTTGAAAACTATTTTTGCTTGTGACTATACAATACATAGGTATACTATATTGGAATTCGTGCGAAAAATCGAACCCGAGGTATTAATCAGACCTAACATTACGATGGTTGAGAAAGCCAAAAAAGTGGGTCCCGCAATTCTGTCTGTCTGTCTATCCTTACCTCGATATACAGCCTAAGCTACGGAAGCGATTTTCTTCAAACTTTGGACATGGTTTTGGGGAGATTGCCTAGATATTTTTTTTTAGCTCCAAAAATAACGGTACCTGTCATAGTACCGTTTATAGAAAAATATTTTTATCTCGAAAACGGCTCTAACGATTTTGATAAAATTTTGTAAATCGGGTTTGTCAAGTAACTTTAAAAATTCAGACAAGAAATATTTTTGAAAAAACCGTTATTAACGGTACTTGCCGCATAGAACCGGATTTTTGGTTTTCGGTTTTCTGCTAAGCTATTGGACGAATTTCGATGAAAGTTTTTCCAAAGGAGATCCTATATAAACTTAATAGTATTGCATATCAAAATTTTTAAAAAAATATTTTTTGTATTTAAAAAAAAATCAAATTTTTTTTTGAAAACTCAATATTTTGAAAAATAATAAATAAGTAGTTTTTTTTTTTAATTTGGTTTTAAGTGTATGTTAGCAAATACTAAAAAGGTGCATACCAACTTTATAAAAATACTTTAAAAAATTATATATGTACCATAATATGTACATATGTATATTAAAAATTATTTTTTGGAAAAAACAACTCTAACGATTTTTGAATTTTTTTTCAAAAATTGAAGATGGCATCTTCAGTTTTAAGATAAATCTTCTTTTTTGGCTTTTTTTATAAATTTTACTTGTGACAATAATATACCTATAGTATGATATTCTTTTCAAATAAATTTGTTTTAATACTCAGTCTTTAAAACCATGCTCATAGGAGCTAGTACGTGCGACCCAGTTGTGCATTTTATTTTTTTTTTTAATATTTGTATGGGAGGTAATATTATTTTCGGAAACAAAAACTAATTTTTGTTCAAATTATTAAAGAAAGTATTAAAAAATCGTGTTGTATCAAATTTCTAAAATATTTGTTCATGTGCCAAGGCAAAAATATTGACAGGTCAGTTTTCAGACGTTATTAATGATTAAAATATTAATGCGACTGCTTCTTCTTCTTCTCCATTATCGACGACAGTCGCTCCAACTCTCCCACTTTGCTGCTTCACACTATGGCTCCACAAGTGGCGTTCGCCGGGTTGACCTCAGGAAACGGCGGCAGGCCTCCCGGTCATGAATTGTTCCATGTCTAAGGTAAAATGAATGCAGTTGTCGTTGCATTTCCATGAGTTCCTAGGCCTGCCTCTCTTCGCGATTGTGTTGGGCATCGTATCGCCTTTTGAACTGGGTTCTTAGGGCATCTTCTTTGTACATGACAGTACCATCTTAGTCGGTCGTGCTGTATTTTATCCAAGACGGTATTTTTAACGTGGAGGCTTCCTCGGATTTTCTTGCTTCTAATTCGATCAAGCTTTTTTTGCATTGAATTTTTAAATAAAAATTAGCACTTATGTAATTACGTAAGATTTTGAAAAAAATTAGTTCGAATTTTTTTCCATTTTTTTGATTTTGAAAATTAATTTTTCAAAAACTTTTTCTTAGAATAGATTTATTTAATTAATGAAAGAAGAAGATTTTGGATTTTCAAAAAGGTTTCGCATAGCATTCGATTTTTCCATTTTAAGACAAGTTTTTCGAAAATTGCCTGTTCTGGGGGGAATAAACCCCACCCCCCTCCCATACGATTTTTCCTTGTCTCAACCCAACTTACACGCCCTACCATATGTTGCTGTTTTTGAAACATTTAATATTCAAAAAATTTATTTTTATTTTCCATGTTTTGGAAAAGTCATCCAATATCTGAAAATCATGTTGTAAAAAGAAACTGTTTCGCTGATGTATAAAAATTGCTCACTCTTTAAAATTATCAAAACAGAATTCTTCTTAGACAGAGTTTTAGTTTTCAGGATAGATTTTTATACAAACAGAGTTTTGAAACACAAAAGAGTTTTGAATAACAGAATTTCGAAAACCGGAATTCCGACCCGCTCTCGTTTGATACCTTCAAAAAAAATCCGCTATTTCAACTGAAATGATTTTGAAATATTCTGCTGTTTTTTAGCATGAAATTCTGGAAAAAAATGGCAGAAATATTTGAAAAAAATATATTTTTGGTTTGCTCTAATCCATCACTGGTGACTTTGGTTGATTTTTAGGCACATGCTTTTTAAAAAGTAAAGAATGAATATTTTTTCCTAAAATTGACAAATCTTATATACCCTTACAAATTTCTTCAAGCTGCAAAAAAAATTATCAAGTTCGCTTATAGCCTTTTCACACCAAACTCAAAACCCGGTTTTCAGCTAAAAGTTTTCGAAAACACGAAATGCGTTCACACTGCATATTACGTGTTTTCGTTTGACATTTCAATTTTTTGACAACACTACTGTCAAGTTTTGTATTGAAAAATTAAAAACTTATTTGTGTTTACATATTTGCAACAATAAATGAATGCTTAACAAATTAAACTAATTTATATAGGTACACAAAAAGAAAATTGAAGAAAACATGAATATTTTGTTAAACTTCTTTTTCTTATCTGAAAACTCTTACATGAGAATCAGAAGAAAGAAATTACTTATCACAAAAAGTTTATCAACAAAACAAATTAAAAACTCAAATAATATTTACAGTCAGCTGTTTTTAATTTCTTTTGAAAGCATTCCATCAATTTCTTTCTTGTCAATTTTTGGGCGCTGAATATTCCATAGGTGTGTTTGATTTAATTCATCTATGAGTTTCCACAAGTTTTCGACCGGTTTTATATAAAACTTGTAGTTTATGAAAACCTGAAGCTACAAAAAATGTATGCGAAAACTTGTGTTTTCGATTAGGTTTTCATCGAAAACCGATGTTTTGGCGAAAACCGTGTTTTCGGCTTGGTGTGAATACCGTATTAGGAGCCATAATTTGTGCAACCAAAAAAGTCAATATGGACCACTGTACCTCGTGCTTTATAAACTATCTCGTGTATTTAATTTACTTAATATGTTTATAAAGTGGTAGTTTATAGATATTTTTGCTATATTCAAATTACGAAATACGTTACAAAATCCGCTTTTCAACATTACCCCACTTGATACACCAACGGATCTTTCCACCACTAAAGAATCAAAGGAACTTGCTACAATACCCGTATAATAAAATCTTGTCTTTATAGTCCAATAAAACTGCAACCTTATGTATACAATAGCACTTCTATAATGTCGCTTTAGTAAAAGGTTAAGAGGTAATCATCCTCCATCTAATACATATCCTAAATCAACTTCAAGAGTCATCTTTGTCACCGTGTTCGGGGTACTGAAACAATTTATGCAACATTTACCACAAAAATCCCACAAAAAGCTTTTAGCACAACAATATGTTATCCATCAGGTTTCAAATATAAACCCAACCCCAACTACTACCAAAGGATGAAATGAAAAAAATAACAACCAGAGCATGAGAGATGAAAACACTTAAGTTTGTGCTCCTGCTCCTAATGCCATACCATCATATAGAATTTGATATTTCGCCTAGAAACTCCATATTTTTATGGCTTACAACACCTCATCTTCTTAGGTTTATAGTAGGTACGATATATAGTGCAAGAGTGATTTCACCTGTAATTAAATATCCTGTTAAAATGTTGTAGATATATGTATTTTGCTGAAGGATCCTTGTGGCCTTTTCAAAATGATGGCAATAAAATAACTCTCTTCTGGCTTGTCTCTAGTTTCTAGTTACTCTGTGCAATTTATTTCTCCCTCTTTTGATGGCTTGGCAGCAGCAGAAGCAGCAGCAGCATCATCATCATTGTTGATCGTATAGAAGTTCTGGGGAAGGTCTTACAACACCCCGTCCAAGGTATTTAATTTCAACTTTCAATCCCGACCATGATACATTGATTCTTTTCAAAAAGGACATTTTACCATTCAAGTACGTAGTAGTTTTATAAGTTTTGAAGAGAAGTGTCCTTATGTAAAGTATTTTTTTTTTGCTAACATTTGGCATCATGTGTCATGATGATGTCATGTTTTCGACATCATCATATTGTCCTTGTGGAAAACCGTCAAAGGATTTTAAAGAAGAAGCTTCTATGTTGGCGCAGGTATGTAGCTCTCGCGTGTCCTTATGAATCCCCAAATGAAATATTGTACATAAGAATCCCTTAGGGAAGAAAAGTGGCGCTGGTGTTCGGGTCTTGGTCTGGTATAGAAAATCTTGAATTACGAGAGTTTTACCAAAGTTTGCTTTTTCTTCCAATTATCCTGCGTATTCCTACCTACCTGATGGCTGACTGTGTTTGGTTACGTCGTCGTCGTCGTCGTTGGCGTCGTCATCGTTCCACAGGAGGACGACACAGTGCTTTGTGGCGGAACAATGTTCTAAATGTCTTGTATGCTACCTTGCTCAGGGGTCCTTATGATGGTGTCCTTGATTAGTGTCTCAAGTTTCACAAAATTCATTCTGCTTCCTTGTCGTCCTCTAACCCATAAGTATATGCTGACTTTTATGTGTCTACCACAGGATATATGCATAAACCTTCATATGAAGGACTTGAATAGCTTTTTGCAGGATGATTATGCTATATAGCTAAGCTTTGGTACACTACGCACAGGAGTATACCAGGAGCAAGTACACCTATCCAATTATTTTGTTCTAGGAGAAGTGCAATAATGGAATTTGAGGAAACTTGAAAGAATTGTTGTTGTTGTTGTTGTTGTTTTTCTATATTTTATATGATGTGAGTCATTTTGGCATAAGGATACTTTCGACATAAAAGAAGAAGAAGAAGATGTAAGATGATGTGGTTAAGTTAGAAAACCTGTAGAATTTATTTCCACTGAAACTATAGACATCTATAAATTAATATATAAACTTTAGACGGGAGAAACAGGAGAGTTTGGGTTGCGGTGATGCTTTTGCGTGCAGATGGTAAGATACCTGCACGATTTTGAGTAATAAATTTTAATAAAGTTAACTTTACAAATTTAGTTCGTTTGGAAAGAAATATAGTTAGTTGATGAAGAAGAAGTTGAGTCGAAAAGAAAGGAATGTGGTTAGGAGATGGTGTTAGTTTAAGTTTATGCATTCAAGATAGAAAAAAAGCGCTCGCTATTTTAGAGAAAGAAGATTTTTAGAATTGATAGAGTGGAGTAACATTTAGATATCCAGGTTTCTACGATTTGTTTTGTTGAAAAACATAATTTTCAACATCTTTAAAAACGAACAGGTCAATTTTTTGCATTCCAATTTTTCAAACCAACTGCAGTAATAAAGGCTCTATCCAATACTTCAAGAAAAATACCCTATGTTACCGCCACCAAGCATTGAAGAAGTTGAGACGGCTATAGCCCGGCTTAAGAAAAATAAAGCCCCGGGAGTATTGATATTCAAGTACACGTATGAGAGCGAAAGAAATGCCAGAAGACCGATGCATAAGACGGGAGATGTCACAACTTGCAGCAATTATAGAGGTATCACGTTGTTGAGTAACGCCTATAAGATACTATCCGCTATCCGACAAGAACTGCTAGTCCCATACGCTAAAACCATAATCGGAAAATATCAGTGTGGTTTTATTCCAGACAAATCAACAACTGATCATGGAAAATGTCTTGAATTTAACATTCCAACATATACCATCTGTTTATAGACTTTAAGTCCGCCCATGATAGCGCAGCCACGGTAGGACTTTACAAAGCCATGAGAGAATTTGGCATCTCAAATAAATTGACCCGACTTTGTATAGGTTGACCATAACCAACGTAACAAGCCAAGTAAAAATAGCCGGATTGCTATCCAGACCAATCAACATCTTTAATGGACTCCAACAAGGGGATGGTTTGGCCTGCCTCCTCTTCATCCTGGCGTTGGGGAAAGCAATCTGAGACTCTGGCACGGCAACAAGAGGGACCATCGTCAACAGGTCCATCCAGATACTGGCTTAAGCAGACGACATTGACATTATCGGAAGGACCGAACAAGCTGTACACAATTCCTTCATCCAGATCGGGCAGGCGGCACAAAATCTGGGGCTGCACATTAGTGAAGGTAAAACAAAGTACATGGTGGCGACGAATGCGAGAAGAACAGTTGGTCAAACAATCAAGGTAGCGGAGCACAAATTTGATCCTTTAAATACTTTCGGTCAATAGTAGAAGCCGATAACAATATAGAAGAAATACGCGGGCGGCTCGGCTGCTCAATTCCAACAGAGCCTCCTGTAGTCTGTCAAAGCTCTTCAAATCCAGAAATCTCACCATAACTTCAAAACTGCTGCTGTACAGGACCATTGTCCTGCCAGTACTCACGTATGGATCCGAGACTTGGGTGCTTAGCAAAAAACACTCCGACCTCTTAGCCGCGTTCGAGAGAAAAGTCTTAAGGAGAAATGTTGGCCCCATAGAGGAACCGGCTCGGAAAGTCATTTGTGGTACATTCTATGGTAGACGGAGACGTGGTGGACCATGCTTGTGCTGGAGAGAAGTCGTAGACTAGGACACCTAAAACCTTGGGTTGCGCAACTGGATGGCGTTGGGTCGAGACCGGGACTCTCCACCCAGACTTGTTGAAGGAGGCCAGGACTCGACCCCGGTTGTCGAGCCGATGATGATGATGAAATTTTTTTTTCAAAATTCAGTATATTCATGTTGAAATGCCAAACTAAGCTTAACACAAAATACTTAACAGCCGTTAAAGTAGCAGCCAGCTAAAAAAGTATTGCCAGCTTAAAGTTCCAGCTGACCACGCAGACGTTGTTCTGGCTTTTCTTATAATGGATGGATTTGACTTCTGAAGAATATTGCGTATATGCCCAAGTGCACAGTGGAACGATTAGTACCTACATACCTATACAGTTCTCTGTGACCGCGAAAGAATTTGCAGTGACCCGCGTAGTAATTTCCCACCAAATTCAGGAATCCCACAAAATAGTCAACGAGGTATCTCCCAATACTGACGTATCGTACGCAAGTTGGCAAAAATGAGATGACAAATAATAACAACAAAAAACAATTGATTCCATTGGAACCCATTTATTGACCCGAATGTTGCTAAGGTTGAGTAGCTTTGTCTTACATAGTCCAGCAACCTTGTTTGGTGACCGTAAGTCAAATCCGAAAGCTCGAATTTTTTGAGCTGTTGGGACAAGTAAGCGATGTGAAGAATAAAACCCGTGCAGCGTACTTGTCTCTGAAGAGCAACTGAGAATATTGCTGCTTTTGCCCAAAGAGTTGAAGAAAACCCAGGTTTGTTAATTTTTTATTGTTTTTTGAAATTTGGCATTCCACAAACTTCATTACACCTTATTTTGCATTAGGACTGAGTTCTTAAGGCTGTTAAAGCCGATCATCATGATCTTTGATCTCAAAAAATGGCATTTTTCTTTGAACGTCAAAATAATACCTCTTATTGGAAACCCCCTGTACTAGACCCTGTAAAAGAAGTTAAAAGAATGAAAAACTTTTGGGGAAAAGGTGGCCTGTAAACCATCATACGGTGCAGGAGAAGAGACTAATTGATAAATGGGTTTTCCACCGGTCGCGTTCCAAACAGCTAAAGCTATACGCCACGGAATACTTTGCATACATTTGGGAGCAATTACATAAGACTCAAAATTGATTTGGCGTTGATTTGAATTTGATTCTTATTAATTTAACTTTCGTTAAATATTACAAAGTTTTTCCTCTCCCAAGTTGTCTCCAAATAGCTTTAAGATGATTTTACCCACTTAAATAAAATTCACTTAACACATTATGAACATTCTACTCGACTTGTCATAAATTGCAATATGCCATAAATATTTTTTTGTATTTTTAAATTCTTCGTGAGAACTCGATTCGCAGCACTTTAAGAATTTCGTGTCCTTCCTTCAACCATCATATTTTGTCACGTTCTTTCAAATTGTACAAAACAAATTCAATTGAAATCCCCAACTAACTTACATTATTTATAAAAAAGACCACGGCAGCAGCTAGCGGCGCCAAACTGCAATTCTATTTACTTTATACTAACGTAACTTACCACGCTTTGACACTTGAACAAATGCCAAAGGACAACGTACCTTTCACATAGCTTACACCACAACTATTCGCTTATATGACACTTTTATACATTGGAAGACAAACCATCTACCATCAGAGGACCAAACACAACCGACCGACCTCCATAGAGCTTCAGTGCTCAAATAGTAGGTAGGTAGGTATAGTCATCCAGCTCTTATCCACCACGACCGAACTGCACCACCAATGTCATATCTCTTCACTTATTATTACTTCATGTTTTGAATTGGCGCGGTGCGGTGCGGTGCGGTGGTGGAGATTGGAGAATACCGGAACCCCGAAGCAAACAAAAGGTCCTGGCGATATGGCGATGGTGTTGCGATTCATTTTATATCCAAAATGAAACCACGACCAGCAACCGAAATGGAAGCAGTAGCAGTAGCAGAGTAGAGTAGCATCAACATCAGCACTCACCCAGAAGCAGCAGTAGCGCGGTAACAGCCTCAGTAAGCTATAGCTTAAAATAATCTGCGCTCCTTTCGGTGTGCAGATATAGCGACCGCGGTGGCGGCGGCGGCGGCCATCGGCGTAGATAGCGGCAGTGCGCTTGTAACCTGTCAACCACTCGGTGGTGTTTTTTGTGATGCTCCGCGGACACAGAGAAAAGCTAAATTCAGCAATGGG
Source organism: Syrphus vitripennis (assembly GCA_958431115.1). NCBI lineage: Eukaryota > Metazoa > Arthropoda > Insecta > Diptera > Syrphidae > Syrphus > Syrphus vitripennis. The sequence goes on from OY288109.1 coordinate 17,451,842, forward strand.
AAATAAATTTCAATGCACCACAAACCAGGAGCCCCCCCAGCAGACGGGATCGAGTTCGGGACTATGGGACACAATGCCGAACAATAATGAATTGCGAAGGCTCGCTGTTCTACAACAACTCCATCGCATCGACTTTGCTGTGTGGATGGGCATTGGGTAAGGAAAAGATGAAATTTTTATAAGCAAACGCGCCAATTCTTTTGCGGTCATAGATGAGAAGAAACGACAGCCAACAGACCAGGTAAAATATATGCGAAAAGACAGGAAACAAGAGCTACCAGTGCTGTCGGTTCTCAAATTTATTGACCGCTGAATAAAAAATTTAGGGCATAAAGTTGAAAATGACGAAATAGAAAGATGACCGCTAGATAGGAGTAAGAAAGTAAGATTGTTAACTCCCTAATTTCGGTGTATTTGCTGAGAAGTTTAACTATGGTTCAAGGTTGTTGTATGTAGAGCCATGACTTAAAATTAAAATCGGAAGTATGTACACCTAAGTGCCGGTCTCGGTTGGCCACCAGACCTAGACCAGTTTTACTCAAGAAACGATAGAGATTGACTTCTAGGCATCCAGACCCAAGACGAGACCAAGTAAGTCGCGGTCCAAAAATTTGAATTACTTGCGAATAATATTTCTACTGAGGGGGAACCGATTTACATATTAATAGCCGGATCGGAAAAGCAAAGATTGTGTTCGGAATTCTGTCCAAAATATGGAGAAACAACTCTGTAAACTGAAACCAAGCTACTACTGCTCCGCTCCAATTCCTTACGGGTGCAGCACTTGGAAAGTCACAATAGCTGTCACAGAAAGTTGCAAACGTTCGTACAAAATGTCTGCTAATCATCTAGAAGATTTTCTGGTCCAAACGCATCTTCAACGATGATCTTCATATGAGAACGGGTCAGGAACAAATATTGACTCTATCATACGAACACGTAAGAGGCAGTGGATTGGCCATACGCTTCTAAAGGGCAGCGAGTGCATTGCAAGTCAAGCGATACAATAAAACCCTTTCACGCAGGAAGGTATTCTAGAGGGCCGACCTAGCAGCGCTTGGGGAAGAACGGTGTAAGATGAATCAGTACAACTTGGGAAGAGTTGAAGAGTGCACACAATGGCGCGGAGGAGTTGTGGACGTGAGACCTGTCAAAATTGGCTGAGAATAACTCATCCAGGGGTAGTATTGATTTCGGCAGCTGTCAGTAACGTAGTTTGCTAGACCCCGTAACCTATGCTAGAAAGCTAGGCCAACATTGGCGTATGACGCGATATGCAAATAATTGCCCAGGGACCACCGAAAGAACGTTAAACAGTAAGTAAGTTAGGAAGTAACCTCTCTAAGCACACAGGCGGAGATTTATGGTGGAGCAGTGAAGTGTTCTCAATCGAGATCATAGCAATGAAAATCCGGCTCCATGAAAACGCTCTACGAAAACGCTCAGAAGAACATCCTCCTGATCATGGAAAACAAGGTCCTAATGATATTCCACTCCCGTGACCCGAGAGACGGCAGTGGAGCAAAAGACCTAGATATAGTTGGCGAACAGTTTGGCCACTCCAGACCCAGCTGCCTATAGAAGTTTGTTGGTTGAAGTTTTGCTGCAATCTTGACTATAGCTCCGCTTTTAATAAGTTACTAAATAGCCTTTGATAGTTAATTTCAAATCCACTCAAAGGTGAGCTGCACCTCGTAAAAATTTGGCTTTGAGAATTGTAGAAAGTTTTTTTTAACGACAGCTCTGACTTTATTCACTTCGGAGTAGAAGTTAAAACCTCAACTTGGCTACCACCACAAGAACCATTTGCCAGCAATTAAAAAGTATACATAAACACACACCAACACACACCTACCTATACAAACAATGCAAACTGAACTGAAACAAACGGGCACGGGAACGACATTATCTCTGCAGCCCCAGCATCTCAACAGTCGCCAGTATCTCCCAGTATCTACCGCTCGATCTTATTAATTAAGAATTATTTTAATTAGTGTAATAAATTTTAATCTGTCATTTAGTATAAATAGAAGCAGAGAGAGAGAGAGAGAGAAGGAAAGAGAGCGAGGGTAATGAAACCAACAATTGCAACCGCAACATGCCGCAGTCAGATTTCATGCCAGGAGTAGGTCATAAACCATGGTGAAGTATGGGCCCAAAGGAGTTATGGCAATGTTGCTTCTTTGTTGCCTCTATCCTCTCTCGTGACGGGTTCTGGTCTTTGTTTCTAAGGTTTGTTTTGTGGGGTTCTTGCTGCCAACTCTTTTTTTTTTCTTCTTCCATTTTTCACCAGTTTGACCTCTATACATAGTTAGATTCCATAATTGGGGAATTTAATTGCCGCCCTCAAGTTTAAGATAGATAGCGCTACAAAGAGTAGTTTAGTTCTTAAAGCGAGTCTGATGGCAATAAAGAATCGTTTTTTACCAAAATTAAAAAAAAAAGAAGAAGTGATGACCTCGACCGTGTGGCTATGTACCTAAACTCGACTTCTTCAAGATTATGCGATTCATGACAAAGGATATGTTCTTTTCTTACATAACATGGCAGTTTGGATCGTCTCCGATTTTGTTCTCTTCCTTATTCCCTTAGACTGGGGATCTGCAGAAAGCGAGTCAAGAACTCAAGATAAGCAACCAATTTATTGATTATCTCGATACTCTTGATGAAGTTTACCAGCCAGCTAGTCAGGTATACGGATGCTGAGTTCGGTTCTTTGGGTTTACAATTCATGAGAATTTAGTGTGCATTTAAGTTTAACCAGAGCTGTACAGCATTCGTTTTGCTTGTTGTTGGCTTCCTGACAGATAATGGACCCATACTAACGGTATAGGTATAGAAAGGGTAGATGAAGGAACAGCTATTATCATGAAGGAAAAGAGTGTGTGTACCTCTTTTGGGATTTGAGTGGCGATTAGTTCCAGAGTTTTTTTGTGATGTATTCGTAATGGTAATAGTGGCAAAGAGGATTTTTTCATTTGAGCCAGTTTGATAAGGAATAATTGGAAAATGGTACTAGTTGAGATTAATACACTGAAATTCATATACTATAACGGTCAGGTAACATTACGTAGCATGGCAGAAATTCTAAAAGCTCCGTATTTCAAAAAAACTTAAAATATAATCAAGTGAAATATCCAAGATAGATTTGCGACTACAGTGCACATATTAAGGGGCAAGTTTTGGATTCGTAAGAAAATTGGAAAAAAGAAAAAAGGATCCCGCAATTCTGTCTCTGTCTGATTGCACTTTGACGTGCAACCTAAATTACTGCAGTGATTTTACTCAAACATGGTTTTTAGGTAATTTCCAAAAATAACGGTGCCGTTAAGGAAACGGAAAAACGGTTATATAATCGTTAAGAAAACGGATCTAACGTTTTAAATGAATGAATGATTTTTAATGTCGTTTGGTCAAAAAATATTTTTTTTTAAAACGCGTTATTAATGATCCCAGCCATAGAACCGGAATTTTGTTTTTCAATTTTTCCCAAAACGGTTCGACGGATTGCTATAAATTTTTTTTCAAAAGAGGTCCTACATGTAATCTTAATGATATTCCGTATCAAAGTTTAAAAATAATATTTTTTTGAATCTTGAAAGGAAATCAGAATCAGTGTTGAATATTAAAAACTTCTGTACCAATTTTTTCTTATAAAAACTTCAAAAATTTCATATACACTTAACATAAAAGACAAGGTAAAGATTTTGTTTTAACTTTTTTTTAGTGGTTTTTGAAGAGCTGATAGGATTGAGATTAAATGAATTTTAAAATTTTTGTGAATTTTTGAAAAACAAATACAAAAAAAAATTTTAAGATTTCACAATATTGGTCACAGTGCTGATTTTCGTACTGAAAATTTTAAATTTGATTCGTCAAATCGTTTTTGCGTTTTTCAATCTTTACAATCCGACCTTTTGGAGCAGAGTTAGTCATGAGACCGAGACCAGTCTAATAATTATTAGAGATGAGACTAACTCCTCGGTATCCGGGGCAAGACTGCAATTTTCGAAGTTGAGGATTCCGAAACGAAACTTCAAAAATCTCGTTTCCACCTCAGGACAGATCATTTTAAATTTTAAAGCGGAACGAAAATACATGCAATATATGTATACTCGCTCTTTTAAACCGTTTAACGTATTTTACATAATTTTAAACCAAATAATTATTTTTTTATTTCCATTCCTGTAGTACTTTGAGCTTCTTCTATTTTGATCTCTCCTTAACAGTTTTTTTTTTTCATCGCTACTCCTCCTTCTGAGAACTATACAAAAATGACTCAAAGTCAGCATCAGGAATCACAAACACACAACAACAAAAAAAAACCCAAACACAAAACAAACAAAACTATGGAATTTCAAAAAAACAAAGGACACTCCAAAATCTCTACACATTCAATTACTCAGCATACGGGATCAACTATAGCTTGCGCCCCCCCATAAACAAGGGATTTCAAGATCCTAACATTTTGTCTTCTTTCTTATAAGGGCATTTTTGATATTCCCTCTGCCACCATAATCCTTTCACATTGCTCCTAATCATGACCTCTTTATACAATCGCTCGACACTCTGCAGCACATTGCAAAACGATACTCACGCACAATACGCATGCGTAACAATTTACAAGCTACGTTGTATAATGGTATCAATTCTGGGAATGTGCTATGAATCCCTTTTTGAGGATAATGTGGTTTTAAATATGCAGAGAGACCGCAGCACGCATGCTACTTGCTTTGAATGGCGATTTATGTACACATCAGCGCCTGCATTGTAAATATACGAATTTAAAAAAAGGGTAAAAATTACGTGGTTGCCACTGTTTAAAAAATGTGGATTAAATTATCACAATTGGTGAGTTAACCTGGGTTTAACTTTTGAAAGTATGAAGTACTTTATAGCTACTTGAAAGGTAATATTGTCAATTTTTCCCAGGAGGCAGCAAACATTTTTTTTCTAATGGAAGAGACTGGGAATCGAACCCAGACTTCGGCATGATAGTCTAATGGAATAACCATTATGCCACGGAATACAAGAAAATACCAACAAAACGTAATTTATCTCGCTAAATATTGGATTTAGAGAAAAAAATGTTTCGACAAAAATTGTTCAGCATAATATTTCTACCAATTTTTGTTGCGAACTTTTTTCAAAATTTTAAATATTTAAAAAAATATGAGCATTCAAAGAGTTAGTCTTAATAAATGGATTTATCGATTTGAAATCAATCTTTGCGTTTCCTCTTCCTTAACAATTTTAATGAGTAGATTGGTGAATTAAAAGTAGTAGATTAAATATTTTCACAGTAGATCTTTTTGAATTAAGAAAAAAACAAATTTCGAAGATGATAAAACTTGTGTCTTTCGAAAACTTTTTAGAAGGGTTTGGTGTGAATAGTAGATGTACTGCAATTGCAGAAGTGTGACAACCCTGAGTTAGTTTAGATTTCATTGAATTTCCACTTGGAGAAAAAAGGGCCTTTTTTCCACGATTTTTTGGAATATAATAAATATTTTATTTTAAGTCCTCCATGACCTTTCTTTAGATCGTTAAAAATATCTTTGATAATTAAAGGAGTGGTTTAAAATGAAGTTTAGACAAAATGTCTTCTCAACTTTTATCTAAAAAAAAAATGAAAAATGTATTTAAAAAAATTTACTAAAGTGGTAACCACGATGACTATGTTCCTTGCCATTGCGATGCTTCTAAAGATCTTTGGCAGATGGTGGTGTGGTCAGTTTCAGTTTCATCGAAGTACGACACATAGTGGTTGGTTTCAAGCCCCTATATTAGTACCTAACCTATACCTATGCTTGATATTCAAGATTGGTAGCTCTCAAGAAAGGTAAGTACTAAGTAATCAAAAAAGAGACTTTACTCTTTAATTCTACATTACCTACCTATACTGCCAGTTAAGCTGGTTCACTTATCAAAAATCAACAACTTTATAATCCTATATGAAGGTAAAAGACACAAAGAAAAACATTTCTTGTTCTTATTGTAAAATACTTCAAACCGGAACGAACACAAGAGGGGCGCCAAGTGCAGTGGTAAAACATTGGTAAATAAAAAAAATAAAAAGTCTTGTTGAACTAGATTCTTATCAGCAGCTCAAACAATTGAGTCGTATATACTTTTTTTCATTGGAACTAAACCTTTGTGTATAATGGACAAACAAACAATAAATGCCACACCTGTCAGACATTAGATACCGAAAAGTAATTTCAACTTGATTCTAAGAATCGACAATAGTCCAGTGACTGCAAATTCAAAGTAGGTATAATGAAACGGCCGTGGTTGAAAAATTGAGTTACTCATTGCTTGTGTGCAAACAGAATCAGATTTATGTCGGTAAAAATATGTACGTTTTTTATGATTTAATTTTTTTTGTTTTTTTGAAACTATCTACGAGGCAGCATCAATTTGACATTTTTATTTGTAAAATAAAAGTAAGAAAATGCTCGTGTATAAGAAAGCCTTAAATGTTCATACAATTTGAAAAAATATATAGAATAGAATAGAAAAATTAATTTAGTTTTCATTAAGAACTAAGATTTCTAGGCTGGCCGAAAGTACGCCCTCACCACCGACAGTTATCGTTGCAAAATATGTTCTTAAACGCAATAACGCCAAAGGGAAAAGCATCATAATTACATAATTTGGAAATGTCGCCCAATTGTTTCTGTAAATTTTATTTTACGATAATTCCAAACCATTCAAAAAATCAATTACCCCTGGATATAATTTTTAATTTCTGAAAAGTCTTAATACAGTCAAAAAAAATTTAGTTGTTTAAAAAGAGAATTGCTTGAATTAAACTATTGAACAATGAACATATTTTAATATTGACGTTTTTGACAATTATGTAAAAGAATACAAATATTACAAAAACAATTCGTTTCGAATTTTTCGGGTTAAATAACCGAATTGATTTGGGCTTTTTTTTTCCTTATTTTTTATTAATTCTGAAAAAAAAAACGCTATAAACTTTTACTTTTAAGGACCAGTTTCAATTTATGTGATTTTCTTTGTGAATATTTGTTTTGAAACACTCTGTCACAAAAATTAGGATCACAAGTTTGTATGAAATTTTCAAATCCACGTCGATAAGCTAGAAAAACCTTCTTATTTTAAAAACGCCTCTGAACGATTATGCTGGATTTTTTTTCTGGGTTTTTGTAAGTTTTTATGTAAATTTATCATCATCGGCTTGACAACCGGGGTCCGGCTTGGCCTCCTTCAACAAGTCCCTCCACCTATCCCGGTCTCGAGCCGACGCCATCCAGTTGCACACCCCAAGGCGTCTGGCTTACGCCATCGCTCCAGCGCAAGCACGCCGTCTACCACGCTTTCGTCTACCATAGAATGTACTACAAAGAACTTATCAAGCCGGTTCCTCTTCTCTCAGGCGAGCTAAGTGCCCTGCCCACCGGAGTCTACCGAGCCTAATTTTTGTCACTATGTCTGCTTCAGGTAGATTGCGTACAATTCATGATTGTACCGTCTCCGGAATCGTTCTTCCTCACATATGGGACCAACAATTCTCTTTAAGAATTTTCTCTCGAACGCGGCTAAGAGGTCGAAGTGTCTTTTGACACCCAAGTCTCGGACCCATATACGTGAGTACTGGCAGGACCGTGGTCCTGTACAGCAGCAGTTTTGAAGTTATGGTGAGATTTTTGGATTTGAAGAGCTTTGAAATTAATTGGGGAAAGTTTTTGTACAAATGAACCGTATACATATATGCATAATATTTTTTGAACTTTTGAAAAATTTCACTTAAAAATTATTAAACCTACATTTTTTAACGGTAAAGATCTATTTCAAACACCAACTCCACAGTGGGAAGGTGTATTTGGAAACTTCGATTTCTGAAATCATATACATTCTGATTCTATTCGCTTTCTTGAGTACAAATCAGTTGTGAAATTGGAGTTACTAATGTTTGAGGTGGTATATATTTCTACAACCTAGCCTTTTAAAAAAATGTTCCACATACGCCCCCTTTGTCCCTAACTTGGTCGCATGAGAGCAGGTTGTCTTAAATATGATTAAAAGGTAGATTAAAACTAAAAAGCCAACTTTCTTAGCAGAAATTTGGAAACCTGTATATACATATTCTATATTCGTAAATGCTTGTTTTAAATAGAACACATCTATGTACCTACATATTGTATGTTCTTCGCGACACTCATACGTATTCTGTTTTCGAAGACCGGAGCACACGTGTAACATTTCTATTAATTTGACTCGTCACAAAGAAGAGCAACTAGGCAACAACACACGTCAAAAATGTCTTAATTTTTTTTACTTTTCAAACACGTACTCTAACACAACGGATAATCATCATCAAAATATTTCCGACAGCTCTCTCAGAACTCACAACCTACTTATTTATTTTCCTACAGCTACCTTCCCTCCCCCAAAAAATAAAATAAAAGACAAAAAAAAAATCCCCGAAAATAAAACAATCAAAATAACTTCTACATTCATCACTGCAATTAAATAGAGATCAAGATATAGCCATTACGCATATATGAGGCCGTCAGTGCAATAGTGGCGTAACCCACTTTTTTTCAAAAATGAGTTTTTCATGAAAATGGGAGCCTTAATATATCTATTTAAATACAAAAATAGTTTTATGCAGCTATCTACACTCAAAACTAGATGGCACTCAAAAAGGTGTTATTGCATTTTATAATTTGATCATAGTTTGAGTGCAATAGTGGCGTAACCTTCATACTTCTCTTAGAAACTGTTTGCTTTGGTATAGATTGAGACCATTTGCTTTGGTATACATAATATGGGCAGTGAAAAAGTTCACATGTATGTTTGGAATGAGTTTACAGCGTCAAGAGGGGACCTCAAGAAATTGGGTCTTGTTTTATGCATTATTTAAAAAACGTACATAGGATGTTCTAAAAAAAGTAATATTCTGTCTAATGTGGGGCCAAAATAGAAATATAAAACTTTCCTTGTTGCGCCAATTTATGGTATCCCATCCCGATTATATGGTTGAAGAAAATGACCATAAATTTTTTGTTAGTGGCCATTCCTATTTGCCATCTGACCAAGATTTTGGTTTAATAGAGAAGAATAAAAAATTTTATAAATTTTTATAATCTTCGTCCCAAATGATTGGGTGCATTTCATTTCCTCGGCCAGAAAGAGAAACTCATTTGAAATTTTGAAAATGACTTCATCTGATTTTTTTCGTCGAAATCTCTGGAAGAAAATATCACAAACAGGAAAATGTCCATTTCCAACTCCAAGGTTGAATGGCTTGAAATTCAGTAATTACATTTCGAAAAAAATAAAACATTGTCAATTTTGTTCCAATGAAATTGATGTTTTACTCGAAGAGGTAAATGTAAAAAAGAGACAATCCGTGGATATTAAAAAACTCAACGAGCTTGAGGAACCTAAAATAAATGATAAAAAAAGGAAGACTTAATAGAACTGCTTCAATTTATACCACCAATCCATCACTTTTTTTAAAATAATTTAAAAACGTCAACAGGTATTCCAATTAAAAAATTGGACGTTTTATCAGATTAGGAATAAAATCATTAAAAAATAAGTAAAAATGTACACATAATTTTTTGTTGTTAAAATATTGAACTATGAAAGAAATAAAAAAATAATGTAATAAATTTGGCGTAACCTTTCTTTTTTCTTTATTTTTAATGAAAACCATGAATGCAATAGTGGCGTAACCCACTTTTTTTTCCAAAATAATGTTGAATTAAAAAAAAAGAAGCTTGTCCTACAAAGTATGTCCCTTTTCAAACTCTTCTACGTTTTTAGATTAATCAAAAATGTCAAAGCCAAAATACAAAAAATGTTTAAAGAAACCCTGTTTCTTAAATCTCTCGTAACTCTAAAGTGAATTTTATGGGTTACGCCACTATTGCTCTCACGGCCTCATATGTATGTACTGGAAATTAAAGGTAAAAAAAAGAAGAAGACAAAGTTTCTATTGAACTTAATGCCAAGTCACGAAACACCTTTTCTTCTTCTTGCCTCGTGTGATACCCTGAAGCTCATTCAACTGTAACCCGTCTCTTATAATGTGGATGACGTATACGAGTGTATAAATGTCATTTTAGTTCATTTGAAGACAACAACAACTACTATCTGCAGCCAACATAATTCCTTGGAATTTTTTAATTTTTTTTTTCTTTTTGTTCAGCTTGTCAGCTAGCACTCATCATTATCACGTAGAAATAGAAACATAGGCATAGATACGAGTATCTAGCATTTTGGTCGTTGGTCGAGTACTTGAGTAAATATACAAAGTATTTTGTGTAAATGAGCATGTTTCATTCGCTTTTACTATCTGCTCTGCAACTTTGATTCCGTGGTCCTGTTGAAGTTCTTTTTATTTTCTGTATTTTAAGCTGTAAATGAAACAGATACGCACAACACAAAGCGTGCAACCTTACACACATCCTAAGTGCAATCGTTGCATGTCAACAGCTTTGGTCTTCTCGGTTTACATATTAATGGTTGCCAACGTAGATCACATACAGAAAATAGAAATTAATTGTTATAGGGTGTTTTTTTTTATGGAATTAAACAGAGATGAATTTTTTTTTAATTTAAATGAAATTGACTTTATTCGAAAGATAATCTTTTGGCATTTCACAATTTTAATGTGATTTCTGGCATATGACCGTCACGGCTAGCTTGGACTTAGTTTAATCTGGAGGTCCAACTTTCCAACATTTGTGTCCGTATATTGGCAATAACACCGAGAATTTGTCCTCCAAGTGGTCGATCGTTTCAGCGACTAGCTAGCACACATATCCCAACAGCGGCGTTTGATCGCACGATCTTTGAGGGTCCGAAACGTGTTACCAAACGTTTCCATCAATAAATTAATTAGGACATGAGCTGTGTGACATGTTGCGCCGACTTGTTGAAAACAAAACTCGCACATAGTTCAATGAAAATGTCAGTAATCACGGCTCTTAACGGTCGTCATTGGCTGTAACGTTCTGGACAGCATAATTTTAAAGTAGTACGGACCAATGATTCCACCAGCCCATAAAACATACCAAAAAGTCAGTTTTTCAGTGGATTCAGTTTCTTTGTGGATTATCTTCACTTTAAATACGGCAATTTTGTTTATTAACGTAGCCATCCAACCAAAAATGAGCTTCATCGCCACCGTTGACCGTAAAATGCACGTAGTTTCGAACTTTCAAAATAAATTTCCACAATTTAGAAGTATTGTTGAGGTGTCAGTCTATTCATGATGAAATGTCAAACAAAAGTCACTTAACAGCTGTTAAAATGGCAGCCAGTTAAAAAAGTGTTGACAACTTAAACTTCTAATGATAGGAAAATTCGAGACACTTTAGGCAATACGAGTACAATTGCAGTCAAACGCGTGAGTAGAGGAACAGCCCAGGGTGGTGTCTTTTCACCTCTTCTATGGCTTCTGGTCATGGATGCAATTCTCGTTAAATTAGAGAGATGTGGAGTGAAGGCGGTTGCATATGCTGATGATTTGATACTATTGGTGACAAGAAAGTTCACCCCTCTGATTATTGAAATCACGGAGATTGTTTTGAAGAAAGTTAGCAACTGGGCCACGAATTGTGGACCAGGAGTTAACCGAAGTAAAACTGAACTGATGCTCTTTACCACCAAAACTAAAGTACCCCCTTCAAGCTACCTCGACTCAACGGCTAAATTCTATCATTTTCTTCGAGTGCAAAATATTTGGGAGTTATACTCGACCTACTTTCTACGCCTGCAGCAAAACTTTCGGCAAAAAGTGGGGACTTCAGTCAAAGATGATTTTGTGGACGTACATAGCCGTAGTACGACCAATCTTAACATATGGTTCGATTATGTGGTGGCCTGCCCTTAGCAAAGCTTATAATATTGATAAGCTAAGAAAGTTACAGAGAACAGCTAGCGTTGGCACTAAAGGGGCCATGCGTACATGCCCAACGGATGCCCTAAATGTTATTTTGGATCTTCAACCACTCGACAATTTTATGAAAAGAGTGGAAAAGATTGGGAATATGACATCGACGTGACGATAGGTTTCGACACAACCATCTTTACTGACGGCTCAAAGATGGAGTGTGGTGCTGGTTCTGGGATCTTTTCTTTTCTTTTAGGGAAAAGTAGCTAAATCCTTTCGGCTTCCTGATTTTGCTAGCGTTTTTCAGGCTTAACTGCTAGCAATAAGGGAGGCATGTAAGATGCTTAAACAAAGCCCAAACCAAACCGAAATGCGGCAATCTTTACAGTCTTTAGACAGTCAGGCAGCTCTCAAAGCCATCAACTCGATCAACTCGGCTACATCGTCATCTAAATTGGTCCAGCAATGTCGCGATGAGCTTGTGAGCCTGAACATTAACCTCGTTGTCACCCCGATCTGGATTCCGCGTCATAGTGGTAACGAGGTTAATGAACGGGCTGATGAGCTAGCCAGGCAAGGATCGGCTCTTCAAGGCTCATTTGCGGAAATGGTTAACATTCCTCTTGGTGATATGAAGAGAAAAATCTGTTCTGTCTATCAAACAGAATCAGATCGAAGGTGGAGCAATTCACCCAACTGCCTTATATCTAGGAAGATATGGCCCAAATATAATAGAACCCGTACAAACGATCTTCTATGTAGGCCCAGGCAAGACATAGCCAGGGTTGTTGTGGTATATAGCAGACATTGGCCTATAGGAGTTCATGCAGAGAAATTTGGCATTCCTCACAACACGTTTTGCCGTAGTTGTAGTGACCAACGCGAAAGGGAACCAATAATCCATTTCCTCTGCAAATGTCTTAGGAAAAGCATTCTTTCACGAACTCAATGAGCTATCTGAGAATAAAAACAGAGATCTGATCTTTTTTCTCAATGCGACAAAATGGCTCTAACTTACTTCGCTGTGAAGCTTCTCTGTAAATCTTTCCCTTTCAATCATAGGTCAAATGAGTTATGGTATCAAAACGGCGGTGATTAATGACATTTCAGCAATCTCGACAGTGTCTTGATGAATTTTGCTGAAATTTTACAAAAACACCGCACTCAAACGGTATTTGTAGGTTAGTCAATATTTGATTATAATTTTCTTTATGAGAAGTATTGACATGGATAAAAGAATCACGTATCTGACTTATTGAAAAATCCTCCCTTGGCAACAATGGTTATTTATATCCCCCTTAAAATCTTTGTGGTTTTTATTTTGTTCTAGAATTCATTTTTGTCACTGCCCCGAGGCGGTGTTGTCCTTTAATGTTCTGTGTATATATTTTCTTTTTTTTGTTTTGTTTTATAAAACAACAACTTTGTCGGCACTCACTTCAAGTGGAGTACATCTTTCAGATGAAGGGTACATCAGGTGCCCTCTCCATGCACCGCACACGTTCGATTTTGTTCGCGTATATGTTTGCATATATACAAAACCACTGCGACATGGTAACGAGGTGGAAATGAATTTGAACAAAAAACAAAAAAACAAAGTAAAGTAAAATTAAAATAAAAGCAACAAAATAGACCAAGTGCCGCCGCTGGTGCTTGACTGCCTGACACATATCCAAGAATCCATCACTCAAAATTCGAGAGAAAGGAAGGTTTTTTTTTTTTGTTTTGTTTCTTGTTGTTGTTATACCTAGGCGCACACGACCTACAACCAACAAAACACGTGTGGTGCCGATATGCCGCCTCCCTGGTGCATTTATTTGTACAAAGGTAGATGGTATGTTATATAGTCAAGCAGCATCAACTTGCTTTAACAGCAGCACTCAGTGCCATATACAAAACTAGGCTGCCTATATTTTTAAAATGTGCATATTATGGAGGTATTTCTAGGCAGAGGCTGTGCATATGTTTGGCATAAATGCATCGCAAAAATATAAGAGGTTTATTGGTTATTCGGTGAAGGTTTTCTATTGTGCAAAATACGTTTTTTTTTCGTTTTTGATTTTTAGATTGTTTCGATGGATATCCAGCGCTCGCGAAAATAATAATACTAACATTCCTAAAATAGTATTATTTTTTTACTTTTAAATCATACACTTGACACTAGTGTCTTTTTTTGACAGCTTCATTAGCCGCGGATAGAAGTTTCGTATAGGAACAATTTTAATAATTTTTTTCAATTCTATTTGAACATTTTAATGACTAAATAAATGGATACCAAGATACAAAGTTTAATGCAAATATTAAGGAAAATTTTTGGATTACTGAAAAAATTTGAATTCGAGATTTTGATCAAACTTGACATTTTTTTATGATAAGGCAGTCGAAAGAAGTGGTTCTCGTAATTCTCTCTGTCTATCGGTTCATTGCGCTACAACCTAAACGGTTTTTTTTTAATTCTTTTTCAAAACTTTGACATTGAAAAATAATTTTTCAAAAACTGTTTTTTAGAATAGATTTATTCAAAAACAAAATAAAAGAAGAAGGCTTTTCAACAAGGTATCGCATAGCATTGTGGATGAAGCCGTTGGTTTTAAATATTTTTTTTTCCATTTGAATTATTATAAACTTGACGTTTCTAAAAACTTACTCGAAATGATAAAATCAACAACTCAAGAAAACAACTCAAGGTCTGGCTATCCTAATTGAAGTTCATCAATTGCAATATGACAAACTATTGCGTTGTTAACAATGGTTTCTTTTCTCTGTCCTCGATGTTCGAATCCCGGTAACGGGAAAAAGTTTTTCAATTACCTGATATTAAAATAGAGACTAAATAAATTCCAACCTTTATTTTCCAGTTAATAACGTTACCTACATATTTTGAGAGATTATAGTTTTGCTTATAAAGGGTGTCCCAACAAGAACGCAAGATTTAAATTTTAAATAAAACGCAGATATTTAAAAAAAAAATCCCGAATTCTTTATTATATTGTAAAGTAAACATGATGAGGTTATGTATGGAACAACACATCGGGCAGGTGGCCGGGCGCGGCTTTGCTGGCATATGTACGCCATCTTTTAATGAAATTTTAAATGACCGTTTTGCATAAATGCTGCGGTATTTCATTAATGCAGCGTCCAATATCCTCTTTTAAAGCTTGAGTCGTCGTCGGCTTATTCGCATAAACCATCGACTTCAAAAAACCCCAAAGAAAAAAGTCCAATGGTTTTAAATCGCACGATCTAGGCGGCCAATTCTGGTCTCCATAACGCGAAATAACACGACCGGGAAATGACTGATGCAGCAATTGAACTTCCTTCGCTGTGCATGGTCAGCTGGCTTTGGTTCCTGAGGCAATTGAACTTTGTATGCACGAAGATGCAAAACTTTCGTCAAAATTCGCTGCATAGTGGATTTGGAAACACCAATTTGCTGAGCTCTGTGTCGAATTGAGGTGGATGGAGTTTGAGCGACATCATCACGTACAGCTGCGATATTTTCGGTCGATCGACCTGGTCGAAGGTGCGTTGTTGTCTTTAAATCAGTGACAGACCCAGTTTCAGCAAATTTTTCCATTAATCGCTTTACAGTTGAATCTTTTGGAGCATTATTGTAACCCCAAATTGATCGCAATTTGCGAACTGTAGTCGCAAAACTTTCACCATTTTGGTAAAGCAATTTCACAATGAGAATGCGTTGTTCATTCGTGTAGGGCTCCATTTTTATTAGATAACCTTATGCCTTCTACTAACAAACAATAATAATTGTTCAAATGTCAAACAATGACAATCTTGCGTTCTTGTTGGGACACCCTTTATTTATCGATACTTCAAATTTTGGAGATTTCGAATTTTGAAAGTGCAAAAACAAGTTGATTAGTTTTCGTTAATTTGATTAATACTGATGGGGTGTATTTTGCTAATTACTCAATACAAATTTTCAGTATTTGAGTACTTTCAAAATACTGGCGATGAATGTTTCAAAAAAAAAAATATATTTTAAATTTCAAAATCAAGTTCTAAATAAATTATTTAAAATTAATTAAAATTTAAATCAAATTTTAATTTGTACTAGATACGGAATTATAAAAAAAGTATTAATAGTTGCATAAGACAAAACCACCCACTCGAAACAATACAAGTTGCAGTTCAATCTCCCTTCACGGATGATTGAGCCCATATTTCTCAAACTCTGCAGATGTTTTATATTTTTATATTTATGTAAGTATAGATAGAATTATCGTTAGGTATTTGGATTTTTGTCCTCCTCTTCAATTACAATGTCACTTAATCCATACCACTTGAGACACGCTTCCCTTGCCATCAAGAGAGCCAAGAAATCAATCCATAAACTCGTATAGTGTATACAGTATAGAGCCCCTAACTAATTTGAAAGAGAAAATTTCAAGGATAATTGATTTTGTGTTTTATATTCAAAGATATACCGTTATAGGTACAATTCAAGAGGCTCTTGAGTTTGTTGACATCCTTATTGCTGGCTGTTGAGATTTAATTGGGCAGGTGGGCGACAAAGTAATTTATAACAAAAATTGGAGGCATTTTTATTTTTTTTTCTATGGATACTTAATTAAGGTATAAATGGAATTTATTCAATTGTAAATATACAAATTAAAAAAAAAATGAAAGCAAACAAAAGCAAATAAATTATATAATGAAAAGCAATTTTTATGGCTTCCATTTGGTATACAGGTAGGAGTAAGCAAAGCACCTATCCCATCGTGCTTCCGACGCGATGTTATAGACGACGCGACGCGACAATGGACTACAATAAAGATCCATAATATATATAAATTGGACGAGGGAGGCATATTATTTATTCGAAAGTAATTTTCAAAAGAAATTTAATCACAAATTAATTTGATGTTTTGACGACAAAGTTTCTTGTTTCAATTCAATATACATATCAATGGATTCCTCATCATCGCGCATGGACGAGTAATTTGATTATTATTAGCAGTCAAAGCTTATTTATTTATAAGTGTGGGAAGGAACCTAGGTACCTATTTATAAATTTATCAGAAACAGTAAAAGGGTCATGATTTATGAAAGTTTACTAAGTTTTTTTTTTAACTTTTTTGAAGATTTTTTATTTTTTTTTTTGGTTGGGATAAATTGGTCATTTTATTATTTCAATTTTGTTATATTCGTCAGCAAATCTTTGGAAAAATTCATTTTGATGCATTCGAATTTAATCGTTTTCGAGAAAATTTGAAATTTTTGAAAACATATTTTTTTTTTTAATTTTTACCTATGCGTACCTTCAATAATTTTTTAATTGAATTTTTTTTTTGCTAATTAATTATATGTTTTAGTATAATACAAATACATACCTACACAAAATTTGATCAAAATCCTCGAAACCGTTTTCGAAAAATTTTAAGTCACCATTAATATCGTCCTCATTTCAATTTTTTTTGTTGTTTTAAAATAAGCTCAGAATTATTTTTGAGAAATTTAAGATTTTTGTGAAAATTAAGGTGCTGAATACTTTTTTTTAAATTAAGATGCTTTTTCAGAAAAAAAAATATTGCAATCAGATGAACTGTTTTTGATAAAATGGAAATTGAAAAAAATTATTTTATTAGGGAGGTAACGATATACCACCAACATGAGATAATGTTTATTTACATTTATTGAATTTTTTTTTTCAAAAATAATCTTGAGATCCGTTTTCGAAAAAAATCTGATTTTCCAGAAAGTCAAAAATCAAAAAACTATGTGGAGATACGGCCTAAGAAAAACTACACAGCATACACTAAATTTCAAGAAAACCACCCAGCTACCTGCTTAGACGTACATATGTATGTAGCTGTAGTTCAACGCGGACAGACAGACAAGTAGAGCAGATTGCGAGACCCACTTTTTCGACTTTCCTATCATGTTTGATCTAAATTTCGGATTCGATTTTTTTTTGACAAATCCAAAACTAGCCCTACAGTCGCAAGAAATTGAGTTCAAGAGTAAACTGATGAGCATTCCTGGAAGCGTGAGAATTACGGTTGAATCGTTTAGGCGAGGAATGCAACTGGCTATTTCATTAGACCACTTGAAACTATACACCGGTGTTCGAGTGGCGTAAAAGTATCGATGATGTTCCTGTCTCCGATCATTTTGAAGGCTGGTCTTTGTATACTGTACAAGAGGTTTAAGTAAGTTCCTGGAGCACCAGCCCAGAGATGGGAGTTATACTCAAGCTTTCTGGAAACGAATATGAAAAGTTAAGGTTGCTATCGTCAGCGAAACAATTTAATGGGTTAGTAGTAGCAGAAAGGAGATTATTAATAAAAATGAGAAAGAGTGTACGAGACAAAACAGAACCCTGTGGCACACCAGCATTTATGTTGTGGGTTTCAGACTTGAATCCGTCTAATACTACTTGTATAGAGCTATTCAAAAGAAAGTAACTAATCCAACAAAGAAGGGTTTCATCGGTACTAAAAGCACGCATTTTCGATAAAAGAGCAGGATGCCAAACTTTATCAAATAATCTTACTTTCTACAAAACGATGTAAAGATTTGTTCCACTGTTCGGTGAGATAAACCGTCAAGTGACCAATGGATCTATTGCTGCGAAAGCCGTATTGCAGGTTATTAAGAAGCTTTCGATCTTCGAGATATTTCTTGAGCTGATAATTTATCAGCGTTTCCATGACCCTGAAAAGTAGGGACGTAAGTTGCACTTATTGTGCGGTAATTAGAGGGTGAAGAAAAAAAAATAAATAAAGGTTTCCGAAAATGCGTTTTAACATTTTACCGTATTTCTACTAATTTTTAAAAATCGCAAAAAAAAA
The DNA here is from genome assembly GCA_958431115.1 of Syrphus vitripennis. NCBI lineage: Eukaryota > Metazoa > Arthropoda > Insecta > Diptera > Syrphidae > Syrphus > Syrphus vitripennis. The sequence goes on from OY288109.1 coordinate 17,470,532, forward strand.
TTATTCAGACAGAAGCATTTTTTATTTGTTCTTAAACCAGCTAAAATCTTACCATAGTGAAAGCATCCGACATTTAAAAAAAAAAAATCATATTCGGATTCAGCAACCTCAAAAACATAGAGCAAGAAAAAACTCAAAACAATTTGGAACTAAAAAATTCTATAAACTACTTCTTACTACTTCTATATAGACAATGTCGTTTTTTATAAATAAAATTAAAATTTTTTTTTTAAATAAAATTAAACTACTGACTGCCTATTACCTCTGTCACGAGAGTCATGACTTCCCCCCTGCCCCCCCTTGAACCCGCCATTGTCAACAACAAAATATCGAATTATTCCCTGAATCACTCTAAAATTTTGGCCTCATGTAGACTTGTGTAAAGTAGCCTTACCAAAGCCCCAAATTTGGCCTTATGTCACAGCACCGCTGTACACAATAGACACAAATGGATACTCGAATAATACTGTTCTATTAATCATGAACAAACAGTTACCTACTGTTCTCTTTTTCCTTATATGTCCAACCCACCAACAACGGATTCCATAGAGATACATTCAAGTATAGTAAATCACAATTCAAAGGCTATTTTATCCTGATTTCCACGTTGTTTACCTCTTCAAATATTTAACAGAACCTGCAGGAACATGACTGCATGTACAATAAATAGAAAATCCCAACTCTCCATTTATACAGTTCCTTCGCGCCAAACATATCAACGATTCCCTATATAACGTCAGAGGAAACCAATGGCGGATGTATATGCACAAAACATACACCGAATCGGTTTTGCCATCCTCTTGATGCGCTTGCATTGCGTATACTCGAGCTAAGTGCTTATTTAATGTTAATTAGCGGTTACCTGTTTGCCGTGGACGAACATAGAACTATTATGTAAAATCTAGCTACCATTGAATTCCAGTAACAATATATTCATTCATTCTATTTTGCCTGTTTTGTCTCTTAACTGAGTTTTCCGATTCGAAAAATGTGGTCAAAAAGCAAAAGTCCACTTTCTCTTCTCTTATTATGTGTTTCCACATTTATTGAACTTAAATTACAAGCAAAACCACAAATACTATAGAGCTATCGTCGAACGATGCAAAAATCAGTTTAAATTGTGCAAAATTTAATCCTTAAGCTTGGATTAAGGCAAAGGGAAGGACATCAGGAGAGGAGAGGCTGGACAGAACAGACTATAGAGAAAAAAAATAAAGTTCCTAGAATAAACAGGCATCAGAAGGACATCGTTCCCATTTGTGTCGAAAATTCGATTAAAATCGCTTACAAAAAGGAAAGGACACAGAAAGGACGAATGACGATGGCGATGATGACAACGACCGACGACATCGAACGAACACCAACAACAAACCTTACCAACGACACATTCAGAAAGAACCGTGGAAAATGAAAATTTAATTTTAATCAAAATTTCAATTGATCCTATTGAACTTGAGAGCGTGGAGCATGGGTCATGATGCGGGCTATATAGCTTTTGAAGAGTTTTACTATATAAATATAATATGGCTTTGATGAGATATACACCTCCATATACGCATATATAGATTTTTGTCCATTCCTCCCAGGATTTATTAAGGACAGCATTATATTATATTTGTTTCAGAATTTTCATCATCATACACCAAACCTTATGCCCATCATCATCGACCATTGGTCCATTCCCAATATCCTCATCATCGACGACGACGACACGACTACCAAGCTACGACACCAGCTTGTGTCCATCAGGATAGAGAGACCGACCTAGACTTTGGCCTTCGTTTTCCATTCCTTCGACATGTCAAGCAGATGAAAATCTAATTTTCGGCTGAATGTATTCACAATTGATTGAATGCTCTGGGTTCATAATATTGGGGAGGGGGGAGGGAAGCTCTTTGTTTCATGAGGACTCAAGTTCAGTTATATAATGTATGTATGTATATAACCTCCCCTCATTATATTGATGGGGACAAGACATCCTATAATATATTGTGCATCTGCTGCTTCAATATTGAGTAAATTTTTTTTTTTGCTCTTCCTTTTTGACAAAATTTAATTAAAATTTAATCGCAATTATTGCAGCTATTTTTTTTGTAGCAAGGATATTTTTTTTTTTAATTTTTAATTTAACGTTGGGGTTGAAAACGCATTATCGGAGTATTATAACACTTTTGGTGGTTGTGTTTTTTTTTTTTTATAAAATTATAAGTCTTTTTGAAAAAGTGTCGAATATTGATATTTTGGATAATCTTTATAGAAAATAACCAATACTCATCCAGCTGGGAAGAGTACTTGCCTTTGCAACATGATTATGATGCAGAGTGGCCAGAAAGTAACTGCATGGATTAGAGGTGTATAATTTTCAAGGGGATCGATGGGATGCTTTCATTTTGATAAAAAAGTGACCGTCAAACCAAGAAACTCAGACCTCTTTCGTATCTTAGTTACTCAATACGGGACATAGAGCCAGAGCCCTCTCTAACTCTTCCCCAGTTGTGCTGATTATCTTCGACCGTTCTTCGCCCAGTGCTTCTAGATCACCCCGCTCCGTCTATCTGCCTGCCTGCGCGAAAGGGTTCCATTGAATCGCTTGACTCGCATTGCACTCGTTACCCTGTCGAAGTGGATGCGGCCAATCAACTGCCATTTACGTCTTCGTATTATCAGAGTCAATATGGGTTCCTAACCTGTTCTACTATGAAGTTCATTATAAGAGATAGGATTTGGCCAGAAAATCCTCACAATATTGAGCAGACATCTTTTATTATGGAACGTTTGCAGCTTTCCTGTGATAAAGCGGATATGCGACTTTCCAAAAATGATGCATCTATAAATAAGAACGAATTCAACATTCGAGCAGAACAGGCACAACTAGGTCATGAACTTATAGAGTTGTCTCTCCATATTTTGGACAGCATTCCGAACGCAGTCTTTGCTTTCCCGATCTGACTGTTAATATCTAGTTCGTATCCGATTTTAGTAGAGAAAGTACCAAGATATGTCCGATTTTTCTAGTTTTTTGCACCCTGAAAAAAAACCCAATAATCCAAAACGACCATCTCTTAAAATATCAAAAAAATAACTCAAGAGGCCTTACTTGAAGAGGTACAATTTTTCTTTTGAACGTTACCTAATACAACTTCGTATCGAAATGAACTTCACTCGAAAATTCATTTCGATTCGAATAATTCTCACAGATGTGATTAAGTTATTAGGCATACCGTTCGAAGGGAAAACTTTTGATAGTTTCTTCAATTTTATTTTTGACAAAGTTGTTTTTTGAGGATTTTTATGTTGAAAACACTTGGCAAAACTTTTCTTCTTCATTTTATTTTTCGACCAATTTTGACTCTCGCCGTTCATCAACACTTCCACTTAGATGTTTCCTGACATTTTTTGTTTTTGACAGAACTTTTTTTGACGATTTTTTGTCGGCTTTTTTTCTTTAAAACGAATTTCATAAGAGAAAAATGAAAAAGCAAAAAATTCATTATTCAATTTGCTAAAACTGGAGATGCAATACCATATTTTGAAAAAAAAAAAACGTTTCTTGTTAAATAATTTTTATAGTTACATGAATTTTTTTGAATTAACCTACAAATATTTTTATAAAAAAAAATTGGTATGATATTAATTTAACTTAAAACAATTTAGAAAAAAAAAATATTTCCCCGTTTTCAAAAGTTGAGTTTTCAAAAAAAAAAAATTTGCTTTGTTTTAAAATCCAAAAAAAAATATTTTTCTGGAAATTTTAATATATTTAATTTTTAAGATTAAATAGAATTTCTTTCAAAAAATTAAATTTGTATCAAAATCATAAATCAAAAATTCGGTTCTGAAAATGGAGTTTTTGAAAAATTATTTGTTGACCATACAAATCGCCAGAGTCATTTTCGAGATAAATATGATTTGTTAAGACAAGGTACTGGAAGGTACTGTTATTTTTGTCAATTCCGCATCTAGGGCATTTCCTTAAAACCTTAAGTCCAGACTGAAAAATTTAACCTTAAATTTGAACTCACGCACTGATCTCGGGCTTACTCGTATATTCTAATTGGAGATACCTTTTTCTTCAAAGCAAATTTCTATTGATACATTACACAACCTCAAATTATATCTGCAACTGAATCTCACTTTTAGTCTGACAAGATCCAACCATTTCTCCATCGTCCAACTACTTACTGTTAAAAGAAAGCCATCTACCAGGCAAATAGTGAAAACTCTATCACCCAATCACTTTCTCTTTTATTATTTTTGTATCTCTAGGAAAATATCCCGAATCCTAAAAGTATGCACAACAAAATTCAGCTTGATCTATATTTTCTTTTAGATTTCCCACCTCCCATCATTTATGGTCCAGAGTTGGAAAATTTATTATAAAATTCAATCCAATTAGTTTTCTAGAATCCCATAATAACTCAGTTATACGAGTATACTCGTATGTATAGATAAATATGCATTTTTTATTTCGTTATAAATTTTGTTCAATGTTCATTGCCGTCGAAAGCATTCAAAATATTTTTATTTCATTTGTCAGCAACAAGCCTTATACTATATACACAAATATGCGTAGTTATACATTGCATTATGCATCAGTATCAGTATCAACATCAGAGATAGATATAAAATAAATAACATTTAAATAAATTCCAGATGTTATTCACATCAATGACAAATTTGTTTAAATACATTTTCCAAATGCCAACAAATTCATCGAAATTTTCCGCAATATGTCATCGGCAAGCGAAAAAAAAATGGAATACGTAGCTGGCTGATTTTTTTATTTTTTGTTTTTAAAACGGATGTTGTAAATTTATAATGAAAAATAAAAGCGCAATTGGAGGAGGTGGTTTGGAAAAATTACATTTTACCATTGCCTGGAGAGCGAATGGAAGAAAGTAGCACAGTGATGTCAAAAGTGCTTCTTTTTGGTTTAAAAAAGTAAATTTGAAAAAAAAGCATTTCATTTTATTTTTAATATTATTGTTTCTTACTGAAGAAACTTGCAAACAAAAATTTCCTTAAATACCAAAAAAATTAACAATAGCCGAAATAAAAAGAAAAGATTCGTAAAAAAAAACACTTCGTCACACCAAGTGTACATTTTTTGAAAAGAAAAGTTTTTCAAAATGTAAATTGTAAAAATGAAGTTTTATCGAAAAAATGTTTGCTCTTAAAAAATATCGAAAAAAAAATTTTAAACAAATTGCAAAAAAAAGTTGGAAAAATTCCAAAAAGGAAAAAATTAAAATTAAACTTTTTTTAGGAAATGAGTTAAAAATATCGTTTTTAAAATAGAGTGTAGTAGTGAGCCTTGATTTCATTTCACTGACCAAACGTTTTTAGTTGACGCTGGAAGTCTTTTATAGCCCGTAGGTATTTTCAGTGGATCTTTCAGTTTAGTTTAGAAAAAACAAATATATTAATTCAACAAATATTTTAAATTTATACTGCCGCATAATTGAGATTTTTGAAAAAAAATTTTTTTAACATTTCTATAAGAGGTAGGTACCATCATTTTCGAAAAAAAATTATTATTAGAGATTGTATTAAAAAGCCGTTTTGTTCCAAATTTCGAAAATATGTAAAAAATATGTAAGCCGTTTTTGAAATATTAATTTTTCAAAAAATTATAAATTTTTTTTTTCAAAATTGAAAGAAAAGTCCTTTTAAAAATTTTAGAATTGAACAGTGAACACATTTTATAAGTTTTAGATGCTTTTGCAAAAAACTTTTATTACAATCAGATGAATTCGTTTTTGAAAAAATCAAAGAAATGATTCTATGGGAGGTAATGGTCCCTCTCCCCCTCCTACATTTTGGAATTTTTTTCTTATAAAAAGTGACCCAACAAATATTTATATAATTTTTAAAAAAATACGTCGAAATATATTATTATGATTTTCAAAAAAAAAATTAGGTAGGTATGTATGTAGGTACCGTTATTTTTTTTAATCTTAAAAAAATTAAAAAACGTCCAAGTCAAATGTGGTCAAAATCTCAAGTTCGATTTTTTTCACGAATCCAAAACTTGCATAATAGTCATTAGTGAAAATCTCAAAGAAAAAATTTGAAAAAAAAATTTAATTTTCTTGAAAAAATTGTCGAAGCAAAAACTTGAAAAACAAAATCTTAAAAAAGTATTATCTGTCAAAATTGTTTTTTTTTTTTTTTGTCAAAGAACAACCAACCGTCTATACTCTAGAGAGTCAGTCCCTCCTTCGTTCTTACTGATAAGTCTAATGTCATACCTAGGTGAAATTCATGCTAAGGTTGAGCCCATACTTTCAAAAAATAATAAAATTTATTGTTTATTTAATAAATACCCAAATAGATATAACTAACAACGACAGCACTGATCATAGTTGCACTATGTGCGTTGTTGTTTTAAAAAAAAATTCAAAATCCATCCGACCGAAATTCCGACACAATTAATCGACGGATGTCTTGTTTTTGGCTGAGATTTATACGGAAGGCTGCTTCATCAAATCTGGGCGTGACATTGCGGACACAACATGTTTCATATAGACACCCCAACGACACAAACAAAACACCATCAAGCTTGCTTGTCCACGTGTCACGCCGCAATGTATACTCCACATACATTTATAATAAATGTAATAAATGTGTGTCAAGGCAAGTTTCAAGCCTTCATCCATTTAAAGTTTTATTTTTCTTGCTGTTTCATAATGTTAAAACAAAAGTTCTGTTTGTTTTTATTTTGTAAAAAAATATCATCACACAACATTGACAGGAGGGGCGATTCTGAATGGGAGAGCTCAAAGCTGAACAAGTGAACATGACAATGACATGCTTTCGCGAGCATATTTATTTTTCAACACCAAAATGTGGTGGATTTTTTCAAAAACAAAAAAAAATATTTTTCGAGCCTTTTTTGTCTCAAAATGTGTCTGATTTTATTAATAAATATGTCACCAGGGCAGCGACGACGACGACGTAAAATTTGTTGCAATAAATCGCTTGGTTAGATACTTTTGATCTTTATTCGGAAGACTGGTGTGCTCCGATTGCTTTAAGCTAATGGAGTGCGATATTTTCCAGGGTTATTTGCAGTGCACATGGATTTTGTGGCTAGAATTGGGGAAAAGCAGAAGATTGTAAAATATTTACTTAGCCCCAAAATGGCGAGAAATGAAGATGAAAGCCGCATTATGATGATGGCATGATCTTAATAATCATGTGCGAAGAGAGAAGTTCATTAAATTTAAAGAAGGAAATGATGTTCTGCGAAAAGTTGCATTGACAAATTTATGGCTTCTGTTCTGAGATTACAAAACTTATTTACTTAGTTGAAGATGAAAATGAAAAATTCAACAAAAAATTGAAAAAAACATGCAATTTTTAAAATTTCAAAAATGTATTTTTTAATGTTTCCTTTTACCATTGTCTCTAATGTAATGGTGGCATCTCCTAGCTTATCTATATACAAGTGCTATTTTTTTTACTTGCGACTATAGGTACTATAAGGCACGTTTTTTAATCGTGCAAAAAATCGAACTCGAGATATTAATCAGACCTTATACATTAAGATGATAGAGAACCCGAGAATCTGTCTGTCTGTCTTTACCTCGGCCTACAGCCTAAACTATTGAAGCGATTTTCTTCAAACTTTGGACATAAGGTTTAGGGGAGATTGGCTAGAGGGGGAACCGATTTTTTTTTTAGCTCAAAAAATAACGGTACTTGTCATAGTACGGTTTAGACAAAACATTGTTATATCGAAAACTGCTCTAACGATTTTGATGAAATTTTTTAAATCGGGTTTGTCAAGTAATCTTTATAATTTAGTCAACAAATATTTTTGAAAAAGCCGGATTTTTGGTTTTCGGTTTTCTCTTCAGCTATTGGACGGATTTCGATGATAATTTTTCTTAAGGAGGTCCTATAGAATCCTAATAGTATTGCACATCAAAATTTTCAAAAAAATATTTTTTGTATTTAAAAATAATCATCTTTTTTTTTGAAAACTCAATATTTTGAAAACTTATAAGTATTTTTTTTATCAAATTACTTAAAAAATCATATATCCAGGGTGAGTCACGAGCAATGCGACAAAATGCTAGGGCGTGTAGGTTGCTTTGAGACAAGAAAAAAATTGTATAGGAGGGGGGTCTATTCCTCCCCGTTTAGCGGGGAGGGGCAATTTTCAAAAAAATTGACTTAAAATGGAAAAAAAAACTATTTAACTAACTATGTGTGATACCTTTTTGAAAAGCCAACAACTTTTTCTTTCATTCTGTTTTTAAATAAATCTATTCTAAGAAATAATTTTTGAAATATTAATTTTTAAAGTCAAAATTTCGAAAAAAAATGGAAAAAAAATTCAAATTCATTTTTTTCAAAATTTTACGTTATTAAGTGCTAACTTTAATTTCAAAATTCAATGCTGTTATTAATTTTAAGTCAAAATCAGAAAACCGGATGCAAAAATTTTATGTCGTTCTCAAGAAATTAAAAAAAAAACCGAAACCAACAAACCAAAAATTGCGGTTTTATTGTCCTTATTGTCCACCGAAAATGGGTTGGAAAATATTGCGGGTGTATTTTTGAACCATGAGAATAAAATTTGGTCAAAAATTTAATTGTGTAAAAGCTTAAAAGTTTTCCGTTTTCAAAAAATGTTCAGTCGACACTCAGGCTGCCTTAAAAACATATTTTTAAATTAAAAGTATTTATTATTCGGGTCCAAAAAAATTTATAAACAGAAATGTATTTCAATATTTAAAAAAAAATCTAACTAACTAAATGGCGAGAAAAAAATTAAAAAAAAAATGTGTTGGCCATAAAATAAATTCTTCTAAAAATAAAAAAAAAATGAGAGATAAAAAATTCTCAAAAAGAATATTATGTTAAAATCAACTCATCAGGCCATTAGTCCATATCCTATAAATGTTTTGCGCAACTAGCTACATTATTATAATAATATCAATTAATTACTCACATTTTCTAAGATTTTCCCAAAGATGCAGGACTACTGTAATAAAAAAAAATTAATTATATTTCATTGAGCGATCTCAAAAAAATTGACATATGTAAAGTTGAGACAGATGTTTAGAAATTTTTTTTTTATAATTAATTATAAAATTTTTAATGATTAATAATTTTAATCTTCAAAGCAAAATGGGAAATTCAAAATTAAGAAATTCAAATCAATTTAAAAAAAAAATCAGTCAAATTCTTTGTGAAAAATATGAAAAATAACAATTTTATTCTAGAAGCTGTCAAATTGATTTTTTGAGTGATTTTCTTCACTGGAAACACCACCTAGAGTCTTAGTAGGTCTCGTTCGATCTCGGATGCCTAGAAGCTAGCCTAGTCTTGGTTTCAGTGTCGTGGCCAGCCCTCAGCAAGATGAGGTCTTCTAAACTTAGATGCTAAATCTTTTCGCAATTACACTCTTGTTCTGCAATCAGAGTGGTAAAAAAGGAATCTACCAATTTTTTTGCTTAAAATTTAAACTCGATTTCAAAATATTGGGTTTTCAAAAAAAAGAAAGATTCTTTTCAAAAATATAATTTTATAAAAATTTTGATCGCATTCCGTTAAATCTTTTATGAGAAAATCGGAAATCAGAAACTCAGTTCTATGGCATGTACGTACCCTTAAGTAACGTTTTATTTAGTCGGAAAGAATTTCTGCTATTTAAAAAAGATAGTTAAATTTTTATTCGAAAATGGCGAAAAACGAGTTAGATTCGAAATTTGGTATTTGTGTATTAGAAAACAAATTGTTACGCAGTGTAATAAGAGCTCGTGGAAATTTTACAGCAACTACTGTTTAACACGCTCGATTTTATTCACGAGATTGGTTTGAAAATTTCTAGCATCGGTTTATCTATAATAACTCACTGGATATGTGTTCATATAAGTTTCTGTATATATTTTCTCTTTTGTTTTTTAATTCCACAAGGCCAAAGTATTTAGAATAATTTAAACTTAAATTTATAATTTCTTCTCTGTGTAGATAGTTTTCAAACTATTCCTGCACCCCTTTGCCACATCACTTAAAACCTATCAAAATCTAACTAACTCTCAATTGCATAAAAACCACATGCATATATAAAACTTTTATTTTATCATGTAAGGTGAAAAGTTGTAACATCCATATAATATTGTGAACCTAGCTATATCTCAGGTATTTTTGTATTAAATTAGAGCACAGCACCACTTTCGAAAAGTCGTGCTGTGAAGTATGAAAAATATTTAAACCAATGAGAGAATGGGAAAAAAATATATGGGACCATGTCTACCTGTCTACCTAGAGCCCAGAAACGAAACCTATTTCTCCCAAAGTAAAACAGATATTGAAAATATTTAAACTTTGTTGTTATTAAGAAAATTGCTTACTTAAAAAATTATTCAGTATTTTTTTGAAAAAAATATCCCCGACTTGTGATATAGTTTCAAAAATAGCAAAAAATAAAATGTTTCACTTCCAACTGATGAGTCGAGGTAAGGTTGCTCAATTTTTTCGGACTAAAGTCTGTTAAACGCTATTTTCAATCAATTATTCAACAAGTCCAATGAAATGGTGGTCTTCTGCACGGCTGATTTATTTCAGTATTGTGCGAAAGTTAAGGCATGATAATTTAGCAAACCTTGCATATTGAACTGACGGGTTGAGCCTCAGTCCACTTATGAGTAAGACCCTAAGAGCTTTCAAGAAGTGGAACCGTGAAATGTTAAGTTGACAACACTTTTTGAACTGGCGGCCATTTTAACAGCTGTTAAGTGATTTGTGTTTGACATTTAAACATGAATAGACTGATGACACCTCAACAACACTTTCAACACGTCCACACGTATAGCACACTACATGCATTTTACGGTCAACGGTAACGAAGCTCACTTTTAGTTAAATGGCTACGTCAATAAACAAAACTGCCGTATTTGGAGTAAAGATTATTCACAAGTATATGTTGAGGCACCGTTAGATACATCTAGAAACAATTGAGTGCTTGGTGTACTCTATCGGCTGGTGTAATCACAATAATCACTCAAAGATAGTTCCATTTTACGCCGCTAGACTATTTGTGGGATATGTGAAGACGCTGATAAGTCCATAACGATCGACTATTTGAAGGACAACATTTACTCCGTGCGTCACGTTGTTGCAAATATACGGCCCTACTTCTTACTTACTTACTTAGGTCCTCAGACCTTTTACGTCCGTGGTGTTCCCCTTGCTGGGCCTAGGCCCTCCACTACTCCTACGCGCCATCGTGTTCGGTTTCTGGAGATGTACCTCAGCTCTCTCCAACTCTTCCCCAGTTGTGCTGATTCCTCTTCGACCGTTCTTCGACAAGTACTTCTATGTCGGCCCACTCGTGGCCTTTTCGAAGCGTATGTCCAATCCACTGCTACTTAAGCTTTCGTATTATAGAGTCAATGGGTTCCTGACCTTTCTTCGCATGAAGTTCATCATTGGAGATACGGTTAGGCCAGAAAATCCGCAAGATGTTTCGCAGACATCTATTCACGAACGTTTGCAGCTATCTTGTGACAGTGGGTGTTACTTTCCAAGTGCTGCATCCATAAAGAAGCACGGATTCTACATTGGAGCGGAACAATCGTAGCTTGGTCTTTAAGCTTATAGAGGTGTTCCTCCATATTTTGAACGCAGCCTTTGCTTTCCTAATTCGGTTGGATATATCTTGTTCGGTCTCGCCATCAGTAAAGACAATAATCCCATTTAAAACTTTCTACCATCTCTATACTGGTTGTCCAGAAATATCTATTTGAGTAGATGAGTAAGTTCCAAGGCTGATCCTCTTTGTTTTTGCCGTATTGATCTTAAGCCCGACGCTTTCAGCTTCTCCTATGAGAGAATAAGCCCTACTTCTTACCATCTCTATTAAAACAGACTAAGAAGCCACTCTTGTTTGAGTTCTTTGTCATCGAAATTGCTGCTCAATTTTGGAATCGGTAAAAATTAAGTCAAGTATAAATTTAAAACAGTGCCATCAAACTGGTACCTTATCTTACAATAATTTTAAATTAATTTTTGTATTCAGACTTCTTCATTTCGGAATTATTATTAAATAGAATTATTCAAACATATACAATTACCTATAACGGTCCATATGATGAGTCCCGCTAGCTTCCATCATCCACAAACTATCAAATCATCAAATTCATGAAGATAAAGGTACTCTTTCTGCAATCAGCCATTCCGCCCTATAATCACACTTTACCATTTTCCTCACCACCACCGATCACATCAGTATGCGCTACAATGTATCGGTTTTGGTGTCAACCCACCAGAACCAGTATTTTATAAGAAAGGCTTCGCAGAATGTTGGTAGGAAAGTAAAGCTTGTTTTGTGCCTTAAAGGCAGGTTGCAATTAGTAAGGCATTTTACTTCGATTTTTTCTCAGCAACATTTTCCAATAAACATTCACTCTGGAGACGAAGTGTAACTTTTCTTTGTGTACAAAAGCACGATGTCTTGAAATAGAGAGGTAAGGTTTGGTTGGGTATGGGTAACCAGAGGCGGCTCAGGGCGCGCTTCGAGAGTTAAAAGTAATTAATGGAAATGTGTTGTTTTCAACTCGATCATTTTTTCAAGATGAAAAAAAAAATATTCTATAAAGGGTGTTTTTTTAGGAGGATAAAACCTTGAAATGGAAGATAATATTTTTTTTTTCGTTATAATTTAAATAAAAAGTGTTGCCAATTTAAAGTTTTATACTTCTAAAAAAAACCATCCTTCAGTAATGAAAAAATTTAGAACTCGCAAATGAGTTTCAGGGCCACTTCCCTACTTATAAAAATTAGTCGTTCCATATGATTTATGGGATTTTTTTTCTTCAGAGCTGATATATGTAACTACATATCCCAAAAATTTGATGCGAAAATTTTAAAGAACCTTAACCTCAGTTTTCTGCATTTTTTTATAAATTGTTGTGTTGTTTTTTTGTAAGGGCGCTTTAAATTCGTTATCGCCTCCGGCTCATTTAAGTCTTGCTCCGCCTCTGTGGTTAACCTTTCCATTTTAGCTTTGGTAATAGTTTACTATAGTAAAAATGTATAGGAACTAAAACTGAATTGGAGTTGCTAAAGTGATAGCTTCATTAGCTATGGCACCAGGTAAGCAATCTATAGAGAAGCTCTTTAGTGTTATTGTTATTAATTTGTTAGTTATTTGATAAAGTTCAACGACTAAAGTAAATTGTTTAAACTTAATTTTATTTATGAAAAATTGCTGTGTTGTTTTATAAAGGAGTGGTTTTTGGATAAATTTCTGTAGAGGAATTTCCATCGGTATATGATTTTAAGAGACGAATAATAATTCGAACATGATGAATACGGTGCTACCAAAAGTTCAGTACTACCTAAAATGGGGCAATATTTTTTTTTTAAATCCTCATTTTATTTTATTTTATTTTTTATTTTATTTTATTTTATTTTATTTTATTTTATTTTATTTTATTTTATTTTATTTTATTTTATTTTATTTTATTTTATTTTATTTTATTTTATTTTATTTTATTTTATTTTATTTTATTTTATTTTATTTTATTTTATTTTATTTTATTTTATTTTATTTTATTTTATTTTATTTTATTTTATTTTATTTTATTTTATTTTATTTTATTTTATTTTATTTTATTTTATTTTATTTTATTTTATTTTATTTTATTTTATTTTATTTTGTTTTATTTTATTTTATTTTATTTTATTTTATTTTAATTTTATTTTAAAAATATAACAAATTGCTTCTTGTCACCAAAAACATAATCCATTTGTTAATAATATTTTTCGTTTAAGGCTGAGTGCGTGAGAGTAATCCAATATTTTCGATCAATTAAGCACTAAAAAATAATCCTTTGACACAAAGTGTGGAAATGGATATACCTGTACTCCTGCTCCTCGAATACTTCTAGAGTTGAACGCATGACGTTGAAACCAATAATACCTTTGTACATGGCCTCAGTGTTATCGGTTCCATAACGCGATTCTTTAGATCCGCCCTGCTATGCGTCTATACCTATAAAATCACATTGACAAAATCTTTTTTTGCATTCTTTGCTCAAGAAATAAAACAACAACAAAAAGTTAAGGGTAGAAACAAATTATCATCATCATCTCATAGAGGTAGCGCAGCGCAAAAAGATCTCAAAAGTTTCCTCCTTTGATTCTGTATTTTTATTTCATCAAAGGATTTCACTTTATTCTTTTTTTTCGTCCTTCCTAGATTCCTAGAGTGGTTCTTCTCCGCCTTTATAGTCAATCCAATTTGGCAGAATGAAGTGAAAAAAAAAAAAATCTGAAAATTGTACGGTTTCGATTTTCAAAAGGAATAAAATCTCACTTGCGCCATATACTTCCACAGATTAGCATTTCATCGGGAGGATTGAATACAAGGCACCGAACAACACAGACAGAGTACAGGATATAATATATTTTGAAGAATAGGATCAACCGTGTTCGCTCCTTGTCGATGGTATTTTGTTCCACTCGATATATTATTCCGCTTTTCTTTTTCGTTTTCGTTTTCTTCTCCTTTGTCACTATTATAGGACGGGACTCTATAATTATTTATTGTCAACCTTAAACGTTTGAGGTATGAGTTTTATATGAATATGCAGTCCTCGACTTGGAATTGGAATATAGAGCTATTTTAACAATTCCCAGGATGTTGTGTGCGATAAATGGAGAAAAAAAAGTGTCCTCTTAAGATTAGACTCATTGAGTGTGTGAGCTTGTGCGATCCGCGAATTGATGCTAATCGATTACTGAACCGGAAACATGAAAGGAAGGTATGATTCATGAGACTAAGGATTTTTCAGTCGTAGTACCCACCTATCAAATGTTTTGTTTGTTATTAGGGATATGCGATATACCTGGCTACTTGGCTTCTTTCAAAAGTATTCCTTGCAACACTTCTTCCGGACGATTGAATTTTCAAAAGGGGCCTTAAATGGTCCTTATCAGATCGGATTGATGGAAAAATTCAAAAATTTTCTTGGAATCTGATTCAAAATTCAAGGTGCATTTTAAAGCGTCTCGACTCAGATAAAACTTCTAGAGTCCTGTAATCGATACTTTTTATGAAGAATAGATTTATTTTTGTTGGTATCAACAATTCTAAGTCTAAAAAAATCAAAAGTCCCACGGTTAAACATTGCCAATTGACCAAGGTAACATTGCCTTTCAATGGAGAAAATCACTGTTAGGTATTGTAAAATGTGATCAACAATCAACTGATACATTTATTTCATAAGGCAAACATTTTGACATCATTTTCCGGGAGTCGATTTAAGTGGAACCAGCAACTCATTTCTAAAACAATATGGAAGGAATGATAAAATACATGAGTTACTATTTTCACGTAGGTATTGATCACGTACTTTTGTAATTTTTTTTTTTTTTTTAATTAGAAACATATTGTAAGAAAAAGGCAATCTAGAAAACAGGGATTTTAAAAGATTAGGAAATTTTGGCATGTTTCAGCGCCCTTAGCAGCTAAACCGTTTAACCAAAATTTTGTTTTAAAAAATAATTTTGCCCTGTACTTTTTTTGTAATACATATTCCTGCCCGAAAAATGAAAGACTGAACGATTGAACGACGAGCCTTCAAAATGATCGGAGACAGGAACATCATCGATACTTTTACGTCACTCGAACACCGGCGTAACGTTTCCTGTCTCTCACTCTTTTATCGTTATTTTTACGGTAAGTGCTCTAATAAAATAGCAAGTTGCATTCCTCCCCTTAAACGTTTCAACCGTAATACTCGCGTTCCCAGGAATGCTCATCAGTTTACTCTTGAACCCAATTTAGGTCGTACTGTCAAGTACAGGGATTCGTTCTTCAGCCGTACTACGCGAATGTGGAATACCCTTCCTTGCTCTGTCTTTCCCCCTCATTGTGATGTGATGAAATTCAAGACTTATGTTCGCCAACATCTTCTTTTAAATCCTCTCCCACTTATGTACCTAAAGCTCGCACTATGTCTCTGACATGTAAAGGGTATATAAAATCCCCCTTTAGTGACTGCTTATTATAAAAAAAAAAAAAAATGTAGGGCCGAACTCGGCCACTATAGGAAACAGAAATTTTGTCCTGTGGGCCCTGGGAAAGCAAAATGTTCACAAAAGCTCCTGTGTTCCTTTTTGCTTTTGTAAGCATCCCTCTCTAATGAAATTTGACAAACAATAATATTGAAGTTTTCTTCGTCAAAATGGATATTTAGAGACTGCCAGAACACGTTTGATAATGCCTCCTACGGATCGTTTGATGCCCACAGAACTTATAGTTGGTAGCCTATACAAATCTTTGGAAACCCCTTCAACAAGGATGGTGATTTCTTCTGAGCATCTTTCGAAGTCTGTCGAACTAGGTTTTTGACCCAATGGGTCTTAGGAAGTTCCCAGAACTGGATTGGTGGTCTTTATGGGTTTTTGTTGTCCCTTATAACTTTATAAGTCTTTGGAGAGTCCATTCTCTAATCATTCTCTAACCAACGACTTAAATTTGGAAAAATAAAAAAGAATACAAGTCGCAAATTTGGTTTGAGTTAGCTTGATGTATTTGACAGTTCTTCATTCTTACGTTTTTTTGGTTAAACATTTTTGACATTCCATGAAATAAAATGCACGACTGAATCGCACGTACTTGTTCCTATGCGCGATAACATCTTGGTTTCAAGGTCTAAGTATAGAAACAAATTTATTTGAAAAGAATCTTACTATTCATTAATGTCACAAGCAAAAATATGAAAAACCTTGAAATTTATTATTTGAATTGATAAAATAAGCCAATAAGCCAGTTTAATCTTAAAACAGGAGATGCCATCTTAAGTATCATAAAAATACAAATTAAAAAAAAATTAATTTGTATGCCCATTTATAGTATTATATACACTTAAACCAAATTAAAAAAAAATTTATTAGTTTTCAAAATATTGAGTTGTCAAAAAAAATTTATGTTTTTTTAAATACAAATTTAAATTTAATTTTGATATCCAATATTGTTAGGATTATATCTGACCTCCTTTAGAAAAATTTTCATCGAAAACCAAAAATCCGGTTCTATGGCAAGTACCGTTAATAACGGTTTTTTCAAAAATATTTTTTTACTTAATTATTAAGGTTACTTGACAAACCCGATTTAAAAAATTTCATCAAAATCGTTACAGCCGTTTTCGAGTTAAAAATGTTTTGTCTAAAGGGTACTTTAACAGGTATCGTTATTTTTGGAGCTAAAAAAAATTTCGATTTCGCTTCTAGGTAACCTCCCCAAAATCTCATGTCCAAAGCTTGAAGAAAATAGCTTCAGTAGTTTAGGCTGTAGGTCGAGGTACAGACAGACGGACAGAATTGCGGGACCCACTTTTTCGCGTTTTCTATCATCGTAATGTTAGGTCTGATTAATATCTCGAGTTCGATTTTTTGCACGAACTTAAAACTTGCCCTATAGTGCCGTTTTAGCTTTTATAACCAATATTCAATATCTCCGCTAATAAATGGTCCCACATACAATTTTGGGGCAGCTTAGTAAACCCTTATGCATGCCATGCTTTGTAGTTGAGTGTACGACGTCTAGTTCTTACGGCTGAAGGACATCATGAAATTCATACAAATTTCAGGACCCTGCCATAACTTACACTTAATCTATCTCTTACTTGTTTACAGGCCTACACCCAACTTTTTATCCTTGGGAACATAAAGAATCCATTGAGATTCGAGTGACATGATCCGATGGCGCGACTCTTCACCATAATTCATCAACCCGACTTTTAAAATAAGTGTAGGAGTGTAGGTTACAGATTCTAAAAATTACGCATTCTTTTAGGTTTTTCCACTTTGGAGATAGTTAGCAGGGTTTTCGGTACCGAAAAACGTACCATAATCACGTCAGGTTTTAAGATATACTCGAAAATTTGAAAAATGATGCAAAACATCTAAACAATTGTGTAGGTAAAGACTTAAATAAATGACGACTTATTCAATTTAACATAAAAAGAATAATAATATATGTACTTCCTTGAGTATCAACCAAATTTTTCAATATTCGAAATACTTTTTTCAATGTTCTTCAATGCCTTAAAGTGAGTTTACAATTACCCCTCTTGACCGTACCTGAACTAAAAACTAAATTTCCAAAATGAATCAGAAAGTATTTTTGCTTCCAAACCTGTCCTTTAAAATTAGAACTTATTTATATTGGATTTATATATAAGTTTTGATTGCAATCAGTTTCTTCCATGCAAATCGAAATTTTACATAAATAAAGTTTTGGAACTTCAATTTTAATCTTAAAATATTCTCATTAACATCATCGAACCCAATAAAACAGAAAACAAAAAAAAAAGCAAAACTTTGCAAGCAGTCCGATGGCAATGGAATATAAACTCCAAGTTATTCTCCGAATCCCTTATATTACTTTTTGCTTTGCAAAAACCGAGATTCCAATCAAAATCCAATACACGAAAGTACTGAAAGAACTTTACGACCGCATATCATTTTCGAATTAATTTCGAAAACGTCCATCGGTTTGCCACATCATCCTTTATTTTGGACTTGGATATAACAGCTCTCCCAATTCCAAATGTTCTCTATAACCAACAACTTCCCACTTTTCTATACTTTACCTTCATATATATGTAGGTACAAGAGGATATATGCCTGGAGAAGGATCCATTGCCATCACATTTGTGCAGTATACAAAAACGACATACTATGTATGCAATGCCATCAAAGCTAAACAGCAACAGCATTGACTCATTTAAAATTCTAATGCTCGTAAACAAAATTTTGAAACGATTCCAATTTAATTCCAATTTTTGAAAGTTCTTTCCCCATATCATACCCTTCCTGACCCTTTAAATGTGTGCTGCTGACTCTGTTCTTCTCGGGAGACCCATCTTTTATTGGTTTTGCAAAACTATGTGCAATGAGGTCTTCCACACATTCGGGAATGCACTACCTAGAAAATGTTGAGAAGGCATCAATGCATGCATGAATTCAGGGATGAGAACGTGTCCATTTGGATTAGTTTGCAAAGGGTCGTGAACTATATCGTTCTGTTTTTTTTTTGTTTTTTATATTTCTGTGAAGACTATACTTTTTGGCTGTATTTTCAGCAAACGATAAGAATTTTTTTTTTTGGTTGAGGTTCCTCTTCTCCTCTTGGATCTTCAGCAACAGGGTAATATAGCCATTGGACAATGTACGTTTTCATTAGGGTGCTATGAAAGAAAGCATTGGTAAAAGTTCCTCCCTCTGAACGACAACGACTGACATCACGATGGGAGAATTCAATTGCATTGTGCGCAGCAGGTTGACCAAAGTCACCACTGCTGGTAGAATATTGGAGGACCAGATCGGATTTGGAGTAAGGACGGAAATAGTTTTTGTCATAACTTTCCGTTTGCAATGTTCCTTCTTTGAAGGAAAATCTCCATTGCATGTCCTTGTGCAGTATACGACGTGAAGACATGAAGAGGGAATAATATTTTTTTTGTCTTGCTTTTCGGAGGCAAATTGAATTCATGATCTGAACAGGTGTTTTAACTTTTAATTGGCAAACCGCAGTTATATGATTATTTTTGGGAAATTCTGTATTTCGATATTGTTGATGACATGACACCTGCGATTTTTTTTCGCTGAATCGAGTGTCATGTATTCAATTAAAAAAAGGGGGGAGGGGAAGAGGAGGGGACACCTATTACTAACTTTCCATCAACGTATCGCAAAAAAAAAAGACAAGCAATCGAGATTTTTACGACATCAAAATTAGTGTCAAGGTCCTTCCCATTACTGAAAAACGTTTTAAAATGGAATTCAATAAAATTCTATGTGGCTAGTCAAATTATTAATTATTAATTATTTAATGGAGTAGCCTTAGGCATAGTGGTTAGTGCTGTCATGCCAGACATCTAGGTTCAATTCCCAGCCTCCTCAATTCTACTGAAATGTTTTCCAGGTGTTGCTTCCTCTTGCGAGAAAGTTAAAAATTCTCAAAGAGTATCACTTCTTAAGAATAAAGTTCTTCTCAACCTACAAGTTCGAATTCGGCATTAAATCGTAGTTGCCCTTCATTCACAAGAACTGTGAGCTGGTTTAGAATCATAAGTCACTTAGGCGACACGGTACTTTCTGCGCCACTAAATTTGTAATAGTTTTATTGGTCTCAGTTCCGTTTCTTTAGGCCCAATCACACCCAGTCTCGTCTCGGTTTAAAACTAAGTCTCGTCTCGTTTCGGATGGCACCTTGTATTATCCCATTTCCGGCAGCTATCAGATCGAACAGACTTCGGAACTTGAAATTTCACATACTATCTACTTTTTGTGTAGTGACATGAAATCTTAAGTTCCTCTTCGCTCATGCAAGCTCATCATCACCATCATCGGCTCGACAACCGGTGTCCGGTCCTGGCCTCCTTCAACAAGTCTCTCCACCTATCCCGGTCTTGAGCCAATGCCATCCAGTTGCACACCGCAAGGCTTCGGGCGTCCTAGTCTACGCCATCTCTCCAGCGCAAACATGGTCTACCACGCTGCCATCTACCATAGAATGTACCACAAAGGACTTTCCGAGCCGGTTCCTCTGCCCACCGGAGTCTACCGAGCTTAATTTTTGTCACTATGTCGACTTCAAGGTAGATTGCGTACAATTCATGATTGTACCGTCTCCGGAATCTTCCTTCTTCACATATGGGGCCAACAATTCTCCTTAAGACTTTTCTCTCGAACGCGGCTAAGAGGTCGGAGTGTCTTTTGCTAAGCACCCAAGTCTCGGATCCATACGTGAGTACTGGCAGGACCATGGTCCTGTACAGCAGCAGTTTTGAAGTTATGGTGATATTTCTGGATTTGAAGAGCTTTGACAGACTATAGTAGGCTTTGTTGGAATGGACCAGCCGCCCGCGTATTTCTTCTTCTATATTACTATCGAATGCTACTATTGACCCAAGGTATTTAAAGGATTGCACCACTTCAAATTCGTGCTCCGCTACCTTGATTGTTTGACCAACTGTTCTTCTCGCATTCGACGCCACCATGTACTTTGTTTTACCTTCACTAATGTGCAGCCCCAGATTTTGTGCCGCCTGCTCGATCTGGATGAAGGAATCGTGTACAGCTTGTTCGGTCCTTCCGATGATGTCAATGTCGTCTGCGTAAGCTAGTATCTGGCTGGACCTGTTGACGATGGTCCCTCTTGTTGCTGTGCCAGAGTCACGGGTTGCTTTTTCCAACGCCAGGTTGAAGACAAGGCAGGCCAAACCATCCTCTTGTCGGAGTCCATTAAAGATGTTGATTGGTCTGGATAGCAATCCGGCTATTTTTACTTGGCTTGTTACGTTGGTCATGGTCAACCTACAAATTCGTGTCCATTTATTTGGGATGCCGAATTCTCTTATGGCTTTGTAAAGTCCTACCCTGGCTATGCTATCATAGGCGGCCTTGAGGTCTATAAACCTATTTATATATTCCTACCAAAAAAAATATTTTTTTAATAAAAAAAAACTAATTTTTTTCAATTTAATTTTTGTTTTTCAAAATCAAGACTTAAAAATATTAAAAATCAGTTAATTGCCAGGAATCCTCAGATATGACGTTACGTTTTCGCAACTCTGCACTGGTCGGTAAAGTTATAACTGCCAACTCCTTTGCAAGTGTTCTAACTTCCAATCACGACTTTTTATGATTAAACTAATGTTATAATAAATATTGAATATAACATTTAAATTATTATATTTTTACATAAACCAGAAAAATATTTAATAAAATAAAAAAAAAATTCTTCAAATATTTTCAAATTTAAAAATGCAGTTCATACCAATTTTTTGACGTAGATTAAACTTCATCTGCCCACGAAAAAAAAAATCCAATCAACAGCCGCTATAAATCCAATCAGTTCTGGCTATTCTACCTGAAAATTAAAAGTCCAGTTTCCCAGTGATTGACAATGTTTTATGATTTTTTTGTGAAAAAATATATTAAACTTCATACAGCCTTCATGTTGTGTCAAGCTGAGAATTTTAGTTCAAATTCTATTAACACCCTGTCCCTTGTCCATATCAGTTAGTGTTCTTTTAAATCGCACAATGCCGTTATAAATGGACTGAAAAAGTCATCACAAAAAAAAAACTCGCAATTCATCCTGCCAACAATGTTGCAAACAAACCAAAAGAAGTGTGAAAAAGAAGATCCAAATCATTGTGATATTAATAATAATACTTTCAATGAAAAAGAAAATAATATAATATAACAGGACGCGACATGCGGTTCGCTAAAGTTCTTGACGGTGCGTTAATTGGATGCCATGTAATCAGCCCCAAAGGTGTGAGAATCGATCGAATTAAATTGTTAGCTACGCCAGTAACAGTGATACCAACCAGCAACCCAAAATTGCATCCAATCCAACTACAAATAAATATCTTATACTAACCAGCTCCGCTCCATCTGTCCAAATTCGTTTCGCACATCTTTGTTAAGATTTTGAAGGAATTAAAGAAGCAGTCTCGGCCCGGGTAAGTGGAGTCTTTGCCATCTTGTTAAAGGGATACCTACATCGCTTTAATGGGTTTCTTTTTCTTCGGTTCTTTCAAAATGGAACACCTGTCGGATATGCAAAGTATCCTCTTGTCTCTGACGGACGTTCCAATAATATACTCTTGAAAGCAAAGAAAGAGAAATAAAAAAAAAGTTCTTTTTTTTGTGAACGATGACGCAGAACACAAATAAGATCTCCTTGATATTTTTTGGCCCAAATTCAAATTACATATTTTTTCCATTTCGAATGGGGATTAGTTAGTTTGTTGCGTTGCACATTTTTTTTTTGTTATTTCTTTTATTCTTTCAGTTTGAACTTTGAAGGATAAAATTGAGTGGTGGTCTATGTTTTGTGCAGTTTCTCAACTTATCCTTGATCCAGTTTCGGGAATCAAAGCTTAAAAACTTGCTTATCCTAAGGAGACACCCTAGACATTGAAAATTAATGCACCTTCATAAAATAAACAAAACAAAAAAAACAGAATCGGTCTAAAAAACACAAAAGGCTCGTAGGGTATATTTTCTTCAAAGTCACCAAAGGCCAGCTTTTCAGTGTCATCTGAGCTTTTTTAAGTTAAACTCTTTAAACTTAAATTAAACATTAATATCGCACTGGAAATTGGATCATAATCTATCTTCCAAGAGGTATAGCTATCGATTCAAAATGCGCTTTCCTTTTTTATTCAAAAGCTTGTTAAATTTATTGAAAACCTTTGCAACTGGCAATACGCAAAACGACAGGACCGACGGACAAAATATTTTCGCTGATAGTTCGGTTGAGATAGCCACAAGATGCAACACAAAGAGAAAAATGCAATCAGGTGTGAAATATTTTCTGTCTTCTCAATAATCCTCGAAGAATATTATTGTAGAACATTGTCGTAGATACAGTGGATTGAAAACTGTCCAAAGCAGGCAAAATTATAATTTTTGTTCAATTCTTCTTTAATGATTGTCAGGTAATTTGAGGCCCTTAAAATATCTCTCAAATCAATCAATTTTATCAACACTCAAAAATCAACTTCGAAAAATTGTTTTGTAAAAGAAACTGTTTTAACTTCCAAATTAAGATGAATTTTTTAAAAAGCGAAAAAATTCATGCAAAACGTGTATCATAAATTAAATTTTTATTGACTAAAAAAACTGTCAAAAAAAAGGCGTTAGATATAAAATTTTTTTCAAAAATTCGTTTTTTTTTTTAAATTTACAATCACTTGTATTTTGTATTATTTAAATTTTAAAAATGTTAGAGTCGCTATGCAAAGCTTCCTTTTCTCATTTCACTTCAGAATACTGTGAAAACCTGTGCTTATCCCAGGGACGTTAAAAATATTCATGACGATAACAGAATGCGTAAAATTTGATCCACAGTAATTCACGGTGAAATTGTGTTCTCTTTTCTTTTTGTGATAAATGAGCAGATAGAAAAGAGAGGACATTACTGCGGATTCAACTTTTGGGATTCTGTAATCGACTTGATTATATTGGCGCATATTCATAGTCTTCTGAAAAGTTCTTTTTTTTTGTCTCTACTAAGCTTACCTGAAGTTTATGTTATTCATACACAATTTAAACCCGGGTCCACAAGATAAACTGGAGCTCAAGCCTTAAAAACGGCTGACACTGTGACCAAGTTGTTTTTTTCTATCTGTCAAAAAATGGATTGGATTTCAATGGATTGAGAGGCAATTGTACTAAAATTGTAGTAGAATTCTGTTTTTTTTTTTCACTGAACAGAGCTGCCAAATTCTTTATGAATAGCAGCTGTTTCTGACCTGTGTGTTAACTCGATTCCAGTTGGACTCGGTTCTAAAGTTTGACTATGAATATGCCCCAGGAGATTATTCTACGACACACACTTATCTATGGATTAAGCATTTTCAAAACTCATAGCAAAGTTAATTGCTTTCTTGTCCGATTAAGTTCAAAAGGTTTGATTTGAAATTTCAGTATTTTTGTATTAATTAGCAGAACATGATGAGATCACTAAATTCAGACTTAAGTAAAATTATCGCATGGGGTATTAATAATCGTGTGGAATTTAATGCTTTGAAAACCCAGAGCTCTCTTTTGTCGTTCAAGCGAAATATTCCCACGTTGCCATTGTTCATGAATGGTGTTCGCATTGAGGAGACCTATCAATTTTAGGTATGTGCATTTGTGACAACCTGTTGTGGAACGACCATTTATTGGATGTAGTCAAAAATGCAGCAAAGTGCTTAGGTTTCTAATGGCGTTCTAACAACTTTTTTTCTCCTTATCATCTGGCCACAATTTTATAAGGCGGTATATACGTCCTAAGTTAGAATAAAATTCCCACATATTGTCCGGTGCATCTAAAACTTTCTTGCACCTTCTTGATAGAATCCAAAATAGAGCTTTAAAGCGGATAGGTGATAGTTCCATTTCGGACATTTGTTTCGTTAGAACATAATCGAAATGTTACCCTCGAGCCAAACTTCGGGCGCACAGTCAAATATAGAGATTCGTTCTTTAGTCGTACAACACGAATGTTGAATTCCTTACCCGACTTTATTTTCCCTCCCCAATGCAATGTCCAGACGTTTAGGACAAATGTACATCGTTTTCTCCTATACTCAAACCTCCCTCTTTTTTCTAAACGCTCGCACTATGTTAATATTTAACATTAAAAGGGTAGTCAGAACCCCGTTCATAAAAAAAAAATGTTTCTGAAATAATTTACCTTTTTTGTGGTCTTCTGATCCACTTAGATGGGTCAAAAATGATTAAGTCATTTCATTGCGGTTTGAATCCAAAATTATTTTTCTGAATTTCATTGGTTTTTTCCTCCGAAGTGATATTTTTTAAGCCAAAGGACTTTTTAAAAAATAAATACAATAACTTTGGATTTTTCAATCTAAAAAAAAAAAAAAATAAATTTACACTTAGCAGTTTTTAAATTCTATTAGATTGCCACCGATTTATGGCCAAGGGATTTATTTTCGATATTTCTGTTATAAGTGCCACTGTATATCTTACAGCCAATGCCAATTCCACACCACCAAAGTGCGCTCAACTAAGCGAAAAATTAGATCTGGCTACATAACTTGCGGAGTTACTGGCTGTTTATCTTGTTTCCATACGCCAACATCAGTCCAAAAGGAAAAAGTATCTTTTGTGGGTAAATGCAGCTTTTGACTTTAAAAAAAAAAAAAGTTCAAGTAATGTCTAACCATTTCGATGATGCGGCAGCAGCTTGTTGCTCTAGAAATAGTTTTAAAGCACCACAAATAGAAATCAAAGAGATCCAAAGGCAAAGTGAAGGCTGCTACAGTTGGTATAAGGTATACCACCGCTAACTGGATGTAATTGTGCCATTTACAGGTTCCTTCGATCGATTTTGTTGTTCGCGCCTGATTTGATTCGTATAGCCAAAGAGAGTATCTATCTTTTCTGGATTCACAATTTTCGCCATTCCTTATAATCCGCTAACCCCCCTTTCCACAGTGTTTGCCAAATTACCTATTATATTTTGTGGTGTACCAATGTCTAAGGCGGTTTTCTGTTGTTGTTCCATGGAGAACCAGAGAAGTTCCAGAGTTTGGGGAAAATAATACCCTGGGGAGTCATGCATGAAACTCTGTGATTGACATTGATTAGATGTTTTGGTGTGTTTGCTGGTGTTTCTGAATGTTTCGTTAGGTAGGTCATGACGATTAGAGGGCAATTTTCGTCCGGATGCTGGCGGAATTGATATGAGGTTTTTCAATAAATGAAAAATTGGGTTAACATTAATGTTGAGGAGGTTGTTGTTGTTGTTGCTGGGTGATTACTGGGTGAATGGAGTACATTAAGTCTATCATCACAGATGTGGGCTTTCTGGTACAAAAAGTTGCCAAGAGAATAATTTTTATCTACCTATACAATTTTTTTTCTAATCTTATAGATAATGTTTCAATTGATTTGTTCTAGACATCAAAATGTTGCGCATGGTTGGGCAAGAAGAATTTGATTTTGTTTTATAAGAATTCAAAAAGGTAGGTGGGTTTAAATTTCTTATGTAGGTAGTTAGGTATACAGAGGAGTTGATTGTAGGTAGCAAGATTGTCTTTTGTTTTGATTTAAATCGTTTTGTGGAAATGAAAATAAATTCAATGGAAAAAATTGAGCTTATTGCGGTTTAACAATTGTTCGGTTCGGTTTTATTTGAATTGGTTAAATTGTATATTAAATTACATGAAACGAATTCTTTGATCAATGATTTTATGTATTTATTGTGTAAAAGCGCATAACGAAAAATGTTCACTGTAGAGTGTAATAATAAATTTTATTTTTTTATTAAAGTTTTCAATAAGCAATTTCAGGAAAACTTATATTCGTTTGCCAGTATGGAATTCCTGAAACCACTAACTCGAAACGGGAAATTTTGGGTTTGTTTTAATTTCAAAAAATAAAAACTAAAAATGGAATAACAATTGTTAAAAAATAACGATAATACTTGAATTTAGTCATCATCGGCTCGAGAACCGGGGTCCGGTTCGGCCTCCTTCAACAAGTCTCTCCACCTATCCCGGTCTTGAGCCGATGCCATCCAGTTGCTTCAGGCGTCCTGGTCTACGCTATCTCTCCAGCGCAAGCATGGTCTACCACGCTGCCGTCTACCATAGAATGTACCACAAAAGACTTTCCGAGCTGGTTCCTCTTCACTCATGCGAGCTAGGTGCCCTGCCTACCGGAGTCTACCGAGCCTAATTAAAATTTAGTACTAACTTAAATTTAGTACTACACATTTTTTCAAAGCCAGGTTGGGTTAGGTTAGGTTAGGTTTTATGGGCTGATAGTTGATTTTGATACCGTTAGATTAATGTATATCCATTGTGATACCCCGAAGTATTGTAACTCCTTGAAATATTAACCTATGAATCCTATGGTTCATCTAACCATTTGGAGGTTTTGACAAAGTTCAGTAAGCTTTTGCTTGATAGTTCTGATAATTCTTCTAATTCGTTGAAGAAGTAATTTCCTAGGGTTTTTTTTCTAGTCTGATAGAGTGATGGACAGTGACAGAAAAAGTGAGCAGTGTTTTCATGCTCGTCTTCGTCACCACAGCCTCTGCAAATATCATCGGTGCTGAGCACCATTTTCTTTTTGTGGTAACCCAGTAGTGCACGGTTATAATGCCTATAAGGGATCTTAAAGAAGTTTTATTAAGAACTAGCTGACCCGACAGACTTCGTCCTGTCAAAAAGATTTGTAATGTGGCAGTTTTTTTGCCTAATTTTTTTAAAAAATTCTCCTGAACAGAACCGTCACCCTGGTGATAGGGCGTTGTGAATAAAAAATAATTAAATAAAACATATATAAGGATTTAAAAGTAAGTAATCGCTTTATTGTTAATCATGTGAATCATAATTATTATTATTATCATTGTAGTGCTTTGTGGTATACGATGTTTTTTGTTTGATTACCTGGCGCATAGATAAACAAATCTGATGGTTTTCCAACACGGGAACAGGCAACATACAATTGACCATGTGAGAAACATGGGTTATACCACAAACACTTAATGATTGCCCCTGGGACTTGTTTATAGTCATAGCAAAAGCAAGCCGCACTGGAAACTGTAGTCGTTTAAACTCAAATGGCACATCAGTCGGAATCATTGGGATGCGCGGTATGAGAACATCTTCTCCTTTATACTTTCCTTTGAGTATAGTTGCTTCTATCACATTGTTTAGTAATTTTTTTATCGCTAACCGTGTACTGTTGCAAAGACGCGGTTGGTTGATATTTCGCAACATTATAACCACCGATCCAACCTTTAATTGAAGATTGTGAGGTGGCAATCCTGGCAAATCCAGCGAGTTTAAAAATTCCGGTGGATAGTTGACTACATCATCTTGATTAGTAGCCGAATCAACTGATTTATATATCCTCAATTCGCCTGTAATTTGTTCTTGAATTTTTAAATTTAATTCATTTAATAATAAGAATAAGTTCAGCTTTTGATCAAGTTAACTGACAAAAACTTTGAGGAAAGTTAATGCAGCCAGTCAACATGTCTATAGGAAATTTGCCATTACCAATGTCAATGAGTTGTTTAGAGAATATGTTTCCAGATTGGTCATTTTGCAACTCGACACGCATATTCTTGCTTAAATGAAGTACTTTGACATGTTTCCACAAATTGGAGGACTTTAGACATGCATTGAGTTCATCAGCTGGCGTTGATCGTGGAATCACTGGCAATGTTTGACGAAAAAATCCTGCTAATAAAATCATTGCACCACCAAATCGGTTATTATTGCTCCGTAGATCTTTTAAGGTTCTGTCTAAAGCCTCCAAAGATTTATTATGTGCCATCGTGCATTCATCCCAAACAATCAATTTACATTGCTGCAAAACCTTTGCCATTGCAGAGTTCTTCGAAACGTTGCAGGTTGGAGTTTCATTGCTTTGCATATTTAATGGCAATTTTAGTGCTGAATGGGCTGTTCGACCACCTTCAAGCAAAGTTGCTGCGATTCCCGACGAGGCGAGTGCAAGTGCGCGAGTTTCGGAACGCGACATTAAACTCCTCCAACTATGTATTCTGTGCTCCAACGCACACACGCACATTGTTTTGATAGATATGATCTTTGACGTTAGGAACACACCTACATTGCTTAGACAACAGTGAGTGCTTGTAATTTAATATGAACTTTATACCATAGCAATAAAGCTCAAATTGACTACGTTTTAGTTACAAATCGTTTGTATGGGAAAAAGAAAAGGGCTATTTTTAGGGTTTTTCCAGCAATAATTCTTCAACTTCAACGAACATTTTAAAAAAAGAATTGGCCAAATTGGTCCAGGCGTTGTTGAGTTATGCGCTTACCAACACATTTTGCGATTCATTTTTATATTATAGAAGATTAAAATCCTATCGGACCTTCGCTTATCGTATCTAGGTCATAGTTTCCTTGTATTAACACAGGTTTCTAGGAATTTCCATCTATCGTTAGATTTTTTAACAAAAATGTCGATAAGTTTTGTTTCAGTTCACATAGTGGGATTCCTATGGTATGGTCTATAAGAGAAGGTTCAGCCTACTCTTGCCAGTTCATCTGATTTTTCGTTACCTGTCCCACCGCTATGGCCAGGAACCAACAGAGTTTTATATTATTGTGCATGCCAAGAACCTTTAGCTCTTCGCGACAGCAAGAAACAAGCTTCGACTATCAATGAAAAAAGTGATGTCCAGTTGGAAATGTGTTTAGCAGCGTTTTTCACTGCCAAGATCTCAGCTTGGAAGACGCTGCTATAGTTAGGGAGCCTGAATGAATTGGCAAGATTAAGGTTTTCCGAGAAGAAACCTGCAACTCTGAAAACTCCAGTGTTCACCAGTTATGCTAGTACAAGCCATTCTTTGTAATTTGGTTAGGGTTTTTAAATTCGTGGATTTCTCCAGAGCTTTCCATCAAACCAAACTACCATAGGTTAGAATTGGTCTGATAATAGCAGTGTACATCCATTAGGTCTCCACAGTTTCTACCGAGAATCCTATTACGTGAGTATAATGCAATCATGGCTTTCTTGTATCTTTCTTGGAAATTAAGTCCCCAGCTAAGTTTTTTGTCCAAGATCACTCCGAGGTGTCTTGCTCTGTCGGACATCTTTAGTGGGGTGTCATCAATTTTTGGTAATTCAAACGGAGGAATTTTCCTTCTGTTTGTGAAAAGTACTAATTCTGTTTTAAGGTGGTTTACCTTTAGGCCGCATTTCTTGGTCCAGCTACTGACCATGGATAATGCATTTTCTAATTGTTCGCGTAAGGTGGTAGGATATTTTCCAGTCCCAAAAAGCGCTAAGTCATCAGCGTAGGGTACCACTATTAAGCCGTTATATTTGAGTTTTAACAGAAGAGGTGAAAGAATTCCCCCTTGCGGGATACCTCGAGATACGTGCTTCTTTATCTGTGAGTCACCAAGCTCGCTATGTATCTGTCTATTTTTCAACATTCACATGATCCAATTGATAACTCTTCAGGAAATTGATTTTTTTTTTCAACTTTGTGATAAATGTGGTATGCCCTTTAAATATTTAAAAATAGTAACTTCAAGCATTTACATATATTCATTTCCATTTTTTTTTAATCATCTATTTTATTCACGAAATTGTGGTCTTCCAAAACAAATTGAAAAAAAAAACAATTCTGATACAATAGATTTTGGAATAATTTCGTGAACCACCCTTTAGCAAAAATTAAAAATCTTATCTTCTTATTATTTACTAAACATTATAATCTTCACATCAAAAGTTCAAAGAGCATCATCAAATCACGATTTTAAATGGCAACATAAAAACCTATCTGATTCTCTCGCTTCGTTAAATTAAATCGAGATGAGAATCTAAGATTGAATATGTCGTTTTTATTGCAAGCAAAAAAGTCTATGACTTGTTTTGTTTTCTCTAAGTGCGAGCATCTCTGCAGAGAACTTATTTTTTTCTTCCACGTATTTAAACAGTGTTGTTATAGTAAATTTATTTACGCACAAAAAATTATATTGGATGATGGAAAGAATATGAAAATTTGTTTTGGTCAAATTTTTGTTTTTGCTTCACTGACAACTTTCTTTTGACAGTTTTATCTTCGACAATTTTTTCAAACTGTTTATTTTTTCGGGTGCAAATTTTTTCCCCAAAACTTTTTCGCAAATAAATTTCTGGCCAATTTTTATTTTCGGGTTTCAAAAAAATGTTTCCTTTTTGACCAAATATTTCTTTGACTTATGGCTTGGCAATATATTTTTTTGAAAACTTCTTTTTCTAAAGGATTTTTTTTTTCGGATAATCTGGTTCGACAATTTTTTTCACTTATTTTGACAAAATTTTATTTTTTGACAAAATTTTTCTCTAGCATTTTTGTAATCAAAAAAAAAACTATAACAACACTGATCTCAACCACTTGGGTATAAGCTATTGGTATATACCAATTCCAGTTCTGTTAGCTTCAATCTAAAAGCATAGGATATGTCTATGCACCCAATGTGTCTTGACGTCCGCGTCCGTACGCCAGCTTCGATAAAAAAAGTGATTTTGAAAAATAGAAGAAACAGTTGCAGTTGAACAACAAAATAACGAAAAAATGTCAGTTAGAGTTGTGTGTTGAAATTTATGCACCTCCAGCAATGTGGTTAAGACTCTGGTTTGCTGGCCAGAGCCACTCTACCACCAGCACTTCCGCACCGCATCGCACTAACAACTTCTAGTTCAGATTGCCAGTGTCTAGCCATAGAAAGCGAATAGGAATCCGAGTTATCTATTTCTTGAAAGCGCGCACCTTTATGGCGTGTGATGCGAAGAATTCCAATCTGTATATAATCATATT
This sequence comes from Syrphus vitripennis, assembly GCA_958431115.1. Classification (NCBI taxonomy): domain Eukaryota; kingdom Metazoa; phylum Arthropoda; class Insecta; order Diptera; family Syrphidae; genus Syrphus; species Syrphus vitripennis. The sequence continues at coordinate 17,502,390 of OY288109.1, forward strand.
TAGTTGCGTTTTAAAGGAATTTTATTGTCATGCCTATTCTCTCCGCGCGCCCCAGCCGCCGCCGGCCGCCGCGCCGCAGAGCGAAATTGCAGTCGTTCTCCTTCGATAAGAATTCATACCAAATTGGGTTTCTGTCGCATATACTCGTATACCAAAACTACTCGTATTGAAAAAAAAAGAGATTGATTGACTTTTTCGACCGTAAATACTGGAGGAGGCTAATCACTGCTGATCTCTTAGGTAGCAATGTGATGAAAAGCATCGTGCACCTGTGGATAGAGTCTGTGGCGTAATTGAATTGAATATTTTCATTTTTTTCAAATTGAACTCATATAGTTACAATATAGACAGAAATGGAAGCGAGAAGTTGATTTGTTTTGCTCCTATAAAAGGGACATTGGTGATATTCAATTAATGGATAAGTAATTGCTTCCAATATTGGATATGGTATGTTTGGGTGGAATAATTTCGTATTTGGAATGGGTGCGCGGTGTTCATTACTGGGCTTACTTTCGGTTCAGTTGATGTTGGAATAATAATTGTAAACCATCTTAAAAAATAGTAAGTAGGTACCTGCATTTTGGATGAAAAGCAGCAACCGCAGTTTTGAATGATTGATTTTTAAAAAATTACAAATACGTCATCCTTTTGAGTTTTTGAAAAAAAAAATTCAAAAATCGTTAGAACCGTTGTTAAAAAAATTATAGGTTTACAAATTGTTTCGTATTTTTAGAAAAAAAAAATTGATATCCAAGTTTTTAGTACCAAGCAATATAAAAATAATTTTTTTTAAATATTCATCCAATTTCAAAATGTTGAGTTCAAGGAAATGATTATTTTTAAATCCAAAAAATCTCTAATTGAAAATTTTGATGAAAATTCTTTCATAAGAATTTGTATCCCGCTCCGTCGAACCGTTTGTAAGAAAATCGAAAATTTAAAAAATGGTACTATGGCAAGTACCGTTAGTAACAGTTTTTTTTTTGAAAAATATTTCTTGACCAAATAATTATTACTGATACTTGAACACATTGAAAAAATTTCAATAAAATCGAAAGAGCAGTTTTTTTTGTCCCAACTGTTATATGACAGGTAAATTCGCTTCTTGGAAAGACCTTAAGTCCGAAGTTAGAAGAAAATCCCTCCAATTGTAAAGACTGTAGGCCAAGGTTCAAACACATAGGCCAACCGGCGGACAGACTGCAGAATTGCGGGACTCATTTTTTTGCAGTCTTATTATATTTTTTTCAAATTTACATCATAGACAAACTCACTCAAGAATTCATTCGGGAAAATTTATTTTTATTTCGCGCTGCTGCAATTTTCAGACTTGACCATCTGAGAAAAAAAATGTTCACTCATTGAAATACAATTCCGGTAACTATCATGCCTGATAGACAAACTATCATCAGAACATAGTCTGGACCAGTAGCGCAACAATCATTCCCGATGAAGTGCTCGTTTCCGTGATGGGCCTAGGCAGGGCCGGCCCTACCATATGTGCAAGATGTGCAAATGCAAAGGGCGCAGAGCTACAGGGCCGCAAACTCACAGAAAACTACATTCATATGTTTTCATTCTTTTTATATTAACCAGCTTTATTTATTATTTTTTTAACCATGTCACTATCAAATATTTTCTAAACATGCGAATTAAACCATTTTATCATTTTGTAAAAGAAAATCGTTCCTATAAGTACCAAAATCAACGCCAAGAATAAATTAATTCAAACAAAAAAGATTCGAATTTCCTCCATACGTGCAAGATTTTTATTTGCCCGTTTCACTCGAAAATCCCCATACAAATAAATATACTCATTTTTATTTCCCATACAATCGTTTGAGTAGAAATTCACTCAACCAATATTTTTGATAGAAAAATGAACTTGACTTTTTTTGGAAATGAATGTATCCCACAATAAGCAGTGCGACCGATGTAGACTGTGCAGATTTAAATCCTGCACCCAAGCAAAATCTCTCAATCTTATGCGCTCAACTCTTTCAAACGAATTTGTGGGTGGTTTTTTTTTTATTGTCAAACACGATTTTCTCCTTTTGTCTCTCTTGGCAAAAGCTAAATTTTGCACAGGGCGCTCGTTTGGGCTGGGCCGGCCCCGGGCCTAGGGTAATTATTTCATCTCGGTATAACTGCTTCATCATGTCGGCTTTTGGCAATTGTATCCGGACAAGGATTGGTTTCTCGAACGTTAAAGTCGACTCTCGAGTCTCAACGAAAGAAATAAATTTCTTTTAATTTCTCCAGTAAGAGAAGGAATTGATACAGTATCTTAGGAGTTAGTGAAGTTGGTGGGGATTGGGTAAGTTTAGGTCTCTATAACTCGTAAGACTGACTACTCTGTTCTGGAAAGGCACTATATATTTCTATATTTTCCAACTTTCAAATGCTTGATTTCCTAGAGAGCCTTAAGGTGATGGAATCTTGTAAGCCAGGTGTTCTCATTTAAGAACTCATTTATCTCCCTCTCCCTGATTCCATTTTTTTCTTATAAATTTAATTTGCATGCGATAAAAATGTACTTACTTTCGTTAAAAAAAATGTTTTTATACAATCTGAATTCAATGACTCAACTTGTGTCCGCTTAAAGTCCTGATGTTTGACTCTTTTCATTTAATTTTTTTTTTTTTATTTAAGAAACATTAACAGATATACTCAATAATAGTTGTTGTTGTTGTTTTCATTTATCCCATATATAAATGAGAATTCCAAGAACTCATACCCCATCAGCAAAATGCACTTTTTCTTTCGCTTGTCCGGATTCAATACAAAATCAGATAAACACAAAACTCCAGACATGGCCCAATGAATAACAATAACCAAAAATGAAACAACAAGAAAATACTACGAACAACACGACTCATGCTGCCCAACAACGACAACGACAACGTCGAAGACCAAGACAACCAGATGACCTTACAAATCACGTTGCAGTTCAAGATCATCATATCTCCTTGACAACTCCCAAACTCTCTGAAGCCACTCTGCTGTCGTCTATAAAATAAAAAACAACAACACACCCAAGTTCTCCACCACCATCAATGCTGCCATGATGCTGATCACTATCACCTATATATTCGTGCTGGAATCACCCATAGTATTATGTCCCTTGCCATCCAGAGACCAGCTCAGTGTGGTGGAGCTCTTCATTGGAGCTCTCCTCTTTATGTGAATTTTGAGTCAGCAGGAGCGTTTGAATTGCCATGGCAATCGAATAATTGCAATGCATGACATTTGGATCATCATCGATCATCGGTTTCTGCTGAGGTTTTTCATGCCATGGCCTTTGTATATGAGTAGGGTCCTTCTCGTTTGCAATCATATCTAAGACACATTGCATGCTGGCTTGATGGTTGGTCTGATGGAGTTCTGGGCACAGCTTCCATTTTATTGGATTTTTTTTTTTTTTTTGTGGGTTGTTTTGGTTCGGCCAGGATATATTCATGGTATCGATCATCAGTAGCAAACTGCATGGCTAAATGCTGCCGGGATAGGAGATCTTGTGCTTTGGACAAACCTAATGAGAGTATCCAATATCTGGTAGGTATTTTTATATTCACCATTGTCAGCATGGGAGTTGGTTTTTTTTTTATAAAAGACTCTTTGGTGATGGTATAGTTGTTGTTGTTGTTGGTTGTCTCTAATAGTAGTGACTTTATCACTCTACTTATGTCTTGCTCCAGTATGAAATTTTTTATATCCGATTCAAAGCTACTACTTGGGTAATTTTATTTCTGATTTGCGGTTTTGATGCATAGGGGTTTTAGAAAAGCACATTTTTAACATCCCATAGGGAGTTATTGTAATCGGTCCGATTTGTCAAATTGAAATTTTTGACATTTCTCGACGTTTCAAGGTTCCTAGAGCCTATTTCAATCATTTTTAGAGAGATGTCTGTGTGTTTGTGTGTACGTACGTTCATACGTCCGTACGTTCTGGTACCATTTTTCGTCGTCGATATCTCAAGAACGAGTAGAGATATCGACTTGAAATAAATTTTGTTTTACAGATAATAACTTCGAAAGAAGCTGAAAGGGCGTTTATTAATATTCAATCAGTTGTTTTTTTACTATAGCAGTTTAAAAAAGAAGTGGAAATTTTCTCCCGAACAAATAATGTTATTGACTTGAAATAAATTTTATTCGACACATTATGACGTCATACAAATTTGATATGAATTTGGAAAAAAATCAATATACCATTATTTTTTAAAATCAAAAAAACTAAAAAAAAAATTTTATAACTCGAATATCCTTAGATGGAAAAACGATGTTAACTTTAAAATAATTTTATTTTATGAAAAATGTTGTTTTTGACTACTGGTGAAAATTTCAAAAAAATTCAATGTACAGTTTTTTTACAAAAAATTAAAAACTACAAAAAATTCTACCGAAAATTGGTATAAATTGTCTTTCGACTCAAATTTGGCAAAAACGGGAAACGATATTGACTTCCTGTTTCTTTTATTTTCTGCATAACATAATTGTTAGCAACTGATAAAATTTTGACAAATATTGAATGGGCAGTCTCTTAACGAAAAATCAAAAATTGTTAAAAATTCTAAAGAAAAGTAGTTACAATTGTATTTCAGCTCGAATATCCTGAGAAAGAACAACGATTGGTGCCTTCTAAAATATTTTATTTTATACATAGTACAATTTTGTATGAAAGGTTAAATTTTGACAAATATCTAATTGACAGTTTTTGACAAAAATATAATAAAAAAATAAACTAAAAAGTGGTAAAATTGGTTTTTCGACTCGAATATCTTGTTCTCAGAAAATTTGGTTATTTGAAAAAAACTAAATATAAAATTTTCAAGATCACAAATGGGAAGTTATCAGTGTGGGTCGCACCCAGCCTCTTTTATTTATAAGGAATTAAAATGTGCAGTTAATATTTTACGGAGAGAGTCTATGGATGTTTCTAAGAACACATTAAACAGAAGATAAATATTAAAATTCCTCTGTGGCTCTCATTCGAAAGATAAGAAGTATTAAAACAATAGAGAAAATCTTATTGACTTTTCTATTAAATATGGTCACCGCAAAAAAAAAAAATATTTGATTAGTTTGACATTTATTTAGGTATTTACACCTTATCATTGCATTTTTATGGGATACATTTTAATGGGTAAGCACATTTTACATAGTATGTAGAATGTAGTCTTCTTAAAATAAAATGAAAATCTTATTGAATTTAAATAAGTTTTTCTTCATTAAACCAATCCTATTTCTCATTAAAAGTATTTGAAAAAAAAACTATTTTTTGTTCCTTTGAAAGGATTTCATAGTAAAATAGTTCAATAAGTGAATCTTATTGTTTTTATAATGTTTGTTGTTTCATGTACCTTTTTTTTGCTACATGAACCTTAAAATTCTTTATAACGGTTACTTTTAGACTCTTTGTTTAACTTCAACTTTTTTTTATTTTGAACCTGAAACTGCACATTCCTTACAGCTTCTAACAAAAAATCCCCAAAAAAAAAAAACAAACACTTAACTGGTTTAGTGACAAACGACTATCTGCTCCAAAAAAAAAGAAAAAAATACATCTTATCGCACAAAGGTCTCTTGACTGCATGGTAATCTACATGCAAATCTTCTCAACCCCATTTATCTTTTACCCCAATTTTGTTCTTCGACAAAATGCACTCTGCAACATTTTTTTTGTCTTTTTCTTTTCACACACCTACATACATATATGTGTATGAATGTGTATATGAATGAATTTTGCAACCCAATTTCCAACGCCTTGCATTTAATGTTCACCAAAGGAGTTACCTACCCATTCATTATAGACCCGACAACTTGTATTATCCCTCTGCACTCTTTAGCAAAGCTAATTCAAGCTAAAAGTCCTTTTACATATTATGTGTATGGGGAGAGGGGGGAGGTGTATATTTATTCACAAAAAAATAGTCGTTTTGAAAATAGCAACAGTAGCGTTAGCACTAAGAGACACTATTGTGAATGTGGGAATGGAAAAATAAAAAAAAAAAACCACCACCCACTTTTCTCGACCCAACGCAATAACACATCCTTTTGTTTGTCTCAAAAGAGTCACCACATAATATCTACTATACGTACTTAGTTTTGTGCTTCTTGTACGGCATCCACATAGATAGTTCCTTTTTACCATATTATTAGATACATTCAAAAGAATCTAAAGAATTTGACTAAAAAATAAACCACTAAGTTGTATTAACTTACTCAAAATTAGGATCTGTAGTATAAAATCAAAAGTTATAAAAAAGTACGCATACGACACAGTGAACCTCTTCTTTATATTCAATTATTATTTTGACCAGGACTATTCAAACAACTTAGGACTTAGAATGAGGATGATTTAACTTGCGGTTTAGTTAAGAAACAAGTCTGTAAAATGTTGATAGGAATATTAAGTTTTTGACCCACTAAACGCTCTTTTCATTTTGACTTGCGACTATCATAGGTACTATATAGGACAAGTGTTGGATTTTTGCAAATTATCGAACTCGGGATCGGACCTAACATTACGATGATAGAGAACGCAAAAAAAGTGGGTTCCGCAATTCTATCTGTCTCTCTGTCTCGACCTACAGTCTAAACTACTGAAGCCATTTTCTTCAAACTTTGGACATAAGGTTTTAGGGATATTGCCTAGAGGCGAAATCGAATTTTTTTTTTTTTAGTACCGTTTAGACAAAACATTTTTATCTCGAAAACAGCTCTAACGATTTTGATGAAATTTTTTAAATCGGGTTTGTCAAGTACCTAACCTTAATAATTTAGTCAAAAAATATTTTTGAAAAAACAGTTGTTAACGGTATTTGCAATACAACCGGATTTTTGATTTTCTAAAATTTTTCTAAAGGAGATCTTAATAATATTGCATGTCAAAATATTCAAAAAAATATTTTTTGTAGTTAAAAAAAATCAAAATTTTTTTTTGATTCCTCTATATTTTGAAAACTAATAATTTTTTTTTTGATATGGTCTTAAGTGTTTGTTGTCAAATACTTAAATTGTGCATACCAACTTTTTTTTATAAAAATACTTAAAAAATTATGTACCTACATAATAAAAAAATATTTTTTGAGAAAATGGCTCTAAAGATTTTTGAATTTTTTTTTTCAAAAATTTGTATTTTTATGATACATCAGTTTTAAGATTAAACTTCTTTTGTGGCTTATTTTATCAAATTAAATAATGAATTTCAGGGTTTCTTTTTCAATTTTTTGCTTGTGACTATTATAATAGATAGTTGGTTTAGTTGACTTTAAAACCAATTAGGTATGGCACAAGTACGTCTGACCCAGTTGTGCATTTTATTTTCATAGGGGTAGTATGTTGTCATCGAGCAAGACTTTTGGGTAGATGTAAAATTCAATGTTAAAATTTCTTTGAATTTCCTAACGTCAATATTATGAGCTCAAATTGTTAAAGATTTAAGGATGATACTGGGACTTATGTGACAATAAACTTAATAATGAATTGAAGAAATTTTGAATTTTTTCCATGTCTAAAATACGATATTTTTGAAACTTTTAGGTACCATTTTTCAAAAATATTAAAAAATGTTTATCAAAATTATAATTTTAATCCACAGGTAAAATAAGGTTCAAATTATGGTTTGAAATAATTTTAACGCAAGTGTTTCGTACAAAAGTTATCTGTCTAAAAGATGAGAAGAAGGCACTACGTTGGAGATATTTTCTTTCGTTGCGTTTTTAAAGTCGATTGAAAGGTCTTTTTCACAGAATATTTTGTATTTAACTTTTTACATAATTTTTGATTGAAAAAATGGTGAATTTTTTATGTTAAGCAATTTTTTTACAATTTTTGGTTTTTATATTTTCATGAGTTGGTTTTGACAAACTTCAAATTTATACAGCATATATGTAATTTTAGTTAAGACTAAAAAAAAAATATTAAACTGAAAAGAAATAATGTTTTGATTATAATTTTTTTTAAATTTTTGAAAAAATAATTTTTTTATTTCAATTTTAATTATTATTTTTTATAGTTTTTAATAACTTTCAATAAATTTTTCATTGCCAAGTAGTAGTTAGGAATTTTCAATAATTTTTTAATAAAATCATTCAAAAACACGATATTTCTGGGAAGTATAGATTTTCCGAAAAGTTTTTTTTTCTGATTTTCTTTAATTATAGAACAAGTATCCAGTATGTGAAATTTCTAGTTTCTATGTCAATTGGAATTATTTGTAATCACCTTTGTATATTTTAATTTTCTATATTAATTTAAAAAAAAATTATTTCCTTTTTAATAATTGGAAAAATAGAGGTACCTATAAAACCGCTGTCAAAATTATTTCATGTCAGCAAATACCCATGGTTTGCATAAACCATCTATTTTGCTCCGATTAATTTCTTCGTCAAAAAAATTAAGTGAATAATTGTTTTTTTTTTTTTACTTGCGACTACTACTAACTATGATGGGGAAGACGAAAAAAGTGGGCCTCGCAATTCTGAATTTATGTTTTTCAGTTTGTCAGTCTGGTCGGTTACAGCTTATAAGCGGGCAATTAATTGGACATTCCCCGAAGCAGTTTTTCTTGATTTTCTTAAAACACTAAAACCTTTACTTTCTCGCAAACAGCTTCCTGTAACTGTCAGGAAAAATCATCATCAAGCTTTTTTTTTAATAACAAAAAAATTGAAGAGGATTAATTTTTTTTTCCAAATCTTTTTCTGATCTTTTTCATTTTTTTTCATTATTTTTGGAACGCACTCCCAATACAAAATGAATTAAGTCCCAAATTGAAAGTCCAGTAGTGGAAGTTAGTTGTTCTTTATGAACTATGTAAGTGCCAAATGAAATAAAACCCGCACTCAGACCTCACTTTTGCATTTATAAGATCTGGATTTGAAGAAAAATTTAATTTATCGTGTAAATTAATCCACTTTAAAATTTTTGAATTAGTTCATTGGGATTTATTTCATAATGAACTAGTCCCAAGTGAACAGTCTCCCAAATGTATGTATATACTAAGTCCCAACAAAATTTAGGTGGGAGTTAGTTCAATTTGGCTAGTGGGAGTTCATTTTGTAGTCAGCTCTCAGGACCCCAAAAAAAAAGCAAAAACAATATAATGTCAATACAGTGTACCCATTCTTCTGTATATGCAATTTAAAGCAAAAAGATAAAAAAAACCTTAACCAGTGTTGCTCAAAAATTCTCAAACTAAAAAAATATCAACATTGACTAGTACTTCTAAAAATGGTAATTTCCTTGAAGGAAAATCTTATACTTTATTGATATTCAAGGACTTCATAAGAATTAAATTATCAAAGCGCTTATCGGATTTCTAAAACATTTTCCATAAAAGAAACAAAATAACTTATGAAACAATTACTTATCCCTTAAAAAGGACATTCACAACAACATATACCTAATGTCGTCGTCGTCGGCGGCGCGGCGCTTCGTCTATGGAAAGAATAGGTTCCTCGTGGGTGCTAATGAAAATCGTGCATACACAAAAAGGATGTGCAACCAAACAGAAACAACAATCCATCTAATCTTCCCGTTTGCTAGGAGACCAATTTAAAATTGAAAGAAAGATAATGAAAAGCCAGCAGCAGCAGTAGCAGTAGCAGAAGATGCAGCAAAAGCAAGATTAAAAAAAAAAAAAGAAGGCAGGGAAATGACAATGCATTCGCATATACAGTTTTTGCATCCATCCAACTGGGAGGCAATTTCAAATTCCTTACACAACTCTCCGGTGATGGTAGCAACACATTATAAGGATTTAGAAGATGCAAAGGGTCTGGTGTAGTTCTAGAAAAGTTTCTATATTGCCGATAAAAAAAAAAATTGCAAAAAGGATCATCACTAAAGAAAAGAAACTTCCTAAAGGCTTATATTCTCTGTATTTAATGGCGGAGGGGTATATATTTGTTTGCATGAAGATGGGAAACGATTTATGGATCCTGCAGGAAGGAAGGATACTTTTGTTCGACAAAAGCCGCCCGTTTAATTGCATTTGCGATTATATTTCATGGGGATTAAACGTTGGGTTTTTGGAGGAAGAGTGAGAGTGAGACGGGGGCTGCTGGTGCAATGAAATAGAAAGAAGATTTTTTTGCTTCTTTATTGAATGGATGGAGAGGAGAAAGAACTGGGTCAGTAGCTGCAAGGACATTCATAAAGCCAGCCAACAGCATGATGGTTAAAACTGAATTCTAATTGAAAATCAGGAGGATGCTGGAAGTTAGTTATACAATTCTTATACATTGCTTCGTCACACTTTTTTAAGAGCTTTATGCATTCCAGGAAATAGTGTTACTAGGTCCATAGAAGCGATGCCCTGCTACAACAGGACCAAAAAGTTGGAGCTAGTAGTTGCGGTTCCCATCGTCGACAACGGCAATGAAGACGAGACGGTGACGGTGACGGTGACTCAAAGTTCTTCATCAACACTCTGTGTGTGCTGCGTTTGTTTAATTTAAGGCAGATGGAGTGGAATGAAATTGGAACAGCGCTGTTTTAGTGGTCGGTTTGTAGAGCCAGCTTTAAGGGATACAATTTTAATTTAAACTATTGTTTTCATTTTGGGTAGGTAAACAATGTTGGTGTGGTTAGTGGATTTAACAAAATTCTGGGTGAATAAAGTGGTAGCGTTGTATAAAGATGCATTTCATTGAAAATTTAATTAATAATTACCAAGTAGTGTATGTGAAAAGGGAATTCTAATCTATTTAGCTTATGATTGCATATAGTGTCCTTGCTCGGTGGGGTTGAAGATATTTTGAAATAGGTATGTTTATGTTTTGAAAGTGAGGAGAAAACTGGGGAGAGTTGAGCCATTGTTATTTTGTTTATTGAAACTTTTCTTTTTATCCCAGTCGGATGTAAGTTACACGATTTTGAAGATACAAGAAGTTTGAACTGAAAACTTTTTTCAAAAATCCAAGAAGTAATTATTCGTAAATTTTGTTTTGCTATATTGTTAAGATTATATAAGACCTCTTTTATAAAAATATGAATCGCATTACGTCAAAGAATTTATGAGAAAATCAAAAACCCAAAAATTCAGTTTTACCGTTTACAACATTTAGCTTCTTTTTTTTTGAAAAATATTTTTTAACTTGAGATAAATATGTCTTTTTCTTAATTGTCATATATCACGTACCGTTATTTTTTTTTATTTAAAGTACCTAAAGTTGCAAGCGAACAAAGTCCTAAAAAGAAGGATAAACATAAAAATCAAAAACTGCAAAAAAAAATTGAGCGTGAAACAGTTAACTTTTTTCAAAAAACTCAAAAAAACATTTTAAAATTTTTTTTCTAAAATTTTAATTATTTTCAAAAATCTAAACCTAAAGTTTCTCAAAGAAACATTTAAAAAGGAACTGTTGAAAATTTCATCTCACTTGTCAGGGAAGCAACTTATATAATTTGAGCTTTAATTAATTTTTTTAATATATCAAAAATGCTGCTTGAGAATTTTGAAGACTTCGGCCCCGATTGCGATTGTCGATTTTGCAATCGATGATCGACTTTTTTCATCTCTCCATTTCATATTGTGAATGTCGATTGTGATCGAAACTTTTCGATATCAAAGCTATTTCTTTTCGATTACAATTTCCTAATCGACGAGTGAGGAAGCTGGTGTCTGAAAGTTTTCCTTATGAAAAAAATGTAAGTTTTTCCAATTAGTTTATTATTTTATAGATAATAACGTTTAAATATTTAATTTTTCATAAAAATGCGTTCTAGCCCGACGCTTTTCTGCTTCAGAATAATTAAATGAAATCCACTTGGAGCAAATATGCATTTCGAGAACTAAGAGCACTTCCCTTAGCACTAAAGACACTATGGATTGCGCAAACCCAATACAAAATTCATTACCAACAAAGTAGTAGCCAGCTTTAGTATATTGGGAATCGCTGGTCAGAGTTTCTGGTCAATATAACTTAGGAAATTGAAATGAAACTTTCTTTAGATAAGCGAAATTGTTTTAAAAATCTATAAAAAATATAAAGTAAACATGAGTAGGTATAGCAAATAAAAACATGAATTTCATAAACCTAACATTGTTTCTTCAAGTTCCAGAGGATTAGGTGTATCTCTGATATATCTTCTTTTTCTGGCCATTTCAACATTTTCTTGGGCATTTTCCATATCTGAGTCATTATCGCTAAGCCATTAACTCAATTCCACTCATTTTAAAATACAAATTAGTTATTTTGATTTATTTAAAAAAAAGAAAAATCAGAAAAAACAAATGATGTTTTCAAGAGTTAACAAAACACACATCATAGAACTGTCAAATTAATTGAAATATTCACAATATTCTGTGGGTTCATTCATAATAGTGCATTATTCGATCGATTAAGTTACACAATACAAAATATAAAAACCAATCGAAACAATCGAAAAGTTTCGATTCGATTGATAATCGACAACGGCAATCGAGGGCCTTCGCATTCAAAAAGAAACACCAAGAAAAAAAACTAAGATGAAAACATTTTTTTAGAAAAAAATCTCAAATTCATTATAACGCCTTGTCTAGATTTATCATCAATTTCAGACGCTCCCATAAATATATGATGTTGATTTCAAAGCACTGAATTTGTTATTTTTTATTTTATTTTTAATAATTCATTAAATATTTTTAAAAAAATGTAGGCAATTCGTTTAAAATATTTTGTTTCAAAAATCCGACCATTTCTTACATACAATACTTTATTGAAACAATAAGAACACGGCTCTAGAGCTTTTGGTATGGAATCTACGGTTGTTTTTTCAAGCAACAAAAAACTAGTATTTTCACCTTCCTACTTATAAAAAATATATTTTTTTCGCCATAGAAATAGTATTGGATTTTTTTTTCCAGATTTTTTAAGAACTTGGGATTTATTCCTCGCAAGTAGGAACTAAAACTGTTACTTAAGAAGGACATATTATGTTTTTTTTTTCAATATAGATCTAGACTAGGCCTCTATATTAGAAAAATGTCAGTGTTGCCACTTTCCAAAAAATTTATTTTTTACCAGTGCATTTTTTTTCATATAAGTTTTTTTTTTACAAAACTAGATTCGTTCTTCAGATCTACATAGAACACATAAGTACGCGTTTAACTGAAAAATTAAAAAATGATTCGGTCCCATATCATTGTACACAGTGGATCAATAATGAGATTGGCCACTGTCTCCATAGAGACATTCCAGGAAATTGCAAAACCGATGAACTTGCAAAAAAAGGAACAACTTTACCTCTGCTGGCTCACAAAGCTAGTGTGGGTATGCCTCTGGCTACATGCAAACTCATGCTAAAGCAAGATACCTAATATAGAGAGAACAAACTTCAGGGGGAACAAAGTCACCACCTGTTTAGCGACAAAACTAATTTGGCCTAAACTTAGTGCCAAACACTCTAAGCAGTTGATCTCTCTAAATAGATTGCATATTAGCTATGTTATAGGTCTTCTGACTGGACACTGCTTAATAGGTAGACATGCACTTCGACTTGGAGCTCCTGCAAATCATTTCTGCAGGTGTTGCAGGGACGAAGATGAAGAGGAGACAGTCTCTCATCTTCTTTGCACTTGTCCCGCCCTATCACAAAGACGAAAACTCCATTTTGGAGAATTCTTCTTCGATGATCCCAGTGATCTAGTAAACTATGACATCACTGGTCTCCTGCGCTTCATTCGAAGATTTAACTGGTTCAACGAGGGACGTTGATCAACTGATCCATGTGGTATCACAACGGACCTAATTTTGGTCTAAGTGTGTTGGACTTCCAAGTCAACGGCCACCTTAACCTAACTTAACCATATAATTGTAATGGAAGAGCTGACCAAATTATTGTTCTCTTCCTGGAGACATGTTCCTGGACTTAGAAGAAAATATCTCCAAAACCTATCGTATGGACTATTTCTGGGTTCAGATTTGTGTACTAAGAGCATTTAAATCCTAAAAAAAGTTTAAAGTTTGAAGAAAACGGTAATACCTATAAATAAGTTGGTTCTAGAGATAACAACAAAGTTTCATTTTTCAATCAATAAATTCACAAATTTTGCAACGCACAGCTTAAAAAAAAATATAAGAGACCAAAACTTAAAATTACAAACATTTTAATAACAAATCTCACGCTTATTTCTTAATCACTCCCTCGATGCCCATAAAAATGTCACACAACTTAATTCTTTTCAGTCACAATTATTGATGAGCCTCATTTAATTTCCCTTGATAGTATCTCCCATTAGTCTGCTTATATATTTGCTGATGGTCTGTTTGGTCTATTCCACTCCTTAAACAATTTATATTTAAACAAAAGAACAAAAAAAAATGCCACCCAAAATGGCAGAAAAAGGTATCATTCTACTTTATAAAAAAAAAAAAATCTATCGAGAAAGTCCATCGAAAGGATACACCAACAAAAAAAAAAAACGAAACAATTTCTCGATCACAACATGTCACAACAGCAACATAAGAGAGAAGAAAAAAAATCACAATGTTCATTGTCCTTTTGATGTATCTTTGTGGGTAAAAGTATATAATATGGTTGCTCGGTGTTGTTTAGGTTGATTAATGAACGGATGTCCTACAATTTAGCACCTTTACCTTCTTTACCTTAATCACTTTTCTGCTTCTCTATCGGTGGTGCGGTCTTGGAAAAGTAGTTGTAGTTGGTCTTGGTTGAGGTACTCCTTCTTGAAAGAATTTTTCTCCATTTAGTTTCCTTTATATTTTTTTTTTTTTGTTGTGCCCTATCTCGCGTCCCTGAAGTCAAGTCAAAGGGCACCTGGGAAAACGATCAACAATAGAAATAAATTGAAAATATTTAACCGCAACATTGCAAGGACCTTGTACACAGAGAAAAATATTTTAACTGTTTTTTTATAAAATGGAAGAAGTACCGATATCTATTAATAGCGTAGTTTTCATACGAAAAAATGGAGATTGAAAGGTTGACAAGAAAAACCCGAAGTCTTCACTTGGACCGTCAATTCATTTGATGAAGACCTTTATGTACAATTATCATTTCGGAATCATCATTTGCAGAATTTGATCCGCTACAATATCATCTTCAAACTCTACTCAATTCGTAACTTCAAGTTAAGGAACGTATCGCAATACTACGAACATTTCTTTTCTCAAATTTGAGCTTCGGAATTGACTCATCAAGTTTTTTGCGCTATTTCCAATATAAGAACAGCTTTTTTTAGAGGTGTAGAATTTTAAGTTGGCAACACTTTTTTAACTGGAGGCCATTTTTAGTGATTTGTGTTTAGTTTAGTTTGGCATTTCAACTGACTGACGCTTGAACAACGTTCCCAAATTTTAGTGAATGGACCCAAAACAAGATTTTTGGTTAAATGGTTGAATGGCTACGTCAATAAACAAAACTGCCGTAATTGGAGTGAAGATAATCCTTAAGTGTATGTTGAGACTGACTGTTTGGTGTCCTTAATGGGCTGGCGAAATCACGACGTTGGCCAGAAATTACAGTCAATGTCACTTTTTCGTTCGGGTTCCAACAAAACGGCGCCGCCGGCGCTACATGTCACATTGAAGAAAACGTTTGGTAACCGCATAGTTTCACGTTACGGACCCGCTGGGAATATGTGAAGTCGCTGATCTGCGCCGCCGCGCCTATAAGCCCGAAACTATCGACCACTTGGGGGACAACATTCGCCGCGCGTTATTGCAGATATACGGCAAAAATGTTGAAAAAAGTGATCGAAAATTGGACTTCTACATTAAATTACGTTCGAGACAGCCGTGTCGGTCATATGCCAGAAATCATATTAAAAAAAAAAACACCATTTAAATCTCCAAATTCGGTTAAATCTCCGTCAAATTATTTCACTAAAAATTTTCTCACAGTGCAGGCACAAAGTCCTACAAACTGGACATAGAATCTTTGATTGGAAAAAAGGCATGAGGAGGAGTAGTCAGGACACCAAGAGGGTTTGGAATTTTCAACAGTTTGCCAGCAAATAGTTTCTTTTCTTTTTCTTTTTTTTTATACTTTGTCCGGAGTCATACCAAAACTGCACAAAAAAAAGGTCCTCCCGTTATTGCTACTATTCAGTCCTGCTGTAGGAGCACCAGTTCCTGTGGTCTATATCTATTGCCAAATCCAGGTGCGATTTTCAAGTTAACAATGTCATAGCTACCTCTACTGTTTGTTATTGTGAACTCTAAGGATGGGAGTGAACAAGGATAATATGGAGAATTAGTTGCAGTTTGCTGGTTTAGATAAAAAAGAAAACACCGCACAACACACTCCTGCTTGCTATACACAAAAACACTCAGCTGGGAATGCAATTGGAATTCCGTCCATGGGGTCAATGGACGACATTGCATAGAAGTCCTCAGTCCTGGTGATTTTGTTTTTGTTTGTGGTTGAATTTCTTTAAGAAAATTACTGTGGTTTCTACCGTTCGTCGACATCGTCATCAGAAAAAGGAAAGCACAATGGAGAACAGGAGGAGATTGGTCAGTTTTTTTTTTTCTTCTTTTTTTGTGGCCAAATGACAAGGATATATATTATTATTTGAAAAAGGACAATTGCTTAGAAGAGGATTTCTCGATTTCAATTTGTTTGATTTTATTTTTGTTCTATTTTACAAAAGAAAATACAATACCTTTAACTAATTTGTGTTGGTTTAAGGCTTTTTGTTAAGAAGATTTTTTGTGTAAGGAAGCCTGTGTTGTTTATAGAGAGACCACCATCATTGTGGATGTTATTTGGGGGGAGTGAAGGTGGATTTATGATGCTTTGTGTTTTGGGAGAAGTATGTCATTTCTTGGGAAATGTAGGTTTATAGGAAAATTTAGAAGTAGGTATATCTAATTTATGAGACTTTGAAAGAATGTCCTTGTGGCATCATTTTGTATTTACAATAGGTACTGTTTGGTCAAAAAATTGTTATTATTGATCGACAATTTGTAGGTTAAATATACTTACTCCAGGACATCAACTACTTTTATATAAAGCGTCCAAGTTTGAGTTATATGAATGAAGATCTTCTTTAAAAACACAGCATTCGTTTTCGGAATAGAATCTAAGAAAGTGAATATATGGTCAAAATATGGTTCTGAATCAGAAATTCATCTGAAATTAAACTTTATTATTGACACCTTCCTAAATTTTTTTTTTTTTAGGTTTTTATAAAAACACTGAACTAGTACCTCAAACAGAAGCATATAGCATTACATGCAACAGCAAGTGATGTTTTAAAAAATAGACCTAGAATAGGCCTCTATTTTTAAAAATTTTTCCGTGTTGCTGCTTTTTCAAAAAATATATATTTTTCTCATTTTTTTCCTAAGCATCAAACTTGTCGAATCGTAGAAGCTGAGTATGGTCAAAGATTCTCGAGATCGCTCTCCAGATGAGTCTCGAAACCAAAGGGCGCTTCTCCCCTACCCCCTCCTTTCTTCCTTCCTTTGTAGTAGTACAGCGCAATCCTATACTGCTACTCCAACAGTATATTGCGTGATGTTGTTAACTGTATCCTCTCCTTCCTTAAGCGATGGATGTTGTTCCGCGCTCCCTACCCCATCCTATCCCTCTTTTCTCCACTTCCTTCTTTCCTTTTATTGGGCTGGATCAAGGTCTTTTGCGACCCGTGCCGATGATCAGCCTGGCTGAGGGTCCAATTCAAAACTAGCTCAGTCGCTAAGCTATTACCTGGAGTATCCGGATACCTGACGACCTCCGAATTAACCATCAGCCTTATTGAATATACGGATTTCTTTCTCCTCCTTTTCGCACCCTTACTCTGTTACTCGTGTGAATTTTAATGAATACTAAAATTTCTAAAGATGTTGATGGTGGTAAGCCCGATTCTTTTCGAAAATCGGCCAGCAGTGCGGAGAAAATCTTGATGACCAAAACGATTAGTTTTATCATTTCTTCCAATTATTAGTTTTGTTTTCCTCTGAGTATTGTCAAAGTTGATCCTGGGACCTTCGGATTCCGATACACTCTACTTCTGTGAAAATTTGTTCTTTTATGGGAACCATTTCTCTGAATGTGACTCAACATTGTTTTTGGATTTTTTAAGAGTTGAATTTTAATAAGTAAACTTTTTTAAAAAAAAAGGTTTTTTTCTATTACTTACGAGTATGTAAACGTAAACAATTTATGTAAATATTTGGTATTCTTCTTTGAAAAATCCAACAATCCTATTGAATTTCAATATTTTCGATTTGAAAACACAATTTATGCCCACCAAAACTCTCTGTGAGCTTCTTTTTGGATGCCTAACTTCAATTTTCGTCAAGTCGCGTGGACGAAAACTATTTATAAAAAAAGTTGTGGAAATAAAAAAACATTCTTCTGAAATGTCAAAAAAAATTGAAAAAAAGAGTTTTTGTGGAAAAAATGTTTGTTAAAAATATTTTTCAAAAAATAGCTTAAAGATATTTCGGAATTAAGCACACATTATAATTTGTGTAAAAATCCCAAGAAAATAAATTTAAAAAATTTGTTTAAGCTTAAGCTGTGATTTGCCACATAGCTTCCGATCAATGAAAATCTCACATCACAGCGTGGAAGAACACCTCTTCACAACAATACCGGGGATACTATCCGGACCAGCGGATTTATGTATGTTGAGATCTTTTAGGACTCTCGCCACAGCTCGAGAACGAAAGAAGGTTTGTCCGAACTGGGGGAGTCATGACGCCTATCAGACAGCGTAGAGTTGGCGGCGAACTGCGTAACAAATAAGTTAGCTTTCTCAAGAGAGCTAACGAAGGGAGTGTCATTGACAACGAGTGTTGGGACCGAGGAAGATGTTTTGTTCCTTATGTTTTTTACAAATGACCAAAAGTTTTTGCAACCTGTGGAACATTGTAGTATTTCTTGACTTAATTTTTGGCCATGCAAAAATTTGGTCCTTCAAATATGGGCGTTGCAGGTCTTCCTGGTTTGTTTGAACTTTTTCCGGTTTTCCTCAGTTGGGTTGGCTCTAAAACAACGGAAGCTAACCTCTTTGACCCTAATAACTCTTTACAGCTCGCATCAAACCATGATTTCTCTTTGGGTCTGACGCTTTAAGCCCTATTCGGGATAAAAGTTCTCATTCCCAAAAGAATCATATTAGTAATCATATCCGCGCTGGAGAGTCTACGTCACTACCGAGGGAGCATAGTGACCAGTTAAAGATCCTGAAAAAATTATTGAGACCGTCCCAGTTGGCTTTCTCGTATTGCCAAACGGTTCTCACATTAGCTCTTTCACTAACTGGATTTTTTTGCCACGAAAAATTTGCGGAAATGATACTATGGTCAGATGTGCCTATAGAGGCGTTAATATACTGATTGTGTATTTATTGGGGTCAGAGGTTAGAAACTAGTCAAACGGCTCGGCCATTAACGTCCGACATTCCGGTGGGCTCTTTGACAAGCTGAGTAAGGTTATTAAACTCAGCAAAGATCTCAGCACACATACCTTCTGGAGTTTTCTGGCCCGAATGTTGAAGCCAAGAAGAATTGTATACATTGAAATCGCCCCTAATAACGATTTCAGTGTGAGGATGCAAGGAAACAATTCTTTGGATGGAGTCGGACAGAGCATCAAATTCGTGAAAAGTTGATTCCAAATTTACCTATGATCAGACAGACTGAATGGGAGTCAAGTGTAACAAACTTGTAATGTACATTGTACACACTGCTCTTCTGTTATCTCCGATATTAGCATATTAAAATGATACCCCAGTTCCTTGAAATATTTAGCCAGTTTATATTTTTGGAGACCACTAAGATTTCTGTGGAAAATAATTTCTTTCTTAGCTTTTAAAAAAATTATTTGTTCTTTTAAAAAAAAGTATCCCGCATTTGTTTCAAAGACATCTGGTCAATTTATGAAAATTTTTAACTGTATTCCTATTCTTTAAATTTGTGTCTTGCATTTGGACATTAATTAAATATACCAAACACAAATTTTATTCATTAAAAATATTTTATTTAAAAAAAAAAACAATAAAAGTAACATTTAATAATTTTAAAAAAATACCAACAGTACCTACGTATGCCAATTATTATTTTTCCTCATTAAAAACTCACATTTCTCATAAATAGACTTTCCCAAAGGTAAGTTTTTCTTCTCAAAATAAAAAAAGCAGTTAAATTCGACCCCTAGGCATATCAATCATTTGGTGGAAAATCGTAAATTTTACCCGCCTGATTTCCATTTTAAACAACAAGAAAAAAAAAAAATGCTCGTGTTAATGAGTGATAAACGCTTCCAAAGTCCAAAGGCCAAGGGGGGAAATTTGAAATTTTTTTTGAAATTAAAAATAATGACTCTATATTGTGTCTGTGTACCCTTTTTTCCCTAAAGTCTGTCTACCCCCTAATTCCGTTGCTCTATAAATTATTTTTCTCCATGTCAATTAGTTAGAACAAGGTGTGGATTGGGTAGCGGTAGGTTATTCAAATCCAAAAAAAAAAGAAAAAATATTTCTACAGAGAAAGGGATGCCGAAAGAAAATCATAACGTTCTACTTCGCCGAATTTAAACTAAGGCTCCTGTCAAAATAGTTAGTTATTGTCAAAATGAAGAAAAGAAAACTGGACATGGGTTCAAATATTTACAAGGCCATAAGAGTTAGTCATGCATATATATTTTTATATGAAGGCTCGCAAGGCAATTATTGCTCAAAAATATTTGAGTTCCAGTCTGCGAGGTCTTAAGTTATTTTTTGGTGCTTGTATAATGGGCGCGGGTGGGTCATGCGGGCTATAGGCTTGGCTGCAAATACTTATGAATATGAAATTTCAATTGTTGAATTTTTTTTTGGGTTCGGGACGAATGCAGGGTCCATGCAAGTTACATGAAAAATTTAAATAATTAAGACATTATAAACAAGAAGTGTTGATTGTTGAATGTTATGATAGTTTCCTCGATGATTTTTCTTTTTTGGCTCGATATGAGTGGTAGGATAGTAAGTAGGGGATATCTGGGAGTTGTATCTACGCGGAAGCACAACAGTTCATAAATCTTGTGAGCTGGGGCAAAGTTTGTGTGTTCACAAAAATTAATTGCCCATGCAGCGGCGCGGCGGCGGCCAGATCTGGACGCCAGTTGCTGCATCGTCGTCGTTGTCGTAGACTACTTCAATGGAGAGGTCCTCTTAACCTATAAGACAAAAGGCTTACTTAGTACATTCTGGAGGTCTGCATTGTTCTTTGTTTGGACATGTGAAATTTATGAATATTCCCGAATTGAAATCGGGAGAGTGAGTGCAGTGAAAAGGTGGTGTTATGATAATCTTTTGTAAATATAAACCCAGGTGTTCGTCGTCGGGTGGGTGATGTTGAAGCTCACCTTTAGAGTGTATTTTTTTTTTAAATTCAGTTTATAGATAGTCCTCGAAGGAGAAGATCTGTTAATGGGGTTGATTCTGATGGCGGGGTTTGGCTATTAATTTTTTTAAGTTCTCATTCTTTGTCGATTGATAATGAGATAAGCGAGACAGAAGCATTGTTGTGGAAAGATATAATGGCTAGGTACCTACCAACCTACTGTATAGAAGAATAAGCCGACAGTTAGCGAAAAGAGGTGTCTAGCGCACGTCAAAGTATAAGTAGAATTTTAGAGAATTTTTGTCTGTTAAATAAAATGCAAATTAGAAACAATAGATTTAAATTAAATTACTTTTTATCGGTTTGAAAAAAAAACACTGCAACAAATAAGAATTTTTTTGACATAAATCGCACATTTTTGAAATGATTGATGTTTCAAAAAAGGTTGAAAAAATCCTGAGTATTTAAGAAAGAAAAAGATAATAAATGTGTAGTTGATAAAGTAGGGTGTTATAAAAATTATGCATTTGGTCATTATTTTGATTTATGATCATGTTTCAAATTTTTAAATATCTAACTGCTTTTTTTTGGAGGAGAGTAAGAAACTCTCGAAACAGCATTGGGAACAAAAATATACCGGCAGGTAGGTATAGTGTTAACTGTTAAGCAGTGAACCAATTTCATTATGCAGCAATTCAAATTTTCAGTTTCTGTTTGCATAAGTATTTATAAAATGCAGAATGTCAGTTAGAAAAAAATAATTAATTTGATTTAAAAAAAAATATTATTAAGTATGAAATTTTGAAAAAAAAAATTTGATATTTTTTTAGGTAGTGGAAAAAAATTGGCTTTGCAATATTTGTTAAGTTTTTCAAAATTTTCTGTATAAAATAAAAATAAAATAAACAAACTGTTTCTGAGTCCTATTATTGGGAATTCGTAAAACTAGAAATGAAACTATTTTGATGTGAAACCAATTTTTTTTCGAGTTCTATACAAAATAATTCAGAACTAGTTTTGAAAAAAATCGATATTTTTCTTTTGTGGAGATAAAACTTGTTTAGGTTTTCAAGCGAGTTTCTCGTTTTGACTATAAAACTAGTTTTTGTCGAAATGAAATTCAAAAAATGTATACTTTCCAAATAAAAAAATTTGTTGTTTAATCGTGTTGAACCGAATAATATATCTTCACGGTGTCCCAGTGAAGAAGGAATAAATTTGAAATAGTTTTTAGTTTAGCTGACCTTATGACCTCATTCAGTGTATTCTTATTTCGAAATTCTTTTGCCTCAAAAACCATGATTTTCTCTCTCGACAGGATATGCAGTATGTAGTTGAAATCAAATTTTCACTATTTCGTATGTCTAGATTCAAATTAATTTGATTATTTTCCACGTAAGAAGAAATTGGATTCCTTTCGAGGAGCAACTGTGCGAAAACCAGAAGATTTATCAAAATTTTGTCACACCAAAAATTCGAACTGTATCTGAAATTTCAAGTTTCTATGTCTACTGGAATTGATGGTGATCATCATCATCATCGGCTCGACAACAGGGGTCCGGTCTTGGGTCTCCACCAATCCCGGTCTTGAGCCGATGCCATCCAGTTGCGCACCCCAAGTCTTCGGGCGTCCTGGTCTACGCCATCTCTCAAGCGCAAGCATGGTCTACCACGCTGCCATCTACCATAGAATGTACCACAAAGGACTTTCCGAGCCGGTTCCTCTTCGCTCATGCGAGCTAGGTGCCCTGTCTACCGGAGTCTACCGAGCTTAATTTTTGTCACTATGTCTGCTTCATGGTACCGTCTACGGAATCTTCCTTTCTCACAAATGGGGGGCAACAATTCTCCTTAAGACTTTTCTCTCGAACGCGGCTTAGAGGTCGGAGTGTCTTTTGCTAAGCACCCATGTCTCGGATCCATACGTGAGTACTGGCAGGACCATGGTCCCGTACAGCAGCAGTTTTGAAGTTATGATAAGATTTAACAAAAAAAAATCCGAATTTAATGAAGGAATTAATTTGAAAGATCGAATGACCCATTTTAACAAAAATGAACATTTCCAATTTGAGAAATTTCGGTAGGTACGTTACATTCGACCTTTTACATGCAGTCACATTATAATCACATCATGTTCATTGTTCACTTCCAAAAAAGAAAACCCAAAAGACCTGAAAAAATCTCTTGGATAATCTTGTTATCCTTAAACCGAGATTCAAATGAATCCAAAATCAAAAAAAAAAAATCGTCAACCATAATACTCAGGCAGAAATAATAATTGGACTACAACAGAAATTCGATCCAAATTCCAACCATAAGGCTGTGCTGGATGGTATAGCGGATGGCAAATGAACCCAATGACAGATGCAGCATAAATTTAATTTGCATCTGACCGAAAGAAAATACAAATCCTTAAAATGACAAAAATCCCAATGAAGACAATGCCCCATTTTGGCGCCTTCAGGCTAAGAGAAATGGCATTTTTGTTGACCTAAAAAAAATTGTTTTTTTTTTTTTAAACTGATGATGCTTGCTTGATATGAGAATTCAAGGTGAATAAACTGCATCATCAGAATATGGAGTTATGGTGTAAGGTGTGGTGTGTATATGTATATCCTAGGTAATTGCTACGTTGTGCGTTGTAACGAAAATTGACATACAAGATAGCACTGATGCATTTTAAAACAGCAGTAGCCGAGCTGTGGCCGAGCCGAGCACCCAAGCAGCATAAATGCGCGCATCAGAAGCACGTTGCACAAATGCGCAAAACTTTTCGCTTAGTTCAAGACGCCCCGATTTAATACTCTTAGGTATTGCGATGGCAAAACGGGACGGGACTCTTTGCAACGCACAGACACGAAACGCTCAAATGGAGATTATAGCCCCACGGCGGCAGCGCTGCGGTGCAGTGCGGCTGCGTAAAAGCACCAGCAAAAGAAGAACATCCTAGCGCTGCGCTGGTTGCTGGTTGGTGTCTGGGCGCAATTGCAATACTTAATCTTTCCGAATTCCTTTTTATTAGGGACTTGCACATCGAGTTTTGAGTAGACGACTTCAGAGGACGAAAAATGAAGATGAAGAAGAAGAAAAGTCGGAGTTGTCTTGGTCATACTTTTGTAAAGTCGTCATCATCAACATGCGGATGCACATTCATTACCTTGGAAGAAATAACGAATTACTATCAAGGGTAATCATTATCCAAAGCAGTCAGTCAGACAGACAGCCAGCAGGGCAGGCATTTTAAGTCCAGTCAGGTTGGCAGTCAAACTTTGAGAATTTCACAAGTAAGCTTGAAGATTGTTTTTGCGTTAGTGTCAAAACCGAGTGTTGTTATCCTTTTACGAGTTCTGATCTTCTCGATATTTGAGGATAACTATTATGTTCAAGTCCTTGAATGTCTCTCTCCAAGCGCAGGGACAGGTCAGCAGGCCAGATAGAGTGATATCAGGTATAGCCTGCAGCAGGATTTTCAAACTCCAAAGCAGGGAAGTAGACACTGCATTTCCATGCCTTCTTTTAAAGTTGCAATATTTTTTTATATTCTTATGTGAGTCACCCTAATGAATGGTGAATTTCACCTTAAACC
Organism: Syrphus vitripennis; assembly: GCA_958431115.1. Classification (NCBI taxonomy): domain Eukaryota; kingdom Metazoa; phylum Arthropoda; class Insecta; order Diptera; family Syrphidae; genus Syrphus; species Syrphus vitripennis. The sequence goes on from OY288109.1 coordinate 17,527,268, forward strand.
TTATCGTTCTAATGTAAGTCACTTGCTTTAGTGACTATAGGTATATGCACGGTGTAAAATGGAGTGTTGTGGAACCCACAATTACAGCGCCGCCGCTGCTGCATTCCTCATTGCACCTCGATACAATTTCAGCATATATATACATGTAGATAAAGGTGGATCTCTGTTACGTACATATTTATAACTGAAGATCCCAATGGGGGAAACTCTGAGAATGATGATGATGATGTACGGGGGCACGTCGCATTGTATCTTGTCTTTTTACTTGCTCGCGCCTTGAAGCACTCTATACCCAAAAGATCAACGAAGCAAGATGACTTTTCTTCAAAACCTACTATATTCATCATATACTCGTATACTGAAGATGAAAATAAAGAAGCAGCCTGGTTATGTTTTGTATTGTGCACCTTGTGATATTCTGGATATAGTATATAGTTTGTGGCATTATCTTGGAAATATACTTCCAAATGATTGCTTTTAAAGTTGTAACTACGAATTAGCTTGCTGACTGAAGATGACGACGAAGATGACTTTGACTACGAAGAGATGGCATTATATAGAAACTGAAGCAGTCAGAATTGTGGCTTTGGTTTATCTTTCTCTTTAAAAATGCGAAACAAGAAACAATAATGTATAGGTACCTAGAGGTATGTAGGTTCTCAGCGGCGATGCATGGGAAGAGGTTGTACGGTGCGGCTAATGGTTATTAAAATGTGAATGAGGTTAAACATTAAGGCCATTGCTACTGCAATTTAAGCTATTGAAGTTAATGTCAAGCGTTTTTCTAAATCTCTTAGGCGTTATTTTACGCAGTACGGGGCAACACCAGAAGTTGTTGGAAAATTTCCGTCATGTGATTTACTGGTGAACAAAAGAAGAGATAGCTGAACTTCGATGAAGAGGCGTGCGTAGGCGTACGCAACCTCAGAGTAGACATGGTGAGCCAACAGGAATTCAAAACCAAACACTGTGAGCTCAAGAATGCCATCAATTCAACCAGAGACCCCTGGGATTTACGCTGGCAGCTCAGAACTCCAATATTATCATCAAAGGATCTTTCTCAAGAATTTGAAAAGATTTGATTCTTATCAGTATTAGAAAAGGTATCCAATACTCCCTATCTGTGAACAGGTTTCAGTGTATGATTGATAGCTCAGGATAGCTTTGGAAGGGAATCTTGAGATTGTGAATCACTGCAGCAATATACACAGGAGGATTTTATTCCGAAAGTACCAGGGCAGAAGTATTGTTGGCAACTCTGGATGTTGGAGATGCCACATGCCACTCACTCAGATGGACCGACATGCTTAACTCGCTTGAGATTTGATTCTCTCGTATGTCTTGGAAATAATGCAGGACTACATCAACAAGGGGTACACAAACGAAGCAAATTGACTCTGGGGCAGCCGAGGATCAATCTTAGGACCTGTCTGTGGAAGGACGCAATAATTTCTGGAAGAACTGGAAGCAGGTTTACTTATAGCAAACTCTTCCCAAAACGTGTTAAAACATTAGAGTTGGGACAAAGTTTCGTCCATATGCTTTACGAAGCGAATCCTTCCCCAACACAAAAAAAAACTTACTTTACCCAGTTTCCAGTCTGTCCTCGAAGGATTACAGCTTCAACAAAAAAAAAAGTTGCTAAAAGTAGCTCAGTTTCATAAAAGTTAGTTTCCATAGCCTATTATTTTATAAGAGTGTATTTTTTCATAATTCATTCCAGTCTTTTCGGAAAGTTTAATTCTGAAAATATATTTCTGTCTGAAAATTTCTTGGAACCCACAAAGCGTTTCAAACAAGGGCCTTGTAATTAAATATACATATTCTAGGCCTTACCGTTAAATTCTAGAATTTTTGTGTTTCGTATGCTTACAGTATCATAATGTACTTATATGGAAAGTAAACTCCCTGACGTGATATTGCCCACTCATTCTAACCCAAGGGTCTCCAGTTATCGCATTTCGACTTTTGTATAATAATTATCAAACAACCTCCTTCAGCGAAAATTCTATACCATTCTCTCATAAAAAACTATGTAAATCCATCAAGTATAAACCATCACGATAAAATACCAATTCCGGCTTAATTTCAACAAATTGCATGCCACAAAGTGTTAAAGGGAAGCAAGCAATTCATCTCTCCAGCACCACTACCGCCCTCTGCCACCATCAACCACCATTATCAACAACCTCCAAACTCACATGATCACCACCACCGCGCCGCCGCCGCCGCCGCCGCTGCGCAGCACTGCGCCTATGATGCGATGATCATTCAAAACCCCTTTTTTTTGCCTTAGAATTAAAATTACACCTTGAGTGAAATGAGCGCAGTGCGCAAGGAACAGAACAGATCACTCCCTGGTCCCTGCCTTCTTTCGTTAGTGCGCCATCGCCACATATAATTTGGCAACTTTAGATCCACTTATATCACCTCCTTGTTAGGAACTCGGAAAACAGGGCGCATTTATACACAGAAACTCGCGCGCATACACCAAACTACACCACACCACACCACACCGGGTTCAACTGATGAAGAATTGTCTTGCAAGAGGAGAGCCCCCAAGCCCTATAAAGTAGATCGACGTTCTGCGTTTTTTTTTTTCCAGCAATGCTGGCTGATGCTTCGTCGTCGTCTCTTCCATTGCTCACAATCCAAAGCAATTTCCCTGATAATGATAATGACTTTAGTTTTGCTCTCTACCTCTCATGGTTTGAATGAAGTAGAAGTGAAGTGGTGCCCTTAGATGGAGTTCAACTTCTCCAACAAGTGTTCCACACGATTACCGCTGGTTAAGACCCAATCCCATCCCAACCAATCTTCTGTTCGAATCGTTATGTTCTTTTCATTCTTTTTGGATTCTGATGGGTTGTGTTTTTTTTTTTTGTGTTTAAAGATTTTTCTGTACTTGAAGTTAGTCGACCTTAAAGTCGGTTCGGGACGTTTCGGACGTGTCTTCACCACCAAGCCATCGAGCCACAAAACATGATTCATTTTAAGAATCCATCTCGTTAGGGTACAACCAGATAATTGCTCTCATTAGTCTTCAAAATGTGAATTTAAATCTCTGGTCAACTGATTATGGTCTTATACCGACTACTCGCAACAAGGACCCATACCCATGGTCGGTCACAACAAATGAAGCAGCTGTTGTTTTTGATCATGTAATATTGTCGGTCAGAGTGAAAAGCAAGTGAGTGCGCTAGCCATGTTTTTTTTTTTGGGAGGCCCATGTTGATGATGATGATGAAGAGTTAAGACTTAAAGATCACATTAGCATCAGTGATTAATCAGTGTTAGCGAAATTGTTTCGGTGGAGCCTTTGCCGTTAAAAATATCATTAAGACAAGGTATTTCATGTATTTCATCTGATGTAGTGATGTTAATAGTTTTTGTTTTTAAATTTTGCAACCAGATGGGGTTGTTATCGTTTGAAGGCCTAAGGTGTAATAATATCTTGTTGTTTTCTCTAAATTAGCAAAAAGCTTTTTTTTCAAATAGGTTCTAGGTTAAACTCATTGCCTATAAATGTTGAATATATGGATATAGTTAAATTTTTTAACCATGGGTGTTAACAGCCTTGTAGCCCTAAGGCACAACATAATGAGGGGGAAAAATAAGTAACTTAGGTATATTAACATAATTTCCTCAACTAACACCATTTCGAAGTCTTTAAAATTAATTGGAATCTTGAATTGCCAGAAAGTATATTTCTTGGAAATTCTAATAGGCTCGTGGTGTGAACTCTATTTTGAAATCTTATTGGCAGGCAGTCCTACTTTTAACACTTTAGGTGGTTATGGGAATAACTGGGTGTACTCGTATAACATTGAATGGGATTTTCCTCATTATATATTTTATGAACTGCCAGGCGTGTTTTTCATTTATATTTTCTTCTATTTTTTTTTTTTTTTTTTTTTTTTTTGAAGACAAGGAATAAATCATAATATAGAACTTGAAGATAGTAAACTATTTGGGGGCTATGGAATTATAATCGTATATTTAGTTATTAACTTTATTTTCAGTGAAGATTGGAAAAAGTGTTAAATAAACACCTCAGGAAAATTCAGCATTATAGTTTCATTTCATAGTTTTGGCAGTGCTGAAAAGTTTATGAAGATATTATATTTATAGAAGAATATTTTATGATTGTCAGTGGCTTAGAGTGGATTTTTGCCAACAGGGGTAAAATAAAAATATGTAAATGGGAACAACTTTGAAATAAAACATAAAACAACGAAAATGGACAAAACTTCATAACTTAACATTTTTATCTTTTATTATTTTTTTTCTAAACGAGTTTTCGTTCCACCTTAGCGGGTATTGCCTCCCATAACATCGATCAAAGCTACAATTTGTTGCGTCGTCCAAATTATCCCACTTTTTCATCAGAGCAGATCTCAGCCCACTGAGTGTCTGGGGAAGGGCAGGCCGCTGTCTTATCATTTTTTCCAGCAGGCCCCAAACGTATTCGATGGGATTCATGTCCGGGCACCACTTTTCACTTCTTCCAAGTAATCCATAATGCACCTGGAAACGTTATGTCTGGCAAGAAGTCTTCACCAATAAATGGTGCAAACGGAACCACATATTTCTCCAGAATGTTGCTGATATAATAATTGGAGTCTACCGATCCTTCCACGATGCACACCTCAGTTTTTCTGTGCATAGAAATTCCTGCCCACACCGTGACGGAACCTCCCCAGAAATGTTACCGCTGGGCAACCTGTTACCGAAGAGTATCTCTCACCTAATCTTCTTCATAATCTGTTGTGTCCATCTGGTGAGCGTAGACAAAACCGGGTCTCATCAGTGAAGAGAACCTTAGCCCAAATTCTATCCGACATAGCTTGTGCTGCATCATGAGTCTTGGTACACGAGCAGTTTTTCTTGCTCTCACATTCACACCTGCCCCTCTTATTGATTGAAGTCTGTGAGACAACATTTACGGGATTCCGGAAGACAAAATAGCTTCGTCTTGTGTCAACAAATGATTATAATGTGGTTTTCCTAATTAAAAATTAGAAACATAAATTGGGCCTAAAAGTTTTCCTCAGCATTCATTGTTTTTAAAATTTCAAGTGATTTTTTTTCCTAGAGAATGTATATCTAGAAACATTCAAACAACGGACAAAATTTGCAGAATGTAGAAGTTCTAAATCCAAATGTAAGAAAAAATAAGAACTCTTAAAGTACTCAGTACTTAGGTTTAAAACCTTTCTAACGTCTAACTCATTTTTAAAACGATATATAACAGTATATCATCAAAGAGAGCTACGTCTTCAACCGTACAACATCGAACACAACACTCAAAGTTACAAATATTTTACCCCAGCTTTTCAACTGCAAATCGATTTATTTTTATGAAAAGCAAACCTCCAGTTATAGCTCATCCCTTCTTCCATCCATATATCCATTCGCGATTTTGTCGAAGAACAAAAATACTTCAAAGCCCTAAAACAATTTTGAATCCATGTATGCTCCTGTTACTGTTGGATTCTACTCCAACTCTTATACTGTCTGCATCACGTCTAGCATGAAGTTGAAGTAAATTAAAAAATTCCACACTTCAGCTGTCAAAGTAAAAGTGCAACTAATGTTACATTCGAAAAACGAAGATAATTAGACGACGACGTCAGCGGGGGCTGCTGACTATGACGACGAGGACGAAGACGAGGACGAGAGCTCATCCAGACACAAGCAATTCCGAAATGTGTTTCTCCTTGTCAGACTGGCTGTCAGTTATTATCTCCCAACTTCAAAAAAAAAAAAAAAAAATGGAAGAAGGACTTCGACAAGGTTATTATTTTGTTTCTACTGCTCTCGTTCGTATATTCGTTTCGAGAACAAATTTCTTTTGTAGAAACTGTTATTGAAAATTTGTCAATCATTTCTTCGTCGAAATATTAGAGAACATGAATTGAGGGTGAAAAGTTATATAAAGTCAAATAAAGGTTAAGTTCGATGTATACACAAAAGGACAAAAGATTTTTAAACCCCCAATAGGGGGCGTTGGAAATCAGAATTCTTGTGACTATGACGTTTCTATCGAGATACCCTCGATAGAGTTCATAAGAAATTAGAAACACAATAATCGCAATCCTATAAATCACTAAACTATACACCAGTCCGGAAAATGGGATTAATTTATGGTTGTCTTTTTTTCAGCTGCCTAGGCAAGGCATTGCACTTGTATCTTCGTCATATTATGAACATCTTAAGGCGACTCACAAACAACAATGAAGCCCGCCACAAACAATAGAGATGCATGAAGTCAGATGTACGAGTACAATATTAATCCACTGTGAAGTGAAGAACTCTCTTATAAAAGTTCTGACTGTGGTCTTGGTCTTATTGTCGATTGGATCTTCACAAAGCTAGACGAATAAAAATGTGCTCAATGCACTCTTTCGGGCCAATTTGGCCCACAAACAGAGAATGGCACAATATTGTACTAGCATCAGCTTTTCATTCAGGAGCGGATTGAAGGGTTGAAAAGATTTTAAAAAATTTTGAAAAATCTGATTTTCTACCACTATCTTATCAGATTTTTCAAAAATCCAGATTAGTTTTTGAAAAGTAAATATTTCAAAAACGGCTGAATAGCTACTTATTTTTGAATTTCGTGTTTTTAATACTGTTACTCTTCAAACAGAAAATAATTTTATTTTCGAAAATAACGGTCTGTTACGGTCATTTCAGCTTTTGTTCGGGGGCATTTATTGATCACAAAAGATGAAAGAGTTTTAACCTTATTTTCACTTAAAAAGGGCGCATTGTCCAGCAAAGAATAATAGATTGACTTTGTAATCCGTCATCTTATTTACAAGTAGAAAGTCGAAGATTGAAATAAAAAGCAAAGGACCAAAGACGCATCCCTGGTGCACACCGTTTTTTGATTGGGAACTCTTTCTGTTCACAACTGCGAGGCATCCTACCTTTAATTTGACTTGCTCGCATATCCCCAAGATAATCCACACGTTAATTCCTGAACTACTCGTTGCCTAAGTACAACTCGGATTACCTAAAAATCTTGGTTTGCATTAATAAATTATAAGAAATTTCCCCGTTCTTATATGGCGCAGACCTTGTAGATGAGAACGCTTTAGGATGCTTCCCGAGAAAAATTCTTCGGGTGATTGGAATGGACCCCAACGCTCCTGTCCGGAAAGTCTTCGAAACCAAGCCCGAGCGATGGCGCAGAATAGGAAGACCGTCACTCAGATGGCGCACGCAGTTAGAAGAGGACCTCAACGAACTTGGCGTGCGGAACTGCAGGCAGCTAGTTAGGGACCGAGCAGGTTGGAGAAATATGTTGGTTGAGGCCCTGGTCTGACCCGGAACCTTAAGTAAGTGAGTAAGTAAGAAATATCAGTAAATTTGACTTTAAAAAAATCCGTACCTGTTCATTTTTAAAGCAACTTTTCATACTTCTGGAGTGCCAAACAACGAAGAATAGGTAGGTACTACAAAGACGAAGACGACGCTACGTAGACGCTGATGCTTTCGATGATGATGACAGCTATGTGAATGGTTTAACACCCACTTGACCTGGACTTGCCACAGCCTCAGTCATTCACCAGATATAAATAATATTATGAAGAGAGAGGCTTCTCCATTCTATCTACATTCGATTCGAATTGGCATCACCGCTAATAAAGTGCACAACAATGAACAATTCTAAAGCTAATTTAACCCGGATGGATGATGGAAGAACCAAATGCCAGTAAACAGTTATTTTTTTTTTCAAGGTATAGGTAGGTAGGTACAATAAAGGTACATCACCAATTGAAGATCTCAGCGTATTGCATCGAATGAATGGGTTACTGGTGTCATTTTGTGTATACCAACGATGGGAAATTCCTTTGGACACAGAGATTCATCTTCCTTCCACCATAGTGTTTGTCTTGGTTAATGAGAAAATTCGAAATAATAATGCAGACGTCTCCTCCGAGCTGAGCAACCATTAATCATATCCCTGGTGTGCACCAACTGACACCGCATCTTAACCTCCTTTCACATATATCTATCTTCGGAGGTAATCAGTCTGCATTGGCCCAGGAACAACAATATTAGATGATGAATTTCGAAAATGGAACATCGATTTCGATTACGAAAGCTAACTGGAGCTGTGGTTATAAGGGACATTGCTGATTGAAATTGTTCGGTATATGTTTGATGTGGTACTGTTGGAGTCAAACAGATAAAGTCCTGATGATAATTTGTATTACATATAAGGAATTATACTGGGGCCAAGGATTATGGTTTAAATTACAACGGAGATTAGTTGTTAGGAGAAGAATTCGACCTGGATTTGGTTTCTTGAGCAAATGTCATTCAAATTATTATTGTTTTTTCTTCTTTCTTGTTTTTTTGCAAAGGATCTACCAATGAAGCGTAAAAGGATTCTTGTTCGGTATCTTTTTGATCCATATGAGATTATTTATCCAATATACATTCATTATGTAGGTATACCAATCCTAGAAAAAAAAATGTCGTCAAAATGTCGTAACCTAATCGTTAGGGCACACCTTTTTCTGTCCTTTCTGTTTTTTTTTTTTTTGTTTTTTCATCGTCATCTATGAATCAACAACAACAAAAACTGATATCCTGTTTTAGGAAACCAAATCTATTGCTTCATCCATATTATTATCCTGTGATCGTTTCTTTTTGGCATACGAACAACAACAAAAAAAAATAATAATAATAAGAAATTGAAAATAAATAGAAAAACGTATTGAATGTCCTTTTCCTTTTTTTTTATTCATTGCTTATTGTCCTTTGACATTCCGGTATGTAATTACACGGTGACAGTTTTCTTTTTGCCATGTCATCTGTGTGTTGTTGTTGGCCTTTGAATAGGACATGATGTCAACGTAGGTTTAACTATACCCATATAGAGGAGGCTTTTTGTTTGTGGCATCAGAATAGTTTATACAACCCAGCAGGTAGAACGGATTAGTTTGGTCGCAATTTGTGTCATCGAAAGGACATCGTATAAATGTATGTACCTACATTTATTCAGAATTTATGCAAAAAAAAAAAAAACGAAATAGAAAAAAAAATCTAAATGGATTAGAAGAGAGCGAATACGGTGGGTTTTGTTTATTGTTTATTCAGTAAAACCAAATTGAATAGTATTTTACAAAAACTACTTTTCAAAGAAATCGTATTGTATTTTTTTTTTTTTTGTAGTTTATTTAATTTACATTTTGCGCAACAAAAAAAATACCATTCTTTTATTTTAAATATTCTAGTTGTTTTTAATATTCTTTTTATTTTGAAAAATTCATCGAGATCAATCTTAATTAATCGTTAAATTAATAACTCAGGCGGCAAAGTTTAATGACGAATTTGTATTCGCGAAATTTTTACTACATGAGGGGGGGGGGTTTTATATCCCCTTTTTAGGCGGGAGGGGGAATTTAAAAAAAAATTACTTAAAATGCAAGAAAAAATTAACAAAAATTAAAGTTATACTTACAGTTGGGAATTTGATATTTTTTAAGGCCAACACTCGCTGTTCTATTAGCCTGTTTTTAAATTAGGTGAAACCTATGCATAGTTTTTTTTTTATTATCTAAAAAAATTTCTTTTACCAAATGCACACTTTTTTCAATTTAAAAAAATTCTGTTAATTACATATTGACTATCAGAAAATTGAATTTTGAAGTGCAGAATTTTGGAATACAGATTTTTGAAAAACAGAGTTTTGTTTTTTCATAATTTCAGACTCCAGAATTTGAGACTTTTGAGAATTTTGAAATACAAAATATTACAGAATCTTGGAACACTGAATTTTTTCACCCCAATCTTAGCAAATACAAATTCATGACCCCAAATTAGACTTAACACCTGGAAAAAATAAGAATACATGTCAAACTAATATGTTTCCTTTATTTTTTTTCTTTTTGCTGGCCAAAATTATTGAAGAATGCTCACTAAAATTTTCTTTTTTGATGAAAACTTTTTGAAAATCTTATTTCTTTATTAAATTTATGTGCTGTTTTCGAGTTAAATGACATAAGTAAATAAAAATTTATTAATTTTTCAAAATTCCCAAGAATTTGGTTTTTCAAAACTTTGGTGTTGAATACTATTTATATGCATTTGAAAAAAAAATGATCAAAACCAAATAAATCACTTTTGAAAAAATCAATGAAATACTAGTCAACATTGAATTACTGATTTTTAGAAAACAATTTGAGAAAGCAACTTAATTTAAAAATCATATTGAAGACTGTGTTTCTGGCTTACAAGATAAAACATGATATTAAATGCATTTCCAATGCTTTTTAGAATTAAGTTTATTACAAATTTTATTAGACACCCATATGTACATATAATATTTAATATCACTTATGAAACTATGATTAAAATTAAATAATTATGTTTTAATTACAAACTTTTATTATCGAACTGCACTACCAAGTCATCATTATCTACAAAAAAAAAATATTCAAAACAAAAATATTATAATACACATAAAATAGTTCTGAATTTCAAAAAAAAAAAATCTTACCAACTTTATTCACGTGGTATTTCATTCGAAATTTCTTTATTAAAAATATAAAACAGCCAACAAGGGCTATAGTTGAAATGACCAGTATCAAAGGAAATTGATATTCAGAATATCTCTCAAGTTTTTCAAATAACTTCCCAGTTGGTATACACTCAAATGAGTTATCAGTTTTATTTTCAAAACCATCAAGACACTTGCACTGTCCAGGAGCAATGCACTCGCCATTTATACACTTTTGATCACAAAAAGGAACACAACCTTCATGGTTTTGATCGATGAATCCTTGAAGACATTCGCACAAACCATTATCTAGGCAAATTCCGTTGTGACATTTTTCTTCACAAGATGAAGTGTTGACTACACAGCCACTTGACTCTTGACTGAAGGTTGTTCCATTGGGACATTGGCAAAGTCCGTTAATGCAAAGTCCATTCAAGCAATTATATTCACAGTTGGAAGAAACATCATTATCCGTCGTAAGATAAGTTGAGCTTTCGGAACTTTCAGTGGACAAGAATTTCTCAGTGCTTGTACTAAGCGTGTTTTTAAGGACTGGCGTCGTCTTTTCGGGGTCAGCGGGCGATGTAGTTTTTAATACAAAAGGCAATTCTATTATGCATGAATTAGTTGATTCATCAAAGTCGAAACCACCTATGCAATGGCAAACAGACGGACTTGAACAGAAGGCATAAGACGGACACATCGGTTCACAAATTGGTTCACAGCTTTTAAATTAAAATAAAAAAAAATATGTCAATTAGTAAAGCTCTCATTAACACTCATTTAAAAATTGAGTCAACCTGTTTTCTGTCATTTGATATCCAGTAAGACATTCGCAAGTATCTGGTCTTACACAATTTGAATTCTCAGGACAACCAACTGAACATATTGGTTTACAGCTTTTAAATTAAAAAACAAAAAAAAAACGTTAAATTATTAAAACTTCCATTAACACTCATTCAAAAATTGAGTCAACCTGTTTTCTGTCATTTGATACCCATGAAGACATTCGCAAGTATCTGGTCTTACACAATCTGAATTCTCAGGACATCGAACTGAACATATAGGTTTACAGCTTTTAAATTAAAAAACAAAAAAAAAAAAACGTTAAATTATTAAAACTTCCATTAACACTCATTTAAAAATTGAGTCAACCTGTTTTCTGTCATTTGATACCCATGAAGACATTCGCAAGTATCTGGTCTTACACAATCTGAATTCTCAGGACAACCAACTGAACATATTGGTTTACAGCTTTAAAATTAAAAAAAAAAAACAGGAAAAAGTTAAAGTATTAAAATTTCCATTTACACTCAATTAAAAATTGAGTCAACCTGTTTTCTGTCATGTGATATCCCTTAAGACATTCGCAAGTATCTGGTCTTACACAATCTGAATTATCAGGACATCCAACTGAACATATAGGTTTACAGCTTTTAAATTAAAAAACAAAAAAAAAAAAACGTTAAATTATTACAACTTCCATTAACACTCATTTAAAAATTGAGTCAACCTGTTTTCTGTCATGTGATATCCCTTAAGACATTCGCAAGTATCTGGTCTTACACAATCTGAATTATCAGGACATCCAACTGAACATATAGGTTTACAGCTTTTAAATTAAAAAACAAAAAAAAAAAAACGTTAAATTATTACAACTTCCATTAACACTCATTTAAAAATTGAGTCAACCTGTTTTCTGTCATGTGATATCCCTTAAGACATTCGCAAGTATCTGGTCTTACACAATCTGAATTATCAGGACATCCAACTGAACATATTGGTTTACAGCTTTTAAATTAAAATAAAAAATATATGTCAGATTAGTAAAGCTTTCATTAACACTCATTTAAAAATTGAGTCAACCTGTTTTCTGTCATGTGATATCCCTTAAGACATTCGCAAGTATCTGGTCTTACACAATCTGAATTATCAGGACATCCAACTGAACATATTGGTTTACAGCTTTTAAATTAAAATAAAAAATATATGTCAGATTAATAAAGCTTTCATTAACACTCATTTAAAAATTGAGTCAACCTGTTTTCTGTCATGTGATATCCCTTAAGACATTCGCAAGTATCTGGTCTTACACAATCTGAATTATCAGGACATCCAACTGAACATATTGGTTTACAGCTTTTAAATTAAAATAAAAAATATATGTCAGATTAGTAAAGCTTTCATTAACACTCATTTAAAAATTGAGTAAACCTGTTTTCTATCGCATGATATCCAGTATGACATTCGCAAACATCTGGCTTCACACAATCTGAATTTTCAGGACATCCACCTGAGCATATTGGTTTACAGCTTTTTAATTAAAAAAACAAAACAAACAACGTTAAATTATTAAAACTTCCATTAACACTCATTTAAAAATTGAGTCAACCTGTTTTCTGTCATGTGATATCCCTTAAGACATTCGCAAGTATCTGGTCTTACACAATCTGAATTCTCAGGACATCCAACTGAACATATTGGTTTACAGCTTTTAAATTAAAAAAAAAAGAAACAAAAAAAAGCTAAATTATTAAAACTTCCATTAAAACTCATTTAAAAATTTAGTCAACCTGTTTTCTGTCATTTGATATCCACGAAGACATTCGCAAACATCTGGCTTTACACAATTTGAATTCTCAGGACATCCCACTGAACATGTTGGTTTACAGCTTTTAAATTAAAAAAAAATGTGAAATTATTAAAGCTTCCATTAACACTCATTTAAAAATTGAGTCAACCTGTTTTCTGTCATGTGATATCCCTTAAGACATTCGCAAGTATCTGGTCTTACACAATCTGAATTATCAGGACATCCAACTGAACATATTGGTTTACAGCTTTTAAATTAAAATAAAAAATATATGTCAGATTAGTAAAGCTTTCATTAACACTCATTTAAAAATTGAGTAAACCTGTTTTCTATCATGTGATATCCCTTAAGACATTCGCAAGTATCTGGTCTTACACAATCTGAATTATCAGGACATCCAACTGAACATATTGGTTTACAACTTTTAAATTAAAATAAAAAAATAAGTCAGATTAGTAAAGCTTTCATTAACACTCATTTAAAAATTGAGTCAACCTGTTTTCTGTCATGTGATATCCCTTAAGACATTCGCAAGTATCTGGTCTTACACAATCTGAATTATCAGGACATCCAACTGAACATATTGGTTTACAACTTTTAAATTAAAATAAAAAATATATGTCAGATTAGTAAAGCTTTCATTAACACTCATTTAAAAATTGAGTAAACCTGTTTTCTATCGCATGATATCCAGTATGACATTCGCAAACATCTGGCTTCACACAATCTGAATTTTTAGGACATCCACCTGAGCATATTGGTTTACAGCTTTTTAATTAAAAAAACAAAACAAACAACGTTAAATTATTAAAACTTCCATTAGCACTCATTTAAAAATTGAGTCAACCTGTTTTCTGTCATGTGATATCCCTTAAGACATTCGCAAGTATCTGGTCTTACACAATCTGAATTCTCAGGACATCCAACTGAACATATTGGTTTACAGCTTTTAAATAAAAAAAAAAAAAACAAAAAAAAGCTAAATTATTAAAACTTCCATTAGCACTCAGTTAAAAATTGAGTCAACCTGTTTTCTGTCATTTGATATCCACGAAGACATTCGCAAACATCTGGCTTTACACAATTTGAATTCTCAGGACATCCCACTGAACATGTTGGTTTACAGCTTTTAAATTAAAAAAAAAATGTGAAATTATTAAAGCTTCCATTAACACTCATTTAAAAATTGAGTAAACCTGTTTTCTATCACATGATATCCAGTAAGACATTCGCAAGTTTCTGGCTCAATACATCTTGAATTCTCAGGACAATGGTAACATATTGGTTCACAATTTTTCCCCATATCATCTAAAGTATATCCCTCACAGCAAACATCTTTTTGAATGATTCGCGGAACCATTTCGTTTTTAGTATACGAACTCATTTTTGTCCTTCTAGCAAACCATAGATTATAATATGTTACAGTTTTGGTATAGACATTCGTTTCCTCATGATATGTTGTTATATCCTGAGTACACCAATTAGCGTTGGAACAATAGGGAACAGTTACAAGATAAAAAAAAAATATTAAATAGTTACACTTCATTGCGTTAAATGTCTTCTGACAATAAAATTCAGAGGCTTACTGAAATAATTTTTTTTCAAGTATCTACCCTAGGAATGTTATGATTTTTCTGTGTTCAAAGTTTTACTTTTTATCAAAAAATTTGCGGTTTACTTATATTTTACAAAACATTGTTGTCGAGGAATTTTGCGGAATCGTATATATTGAAATGATAAAATTTATTGTTTCTATAATGAGATAAACCGGCAAATATGTCATTAAATTAACAAGCCCATTTATAGCTTGGATAAATGTATTGCACCCAGTGTATCCCCACCCTATGCCCCACAGAGGGCATAGTTAAGTTTAAGTAATTAATTATTAGAGCGATTAAACTTGTCTTTGAAAAATATTTGCTTCTGTAAAATCCAGATAAAATTACAATCCAGAAATAGATTACGAAGAAATATAATTTATTTTCAAACAACAATCTACATATGTTGATATTCCATTCGATAGTAATAATTTTCAATAAATACATAACATCAAAGAATAATTTTTTATTACAGATAATTTGATTAAGTACAAAAATTAAAACAATGCAACAAGTTAAACATATTAAAGTTATTACAATATAAAAAAATATTACACTTCTTTTGTTTTTATGTTTGGGATATATTACTGAACGCATTCCGGAATCTGTGATTGCACGCGTTCGAGTGAAAATCTTTAAAATTTATTAGATCCCCTATTTGACTATCATTCGAACGCTGCCCTTTACTATTGGCCCTATGGTTTCCTTGCTTGTGCCAAAGTGAAGACTTATGACATAATAATATGATATGGTTATTTTGTTTTATTTATTATCGAAATCGAAATTTTTGATTGATAATAGTTGACCTCATGCGTTTACGTGTGTTGAGTGTACTTTACAAATTCCAAGTCATTCGACTGACACATGAAATGTCAAATCCAGAGTATGAAAACATTCAGCGTAAACTCAAAACAAAAGCTGGAACCCGAACACAGTGATGTTCACAATACAGAAATCCGCCAACATGACAGAAGTTGATGAACATGTTGTTGAATGTGTTGTGAACTATGGATTTTCATGAAGAAATATTATTAATATTAATATTACTCATATGCATTTATTATAAGTTGAGCTTTTTTTGAATTTTGAAAAATAGAGAAAGAGTGAATATTACAAAGGTATCGCTACAGCCTGGAGCGGACCAGGGCCGCAACCAACGTGAGAAACTAGCCATTGACTAATTTCTAGCTTCTAACTAACTAACAAAATAACTAATCAACCAACTAACTAACTTACTAACTTACTAACTTACTAACTTACTAACTTACTAACTTACTAACTTACTAACTTACTAACTTACTAACTTACTAACTTACTAACTTACTAACTTACTAACTTACTAACTTACTAACTTACTAACTTACTAACTTACTAACTTACTAACTTACTAACTTACTAACTTACTAACTTACTAACTTACTAACTTACTAACTTACTAACTTACTAACTTACTAACTTACTAACTTACTAACTTACTAACTTACTAACTTACTAACTTACTAACTTACTAGCTTACTAACTTACTAACTTACTAACTTACTAACTTACTAACTTACTAACTTACTAACTAACTAACTTACTAACTTACCAACTTACTAACTTACTAACTTACTAACTTACTATCTTACTAACTTACTAACTTACTAACTTACTAACTTACTAACTTACTAACTTACTAACTTACTAACTTACTAACTTACTAACTTACTAACTTACTAACTTACTAACTTACTAACTTACTAACTTACTAACTTACTAACTTATTAACTTACTAACTTACTAACTTACTAACTAACTAACTTACTAACTTACTAACTTACTAACTTACTAACTTACTAACTTATTAACTTACTAACTTACTAACTTACTAACTAACTAACTTACTAACTTACCAACTTACTAACTTACTAACTTACTAACTTACTATCTTACTAACTTACTAACTTACTAACTTACTAACTTACTAACTTACTAACTTACTAACTTACTAACTTACTAACTTACTAACTTACTAACTTACTAACTTACTAACTTACTAACTTACTAACTTATTAACTTACTAACTTACTAACTTACTAACTTACTAACTTACTAACTTACTAACTTATTAACTTACTAACTTACTAACTTACTAACTTACTAACTAACTAACTTACTAACTTACTAACTTACTAACTTACTAACTTACTAACTTATTAACTTACTAACTTACTAACTTACTAACTAACTAACTTACTAACTTACCAACTTACTAACTTACTAACTTACTAACTTACTATCTTACTAACTTACTAACTTACTAACTTACTAACTTACTAACTTACTAACTTATTAACTTACTAACTTACTAACTTACTAACTAACTAACTTACTAACTTACCAACTTACTAACTTACTAACTTACTAACTTACTATCTTACTAACTTACTAACTTACTAACTTACTAACTTACTAACTTACTAACTTACTAACTTACTAACTTACTAACTTACTAACTTACTAACTTACTAACTTACTAACTTACTAACTTACTAACTTATTAACTTACTAACTTACTAACTTACTAACTTACTAACTTACTAACTTACTAACTTACTAACTTACTAACTTACTAGCTTACTAACTTACTAACTTACTAACTTACTAACTTACTAACTAACTAACTTACTAACTTACTAACTTACTAACTTACTAACTTACTAACTTATTAACTTACTAACTTACTAACTTACTAACTAACTAACTTACTAACTTACCAACTTACTAACTTACTAACTTACTAACTTACTATCTTACTAACTTACTAACTTACTAACTTACTAACTTACTAACTTACTAACTTACTAACTTACTAACTTACTAACTTACTAACTTACTAACTTACTAACTTACTAACTTACTAACTTACTAACTTACTAGCTTACTAACTTACTAACTTACTAACTTACTAACTTACTAACTTACTAGCTTACTAACTTACTAACTTACTAACTTACTAACTTACTAACTTACTAACTTACTAGCTTACTAACTTACTAACTTACTAACTTACTAACTTACTAACTTACTAACTTACTAACTTACTAACTTACTAACTTAATAACTTATTAACTTACTAACTTACTAAATAACTAACTAACGAGAGAACTAAATAACTAACTAACGAGAGAACTAACTAACAAACTAACTATCTAACTAACTAACTAACTAGTTGGTTTAAGTTATTGAATCCAAAACTTCAATTAGGTGTTGAGTAAACGTGTATTCTTTCCCTTGACATTCGGTAAGACTTTCATAAGTGATTGGCTTAACACAGCCTTAAAACTGGGGAAATCCGGATAAACAAGACATATTGGTTCACAAGTTTTCTTTATATTTGTTGCATTGTTTTGAATAATTGAAGGCCAACCTTATGAGCTTATCTTTAAATAAATTTTAATAGTGGATATGATGTTGTTATGAGGTTTTGTATTGCGGTTTAATGTTTTATTTCCTCTAAAACGTATAGATCAAAGAAATTTTTAAAGAAATATAGATTAGTATGCCAAGGGTGTCCCAACAAGAACGCAAGATTTAAATTTGGCGCCATTCGAAGTGTCATTGTTTGACATTTGAACAATTATTATTGTTTGTTAGTAGAAGGTATAAGGTTAATGAAAATGGAGCGCTACACGAATGAATGAGTTCGTTAATTGGATATTGGAGAGACAACATAAAAATGCTGTTTTTGCCGATAAAATCATCTTTAGTGACGAGGCCCATTTCCATCTTGATCGCTTCGTCAATAGGCAGAATTGTCGCATTTGGGGCGAAGAAAATCCTCGAGTGATTCAGGAGAAGCAGATGCATCCTCAAAGTATGTCACTGTGTGGTGTGGATTTTGGGCTGGAGGAATCATTGGACCTTTTTTTTAATGAAAATGAGTCAGGTCAAGCGCAAACAGTCAATGGTGTTCGGTATCGTGAAATGATAACCAATTCTTTCGTGCCTAGAATTGAAGAAATGAAAGTGGAGGGGATGTGGTTTCAACAAGACGGCGCCACATCTCATACAGCCAGAGAAACAATTCAATTGCTGCATCAGTCATTTCCCGGTCGTGTTATTTGGAGACCAGAATTGGCCGCCTAGATCGTGCAATTTAACACCACTTTTTTTTAGGTTTTTTTGAAGTCGATGGTTTATGCGAATAAGCCGACGACGACTCAAGCCTTAAAAGAGGAAATTGGACGCTGCATATGAATGAAATACCGCAGCATTTATGCAAAACGGTCATTTAAAATTTCATTAAAAGTTGGCGTACATGTGCCAGCAAAGCCGCGCCGGCCATCTGCCCGATGTTTTGTTCCATACATAACCTCATCCTGTCTACTTTACGATATAGTAAAGAATTCGCAATTTTTTTTTTTAATGTCTGCGTTTTATTTAAAATTTAAATCTTGCGTTCTTGTTGGGACACCCT
Organism: Syrphus vitripennis; assembly: GCA_958431115.1. Classification (NCBI taxonomy): domain Eukaryota; kingdom Metazoa; phylum Arthropoda; class Insecta; order Diptera; family Syrphidae; genus Syrphus; species Syrphus vitripennis. Next base: position 17,546,437 of record OY288109.1, read on the forward strand.
TTATAAGCACATGGTATATGGGTTTTAATAACGGAACGATATTTGGAATAATTTGGAAGAAGTTCGTAAAACCCATGACATGTCATTAGTTATAAATTATTATGAAGCAGAATAAGTTTTTTTAGCCAAGTAAAACTCGTACTCGTAAGTTGATGCAATAAAAGGTGTTTTTTTTTAGGGGTATAGAGCTTTAAGTAAGCAACACTTCTTTAACTGTCAACCATTTCAATAGCGGTTAAGTTATTTGTGTATAGTTTGGTTTAGAATTTGAACATGATTTTTTTTTTTTTATAATTTGCTCGCGCTCAAGGGGATGGTGTACCCTTTATATGTTGTTCAACACAGCGCTGGCGTGAAGGATAGGAATGGGAAGGGAAAGTTGTATAGAAAGGTATGTGGCGCGAGGTACTGAGACTGAAGGTGGTGGTTGTCTCAGATTTTATCTCCTGGGTTGGCGGCTGGGCTAAAGCGGAGAAATGCCGTGTCTTATATCAATGTCCCTTTATAATTCGCATTATTTTGTTCATTGTCATATTTGTTGGGCATACTAGTATTTACTCAATCACATGTTGTTAGTGTTATGCCTGAACAACATGTAATGAGTTATCCAGCGGCCCAACAATAATCAATGATAATGGAATAAAAACATGACATAGAACTACGGCAGGGATCGAACCTGTGACCTGTGAGGTTGATAGGCGACCACGCATACCATCGTGCCACGGCCAATGAATAACGCTTCCAAATTGTCCAAATTTATTTTGAAAATCACGGCGCAACATATCACACAACTCATGCCACAATTGATGGCCGCTAGGTATATGTGATTTGAAGTCGCTAGTCTAAGCCGATAAGCCCAAAACGATCGCCCACTTGGAGGATAACATTCGCCGTGTTAATGCGGCTACAAAAAAATGTCAATATCAAGTCAATTTAAAAAAAAATCATATTTGTCTTATTCCATTTGAAAGTTCTTTACCTCTCAAAAAACAATCTTCTCTTAGGTCGAAGTTTTCAAATCATCTATGATCTATTGTCCTTAATCTTGGAACTCTACAAAATACCACCATCTGGTAACTACCCACTGCAATTTTGCCAAATCCAATTATAGCAAAATACCAGCTGATCTACTTGTGCCACACGCTCTGGGCATCGGCCGACGACGCGACGCGACGCAGTCATCCATTGCGACCCACACCAATATCATGTCCGATCTTCAAAATGATCTTCGCCTACTTAAAAAATTCAGATCATCATCATGATCATTCGGTGATCTCTGTGTCAGTGGTGATTTTCGTAAATAAATTGGAACGTTTTTCCTTCTGATGGCTTGCTCCTATAACAATCCGTTGCTCGGATGGATTTCATGATTTCTTATGTTTCGTTTTTCCTTGGTGCGTTAGCGTATAAGTTTCCATTTTGTCAAAGAGATCCTCTTGTGTGTTTGGCTTTTTTTGTATACCTAAGTAAAGTACAAATGCCTTGACATGAATCTCATGAATACCTGCACTGAGCGAGCACTGGGTCGAGGAGCAATTTGGAGTTTGGACTTTCACCGTAATAACGTACCTAACCTACCAACAAGTTTTGCATTTTCAATATCCCAATGCCAATGGATTGGATGTTGTTATGTTTGTTAAGAGAAGCACCACTTTGCTTGAGTCCCGCTCTGTATTTTTTTCTATACGGGGGAATTTGAATAGGTTGCTCGCTTGGTCGCATGACTACAAATTGTCCGATTCTGGCGTATTTGCGTTTCGTAATTTTTTTTTGTTTGTCTCGCATTGGTTTCGGATTTTAATATTGTTTTGTTGTTGTTTGCATTTTATTTTCGTTTTTGTTACAAAGAGAAGATTTTTGCAGTAAAATGCGCTTTTGTATTTTTGCGGTGCAATTAAATTCTTGAAGTCCGTTTTCTATGCAAATTTTTCTTTTACATTGAACGCTTTTTGAATTTAGCTCACGGTATTTATTCAAATTAGATGATGAAAAAACTAAACCGAAGAAAATTTTAATAGTTCGGGGGATATAGATATTGTTTCGGCAATGGTGATGGAGAGGTAGTCCAGTTTTGTACTTATCAGTGGCTAAGCCATCAACATAAATGTTTTTAGTGTTTTCGTCAGCTGTTGCTGTTACAATCCCTCCAGCCTATTTCAGATTTTTACTCGAAAACGGTTCCGTAGAATTTTTTGAAAAAAAAAATTAGAAGAAATTTTTCAAAACCGGTTCATCTGAAGGTAATCAAAATACAATTTTTTTATACAAAAGCATCTATAAATAGTTTTGAAAAAATAAAATATTTTTTTGAAACTTAAATATTTCAAAAAACATATTTTTGAAATTTCGTATTACTATCACTTTTTAAAACAATCTTTAATAATTCTAATTTAAATGATTTAATAAAATATTTGAAGAAAAGGTTTTCAAAAATTTCTCGAAAACCGGGATTGAAAATTTTGATCAAATTTTTTTTAGTGTATTTGGATTTGTGCGGAGTAAGACATTATCAATGGTTGTTTCCATACAAAAGTTATAAGAAACACCCGTTTTTAGAAATATCAAACTTCTCGACAACGGTTCCGTTAATTTTCGTCTTCATTTACCGACGATTGTCACGATCTTGAGTGGGACCAGAATTCTCCCACTCTACTGCTTCTCCTCAAAGCTCCAATAGTGAGGTTCACCGGGTTAACTCAGAAAAGGGCGACAAGCCTCTGGGTTTTGGATTAATCCATGTCTGAGGCCAACTAGATACAGGTGTCGTTGCATTTGCTTGATCCAGGAGTTTTTGCTGCTTTTTTAACTAGATTCTCAGGGATTCTTCTTCTTCTTCTTCTGCTTTACACTTACGCCATGGTTTGATGCCGTCATCATAAGGACATTCGGTATTGATGACAGACCCAAGATCCATTTCAATTCAGAACATCCATTCATCAAATGCTCGTTGCACGATGCAACGGCACAAGAGCTTCACTCATGGTGACTTTATTTTCAGCAAGAAAATAAATGATTTACTTTTAGGTCCGTCATTTTATCATCAAGCAGAAAGGCAAGGACTGTAACAAAGAGCAAAGGCCTGAAGACGCTTCCCTGATGCACACCTACTCTAATAGGGAACCGGACGTAGACACCCGGGAACTCCTCGTTGCTTATAAGATTTGTCGAATGCTTCTTCGAAATCTGCAAAACCAGCATATTGTTCTAGTTTTTTTTTCGTGATGGAGTGTGTAATTTTCCACTCAAACCCTCAGACTATAACTGTTAAAAAAAAACTAAAAGCAAAAGAAATATATTTTTTGTTTGTTTCATTTTGAATTGAATGTTATTGTATTTTAGCTGATTCCAAGGAGAACTCCTGCATGTTGGATCATTTGTTTTTTTTTTTGTATATGTTCCATTTGGCCGGATGAATTAATAAGAGCGATTAGCATTTTTTTATTTCATTTTTTCTACTAGGATCAGGAAGAAGATTAGAATAAATGAATGGACCTGACGATGGGAATGGGACGTAGATTTTTGTTTTGTACATACGTTTGGTATAAAGTTTGGCCTTCTGGTCATGATTTGGTGATTGACCCCAATGTCACGCATAGTCCTCTTATGTATCTTCATTTTTAAAATTACTAAAAAAAAAAGAAGAAAATCTTGATGATCTAAAGTTAGCCTCAGGAGCGGATTGACCCAATAATGGGGGACCGATAGCATTTTATTCAAGAACACGGGCAAACTGCTGCCTTTTTGATGATATTTTTATTTAAGAAACAATTCAAAAATCGGACGGACGGTGGAACAATAGTAACATCCTGAGAGAATTATCCATACTTGGAATTAATCAGGACTTTTAAATAAAATGCTTTAAGACAAGTAACTTGGCATTTAAACATTTCAAAATGTTGATAGCTATACTTAAGAGAATCTGAAAAATCCTTCGGTACCAAAATTACCGACTTAATTAAACTAATGATCATATAACTGAAAATAAAATATCATCACCCTATAAGTGGATGTAATATCAAAATGTTGAAGCTAACATTTATATACGAAAACTACCGTTTTTGACATAAACGCGCTTTCTGGAGCAATTTTGCCTCCAAGATCCGCATGCATAATAATCATCATCTCGTTCATATTGTGCAGATGACAACACTCATGGTAAGCTTTTCCGCTTCTTTTTTATTCTTATCAACAACCTTAACAAACTACTCTAAACTAAACACAAACACCAGACACTTTGGAAGCTTCCTTCCGCTAAGATACTTTAATGTCAATTTAAAAAAAAGATAAAATAAAAAAGGAAAAATGTTAAATTTGATTGCACTTGAACGTTGTCGCAACATCATCAACTTCATTGCAAAAAACATCCTCATTCTGACTTAATTTACATCAGCCAGCATCTATATATCTTTCTGTAGGTATTTTGCCTACACACCAGAAGTATTATGGTGATGGGGAATAAAAAAATATCTTCCCCCCTTAACTCATAGCTCACCCTCATCAACACAAAAAAAAAACATCGTTTTTTTTTCATAAAAGGGGAATGGTACAGGGAGGGGGTGGGAGGAGAGAGCTTTTTCTGCATCAAGGACATGCAATGCAAGCAAATTGTACATCGTACATTAGTTTTCATTAAGTTGCACAAGCGTAACGACATAACGTGTTGTCAAGACTTAAGGACATGACACGAAATGATATGCTGCAGGCAGGATTATAAGGAAACTACTTCCCTCTCGTAAAAATAGTCATAAGGACTTAAACATACAAAAAAAAAAATACACATACATTGCATATTAAAGGGAGGTGTTTAGGTTAGGTTTAGGTGTCCTAGGAGCATCCCGATGGTATAGTAGTGTGCAAATAATGAGGATAAAATAAATTTATTTGTTTAATGGGCTCCGACAAGGGGATAGTTTGGCCTGACTCTTCTTCAACCTGGCGTTGGAGAAAGCAGTCCATGAGCCTGGCACGGCAACATCGTCAACAGGTGCAGTCAGATATTGGCTTACGCAGACGATATTGACATCGGAAGAACCTGTTCACGATTCCCTTATCCAGTTCGAGCAGGTGGCACAAAATCTGGGGCTGCACATTAGTGAAGGTAAAACAAAGTAAGTACATGGTGACGTCGAATGCGAGAAGAACAGTTTGTCAAACAATCAAGGTAGCGGAGTACGAATTTGAAGTGGTACAATCCTTTAAATACCTTGGGTCAATAGTAGCAGCCGATAACAATATATTTCCAATTCCAAAAGAGCCTACTATAATAATCTGTCAAAGCTCGCTTCAAATCCAGTAATCTCACCATTCCTTCAAAAAATTACTGCTGTACAGGATCATGGTCCTGCCAGTACTCACGTATGGATCCGAGACTTGGGTGCTAAGCAAAAGACACTCGCACCTCATAGCCGCGTTCGAGAGAAAAGTCTTAAGGAGAATTGTTGGCCCCATATGTGAGGAAGGACGATTCCGGAGACGGTACAATCATGAATTGTACGCAATCTACCTTGAAGCAGACATAGTGACAAAAATTAAGCTCGGTAGACTCCGGTGGGCAGGGCACCTAGCTCGCATGAGCGAAGAGGAACCGGCTCGGAAAGTCCTTTGCTACTGCTACTTCCCAACTAGATGGCGTCGGCTCGAGACCGGGGTATGTGGAGACACTTGTTGAAAAGGACCGGACCCCCGTTTTCGAGTCGATGAAGATGATGAGACTATTTTCTGTGAGGATATGTGAAGTTGTTAGTCTACGCTGATAAGCCCGAAATGATAGACCACTCTTAGTCCACAAGTTTTGGAAAAACTGATCGAAAATTGGACCTCCAGATTAAATTACGCCCGAGTCAGCTGTGAGGTCATATGTCAGTATTCAATGCCAAAAGATTATCTTTCGAATAAAGTCAAAAAAAAAAAAAAAAAAAATTCATCTTTATTTTAATCCATTTCAAAGTTCTATTCCTTGAAGAATTGGAAGGTTAATCCACTGATGCACAGTACTGTATATCATAGAAGCTAAAACCAAGGTGAATGCTCTATTTGCATGTGCAAATGATGCTTCTTACGCGAGTAAAAACACATTTTTATTCACAAAACAAAAAAGGAACGAAAACAGATGCTAGACAAAAATGTTGAAGCAATTCATAAAAAAAAAAAAAAAAAATATACATAAATGAGAATGGTGTTTTTAATCAAAAGGACTAAGCAATAAATAGAGACCCTTAGCTGAAGAGTTTTCGTCCCTACATATATAATATGTATACTTAAAAAATTTAACTTCTACTATGTACAAATAAAAAAGGATTAAATCTTATTACCAAGAAAATATTAGGTCCATTCAAACAGCAAACGGACCATTATTCAAGATTAATCTGTAAGGACATTAAGCCCCGACAATTTATTGAGTCCACAGTCAATTATCCATTCCAAGGCATTTTCTATATACTGATAGAGGAAAAACACATCAAATATTAAGGAGCACACCAGGTTCAAGGATATCATTTGGTACTGTTTTCTTTATTGTCCTTGTATTTGTCCATTTTTTGTCTCAATATTTATTGGACACACTTATTTCGAAAATTATTTTCTTTTAAAAGAAATAAATTCAATTAAATCTGATTGTGACCACACATAGGTATAATTCGCCCATACACTTTGAGTACCCTTTTATGTGAACCCATCACAGAGCTGTAGGTAGATATGAGCGTTTTCAAAAGGCAAAAAAAAATAAATCCTTCTAAAAATAAGAACCCTTTTTTTTACGAGACTCTTTGTCTCCATAACGTTCGATTGTTATCCGTCTTTGATTGATCCTCATATCTATTTATTTGGATTTTTCTTTTCACCTTTCTTTAAGTCAATTGTGATATTATAAGAAATAAATGGCATTCAAATAAAAAAAAAAAGTCGAAGGATTATTACTATACCTACGACCCCAGAAAGGCATCAAGTCACAGCACAATACAAAATAAAAAAAAAATCCTGCAAGTGCCTATCAATCAAATTTATTTTGACAACTGGAACCTGTCTCATCTCTCATCTCCATTATTATTATGTTACAACAAAATTCCATCAGATGATTCTATTTTTCAAAAAAACATCTGCTTTGTAATGAGAATAAGGTGATAAAAAGGACAAGATTCTTTATTGTTGTTTGGATGAAAATGCCGTGACAAATCTAACCCAGATTTATTCAATTTCTTGTGATCATTGGTTTTGATAAAAAGACAATTCAATACATAATATTCTGTCCACAGCCACATATCTATATAAAATTTACCTTAAGGTGGGCCCCAAACGACGAGCATGCTCGCCCAACATGCTCGTTTGCGTTTTCCCCTACACGACGAACACATTTTGCAAACACTTATTTTATTTATGATACGCACTCAAAGAAGCTCACAGCAAAACTGAGGTTTGCTCGCGAACATGGCCCTACTCGGCGACCATTGAAGCCAACGAACACGAGAAAATCGAAATGTTTCGCCAACAACGAACCGTTCGCAAAGTAGCCCCTGCCCCTACACGACGAATATTATAGCGAGCACTAACAAGTTCGGCGAGCATGTTCGCCGTCTGCGGCCACCATTACAAATAAAACAACATTCAAATTTTAAGCATGTATACTAAAACTTATATAATATAGGGTGTTTTTTTAGAGGTTTAGAACTTTCAAATGGAATAAAACAAAGATGAATTTTTTTTAAATTGACTTGAAACTGACTTTTAATTTTTTTGACTTGATAATCTTTTTTGTCAATCATCTGATTTTTTAAACTGCTCGTTACCCAAAAAACACATTTGATATTTATAACATTTAATCGAATAAGTTTTTGACAGAAGTTTCCACGTTTACAAAGAACCAGAATGGCAAAATATAGGGCAATTGTCAGTTTTGTATGACAAAGGGCATGTTGGTTGGACTTGGGCAAAAAAAAGAAGGAAAATAATTTTTTTTTAAAACAAAGGTTTAAACAAAAATTAAAATAATTAAAACTACGATCACAATGTTCAATGTAATTTTTCTCGTCCAAGTTTTGAAAAAAAAAAAACTAATTATTTTTTTCAATTTGATTTTTTTTTACAGTTTAACGCTACTACTCGTAACATATAGAAACTGGAAAATTCACACAACATCCTTTTTTTGTGCAATTGGAGGATATCACATTGAGTTTTAGCAAATGGTTTAAAAACCTATACCATTTTTAATATTCCTAGATGCACTCTGGGTCAAAGATTAATAAAAATTTATAAAATTACCAATCAACAAGTTTTCTAAAGAGATAAAAATAAAAAAATGGGAACAAATTGTCGATATTTTTGTTTTCAAAATCTGATCTTTGTGCTGTAAAAACAACTAATAAGAAGAAATAAATAAAAAGATATCTAACTTTTTTCTAAAAACTTTTTTCTAAAATATCAAGTATGTACAATTATAAGGTTTCTCAAAACAATTGACAGAATACTTATATGCCTTATAAATAGATTAAGACCTTAGAAATAGAATTTTAAGGTTAGAAAAAATTTACCAGAAAAATACATTCAATTTTAGCTTTTGAAAATACCACAAATACCTAGAAGTAAGGTTCAGTATTTTTAAGTAATTTATTTATTTACACATTGCTGTCATTCACTAAAAATTTTAAATTAAAAAAATCCTAGTTTTATTTATTTATTTAAAATTACTCAAAAAAAATATTTTTTATGTGATTCGAGTCTTACTTACATAAAAGACTTTTTTATAAACTTTTGGAGCGTGTTAATTATTTTATTTAAAAATTTTTAAAAATAAAACAACAAAAAGTTGCCCAAAAATTTGTGTTTCACAATTTTCAAAAATTCTCCGTTAGAGAGCGTAGACTTTTAAAGTATTTTCTAATTTCAATTTATAGATTTATAAAAAATCAAATGCACGACTGGGTAGCACGTACTTGCTCCTATGAGCGATAACATCTTGGTTTTAAGATCTGAGTAAAAAAACAAATTTATCTGAAAAGAATCATACTTATGTATATTATTGTCACAAGTAAAAATATGAAAAAGCCTGAAATTCATTATTTGAATTGATAAAAAAAGCCAAACAAAAAATTGAAAATGCCATCTTATGTTTCATAAAAATAAAAACTTTTGAAAAAAAAATTCAAAAATCGTTAGAGCTTTTTTTTCAAAAAATAATTTTTCAAGTATTTTTATAAAAAAAAGTTGGTATTGATACATTTTTTGTATTTGATAACATACACTTTAAACAAAATTAAAAAAAAAAATTTATTAGTTTTCAAAATATGTATTGAGTTTTCAAAAAAAATTTGTTTTTTTTTTTTAAATACAAAAAATATTTTTTTGAAAATTTTGATATGCAATATCATTAAGATTATATAGGATCTCCTTTAGAAAAATTTTCACCGAAAACCGTCCAATAGCTTATGAGAAACCCGAGAACCAAAAATCCGGTATCCGCTATGGCAAGTACCGTTATTTTTGAAGCTAAAAAAAAAATCGATTTTCCCTCTAGACAATCTCCCCAAAACCTTACGTCCAAATTTTGCAGAAAATCGCTTCAGTAGTTTAGGTTGTAGGTCGAGGTACAGACAGACAGACAGACAGACAGAATTGCGAGACCAACTTTTTTCGTGCTCTCTATTCATCGTAATGTTAGGTGTGATTAATATCTCGAATTCGATTTTTTGCACGAATCCAAAACTTGCACTATAGTGCCTATAGGCGCAGGTAAAAATCTTTACAAAAATTATCAGTGCAACCTAAAATTCACACAAAAATTTACTCATATACATTTTCATTTCCCAAAACTTTTCTTCAAAACAGCAAAACCAAAAAAAACCAGAACAAATTATGAAATTTTCTGAAGACCGTTTTGAAACTTTAAAAGGTTTTTATTTTTTTTTCTTAAAATGTAAGTTTAATTTTTGTTTGTTCTTGAGTCATAAATCTTAAACATCGTTTCCCAAAGTATTGAAAATGAAATAGCATACATAGACCATGTTTTATGGGTGTAGGTTTTGCATGACAATATAATTCAGCATTTATTCAGATTTTCTGCTGACAGATCGTTTGCCTCTTCCACTTTGGTACTTTATATCTCCCTACACAAAAAAAAAAAAAAAAAAAACAACCATACACACAACAACAAAAACTTTAAAAACTCAACACACATCATATATTCATACCATTCCAGACTAAATAATCACCACCAAGATTACACCAACTTTTTAACAGTATTTCCGTGGAATGCATTATATTTAGCTTATCAACTTCTCTCATGAATCTCCATTAGAAAAGTGAAAGGTTTTACTTTCCGGGGACAAAACTTTCCCCATAAAATTCACAATAGAATCAGAAAACTAAACAACAACAAAAATATAAAAAAAATAAAAAATAAAAACCTATTCCAAAGAAGTTCGAAATCTATTGTAATATAGTTCCATGTATGCAACTCATCCATATCACTCGGCCTCTCTGGAGCATTAAAGTGCAACGAAAGGCTACCAATTTGTCATTTTGAAAATGAAGGCCGCCATTGTCGTTGTTGGTTCGTACGTCGGTCGGTCGTTCAGACCGGACGTAGTCGGTGTGTACCTAGTAGATAGATTCCCACCCTCACTCTTATACTGATGATGGATGACCGCTGCGATTTATCTTGCTCCTTAGCTCCACTAAAGCGACATGCAGACGGAAAAGTTCACCAAAAAGCTGTTCCGAAGTGTCCATGTCCAGTGGGAAGTAGACAAATGGCCTCCCCAGAGTTTATGTTTTACGGCAAAAATAAATAACTCAACAATATAGCATCCATATAGCATTGGGTCAGCAAGAGAAGATGCTCTGATGAACTCACCAGCCATCAGCAAAAATGGTAGCAAAAATGTTACAAAGTGTGCAGCAAATGACTTGACTCTAGGGTATCTTTTTCAAAGTTAAAGTGGCAACACTCGTTAATTGGATTGAGTTCTTTATATTCAGCACCAACGCCACTGGGATTGTGTGATGGAGGTGGTATGTCTATCTAAAGAGTGTGCTTCTAACAAATGATGGTGCTTCCCAATGATGATGGTAGTCCATTAAAAAATCTTTTATTTCATTGAAAAGTTTCTTATATAGTGAAAGTTAAAAGTTTTGATATATGACTTCGTTCTTCCTGAAATCGGAGGCTTAATGCTTCCCTTGGGGTACCCCTAACCCATGCAATGATGAAAGTGTAGGTTTATAGATGGAACTCTTTTCAATGTGACTTTCATCATGAAATTAATTTACCAAACCACCTGCCAAGAAGACAAAAAATTATGCGTGCGCGTGCGTTTTGTATGCACGCGGTATCTTGGTAGGTCATCTACACCTTTGGCCCTAAACCACAAACCTATACGACTCCCTAAAGGTTTTGAAACTTGGATTGATTGCAGGAATTGTGGAAAATATGAGCCTATAGACATTTACTTTGAGGCAGAGAGGGTCGTGATTGATGAATGATGGTCATGCGCGTGATACAGATATGTACTCACGAAGAGGCTTCTAAGGAAGTTAACTAATTTCATTGCGTTCCATTTGGACATGGAATCTATTTTTTTTTTAGGTTCGAAAGGTCGTTTGTGGATTGGGAAAGATGTTTAACATTTCAGCTTGAGGCTGGTTTTTTTTTGGTGTGGAAAAGGAGAAGTCGATCTATTTAACTCATAAATTTATTGGATTTCGTTGCGATAGCGATGCGCGCATATAATGAGAAATTAATCGGTTGGGCGTGAGGTAGAAAATTTAATTTGACTATGGATTGCTAAAATTGTATAAAATTGAATTTTTGAGTTTTTGTTTTTTAAATAAATTTTATTAAACACAATGTTTTTGTTGGTGGGACCATGTTTGAACATAGGACGTGCAACAAAGTCAGTTGGGAGTCAACGAACAGACAAGCAACTTCCAACCAAATTGATCACAGCAGTGTTCAGGACTTTCGAAACAGATTAGGGGCAGACGTGGGAATGGCCGAGACCGCTATTTGATGGTTGCTACCGTAGATTGCATATAGTTAGGAGATCTCAAGAATGCACCCCAATGCCCCAGTTTGGCAACAACTAATCAGTTACCATTCCCAAGAATTGAGAATGCAATCAGTAGCATGGAACCTACCTCCATCGAAAAACATTGGTGTACTGCCAAAAATGTTCGGTGCTGAAAGTACTGTTGGCCGGTCGCAGGGAACCAATAGTAAGGATCGAAGGAAGGACACATCTCAAAAGCTCGTATCGTATCAACAGCAGGAAGGCGAGATCTACAGTCATACCGTTAGGAGATGAAAGAAGTTCTATTCGAAACGTGCTGTGTGATAAGCATAACCACATCAACTCATTGGCGACAGAAGCAAAAGAGAACGCTAGGAAATGTGACAGTAGAACCGTCTACAAATTACCAAAGAGCTCAGAATTGTCCACAGCTCTAAGCAACACCTGGTTAAAGAGACAGGTGGATCTCTAATAGTTTTGCATGAGAACCAGCTCGAAAGGTGGAAGGAAAATTTTTACCAGAGCCAGAGGTTGACAGAGGAATTAGAAACCCAAAGTATGGGGTCTACGCAGGGCGGTATACTTTCACCAATATTGGTTGAAAATTGTAATTACAGCTTTTTATTTCGTATCCCATAAAGTTTTAATAGATTATTTTAATATCTGGAATCTGCAATGTTTAGTAAATACATTCTGTGATCAGATATTTACAGAATTTTAGTTTTAAAAAATTCAGAGGCACAACGCAAACATTGCCTTTAGTTTTTATTTCATAGAAGATTTGATCGCGAAATTTCGATTACCGGCGAGTACAAACAAAGATTTGTATTATGAAAAATTCCATTTGTAATTCGTTGATCCAATTAGTGTCAGACCCTTGTCTTTGAAAATCCTATCCTCTAGAAATACATCATTTAGAAGGAGGAACGAGATTTGGTATTTCTGCAATGTCGATTGGATTTCATATAGGGAATTTAATTGGAATTCAGTTGAAGTAAAATATCCCAAAGTTTATCATCCCAATAGTCTCAACCAATGAATTCTGGTGCTGCAGCACATTCCCTATAATACTGTATCTTGTATACCATACCTATATTGTATTCGAGATATACCATACCATTCGCTCAACTCAACATACCACAAAATTTCTAAAATTATCTGCAACTTTTTCGCGTGTGATTCTCTGTTTATAGCTCCGAAACGCATAAGAGACCAACAAAAATTAAAAAAAAAAAAAAACATCATCTGACAAATTGACGTTTGGGGGATTTATGTGCGTTGCACGAGTAATTAATGCTCTGGGAGATGGATTGAGCTCGGATGCCCTGTAGTTCTGTGGAACAAATTAGTTACATGATCATGTAACGAAACGGTGGTGGCGGCGGCGCCGCCTCACTCTGTTAGAACAATTGTAAATCTTCTTGTGGAGCTTTGTTTTTTTTTTTTTCTATCCAGTCTCTTGGATGCACTCTCTCTGTTCCATCTGTCAGTTTCTATATAAATTCGTGTACGTCTGTTGTTTGTCTGATTCCCTGGCTGTGTTGCGGGTTTCATCTGGATGACGCCATTATAATGTTTCTCCAGATGGAATGTTCGCGGGAATTGTAGATACTTCAATTGTTTTTCACATTTTTTTTTTTTTATGACACTATCTGACTTTGACTTTTCTTCACATAATCTTATGGTGGATGTTGACATACCAAATGGCATCTTGGATTATAATGGAGGAGTTGAGTATATACGAGCTTGTCGGGTAATGCGACATGTTGTTTATCAAAACATTAGCAGAGCTAGAATGCCATTCTAGTGATGTGCAATCGTTCTGTGTTTTTTCTTTTTATTACTTAAAACTTGAGAAAATGAGTTTTGTGTGATGTTTTGGATTTGTGATGATGGAAAGGATAAACAGATGGATTTTTTGAAAAAAAAAGCGAGGATCCAAAATGGATTGGATTTCTTCAGGAATTTAATCAAAAGATAAACGTGAGTATGCGCCTGGTCGCACGTTTCTTCCATACACTACTTTTGTCGACTTTAACACTTAAAATGTCATTTCAGTTTTTTCCAAAAACCTTTTATCTGATTTTTTTTTGAAAAATCAAAAAGCGTTAAGTAAAGGACATAGACGGATCACTGCTATTTTCGGATGAAGACCAGCTCAAGAGGTGGAAGGAGCACTTTTCTGCGGTTTTAAATCGCGTTTTCACCAACCGAACAAGCTGGTTTCGGCACTGGATCTTCTTGTGTGGACCACATCAATACCTTGCGGAACACCTGAGCTGTTCATCGTTTTCGAAAAGGCGTTTGACAGTGTGAATAGAGAATTTATTTGGCTTGCTTTGCGCAGGAGTGGCATCCTTGAAAAATTGATTGCTATAATCAAGGCTACATAATATGAAGGATCCAAATGTCACGTTCTGCATAAGGGGAGGTTGTCAGAGGAGTTTGAAATCCAAAGTGGAGTTAGACAGGGTTGTAAACTGTCACCAATACTATTTCTTTTGGTAATAAGTGATGTACTGCATGCAGCTTTGTCGAATGTTAATGGAGGAACTCAGGAATCTGCTATCACACCTTAAACATCTAGACTACGCGGATGACGTATGCTTACTCTCTCATAGGATCATGGATCTCTATCAAATGACAACAAGGGTGAAGAGCGAAGCTGAAACCACCGGGCTTAAGATCAATACGGCAAAAACACAGAGGACCAGCCTTGGAACTTCCTCATCTACTCAAATAGATATTTCTGGACAACCAGTAGAGATGGTAGAGAGTTTTCAATACCTTGGCAGTATTGTCTCTATTGATGGCGGGACCGAACAAGATATAACCAGCCGAATCGGGAAGGAAGCAAAGGCTGCGTTCGAAATACTGTTCAAAATATGGAGGAACAACTCTATAAGCTTAGAGACCAAGCTACGATTGTTCCGCTCCAAAGTAGAATCCGTGTTTCTTTATGGATGCAGCACTTGGAAAGTAACACACACTGTCACAAGAAAGCTGCAACCGTTCGTGAATAGATGTCTGCAAAACATTTTGGGGATTTTCTGGCCAAACGGTATCTCCAATGATGAACTTCATGCGAGGACAGGTCAGGAACCCATCGACTCTATAATACGAAAACGTAAGTGGCAGTGGATTGGAATATAAGCTTCGAAAAGGCCACAAGTGCATTGCGGGTGAAGCGATGCAATGGAACCCTCTCACGCAGCAAGGCAAAGGAGTGCGCCGACCTAGAAGTAGTTAGCAAAGAACTGTCGAAGAGGAATCAGCACAACTTGGGAAGAGTTGGAGAGAGTTGAGGTACATCTCCAGAAACCGAACACGATGGCGTGTAAGAGCACTGGAGGCCCTATGCTCCGCAAGGGGAACCCCACGGACGTAAAAGGTCTGAGGACCTAAGGAAGTAAGTTGTAATTCTAGTGCGCTGATGTTTGTTTGGGACCCCTGAACCAATTTATTTCATGTTTTCGAAAGAACCTTACAACTCTTAGGAAAAATGGTTGTAGTGAGCAAATAAAATAATTTTAATCTCACAAAATTAAAGGAATAACAAAATACTTCTTCCATCGACATCGAATTCGATTTCTCGAAATTCCAGAATTCAAAATAAATATTTCCTACCGGAAAATCTGTTTAAATATTATACAGGTTGATGAATTTTCTTATAATTTTTTAAAGGAAGTTATAACCTGTTAAGCTCAATAAACTTAAACCAAAACAAAATATCCTTCAAGAAGACACACCCACCAATTCCGGATACCAATTAGATTATACGTTTTGCAACTTAACTAAGGTAGGTAGGTTCTTTACCATTAATAATTATTCACGTATCCTTAAATTGAATCATCGGAAACACAACGTTAAACCCAAAGCCATACCTCACCCATAATATTTTCAAAGCTACGTAAACCATCTACGGCAGTGCCTGGCTTATGTCCACAAGTCCTCTCTCAGCAAATGTCCAGCCTATCTAATAAATTTCACATAAAACCATCTGTAGGAGGCGTTTAGCAAAACCCAATCTCTCTTTCGTCTCGAAGACTTCGTCTCTGGCCCAAGATGGATGGTCGATTGGTTGACATTATTCTTCTTCTTCTTCTTCTTTTTTCCTTGCAGACACAACCAACGACTATACCGGTGGTTAACAAATTAATTGGTGTTTACTGCGATTTGCATAAATTTCCATTGAAATTACCTCCGAAATTACGGAGAGTTGTTTGTGTCGTCGTCGCCGTCCGTCCTCGTCGGTTCGATGATGATGGTGCCACCATACTTGTACACACACCAGCACCACATTAGGCATCTGAAATTAATTTGTCGTCCCAACTTGCCAACCCGGCCCCGAACCCAACCGAAACTAAAAGACTTAAGATTGAAAAACGACAAAAAAACCGCAGGCCCAGCGAGTGGGCGGCTTTGCTAATGACCAAACGCAAGTAACACGGAAGAGCAAAATCGAAGAGTAGGTAGGGGTAGGCTTAGGTCCTTGAGTTTGGGTTTGTTTGGGAAGATGGTGTCATCGATAATTGCTGGTGTGCACGCATAAATATATTCCTTCTCAATGTGGACACAAAAACAAGAAGAAAACAACGAAACCACGAAGTCTAAGTCATCATCTGGCAAGTGAGAAGACACAACAACAACAACAAAAAAAATTGTTTACCTCGTCGCACTTAAGTTGGAGTATGCTGAACCACTTGAGGGGCACTTTTGAAAAATGTTTGCTCTTCTGCCTGCCACAGCTTGGAATTCTCGTTTCTTATGGCTGGTTTTTTTTTGTGTGCTAATTGGCTGATGTCGTATCGAAGTGATTCCTACACAGGGTGACACATTTCAAGTTCGAAGAGTTGAATCCCCCATCCGGTTGGCGGTTGATGAGGCTTGAAACACACATGATGGGGAATGATTTTTTTTTTCTTTTTTTTTTGTGCTATTTTGTTTGCTATTTACTATCATCCATCATTTGTGGTCATTAATCTTGGGCATTATTGGAGTCAATTAGATGAAGTGTATTGGAGAAAAAAAGTCAGTAGGGCAAATTGGCTACCGACTCAGACCATCAGGGAAAGTGAAATAAAAAAAAACCTACATCCATATTTCCAGAGGGAATTACATATGGCTACGAAGTGAGATTATCGTTGCTGGAATAGAAAAATAAAAGCTTAGCACATCAAAGATTTCTCTTCCCCCATCAAGAACTACTTGGCATCCGTGACTAGAGCAGAACTTACGATCAAATTAAGCAAATTATTCAAAAATTGTTTCTTTAAAACATTAACTTGAATATAGAAAGACTTGAAAAAAGACGAGAACGAAAAGATGAAAAGTCGGTATGTACTGTGGCGAAACTGAACGAAACTGAACTTCGTTAAGTTTCAAGAGAAGAATAAGTTACTCAAAAAGTTAGACTTCCGAAAGTCTCGTCAGATCTTGTGTCGTTTCCAGTCCCAGTTTTCTTAATTTTTATTGCAAATATTTTTATGAAAAAAAGTCGGTACCAAGTCGAAACTTAACGAAACTCAAGATTTAAGAGAATAATAAGAAACGCAAAAAGTCAGTCTTACAAAATTCACGAGTGGTCTCGTCTCGTATCCAGTCACAGTGGTCTTAAGTTTTATTTCAAATATTTTAACGAAAAGAAGACAAGAAGATAAAAAGTCGGTACCAAGGAGAAACTTAACGAAATTTAAGTTTTAAGAGAAGAATGAATAAATAATCTTAATTAGTAACCCAAGAACAAGAAACCCAAAAAGTTAGACTCAAATAAGCCCCAATTTTCTTAATTTGTATTATAAATTTTGTTAGTAAATATTTAAATCTCTTTTAATCATTTACTTGGACACATCATTGTTATTTAAAAAATTGTTATAGAAATAAGAATAAAGGAAAAATAACTCACCACTTACTGTGAAATTAATTTAAAATCAAACCTTCAGCCAATCTGCAAATGGCCTACTTTTATTTCCCTCGCTGTAATATTTTTTTTTAATCACATTTAATTTAATTCCTGGAACAAAAGAAAAGAAATTATTAGAGAAAATTAAAATAAAATAAAATAAAATGTAAAAACGCAAATAAAAAAAATAACAATATTATTGCATCATCATTTAATTTTTATATCTTGTGTCTTATGTTTGTTTTAAATAATATTTTTTTTTATAAATTTAAAATAAAATTTTCCTTATACAAAAACTGAGCTAATTTTATATTTATCACACAATACTATATCACAATCATGGTAAACTGCTGTCCCGCCAATAAGCACCCCACCGCCATGACATCCAAAAATCACATTAAACACTAAAAATATATTCACCTTTTCGTTAAATAATTTGATTAAATTATAAAGAGAATCACTTTTGATCACTTAATAATTTATTTTTAATCAATATTAAAATATATTTAATCACTTCAAATTTAAATTTTATAAGAAAGTTTAATATTTTTTCCATTAAAAAAAACTGCACACAGCGACCCCTAGATTGAAACGAACATACTTTTTTTTCTGCTGACGTATTAACAGATCCATAATCGACTCTTGATCTCGATTCTCGACTTCGACTTCGATTATGCAATAAACCTTCCCTTTTTGTTGATCAAAGCTCAAAGCAAGAAAGGGTAACCCAAACCATGTTTGAGTTGAGAGTGAGAAAGAGAAATAGGTACCTAAATTTGTTTGCGCATGCGGCAAACTCGATCGTGTTCTTTTCTTTGTTATTGAAAAATGCTTTATGATAGGAAGAGAAATTTAAAAGGAGAATTTTTTGCGGAAGAATTTTTTTAGCCAATATTTAGTTCAAAAAGAAAGAAATTCATGAGTTGTTCATGATAGCAGAACAGGAGGTAAGTTTAAGTTGTTTGCATTTAATTTCATACCTATTGCCTATTTTCTCAAACTCATAATTGAAAAGAATAGGGTAATTAATAAGCAAATGTAAAATAAAACTAAAAGAAATTAGTCATTGTTTTGTATTGAAATAAAAAAAAAATTTACGCACTTACCAGAACATTTCAAAGTTGATTCAAGCGAACAAAATTATTAAAAATAGAACGCACAAATCAAAAAGTACTAAAACACTTCTTCCGCTTTAAATAAGAACGTAACAAAAAGACCCACGAACAACGCACCTCACGACAACAAACTTTATTACGTCGCAAAAAAAAAAAAAAACACTTGCCCGGATTAAAATAAAACAAAACTTTCCCGTAAATAGATCACCAAACATTATTTATTAATATGAATTTCATAAATTATACCACTTCATGCAATGAACACTTCAAAATTAATTTCTTTTTTCTAATCGATCGCGGAGCCAAAGCTCATCTCAAACGCACTTTCACTTGACATTTGACAAACTGATAGTACTGATCTGATACTGATGACGATGAGACAGGTTGAAACTTGAAACATGAAATAGAGAAAAATGTCCTCCATCAGATTTGACACGCTAATTTATTCATAAGAGCTGTGTGTGGTGAGTTGCAAATTCTTTGGTAGATCGCGAGGGAAATTAAAGGGGTGGTGAGTGGTGGTAATTATTTGTTACCACTTTTGGTTTACATTTTTCTAAGCGTGCGAAATCAACAATTGATTGGAGAGACTGGGTGACGATTTTCAGTGTGTTTTTTTTCTTCAATTTATGGTTTTAAATTATTAATATTTGAGTATTCCATAATACGAAAAAAGGCTAAGGCGAAAGGCCTAGATTTTTAAGAAGGTTAGCAACTTTCCAAACTGAAATTTCTTTACCGAAACCAGCCAACACCTCGGCTAGGTAACACAACACGATAACGACTTTTGGCTATCGTACCCCAACTTAAATTGGTTTCTGGAATATGAAGACAATTCTCGACAACTAAAATGAAGATTCTCAAAATGCCTGATTTTTACACTTAGAGAAGGAGTTATGTTTTCGTTTTAAATAGCGTTTTCGCCAGTGAAGTAATCCAGACGTCCAATGACATACCCGAAGTAACAATCTCCCGAATACGGACTAACTCCCCAATAGAGAAGAAATTTAAGGCCAATCAAAGTATTGAAAAACAACAAATCGGTTTGACTTGACGGTATACCCGCAAAGCGCTAAGAACATCAAGTGAGCTTCTGCATCACCCACTCATTGATCGAGCTTGGCAAAGTAAGAACTTTCCTGAAAAGCGGAAAAAAGGAAAGGACTGTCAAGCTCCTAAGAAAGGAGTTCCAACAAATTGCAAAACGTGGGTGCTTACTGCTGTAACCATGGTAATAGCAAACATCGTCCTACAGCGTGTAAAATAACACAAAAAAGGGGCCTTGGCGCTTGAATATTTGTCCTTAGTTTGGGCAAAACCGTGATTAATTAAAATTGTGTCCCGCATTAAAATTTGAAATTCCTTTCTCAACCAGCATTTTTGCGCTGGCCGTGAAATTTTAAATTCGTCGAGCTTGTATTAAAATTAACTTCCTCAAAATCAATGAATACATCTGCTGATTGAGAAAACAAGTATGTAGGTATACCTATTGCTTAAACACGTGCCGGATGTCCAAACTGTTCTTTTTGACCAATTAGTATCGGTCAGAATGCAATATTTTCCCTAATATCCACACACACCGCAACCCTGACTAAAGAAGGACCATGTTAACACACAAATGAACTAACTACTCTCGTATCCTCCTCTTTAACCCAGAGCCTAGGTTGCAATGCAATGATTTTGATTTTGTAATTGTTACATTGGTCATCAGCCAAACGAGCCTTGTGCACCATGCTTCCGGCTGAAATTCCCATTAATCATAGATCGGTAGAGAAGATTGAACTAGAATTGCCTTCAATTGGCTACGCCCATCTTTTGATTCCCTCATCATTAAAGTGACAATTTGAGTCCTAGATTAGGAAATGCTTTTATCATATTTTTTTTTTTTTTGATTTTCTCACAGCGATTTATATAAATTTTTAGCGAAAATGTCCTTTTTTTTGTGGGAAATACGAAAAATCCCCCCGAGCTCGGAGCGAGAATCAGCAATAGTATAGCGCAGTGAAGAGGGTTGGTGGTATTTTTCTAACGCAAATTCCAACCAAAAACCTTTCCCCTTGTATATATGCGTTGTTTTGTTCATTGAACAAAATACAAAATTCCTGTGAAACTGGTGGAAAAATGTTTTATTGTCACTGTGGAACGAATTTGATTTGATATGACACATTTACAGTGAATAGCTGCTTGCCCGGGTTTATACTTTATACAGCGACAGGGATATAAATATATTTTTTTCTTTTTTTTTTCATTTCATTCCAATGGGGCGGTGAATTCGTTACACCTTCTAAAAAAGGACTTTAGGCATTTAAACAACCCTCTGTAAGGAAAATATTATTTTAGGGAAAATCTTTAATTTCTATCTGCGACCAGCAGAGTCAGGGTATAGAAGAGCAGCCGGTCTTTATACGCAGCGAGGGTTGAAGAAATATTAAATCTGGTAGGCAACATGGACTTGGAAATTGTAATAAATGGCGAACTTTTATTTAAACATTAAAGGGGATCAGCGGGTTCACATGGAAAACACAGAGACACGCCTCCTTTAATTGAATTTATTATCATTGATAAACGGTCAGCAGGAGGTATATCTGTATGCCAAAAAATAGTTAGCCTGCCCATTCCCAGAACAATTGTTGTTAATCATGATGGAAGTATGATCAATAATTCAATCTGAGAATCTATGCCAAAAAATTAATGTACGTACTTACTTGGTTGAAGAGCAAGAGGAAGGAAGCACACACACTCCCTCCAATTTCCGCACCGTTTACATCTCCTCTCTTAGGGAGCTTGACTCTTCAGGTTTCCAAAGCTCTCGCAACGAGTGGGTGCAGAAGCTCTCTTGATGATGTTGGCGCTGCTCGTGAAAGCTCATGCAAACAGTTCGTGTTCGGGAGATTGTTATTTCGGGGAGATCATTGAGTGCCAGGATCACTTCACTGGTGAAAAAAGGATTTAAAACCGCTCCAACTATTGATGTGGCCCTCATCCAAAACTACCAAAGATACCTCTGCGTCTCTTACCAAGTGTTGGTTAGAGCTGTGCAGACCTGTGAGCTCTCTGGTAATTCTGAAGGTGGTTCTAATGTCACACCAACTAGTATGGCCTCTTCTGCTTCAGCAGCCAATTCGTTGATGTAGTTACGCTTATCACGCCGCACGTTTCGGTGAACTTCCGTCGTCTTCTTCTTGATTTCTCCCTGCTGCTGGAGTTGCTGCGATGCGAGCCTTGAGGTGTTTCCTTTCTTCGATCTTTGCCAAATTTTCGGAGTTCTCGGAGATCCAACATTTTTTACAGCACCAATAGTTTCGAATGGAGGTGGGCTCCGTGCTACTGATTGTTCTTAATGCTCGTGAAAGGTGGTCCTCTAGGTGTTGGTGACCTGTGAGATGTCTATCGGTATCAAACATGCGCAGATGCGCACTGGGGTGTTTTTTTGAGATCACCGAACTGCAGCTTTATGCAAATTTACGGTTGCAAACCATCAAGTGGTGGTCTTGGGTCATTCCCATGCCTGCACCTGCTCTGTTTCGAACGTCCTGCAGATTGCTTACTGATCGCAAAGTGATCGATTTGGTTGGAAGTTGTTTGTATGTCTGTCGACAGGTCTCCTATAGCGAGGCCGTTGGTAGATATTATAGAAACCAACAAAGCGTTTGCCATTGTCGTTACGTTTGGTAACACCCATAACATGTCTTAGGTAATTGTTGTCGTTGCCAACTGAGGCATTCCATTCTTCCATTCACATACCTCACAGTATAAGTCTCCTAACAGATTTTCGCAATATTATAGTACACAATACAAAAAGATTCTTTATACCATTTGAAGGAATTAAAGCTCTTTACGACCATTGAAAAAAAAATCCTATATTGATTTATTTACACCCATACCTATAGGTAGGTCCTTGGAAGGTACCAAAAAAAACTAAGAGAAAAGAACAACAAAATTAAAAATTAATTTAACACATTGTCTAAGGATAATCCTCTTCAAATATAAACAACACACGCACCATCATGAAAGGATTCAATTTTGTTTAATCCTTTTTGTATTGTGTCGTCGGTCGTCGGCAGCAAAGGACAATACCTATTACAACCCTAAAGGACCTGGTATTCCAATTTTTTTTTTTTTTTATTATTGTTCATATTATCCTTTTGGAATCCGAAAGCATACCCAATAGTCAATTTAAATTCACTCTCCACACCGTTATTATCCCTTCTTAAAAAAATAACAATTTCCATCTTTGTATTTTTTTTTTTTTTTTTTTTTGGTCTGAAGATCCTTTTTAACTGCATATACTTATACTACTTTTGCATTAAAGGATGTGGGATAATTTAAAGAAGTTTTCTCAACTCAAAAAAAAGAAGTGAACAACAACTTACATTCATTCACACGCATACAATTTTATCCTTTTCTTTTTTTCTTATGGCAAAATTCTTCATAGAGGTCCTTTATTGAAAGGATTTTGCAACTAACTATATAGTTGCGGGATTCTAGAGAGAGTTTTTTTTTTTGTACGTGTGTGTTGTGCTTAATGGAGGATTAGCCTTAAAAATAACATCACACTGGAAGTTTGTGCGCAAAGTTGTAAGGATGTTTTATTATCCTTGATCCTCGTTTCTTGGTCTTTGGTTAGAAAAGTTGATTGATATTATTTCAGTGAGTCTTGGAAATGCGCGGCTGAACAAACACACGCAGCATTACTTCATATACCTACCTCTCACTTAATGCGAGACGACGACGAGGACGAAGACTCCCATGCAAGACGTTTGCTTGATGGTTTTTGGTTGGAATGGATTTGACAATGAAAACACCTTAGAGACTTTTTATGTTATATCCATACACCCGCACGCATGTACAAATTATACAATGTGTTTGGGGAGTGGCGGGGGGGGGGTGAGAGTTGTGTTTTCTTAGCGTTAGGATTTTGAACTTCTTAGCAATGCCGCAGGATGATAAAAGATGATGGAGGAGTAGAATTGTGCACATATTGTTCAAAAAGAATTTCGAATTTCGCAGAAATCTTCTGAGGTTGGTTGATGTAAGCCCCGAAGGTTAGATAAACTTTTTTTTGTTATTTTTTTTTTTTTTTTGCCAAACAATAAGACCTTCAAGTTGAGGTAGAGAAATGTGTATGAAGGGCATCAGGTTGAATAAAAGAAAGGTATGCAGAATAAGGAGGCGAAGAAGAAAATTCCTCTGCATAAAGATGGCTAGAAAGGATAATAAAAATGAAATGAAAACATCATTACGAATTGAAATCCTTTTAACAATTTGTTTAATGGAAAAGTTACTCAGCGACCGCTGCTGCCGCTTCTGCCATACCGCCATGCACATATACACTCCAACGTTAGCGATTACACGTTTCCGGTGACGATGATGGAATTTTCATTATCTCCATGTGAGCTGTGATCTATGGAATGGATAATCCTATATGGGGTTTTATTGCATAAATTTTTTTTTTGGTGTTGAGAACTGACGACTGTATAAAGGAATTGGATTTGTTGAAAATTGCGTTTTGATTTTAAGCTTTCGCATAATATTTCAGAAGGATCTTGTAGATTAACTTTTTTTGTTTTTTAGTGTTTTTTGTTTTGAGTGGTTTTGGATTATAAAAATAAATTGAATCCTAATTTTTCTGGATGATGAAAGAAATATAGGTATAATGTGGAATAGCAACATATGAGAGCTTTTATTTTGTTCTTTTTGCTGTTTTAGTTTTGTAAATGGTAGCACCTTATATTTGCGTTATTTGTATGAACAAAGGAGTGTTGTGCAACGAAGATGTTACAAGACTACAAGAAAAATTCCAATGCTCAACAAAACCAAGCATTGAGTTGGCTTTATTAACGATTTCCTCAGTGTGATGTGCAAAGTTTAGGTTTTTCGAAAACCACTTTTTGGGGCATTTTCCGGCACATGTAATTCCATTACTCCTCTAGGATACGTTCATGTTCACTATTGACAGTCAGGCTCCATTTTTATTTTTGATTCAAAGTATCTTGCCAGTAACAAGAAATCTTAAAACACGATTTTTTTTAAAAGTTTCTTCAAAAATCCATGGCGATAAGTGACGATATAAAAATTTAAAAAAAAATATTGGGAAAACAAATTTTGGCAAAAACAGTCAAAAAATATTTTGTCAGGGAAGGCAAAATTTGTTTAAACCACGAGTCAAAAATTAAATGATGAAAAAACGGGTTAGTGGTCAAAAAAAATTCTGTAAAAGAAAAATGTCAAATTTATAAATTTGTCAGGGAACAACAAAGTGCAAGTTTTTTTAAGCCTCGAGGATAAAATTTGGTCAAAAAATCAATTGTTAAAATAAAGTTTTGTCGAAAAAAATTTTCATCCTCAAACAAAAAAAAATGATAAGAAATTGTCAAAAATTTGTCGAAAATTGTTAAAAAATTTATGCCAAAAAAAAATTCTGAACCGCGTGACGAGTTATTTAGACCCTCAGTACAATAAGTACATGCATTTATAATATTCAACAGGTTGGTAGGTACAAAGGTGTTCAAAATTGTATTTTTTGGTATTTTTTTTTTTGAAAATTCAGTCTGTAGTCTTTCGAAAACATCATACAACTTTTTTTATTCTATCACCAAACGGTTTTTTAATACTCTCTCAAATATTTTCTCGAGGATTAAAAACAACTGTAGGCGCCTAAAATCAATATGTTAAAAAAATACGTTTAAGAATGATTTTAAAAATTCTCGAAAATAGGTTGGTAACGTCTTAGCATTTTCAAAAACGCAATTTGGATATTCCAAAAAATCGTAGCAGTATCTAATAGATTTCCTTAAAATTTATTTTAAAATTGCCTTTAAGCAGCGCTACTTTATTAACGTAACGTAACGTAACATAACGTAACGTAACGTGACGTTAAGTAAAGTAACGTAAGGTAACGTAAGGAAACAAAACAAATTACTTGCAGAGTTTTGAAATTTAAAATACAAGGTATCTCAAAAGAAATTTTATATATATCCGAAATATTAAAAAAAGAAATTTCATCATTTAATCTGATTCTTCAAAAACGATTAAAATTTTTGTTTTTTTTTACCCAAAGAATAAAACATTGTTCATGTTCAATATATATAAAGTTCAAGCAATATATCCTCTGCTCGCACTTGACCTACTTTCATAATAGAACTGTCCATAACCTCTACAATCTCGACCATTCAAGGTGCCTAAAATTCCAACAATATTATATAAATCCTCATTCAAAATGATGAAAGCAAGCAAAAACATCAATTGTCTTCCATTTGTCTAAACATCAACAATAGAACCAACAAAAATGAAGAACAAGAAAAACGTACGCTTTATCGTTCATCCATAAGCTATTGTCCAACAATTAAGGCAAAAAAGACCCACTACAATGGAATTCTCCATATATATATGGTACATCCTTGGAAAAGTTATCCACACTCCTCTTATTTCTTCCCTTGCAAAGGTCTCAATACAGAGGGAGAGAGAGAAGGAGAGAGAGAAGGAGAGAGAGATCAGAAATAAGATAAATTCCTTGAAAGACAAACATAATGAAAAGGAGGGACATGAAGCTGAAGAGAAATTATGAGAAATATTGCCCTCCAGTATACACAGTAGCAATACATTTGCACTTGAATGCTTTTAGCTTGAGGACGAAAGTCAGTCATCTTTGTTCAAACAAAAACCAAACTTGCCATCCAGGCCACCCAAAAAAAAAAAGAAAAAAAAAAAACAAACCTAAAGTACATACTCTTCACTGGAAAATATATACTGCTGCTTCAAAGGACTTTTGAAGCGTAATATCATATCATAACAAGAAACACTTGAAGCATCAGCATACAAACTTTTTGAACATCCTTCACACATTTGCCCCTTATAACCCCCGCCCCAAACATAATATGTAGGTATTACACGAGGAGAGTTTGGGTCCTGCAAAGGATACTCAAACTCAAACTCACTGTGTGTGACTCTGTTACAGTAACGCCAAATATTTGCGAACATCGTTAATCGCATCACTGACTGACGACGACAACGATGAGAAGGACATCATCACCGTCAATAATAATGGACGACCGACGAGCGACGCACGGCGACGACGACGACGTGCACAGAAATGAAGAATCTATATATAGATGAAGATGGATAAGAGTTTCAAGGATAATATGACACTTGAGTGTGACGTTGATCATCACTATGGCAAACAAACAAGTTGAGTTTTTTTTTTTTTTTTGGGGAAAGATAAAACAAAAGACCACACAGAAATAAAGGATTCTGTTGGAAATCGAGTGGAAACGATATGGCTTAAAGTATTGCATAACACCTCAAGGACTTGCTTTTATCGTCAATATGAAGTTTAAGCTGTGTGTGGTGGGAAATGTATTTAAATTGAAAAGAAATCGTTATGAATTCTAAAAAATTTGCACTCATTTAAACAAACAGTTAAATTAGGTACTTATGATGGCTCGGTAGGTGAACTCATTAAAGCTGCTATTGATACCCTCCACCTTGACCTTGGTCGAACGGATTTTGGTTTTTCCAGCGTTGTGCCGACCTTTTCAAACTTTTTGACCAACAACCAAGTAAAACTAATTATTTGAAAATCTAAAATAAAAATTGGTCAAAAATTTATTTGAACCGATAATTGCCACTGCTGGCTCGGAGGTAATTTAATCCGGACGTCAAATTTTCAATAACGCGGCGAATGTTGACCTCCAAGTGGTCGATCCTTTCGGGCTTATCGCCGTAGACTACCGACTGCATACGAGTATGACACAACAGAAAATAGTTTAGCGGCATCAAATCACACCATCTTAGAGGCCAATTCACTGGTCCGAAACTTGAAACTAGGGTGTTACCAAACGTTTGCTTCAAAAACTTAATTGTTGAACGAGCTGTGTAACATGTTGCTTTGGCCGTCCTGTTGAAACCAAAGCTCCTGCACATCATGGTTGTTCTGTCCAGCATCGTGATTCCACCAGCCTATTGAGGACACCAAACAGTCAGCCTCAACATACACTTGAGGAAATACGGGGAGCAAATACGGCAATTTTGTTCGTTGACGTAGCCATTCAACCAAAAGTCAGAGCTTCATCGATAAACAAAATTCACTTATGAAAATTGGAGTCAACGGCAATCTTGCTTTGGATCTATTTACCGAATTTGGAAGCATTGTTCAGGCTCCAGTCTATTCATGTAGAAATGCCAAACCAAACTAAAAACAAATCAGCTGTCAAAATGGCTGCCACGACTTTTGACTTTTGGGACCTTGGCAAGGAACTAGGGCTGATGATTCCACCTGGGTAATCATCTACCCGGGTACCGGGTGGCTGAATACTCGGGTAATTTATTACCCGGATAATACCCCGGGTACCCGGGTATCATCAGCCCTAC
Source organism: Syrphus vitripennis (assembly GCA_958431115.1). NCBI lineage: Eukaryota > Metazoa > Arthropoda > Insecta > Diptera > Syrphidae > Syrphus > Syrphus vitripennis. The sequence continues at coordinate 17,574,822 of OY288109.1, forward strand.
AAGGAACGGCTACACACAGTGTTGACATTTTTTCAGTCCAGAAATCTCACCATAACTTCAAAACTGTTGCTGTACAGGAACATGTTCCTGCCAGTACTCACGTATGGATCCGAGACTTGGGTGCTTTGCAAAAGACACTCCAACCTCTTAGCCGCGTTCGAGAGAAAAGTCTTAAGGAGAATTGTTGGCCCCATATGTGAGGAAGGACGATTCCGGAGACGGTACAGTCATGAATTTATTGTACGCAATCTACCTTGAAGCAGACATAGTGACTCAGTAGACTCTGGTGGGCAGGGCACCTAGCTTGCATGAGCGAAGAGGAACCGGCTCGGAAAGTCCTATGTGGTACATTCTATGGTAGACGGCAGCGTGGTAGACCATGCTTGCGCTGGAGAGATGGCGTAGACCAGGATGCCCGAAGCCTTGGGGTACGCAACTGGATGGCGTCGGCTCAAGACCGGAATAGGTGGAGAGACTTGTTGAAGGAGGCCAGGACCGGACCGCGGTTGTCAAGCCGCTTCCAGATTTTGTAAGTAAGTAAAAAATGAGAAATTAAAAAAAAGTACAAATCTAAACTAAAATATCTACATAAGTACCAAGTAGAAGATGGTCTCTGAAAACTCCAATCACATTTGGTAATTCAAGATGGCTGTGTGTTGACGTATTTTGTATCATGTATATATGTATACTCAACTGTTAGCAACAATTTTTAAAAATAGGATTTAGAAACAGGTTATCTGATGTGTGACAATTTTTTTCTGGAAAACAATAAACAACTATACCAACATATTACAATCACATGTGATACAGATCAGAAACGTGAATAAAAAAGGAATATTATTTCAGCTTACTTTAGAAAAGTTCTAATTTCTTTCTTTCTAAATCCAAAAAAAAAAAAAAAAAAAAAAAAACAAGATATTCCCCCTAAATGTTTTCATAACCTCAAAATATTGTCAACCAGATTGTCAAACAATAGAATTGTGGCTAACAAAGCAAAAGCAAAAGATCGCAATCAAAAGATGAATTTCTATAGCTGTGTTCTGAAACGCACCTCTATTTTTTTTTTTTTTTTTTTTTTTTAAATCTAAAAACAACATCAACACAAATTTCAAAAGGATTCTTTTATATGCTCATCTGTGACACGCTATCGACATCATCAGGACAAACAAAAAAAAAATCCTCTGATAGAAAATGAGAGCTGTTTTTATTTTTTGTACCTACCCCAAAATAAAAAATTGTTCCTTTCTGAATTCCATATCCACTCATCCATGTGGCACTTGAAGAGGAGAAGAATCCCAAAACAAAAAAATTAAATACCTTTAAGAAGTCCTGTCCTGAGATGTTGATGATGATAATGATGATAACTATGGCTGTAATGGAGATGATAATGATAATAATGATCAATTCAAGAGCCGCTCTTTATGGAAGCCTGCGTTTCGAGTTCGGTTGTAAATTTGTCATTTTGGTCTTAAACTGTTTTTTTTTTCTTGGTTCTTTTAAAATTAAATATTACTCTCTTCCCATAGAAGTGGCAAAGCACTTGAAATGGATAAAGAAAAAGAAGCACCAAGTTTTGTATGAAAACATGCAGAAAACAAAAAAAACAATCAAAGAAAATGTCACTCCTCGCAAAGAAGGAAGCAGATGGTGTGTCTGGTTTTGGAATATGAATGGAGCGTCGACGACGACGGAACGACTCTTCGATTCTCTGCTGTTTTTGCTCTGTAGGTTTGCTCTGATTTCAAAATAGCGTGCGAGATGAAAATCATATGTCATTCATTCTAATATGGCTCTGGGTCCATTATTTATAAATCAAGAAATTGTCTCCCTGGTAGCTGATATAGCAGTCATCAGCAGCGTCGTCGTCGTCGTCGTCGCTCATCGTCGCTCGTCATCAGTTTGATATTGCAGCAATGTTAAGGACCCACTTGCAGGAGGCTGCTGTGTGGCAAAGTGATGAAAGACACTTGCTGTATAGTTGAATGCATTATTGCTATTCTCGAATATTGTGCCTATAACATATTCCCTTTTTATATATTTTAGTGCGAAGGGGAAAACAAACATTTTTTTAATTTTAGATCCTAAAATATTCAAATTGCTTGTGATGATAAATAAGAAGAGAGTCGTTATTTTCTAATTAAAAATACTTGCAACATTATTGAGAGGATCTGTAAAGAGTCTTGGTGATTGACAAGTTTTCGAAAAGGAGACTAGGATTTTTTTTAAAGAAGCTTGCTAGGGGGCGCTTTAAATTCGAACTTGTACATATTTCTTCTTATTACACATACTTGGTGGGTTCTGCAATTCTATCTGATTTCCGATCAACAGTCTTAGATACAGAATTGAAGCTTTTTTTTAGTTCATAAGAATAACTGTACTCTGACATAATCACTACGGCAAAACTGATTTGTCTCGAAAATGGTTCTTCTTATTTTAATTGGATTTCTTTCTGTGGGTTTTTTGTACGAAACTTAAAGCATTTGGTCAAAAAAAAAATGTTCAAAAAAATAATAACCAACCGATTCTGACATGTAACCGGATATTTGTTTGAAAACCAAACATTTTGAAAATGGGTGAATTTATTGAATTTTTAGAAATTTAGTGCATATAATTAATTAAATACTAAAACCTTCCTCGAAAATTACTTTTTGAAAAAAGCCGCGTTGTAATTAGATTTTTGAAAACAATTTCAATTTTTTTTAATTTCTTTCTACATATATGTACATTAGATTACCTCTTTAGTTTGGAGCTCAAACTTCAGTTTTGTATTATTTTACAAAAATATTATTTTATAAAAAGTTGGGCGTTATTTTCGGGAGCCACTCCTGAGAGCAGCACAAATGTCATTCTTGAAGGCACGTGGGAGAACGTTAAGTTTGGAAAGAAGAGACACTCAGAATCTACTCAGGACATAATTTCTCCACTGCCCTGCTGACGCAACTCCATTGCGCTCCATATCATATGTTCAATCGCCAGGCAAGCGCCAAATAAAAAAGGTTATACTTGCGACCACATATACCAGGGCAAGTGTTGGATTCTTGAAAAAATTGAAACATGAGATTTTGATCATTCTACATTATATGATAGGGAAGTCTAAAAAAGTCATTGTTTTTTTGGACTGCTTCTACAAAGTTTGTTATGATATTTTTAAGACCAAATATAACTGCAACTGCCACACATTTTTTTTTGGTAAAATCAATGTTTTGAAAAAAATCAAAATGTTAATATAAGACTTGACTCATTTTAAATGAAAACAAGCATGCTAAATGTGGTAGGTACCGTCACCTTCCATAGAATGATTTTTTTGATTTTCTCGAAAACGGTTCAAATTAAATTTATAAAATGTATTCAATTCTATGATTTTCGAAAAAAATTAGGTTTTTGAAAAGAAACAAAATAAATTTTTTAAAAATTAAAATAGCTTAGTATACCTAAATATTTTTTAAATTCGGTACAAAAAGGTTTTTTATTCTATTTTTCATAAACTCTAAAAAAACAGTTTTGTTTTTAAAAATAACTGTACCTCCCATGTATACAAATCTTAAAGAACCATTTTAAAAAAAATTTAATTTCTCGAAACCTGCACCGACAATTTTGATGTCAATTTTGTAAATGCAGTGGAATGCCTATTGTGAAACAGAAAAACGAAATTATTAACGGTATCTCCCATAGAAATGATAAGAAATCCCGTTTTCAAAAACTTTAAATTTCTCAAAAACGACACCGAAAATTTTGATAATTTTTTTGAGTATAATGGGTATTAGAACGGCTTTTTATGGAACAACAAAAAAGAAAAAAAGAAATTTAGACATGAATAAATTTATCTCCTATATAAGTATAAAATTTCCAGCGCAAAAGTGTTTTGGTGGGGAGGTAAATGTCGTTCCAATAAGAGGTATTATTTTGATATTCAAAGAAAAATACAACTTTTTGAGATAAAAGATCATACGTTTATTTCAATATAAAGAGGAGAGTATGCCATTATTAATAGAAAACAACATCCGTAAAATGGCCGCCATGGCTGTTTGCCCTCAATAGCTTCATGAATTCCATCTTCGAGGTCTTGAAGAGACGCTGGGCTATTGGCCTGGACCTTATCTTTCACGTGGCCCCAAAAAAAGAAGTCACAACAATAAATCTTGGGTTTTCCGAGCCGCAGATGCAACAATTTTGCTTGTAAACCAGCTTGCTTGTAGCCACCGAGGTGGAAATGGGCCTCATTGGTCAATATGAATTGTCGATGAAATTCCGTTGTTGATGGTCAGCCGGCTTGAGTTCTTGTGAACTTTATAATCTTTTAGACCTAAGTCTTTATGGACAATACGGTGTAATGACGTTTGTGGAATGCCCAATTCCAAAGAACGACGAGGAATGGACAAACCTGGGTTTTCTTCACTACTTTTGGCTACAGCAGCAATATTCTAAGTTCTGCTTCAGCGACTTGCAAGGCTTTTATTATTCACGTCGCTTACTTTGCCCGAGAGATCAAATTTTTCCACCAATTTCTGAATCGCGGTCCGACAAGGTGCTTCAAAAAATGTTTTAGTTTCACAATTTTTATAGTGAATTTTAAAAATTTCAATGCGTTGTTGAACCGTGTATCGTTCCATTTTTATTAATGGCGTAGTTTCTACTTGTCAAATGTAAAAAAATTAAAGCTTCAAAAGTGACAACTACCAAAGTAGCAGGCTATTTAAAATAACACCTCTTATTGGAAAACGTTTTAATATTTTCCAATAAGCATTCTTAATAATCTTGATATTTTAATACAAAATACTAAGCCATTTGCTATTTTCTCCAACTGCATGAGCAAATTCGTACGTTCTATTTTAATTTTCCACAGAATGCAAAACGATTATCAAAATCGCTGTTTGTACAAAAAAAAAAATTACCTATTCAATTTTTAATTCTATATTTAACTTAAATTCTATTTTCCCCTTCCCCTCATTTTCAAATCATAAATCTAATCGAACCTCAATCAAATGCATTTAATCCTCTAAAAAAAAAAACCAAAGAACCCTCCAATCACTTTAAATCTCTGGAATAAGCTGCCACGAACGGAATTAATAATTAGTTTGACACAAACAACCGACGCGACGGATTCTTCGTTTTCGTATCAGCTTCACAGTATCAAATTGCCCGGGTGGCCATCACGTGCGTAGCCCCCCATGTAGATTACACTGCATCTATCGGCACAACCCTAGATTTTTTTTGTAATTAAAAACCTGATGAAAAAGTTGACCTTTTTCCTCCTATTACAAAAAAAAAAATATAAAGAAAATCAAAAAAGAATTTCCTTCTTTAAGCCATATAGAGGGGCCTTTACAGTCTGATTTTCCGATCTTTCCCATCAACCTTTGGGACTATTATAAACAACAACAACAAAGTCGAAGATTATGTCAGATGATGATCTTTTCTTTTCAGCCCAGAGGAGGTGCAGCGCAGTCATATCGTCTTTTAGTTCCATACCTGCTAAACGTACCAATCTATAAACTATCTAACAATATGGCCAATCCCCCAAAAAATCCAACGTGATTTCCGCATTTATACACAAAATGCAAAACAAGTTTAGCAGCAAAAGTTCATCCTGTAGGTCAGGGCTACGCCGATGATGCTCCCGCCGCCGCGCCGCCGCCGCGCTGAAGAACGACGACACGGTCTCCCCTTTGATTCACGCATTTTACTGAAGCTTATCTTAAGTCGTCGTCGCGTCCTCGTCGTCGCATAATCTCTATACGCAATCTGATAGTTTATCCATGAATGGTCGGGAGTAGTATATCTCGTGCCCTTATGACTTTGCAGCTCCATCTACATAGAAAAAAGAGAAAAAGGTTAAGGCTTTGCGAATAACAGCGGCCTTTGCGCTTGATGCGAGAACAAAAGGTGATTATGTTGAAGAGCGGTACATCTCTGAGTCTTTGACAGTGGAATTTTTTTTGAATGGAGAATAGATAAAGGTGGAGCTGGAATTGGGACATAATGTTCTCGTATAGCTGAGAATGAAATTTGTGTTCTGATAGAAGATATTATTTTTTCATCTTTCAAATGACAGAAGAGTGCTTGTGCCGGGCCGATTCTATATATTTTTAGGACTAAAATGGGGAGGTTCTGTAACTTGATTGAATTTTGTCTTTCGCCTCAGGACCTTTTTCTCAATTATTTATCTTTCATCGTTTTCTTGCAATGATCTTTGCTATTTGGAATCATGAGCGTTTAGGAATATGTTTTGTTAGCAAATACAGGGTGAGTCATGAGCAATGCGACAAAATGCTAGGGCGTGTAGGTTGCATTGAGATAAGAAAAAAATCGTATAGGAGGGGGGGGTCTATTCCTCTCCGTTTAACCGGGAGGGGCAATTTTCGAAAAAAACTGACTTAAAATGGAAAAAAATTATTTAAAATCAACGGCTTCATTCACAATGCTGTGCGATACGTTTTTGAAAAGCCAATAACTTTTTCTTTCATTCTGTTTTTAAATAAATCTATTCTAAGAAATAGTTTTTAAAATATTAATTTTCAAAGTCAAAATTTTGAAATAAAAAAATTGAAAAAAAAATTTCAAATTCATTTTTTTCAAAATTTTACGTAATTAAGTGCTAATTTTAATTTCAAAATTCAATGCTTTTATTAATTTTAAGTCAAAATAAGAAAACCGGATGCAAAAATTTCATGTCGTTCTCAAGAAATTAAAAAAAAACCAAAACCACCTTTTTGTAAGAAAAACATTTATTTTTATTTTAACGAAGCAATTTATGAAGCATTAAGCATTTTGTCGCATTGCTCATGACTCACCCTGTACATTTATGATTTTTTTAAAACCTTGTAACATCTTCGTATGTATTAATTTAATTTTATTACTATCACACAAAATTGTACAATGATTAAATAAGACAGGTATGACACTGCAACTCATCTGAATAGATCCAAATCTCACTTTTTCGGGCAAAAGTTTTGGCTGAATCTTTTTTCTGCATTTTGTTTTTGGCATAATTAATTTTTGAAAAACAAATTTGTGTCTTTTTAGTATTAAAATAAATTTGGAAATTTCTTGGAGCCCGCAAAATACTTTTAAAATAATTATAACAATAAAAAAAAACTGTTTGTATTGGTGCCTGTCTGACGGCTAAACATACCCTTAAGCGGAGCAAAAGAGTTTTTTGAGGGAATCAGTAGGTACCCCCAAAAAGTGAGCTATGACGACAATTCTACAAATTTTACCTCAATTCGATAAGAGCATTGAAAGAGTTTTGAAAACCGTTAATTTTTGGCTTATGTATATTTCTTTTAGTGCCTAATATGAATTTAGAAGGTTTTTGATATTCGACGCCTGGTGCTGGATATATGATCATTTAAAGCTTTGCCGAGCTATTGGGCAAGAATTTGAAAGGAAGATTTTTTAAAATGTATTGGTAAGCGGTAAAAAAATTTAATGATGAAAATATATGTTCTTTTCAGTTATGATATCTAAACTATAAAAAAAAACCGAAAGTAAACATTTCAATTCAGTTTTTAGGAAAGTTCGACCATTTTGATTCTTTTTTTTTTTGGTTTCAAAATTTAGCTTTTGTATCATAGAAATTCCATGCCAAGTGTCAGAATGAGATCTTTGTTTGTTTCGAAGATAGAGAACGTTAAGTACGTTCGTGCCGTTCAAAAACCGTTTTTTTGTTGAGAGAACTCCGAACTCACTTATTCGAATCGAGTTTTCAATATTTTTTTCTTTTCTCATGTAATATGAAAAATATCACGTTTCCAAAATGTTTTTAATTTTTCAAATTAATTCCCCAGAGGCAAAATTGAAATTTTTTAATTTTATATTTTAAAATAAATTCAATTTCTTTATTTCTTTTTTAAAACTCCTATAACGGTACTTTCCGTAAAACCGGATTTTTGTTTTTCAATCTTCTCATATGCAGCTTGCAGAGTTCTGATTGAAAATTTAGTCAAAGAGTTCCAATATCATAATTTTGTAAATTCTTTAATTCTGTAAATGCCAAAACTCGGATTACAAAATTCTGATCGCCAAAATTTTGTATTTCAAAGTTTTTGAATCCAAAAATCTGTAAGATGTTAAAATTTAGAAAAATTATTTTGGTAATGATAAACGTGTGAACTTTTATAATTTTTAAATAATTTTTGTTTTATCATTTAAAAAAATTTCGAAAACAGAATTTTGAAACAAGTTTTTTTACGAATCCAAAACTAAATCGTAAGTAAAAATTTGTAGATTCTTCAAATTGGTGAGTAAAATTTTAATAATTGAATAACCAATATTTTTTTGATTGAACACATTGTCGCTCCAGTATTGGAGTGATATATGGATATATTATTAGGGTGGGTCAAATTTTATGAAGTGGCTCCAAAATCAATGATACCATGAAAAATTGTTTGCTTGGGACGAGAAAAAAATTTTAAATTTAAGAGGTCGCTCAACACCATTTTGTTTTTTCCATACAAATTGTATGGAGAAAAGTTAGTTAGAGAAAAGTTTGAAAATTTATAATTTTCTAACCGTTTGTACCTAAATAAATCCGAGGACATATTGGAAAAAAAAATTTTATGTTCTAAAAATAATTAAAATTTTTTTTTAAAAAAAAGCTACCGTTTAGAAGATATTCAGTGCTAAGAACAACTTTATTTATTTTTAAAAGTTAAAATTTTGAGCTAATTTTTTTAAAGGATTGTTTTCTTATCCAAAACCTCTTATAATATATATCTTAATTTTAAATACATTACAGTTCATCAATGAGTGCCTTCTACTGTACGACGTGCGTCGTTTTATTTGAAGCAAAAAAAAAATCGTGCCTCATATGCAATTTAGTTGAAATCAATAAAAAACATATTTAACTTTCATCACCTACTAATCTTGACAGACTACATGCGAATAGCTTAATCATCTTTTGTTTTAAAATTAAAAAATAAAATTGGCTCATCATAATAATTTCCCAAGGAAATGTCTCGCAATCATAAATTTCCATCAACTACTACTGAAAAAAAAATGTTCTTTCTCCAAGAAAATAAAAATCTGATGTCGCCCATAAATCCATAGCTTGTTAAAATTAATTAGAGCAGATTAAAATTATCATTTCTATGCGGCTAACCGCAAAATTCATAATACGAAAATAAAAAAAAAAAAACAACAACAATAAAATAAAAGTTTTATTTTGTAAATAAAAAAACAAAAATGCCTCGAATTGAATTTGCCGGGAAGCCGCCGCCGCCGCGAGAGAAACGAAACGAAAACGAAAACGTCTTCCAGTCATTTTATTGCCATTCCATTTCATCTGTCTAATTGTCATTTGTCTGCCATTTATATCTAAAAGTTTGATCATATTTCATTTGGCGGATTAATTGATGACTTTGTTGCCAATGGACATGGACATGTGTTCGTTGAGAGCAGAAGCTCGTATAGTTTTTTTTTTAAATTTTAGATGACTTACGGCAAATATATGTAATATATTTTTTTCTTCTAATTTTTTTATCTGAAATTTTTTGTTCATGTTTAAATTTATATACTTTGGTGTATTTTTGTTGTTGTTGTTTTTTTTTTTGTTGATGTTGATGCCACTTTCATTTTCTGATGATATCCATTAATCAGTGCGAGAAGAAGGAATAAAAAATAAAAATAAAAAAAAAAGTCGTCCATTAAATGGAACTTTTTTTTTGGTTGAAATGATGTGGCATTGTATCGGTCCACTTTCAGGAGCGGTGAATTATTGAAGACATAACAATGTCATAGTGATTAGTGGCGAAGTGGTTTTTTTGTTTTTGAGATGTGTTAGGTATTTAGAACGAAATTGTTTAAAATTTCGGAAGCACTATTCTGCTGTTCTAAGCAAAAAGGGCGTAACTCCATTTTCTTAGTTTTGAAAGAAAAATACGCATTTTACAATGAATGCTCATCGTTCTTTAAATTACATAAGTTCAAAAATTTTGCAAAAAAAAAATGTCTAATTAAAAAAGTAATGTTATAAAGTTTTAGGATGATTTTTTGAATTTTGTTAAATTAAATTGCTTTCTTCGATTATTTTTTTTATTTTATTTTTACTTTCTCAAGGCCCTAACAAGTAGAACCCATCGGCTGCGGGCGGGCCAAGGCAAAAATATTTACAGGTCAGTTTTCAGTTGTTATCAATGAAAAAAATTTTAATCCAGGGTTAATCCACTACTATTTCATTTTATTGCGTTCTCATAAGACTCCAATTCAAAAAAAAAAAAAAAGTAATAAAATCAATTTTAATGCTTCATAAATTAATTAACTTAAAAGTCCAGCCTCGTTAAAATAAAAATAAATGTTTTTCTTAGAAAATGGTTTATTGATTTTTTTTCTAATTTCTTGAAATCTACATAAAATTTGTGCATTCGGTTTTCTAGTTTTCACTTAAAATTAATAAAAGCATTGAATTTTGAAACTAAAATTAGCCCTTAAATACGTAAAATTTTGAAAAAACATTAGCTCGACATTTTTTTTTCATTTTTTTTCTTAAAAGTTTTGAATTTGAAAATTAATTTTTCAAAAATTGTTTCTTAGAATAGATTTATTTAAATACAAAATAAAAGGAGAAGATTTTGGCTTTTCAAAAAGGTATCGCATAGCATTGAGGATGCATCCGTTGATTTTAAATAATTTTTTTCCATTTTAAGTCAATTTTTTGAGCCCTTCATGGATAAACGCACTGCTTATGACTCAACCTGTATATTGGCGTGGAGCTTATTTTGCAGATCTGACAATTTCTTTCGTTCCCTTCTCTAGAAGTGATCAGCTTATATCTAATATAAAAAATCCCGTGTCGCGATGTTTGTGGTTAAACTCCTCCGATACGGCACTGCCGATTCTCATGAAATTTTGTTTGCATATTGGGTAGGTCTGAGAATAGGAAAACATCTATTTTTCATCCCCCATCAACACATCCTTGAATACAATAACTGCTTTCGCATGACTTCCTTTAGAGCTAATATCATTCGAGAAGGCGGCTTCATGCCGACTTGCAAGGTAAAAGATACAACACACACAACCAATCACTCACACCAACACAATCAATTGCAACATATAACAAATACACATACACCATCACACGATCAGAAGTCTCACCGTATTCTTCAAAAATAAATAAATTAATCATTAATTGTTTGCCATTATCACTAACCACTAATATGAGAGTTCAACTTCAAAATGATCAAAGTGCTGTACAATTTTCCAAACAATTGTTAGCTGTCGGAAATGGAAAAGTCCCAGTTGATACGACAACTGGATTAATTACTCTTACCAACGAATTTTGCGGATTTGTAGACTTTCAACGAGTCAACGAGCAATTCCCGCCGCAAAGAATAATGATATACACGCACTGAATTTCACCATTCAATCAAAAATCGATGGCGATTTGGTGACATACGTCCGTTGATTTCATAACAAATCCCGATGATGTAGTAAATTGTCCAACGGAGTTTTTGAACTCTCTGGAGTTACCAGGATTTCCACCACATAACTTGCAACTCAAAGTTGGTTCAGTTATTATGATATTGCGTAATTTGAATCCACCGCGACTTTGCAACCTTACTCGACTTGCGGTGAAAAGACTTATGCCCAATTTGATTGAGCCAACCATTATTACAATTAACAAGTCGCAAGGCCAATCACTTACTGTTTGCGGGATAAATTTAGAAAATCATTGTATTTCACATGGGCAGCTATACGTTGCGTGTTCACAAGACGGAAACCGTCCGCTTTGTTTGTGTTAACGTCAACGGCAAAGAGCACTTCAATGAAACGGACAATTTGCGGACACGTATTTCGCTTCGATTCAGTATTTACCTTGGATTCACTTTCATTTTTTACTCAGAGAAGTTCAACTAAATTACATTTCATTTTTGTAATCGAAATGAATTCATTACTAATGTGAAATGGAATAAAATTTTACCTTTTCAAATATATAAAAAAAAAAAATTCTTCATTTTTTAATCCCCAAACGAAATGTTACAAAATTGAAGCCATGTGGTGACGGAGTTCGCCGGGTTTGCAAGTAATTAATAAAAATCTGTGAAAAATTTTATTGAATTCGGTGAACGTTAACACTTGTCACCCAGAAGTTTTCTTTAGAAAATGTATGGAGTTTTTAGTGCATTTTCTTCAAAATTTAGAAAAAAGTATTAAAGTTTTATAAAAGTCCGTATAAATAAATTTCACTTTTTATTTAAAGTTTTATCAAAATTGTAGATGCCTTTTTTGAGGAATTTTTGAAAAGGGTTCTTAACATTTGAATGGGATTTACATTTATTATTGAAAATACAAGCAATTTTTGTTCAAATTATGGAAGATACTATTAGGAAACCATTTTTTTTCCAAATTTCAAAAAGATTTGTAATAAGTCATATCCGAAATACTTAATTTCCAAAAAATAATTATTTTCAAATTATTTCAAAACCAAAAAAAAAAAATTGGAAATGTCAGAATTCAATACTTATCATAAATTTATGATCCTTTTGCACACAGATTCATACAATCTGAAGAACCGTTTTTGATAAAATCGAAAATCAATACAATTATTCTATGGAATGTATCGGTAGCTCCGACATTTTTGAATTTTTTAGAAGTTAGCCCATATCTAATTAAATTCATTGAATTCTCTTTAAAAATTTGTCGAAGCCGATTTCGAAAAAAATCTGAACTTCCAATAAGACAAAGTAAAAATAAAAAGTACCGTTATTTTTGTTCTTTAAAAAAATCAAACAAAGCGTTTGGAGGACAAACAAAATCTCAAAAGCAATAAACTACATTATAATACTTAGCCAAAAATCCGCTTTCGTTTGGCTAATAACTTGTAAAACCTGCGTAAACTAATTTTTTCAAATTCCTTTCGATTTCTTGTCACCATAATTCTTTTCCAATCAAATCAAAATGGAGCCGTCAAAATGTCTCTTAAATGACATTAACTCTCACACAATAGATCTAACTAAAACGACAAAGTCAAAATGCCAATGTTTTCTATATGCATCGCGACTTCAGTCGCCTTCTGTCAAATAAATTTTCAAATTTTATTACGTGTAAACACAAAGAGCATGTCCAACATAATATCAGAGGTATATAGTGTGTGTGGACAGCATATAGTCCCGCAACAAAGTGCGGAAAACCCCACAAAATGGTGCACCCGGTGTGTGGACGAAATCAGATTTTTTTCTTTTTCGATTTTTGTTTTAATAAATTTTGTGTGTTTTGTCAAAGTTTTGAAAAGACCTAAATGAAAACTTTAACAAAAAATTAAAACAAAAAAAAAAAAAAAAAGACAAAACAATGAACAGAGCAGGCTGGCAAATGGCTATAGATCGGATGAGGACAGCGAAATAGAACAGAAAAAAGGCGAAACTCCACAAATCAAGTCTGTTGTGTCCTAAAGTTGTCCATTTCTAGGTTCGATGGTTGGTTAGTTGGTTGCTTGCTCTGCATATGTGCCACACTTTGGCCCAGTTTTGTTAGATTTTTTTTTTTCGTTTCTATAAATTCTGGATACGAAAATAAACTCCATCCAAGACAACACAGGGTTTCATATAGAAATAAACTTCCATGCTGTCTGGTCTAGACAAAATGTATTGGAAACTTCTATTCGGGGACAACAAATCAGAGTGACGAACATAAAACAAAAAACTCTTATAGGAACGAGGAATAGAAATGGACATCACCAAGACAAAAAAAATAACGGGACTATAGTTCAAATCTTCAGAAATTGTTGGTTGATAGACAAGTCACCCCATAGGATTCACCTTTCACTTGAGGCTCTCGAACTCGAAGAGCTGATACTTGGTGACATAGAGTTTACCTAACCAAGTTGTAAGGCAGTGGGCGAACAAGCAACACTAAGCAAAAAGTTTAGTGAATGTACATTGTACAATGTGAATGAAACAACTACATCGTCGCCGACGACAAGACAACTTATGTGAACCTGAAGTAGGTATAGGTATATGGACATAGGATAACAAAAGGATTGGAAATGTTATGTTTTAGAATGTTGAAGTAGTTGTTGGAGCTGCCGCTGACAATTGAGATTGATTTAAAGTGTACAACATTGAATTGTAACAAGACCAACAGTTCTAGGGCCAAACGTGATGTTTGTTTTTTTTAGTTTTTCTAAGCAAGGACGTAGGCAGAAGGGAATAAATAGTTAAAATGTTTAAATAGGTTGATTGCTACTGTAAAATAAAATGAAGAGAGCTTTGACAGTTAGTCATCAATTCATCACCATAGTAAGTTGCAAAATCACAAAGCCCAAAAGAAAATTCAAAACATAAAAAAAATTCTCAGAACGTTTCTAACGATTTTTCAATTTTAACTTGGACAAAAAATTTGAACGGCAGTTCGCCGCACACTCTACTCTGTCTGATAGTGTCATGTCTCCCCCCATTCTTGAGCACGTAAATGATTCTATGGGATAAATCTTCTTTCGTACTGGATCGTGGCGAGAGTCTTAAAAGATCTCAACATACATAAATCCGTTGGTCCAGATGGTATCCCCGCCATTGTCCTGAAGAGGTATTCTTCCACGCTGGCAAAACCCCTGCGTAAGCTTTTCCATCAATCCTATTCTTCTGGACTTGTTCCGAGCAGTTGAAAAAAAGCATTTGTCCAGCCTATCCCAAAAACAGGCGAATCTTCTTCACCCCCTAATTACCGACCAATATCTTGAAGATCGAAAGCTACTTAATGACCGGCGATACGGCTTTCGCAGCACTAAGTCCACTGGTGACTTGATATTTTATCTCACCGAGCAGTGGAACAAATCTTTTCATCGTTTTGGAGAAAATAAGATTATTGCACTTGATATTTCTAAAGCATTTGATAAAGTTTGACATCCTGCTCTTTTATCGAAAATGCGTGCTTTTGGAATCGATGAAACCCTTCTTCGTTGGATTAATAACTTTCATTCGAATCGCTCTATACAAGTAGTATTAGACGGATTCAAGTCTGATATCCACAAAATAAATGCTGGTGTGCCACAGGGTTCCGTTTTGTCTCCGACCCTCTTTCTCATTTTCATTAATGATCTCCTGTCTGCAACTACAAATCCATTAAATTGTTTCGCTACCGATAGCACTCTTAGCTTTTTATATTCGTTTCCAGATTCACATCCCTACTCTTCGGACGTGGAACTGAAACGGCTAAATATGATAAGTACATTAAACTCTGACTTAGAAAGCATTGTACAATGGGGATTAAAATATAGCGTAGAATTTAATGCTTCGAAAACTCAATGCTGCCTGCTGTCGATAAAACGAGACGTTTATCTATGGGTGGCACTTGCATCGAAGAAACTTATCAGCTTGCGACTCTAGGTATGTGTTTGTGTATCACAAACTATCTTTTGTGGAATGATCACATACTTAAGGTCGCCAAAAATGCCTCAAGATGTTTAGGTTTCCTTTGGAGATGCAAGAAATTCTTTTCCTTTCTGATCTAGCTATTATCTACAAAAGTTATATTCATCCAAAACTTGAGTATAACTCCCATTTCTGGGCTGGTGCTCCAGCAACTTACTTAAGTCTGTCTCTCACTCTTTTATCGTTACTTTTACTTTAAGTGCTCTAATGAAATAGCCAGTTGCATTCCTCCCCTTAAACGATTCAACCGTAATACTCGCGCTTCCAGGAATGCTTATCAGTTTACTCTTGAACCCAGTTTCGGTCGTACTGTCAAGTACAGGGATTCGTTCTTCAGCCGTACTACGCGAATGTGGAATACCTTTCCACGCTCTGTCTCTCCCTCTCATTGTGATGAACTGAAATTCAAGACTAATGTTCACCGATGACGTCTCCTTTCAAATCCCCTCCTACTTACCTAAAGCTCGCACTGCGTCTCTGACATATAAAGGGTACATAAAATCCTCTTTACATCACTTTTTTGGAAATTCCTTATTTTCACAAAAACAAGTCTACAGATTTCTTATGAAACATTTTCGTTTTATGTTTTAGTAGGTACTTTTATATAATATGATGTTTTTTTTTATTGATATTAAAATACCCACACTCATAATGTTTCATAAATTCTGAACTTATTCTCAAGTGTAAAAAAGTAGCAAAATGTTGTTCCCATATTTATATTTTATTTCAATATCACGGCCATGATATTTTCCGTCTATATAAGCAAATACCATTTAATGCACAAAAAACTTTAAATAAACAAAGATTATTACCATTATTCAGATCACATCTATGTCACACTGATGTCAGGGCCCATCAAAAACAAAATATGTGACAAAAGCTAAAAAATTTTTAATAAATTCCCCCCACAGTCAAATATTTATATTTTTTTTTCGATCCCATTCGAAAATACACAAAACATGTCAAGAATATCAAAAACAAAACCGCCAAAAACTGCTGCATGTCAAAAGTTATGAAAACAAATCTCCCCAACAGGCAAAATGCATAAAGTAGCACAGTGGAAGGCAAAGAGCAAGTGCACAATTTCCCAGAAACTTAAAATGCATGCGGACAATATGATGCACTCCTTGGGCTGGCTTTCCCCCCTCCCAATTGTTTTGTTGGTTTTTGATATTGTTTTTTTTTTTTCCTTTTTTTGTCGGAAACAATCGCCCCTGTGGGTATTTCCAAAACTCAAAAACATTAAACTTTGTTGGTTTGGTATTTTGAAAAGAAACAAAACAAGAAAACATAACCTAAAATGTTGTTTGATTTTGTGAAAGAAATAAAAATGTACATACATTTGAGTATCTGCCCCTTATGATGTCGATGTGCATAGAAGTGGAGTGGAGTGGATCCATATCAGAGAGAGGACACAATTGACAGGAGAAAAATAACAATGTTGTCCTCGTCATCAACATTGCATCATCGTGTCGTGGTTTGGGCCAAAAAGGAACACACAGAACAAAAAAAGCAAATAAAAATATCCCATGACATGTTGACACTGTTTGTCCAATGTGTGTTGTATTCGAATTACAAAATCAGCAAGTAATTCCTTTTTTAGATTTTTTTTTTTAAAAGGACGATAGAAAATATAATGTAAGTGGATCACCGAAACAAAAAATAAAATGAAGAAAAACAAGAAAATCATTGTTTCCCTAATTCCCGGATGCACCCAAATACACGAGATAATGGATACTTTGAACTTTTTGAAGCATCAGCTTCCGATGTTTACATTTGGGTTTTGAAATACACACAAACACATATTATATGAGAATTGAGAGGGCATTTGGTTTTGGCGTAGGTATACTGCCAGATGATGTTATACACATTTAATGGGTGGTGGTATGCAATATTGATGTGAGAAATAACGAAATGCATGTTCAGTTGAATAAACAAAATTAATTGATATTCATTTTTGTATGTTTTAATTATGTTTAGGCCACTGTTGGATTTGTAGTAAAATATATTGGAGTTTGATCAAAGTAAGCTATAATAATTATCCATGGCCAATTAAAAATAAACAATTAATTACTGTATGTACGAATGATTATAATAATGCAAAAAGTAACAACAAAACATTATTTTTTTAAAACCGGTTGTAGGCCCAAAAGGAGTTTTGACGTTTCGTCACAATGACTCTCACTTGGAATCATCAAATTCTATGGATTTTTTTCATCTATCCAATAATTCTTAATTTATGAAAAATACCTACTTTCAAAAAATGAAAGAAATCTCTTCTTAGACAAAAAATGAGTCTACGTTTATCAGATGTAATATTCTAAAAAATTGCCTTAAAAATGATTTCGATATTACAGCAGGGATATACAAATACATACATATGTATATAGTAGTTAACAAATATATTTTTTTTCTAAGTCAGTAATATGTCAACAGATTTTTGTTTCAAAAGAGTGAAAGTTTTTCAATATCATCTGTGATTTTAGAATCTCATTTTTATGGTTTTTGCAAACAAAAAAATACCAAAATATCTAATATCAGCAAAGGTGAGCTGTTTGTTTTCAGAAAACGGTCTGCTATAGAACTTACAAAAATTATTACAAAAATAATGAATTTTTAAATAATGAGCGTTTCTTGATCTTTCAAATAATAAACTTTGTTTTTGATATTTCAAAAATGATTTGCCTAAAGTCTTATAATTGGACTTTGAAAAAAGAGGCTGGGTGCGACCCACACTGATAACTTCCCATTCTTCTGAAAACTTTATATTTAGTTTTTTTTTTCAAATAACCAAATTTTCTGCGAAACAAACTTTAGCTGTTAAATTCAAACAATCATTATTTTAAGATTGAAAAGCATTTTAATTATTTAAAGAGATTTACGAAATGCACAGAGATTGTTGATGTATAAGTTGTTTCCACTTGACCCAGGAGGTAAACTTCCACGCATTTTTTTTTAACGAATGTGGAATTTTCTTAGTTCTGTTTAAATTTTTGTTTAAAATGTCAGTTAAGTATATGTCAAATATATACCCGATGTAAAAAAATTTATTATGTACAAAATTAAATACCTAATGGCAAAGTCAATATCATTGCTCGTTCTCAAGATATTCGAGTCGCAAAACCAATTTTACCACTTTTTAGTTGTAAGCTTAACTTTAGTTTAAACACCGTAAGCTTAATTTTACTTTAAACACTTTGACTTTTGAATCTAAAAAAACATTTCTTTCTTCAGAGCGAATAAAAATCACGTCCACTTCGTTCGACAGTCTTACATTTATCTTTTGATACATAGCATTTTTTTCTTATTCTTTTGGAAGTATTGCCACATAGTTTATTTTTTTTTTTTATATTTTTTGTCAAAAACTTTCAATTAGATACATATTTGTCAAAATTTAACCTTTCATACAAAAATTGTATTATGTATAAAATAAAATATTTTAGAAGGCACAATCGTTGTTCGTTCTCAGGATATTCGAGCTGAAATACAGTTGTAACTACTTTTCTTTAGAATTTTTAACAGTTTTTGATTTTTTGTTAAAAAAACTGCCAATTCAATATTCATCGAAATTTTATCAGTTGCTAACAATTATGTTATGTAGAAAATAAAACAAACAAGAAGTCAATATCGTTACCCGTTTTTGAGAAATTTGAGTCGAAAGACAATTTATACCAATTTTTGGGAGAATTTTTTTGTAGTTTTTAATTTTTTGTAAAAAAACTGTAAATTGAATTTTTTTGAAATTTTCACCTGTAGTCAAAAACAACATTTTTCGTAAAATAAAATTATTTTAAAGTTAATATCGTTTTTCCATCTAAGGATATTCGAGTTATAAATTTTTTTTTTTAGTTTTTTTTGTTTTTAAAAAATAACGGTATATTGATTTTTTTCCAAATTCTTATCAAATTTGTATGACGTCATAATGTGTCGAATAAAATTTATTTCAAGTCAATAGCATTATTTGTTCGTGAGATATTTGAGTCCAACCAAAATCATTTTCACTTCTTTTTTAAACTGCTATAATAAAAAAACAACTGATTGAATATTAATAAACGCCCTTTCAGCTTCTTTCGAAGTTATTATCTGTAAAACAAAATTTATTTCAAGTCGATATCTCTACTCGTTCTTGAGATATCGACGACGAAAAATGGTACCAGAACGTACGGTCGTACGAACTTACGAACGTACGTACACACGCACACACAGACATCTCTCTAAAAATGATTGATATAGGCTCTAGGGACCTTGAAACGTCGAGAAATGTCAAAAATTTCAATTTAACAAATCGGACCGATTAAAATAACTCCCTATGGGAAGTTAATAAAAACTAAACACTAATAAAATAAAATGGACTTGAACAAGATTTTTTCAATATTTTTATGGGAGGTTAAAATCATTAAGGATAGTATAAATAACCGTTTTGTACCAAATTTTAAAAATAATATGTAGGTACGTATACATATTGTAAAGAGCCATTTTTGAAATATTTAATTTAAAAAAAATATTTTTTTTTTCTAAACGCATAAAGACTTTTTTTGAAAATTTAAGTATTGAATAATTTGTATAAAGTTTAGATGCTTTTGTATAAAGTAAAAAGATGTTGAACCGTCTTTCAGAAAATCGGTATTGACTACATTTTGGAATTTTTTTTTTCATTAAAATTGATAAATTTACTGTTTTTTTTAAAAAAAAAAAACGTCGAGAATAATAATTTGATTTTCCCAAAAAGGCCAAAAAAATCAAAAAAACATGGAGGTTGGTAGAAACCCTATCCACCGACCGGTTTAGCTCGTAGCTCAACCGAGAGAGAGACTGACAGAAGAATTGTGAGATCCAATGTCAAGTTTGATCAAAATCTCGAGTTCAAATTTTTCCACAAATGCTAAACTTGTCCTATAGTACCTATAGGTATGTAGTAGCAAACAAAAATACTATAGCTTACCAATAACTGAAACTAATTGACCTCTTATATCTCGAAAATAAAACTTTAAAAAACTCTTCAAGAAAAAAATCAATTGCTGGCGAATTTCTGAAACAAGCTGACCTTTGCTGACTGACTTAAGAATTTCCCAAAAATTTCAATGTAAATTATAGGTTTCAAAATTCAAATTGTTATTTCTCATTTTTTTTTTCACCAAAAAAGATAAGAACGAAGAAAAAGTAGAGTAGGTTAGGTAGCGAAACGTAGCCGAAACGAGACTTCAAAAGCCTAGTCTCGGTTTCGACTTGTCAGCCCAGTACAATATTATTGCATTTTCAGAATTTGTTCTACATTTTTTAAATTGGTGCAGCTGTCAGTCGTTAGTCTTTATTTCAATTCTTATTTATGGGTGTTGATAGGTACTTTTCTTTTGAAATCAAAACAAGAAGCAAAATAATTTCCGCCGGGTCAGCTAGTTACCTATTTTTGTGATTGATAGCTACATCTATAAAAACTCATTGGTCCTTCAAAAAAAAAAAACACCAAAACAAAAAATATTTTAGAAATTAAATTATTTAAAATAGATAATAATAGAAACTAAAATTTTAACTATTTTTATTTCTCAAAAAATTATTGAAAAATTTTCAAACTTCAATAAATATGTAAAATCAAATCGATCACAGCAAGTTTGTTGTTGTAAATTGTAATATAATGAAATAGCTCTATACGGGATTCAGGAATAATCCTAAAATATCCTTGACATTCTAAACGGACTATACATTATTGATTCTGAGATGATCACGTCGTATTAATGTTTACACGGCACATTTGACAAAAATTCCCTTATAGTTCTTCACTGCCGTCCTGCCCTGCTTGCTGCATCAACAACCTGGCACACAACGACCAGAGAATACCATCCGTGTCATCTGCAATAAGTGTCACTCCATATGCAAACATGCGTGAAATGTCAGACGTGTGCTGTTCATATAGTGTGCAAAATGCAAGTACAGAGGCGCTTCTTCAACTAGTAAAGATGCTATGATATCTCAGACTATCTTTCAGAAGCCACGTTCCTGGTCACTCAACTGTCACCTTCATCGTCCGTGTTGTCTTTGCTGCATATAGGCTATCCTTTCCCAGACCTTGGAAAGGGAATATACCTCCATCCTCCAACCTCTGCACCATCTCTTGTATTCAGTCAAATCAGTGAGCTGTCAGTTTTCGAGCTTTTTATTTTAATATAAAGGAACTCTGGAACAGAGCGATCATCTTGCTTAAAGCCACACTACTCTTCATTCCTAGTTCTTGTTTCTTCATCTTTAAATGAAGCACTATACAGTCAGAGGATAATAAATAAAAATAAAAATTAAAAAAAAAAAACTTTGATGATGATGAAGATGAAGAAGCACTGAAGAGTGAACATAGAGTAAATGTATAGAATTTGCAGCGCAGCCAAGCGGCACGAACCTTAACAAGGTCTCACAGGCGTAATTACAAAGTTATTAAACCTGTGCTATCTCCCTTCGGTGTTAATTTGAATCGTGCCTGATGATGATACTGTTTCAATAGAAATCAACCTACCTACCTACCTACTAGTTCCCGTTTATGGATTCTCTTTTTTTTATGAAGTTTGAAATTGAAGATCACTTCATTTCCCGCTCTTCTTCGCCTCGAACTGACAACAAAAAAACTATCAAAGAACAGAAGTTGAAAATGTTTATAAAGAAATTGGAGATATTTTTCTGCCTTTTGAACTTTCTAATTGGGTTTTGGTCTTTCTTTCTATTTCAAGTTCCGATATTTGACTTAAGGCAGATCTATGACCGTGTTGGGTTTAATTTGATTTTGTTTAACCCTTCAGGGGAGTAGTTAATAATTTAAATTAAATACCGAAGAATTTTATGAACTGAAAATCTAACAACAACAAAAAAAGTCATTAATACTTTTATTTGGTAATTGTTATATCCATCTTTTGGGGATTTTAAATGTTGTATAGTAAAATTGCCATTTTTAAAATCGGGTTAGCGTAGGGTTAACGACTTGGTTTTTTTTTATTTTTTTGCTAAGGAAACTAAGATCTAGTTTGAATGAGAGATAATCTAGTGTCTGGTCGTAAAAAAAAGCCTTAAAAGAACTGGCGGAACATAAATGATGGCGAATTTGATAAATGTATTTCTGAAGAAAAATTTATTAATCAGATTATAATTTTTCATTTTTTTTTTTTTGCAATAAAATAGTTCATGGTTGGTTAACATTTTTGGTATGTTAATCAAAAATATTTCTTAGAAAGTCATCATAACTTGGGTGGGAATTTGTTTTTAAAATTTCGATTCACATAGAAGCGATATAGCTAATTTATTGTTCGGGAAATAAAAGAAGTTTGTTTTAAATTTATGTATTTTTTCTGTAAAATTTAATTAACGGAGTAAATTCATCAGAATATAAATGACCTAAAATAAAAGTAGTTTTAAATGTTTGTCAAGTCAGGAGGAACAAAGATTTAAAAAAATTTTTGAGCTTTTTCAGAAAAAACACCTTCCATATTTTTATAATTTTTTTTCTTCTTGGAAATGCTTGCTTAAACAAAATGGCAGGTGGTTAAAATTTTTTTCTTGGATTCTATTAAATCTAAAAAGGCCAAAAAGAGATTCTAATATTACATTTTATAGAACATGGTTCTTGCCTTAATTCTTTTTATTCATATTTAAATGATCTATGCCGATTCTCCATTTCAATATGATAGTCATAATTCATAGACGCCCGTAGGTTGGGGCAAGGTGGATGAATTGCACTCCTAAGGTTTTAAAAAATACCACGTTTCTAAAATATTTTAAATTTTTTTTTATGGACTTTTAAAAAATTCGAATGTTTTCTTGATTTGTGTTTGAGACCATTTTTCAGTTTGCTTAGCAGGAAAAACCCTGTGGGCGCTTATATTATGGTTGTTAGAAATCTAAAATTTGTTTTTATGCAAAAAATTAAAAATAAAATTATGAGTTCTTTAAAAATTATTTATTATTTTAAAAAATTCACATCGTAATTAACAACCTTGACAAAGGCGAAATATTTGAAGTCTCATCTAGAACGATACTAGACTAACTCCTATAGGCACTCAAGAAGAGATCGATAGGAGAAGGTACTTTGACTCATCGGTGGCCTTTTCAGTAAAGAAAATTGTTCGAAAGCTGTGTTTCTAAAAGTCAAAATTGAATGCATACATATTTCAATTTAAATATTCTGCAGCTTAGATTTAAATTGTTGTTTCTCATTTTCCCCCATTTTTGAGACCGAGACGAGGCATCAAAAATTTAATTTTGATCTGCTTCGAATGCTTAACAATAGTTATCGTCCCTGTTTCTTGGCCTGCCCTTTCTATTATTTCCTATAAATTGCTTCAAAACCATAGTGAACCAATAATTTTATTTGTCCCATGTCCCATATATCAAAGTGCATTAGTTTTCAATCAGGTCTATAATCCCGGACGGGGTATAGGGTGTCAACAAATCTTCTCCATCCTTCACGATCTGCAGCAAGAAATTTCAACTGCGGCCATGTCTTTCTCTGAGTATCTGGTTCAGCTAGTACCGTTGATTTCCACGTTGTTCTTGGCCTTCCAACTCGTCGTGCACCTTGGGGATTCCATTCGAAGGCCTGCTTCGTAATGTCATCGTTTGGTTTCCTCAGTGTGGGACCAATCCATCGCCATTTACGCTTTTTAACGTCGGCGTCCAGCAGCTAATGATTTGTCCTGCTCCACAACTCCTAATTGGATATAACTTGTGAACAACGAATCTTTAGAATGTGGCATAGACAACGATTTACAAAAGACTGTAACTTTCTCGAGATGGTAGCCGAGCCTACCAGGTTTCACAAGCGTACAATAGAACAGATTTGACGTTGTTGGAATCGAAGAATTTCAACTTAGTATGTAAGGACATTTGACTGGAGTACCAAATTTGGGATAGGTTACCGAAGGCAGCGCGAGCTCTACTCTTAACGTCCAGATCCATCCCACCATTTGCTGATACGACACTTCCAAGGTAGTTAAATTGTTCGACCTCTTCAACTGGAGTTACCTGCAGAATTAGACGTAATGTGCGGAGCGGCGGCTTGTGTGCATTATTTTTGTCTTTTTGCTATTTACTCTTGAATGACTAAGCCTTCCAAACGGTTAGTTTTTAATCCCTTTGTATATTTTATCAGACTCTTTTGATTCTTTTATATTACAATATAAAATAATTTTAATAGAATCTGGCAATAAGAGTTCAGCCATTAAGTTTTTAAATTTTGTGTTTTGCTGAAAAAAAGTTTATAATGGATTTCAGCACTTAGCATTTATATTTATTTGAACTATCAAAAAAAAAACACATTGCGTACGTTCTAGTAGTTATAACTTATCATTTCAGTAAATTAAAACAAAAATCCCATAAATTATAAAACCAAAAATTCTTATTGAAATATGCCGACATTCTTTGAATTCTATTTTTTTTAATTCAAAATTATTTATTGAATCATCAGAGTTGATATTAACCCGCTCGCCCCAGCTGACGGACGCGGACGCCACCAAAACCGAATCTAGACTATGTGGAGCGAAAAAATATTTCAAAGTCAAGCGTTTTATGAAAAGCTTTTAATTCGGCCAATTTAAAATGATAAATAACTCATCATAATATACATATTTGTGTATGATGGTTCAAGTGGCCCCCGGGATAATAATTCCATGTGGGGCATCTGGAAATCGATGGGAAAAAAAATATTATTTCTTTATTTATCCCTGATGGGATGTATTGTTTGTGCAGTTGCAGAACAGTCACAGAAAATGTTTTTCTAAGAAAACAAAAAGAAAAAAATATCATACTTGATTTAGCTCTCTCTTCATACAAAAATCAAATTGTATGATGATGCATAATAAGGTTCATACAAAAACATCTGAAACATGTTCTTAGAATTTTTCAGTCGGACAAGTTTATACCTATCAATGAATGCAGCGAATTTAATTTTTTTTTTGTTTTTAATTAAAATACCAAATAAATTCCTCTTGTGTGCACTCTTCAACCACGACATTCCATCGGATAAGATCGGAACAGAGGGCACTATGCCATACGCAAAATGGAACATGAGACATGAGAATAAAATAAAGTCATCATCGATGGACCATTGCTCCTCTTTAAAGCAAGCCAATTCAATTTAATTTGTATTCAAAAGATTCCAAATGTATTGGGTGTACACTGTTTATGTACAGGGTGTTTTACTTTTAACATTAAAAAAAGCAAAACAAATGTATTCCATCATACAAAAAATTCAGGGTTAAGCCCAAGTCACGACTCAGGTTGGGTTATGTTCGAAGGGGTAATGATACGGCGCGGCGTATCGCATCATCTCAATCAGATTTCAATCGATCCATTGTGATCCCCATACGGAGGTAGACCCTCCATCTTCATTCCTCATAATGTGCTTTAAGTCGCCAAACTATCCTGAGAGTTGAAAGAATTGTAGGTTGCGTTTTAGTAGCGGAGAAGAGTTCGTCGAAAAAATATTCTCAGAGGGCTGATTTCCTGATCGTCACCTTGGCATCCTCTACATAGATCCGATATGTAGATGTTGATTCTGTTCAAGTGGGTTCCCATTGTGTTGTGGCCTGTTAGGATTCTTATCAAGAAATGTCTGTCCAAAGACTTCTTGAAACCCGTCAAGTACCCAGTGTTGATCATCTGTCGTTAGCGGTTTCAAAGAATCTTTTAACCATTCTACTTTTTTCTTTTGTCTGGGGCCTAAATACCAAGATTCAGTTTGACTCCGATCAAGTAATGGATCAACCGATCAAGTAACGGATCAACCGATCGGCAGCCATTTTGGTCGAGTTCATATTACGATACGATAGGACCAAACGAAGAGTAATCTTGTTTGGTCTTCTAAGTGATCTCTATTCATTACGTTAGCGGATCGTCAGTTTCGACTTGTAACAATTTTTTTTCTGACTTTGAAGACAGCAAGCACTTGTGCTTGAAAGTCACTGCAGAATTCTTGAAGTTTTGCTGATATATTCAGAGGAAGGTAGGCTGAAACGATGTCTGACTGATCTATTAACCTTAGGGTCGATCTTACGTCTTCTTGATGAAGATGTTGCGTAGACATCTATTCTCAAACAATTGCAGTTTTCTCGGCAAATTAGAATTCTAGAACTTATTAAAATTAACTTGCCTGGAATTTTATCTCCCTTTTTGAAAGAACTGGCTCTTGTTCACGCATTTATTTAAATATTTTTTTTTTACTGAAACACCCTGTTAATCCGAATGACTTGTAAAAGCGATTTGTTGTTTTGATATCCCAAAATAAAATAAATCTGATTAAGTTGTATTTTGGGGATGCTATGAATTGATGGGTATAAGTGCATGGCACTTAAAGAACTGACTT
The DNA here is from genome assembly GCA_958431115.1 of Syrphus vitripennis. Classification (NCBI taxonomy): domain Eukaryota; kingdom Metazoa; phylum Arthropoda; class Insecta; order Diptera; family Syrphidae; genus Syrphus; species Syrphus vitripennis. Next base: position 17,601,522 of record OY288109.1, read on the forward strand.
CATTTCCAACATTACAAACAAATTTGGGTCGCCTTCTGTTTGACAATCGAAGGAAGATAATCAGATTGGAATATTTTCAAATACATACTTCCCCCCAAACCAACAATAAATTTTATGCCAATATCTAAATGGCGGACTCATCTAAGAAATAAAAATTCTTTCTTCCAGCTAAGTACAAGTGTATCACTTGCACTTAAAAATCATAAAAACTAAGTACCTACTATATTTTCGTTAAAAATAGAAACTTCTTTTATACGCACTCAACGTTAAATCATCGTCGACTTGCATCAAAAATTTTATAATTGAGTAAACTAGATGATTGACGAATAAACGGACGGATGAAGTATAGGTATGTACATTTGGTTTGATGAAGATGATTGCGATGACAGACTCAACGATACAATGATATGTTGGCGATGATTTTTTTAAATGATGCAATGATCAATTTTAATGTTAGAAACATAAGTTTTCCGGTGTATTTCCTTGATGATATGATGGCGGTCCGTGGGTTGGTCGATCATGTTGCAAGCAGGGATGTACTTACAAAATTTAAATTGATTAAAGATTGTGTTTGAGTATGGTATGGCCATCTCATCTCATGGAGGAGGAAGTTTTGTTTCTAAATCGGAATGCTGTAATAAATTCTAAACTGATTAATACTCGTAGTACAAATTCATTAAGCATCCAAACTTTTCCATTGCCGCCATCTTGAAAAATTTGCGAACTCTGATTTTTGTTCAATAACTCATAAGGAACTTAAGGTTCGCTTCGGCACCGAGACATAACTTACTTCTAGGCACCCAAGACGGGATCGAGACGAGATTGTATTTTCAAGAACGAGACGTAGCGGAAGTCTTAGTGGTTTTTACAGTAAAAAATCACCCAACATTGTGTTGAAATCGCAGATATTATGAACTGGTATCAGGAAAAAACGAGGTGAGCACTGATGATTGAAAAATTCTTGATCTAGTTAGAATCTACCTTCTCAGTTAAACAGTGTTTGATAGGACCCGATTTTTTTTAGTTAAGTTGCTACAACCAACCAACAACAAAAGGTTATTGTCTGATCATTCTAGTAATTACGATATCGCTTTATGAGGTTCACACTTCGAAAAGTGCATGTTTACAAATTTAACACCAACAAAACGCGCCTTATTAGTGATTCTTGATTGGTCACTAAACAAATCCAATTAACAAACACCGATTTTTTTAATCTTGAATTTTAAACATGCTTCATTAAATTTACAAAAACAAAAAGAATCTCGAATCTATTTCTTTTTTTTTAATTATTTTCCATGTCATCACCTTAACAAATGACTACATCTCCTCGAAATAATATTTCAAGCACCGTTTTGTTAGAAAACACTTGTCGACCATCTTCAAACAAAAACACCTTATTCGTACAAAAAAAAAAAAAAAACAAACAAACAACATCGCCCTATAGAACATGGCAATCAATTTAACATTTCCACAACTCCAACCCGCCCGCAGTCTCGTTTTCCTTTAAAGTTTATAAAAAAAAAAAAAGGCCAACACAATAAACCCCAAAAACCAAACCCAAAACATCAACAATCCGTCCACATAAAACACGATTGAAAACGATAAAAGCTCGTTATTGTTGTTTAATCGAAACAAAATCTTTTCCGTGTCATCTGCAACACGACAACAACACGTCCACTGCGATCATCATCATCATGTTGTCGAAGCCAAGTGTTCGCCAAGCCGACCGATCACACTTTCTCGTCATTCATCGTTCCCCTCTCTCATCTCATCAGCATTAACCTTATCATCGAATTCGTCAATGGAGGTGATTCGAATAGAAGATTTATGAATTACGAAAGGCGCGAGCGAGTGAGCGAGCGGGTCGCAATCTAATCAATTTAAGTTGCCTCCATATAGAAGAGAGTGCATCTCAGGCCGTTCCTATATAGTTGTTGTTGATGGGACTTCTTTGAAGATTAATATACATACGTGTGCCGTGTGCGGCTTCAAACATATAGAGTGACGGTCAGATCTGGTTAATCGTGTCCGGAACCCACTCCTTTCCCGATCGGAACGTAGGCGATCGCAATATCTAACACACAGCGGCGGAACATGTTATTTTAGTAATTTTTTTTTTTTATTATTATCCGTGACCGAGGCCATCTAAGATCCGTTCACACCTATCAACTTTACGACTGTGTCAAACAACTTAGATAATTTTTCTTTTATAGGGTGAAGAGATTTTTCGCTTTTAAATGCTTTAAGTACAGATATTCCAGTTTATATGGGGTATTTGAATTTTTTTTTATGTTGGCCATCATCATTGTAGACTGTGGCTTTGAAATCGAATATTGACTCTATCTATGACTATGATTTGAAAAAAAAGGAAATGTTTTTTTTTTTTTGAAGAGGAACTTAAGTGGAAATCAGATTGGCTAAGACCACCATCATGGTGAATTTAATGATCTGCGTAAATTCATCGATACAAAATATCGATTTATTTAGATAATAATATGGCCGTAAAGTGGTGAAGGTTTTTGAAAGTGGTTTTTAAAGATAACTTTGTATTGAAGATTTTTTTTTAATAAATTGATGGAAATTTAGAGAGTAGGATGTGTTTTATATTTTGTTTATATTCACTCATTAGAAAGATGCATTTATAGTTCCGGCCAGCTTCGTACTTTAAATGCATAATTTATTAAAAAATTTAACAAGCTTTTAACTTCGATTTTTGCAATTGACGAGAGATACATATTTTTATTGGCCACAGTAAAAACAGCACAGTAAATTACCTTACATTTCTACTGGAATGAAATAATTCCTAATAGATTTACACCTGGTTCACACGGCATCGTACAGCACAGTACAGCGTATAGGCTGTGAATTCTTGCGTAAAATAAATGCACAAACAAAATGCGTTCTAGTGATGGTTGATCACCCCAACAAATCGGATACAGCAAGACCATTAGACATGGGTTAGTTTCACTCTCTAATTACCGATCAATTGCACTTACGTCCCTTCTTTCCTAGGTCATGGAAACGCTGATAAATTATCAGCTCAAGAAATATCTCGAAGATCGAAAGCTTCTTAATGACCGGCAATACAGCTTTCGAAGCAATAGGTCCACCGGCGATTTGATGGTTTATCTCACCAAACAGTGGAACAAAACTTTCCATCGTTTTGGAGAAAGTAAGATTATTACACATCCTGCTCTTTTATCAAAAATGCGTGCTTTTGGTATCGATAAAACCCTTCTTCGTTGGATTAGTAACTTTCTTTCGAATCACTTGAATCCGTCTAATACTACTTGTATAGAAGTAGTATTAGACGGATTCAAGTCCGAAACTCATAACATAAATTCTGGTGTGCCACAGGGTTCTGTATGGTCTGCTACCCTCTTTCTCATTTTCATTAATGATCTCTTGTCTGAAACTAGTAAGCAATTAAATTCAATGCTGCTTTCTGTCGTTAAAGCGAGACGTACACCCTCCTCCCCCCGCCATTATCTATGAGTGCCACTTGCATCGAAGAAACTAATCAGCCTGCGATTTTAGGTATGTGTATCACAAACCATCTTTTGTGGAATGATCACATGCTCAACGTCGCCAAAAATGCCACAAGATGTTTAGAGTTCCTTTGGAGATTGGAGATGCATGAAGTTCTTTTCCATTTCTTATCAGGCTATTATCTATAACTCCCATCTCTGGGCTGGTGCTCCAGCAACTTACTTAAGCCTCTAGGACAGTATACAAAAACGAGTCTTCAAAATGATCGGACACAGGAACATCATCGATACTTTTACGTCACTCGAACACCGGCGTAAAGTTTTCTGTTTCTCACTCTTTTATCGTTACTTTTACTGTAAGAGCTCAAATGAAATAGCCAGTTGCATTCCTCCCCTTAAACGATTCATCCGTAATACTCGCGCTTCCAGGCATGCTCATCAATTTTCTCTTGAACCCAACTTCGGTCGTACTGCCAAGTACAGGGATTCGTTCTTTAGCCGTACTACGCGAACGCGGAATACCCTTCCACGCTCTGTCTTTCCCTCTCATTGTGATGAACTAAAATTCAAGACTTATGTTCACCGACATCTCCTTTCAAATCTTCTCCTACTTACCTAAAGCTCGCACTGTGTCTCTGACATATAAAGGGTATATAAAATCCCATTTAGTGCGCGCTAAATATAAAAAAAAATAAGTGTAAAATTCTTTAACAGATTCGCTTGCCAAGAAAAGAGACAAAGAGTCTGCCACCTTAGCCGTTCGCACTCGGCATAAAATTGTAGATCCTCTTCATTTCTCTTAACAAAGACTCCGGAATGATTGAAAGTTGTAAGTCGCTAAAGCCTTGGTTATTAATGAAAAGGCTGCACCAAAAAAAAAAAAAAGCAACTGCAGCCATTTCCAAAAATTACGAGTACGTTCATTGTTCAAAATTCACCGAAGGAAACAGGAAACATGTATGTATGTAAGTCATAATACCGCATTACTTACGAGTAATAATAATAATCTTCAAAACCATACACCACTTGCATTGCACGCAGTTTTATTTCATTCAATTAATCTAAAATACAAATGACAACAATTTGCATAAATTTTTAAAAGCATAAGGCAATTATCTGATATTTTCGCAATTCATTCTGATTATACGCCTGTCAGCGGCAATCTTCTCCAAACTACTTATCTCAGATTTGTTTTTTTTTTATTTTGGTGAATCCGAATTACAAATTTTTAATCCCGGAAAGTGCATATTACTCGCACCATGTTCCATCATTTTTCAAACAACAAACCAAAGCCGGCATTGTCAACTTCGAACAAGCCCTCAGATGCCACATCAAAGGCCACACGAGGCGCACTGCCGAACACCACACCACAGCACACCACACCCGACCGTACCTTTGAACTAACTCAAAAAACCGCATGCAGTAAAAATCGCCTTCAAAGTATCGAAAATAACGAGCGACGACATTCTGCGATTCGCGCGTTCGCGTTTCTTTGATATTTTTTCGGCTAATTATCTCATTTGCTGAAAATCAAATAATTTTGCATTTGACTGTAGTATTATTTGTCGCCACAAATAGCCCTCTGGTCGCTCGGGCGAATGATGTTTTGGTGGAGCCGGGGTGATGTGGTGATTGTGGTATTGGTTGGTACCGCCCTTAATATTTACTTGACGAAGAAGCTCTGTGACGGCTGATCATGGATCGCAACGATGATCGTAATTCAAAAGGGGCCGGGGGAGGAGGCAAACAAATCTAAGTGGTTTTTTGTAGCGGAATATAGTGTATGGATTCCATTAGGCGCTTTGAATGCTCCGAATTAAGTGCTTCGTTGATGTAAGTATGTGTCAGATGAAGGTTCCTCTAGTCTACAGAACACATGTTAAGACCGACCGACGCATAGAAGATATTGAAGGTGCTACGACCGGTGGCGGCGGGCGACGACTTCCCGATGGAGAACTCAGTGTCAACTAAGCCAAAAAACCATCCGCGAAATGTTCTTTGGAACGAAAATAAATACTGACGGTGCGAGACTTAAAAGTGATCTTGTTTTTTTTTTTTGTTCGTTATTTCTGTGATCAACCGCCCGACTAGATTCTGGATGTATGTACATATATAGACGACGGATTTATTTTTAGGGCTTTTTGATACACTTCAGCAATAGATACATCATTAATAATTGTTCGAGGGTTTGGTTTCTTGTTTTTGAAGGGCTGTGGTGATTATGACAACTGTCTTGATTTGTATAGTGTCTCTCTAATGACATTCCGCATATAAGTTCCTTTGATACAAAAAAAAAAAGTGATATTGTATAAGAAAAGTGCGTGTCCCTATTTTAAACAGATGTTGAACAGATGAAAGGGGATGGGAGTTTTTATTTTCGAAGTGTTTTATGCGTTTGATGACAAATTGAGGAGGGATATTAATTTTAATTAAAATTCCATAACTGTGGTTTTGTTTGATCTATGGATTTTTCAGATAATTTTAGATAATTTTTTTTGGATATAGGATTATTTTGACAAACATTTATAAAGTAATTAAGATTACAACAAACCATGCTTGTATTGCTTTTTATTTTTAGATCTTAAGATGACGTCGATTTTTGGAAAGCTATTTAAGGTAAAGGCGGCTGCTCAGTTCCAACAGAGCCTACTGTAGTCTGTCAAAGCTCTTCAAATCCAGAAATCTCACCATAACTTCAAAACTGCTGCTGTACAGGACCATGGTCCTGCCAGTACTCACGTATGGATCGGAGACTTGGGTGCTTAGCAAAAGACACTCCGACCCTTAATCGCGTTCGTGAGAAAAGTCTTAAGGAGAATTGTTGACCCCATATGTGAGGGAGGACGATTCCGGAGACGGTACACTCATGAATTGTACGCAATCTATACCTTGAAGCTCGGAAGACTCCGGTGGGCTGGGCACCTAGCTGGCATGAGCGAAGAGGAACCGACTCGGAAAGTCCTGTCTATGGAAGACGGCAGCGTTGTAGACCATATTGGCGCTGGAGAGATGGAGTAGACCAGGATGCCCGAAACCTTGGGGTGCGCAACTGGATGGCGTCGGCTCGAGACCGGGATAGGTGGAGAGACTTGTTGAGGGAGGCCAGGACCTGACCACGGTTGTCAAGCCGATGTTGATGATGATGATGCTATTTTTGACTTGAAGGCTTTCTCAGATTTTTTTACTTCTAACTCTTGCTGTCAAGCAAAGCATCTTCATTTTAGTTGCAGTCAATTGAATCTTCTAATTCACCATTGCATAAATAATTTCTCACGAAAAACTACTCAGTTATATAAATAATTTTTAACAACCACATCCAATCAACACTTCACTTTTCTAAATTAACTTTACGTTTTCGAATAATAAATAAACAAAGAGATTAGCATGGAACCTCCATGCAACTTAATCCTTTCCTAATTCAATTAATCCCCTCAAAACTACCCTCTGGCACACCATCACAATAATAATAACTGCATGCACATCACCAGTCATTGCAAATTGTTTTATATGAATCTTCTCTCGCTATTCCTAGCTCCAGGTAATGAACTTATTTCACGCAACTGGCCATTAAAAACATGAAATACGAAATCGAAAAACTGCTTTCTTTACCGCCCAGAGACTCCCGTCTTCAACGAAGTTCCTTGGCCAAGCGCACATCTATGCCACTTAGTCAATAAAATTAAGTTTATTACTTAATTGCTTTAGACAAACCACAATCAAATTCAAGGCGATTACGCGTGGGCTTAGATAGAGGTTTGCCAATTGAATCACCTTTTTTTTATAATCGTGCCTCAATCATCGGCACCATCATATCATCATCAACACACACTGCATATAGTCAAGTCACCTCTCTCTCTCTCTCTCTCTCTTCCTCATGTCTGCTGCTGTGATGCCTGCATAAAATGTGGAATTCGCAATGTTCCCCAATTTGTATTGAAGTTATCTCAATCTTCTTCTTCCATATGCCTAGATATGGAGTGCCTGATGCTTATAAAAGCTGAGGGTGAGCTCCTACGCACATTGTTCATAGAAGTGGAAGACATATCTCTTCTGTGTCTATTCAAACCGTTGAATCACTTGCGCGCCCATCATAATCAGAATCAAAAAAAAGAAGCTAGTTCTTCGGGATGACCACAGATACTTGGGACTCTTTCTGTATATTATACAAAAAACGGAATAGTCCACCCATCTCATCTCATCCAGCTCCATGCAACATGGCAAGTTTGACGGTCGTCGGTTGGTGGTGTGATGGCCTTAACTGATGATTATTATGCAGAGAAAAAGAGATATCCAGTTGCCGAAGCAGAAAATCAATTTGCCTGCTGTATATCTATAAGCATCTCTAGGCGCGCTGGAGACTGGTGTGTAAGAGCGTACCAGATCACTTCCTGAGATCATGTAAATTAATCATGTCATATGTTGTATTATGAACGCCTAATGTGGCTGGAAGGCTTCATGTAAAAAAAAAGAGCTCTGCTTTTTGCTTCATAAATATTTTTTGTTGTTGTTCTTTCAATCTTATAAGCGTGCTGAACATCTAGAAAATGATTGCCACTCCGGAGTAATAAAAAGGTATAGAACTTTAAGTTGGCAACGCTTTTTTTATCTGGCAGCCATTTTGACAGCTGTCAACTGATTTGTGTCTAGTTTGGTTTGACACTTCCATATAAATAGATTCGTAGATTCGGTGAATTTACACAAAAACAAAATTCCCGTTGATCCCGATTTTGTTTAGCGGTAAAGCACCCACAGCTCATGCCACAATTGATGTAAAGAAAAAAATGTCTGGTAACGGCATAGTTTCACCTTTTGGACCCGCTAATTGACCTCCAAGATCTGACGTTTAACATCGCTAGACTATTTTCTGTGGTGACATATGAAGTCGATAGTCTACGCCGATAAGCCCGAGACCATCGACCACTTGAAGGACAATGCGTGAGATTTCCTTTTTACTCCGTTATAAATATTTAAAAAATTTTAAAGAAATTTTTAGTTGTTGGCAACCATATTAATGACATCAGTTTGCCAGTGAGTATAATATATTATTACCTACTCCATGCGATGTGACATAAATCTAATTACGTTACGTCCAAAAGGCCGATGGCTAAAAACAGAGTTGAGGCTTGGCGATTTGACGGCGCGCGTTGGAAAAACAAAAAAATAAAGAAGTTATATGCACATAAGTGCGGCTATATACGTTTCTGGTAGTTCGTGTCAGCACCAAGATGTTTAACTGGTTGTTGATGCAGAGGGCAACATAATTTACATACATGTGAGATGACACCCTTGTCTTTTGCTGTTGCTTCTTCTTCTAGTTTTTCTGCTTGCCAGTCAGATCTAGTTGAAGTGGATTATGATTTGTGTGATGGAGCGCAGCCTTAGTGGAGCCCTTTAGATCACAAGGAAAAAACAAATTTAATCAAATGAAGCTGTCCGCTTTGGAAGAACGAAGTTCATAGTACATAATAACTACTTTAGAAGAGTGAAGTATAGCTTATTTAAATTTTTCGCAACAAAAAATAATTTTAAAATACATTAACAATAAAAAATCACCCTGTGCTTTATGGATTTGTCCTTCAAAAAGTTTCTTACTGGTACTTTCACCATTTGGTGTCCAATTGATAAATATTTAGAGAATGTTAAGATTTGACAAAGATTGGCAAAAGCCTGGAACCGAACTACGTAAAGAACATTCCGAGAATCCATCTAGTGAGGACATTCTAAACACGTGCAGATCACATGGTCCTATCGTATTAAATATCATGTTCATCAAACAACAGCGACACCTTGCCACTAGCAACAACGATGCAAATAAGCCTCAGATCAACTGCCATCTTGTTTCATAATGTCGTAAAAGAGAGATTGTAAAAGAATTTTGGGATTTGGAAGCTGGTAAAAGCGGTTGTCCTGTAACAAAGTGTTGTTATAAACTTGCCTGTAAAAAGCAAGATCACTCCTAGGAACTGGCAGAGGACACTATCAACGAAACAAAGAAACATAGTTGTAGAATCATCAACCCAAGGCAATATAACTAGCCAAAAATAGCTTTTTAAAGCTTTGTCAATTGGCCCTACTCTTAATAAAAGTAAAAAAGTACGCTTTGAAGTGGTTAAAGAACATTGCAAGATAGAAGCGAAAAATTAACGCAAAAAGAAGGAAAAATGCGTAGGTAATTTTTTCACCAAATTAGTGGTGAATACGAGGCTGAAACAAAACCAACTCCTAGGACGAGACAAGATTGAAATTGTTTGATTTTACTGAGATTGTGATAATGCATTAAAATTCCCGCCTCGGTCTCATCTCGTGGCCAGCCCTAAACTATGTTATGTTCGCTAACAGTGTTCAAGCTCAAAGCTTCCACTGGATAACGATAAGATTCTTCACAGGGACTTTGAATTTAGGCAGATCAATCACAGATGCAATCCAGAGAATAAGAATCAAAATTGATAAATATCAAGATTCCCAATAGATTTGTATATTGTATGGGTTAATTTTGAAGAAAGTTTCGTTGGACAGCCAAAAAGTCTGAGGTTGATTTTAGGTAAAGGGCAATTCCGGAAGTCTACGTGCAAATATGTACAATCAAGCCAGAACGAAATTAAGACGCCCCGCAGGAATTACCGAAGACTTTTAAAATTCGGAAGGTGTGCACCAGGGAAGCGTATTGAGTTCTTTACTTTTTATTAGAGTACTTATTTGATTTTCTGCTGGATATGGTGTTGGACTCAAAAGTGAGTCCAAGAAATTTTAAGTTCGCTTAAATAATTCATTATACCTATTATTATCGATTTCTCTATTGCAAAAAAAGTCTCAAACTAATTCTCAGGTTAACTAATCCATGGTTTAAGAATTTTCTGGATTCAACGCAAATGCATTAAGTTTCTGTTCCGACTGAGTTCTAAAAGAAAATTTAAACCATGGATTAGTTAACCTGGGAATAAGGTTTAAAATTTCAGTTTTATTTTTGGAGTGGATACCTATAGTTTAACAACTTCCATTGACAGCTTTTTCAATCATTTACTGTAAGACCCCTCACCAACCCAATCGTTGTTTAATGAAGAATGGAGTGAGTTAGTTTGGACATGCTGATGTGCTGGTTGGTTTAACCCAATGAATTTTTAGCATGAATTAAACTATTGAATATTTAAAAATTTAAAACAATTTATCCATAGATTATGTGGAATTCTATGACAGATTTTATATTTATTGAGAAGTCTTGACTTTATTCGCGGCTTTTTAGTTTTTTTTTTATAGACAAAATATTTATTACTCACAAAAGTAAATTAAGTATGAATGAACAAGTATTTGCAGTTTTGGTGATTTACTATTCCTGCTCTCATTTTTACTGGCTTTTTTTATCGTGCCCCCTGTTGCACGTTCTCTGACTCAGCAGATGTATGTTGTTTTTTTTTGTTGCCAAAACGCGAGCGTTGACTGTTCAATTATGTTCCCTCCATTTTTTACGAATTCGTAGAATTCATATACCTTACCTCCAGTTCTTTAACTCCAGTTCCATAGAGATTCAAGCTCCTTCCAGCACATGGGTAAAAATGAGTCTGCTGCTTGATTAGTCATTCCACTCGTGTGAGCAATCTATAAATGCACCACACACATGCCCAAATAGAAACCCTTGAATTTTTATCATTCGCTATGATAATTTGCATTCACCAAAAAACATAGCGTACTGGGAATTCTGTCCACCCCTGAGCCTTCTCCGAACCCCTGAGGACTTTTAGTTTATTTTTTTTTTCTTACCTTTGTGTTGTACATTTTTGGCCATGTGATAAAATTTATGTGACATATAACCGCGATTGGTGTTCTTCATAATTTTGTTAGAAAACCTCCCGTTTTTGTCTGAATATCAATCCTCTTAGAAGGAAGGATATATACAACACTCTCATCCATAGCGGGTGGGTTTGTGTCACTGTTTTTGGCCGTTTCCAAACTATAAATCCAAATAAAGGGACAAACCCATCAGAAATAAAAGGAATACGAAGAAACCAAAAAAAAAAAAAAAGAACTTAAACGAAAAAATGAAAAGAAATGAATTCTGGAACCAAAGAGCCAAACAAAAGTCAAAATGGGATTTATGTCTACAAGCTTCGAGCATGTAAAGTCGTTGTCCCCCATGGTTGTTCCTCTTCGCCTTGATCTGCGTCCGTCGTCGTCGTCGCCGTTGGTTTTCGGTCTTCAGTCGTCTGCCGTGCACTTCCCCATTGGAAGCAGCATACAAATCGTGATTAAATTCTATTGCCGCCTTCGCCCTTGAATAGAGCGAGGCTTCTTTTTGTTCCTGTTTTTTATTTTTTTTTTTATTTTTGGCCGCCTTCAAGTTTTCATCCTTTATACGGATGTGGATGTTTTTTTTTTGTATCCCTTTTTGAATGGTGTTAGTGGTGGGCCAAGGCTTTTTAAGGTTCATCACGAGGATAACCAAAAACGAAATGATATACCCTAAGCGACTGACTATATACAGCCAGCGAAGAGCGAGCGAGAGTTGAGTTGAGTGCGCGGCGGCATTTTGAGAAGACAGCCTAGAGGGCTGCTACGGCTGCCACCGCCCGTTGCAGCAAAGTAGAAGCATAGCACAACATCAGCATGACACTAGACACTAGAGACACAGAATGAGTCCTGCTTATGAATTTCGCTCATGTTCCACAGATGCTTTTTATTATGTTCCATGGTCGTCGTAGTCGTCGTCGTCGTCGTCGACGTCTCTCGCAAACAGCAAAAAAGTCGTGAATTATAAAATCAGAATAGGATTTCAATTCGGACTTGTTGTCCATCTGTCTGGATCTGGAGAGTCATAGTATATAGTGCTGAGCTGATTCTCGACTGCTGCTGGTAAAAAAGAAGTTTCATTCCATTTCTGGAGCTGTATGTATGTATATTATGCGATGCGAACAATGTCATGGGGCGTGAGCTACCTCTTTGAATTGTGTGGCAAATTCACAAGTTCGTTGCGCGCTGTTTCACCTCACGTCGAAGAATTAACAAAAAAAAAAAACCGTCTATCTATCTATATCTCTACCCCCAGAGGTCAACCTTTTGTGTCGATAACTACAGCAGATATAACCAGGGTTCTTATGGACAAAAAAAAAATCAGTATACAGGTGGGACTATAGCGAAGCGATGCATTATGGAAGCAATAGTATGATGTGGTATATAGACGGAAGCTGCTGATACTTTTGTAGCTTCCAGTCGTCTTTTGCTTGGGTGGCGATCTGAAATCATGCAGAACACTATCGCGTACTATTTGGATGAGACGTGAACTGGAGTAGGATTTGCTTGTGATCTGTCATTAAATTCTTCCTTGAATTCGAGTTCAGCATCAGTGTAAAATGCATGGAAATTGTTGTTTGGTCCCTCTATAAATGGTAGTTCGTCGTATAGCATCGGGGGAGTGAGTTTCAAAAGGAATTTTTTATTAAAGAGAAACTAGTATACAAGCTAAGAGGGAACCTTGTGGAACATCGTTTTCGCTTGTTAGGTTATGATGTTTTTTTTTTCTAAAAGACGTGAATTGAATTTAACTATTGTCTCAGGGCGAAAGTTACAATGCATAATTTATGGACTAGGAAAAATGTATTACTCTTTTAAGGTCTTAAAGTTGAGGGGGCAGTAGAAGTTATTATGGATTTAGTTCAAATGCAGAACTATGGAAATTATGTTATATTATTTGATAGTTGGTATGTTTTTTTTTTTTTATTTAATCAAGTTTCAGTTATTCGACGATGTTATGTCCTATTTTCCCAATAAGAAAAGAACCTAAATTTAAGCCACGACATTGTTCTCAGAAATATAGTTTTTGGGAATACTTCAATTTCTTGTTAAAGGTGAAAGGTAAATTGTTAGGACATGACAACATGATCGTTGAGCTATAGATCAACAGGGCAAAAACAAAAAACAAAAAAAGATCAGCCCTGGAACTTCCTCATCTGCTCAAGGAAATATTTCTGGGCCACCAGTTGAGATTATCGAACATTTTCAATATCTTGGGAGTACTGTTTCAACTGATAGCGGATCCAAACTAGATCTTAGCGGTCGAATCGGGAAAGCCTACGTTTCGAATGCTGTCCAAAATATCGATGCAGCAATTGGAAAGTCACATCACATCATGAAACCCTTTCACGCAGGCAGGCAGACAGACGAAGCGGATGGACCTAGAAGCACTTGGCGCAGAATGGTCTAGGAGGAATCAGCACAACTGGGGAAGAGTTGGAGAGAGCTGAAATGTTTCTCCAGGAACAGTACACAAATGTAGAAGAAATAGAGCATCCGTACCCTGTACAGCGAAACTAACAGTCATAAGAAGGGTGAGGATCCTGGAATCTGAAAATATATTTCATTTCTTTCCACATAATGATTCCCGGAATCAGAATAAAACACAAATCTACATTTTGATATTTCCTCTTGTCTCCTGTTCTCCCAAACATTCTTTTATCTTTATGTTATCTCTGAAGCACCTCCACTTTATCCTTACTTCTTTCAATTAAATAATCAATTTCCTCATGCACCTCTATACCTAGTACATATTTATGTCCTCCCTTGACTCCCAATCGTTAAAAGTGTATAATAACCCAGCTTGAAGATGCCATCAGCTTGCACCTTATCCAATTAAAAAATGATTAAACTTTCCAAATCATCTAGTTACTAAATAATTTCAAAAGACTTTTTAACCGTTTTCGTCAATTGATTTCCATTTATTAATACAAAAAAAAAAAAAATCAATCAGATAAGGAAGCCAATGGAACAGCCATTGTACTCTGTGCTGTGCATCCCTATAAAGAGCATCGTCCCAGTTCCGTATAACCTGAACATTCATGTAGACAGAAGTCGGAAGTGGCTCCACTTAAAATTCGATTATTCCAGCTGCAATGGAGTGAAGCAATATAATATAATAGAGACCCAAACTCGAGCTCTATATAAAATGCAACTATATATAAGGCCACCCCGATTTCCATAAACTGTCCTTATCGATTCCATGGCGCTCCATTCTATGCTGCCAACTCAACTCACCACCATCAGGAACGACCGAATTTCGAATAATTTTTTATGATTTTTATTTTTTTCATTTTTTTTTTCAATTTCTGGGGTAACACTTTTCAAAATTAAATCGAAAAAAAAATGAGAAGCAAGGACAGAGTGCCCAGCCCCAGCAAGCGCTGTACCATCAGAAGCAATGTGTCTAATTATGAAATTCAATATACAGTTTATGGCAGTCAGACAGTTAGTGGTCCTTATCTTTGTGATTTATGATCGATGCTGCATCTGGAGCAAGTGGAATTGTGTTTTCAAAGAGATTCTTTCCATTTTTATTTCCCAATATTGTATCTATCTATCTCCAACCAAAAAAAAAACGAGCAACATTATTTAAAAATTATAATCGATTGTAATTACCAAAAAGGCTGGCCCGGCCCGGTAACCCCTTTTCAAGAATTGTGTTGTCTCTCCTCTGGCCCATGTCACATTTTCGAGTCGAAAAAAAAAACAAAACAAATGGGAAGAGTGTTAAGAGCCATTAGATCGGTCCTAAAAGTCAATTCAGATATTTCCATTTATGTGTGTAAGTGATTACAATAAATCTTTAAAAAAAAGAGATCAGCCATTCGAGATACATTTACATAACTCAATTAACTTATATCAATTTGTGTTGTTGGAGTCACATTTGCATGTTGCAGAGGGTGAATGAGTGAGTGAGTGAGTGAGTATAGATTTCTAGATTTCGAAGACTATTTTTATAAAGACATTACTATTGCCAAGTCAGCCATGTCAAATGATTTTTATAAAGATTCTTTTTTTTTTATGTTGTCAATAAAAAATTACAAGCCTTATGTAGCTTATCACAACTATATGATAATGGCGAGTCTTTGTCAAATGATGCGTCCATTTGAATATAATGCCTTTTAGGGCATTCGATGCATAATGCCATAAATCAAGTTGAGGTATCTTGGTCGATTGACTTATTGAGTGATAAGGGTTTTTTGTTGTTGTTGTTGTTGGAAGATTGTTGGGAGAATTGTTGGCGGAAGCTCTCACACAGTTAGAATGAGTTATCGACTTTTGAATAAGATTGGAAATCTGAAGAAAAAAATAGGTGCTCTCTGTGGTCACTAAAACAAACTAAACGAGTTTTTTTTTATTTTAAAGTGTCTTTTGATAGATTTAAGACTGATGCTCTTGAGATTGAAGTTTTGGAATGTGATATGTTAAGTTATATCCATATTTAATTTCTATATAAAAAACAAACAAGATGATTATTGTGATAGATTGAATGGAAATTGGGTCAAAAATTAGCTTTCCAAATGTGTTTTTTATGAGAATTTGGTCAATGATTTATCTGACGGTACCGACATGTGAATATCTATAAATACCCATATTTATATTTAAGTGGGCGAAGAAATAGTTTTAAATAAATTTGATATTTTTAATTTGAGGAAGACAGCAAACCCATGCCGAAATGTCTGAATCTACGTCTCAAAGAATCTAACGAATAGTTTAACTGTCAAATTAAAGACCATTAGGTCCATTTTAATAGCACACTTGAAGAATGAGGACATAAAATGGTTAAGAAAACAACTCGGAGGTCTCCCAAGTCTCCCAAGCAGACTTTACGCCTCTGTGAAAGAGCAGGACATTTGCAGTGAAGGTGTAGAGTTCTTTCCTCCTCTTCTTCATCCATGAAACATCTGCAGAAGTCATTTGAGAATTCGCCAAGCATTGCGTCGTGTTTTCCTATGAAACAGTGTCCAGTTATGGCACGAATAACGGAGCTTATTTTTGTTATCTACTCAGAGTTAACAAACAGTCAGAAATCCTAACATCAACCAATGACCAGATTCCCTCGTTAGCCAAATATGTGGCGAGGTTTGTCTATCTTTAGTTTGTTTTCCTTTGAGAGTATATTTACCTATGTTTAGATTGTTGGGCAAAATGGGTATCAAAGTTCGATTTCCGATAAGTTCATCGGCCTCAAAATTTCCCGGAATGTCTCTATTTCCGTCACCCAGAATAGGTGAATGTTGATCTTTTCTCCCATCTCATTAAAGATAATCGAAAGCCTTGGACAGTGATGAAATGTTGCTTGAGCTTAATTTTTATCTAGAACGTGGAACACTAATAATTCTGATGGATTTAGTTGCGGAATTTTGTAAAGGGGACAGGATCTGTTTCGCAGGGATTTAGGCCAAGACCAAATCGATCTAGCCATTCTACCCATTGAACAAGTTCTGTTAGAACCTGGGGTGGCCAAGAAAATGTATTTGTGGAATAAAAAAAAAGCAAAACTAAAATGTGTGGAGATATCTATGGCCCAAAAATACTAGACACCAAGGTCTTAGAAAATCTACCCAATCGCTAAGGTTATCACTCAATCGACAGACAGACAGACAGAATTGCTAAACCCAGCTTTTTCGACTTCCCTATATTAGCGATGTAAAGTTTTTTCAAAATCTCGGGTTCGAATATTTTCAAGAATCCAAAACTTGTCGCAAGTAAAAAATATATGCAACATTCATTTTTTAACTTCCCATGGGGTATAGGGAGTTATTGTACGTCCGTACGTTCTGGTACCATTTTTCGTCGTCGATATCTCAAGAACGAGTAGAGATATCGACTTGAAATAAATTTTGTTTTACAGATAATAACTTCGAAAAAAGCTGAAAGGGCGTTTATTAATATTCAATCAGTTGTATTTTTACTATAGCAGTTTAAAAAAGAAGTGAAAATTTTGGTTGGGCTCAAATATCTCACGAAAAAATAATGCTATTGACTTGAAATAAATTTTATTCGACACATTATGACGTCATACAAATTTGATATGAATTTGGAAAAAAATCAATATACCGTTATTTTTTTAAATCAAAAAAACTAAAAAAAAAATTTTTATAACTCGAATATCCTTAGATGGAAAAACGATATTAACTTTAAAATAATTTTATTTTACGAAAAATGTTCGTTTTGAATACAGGTGAAAATTTCAAAAAAATTCAATGGACAGTTTTTTTACAAAAAATTAAAAACTACAAAAAATTCTACCAAAAATTGGTATAAATTGTCTTTCGACTCAAATTTCTCAAAAACGGGTTCTAGTTTGTTTTATTTTCTACATAACATAACTTTTAGCAACTGATTAAATTTTGACAAATATTGAATGGGCAGTTTTTTAACAAAAAATCAAAAACTGTTAAAAATTCTAAAGAAAAGTAGTTACAATTGTATTTCAGCTCGAATATCCTGAGAACGAGCAATATGATTTGAGTTTGCCATTAGGTATTTAATTTTATACATAATACAATTTTTTACAGCGGGTATATATTTGACATATACTTAACTGACATTTTAAACAAAAATTTAAACAGAACTAAGAAAATTCCACATTCGTTAAAAAAACGCATGGAAGTTTACCTCCTGGGTCAAGTAGAAACAACTTATACATCAACAATCTCTATAATATATGTGCATTTCGTAAATCTCTTTAAATAATTAAAATGCTTTTCAATCTTAACAAAATGATTGTTTGAATTTAACAGCTAAAGTTTGTTACGCAGAAAATTTGGTTATTTGAAAAAAACAAAATATAAAGTTTTCAAGATCACAAATGGGAAGTTATCAGTGTGGGTCGCACCCAGCCTCTTTTTTTATATTTTGAAATTAAAAGAATACTGTTTATATGAAATATGTAACTGCAACTGCCGCTGGAAGAACCTATTACCACATTAATCAGGACAACTTGTAACATTAATATTTTTTAAATACCTTTCACACCTCAAATACTTAAACCCCAAAATGAAAAATACTATGGAATTATCATTAATAAATCATCATCGCACCTACCAATCATCATTTCTGTGTTAAAAATTGCTTATTCTAATGTAAAACACCGGTGATGAAAATAATTTATCAAGAAGACACTTCATTAGTTTTTCAACCATCCAGAGAACTTATAGTTCAATCAGTTTGACCCCACCATACAGTTTCGAATTAGGTTTCGCGCACTCTCTTTTGAGTTCTTAGCACCTTTTCTACCTATGCAGCGGCGTAAAGTATAACCCCACTTTACTTCTCGTTAAATAATTGGAAAGGTACCAAAAGTTGAGGTCAATTCTCACACACTATGTTGTCCATTCCACGCCACACACGCATTTTAACAGTCATTTCACTTCCTGAGACTTCAACAATGCGTCTTAATAACAATGTACAACAGTCTAACGATTTTTCACACACAAACTCTCTGAAAGCGGAGCTTGGACTAAAAAAGAACATCTTCACAATGAAGATGATCACTTTTAATTTTCCTCGGCTCATCACTCAATGAGCCTTCACAAGACCGAAAGCCACAGAAAATAATCATTTTGGGAAAGAAAAGAAGCTAATCACCACAGTGTCGGCTTCTAATGAAACTCTTCACCACACAAAACCACTATGCACTGCCTTCTGCTGCTGCATGGTGGTCTATTGTTGATGCGTTGCGTTGGCCTGGGTCATTCCGATTCTTGCAACCGCAGTAGTATGTATGTACGTTTAACAAATAGAAAATCGATGGTAAGCTCTTCACACCACAAATTACATCCATCCATCACGCGAAGCATCTGACAATTGCCCCAGAGAGCCCTAAGCGTCTAAAAAGCGGATTCAAATAGCCTTGGCCATGGACATCGTCCCACAGAAATGTCAAACATATCCATTTGAAGAGCTGCCGCATGCAACTGAGGCAGGCGACATTATTACGAGCGAAATATGAATCGCAACAATTTTTCCGCAGGGCATTTGAGAATATAATGCATCATCTCTCTCTTGCCATTCGAGTGTTGATGAAGGGTGAGATAGACGTCATTCGCGACGATATATGATCAAATAACTTTAGGGTGTTATGATACAACATTCATTTCATACAACTTTATCGTCCTGATATGGTTTGCAACCTGTTTTCGTGTTGCGTCGCCATCATCCTCCTAAATCAGTGGCGATACAAATGCTTCAACTGAAGAGAGAGAGATTAGAATTACAAACGAAATAATTCCGTTAGATATTTAAAGGAGTGGGTGGCGCAATGGAAATTCCAAAAGTCATGGGTTGTCACTTGGGAGCAGTGCCATCAGTCGTTTGGTATGTTGCTGTAATGTAATTAATGCTTCTGCTGGACAAAGAACAGTGGGGTCTTAAATAGCAGAATAGGGCTGAATGTAAAATATGAATTGGCTTTGTATTTAAATCCTTCGGACTTCGCACTATGTGTGTGTAAAACAGAACACCTGCAGGCAGGACATTACACTCCTGGAAGACGATCATATATATATTTCTTATACTGACGGAAAAAATCATTGCAGCGTGTTCCAGCATACTCTCTGATAGTGTAGATGCCCTTAATTCTCTTGAATCAATCCTCAAACTTAACTCTTAAGTGCCGATCATCTCTCGCGGAGATGACGGGAAGTTCAATGTTTACTTACAGTAGGTGCTGGGCAACAGGAACATACCACTTCCGATGAATCTGATGAAGAACACCATGTATGCTACAAATTGCTCGTACAAGATGCTATAAGGATAGCAAACCTTAGGTGGAACAAAATCAACAATTGTGTGGGGAACAGAACAGATCTGGCTGCTGATAAACATCAGGCGCTCTTAGGGTTGGCGTACACTAAAACCGAATCATCGGCAGATGTCGGGTCAGAGCTCCCTTTTCTACACGTTTGGTTCGATCGGCCGAGCATATTTCGGCCGTAAATATTGTTCCCCAAATTACATATTAGCTCCGTAATAGGTATCATTACAGGATATTGCCTGATTGGGAAGCACGCCGCAGGCTGTATAGACAAGAAAGAAACAATTATTCGCTTTCTTTGTACGTGCCCTGCTCTATCCCAAAGATGTAGGCCTGACTTGGTAGACAACTATTTTAATGATTCCACTTTATAAATAGCTCGAAATGGTCCAAAGAGTTGGGAGTAAATCTCTAAATTCTTGTGATTTCACAATAGGCCAATCCTTGGTCAGCTGATAGCCATGCCAACCTAACCTAACCTGGGCCTCCATTGCGGTCTAGTAAGACTAAGTCTTCTCTGGCCCCATTTCGGTACCAACTCAACTTTTTATCAGTCTCATCAATTTTTGTGGGGAGAAGACATTCTAGAAGCTGAGTATTATTAACATATGAAATATTCGATTTTTTGTTTCAAACACACACAATTTTCGAATGATTTTCTTTATTGGAAAGATCACTGATACTCTCGGTAAAGCTCGGAGAATTGCAAAAGCGATGTGACTATTGTTTGGGTTTTCGGCAGAAAGATGTGGACTGGGAAATCATGACTGAACCCACAAATCACACTATGAACAGGTCCTTTTTTGAGTTGTGCACCAGTACACTTAGAAAAGTTTAAGCAGAATCTAAGATACCTCTGATAGCCCCACTGTAAATTAGACAAAATACACCCAAATCGTGTAGATACACATTTCCACATTGAGGCAGTTCGGGCAGCAAAGCGGTCAGTCACTGTGATACCGTATGGCGTAGGTACATATATGTGCAATTCGAATTTGACGTGCCTGACATGTGACAGTGATTCATCGAATTGCCATTACATCTCTCTCTACTAAGAGTATATATCTATGCGTTGTACATCTCTACCTACTCTGGGTGTACCCCAAAATAATCCCCAGAAATATACTTCTTCCTTCTCCGGAGGGAATAGCTAGCACTTTTGAATTACATCGCATAGCAATTAAAATTTTTGGCAATCTCCATGACATTTGATCACATGGCTTGGACGGAACACTCTATATAGATTGGATTATGCATCATTCTCTTATATACATACATATATCTTAACTGATTCTCTATATATAGCACTGTTGTATGTCCATGGTTTCACCTCTTTGTTCGATGCCAAATCCATTAATCCACCCGCCTTTATGCTTTATCTGGGTGCTAATTGAAAATCATGTCTATGTACACAACATGTACCAGTATATGTACACGTGTGTGATATGTTGTCCTTGAAAAATGATGACGTGAAACCTTTCCTCTCAATAATATCCCTGGAAATCCTTTGCTAATACCAGCAGTTAATTCTGAATATATTTTCATTTTCGATGCATGTGTGCAGAGATTTTCTTCTTCCATCGTCCTTCGTCGTCGTCGTCGTCGGTCGTCGTAGTCAGCGTCGTCGTCGGTCGTGGTTGGGTTTTGTCTATTGTTCACATATGGCACCAAGAAGACTGGAGCGGGAGCAATTTTCCACATATCACAAAAATTAAACAAAAAAAAAAGAAGACATCATTCAACCGCATTGTCCTGCAATACTGAACCGAACCGAATATACAAACTGAAAGGACGACGAAGGACGATGGCAAATGAAAAGTAAACATACAAAAATTTAAAATAACCATCACATACCCATATGTACAACATAAATCTATAAAAGGGTATTTCATTCCTCTTGGCCATCATCAGGATCAGGATCAAGAGAAAAAAGGACAATACATATATTTCTATAGGTTTTGAATTTATCTGATTTTCGTGGGCTCAGTCCAGTGTCCTTTTTGTTCTCCTTTTAATGTCGCCAGGGAAAATGTCTGGCCTTTTGTGCTAAACTAAGGAGGTCTAGATCACCACCACATAACATAAGAAGGCCCAGTTATTATGTAGGAAGAAGGCTGATACTATGGGGTATCATGTTTGTTCCTATATTTGATATTCTTTTTAATAGCGAGTGTAGGTATGTTTGGGGTTCCTTTTTCCTTGCATTTTATTGGTTCCTCTCAATTAATTCTCAATCTAGGGTTCTTAAAAAAAATTTAACCCGAACAATTTGCAAAATGAATTAAATTTAAGATCTTCAAATGGTAGACACGGACAAGGGGTTTACTCAAGCCACCATAGTTTTTTTAAAACCCACCTCTGTCTATCAACTCCTGTACTTCCACATTCTCGTGGAGAACATCGGGTCTCGGGTGGAAGCAGAGAAATTCCCTAGATTGAATCAAAGATGGTGTCTACTATTCCGGACAGGCTCAACTTCTTGGCGAATATCTTATAGGTCTGCTACAACATATTTGGAGCTCAGGCCTATACAGCAGCTTCCCTATACGTCTCAGAAATTATACTCGAGATCAGGTCCTACAGATTGGGAGTCCTCCTGTCGGGGTGACTAACAAGCAACGAAAAGTTATTTAGATGTGTAGAACCAACAAAACGGACACTTGCCGATGACGGACAACAAACTTGAGCTCTGTACGTAAAATGGTAGGGACTTTAATAGACTATGTGCAGCCGAATAACTATCCGAAGCCCTCAACTGCTACAAACCAGATATTACTGCTTAAAAAGTAGACCGGGAAGACGATTTCTTAGAAACTACTTGAGCACGAACTGTCTGGGAGTAGATTGCGTTGTTAGAACTCGATTGAAGCAAAAAAATCTGAAGTTTCAACTATATGAACGAGTGCATCACAACGATTTGCGTCAAGACTAAACCTTAAACAAGGAAGTGCTGTGGAAACATTTAAAGTTTGATAGCTAAAACCGCAAGAGAACAGCAGTTGTTCTTCTGGTCTCTAACAGCCTCTTAAGACGCAGCTGTAGCAATGGCAACGAAATTGCTGGTTTGATAATAGGTGCTTTCAAGCGCATGCAGCTTAACAAAAGGCATACAAAACAGTGCTAGACAAAAGATTAGATCATCTGCGAAACAGGGTCGGAAGCAAGTGTAATCGATAAATGGAACCTCAGTATTCGTCGTCCGGTACCAGTCATCTTAACTTTTCCTCTAAGATTATTTCTGCAGTATTGTGTTAGCATTTGAAGGCATTCTCCAATAACGGTTTTTCGACTTTGGGTCAGAAAAAATCACCAGGACCAAATAAACGATAATTGCAAAACTCCTACTTCAACGCAAAAGGCACAATCTTCCAAAATTCCGTCCAATTGCTTGATAACGCTACCATGTTGATATAATTAGAAGATCGTAGAGTGATGGCAGTGGTGCAGCTACCTGATAACAACCAAAACCAAGAAGATGGGTTAAGCATAAGCTGTTAATGACGGCAATAGAGGCATACGGACACCGACAGAACAACACAACTCAAACGCTCTTGTCCTAGGAAACTCTTTGAATTCAATCGCGAGGTACGACGCAGTAGAGAAGACTTCGGGTAAACCAACTTGGTGTGCGATAATACTCGCCTACTTAGGTCCCCGGACTTATTATACTCGTTAGTTTCGACTCACTAGGCACAGGGCCTCTACTACTCCTACGCTCCAACATGTACGGTTCCGGGAGGTGCACATAATTCAGTTCTTCCCCAGAAGTTCCCCAGAGTTCTGCTGCTTCCTGAAAACACTTGATTAGAGTGTGTACTTGACGTTTAATCAACTTTAAGAGCAAGTTCCTACGACCCTGTCGAGTATTTCAATTTCTTCAATGTAATGAGTATTGTATGGCCTTTTTATCTTGTTTTTTATTCTGGGTTCCTTGATTTTGCCAGCATACCAATATATTTATGTACAAGAAGAAGAATAAAATAATGGTCCGCAAGCCTCCCTCTAATTTGAGATTAAATTTCTTTTCCAACAAGGGCATGCAGAGGGAAAACGATGCGATTGTGCAAAAGGACTCTGTGGTTTCGTATGTCCTTATTGCTGATTTCGTACCTACACACATACACGATATACTACAAACGACGATGACAACGACAGTTTGTGATGTCAGAAGCCTTGAATTATGTGAATCATTGCCATCTGGGACACCTGGAACTGCTGGATTTGCCAAGCATCCTTGTTAGAAAAAAAAAATCCAGTTACTTCAATATTATTATACCTATCTACGACTATTTTGCAATCGATTTGAATTTGATTTCGGATAACCACAACAAAAGGTCACGTTTAGTTTGACCACTGCACTTTAGAGAGAGAGAGCTGTGTATAACAACTATATTGTCCTTTTTCCTATGGCTCCTTATAATATACTTTTTCAGCCATTAGATCGATTTGGCAAAATGGTTTTGTGTTTTGTCTCTTGTCCAGACACAGCAGAAAGTCTCTTTGTATATGAAAACTATAGTACTATCATGGCGAGTTTTTTTTAGGGTTGCAGAGGTCCTGGTGGTGGCGCTGCAAAATGTGAGGTGTAAAATTCGATTTGGGGAGTCTTTAAGCGTCGAAAATTGGTGGTAGGGGCAAGAGTAGACTATTTTTTGGATTATTGCATCAAAAAAATATCAATAAATATCATTTAAAACCTCCATAAGCTCTCCGCAAAAAAAAAAGAGTAAGGGTTGCATAGGTAAACTAGATGTCGCCCCATTCGACTTCCACCATGATAGTACTATAGTTTTCATATACAAAGAAAGTCTTTGTCAAAATGGTTTTTATATTGTTTTTCTATAAAATGGTATTTAAATAAAATTTTTGACTTCTCCCCGGGAGATAATGTTATTTTGCCTGGTGCCTGCATTTGAGTTGAAATATTTGAATGAGTTCTGAATGAGGAAATATTTTAATTCCAACAATAGAGAAAGAAATATAATTATGTGAATTATTTGTCGTGGTTTTGTTTGGATATCTGGCCATTTAAATATTAGTTTATAGATCAACATTCGGATCAATCGTTAAATCTATTGTGTTTCTTATAAATTAAATATATAATCAAAAACTAAATTATAGAAAACCTTATCAATCCTATCTAATAGAAGAAGATTTAAAAAAACAGTTTTTACGACATTTTAAGCAAGAACTGTCAAAGCACTTTTGCATGGATGGTCCTTATGTCAAAATAGAAACAATTGGCTCTGTTTAATTTTTTGGGGTAGGTACATGAAAATAAAAAAAAACTAGGTAAAACTCTATTGTTACATTGCCAGTGACAATATTTTCCGCCAAAAGAGTCGTGGTCAGTAAATTGTTTTTCAATTCGAGTTGGTTCAAATGTCAAAATATTTGATTTTTGGGGCAAATATCACTCCCATACGAATTACATACAAAAAATATTCGTATGAAAATATCTCATTATAGTATAAAATGAAAAAAATCCATTTCCACTTAATAATTTATTTATCGTGGCACACAACCATAAAATTGAAGAAAAAAAATCACTCCGAAAATCGTCACCCAATCTCTCCAATCAATTGTCAAATTCCCTCGCTTAGAAAAATGTAAACCAAAAGTGGTAACAAATAATTACCACCACTCACCACCCCTTTAATTTCCCTCGCGATCTACCAAAGAATTTGCAACTCACCACACACAGCTCTTATGAATAAATTTGCCGTTTCAAATTCTGATGGAGGACATTTTTCTCTATTTCATGTTTCAAGTTTCAACCTGTCTCATCGTCATCAGTATCAGTTTCTTAAGTGAAAGTGCGTTTGAGATGGGCTTTGGCTCCGCGATCGATTACAAAAAAGAAATTAATTTTGAAGTGTTTATTGCATAAAGTCGTATAATTTATGAAATTCATATTAATAAATAATGTTTGGTGATCTATTTGCGGGAAAGTTTTGTTCAATTTTAATTCGGGTTAGTGTTTTTTTTTTGCGACGTAATAAAGTTTGTTGTCTGAGGTGCGTTGTTCGTGGGTCTTTTTGTTACGTTCTTATTTTAAGCGGAAGAAGTGTTTTAGTACTCTTTGATTTGTGCGTTCTATTTTTAATAATTTTGTTTGCTGCATTCAATCAACTTTGAAATATTTTGGTAAGTGCGTAGATAATTTTTTTTTTATTTTAATACAAAACAATGACTAATTTTTTTTTTTGGTATTATTTTAAATTTTTCTATTAATCAGCCTATTCTTTAATGAGTTTGAGAAAATAGGCAATAGTTATGCTTATGATTTATGAAATTAAATAAAAACATCATAAAGTTACCTTCTGTTCCGCTATCATGAACAACTCATGAATTACTTTCTTTTTGAGCTAAATATTGGATAGCGAAATTCTTCCGCCAAAAAATTCTCCTTTTAAATTTCTCTCCCCATCATAAAGCATAAGCATTTTTCAATAACAAAGAAAAGAACACGATCGTATTTGCCGCATGCGCAAACAAACTTATTTCTCTTTCTAACTCTCAACTCAAACATGGTTTACCTTTCTTGCTTTGAGCTTTGATCAACAAAAAGGGTAGGTTTATTGCATAATCCAAGTCGAAGTCGAGAATCGAGATCAAAAGTCGATTATCGATCTGTCAATACGTCAGCAGAAAAAAAGTATGAAAAAAAGTATGTGCGTTTCAATCTAAGTGGGCTGTGTAGAGTTTTTTTTTAGTCGAAAAAATGTTAAATTTTCTTATAAAATATTAATTTGAAGTGATTAAAATATATTGAGTTGATTATTTATCAAGTGATCAAAAGTGATTCTCTTAATAATTTAATCAAATTATTTAACGAAAAGGTGAATATATTTTTAGTGTTTAGTGTTATTGGGTGTCATGGCGGTGTGGTGCTTTTTGGCGGGACAGCAGTTTACCATGATTGTGATATAGAATTGTGTAATAAATATTAAATTAGTTCGGTTTTTGTATAAGGAAAATTTTATTTTAAATTTATAAAAAAAAAACATTATTTAAAACAAACATTAAATGATGATGCAATAATATTATTTTTTTTTGTATTTTGTGTTTTTACATTTTATTCCATTTCGATTTTCTCTAAGAATTTCTTTTTTTTGTTCCAGGAATTAAATTAAATGTGATAAAAAATTTTACAGCGAGCGAAATAAAAGTAGGCCATTTGCAGATTGGCTGAAGGTTTGATTTTAAATTAATTTCACAGTAAGTGGTGAGTTATTTTTCATTTATTCTTATTTCTTTAATAATTTTATAAATAAAAATGATGTGCCCAAGTAAATAATTAAAAGAGATTAACATATTTATTAACAAAATTTATAGCTAATACAAATTAAGAAAATTGGTGCTTTTTTAAGTCTAACTTTTTGAGTTTATTATTCTTTGGGTTACTAATTAAGATTATTTATTCTTCTTCACTTAAAACTTAAATTTCGTTAAGTTTCTCCTTGTTACCGACTTTTCATCTTTTTGTGTTCTTGTCCTTAAAATATTTGAAATAAAAATTAAGAAAACTGGGACTGGATACGAGACAAAATTAGACAAGACTTTCGGAAATCTAACTTTTTGAGTAACTTATTCTTCTTTTAAAACTTAACGAAATTCAGTTTCGTTCAGATTCGCCTCAGTACCGACTTTTCATCTTTTCGATCTCGTCTTTTTTCAAGTCTTTCTATATTCAAGTTAATGTTTCAAAGAAACAATTTTTGAATGATTTGCTTAATTTGATCGTAAGTTCCACTCTCGTCTCGGATGCCAAGTAGTTCTTGATGGGGGAAGAGCCTGATATCGATATGAAACCGAAAGAGTTTCGTAACCAAGCTATATGGCAAAGACTTATGCTAAATGATTTTGATTATAAATGAAATCTTAAAGCTTATTCTTGAGCAGTGCTGGCGTTAGAGGGGCTGACACCTCGGGTAAGAATATTAAGGCTTTAAATTGCTGAACCAATTAAAAGGGTTGTAGAAGCAGATGGTTTTCTCGATGTACGATCGAGTGAGGTTAGAGACGAGCAACCAGATACACATGTCCATTGTCCAGCTATTATCACCATCCATCACCTCGCGTTCCAGTAGGAAGAAGCCAGGTGCCAATCGTCCCTAAAGTTTTGCGCCACTGATCTTTGATTTAATGAAGAAAAACTTATTGAAATTTGTCAAATATATTATTTCAAAAATATGATTTAAGAAATTTATGCAAAGTCTAGTCCCAGACAGATAAATGTTTCTTTTGTCCGTTTTCCATTTTAAATCGTGTTTTTATAAGTTCATTACGACAACCAAAGCAAAGTTCAAAAATTTGTCCAAAAAAAAATATGAGGAGAATTTTGTTCGTAATTCGTTAAAAGTTAAAATTTGTTCAGAATTTCAAAATGCAATAGTTTTTCGTTTGGTATAATAAAACTTGTTCAGAGTTTTCGTTGTTCAGTGGGATAGTTACAAAACTCGAACAGAATTTAGAAGAAATTTAAAAAACTCTTGCATGAACGGTTTGGATAAAGTTGGAATAGGTTATATTTTGAATATACGGTTATACGGTTGTCGAGAATGAATAAAATTTCATTAAAATTCGGTAAAAAAATTACTTACTTACTTACTAAGTTCCTCAGACCTTTTAGGTCCGTGGTGTTCCCCTTGCGGGGCCTAGGGCCTCCACTACTCCTACGCGCCATCGTGTTCGGTTTCTGGAGATGTACCTCAGCTGTCAGCTCTCTCCAACTCTTCCCCAGCTGTGCTGATTCCTCTTCGACCGTTCTTCTCCAAGTACTTCTAGGTCGGCCCACTCCTCGGCCTTGCTGCGTGAGAGGGTTCTATTACATCGCTTGACCCGCAATGCACTCGTGGCCTTTTCGAAGCGTATGTCCAATCCACTGCCACTTACGTTTTCGTATTATAGAGTCAATGGGTTCCTGACCTGTCCTCACATGAAGTTCATCATTGTAAAAAAATCAATATGCATTAAATGGTGTGAAATATAAAATTCGTTCCAAACTTCTTGAATTTATTGAGATAAGAAACAAATTAAAAAAGTTCCTAAAACGGGATACTTAAGCCAAGTTTACTTATGTGTGTGTTGGGAGAGAGTTGAAGAAATATGAAGACCTTAGTTTGGAGCCGTATTGACGGTTTGGGCATTTCGTCGCAGCGCTTTCTTGGAAAGCGTAAAAGTAAGCATGCCACTTTTCTGATGACCAAATGCCTACCCCAAGGTTTATTTAACTTGACGAAATTTGGCTGAAAATACTTATGTTGATACCGTCCTTGAGTCGCCCGTAAGTCGTGATCAGCGTATGACCCTCCGAATATGAATCTGAGCAAAAGCCTTCATATAATTTTAACTCTCTTCTGATTTATTGTAAGTCTGGTTGGAATATTTGCTCAATTTGTTTATGACAGTTAGGGAATTCGTTTAGTTTTGTTAAAAGTTTAAAATTGTAAATTGTTAATTCTAGTCGTGTATCACAGTTGTAAAAGTCGCTCAGAAAATTTGCAGGAAATTTTACCTTAAATTCGTCTAGTGTCGCTGTCGTCGGTTTTTGTTTGTAAATTACGTAAAAATTTTCGTTAAATCTCCCATATTAAAGTCTTGTAATCTTAAAGTAACTTGCCAGAATGAAAAGAAATGTAATGATATTCGTTAAAAAATTTAATGCTCGTTAAAATACCTAATACTTTTTAACGGGTCAAAAAAGTTTAGTTAAAACTCCTTCAAGAAATAACATGAGGTTTTGATAAATTGAGGGCTGTCTTAAAATCTGTATCGAATTTTGTATTTCGTGAAAAGTTTCTTTAAAATTCGTTTAGATTTTTTTTTTTAAATAAAAGAGTTTCAGGCTGAATTTGTAACTTTCACAGTTCGGCGGTTTTCAAAACTAATATGGGTTGAGGACTTCATAGTATTTTGTTAAGAATTTTGATTCAATTTCTGAGGAGCATGTTTCGTTAAGATCCGTTCATCGATTGTGCATAGGGTTTATGATGATAAATACAATTTTGTTAAGAGATTGTTAGTATAAAAAAAAAATTCGTTATAAAAATTCGTAAAAAGTTCAATAGTTTCAAAAACTGTCGCAGGATAAAATGAGATAAACTTTGTCAGAAATTTAAATGGTTGTAAACAATCTTGACGAAAGTTATTTTCTCATATTTTCGTGAATAGCATCAGCTGTAATGAAAAATTTTCACATTTTGAAATAGTTTTCTAAACAAAAGTTATCGACAAATTTTATACGGCATGAAGTTATGTATTAAAGATGGTCGTATTGAAATAATGGAATTTTATTGACTATTCAAAAAATTGGGCGACATCAAAAAAAAATTTAAGTTAAGGTATTTTTGAACTTTGAAAGTCAACCATAGACAAAAGAAACATTTCCCTGTGTGCCTGCGCTCTGTATTTGAATTTCGTAGAGATTGAATTTTAAAACAAAGTTTTTCATTTTAATGAACCTTTTTTTTTTTCTTTTTAATTTGTGTACAATCCGGAGAAATTGTATTTTTTGATGTAAGCAATGAGTTAGTTTTGATATTTTCCCTGCTGGAAATGGAAACGCAACATCGAAAAAAAAACGCAAAAAAAGTTTTGTCCTACAGCCCTAGCCCTAACTTAAAATTATTCGTAAATGATGAACTAGTACATCTGAAAGTATGAATTTTTTGGTCAAACCATTCGCACACTACTCAGCCCAAGAAAACGTTAGATACTTAGAATAAATTTTCGACTTACGTTTGGGTATAAACGGTTTTAAGGAGAAACCGTTAGAGACGAAGTGATTCACACCTATGGGTGAATATGGGATATTCTTCTACATAAGTCTTTGGCCATGGCTGGCCACGAAACTGAGAGCCAAGAAACGAGACCGATACGTTAGTAACGTATTTTTTGAGCGAGACTTACTCGAGTCTCGGTAGTCTTTCCAGTTAAAAATCATTCGAAAATTGTGTAATAAAAGGTGTTTTTTTTTTTAGAAGCATAGAACTTTAAGTGTTTAATTTGGTTTGGCATTGCAACACGAATAGACTGACGCGACCTCAAATAACGGTTCCAAATTGTACAAATTTATCACGATCCCGATATCCATAAGAGGATTTTGCTAACCAATGAATCTCACTTTTGGTTGAATGACTACGTCAATAAACAATATTTAGACACCATATTTTCACATCAAGAAAAACTGACTTTTTGGTGTGCTTTATCATCAACGTTACAGTCAATGCGGTAACCGCTATAGAGCCACAATAACTGACTTTTTCGTTCCTTAATTGAACAACCATGAAGTGCAGGAGCTGTGGTTTCAACAAAACCGCCGGCGCAACATGTCACACAGCTGGTGCCACAATAGATTTATTAAAGGAAACGTTTAATATCGGCCTTGAAGATCGTTTGATTTAACGCTGTTAGACTATTTTCTGTGGGGATATGTGAAGCTGCTAGTCTACTCCGATAAGCCCGAAATGATCGACCACCAGGAAGACAATATTCGCCGCGTCATGTTTCAAAAAGTCATCGAAATTGGACGCCAACATTTGAGTATGTCCGTGTTAGATGTGGAGGTCATAATCAAATAATAATGCTTAAAAATCATATTTCGAATAAAGTCATGTCAATTTTAAAAATTCATTTTTTTTCAGTCCATTTCAAAGTTCAATACCTCTAAAAAAACACCCTTTATATATTTACCATGTAGCTTCCAGATTAAAATTTGTTGGCTTTTCATTTTTTATCATAAAAAAGATGAGATCGAAAATAAAGTTGAATCGGTGCCGAGACCACACTGGATCCAACGAGACTGAAAACGAAGTTCGGGAGGAAGTACTAGTTATGGAGATAATTATAGTTAATAGAAGCAGATATTATTTTTGACGTATCCTGGTTCACACCAAAAGATATAGTTAAATGAAGTTACAAGACTCATCACGCTCCTCATGCTTGTTAAAATGCTTTCATGACTTGCCGCCAATACAAAATAAAAGACACGCAAATAAAATTCAAAAATTTAAATTCCACAACCTCAAGCCAGCCACTTCCACATATCAGTCGTGTATCCAGCACATTCTCCCATTTCTGACAACCAAACGAGATACGATAACAAATTAGATCACTTAGCGAATTGCATTAATTGCAGAATCACATCAGCATACATCATCATGCGATGTGATCTTGCGTCGTCGTCGGCGTCGAGTCAGTCGCCCCCTTTTTCTTCCCCAACTTAAAAAAAAAAAAAATAAATCTTGTTATGATATTCTCGACCAGACATGGACAAACTACGTTAACGACAACCAATCTCTGACAGCGCACCCAACAACAAATTTGGTGTTTGCGAAAATAAACGATAGTTAGACGCAGCCAGAGACGACCCACAAGCTGATGCGGCGAACGATGATGCGTCCATATAATATTTTTGCCCAAAAATAGACAGAAAATAAAATCTCCACACAACTATACTGGTACTGATTGCACGTCACCAGGACAGCTTTCAGAGAAGCACCTCCATCTCCACTTCACTCTCCAGAGCATGATATGGCCTCTTGTAATGCATCCTCTGGAACGATGTAGTCCTTGTCCTGGGCCAGACCATCGACACAAGAGTGTATAGTGTTTACGTTGTGTGCACAAACTATGGCTGAACAAACTAACCACCACCATCACGATGACGCGGCATGCGGGCGTAGAGGCTTCTAGACACAACGCCAGTGTATCTCTCTGACAAATAAATTATATTTTGTTAGTACTGGGAACTGTTGAAATAAAGACCATCATCATCTCTATCCAGCCCATATCGCCCTGTTCCCTATATGCAGACAATACCATGGCTCCCTCTTCCGACCAATGACGACAACGACGACGACACAGGGCAAACGACTATGGCGACTTTTATACGATGTGACTACTTCTCATAATTTGTCATATTACTATCGCACTATTATTACATTCGCATTTCAACTGATTATGCTGAGTGCTGAAAATGTAATTTAGTATCTAGACTATCAGACTTGTATCTGGAGTGTTTAGAGATATAGAGATAGATTTTTACATTCTTTTGAAATGAGTACGAGTATATAAGAGAAGGGCAATTGGCTTGGCATCGCTTGGTATCATACTCGTAGAGAAGTGATATGGAGCAGTGGACTTTTGAGAGTGCCGCACTTGTCGACAGCTGAATTAATGTACCTATACAGTATACACACAGATTGTTTGCGAAAAGGTTTTCCATTTCATTTAAAACGCATCTAGACAGTTGTTTATCTTTTACTTTGTTGATGAGAGTTCAAAGGCTTCAGACTCGTACTGCGATGGAAATTGGCAAATAATAACAAAAGGTGCAATTTAAAATAAATTTCTGAAACTGAGTGATTCATTTTTTATATTTCGTTACAAATATCTTGTATATTTATAGTACTTTTTTTTTAATTGCGACTATATTGTAGGTGTTATAGGACAAGTTTTGGATACGTACAACGAATCGAACCCTATCATGAATTCCATATCGTAGGAAACTTTTACGAATCCCGTCAAAAACTATCACAATATCTGTGGAATGTATTCTGTGATAGACTTTAAATTTTTTTTAGCTTAAAAAATAATAATACGTGTCATACCTAACCGTTAACCTGCCAAACACTTGTTTCGGGCTTTTTAAAAAATCAGATTTTTCTCAAAAACGGCTCCGACAGTTTTTTTTTTTAATTCTATGTATTTAAAAAGATATTGTTTCACTTTTGCTGAAAAAAAATCCAAATGTGGGGTACTTTCCATAGAATAGTTCTCCTAATTTTTTCAAAAACTGTTCATCTGATTGTAGATAGCATAAATCTGAATGCAATATCATCTAAAATACATAAAAAGTATTCAATACTTTAATCTTCAAAACTATTTTTTTGAGTCATAAAAAAAATAAAATTATTTTTTTGAAAATTAAATATTTCAAGAACCAGCTCCGTACCTATATACTTATGAAATTTGGTATACACTAGTTTCTTAACATTATAGTTAATTATTTGAACTAAAAATAATTTTACTTTTGAAAATAACGGTACTTCCATATAAAAATTAAAAAACAACAAATTTCAAATCTCTCGAAAAGGGTACCGGACCGACAGTTTAAAAAAAAAATGAATGCATTATTTTTAGTATGATTCATTTCATAACAATACAAAAAATGAAATTAATACCATACAAATATTTAAAAAAAAAAAACGTTATAATAGTAATATTATAATATAAATTTATTTATTATTATTTATTTTCTGACTTCAAACTCACAAAGTACATCAAAAAAAAAAAAAAAAAAAAATATTTTCTTAGCTACACAATTTTGTCATTTATAATTGATTTAAAAATAATTTGAACATATTTTTTTTTTTTTGCTTAAAGTAAAAAAATGAGTTTACTAAAAAATAAGCTTGAAGTTCGAGAGTCTTAAAATTGTTTTAAAATTGTTTTCCTGCAAATGCCATAAGAAATTTTCGTCTATAGGTGACATAGGTTAAAGGATACAAAAAATTTCAAATTTAAGTTTCTTAAAAAATTAGCAAAACAAAATTATTATAAAACAATCATGAAAATGTTGTATACATATATTTAAATTAATTTTAATATTTGAAAAACATTTAATGGAATCTTATTTCTTTGTGGTATTACATATATGAAATTATTCGGACTCAAATAAACATTTAAAAACATAACTCAGTCGAAACGACCAATGAACAACATTTTTTTTAATTACGAGTGTAAACCAATATTATAATTCTTCTTCTTCTTCTTCTTCTTCTTCTTCTTCTTCTTCTTCTTCTTCTTCTTCTTCTTCTTCTTCTTCTTCTTCTTCTTCTTCTTCTTCTTCTTCTTCTTCTTCTTCTTCTTCTTCTTCTTCTCTATCAGCAAAAAAAAAAAATATGTTCTTAGTTTCCTAAGTTTCGAATCTGAACTTTTTGAGATTACCGACTTTCACTATTTATTTAATTTTAGTTCATTCTTATCTTTGAGTTGTTGTTACAATAAATTTTTATTCTTTAGTGAGCTGTGGGTCAGTTATTTGTATAGCTTATCTTTTATCTCTTGAACTGTAATTTTGATAACTATTAAATATTTTCAGCTTTATTGCAAAATGTAAACATTTTTCTTCACCAGAAATCAATCGCTGCTTACCTAAAATTAACTAAAATGCATTTACTGATAATCTATTTTAATTTGTCTAACTACCTTTGAAATAATAATATAAGACAACTATTTCCGGGTTTCACAGATATATTGGACTACACTGTTTATTTATATACATTGAATATAAATATAAAAATAATTATGGCTGGCTATAACTATACACCAGGTACTTTAACTTTACTATTAAACAAATTACTATAAAAAAAAATTCTCTCCTCCGTGACAATGTGTTTGAAACATTGCCGTGACCAGGATTCGAACCTGGGTTACCACGGCCACAACGTGGGGTCCTAACCACTAGACGATCACGGCTATTGGAGAACTTAAAAATTGGATGTTCAAATAAAATAATCACCTGGGTTTAAATTATTTGTAGACATTGTCTATTTGTATTTATTTCTGTGCATTATGTGGGAAGTATTGCAAGTACCTACTTTTTATTTTTATAAAAAAAAAATTGTGCTTCATATTTAATAAAAATTCGCTAGCAAGAACACATTTAATTTCAAATTTGTAAGGTTTTTAAAAATATTTATCTCTCAAGGTACATGTTTTTAAATTCGTTTTCGGTTGTAGAATGTGCAAAAATACGATTTAATTTTTTGGTTCTTTGGGATTTTTTTTTAAATCGAAAATTTATATGAAAATTA
The DNA here is from genome assembly GCA_958431115.1 of Syrphus vitripennis. NCBI lineage: Eukaryota > Metazoa > Arthropoda > Insecta > Diptera > Syrphidae > Syrphus > Syrphus vitripennis. Next base: position 17,637,380 of record OY288109.1, read on the forward strand.
AAAAAAAATTATTACGAGAGCACACGTAAGTAGCATAATATTTAAGCGCGCTTGTTTTTCATAAATCGAAAATCGCAAAAAGGTCTGCATAAATTGCTTTTAGAGTTATTCTTTGAGAAGATGTCAGTGGATAAGATTTCTGGAATAATTGCAAGTTAAAAAAAAACTCATCCCTAAAATTTGGAAATTTTCTCAGTCTTTTTTTTTTTTTTGATAGTCAAAAATGGCGGATGCATGTTTTGAACATTTTTAAAAATTACTTTTTACTGCAGCGCTTTTACTACTATAGTCCAAGTTTTGGATTCGTAAAAAAAAATTGAAGGCCAGATATTAATCAAACCTGACATTACGATGATAGAGAGCCCGAAAAAGTTGGTCCCACAATTTTTTGTCTGATTGTCTGTCTGTCTGTAAATAGCTTAAATGCTTAAGCTATTTTGCTCAAACTTTGTACAAAGAGTTTAAAGCAGATCCCAAAAAAAAAGATTGATTTTTTTTCTCCGAAAATAACAGTACCTGTTACCTTCAACACAAAACTAATTCATCTTGAAATTAACTCAAACGATTTGATGAAATTTTAACAGTGGGCTTTTGTAAGCAATTAAAATTACTTGGTCAAAAAATATATAAAAAAAAACAGTTATTAACCGTACCTCATAAGCGATTTAAAGCATTGCGATAGTAAGTCGTTTATAATTTTAGTTATATTCTTTATCAAAATTTTCATACAAATATTTGTTATTTTTGGAAAAAAAAAATACCTACAATTTTTTTTTGAAAACTCAATTTTTTCAAAATGGGCGAACATTTTTTTTGAAAATTTGTTTTCAAGTTTGCATAATTTTTTGAAAAAAATGCTTCTAACGATTTTTATTTATTTATTTTCATAAATTCATATTTGTATGGTAATTAAGATGGCATCTCCAATTTTGACAATTTACTGTTTATAAATACATGAACTGTTGATATTAAATAGCATGAGCGAAAACTCAACAAGTTTAAGAGTACACCTTAATTTAAAAAGACACAGCCAATCTGCAAAAAAATCATCTCTCTACCTGACCTAGACACTTCCTTCTCAGTATTTCTTGTGATATAAATGTGGTTATTATTATATCTTTGTATTTTAAACCATTGCCTGATTTGAAAAGATATGAAAAATTAACCAAGGGGTAACTTTTGCAACCAGCTCAGGCATTCTTTCCAAAGAGCTCCAAATCAGAGTTAGGGTATTGTATCTTTGTATGCATAAATTTCAACTGTTCATAAAGAAAGCCCTGGTTGGCCATCTCTTCGACGAAGAACCGGTCACTCCAAAGCAACTAAAAAGTGAGAAATATTCCATCCAGACACCGAATTTGACTTCGAAGTCCTAAATCCTCTATAGATGCCCCTGTTTTTTTAGCTATAGATTGAACTGTGTACATTTTACTTCTGTGTTTTTTGTCCACCTTTTAGTCTAAATGGCTATTATTTATGGACTCGATATGAGCGGTTTTTAATCTCTTCCAGATATTCCTCTTTTTGTGTTGGCTTATCACATTTGTTTTTTTTTTATAGGTTTTGAATATAGGTAAAAATGTAAAGGGTGATATAGCTGGATGGATAAAAACTGCAGAAGCCATATACCTATCTACAAACTGAATTGTCAATTTATAGCTGTCATATGGGAATAAATCTAAATCATAGAAATCCAGAAATGTTGCATAAACTTATTGAAGGCTTAGAAATTGACAAAAGGGGAATAAATGGGTTTTTCTTTGAAGTTAAAATAAAATGGTCAGAATATCTACATTATGTATGATTGTAAATATGAGAATTCATTCAAATGTAGGTGGTTTTGATTAAAAAAATTTGGAAAAAATAAATTATTGAAAATCAAATTAATTATATTTTTTCAATATTTTTTTTTTTAAACCGGAATTTTAAAATAATAAACAATGATTTTTTTTAATAATTCAGGTTTTCTTTTTAACTAGATAATCTTTTCATATGTCAAAAAAATTTTACTTAAAAATGTTGAAAAACAAATTTTTATGAAAAAAAAAAGAAAAGTTTTCAAAAGTTACTGGCTACTTAAGGTACTTTAAGATAAGTTTTGGATTCGTGAAAAATTCGAAATTTGAAGGAAGTCGAAAAAAAGTGGGTGTCGAAAATTCGGTCTGTCCTTTGAGCTACAGCCTAATCGGTGAGTGGATTTTCTCTAAATTAGGTGTAAGTATATAGCTTTTTGGACCATACGTATCTCGACACGTTTTTTTATTTGAAAAATGTACCTTTCATTTTGTCTTTTTCAGTTCAGTTTTTTCTTGAAAAAGGCTCAGACGTTTTTTTTTTGAAAAATTTAATTTTAATTGTGAAAAAAAAATTTCAAGAGCTATTTGTTCTTTATAATTTTTTTTTAATTCCTACTAAAATTAAAAAAAAATAAGTGTTCTGAAAAAAATATAAAAATCTTTTTAGAAAAGTAAATATTTCAAAAACAACTTTATATGTACATGTTGTTGAAACAGCTTTCTAAAACTATCTTTAAATTGGAAGAATTATTAATTTTATTTTGCGAAAATAACGGGATCTCCAAATGGAATGTCCAGAAAAACCTGTTCTCAAAAATATGAAATTTTTCAAAAACAGTTCCCAACATTTTGATAAAATTCATAAAAATTTTAAGAAATTTCGTTTTCAAAAAATCTCCGACAGCAAAATTGTTTTGCTTCGTGTTTTATCGTAAGTTCAACACATTTTGACTTCACAACTGTTAAGTTATTCGCCATTCATTTTTTTCCGACAAGTGGCCCATTTGCCCTTTTGGGCTGTTAAGGGTTACCTTCCACCAATGTAATAGTTATTTAAGAAATTATTTATGTAGACAACCGTTCCCATGGTATTTGTGAAATGTCTGTAAAAATTTAAATTTAAAGCATTTACATTGATATAAAGTAAAAAAATAGACCAACAAAATTTTTAAAATTACGGATTAAAAAAATACAAAAAACTTGTTAGACATTTTTTTGAAAAAATCAATTTAAGTTTTAGAGTAATTTTCATTTTTTGCAATGCTCTTTGATTCATTTTTTTCACCGAGTTTTTTTTTGACAAACTTTTTAGAAAATATATTTTTCAGTCGAAAATTTTTAACAACGCCAATTTCCATCCCATATTTTTTTTTGCTAGTAATTGTTTTTTTTTTTGTTTTTAAAAAATTACTTCTCCTGGGAGAAATAGACCCCATCTATTTTTTTCTCTTAGAAACTATCCATAGATTCATTTATCAAAACTCTTGTAATTTTTGTTAACCGATCCTATATGAAATTTAAAAAAAATGTGTCTTAATGTTCTTCAAACGTGTATATTATTAATGCTCGTGGATTATTTAATTAATGGGCTTGTCATACCTGCAATAACATTAATTTACTCTAGTATAAGAATTACAATTTCGATAACTAAGCAAACATCCTACTACGAGTATAAATGCAAAATGATAAATTACAACAAAAATACATTAACCTATATTTTTTTTTAAACAAAAAATGTTTCTCAAGAAAATCGATTTAATATGTTAACACAATTTGATCATTTGCATTAAACAACATATCTCAACGCAAGAAAACAACACTAAACAAAAAAAAAAAAATAAACACATTAACATGTAAGACTATTTTTCAAACTACACTCAAAGAGCGCAAGATCATGCTGCACGTTATTGCAACATTATTATTATTATTAAGTACATTATTATTAAATCATACTTTGCAAAAAAAAAAATCTGATTTATTGATCGATCCTGTCACTTGACCCTGGAAATATAATACTCAAAAGTTATATCAATTTCAACTGTGCTGCCATTAACGACACATTTAGTGCACCAAACAAACATTCGAAATGCATTAATAATTTTTGACTTATATGAATTTAACGATGTATATTAAAAAAAAAAAAAAATTAGTTATGAAAATAGCACGTAGATAAATATATAATTTCTGCACCTACATCGAAATATTGCGCGCGCAATCGTGATCTCACCATTAAGAGAATATTATTCTTCAGCTAAATATTTCTGTTTAATTGTAATAGAAACCAGCAAACTGCACGAATCAGTCAAGCCCACACAACAATGCAATAATTGTGCACCAACAAATAATATTATTAGATTGTTGAAAAGTGGCTTAGAAGTACAGGATCGAATTATGCCAAGTAGAGGGCCTGAGGCAATGAATTTATGGACGAATGATTGCCTCGGTTTATTCTGAAACACTTGAAATTTTTAAAAATTGGTTATAAACCCAAGTTGAAGATTTTAGAAATAATTTTAAGTTAATTTTTCAAATTTTTTTTGCTAATTTGAAACCCTTGAATAATTAATTTGTAACTATGGCGTGTTTTTCATCAGAGGTATAGAACTTTGAATATTCCATTTCAAGCAAAAATGAATTTTTAAAGTTGACTTCATTCGAAAGATAATTCCCCACAGAAAATTGTATAGCAGCGCTAAATAGCATAATCTTGGAGGCCAATTCACGGGTTCGAAATGTGAATCTAGCGGTTACCAAATGTATCCTTCAATAAATCAACTGTAAAAATAGCCGCCAGTTAAAAAAGTGTTACCAACTTAAAATTCTATATATGTAGCTCTAAAAAAACACCCTTTTTATATGTGTACAATACTATAGCTTTCCAGAGCTTTAAGCCAGAGTTAGTTAAAAGTGCAAAACAAAATGGTCGACATCTAATATCGGTTGCCCACTAGGCTCAATGCACACAATTTAGAATGCAATGCATTCAACTTTAATGCATGGCGCCTTCAATTCTATTCAACCAATGAGTTGTTGACCGTTACTCAACGAATAAGTGTACGGGTAGTGTTTGGTAGCTCTTGTTGCTCGTTGAAAATGTTCGATCGATTTCATTCCATGTTATTTGTTCAATTAGTTGATCAACTTTTTAAATTTCTCTGGGATTCGTTGTTTCTTTTATGAAAATCGATACTTTTCGTTTAAATTCCTATAACCAGTTTAAGCATCCCTACTGTGAATTGATCACAAAACACTATTCTGCTGATTAAGGCATCCTAGTGAATTGAAAAAATCGGGGAGTCATTTAGAAGCTCCCACCTTTCTATACCTTGTATAGACCTTGGACCTAACAGTCCAAAGAACTTTAAAATTATATTTTCTTGATCTAGCATCCAGGGCCTTTCCAATGAGGTAGATGTATTAAAGTTGCGATATACTAAATATTTTAAGAAACTTAGAAAATGTTGCGTTCTTTAATACTGATAATTAATTAAACGTGCTATACATTTTTTAAAAAAGAATAAATTCAAAAAAAGATTTCCCAAAGTAACGTTACAAAAAAATGTTTATTTTGCACAAAAAATATGGGCCTTAGACTGCCGGAAGTCTAGGGATAAAATATTCATCATCATCATCGGCTCGACAACCGGGGTCCGGTCCTGGCCTCCTTCAACAAGTCTCTCCACCTATCCCGGTCTCGAGCCGACGCCATCCAGTTCGGCACCTCAAGGTTTGGGTGTCCTGGTCTACGCCATCTCTCTAGCGCAAGCATGGTTTACCACGCTGCCGTCTACCATAGAATGTAGCACAAAAGGCTTTCCGAACCGGTTCTTCTTCTCACATGCGAGCTAGGTGCCCTGCCCAACGGAGTCTTCCGAGCTTAATTTTTGTCACTATGTCTGCTTCAAGGCAGATTGCATACAATTCATGATTGTACCGTCTCCGGAATCGTCCTTTCTACATATGGGGCCAACAATTCTCCTTAAGACTTTTCTCTCGAACGCGGCTAAGAGGTCGGAATGTCTTTTGCTAAGCACCCAAGTCTCGGATCCATACGTGAGTACTGGCAGGACCATGGTCCTCTACAGTATCAGTTTACAAGTTATGGTGAGATTTATGGATTTGAAGAGCTTTTACAGACAATAGTAGGCTATGTTGGAATTGAGCAGCCGCCCGCCTATTTCTTTTTCTTTATTGTTATCGGCTGCTACTATTGACCCAAGGTATTTAAAGGATTACACCACTTCAAATTCGTGCTCGGCTACCTTAAAAAAATACTAACCGAACTTATTCCACTTACTTCCCGTGTTACTTGGGAAGGATTAAGAACTTTTAAGGCCCCCACAGCCCCTCATTTAAAAAAAAAATCAGTCGGCCTTTTCTTCCCTACGAACAGCAAACCGGCCCTGTTTAAACATAGAAGTTGCATTTAACTCCAATATAAATGACAAACAATTTCAATTGCCATAAGTACCTACACGAGAGTCATAATTTTTCATTAAAAAAGTTCTAATTAATAGGGTCCCCCAACTAGAAAGAATTTAGCTAGAAAGAAAAAAACTTCTTTGATTAACCTCACAGCAAGAAATCAAAAAAAAAAAACAGTTAAGTCTTCTATATCTATTCGAAAAAACAAACCCAATTGGGCTAATGTCTAATTGCAGCCTCAATTATAATCGGCATCTACGTCGTCGTCGCCATCCCACATTTGTCACCCGGGCGGGCGCCATTGACATGTCAAACTTACATAGTGCGCCATCTATCTATAAGCTTTGGCAGCAATAATTAACTTTTATTGTTTGTTTAATTGTTTGTTGCTTCTGCAAAAGAAACGACCAACGACAATAGTATAATTGATGATGATGACAGTTGTTGCTCGCTCATCATCATCATTGCCATCTTTATCGTTTTAACAGTAGACACAGTTTGATGAAACTTATATAGAGAATGACTAGCGACCATGTCAAGTTGGGTATGTTGTCTATATTTTGAAAAAGACGGGAGCATACATCCATGAACACACTTTTATTATTCATATATCTTTGTATAGATATATGTATGGTCTTGGTCATCGCATCTCTGAACTCCAGAAGAGCTATAAAAGTTGCCATCAGTTAGGCAGCAAGGGAGAATTAAAAGTGTCACACGTGCTTGGTTGGGCCTGGGTGTTTTCTTGTGTTACTGACATTCCTGATGATGATGATGATGATTAGCCCAGCACTTGGTTGAGAACGAACCCTCTGATTTTGCTATTGCATCATGGGAACACCAGATAGTTCGAATGCCTGTAGTGAAGTGACAAAAGTGGAGGTACAGCTGGTAGTTAAGATTATGATGTTATATTTTGAGTTGCAACTATACAACAGACACTAAGTTGACGCAAGGTCTCACGCTGTGAAAATTAAAAGTTCCATAATGGGAATTCATTGACATGGGTGACACATTGAACAAAGGTGGATTGGTTTGGCTTTTAATTGAGACATTAAGGGGGCATTATTTTGTGGGATAGTGTGTTTTCAAACTCAAACTAATTTCGTATACAGAAATAATAGTTAGATGAAATTAAGTGATTTACTGCATTCAAGAAATTCGAACGGTTCAATGGAGCGAAGAAAACGTACAAAATTCTTGTTTCAATAAAAAAAGTCAAACACACAAAATAATTTTTTTTAAGTCAGAATTTTGCTAAGGCAGGTACAGAAGGTGTGCATTTTAAATTGTCGAATTGGCAAAAATGTAAGTAGTCCGGCAAAATAACGCATTTTTATGCCAAAGAAGGGAAAAATTAGTTACTGGCTGAAATGCTAACATTTGAGGTTTGTAATGAGTCTTTCTAAAAACTGAGCGAGCTCCTCCCCGATCCAATAGTCAAGGGTCACAAAAATCGGAAAATTCTGTACTCTTCTGAAATCAATAAACGGCCCATTATCTGAAAAGATGGGACAATGTAAAAGAGATAAATTGACGGCAGCTGAAATGAAGATGCTTCACATGACAGCAGGAGTGATCGAATAAGATGCAAGAAAATCCGAGGAAGCCTGCACCTCAGAAACTCCATCTTGGGCAAAACACAACATGAAGAAATTAACTGTCATGCACAAAGAAGGTGCTCTGAGAATCCAGTTAAAAACGCGATAGCCCTCGACGTTCCAACACAATCGTGGAAGAAAGGCTCAGGCCCAAAAATTCCTAGATCAAACAAATTCAGCGACATTAGCATTTACTTGGTTAACCTGAAACTTGGAACAATACAAAGGAAAGTTTCAAAGTTCCTATATGGGGTGGACTACTTCTTACGTGCTTTCCTATACGGCTCCTGAAGATGCATTTTCATCTCCCTCCAACTCTTCCCCAATTGTGCTGATTCATCTTTGACCGTTCTTCGTCAAGTGCTTCTAGGTCAGCCAGCTCGTCTACCTATCTGAGTAAAAGGGTTCCATTCCACTACTCTTTCGAAGCGTAAATCCACTTCCACTTATTTCTTCTTATGATATGTGTTCATGTCCTGTTCTAATGAATCTCTTCATTAGAAATGCAATTTGGTCAGAAATCTTCAAGATGTGGCGCAGACATCTAGGAGCAGTGATGACTTTCTAAAATCTGCACCCGTAAAGAAACACGGATTCAAAATTGGAATAAAACAGTCGTAGCTTAGTCTCTTAGCTTATAGAGTTGTTTCTCCATATTTTGTATAGCCTACCAAACGCAACCTTGGTTTCTCGATTCGGCTGTCAATGTCTACTTGGATAGATGAGGAAGTTCCATGGCTGATCCTTTCTGTTCTTACCATTTTACCATTTAGGTGCTTGGCGTATGATTGCAGAGTCCTCTAAATTCTTCCATTTCAGGAACAGGAACAATATTGGTGAAAGTATACAGCCCTGCGTAACACCACTTTGGATTCTAAACTTCTCTGACAACCTGAACGAACAGCAAATGCAGTGGTGATCGATATTAAACGCACTCTGTTCCATTATGATCCGCAAGGTGTTTATGCGGCCCACACAGGACTTTCCAGTTCAAAATCCTACTTGTTAGGCGATGAGTATGCCTCCGAGTTGAAGTCTTATAAATAAAAATAATCTTTTGCAGCAGACAAATTGCTTAATGAATTTACCGCCGTGCATTGTTACAAAGATAACCGAAAGAACAAAAACGACAAAAAAAAAAAAAAAAAAACTTAATGTCCTTAAAATTTTACAAAAGCATACAAAATAAAGCCACTGATACTTTTGTCAAAATAATATATACTCTTATACCTAAGTAAAAGATTTACATGAAATGGTTTCGTTGTTTCATTGTTTATGTTTATCAGGATGTACAATTAAAATGAAACATAGGTACCTCTATATACCTGCTTCTATTGTTCTTCCGTCTGTTTTATTTTTTTAAAGTTAAGTCTGCCTTCATAAAATATGAACACTACATACTAGGTAACATCAAAAAGCAAAAAGGTCCGTCCAAACCGAACCAAACCGAACCGAACCAAAAGCCCTCAAACACACAAAACACATTTTGACTGCTAACATAAAACGGACAGCAGTAAACAAAACACACGCACGCCGCACATACACAAAATTACATTCAACTAAACAACAATAGGAAAAAGCTTTAACTTTTACCATAGGTTATGCAATTAATTGTGTCCTTTTACAATTTATATACATACGTAATGTATGTTATATAAAAGGTTCTCTTCTCCGCGCTTTTTAGGGATTTTATCTTTGTCTATCGGCTTGGGTATTATAATAGAAGTAAAAGTCCAGCCGTATCTCTTTCTATGCTCACACTCTTATTATATAAAATTTAATCTTTGCACTCAAGGCCGGACTTAGCAGTTTTAGTTTTAAATTAATATTTTTATTAAAGGGCTATATCTTTTAAACAATAGCGTTAAGCGAAAAAAGTTCTTAGACATATTTTGTAGGAAATTTAATTTTCTACAAGTTTGTAATATGACTTTTTTATCTGAGATCAAAAATGAGCTGGTTATAAGCGAAAATCAAATGACCACCAAAACAAAATGGCGGCCAAATGAAATTACTTGGGTGCAATTGTATGGTTTTATCCTCGTTCAACAAGAAACAAATGTTTTAACTTAATATTTTAGTAGTTTTAAAAAATCTGTTTCTATATTTTTTGAAAAATCGAAAACAATTTTTTTGAAAATTGACATTTTCGAATATTCAGTAAAACAAACAATTGAAATTAAATAGGCCCACTGTAGGATAATGAATAATCAAAAAAGTTTTTTTTGTTTTTGAGGACGAACTCTTGTTTCTGACAAAAACTTTTTTTCACAATTTGTTTTTGACAAAATTTATTTTGAAACAGAGATCATTTAAAGCTCCTTGGTCCAATAAACGTTTGGTAAGATTAAAAAATGTAAAAAACAAAGCTTTTAAAAAATTCAGAAAATCAAATTCTGAAGCTGACAGAAAGCTTTTCTGCCAGTTTCGAAAGGAATATGATTTTCTGAATAAATACATGCACCAACAATATGTACTGAATATCCAAACCAGCATTTCTTGTGATCCTAAAGCTTTTTGGACATTTTTAAATGGTAAAAAACGATCTATTGCTTTTCAAGAAAATATGGAGTTTAATGGTCAAACATCAAACGATTTACAAGGTTCTTGTGAACTTTTTTCTCAATTTTTTAAGTCGGTTTATGTTGACCATTCCTCAGTTAATTTTTTTCAAACAGAATGCCATTCCAATAGTAATGCTAGTATTTGAACAATTAATCTTTTTGAATCCGATGTCCTAAATGGTATATCAAAATTAAAATCCAGCTTGAATCCTGGTCCGGATGGAATACCATCATTTGTTTTAAAACAATGTCAATTTTCATTAGTTTTACCGCTTCTGATCATTTTTAATAAATCCCTTTCTACTGGACTATTTCTGAATCAATGGAAGTTTTCATACGTAAGTCCTATTTACAAATCAGGCGCAAAAAATTTAGTAGTTAATTATCGTGCAATTTCTAAAATCTCTGCAATCCCTAAATTATTTGAGCTAATAGTAAAAGATCATTTGTTTTTTAATATTAAGGAACGTATTTGTATTGAGCAGCATGGATTTATGCCGGGTAGATCAACTTCAACAAATCTCATGCTTTATTTTAGATATGTCACTGATTCCTTTGAAGCTGGCTATCAGGTTGATACTATTTATACTGATTTTGTCAAAGCTTTTGACTCAATTTGTCATAAAATTCTTAAATCTAAACTAAAAGATTTTGGGATTAATGGGTCGCTTTTAGAATGGATATCTAGCTACCTTAATGATAGAACACAATGTGTGAAATTGGGAATTTTCGTCTCAAGTAAAATTAAAGTTTCATCTGGAGTTCCTCAAGGAAGTCACCTTGGACCACTCCTTTTTAACATCTTTGTTAATGAAATACCATTTCTTCTAAAAAATTCTTTGTGTTTAATGTATGCTGATGATCTCAAAATATATCTTTGCATAAAAAATAGAATCGATCATCAAAATCTTCAAAATGATTTAAATAATTTATCCGTTTGGTGTGAAAAAAATGTTCTTCCTTTGAATATACATAAATGTAACGTCTTTACAGCGCATCGTACTTTAGTTCCAATAATACACAACTACCAAATTTTCAACCAGATTCTTGATCGCAAATCTGAGATTCGTGATCTTGGAGTCATTTTTGATCCAAAGTTGTTGTTTTCGTTACATGTTGACTATATTATAGCCAGGGCTAATTCAATGCTTGGTTTCGTTAAGCGAAACTGCAATGAGTTCTCTAACCCTTATGCTTTAAAATCAGTTTACATGTCTTTAGTTCGTCCAATCCTTGAGTATTGTTCAATTGTGTGGTCTCCTTCTACTTCCATTAGGATAGCACGTATTGAAAGAGTGCAGAAAGCGTTTACTAGATTTGTAGTTAGGCAGCTGAAATGGAAAATTGATACTCCATCATATGCATCTAGGTGTGCCTTAATTGGACTTGATTCCTTAGAAAAAAGACGGTCTATTCAGTGTTTGTTGTTTGTGCATGATGTATTTTCATATCGTATAAAGTGTCCACCAATTTTGAATTACTTTGGAATCTATATTCCGGAGAGAGAATTGCGTCTACGTCATTTTCTTAATAATCCTAAACATAGATACAATTATGGTTGCAATGAATCCTTTTCTAGGTGTATAAATCTTTTCAATTCTTTATGTAATGAACTTGATCTCTCAATAAACAGACTAGAATTTAAAATTAATTTACAAAATATTGTACATTAGCTCTGATTTTAGTACTTTTTAAATATACTTATTTATGCATGTTTATATACTTATATTTATTTTATGATTTAATTATAATTGAATTGTTAGTAGTCTGTAAGATTTAATATCCGTAGATGAATAAATAAATAAATAAATAAATAAATAGATTAGTTTTTCCAAAACGTTTTTGGGCATTCGGCACAATGGATTTTCTTAAAAATATTGAATTAAATTTCTGTTCAAAAAAATCCTTGGAACTATTTACCTACTACATAATATGTACATATATTTTTTTCGGTATTTAAAAAAAAAAAAAAAAAAAACAACACAACTGAGTTGCCAAGCAGAGGTGCCATGTTTTTGTCGAGTCCTAAGAAATTTTCAAAAAAAAAAAAAAACATAAAAATAAGATAAAGCTTAAAAGTTAATGCAAAACAGCCACCGGGGGCCATAGCTATGCGTAATCCGGCAATGATCATGTTCGTAGTTTTCCCCACCACCGAGAGGATGAGGTACAAAATACCTTTTGAATTCATTCGTGTATTCATATGTGGATTTCCCACAGCAATTAAAAGCACCAAACCCGACCCGCCTACGCAGTAATAGCATACAAATATCCTGGTCCTATACAAGGTACCTATTTACTCTATTGTGTCTCTCTTCCATACCTATACCTAGGTTTATATATTTTCTTCAACAAAAAAAGGACGAAATTAGATTCCTTGGTGTGGGCGACAACGTCGACGACGAACAACACAAACCCAACAAACGACTCGATTGCAGAAGAGCGTATTATACGGGTGCATGGAACTGAAAATGAATGTTATTACACTTGGCTAAACAAAAAAGGACTTTTTGTCAAAAGGACCTCGCCATTTCACATACACACTTTTATAGAAGGTGGTGGGGTGGATATAACTAAAGAAGGAAATAAAATAAGAGGTCGTGAAGAGGCAAAAAGATGGATAAACAAAAAAAAAAAAGCTGGTAATTTACTTTTAATCCTTGAAGACAAATCGACAATATGCGGTCGTATATTTTTACCAAAGAGACCGACCGACCGACCCGTTGCAGACTATTTTGTGTGTGTTTTTTTTTTGGTTCTATCCCATTTAGGGTTTAACTTAAAAGTAAGGTTATTTACCGTTGCCGCATCGTTTGACCAGCAGAATCCTCTGGGAATCCCATTAAAACAAAAAGCTAAAATATAAAACACACGCACGAGTAATTGTCACAAAAAAAAATAAAACGTTGATATTTACCTACAAAACTTTCAAACAAATGCGAAAACAATAGAAGATTACAAGTGTAATGTTCTGCTGTTTTTTTTTGTACCATCAATGGTATGTTAAGTACCTTTAAAAAAAAAAACTTTGTTGAATGCTGATAGTTGGCTTTTAAGCTATTGGAAGTAAATTTTTTAATACTCTCAAATAATTGTTGAGAAAATTGATGCGAAAAGTTTTTCTATGTGAAACGAACAAGGATGTATAGGAAACCTTACCATTCATTTTTTTTGTTAAAATTTTGATTTTATTTTTGTCTGATGATTTTTGGAAATTCATGATAAAAAAAAAGAATTGATTATTCTGACTTTTCTGTTTTTGATAACGAAGTTGTTTTTGATATTTTCAGATATCTTTGAAAGTGAATCTACGAACTAGCTTCCACTACTACTAGTTCATTTTCTTTTTGGGACTTAGATCATTTTGTATAGGGAATTTTTCCCGAAATTAATGGGTCTTAGTTCATAATATTTATACCAAATCAAAAATTTTATTGGGAACTAGTTCAATCGGGAGTTAGTTCAATTGAGAGTTAGTTCAATTGAGAGTTAGTTCAAAGGGCCTCGAAAGTAACTATACATATAAGCTTCAGCTTTGGTTGAACTCACTAATTTCGGCCGCGCACGGAATTTGCTATTAACATACACTAGAAACTTAAGCCAGATTAAAGTTTCTACTAACTTTTCGGATTTTAAACATGAAACGTCCTGGATCGTAGATAGGTTCATGTAGACCTGGCACACTTAGTCAGAAAGTTTTCAGTATAAAGAATCATCTGAATCAAGACACAGCACCGTCATGTGGTTCCATGAAATTATAATATTTCAATGAATATTATATATTTCATCAACTTCTTGAACAACAAATAAGAAAATTACGTATACGCCACAGTGTACCGCTGTTTTATCTACTATCATTACTATTTTACTAACGGAGTTGCTTTAAAAATTTCAGAATACTGACGATGGTATAAGATTTAATAAAACAGAGAAGAAAAATTATAATTTTTTAAAATATAATATTTGAAGATTAAACATTGTTAAACAAATGTCTTCTTGCTTCAACAAATTTTTTTACCAAATACATAACGGCACAAATATCCATAAAACCATGGTCGTATTTAAGTTCGTATTTGGACGTGAAAATTAAATATTTTCGTTCACTTTTCTAGCAGAAGTTAACCAAAGTAACGAAAAGAAAGTGAAGTCAATAAGAGATACTGAAGTGAATTATATGTGGATTCACTTGAGTGTGAAACCTAAAAATAGAAGGAGACGAGACTTTTGAGAAAACGACTTCCGATTTATGTTCTAAAAAACCAATTTTTAAAAATTTTCTGTATTGGAAACACTACCGAGTTTCTCGATTCAAAATTGACAATTTCGTCTCAGTCTTGTATCAGTTGTGTCTCGGCTCAGTCTCGTCTCGGGTGTCTAGGAGTCTGTCTCATCTCGATCTTCTGGAGAAAAACGAGACTGGTCTCGGTCTTGTCAACCAACCTAATGTAAAAAGAATGAACGAACCTGCTTAAGTGCCAATTGAGTGACGGCAGAATACGTTATTTTATCAAAGCTGATTTTTTTCTATGAATCGGTGAAGAAATGGTCATTACGAATGTTGAATCCAAGGGCTTTTCAAAGATAACTGAGCATAAAAATCAAATCTAAATTTTTGATATGTTTTAGCCAATGGTGTGTCTGTTTGACACTTGATAGACATCGGACACATTTGGAATTGGGTGTTTTGGCTGGCAGACAACCTAAAACTGCCAACTGCCTGCTACGAACTCTAGTCCACATGATGTTCCTAACTTTGAAATGCTTATTTTTAATTATCATTTTTAGACTTTTCTGCTTAAAATTGTGGAGCTCTATTTTCAAAAAAAAAAAAAAAAAAAGAAACAAGAAGATTTAACTTCTGTAAAGAAATTTGCTTTGGAAATGACTTTTGCCGAACAAATTGAACAAAGGTTCCACTATGCCTCCAAAACTGGGAACAAGACGAGACTATTGCAGTCTCGCCTCGGTGTTGTCAAAATATAAAAAAATCTTTTCAACAAACAATTTCAATAGAGTCAGTCTGAAGTTAAAATTATAATATTCTATGGTAGCGATGCTTTAAAAACGTAGTTTTCCGATGAACCATAAAATACATACTCATCTCGGTTTGTATTTATTTTTTCTAAGATTTTTTGAGGTTATGTAAAAAAAATACCAAAATATTAGGTGTAGATCTTTTATTTTTTATATAATATATAACTTTTTCGCAATCCAATCCACCTTTTCTTTCATAATCTGGTCACCCTAAAATAACTTTCGAATTGTTATTTCTACCAGTCTATTGTGAGAGTATTAAAAAACCGTTAAATGGTTTGATTTTCATTACAAATCTTCACCGTTAAAAAATACATCTCTTAGCTTGCCGCCGCCGCCAATCATTTCCGGCCGCTGAAAACTTTTATTCTGATGTTCTTTTAATGCTGCTGAAAAACTCCGATGGCGAGTACTTCACTTTGCTATTATTTGGTCCTTCCTTCAAAACAAAAAAAAAAAAAACATTGGCAATCAATACGATGAGTAAGCACAATATTGTCCTTATCAAAAGTAATATTGTCTATTTTCCTCTGCCACAAATAGGTATATCTCGTAGACGAGGGTTTCTACTATATAATAGAGTAAGAGTGTGGACAAAAGACATTTAAAATTTTTCGTTCGATTTCATTTTAAGTATTCGACAATCGACAAACTGGAAATGGGAGTCCTTAAATTTATATATCCCTCTTGTACCAAAATAATAAGAGGACGACAATCTGATTGTTAAGTTATTTGTTAGAACAGAGGGCGAGCCAGAATGTCCTTATGCCAGTTTATTGATGATCTCTTCGTACTTTTGGGTAGGTATAGAGATAGAGAAGAGGATGTTTTAAGAAGTCCTGTTGGAGATCATTAAGTTCTTGGATATATGTGTGTACGATAAGCATACAAAAACAAAACAGTTATGAAAAGTTTTCTCATTGTGCTTGCAGAAAGGATAAATGAGGAAATAAAATTTGTTTGTCATAGCAATCTACCTAAATAGCTGATGGCGGCGGTGACCATGTTTTTGGCGACTACTACTTTTGTTTGTATATAGAATTTACATTATTTATGATTATTTGGTCTGAGCTTATCATTTAATTAGAAAATTAAAAATTGAACAAGGAAATAGTGTGATTGCAAGAAGTTAGCGAAACAATATTGTATTTGAAGTATGTATTTCATACAAGCACAATAACTCCATAAATAGACTATCCTTTATGACGCCCATTTCGCATTCGGACTAGACCGCAAGAAGACTTCATTTTGGAAGTCCCAAATCCTACAGAGAATTATTTAGCAGCTCTAAATCGCATGCTCTTGGAGGCCAATTCATGGGTCCGATATGCATCCTCGCCTCCTTCAACAAGTCTCTCCAGCTATCCCGGTCTCGAGCCGACGCCATCCAGTTGCGCACCCCAAGGCTTCAGGCGTCCTGGTCTACGCCATCTCTCTAACGCAAGCATGGTCTACCACGCTGCCGTCTACCATGGAATGTACCACAAAAGACTTTCCGAACCGGTTCCTCGTCGCTCATGCGAAACTATGCGGTTACCTTAATTTTATGTGACATGTTGCGGGTCTTGTCGGAACCACAGCTCTTACACAACATGGTGTCCGCTAAACAAAATTCGCTTATGAAGATCGGAACCGGGATAAATTTGCAGAATATTGAAGCTTTGTTCATATTTCAGTCTTTTTATGTTAAAATGTTCAAGCAAACTAAACCCCAATCACTTAACAGTTGTTAAAATGGCCGCCAGTTAAAAAAGTGTTGCCAACTTAAAGTTTTATATCTGTGAAAAAAAAACACCCTTACCAACAATAAAATCAAATCTGCCATAATCTCATGCGAAGTCTTGTGAGTCACCCTACGATTGTGCGATTATAATTCAATTGGAACTGACTGTTAGCCCTAAAGCTATTTCTAGAATTATTATCATCAGCAAAAGATCTTGCACTCTGCAATAATATCACATACCAAGGTGTAACGTCCATTTCTCACATGCGTGTCGTAATTTACTCACCTCACGAGCTTCACCATATAGTATAATTTTTTTTCTTCAGTATATTATGTGTATTGACCAAGACCATTCCTAGAGGCATAGCACCAACAGCAGCAGCAGCAACTATAAATCCACTTAACAACTTCTCACAGGAATTGACAATTATGACAATCGACGATGGTTGCCCTAAGTCGTTCTGTGGCTATCCTACCAAACGATCCATTGGATATTGTATGTACGAGTATATACAGAAAGAGTCCAAAATGGATGGATGTCAATTGGCTTAGGCAATACGCCTAATCCAAATCCGCAAAAAGGCCTCTTCCATCGTAACGGCTAGAAGCTAGATGGACGTATTTCAGCAGAATAGACACAAATTCCGAATGTGTATTTTTTTTTTTTTTTTTTTTTTAGATTATGTGAAAAGGAGTTAAAATTACTGCAATTACTTCCATAGAATTAGCTTCAAGCGGTTGAGTTAATTTCTTTGATAGGACTTGAAGGCGACATGAAAGATCGATCGACTTAAAGGATTTTTTTTTTGTGGAATGGATAGTAGGTTTGCCAATAACGTATGTATCGGTGAGTAGGTAGTTACAATAGGTACAAGGGAATAGAAAAAAATTATCTAACTCATCCCGTTGTGAAAATACCGAAACCCAAGTTTGCTATTTAAATCGAGATGGTGCTTTCCCAATTTCATTTTAACGAGGTTGTTATTTACACCAGTTTCTTTTTTTTTCTTATAACTTATGCCGAAGTTGCCAAAAATGTCCCTTGAAATAGTTACTAACCCAAAATTATTCACCTAATCAATTACTGGTCACTAAAAATGTGGCTTCTCTAACTTCATGCTCATACCACATCCCTGGGTAAGGCTAACCAACAAAAAAAAATCTTCATTTCTCCTAATATGGCTTTAAGTCCTAACATTTTATTGTTAATTAAACCAAACCAATCACCAACACAATTCCAAAGGTATTGATGGCCTTAATTGTTGCCATCTCGATCCAGTGCCAAATTCCGTCATGTTTTACTAATTGTTGAAGAATTCTTAAGTTTCTTCCGATGATCCGACGATCCTAAAACAACCAAACGAAACGAATTTCAGACAAAATACACACATTTAAGAATTTCAACAATTTCAAAATACCTATAGAGCCCAAGAGTTGGTATCATACCGAAAACATTGCAAATACTTTCATGGGACAGATATTGACCACAATGGCAAATAAAAGAAAAAACATCATGTGTATGGATGGGTATACCAAAAAAACGGTCATTAACACCTCGAACCGGTCGGTCTTTTTGACTTCATTCCATTGATTTCCACACTGCACAAGCATAAGCTGTTTTGCAAAAGATCTTCCTTTCTTCTTCAACTACGTTTGCTTCGTTTCCATCCCGCTTGTAGCAATTATTGACAATTGTTGTTGCTCACAATACTGACCTCTTAACGCATCATTGATATGGTGACTTTGCAAGTTTGCAACACTCCTCTTTTGTTTTTTTTTTCCAAAAGACGTCCCAACTTCACGTTTAACTTGCCAAATAAGTGGTAGTGGTTCAGTAATGTTCAGAGACTGTCTGGGTCTCTGATGCGCGCACATTACACCACAATGATTACGTTTTGATTCTTTACGATGGGTGCTCAGCTCCAATGTGCATACGCAGAAGATTGCCAAAGCGAAAAACCGAAAGGTTGAAGCTTCGACTGTTTTTTTTTTTTTTATGTTATTGAGTTGTGGTCAAGCAAGATAACTTTGACCAACATCGTTGTATTTTTGTATGATGTAATAAATCTTGAACTTGACTTTGGAAGTAGGTTAAGTTGACATTGGATGAAGGCTTTAAGCAGTTTAGTTTTATAAGAGAAAGGAGTTACAGAAATTCTTCAGACAGCTTTTGGTAATACAAATTGACAATTTAATTGTTATTTTATCATTGAATCCTAAAGTAAGTACTAGTCTATCATTCTAATCAGTATAATACTCAGTAATTCACATCGACAGATATGCGAATGAAGATTGTGTGAAAATATGGAGACTCTCTGCAATAATCTTTGCCACAGAAAGCGAAAGAAGGTTCATTGCTAGGAACTGCAACAAGACACTACCAACGCTTTTAAAAGTTGGTAAATGTTCCACTTTTATAATATAGAAGAAGGAATAAAAGAAGAAGTGTGCCCAACTTCAATATTGCCCCAAAGCAAAGAAAAAATTCTCAGGACACTCGTTCACCATAATTCATGAACAACGCTCAAAGCCAACTCTTCGTGGATGACGTACAAAGAACAGTGAAGAAGCCGCCTACATCACAGTTGAAGAGTGCTGCGGTGAAAAGAACCATAGCGATTGGGCCAGACGAGATATCGTTTAAGTATGGCGACATGTACTACTATAGTCTGTCAAAGCTCTTCAAATCCAGAAATCTACAGGACCATTGACCTGCCAGTACTCACGTATGGATCCGAGACATGGGTGTGGGTGCTCAGCAAAAGACACTCGGACCTCTTACCCGCGTTCGAAAGAAAAGTCTTTAGGAGAATTGTTGGCCCTAATGTGAGGAAGGACGATTCCGGAGACGGTACAATCATGAATTGTACGCAATGTATCTTGAAGCAGACATAGTGACAAAAATTAAGCTCGGTAGACTCCGGTGGGCAGGGCACCTAGCTCGCATGAGTAAAGAGGAACCAACTCGGAAAGTCCTTTGTGGTACATTCTATGGTAGACCATGCTTCCGCTGGAGAGATGGCATAGAGCAGGACGCCTGAAGCCATGGGGTACGCAACTGGATGTCGTCGGCTCGAGACTGGGATAGGTGGAGAGACTTCTTGAAAAAGGCCAGGACCGGAAACCGGTTGTCGAGCCGATGATGATGACGATGGCCACATGTAAGTGCTGGATTAAGAACTGAAACGTAGAGCTTTCTTTTCAGCTTAGTAGCATTTTTCGATCACTGAAGATGGCATAGTTTACCCACCACTACCCTACGCTTGTTCGATGTTTGATGAGTTCATCACGAGATCCTATGATATCGATAACAAATTGATGATATTCAAACTTTTTCGCACATGGGCAGCACTGTTAAGATATCCAGAATAGGCCTAGTGTCATTCAGAAAATGGGAAGCGTAAGTATCCATTCATTCATCAACAGGATCAACAATTAATAACTGATTCATTTTGGGGTTGGTCACCTTATCCTCCAGTAGAAAGTCAAGTAACGTAATAAAGAGCATAGGACTCAAGGCGCTCCCCTGGTGCACACCTACTTTAATTGGGCACTCTTCGGTGATTCGTGTCCGTTATCATCCGCACTTAGACTTCCGGAGCTTCTCGTTGCTTATGTGCAGGCCATATTAGATCTTGTGGTTTTATCGAATGCTTTTGCGAAATCAACCAATACAACATGCATTGTTGATTTACCCAAGCAAACCTGCGCTGGCCTTTAGACAGCCATATTATTTTTCTAAGGCGGCCAAAACTCGCTCAACGATCTTCAGCTAGATTTAACGGTAGATGTCGCAATTTCGTGTATCACCCTTCCCAATCTTAATTTTAGAATTCTGAACCTTTTTTGTCAACAAACAATCAAATGCAAGAGGTAAAGGTTTGAAAAAAAAATTCTTCCACTAGGCATTAGAAGAAATTTTTAAAATTCGGCTCTAAACCGAAATGCTTACAAAAGCAGGTAGATATAATTCACTTGAACAAGTGCATTTCAACCTCACATACAAGTTGACCATCAAAACACCGCTAAAGGATAATTTCAAGGTCTATGCGCGATGGAAGCAAGTTAGTGGCATCTTGCATGAACGTCAGGCCCGCATGCATGCATGCAATCTGCATATCAATGAACGCGTTTTATTATATTCGCATGTTCTTAGAAAAGTTGGTATTTTACTATTCTGCAACGCGCATAATATTGGATCCTCCTTCTCCCTCTCTCTCTCTCTCAATTGAAATGCCAAGCATCTTTTTACCTACCGCTATCGCTATACCAGCTACTAGCTATAGTCTTATGAATATTAAAGAGCTCGATCAATTGCCTCTGTTAGGCCACTTAAGCTACTTGTTTTGTTTTTTTTTTTTTAGTGAGAAATTCTTCAACAATATATAGGAACACCGCCATCGCCACCTGAACTTCTGAACATTGTCATGATAGTTTTTGTTCGTTTGGGTCGTCTCTGTTCCGTGGTTTGTTTATTGGTTGTTTTTTTTTTCTTTTTTTCTTCAAAAGTATCGTCTTCAGTTTTGGATCGTTTGCATGCCAAAACGTTCCGACTGGCGCTAGGCTTCCGATCTTCGTGGTAAAAAATGAAAAAAAAAAAAATCAACTGCCAATAGCAATTGCACTTACAAACCCAAGATGGGGTAATTACTTACCGCCTGTGTGCGCACTTTTTCTCTGAACATCATCATTCTCTTTTTTTCTTCTTATTTTCTGTACAATTTTGCTATTTATTTTACATTGTGACACCGCTTGGCGGTGCTGCCATAAATTATCGACTTGGCGCGACAATTGCATGCAGGCTGGAAAGAAGACGAGATGAATTATGAATAGTCTGCAATGGACATTCTTTTTCTTTGTAATCCAAGAGCCCGTGACACAATTTAGACAATTATCATAAACAAGTTACTTTTTGTTTGCTACAGTTATTAAAGAAACCTTTCACATCCACTTTAAATACCTCATACCATTTTGATAAATTCGACCCTTAAAATGTTACCGAATTATAATTTGCTTAAAAGAACGGGTGGACAACCGGGGTCCGGTCCTGGCCTCCTTCCACAAGTCCTTCCACCTATCCCGGTCTCGAGTCGACGCCATCCAGTTGCTCTACCCAAGGCGTCGGGTGTCCCGGTCTACGCCATTTATCCAGCGCAAGCATGGTCTACCACGCTGCCGTCTATTACAAAGGACTTTCCCTGCCGGTTCCTCTTCGCTCATGCGAGCTAGGTGCCCTGCCCACCGGAGTCTACCTAGCTTAATTTTTGTCACTATGGCTGCTTCAAGGAAGATTGCGTACAATTCATGATTGTACCGTCTCCGGAATCGGAATCACTCCTTGTATGGATTCGCAAGAATGGCCGATGGACTTACGAACAAAACTAACACTGGGGCTTTTATTGCCTCACTTTAAGGGTCTTGGCAGGTCAACCAGCTTTCCATGATTGAGGCCAACTAAATGCAGGTGTCGTCAATGGTGGTAGGGGGGTAGGGAGAGAAGAGATTCTACATGACTTGAAGCAGCCAAACCTTTGCATATGAAAAACATAGTACTATGATGGTGGAAGTCGAATGGGGCGACATCTAAAAAGTGAGGGCAACCCTTCCTCAATTTTTTGCGGAGAGCTTGTGGCGGCTTTATTTAATATTTATTCATATTTTTTGGTTGCAATAATCCAAATAATAGTCTCCTCTTGTTTCTACTACCAATTTCCAATGCTTAAAGACTCCCCAAATCAAATTCTACACCCAAAATTTTGTAGCGCCACCACAAGGGTCGCGGCAACATTAAAAAATACTTGCCATGATAGTACTATGTTTTTCATATACAAAGGCCAAACATTTTCTGTTGTAAATTAAAGAAATGATTAATTAATTTCAAGGATTACAAGGATTTATTCAAATTAAATTAATTCTATAAAGTACAGAAAAATAAGGTAAGCTAGGTTAAGAGGTTAGACAAAGAGTGACAGTATCAAAAGTCAAAAAAAGAACAGTAGCAGTGTTGCCAACTAATTATGCTGTGAACTAGACTGGAACTTTTAATGAAGATGTTACATCGTTTTCAAAAAAAAAAAATAAATATTGAAGATACCAATTTTCTTCAATTTTTTTTTCTTGCACTATTAATATATTCGTCCGTAATTTCCGTAAATTTGCAAATCAAGGAAGTTTTCAAAAACTAAAAATAAAAAGAGGCTGGGTGCGACCCACACTGATAACTTCCCATTTGTGATCTTGAAAACTTTACCACTTTTTAATTTATTTTTTTTTTTATATTTTTTTTATATTTTTTTGCCAAAAACTGTCAATTAGATATTTGTCAAAATTTAACCTTTCATAAAAAATTGTACTATGTATAAAATAAAATATTTTAGAAGGCACAATCGTTGTTCGTTCTCAGGATATTCGAGCTGAAATACAATTGTAACTACTTTTCTTTAGAATTTTTAACAGTTTTTGATTTTTTGTTAAAAAACTGCCCATTCATCGAAATTTTATCAGTTGCTAACAATTATGTTATGTAGAAAATAAAACAAACAAGAAGTCAATATCGTTACCCGTTTTTGAGAAATTTGAGTCGAAAGACAATATATACCAATTTTTGGTAGAATTTATTGTAGTTTTTAATTTTTTGTAAAAAAACTACTGTCCATTGAAGTTTTTTGAAATTTTCACCAGTAGTCAAAAACAACATTTTTCGTAAAATAAAATTATTTTAAACTTAATATCGTTTTTCCATCTAAGGATATTCGAGTTATAAATTTTTTTTTTTAGTTTTTTTGATTTTAAAAAATAACGGTATATTGATTTTTTTCCAAATTCATATCAAATTTGTATGACGTCATAATGTGTTGAATAAAATTTATTTCAAGTCAATAGAATTATTTGTTCGTGAGATATTTGAGCCCAACCAAAATTTTCACTTCTCTTTAAACTGCTATAGTAAAAAAACAAATGATTGAATATTAATAAACGCCCTTTCAGCTTCTTTCGAAGTTATTATTGTAAAACAAAATTTATTTCAAGTCGATATCTCTACTCGTTCTTGAGATATCGACGACGAAAAATGGTACCAGAACGCACGGACGTACGAACGTACGAACGTACGTACACACGCACACACAGACATCTCTCTAAAAATGATTGAAATAGGCTCTAGGGACCTTGAAACGTCGAGAAATGTCAAAAATTTCAATTTGACAAATCTGAGCGATTACAATAACTCCCTATGGGAAGTTAAAAATAAAAATTTATTCGATAATTTTTTTTTCAAATGTTTTAGAAGTATTTTTTAAGAATTTTGCTCTGGTTTTAGAAACTGCCCTTAAATTCTTTGTCCCACCAATATTTGCTGAGATAGGTGATCAAAAACCAAACGGGGTTTCTTCATTCAAATTTTGTTATTTGAACACAATGCGTATCTTCAATGTCTTATGAATCTTTAGATGGCTTTCGTTTTCGATACAAACATATTTTCTCAAAAAAAAAAAACATCTATTCAAAAAACACGCATAGGCTGGTATTCAGCGAGCGCTCTTAATTTTAACAGCTTCTAAACTCACAAAATCCGCCTTCATTAGGTCATAAAAATTTCCTTTTCATGTTTTAACGGGGGAGGATATTTTGACTTAACACGATTCTTAAGCTTTAGACCGATCGGAAAAAACCAGCCTTAGGATACACAAAGTGTGTAATTTGACATTATCAGATTTTAGGTTCAATTCAACCTAATTAGACCGGATGACGCTCTCACAAAAGCGTTTTCAACACAATCGACTTGAAAGTCATAATCTCGTTCTCAATATAAAAAAAAAAAAAAATAACTGCCATCCCACACTTAAATTGCAGATTGTATTATTTTGTAACAAACTTTTAACAGCACTTTTTTCGTTGGTAATAAAAATCATTCAATACTCATAAATGATGAACACTCCCGTAAGCTATTATAACATTGGAACGAATCGTGTATATAGATAGCAGTGGCGCGGCAGTGTTGCCCCTCTCAACACTATTGGACATTAAGCGAGGTGTGACCCTACACTACGGTGTCACATTTGATGGATTCCTATATACAATTGATGAATAAATACGACCTCTTTAGATAGCGATGTAAGAGTATCTATCTTTTTTTTGTAATTTTAGTTAACCTGGTAAATATCTAACTGAACCCTGCTGTGTTTCCAATGATTTGTTGTATTTTCGAAATAGCTTCGTTTTATAGACTCTAATAGTTTGCTTTACGTAATAAACGTCTTTCGGAATAATTTACGACTGTGTCTTGCCCTGATGCTCTTCTAGATTACTCTCGAACTCTACAAGTTTGGTTTTTTTGAATAAGGTTTTTCAAACTTAAATTTATTTTTATTGTCTACAAAAAAAAAAAAAAAAAATTCCTAATGAATTAGTAGCCTTGCATATTGATGCACTGCTGATGCAGTATAGTTTGCAGAGCAGCAAACGCATACAAGACAGCTGGTCGTTTCGTTAACAATCCGGAGCAGTTTTCTTCTCGTTTTTCATTGCGTGTTCAACATGAAAATTTCACTCGTCCAACTGAAACCATGGTTTTATACTGTTGTTGTTATTTTATTTTGAATAGTTGTAGCAACTCTGGTAGTTGGCCTGTTTGTTTGCGCGCCTGTTTTATGGCCCATCAAAACATTAAAATACTTAAGTTTCCAGCTTTAAAATATACTCGCTGCTGCTGCCGCCACCATCGTCATCTCTGCCGCGCCGCGCTGCGCCGTCATAGGCTGATGCGGCAAATGGTGTGGAGAACGTACCCCCTAGGGCCAATGATGACATCTTTTATGACCTAGCCCTTGAAGATTGAGTGACGGAACGGCTTTATAGTGAATCGAGGAAATGAGCTGGAATAATAAAAATAATAATTCCTTTTGATATGACGAGCTGACAACAATCCATCTTCTTGAAAAAAAAAACAACAACAACAAAACTGATCCAAGACGCACAATTCTTCATGTTGTTTTTGTATTTTTTTTTTAAGGTTTCTATAGAAGAAGATTTACGTTAGAAGAAGATTTAGTTACAGCTGCTTATTTATGTGCTTCTTCATTTCGTTCGTTATTTTGGTTCTAATTATATTTTTTCTTAACTGGAGTTACGATTGCAGTTTTATGATGCTCTCAAGAGTTCCATAAAAATATAAAAAAACCTATAGGTGAGTGATATAAAAGATCTAACTGTAGTAGATACCTGGCAAGCTTTGTAAAGAGCGTGTTTTTTTTTATTGGTTTTTAGTACTTTTGGTTGTAAAATAGGTTAAAAGAAAGCTTCAGGCGCGATAAAGGTTATACTAGAATCTATACTCACTCACACTTGATTTGCATTGCCCACGTACCTACTTAACAGCCTAGGGTTTATAAGAACTGACCGACAATGAAATCAATGATTGTTTTGTAAGATTTTTAAAAGTTGGGTCAGTTGTTGGTTTTATAATAGTTCTTCACTTTATGGTTGTGTGAAAAATGACAGCCATTGAAAATATTATAAATTTTCAAATTTATTACCTAAATTTTGAAAATCATAAAAATCAATTCCTTAAAAATGCATGCATATATGCTTAGGTGCATGCAGTAAAGTAATAATTTTGTCATAACCTCTTTAGTGCGAGATTTTAGTTTTACAGTTGAAATTCTATGGTGTCAGGGCCTGTTTATGCTGGCACTATTTGAAAGAGATACAAGAGAAGCTCTGTTCTAAAAAGACTTAACAGTAATAGCATTTTCTTGGTGTTTCCCGCCCGAAAAACGAAAGTCTTATAGGTACGCATTTACCTACTCACTAGAACCTAAGGTCCTCAAATCTGTTAGTCCTTTAGTTTCACGATCTTCCCCAATCGTGCTGATTCCTCTTCGACCATTCTTCGCCAAATACTTTTAGGTCGTCCTGCAATTCTGCCTGTCTGAGTAAAAGGGTTCCATTGCATCGATTAACTCGCAATGCACTCATCACCCTTTCGAAGCCACTTACGTCTTTATATGATAGAGTCAATGGGTTCCTCCCTTGTTCTCCCATGAAGTGCTCATTTAGGAAACGATTTGTCCAGAAAATCTTTAAGATGATGAGCAGACATCTAGAAGCAGCTATGACTTCCAAGTGCTGACCCCGTGAAGAAGCACGGATTTAACATTGCAATGGAACAGTCGTAGTCTGGTTTCTAAGCTTATAGAGTTGTTTTCCCATATTTTGAATAGAATGCCGAACGCAGCCTTTGCTTTCCCGATTCGGCTGTTAATGTCTACATGAAAAGATGAGGAAGATTCAAGGCTGATCCTTTCTGTTTTTACCATTTTACCATCCCCATAGTCGAGATGCTTGGCAGAGTCCACTGAATTCTTCCATTTCCATTCGACAAAGCTGCTTCCAGAACATCACTAGTCACTAGTTCCCAACAGGAAGAATATTGGTAAAAGTATACTGCCCTGCGTAACCCCACTTTGCATTTCAAACTCCTCTCCTCCATTACGAAGAACATGACATTTGGATTCATCGTATGTAGCCTTGAATAGCAAACAATTTATCTGGGATGTCCCTCCGCATAGGAAGTTAAACAAATTCTTTGTACTGACACTGAAGTCCATGAACAGCGGTTGAAGTATTAATCAATATTCACTTCGCACTGTGTTCGATAACGATCCGCAACGTGAAATCCATTGAAAAGTCCTGTTTTTTTTTGATGTCGAGTTTGTCTACAAGCTGTTCTTTTATTCGTTCCAGGACGATTCTTCCTATTACTTTGTTGTACACTTTCACTACGGAAAAATGTATAACCTCAAAGAATAAAGTATTCCCAGTAAAAAAGTACAACTAAAAGTTTTCTTTCAACACTTTCATTGAAAGCAACTATGAGCTAATTAACACAATTTGTAAAGAGAAAGTATGTATACACAGGACATAAATAGCTTTCAATCAAAACTCCTTTATGAGCTTTTTCATCATACAAGTAGAATCAACTCTACAGAGAATCTCTGCCAGCCTACATTCCTCACTAATGTATCTCAATAAATTTAACCAAAAAGCTACTCCTCCACTGCATGATTATGATCCAGCAGCGCGCATCATCACTTGACAATCGAATTTATTTCCCGGTCCATATGAAGAATATAATATAAGAATGGGAAACAAACGGAAGAGGAAGTGCAAAAGTCACCCAAGGGAGAGACACTGATGGAAGAACAAACAAACAACAAAAAAAAAAAATATTAGAGGTGGGTAGCACAGGGATGAAGAATAAAGTGTACAACTGAGTTGCATGTATCTGCTCTCTGGGCTTCAAATAAGTTAGGATAAACGTAACTGGCCGAAAAGGTCGTTAATAGGGTCTTAGGGTCTTAGGACACCCGAGAAAATCTTTCGCGCGCTGATGCCTCAATCCCAGAATCCCAAAACCCAAACTAAGTTAGACCACCAAGACCAAGTGTTGGTCTTAAATGTAAGATCTCGATCTTGTCTTGGCAACTTAGGGCAATGACCAAGAGCCAATAAATATTTTCTCTTTACTTCAAATTAAATTTCCGAAATGGAAATCCCGAATAATTTTTCGGATTTTGGGTTTGCAGATTCAGGGTTTCTGGGATCATGGGTTTTTGGGTTTTTGGGTCCTTAGGTTTTCCGGATCTTGGGATTTGATTGGAAAGTGAGATTTCGGGAGATCATCGGGATTTTAATGACTAAGTGAAGAAACTCCTTCAGAAAATGGACGAAAAACGTTTTAACATTATTTTTTTCTTATGAATCAATTACCAAGCCCTTATTCATATTCCTTACCTATCGCAGGGCAGGTAGGTATAAACCAAGAAGTAGAAAAGGATTCAACTTCCAATTAACTTCATCCTCCAGGTAGTCGTCATATAGTAGTATGTTTGACAAATTTATAACCATCACATGTGTCGCCTTGGCATGGACTCTACTCCTTTGATATGTTTTCTGTGAAAAGGGGTGGGGTGGAATTTCGGTCGCACATCCCCATCCCCCTCCAAAAAAAAAAATCTATGTGTGAATGGATCTTAGTATGTGCTACATTTGTCTCTTCTCATTCTATATGAACTGGATTATTGCCAGTTATAAATAATTTTTGACGCAAAGTGATGTGCGGGAGTGTGGCGTGAAGTGTTGTGCTACTCTATACTGGTGAAGATGAAAAGGATCTCATAAAAACAATTCCAATCCTTTCTGTGTTTATATTCCTCCCAGTCAGTACCTATAGTAGAAGTTTCGAATGTATATATAATATTTTGTGCTATAGTATAGAAGAGAGTGGTGATTTATAACGTTTTATTGCTGGCAATTTTCAACTTCAGGTAGCAATCTGTTTCTGTTCTAGGTTTTTTTTTTTCTATATCTCACCTTCTGCAGTTTTTTTTTTTTTGTTTCTTGTTCCAGAGAAAGGATGTTATTTTAGGTATCACATTTGTCTGCTACTGTTATAGGTGGTCATAAATTAACCCCAAACAAGGACCTGTCTATGTGCGTTTATTTAGGGATGACGTGTTTTTGTTTGACTTTTGCATTGAGTGTTGGTTTGACAGTATAAACCTCCATACCTCCTGGCTTTCTATTATCCTTTGGAAAAATCATAAAACTTCTCGTCAACAGTCTTAATATATATTCTTGGAAGGACATATCATTCTTGGCAGGCACGAAATAAAACATTCATTCAATTTCACAACACTGACTTGACTGACTGACTGACATGCATTTATTTGGAATTCGCGAATATTGTAATGGTGCGTTGCGTTCTGGTGTACGCCCATGGACAGGACATTGCACTGCGATATATAGTCCCAGTTTGCGTGACTGCATTCCCGTCATGCACATTTTGTTCTATAAAACTTAAAACTATACAAACATACCACCTCTCTTGGAAAAATCCTGATATTTCAGTTGGGCCACCGCCCGCCGCCGCCGCCGCTGCGGCCGGCGCACATAATAGTAATTTTCCCATTTATAGCAGTTTATACAGAGGCAATGGAAATAAAAGTCATAATTGACGAGACTGTTACAAGGATATATAAAATAATTGAAATGCTTTACAGTCTGATTCCCCAGGGAATTGTTATGTGCTTGGTGCATTTTTTAAACGCTGCGCTGGCTGGCTGGCTGGCTGCTCCTTGGGTTTTTGTGCTGTGTCTCTGCGAGTTTTTCCTGGCACTTGGCACTCGCAAGGGAATTCATGCGGCATGCGAACCGCTTGAGGATTTCTCTCTCTCATTCTCTCTCTCTTTCTTTCTCTAGCTTGGCATTAAGTTCAAAATCCATTGGATTTCTTATGCCCTTATGCTTTTTTAGCTGGATATAGTGGCTCCTTTTAGCCAAAAGCGAAATGGAAACAGAGAAAACCTCATAAAATTCGTTATATAATTCATTCATATTAAAGCAGATAGAAATACAACGGTAATGTTACCGCAAAGGATATCGCGTCCTAGGAATATCGAATTAAGTAATTGCATAATTATTGTTCTACCACCTGTTCTACCACCAACCGTATACCCATCTACCTACCTGCTGGGACTTTTGGTTTGGCTTAGGAGCAAAGGTACCAGGACGTTGATGGTGTAATTGTTTTGCTAGCCCTAGGTATAAAGCTTTTCGAGTTTATTTTTTTGTTTTTGTATTTATATTCCTTGGGTGAATAACACCACATTCAGGCACGGCTATAGTGAGTCCTTTTTGGCTGCAGTCCTATATATATTTTGTATAAAAGTTTTTGGTTAGGGTTTGGCTGAGGGGGGGAAGGTCTTTTATGTTGAAATTTTCTAATTGTTTCCGGGGAATAGAGTGACTTGGTTACGTTGTGTATATATAAAAGTATTTGAATTAGAGTTGAGTGTGTTGTGATGGCTTTCAATTTAGATGGACTAGTTTTATATGAAGGTACCTACATAGTAAGAAAAAAAGGACATTCAATCAGCGTGAATAAAAAATTTATAAGATATGATGGCAATGCAGTGGAATAGTTTTGAGTAAGTTTAATAAAAAGAAGGTCATGGGCGGTAGCGTTCTATATATTGCACACCAATGAAGATAGGTTGGGTAATTTCGAAAATTATAGGCTATCTATCCATTTAAAGATATAGAAAACGGAAGTTAACTGCATCTGTTACAGTTTATAATAAGAGGTTGATTTACTGCCAAGAATAAATGGTTTAAAATTATATAAAATGCCAAAGCTCGAGGTAAGAATATAACATGGCGCAGGTTAGGTCCTTATTTATTTAACTTCCTTACAAGAAGAAGAAGAAGAAGAAGAAGAAGAAGAAGAAGAAGAAGAAGAAGAAGAAGAAGAAGAAGAAGAAGAAGAAGAAGAAGAAGAAGAAGAAGAAGAAGAAGAAGAAGAAGAAGAAGAAGAAGAAGAAGAAGAAGAAGAAGAAGAAGAAGAAGAAGAAGAAGAAGAAGAAGAAGAAGAAGAAGAAGAAGAAGAAGAAGAAGAAGAAGAAGAAGAAGAAGAAGAAGAAGAAGAAGAAGAAGAAGAAGAAGAAGAAGAAGAAGAAGAAGAAGAAGAAGAAGAAGAAGAAGAAGAAGAAGAAGAAGAAGAAGAAGAAGAAGAAGAAGAAGAAGAAGAAGAAGAAGAAGAAGAAGAAGAAGAAGAAGAAGAAGAAGAAGAAGAAGAAGAAGAAGCTCCATCTCATAGGTAAACATGCTGCAAGGCTTGGCGTATTCTCAAACCCTTTCTCGAGGAGAAGAGGAAGAAACAATTCCAAATTCTCTGCTCTCTCACAGAGGCGTCAACTCCACTTGGGAGTTTAGGTATCCAAAATCCAAGTGATCTTTCACATAAGTATATACTTTCTCGCTCTCTCGATTGCTCCAATGGGCTTTCGCAATGAGAGCAATCTCCACATTCTCCAAGTGTCCTATCACAATATGTCAGCTGTTTTCCCGCCAGCCTCGTCAACCTCAGTTTAGGAACAAGAGACATGTTATGAATCTACCGCTACCGCTACGACTTTTAATTTATGTTTTGTTTTTTTAAATAAGCAACTTATCACACGCTCTGGACCACCTGCATGAGTATTTTATTTTCTTAGTCAAAACATCAACGTTCGTCATGTTTAAATCAACACTCACACAACCCTTGCGTGTTTCATAAATCATCTCTCCTTTTAAACCAAATTTTAAATCTAACCCATAACATTTTACTTGAACACCAACAACAACAAAAACAACAAACAAAAAATAAAATAAAACTTTCAACAAAAAAAAAAAAAATATAGCGTGCTGCGTGCAACCCAAGTGTCAGAATTTATTTTCCCTAATGTGACATTTTGTATTAAAAAACAAATCCCCCATTATCCAACAAAGAGATGAATACATTTCAGAGAGATCACACTTTGCTGGTTCTTTAATATACTTTACACACAGAACAAATAACAATTAAAAAAAAATGAAGATTTTGTCCCACAAATTATAACAAATCGCGTGCATCTGCAAACAATTAGAATCAACAAAACAATCTGTTCTTAAATATTTCATCAACATCATCTCATCTCACTGATTCCCATGTTCCCATCAGAGACCAGACCACAAAATTAGCTACACAGCCCTCATTCTTCGAAGTCGCACACGCCAGCCAGTCAGCCAGCCAGGGCCAGCCCAGGCCTTAACGAAGTTCCATTATGCTATGAAGCCTCGCCAATGTATTTCTTCCCAGCCTACATGCAACATCCGACCTCAACACAAATCTTAAGTGTGACCAATTTTTGCATTTCCTCTTCCAGCGTTGGCTCTTTTTTTTCACCACTGATTAATGTGAAATTAAATTAATCAAGTCTTTGTGGTCTTCGTATACAAAAGGCTTTAACATGCATTCTTTGCAGGTCTTGATGAGTAATGAGTCAGCGGTGACGGCAGCGTCGGCAGAGACCGATGACGACGACGGACGTGCGACCAGGCCCAATGGGTTGATCGGCGCGGATGGTGTGTTGGCTGTTGGTGTGGTGAATTCTTACAAATTTCTTGCAAATGTCAGAAATTAATAAAAGAAAAAAACGCTTTTGCGTAGGAAGATGCAAAAAAAAAAAAAAAAAAACATAAATAAACGGGAGGTGTTCAACAAGACTTTTAAAATCATGTTGGGAAATTTGGATGCCACTGAAAAAGGTAGCTCTGCTTCAGTGACCTAATGATGAATAAAAAAAAAAAAAATGTCCAACAACATTTTTGCCAGCAAATTGACAGCCAACGCTTATTTGATTAATTAATCGTTGTTGTTGCATGTTGCTTTTTTTTTGTTTTGTTTTGAGGATATAATAAATTTATGAGGTGATTTTTTTTTTGTTATAAAATATTTCATAATGCTAGTGGCAAAAACCAAATCTGGGCTAAATGGTCTTTAATGTCTCTTGGAAATATTGATGGGTTGTCACTTAGATAATGTATAGAGGTAGAGTTTGTTGCAAGCATTGTTTTTTTTTTTTGTATGATGTTGCTTAATTGACAGGAAAATTTGCATTATTTATATTATAGAATGATTTATTCGTGTGATGCTGATGATAGGAAAAAAAAAAGAACCCAAAAAGTGTTATCGAAGGTTTCTTTACAACATTTTTCTTTAAAATGAAAATATCAAATTTATATCGGTCATAAGCTGAAATCAAAATATCCTACTAGTTATCAAATCGTATACCTAGATGGCGTGGCCCACTCTTCTTTCAGCTTTCGGTCAGAGTTGAAAAGGAATGGAATACTATGGTATTGCTTTAAGGGAAGGCTTTAAGGTTATATCCCACGCGGATGATGATGTGGCACAGAACTGCTACAAACAGCTTTAAACAAGCTAGTTCACTGGGCTAATGGATGCGGTTTGAATATTAATCCCCACAAAACGGAACTTGTCCTCTTCACGAGGTAATACTAGATTCCAGGATTCAAACCCCGACACGACGATTAAAGATGTAACACTTACTCTATTATATAAAGCTCAATATCTAGGACTCATTTTTGATAAAAAAAATGACCTGGAAGCTCAATATCGAAGAAAGAGTAAAAAAAGCCAATGTGGCACTCTTTTCATGAAAGAAGGCCATTGGTGGCAAATGGGGTTTCTCTCCTAACATTGAACACTGGCTGTACACCGCGGTCATAAGACCAATACTTATGTACATACTTACATGGTGGACCGCACTGGACATAGAGACAAACTTGAGCAAGCTTATCAAAGTCCAAAGGTCAGCTAGTATGTATAGTCAACCCCTTTGGTCGCCCTCTATATACTATTAAATCTTACACCCCTAGACCTCTTTAGCCGACAAGTAGCGGCAAACTTAGCTACGCGTTTAAAGGCAACCTTACAGTGGACCAGTAACCATATTGGCCACACCATCATTTTAAACAATTTTGCTTAGACTATACCACACCTCAATTGGTGTTCGAAAATAATAATTTCTAGACCTCTGTTCCACCCAGAACTGCATGGGAGGACCGGAGCATCCTGGACAATGAATCTTTACACTTCTACACCGACGCGTCATGACTGTCCAAAAACCAACGAAGATTTAGGAAGTGGCATATTCTCGGAAATACTGATTCTTATGCTTTTTTTTCCCGCCTACCAGACCATTGTAGCGTCTTCCAAGCGGAAATTCTGGCGATTGAGGAAGTTCTTTCTTGATTCAGAGAAAACGTAATATCCTGCAAGGCTATTCGAATCTTCTCAGACAGCCAAGCCATACTGCCGTCCTAAGGAGAAAGGGCGTAAGTGCCAAAAATCAAAAATTGAGTTTGAGGCGTTTTTGGAAACGTTTAAGAGTGCCTTTTTTTTGTGTAAAAAAAAAAATTATGAATTCTAACTGTAAATGGCTCAAAATCACTTGTCAAAATGGGCACATATCCATTTTCTGATCTTTTCCTAAGCAAAAAAGGCACATAAGCCATTTGCTGAGTAAAAAGGGACCATATGCTAACATGAATCATTGCCTATGTGTCTTTTTTGCTTAGTATCTTAGAACTTCATTGGTTCATACGCCCTTTTACCCATAACACACTAGGATTCTAAAAAAAAATTATTTTATGTTTGTTAGGTTTTAGTTTTATACCCAGAATAAATATAATTTTGTTGTTAGAAAAGTTGAAAAATGTTTTTCAATTTATTTAATTCCGCTTCAAAAAAAAATTAAAGCAATTTTTTAGGTATCTTAACTATGCCAAAAAATCGCATCTCCATTTCTTATGTGTTTAATAAGGAAAAAGGGCGTAAATCCATTTTATCTTACAAATAACCAAAATAACTTAAATTCATTATTACCAAAAAATAACATTGTTTTTTTTATTAACAAATCATTTTTTTAAATTAAAAAAAAAATATTTAAAGGTGCGAAAACCAAAAACACTAAAATGCATTTATCTCAAAACTACAAAAATGGAGATACGGCCTTTTGGCTTATGACGGCAGCATAGGTCGGTTGTGCCAAAATTCGGATCACAAAGTTCTGTATTTCAAAATTCTCTAAATTCAAAATTCACGGAATTGGAAAAAAATAAATTTCTCTTTTGAAAACTCACTATTATGAAAATTTAATTTGATATTTTTTTTCTTGAATTGTGTATTAAAACGTATTTAGTAAATACCTTGCATTTTTTTAAAATATTTCGAAATTTATTTAAAAAAAAAATACAGCTTTGACGATTTATTATTTTTTTTTTATTTCATTTTTTTTAAATTTCAGTATTGAGTTCAAACTTCTTTTTTGGATTATTTTAGCGATCCAAATTATGTATTTCTCAATATCATCTGATTTTTAGTATTTGACTTTATATTGATACCTGCAAAATATCGTTCCGTCTGTCTGTACCTCAAACTTCAGCTTATAATACTGAAGCGGTTTTCTTCAATTTTTTCAACTTCAAAAACGTGTCTCACAATTTTTTGTAAGTTATTAAAATTATTTGCTCAAAAAATATTTTAGGAACAGTTTCTTATAAGGAACCGGATTTTTTAAAACATATTCTATTAAAGAAGTCCGGATATTTCAATTTCAATCCTTATATCATCTTCGTCACACTTAGTTATAGTATTATCCTTATGTATTAGACTTACTGCACTGCAATACCAATAATCTTGAAAAGGTCGCCACGCGCTTACTTGTCTCCAGTACACAACTTCCACTAAAATTATTTGTCTCAGTTGGGTTATAAAAATGTTCTGCATCCTTTGTCATTTATGTCTTTAGATCCTTTTTGCATTACTATCTATCTCTGGGCTCGTGGCAATTTGTTACGCTATCCCAAAGAAACATCCTCTTTTTTTTTTTTTTTTTTTGAAAACTAATCAAAAATCCGATTTTAGTTGGGAATTATATTTTTTCTTTTTTGTTCCGAGTCGAATCCTTTGTTCTTGAGTAAATTAGTTGACATAGGTACATAGTATTATAGTTTGGTAGTTTTTGTACAAAGGATAAAATGTTAGTTGTGTCCTTATACGTCTATACCTATCCTTTATACAACATGAAATCCAATTTGTCGCGTGGCAATTTTCTAGTTTGTCATTCTTCTTTTTCTTCTTCTTTGCTCTTCAGGACAATATATGCAGAAGATATTCTCTCAAAAGTGATAACCATTTTCATGGATCATAAAGATCGTATAAAACAAGGACGAAAAATTAAATAGCAAATAGTTCAGGGTGAGCATGTTCCTTCTATACGTACTTGTATATCGACTCGTGTATGTCCTCTGATGTCTGTCTATATATGGATTCTGGGAGATTTTGTAATCCTTATGCAAGTGTTTTTTTTTTTTGTGTGCTAGTTCCAAGAAGTCTTTATTTCTGTATAAGGCTCACTTATTCTGAATTTATAAGGGTCCTTAGAGGCATTTTACTGAATATTTTTTTTGTTAATCTATACCTTCTTTTGTTTTATGTATAAGTGAACATGTAATTGGTTATGCGACACTTTTGCCTATACAAGGATCTTTTTGTTGGCATAGAGAAATAGACAAAAAGGACGATTTATTATTCTTCATATGAATTAAATGAAACGCATACTCCTACCTAACATATAAATATTTTAAATGGATTTCAGATGAAATAATAAATTGTCACTCTACCCACTCACAAGAGTAGGTATGTATAAACCTTGGAAAGGAAATCATACCTACTCGGAAGCATTTACTCATATATAATTGTTGCCTTCCTGACAAGCTAAAGTGTGTGTGTGTCCTTTAGATTATTTATGAAGGAAATTCAATTTGAATGAATGTAGTGACAGACAAAACAATTAAAATAGAATTTTGCTAGAGGAGTGTAATTTAAAACAAAACATTCAGAAGCTGATACATCGCCATCATGCCAGGATAACAATTTTAGAAATGTTTCAAGGATCGAAATATATCTGGAAGCTAAATAGAAAAAAAAATGTCCTTGATAATTTAGCTGTAGCTATTAGCACATTATTATAAGACATACCTCTACTCAAAATATAAATTGAACAAACTTTCAAAAACATCAAACGGGTTTACAAAAGACTGCATTAATCCTTTTTTTTAGATATAGATGAATTCCCACAAATAATCCATCATAGGAAATTTGACAACACACAGAAGCTGAAAAAGTTTTCGAAAAACTAAAATCCTTGAATATCCTTTATTTTTGAATCCGAAAAGTAGTTGGTATTATAGATTTTTTTTTATTTTTGTTTTAATCCTTACGAATTAAGGACATCAGCTTTTGTTAGCAAAATACCATTACAACTTTCTAACAAAAAAAAAAACAGAACATGGAGAAAAACACTCTCCAGGGATATAACAGCTATACACCTAACCACAAATAAATCGCAAAGCATGAAAAAAAAAATCCAGCTCCAAGGCAAAACTCTTTTAGTTATCAAAGCTGAAAACCCGCTCTAAAACAAAACCGCATGGAAGAACAATACCAACCATATATAGACAATGGAAATTAAATTTTCAAATGAAAATTAAATGGAATCCGATATTTGTGTGAAGGAAGGGAACAAGTCCCCCAACCCCATTCCCACCCAAAACAAAAAAAGAGAGTGTTTGAAAGAGTTATCCTCGAACATTGGAATTCAATGTTAGAAAGCACCACCTTAAGGCACCATCACTATATACCGCAATCGTCGAAGCAAGCCAGAGCCACTCAAGTCCAAGTTCGTTTTGTATAGATAGAATAGAGAATGCAGCCGTTTCAATTCTCAGAAGAGAGAGAGAGTGTATCCTTTATTTCTGTAACCCTTTTACTTCGTTTTATACGACCAAGCGAACTTTAGATATCAAGTTTATCACAGCAGGAAATCTGTAATGAAAAAAGGATTTTATTTTGCATGTAAACGTGTATGTGTGTGTGTCTAGAGAAATTTTATCCTTACCACTAGCAATAGTCCATTTCTTTATAGCCCGATCTCCACTTCACTTCACATCACACTCTCTTGAATTTGTTATCCTTTTGGTGATTGTTTGGAGGGAAATTAAATCCACCTGCAATTAAGTTGTCAGGTTCTAACAGAAGTTTTCAAACTTAAACTTTAATTCTCTGTATATTCTTTCCCTGTGGTGTTTCTTTTTCGCACAACACCCAGAACAAGATACCCAACACAGACAGAAATAAAAAAAATAATCAGGATGTGAGGTGTGATGGTTGGAAGCAACAAATTGTTTGTTCGTATAGTTTCTATACCTACCGACAAATAGATGTATTTTTAACTGAATATCCTGCCTGAACGGACTTTGTTGGCCTTTTTTTTTTTTAATATGGTTTTGAAGAGAGAAATTCGAGGTCTCTTGTGAGTTTGTTGAGAACTTAAGTAATTGGATTGGACTTTTATTATGTTTTGTAGAATTGCAATCGGAATTGGAGTAGAAGATGCAATATCCTGAAATTCTAATTGGTTAATTGACTGAGTGTGTTAGTAGGTGTGTAGGAGTGTGTTGTGATAAGTTTGCACTCGACACGATAAGTTTACGAATGGTGTTTGGAGTGTTTTTATTTTTTTTAAGCTATAAGAGTTTAACGAGCGGTTTACTTCTACTACCTACTTGTAGAATTGTATACTTTTGGTTAGGTGCAAACTTATATTAAAAGATTTTATCACAAGCAGTTTTCAGGTCGTAGCCTTTCATCTTTCCATCAATGTATCGCAAGATACAATAAATCGTGATTTTAAGGACGCTGAAGTGAGCGTACGTTTGATCCAAATCTGAAAAATGTTTCATAGATTAGCGTCAAAACTAGGAGCCCCAGAGATTCAAGAATACATTTTTCGGAATATGTGAGTAACACGGTAGTGTGATGAGAAATTTTTTTTTTTTAATATGTACCCATTCATAGCGATTTTAGGAAATATCTTTCGCAAATGTACTGCGTGGCTAATGTCCATGGATTTCACTTGCAGATCGTGTGGCCTCCAATATTCCTACGCGTCATAACCTTTGTGCTGCTTCCTCGTCAATCGTATACTTCCATAAGTTTTTCCGGGTCGGCCATTAGTCTGCGTGACTCTATTGAAACGTTTAGCCAATTCACTGCCACTAATTCGTTTTTATGAAAAGAATGGGTTCCTAACCTGTTCCGTGAGGAGTTCATCATTGAAGATACGGTTGGGCTACAAAATTAAAATTCGTTACCATTTTTTTTATTATATCCATTGATCGGTGATAATCGAAAGCTTCTGCGGACGTCAGAACGAATCCGAAGCGTTTCCAAGTAATAGAAAACTTCGATTCCCAAATATAATTTCTTATTTAAAAGTGATAATTGACTACAATTAAAAGTACATCTCAAAAAATTTTTCAAAGTAAAAATAATATTTTTTGTTTTTCAACTTCGGTAAGAGTTGTAAATCAATTTTTAATAAACCATATCCGAAACTATCTTTAAAAACTTGAACTTTCTTAAAGTGCTCTAACACAAGTCTGGAGATGGGTTTTTTTGATTATTACAAAATTCGGATTACAAAATTCTGTATTCTAAAAATCTGTATTTCAAAACATTATTAATCTAAAATTTGGTTAGTTTCAAAATTCAATTCCCAAATTTCTGAATTTAAAAATTCTGTAAATGTAAAATTTTGCATCCCAAAATTCTGAAAAATTAAATGCAGAATTTTAGATCAACGACCCTTTACCAAAAAAAACCATACTACCGACCATACTCCATTTTCAAAATTTTTAAATTTCAGTCTCTTCCAGCTACAACACATTTTTGGTCTCGTCACTTTTATGGCAAAAAATAAAGAACAAAAATATACCGATGCAAAGCATTCTACATTCGTGTGGTGCGGCAAAAGAAAGATTATCTGTACTTAACAGTGCGTCCAAAGTTGGGCTTAAGGGTCAATTGACGGACATTCCTAGCGGTGCATGTATTACGGTGCAATTGTTTAAGGGGAGGAATGCAACTGGCTATTTCACTAGCACGATGCTTATTACTACGACTACGTCGATGCTCCAAGGCAGGGAATGTTTCTGTTATACTTCTTTCACCTATCATTTTTATCACACTATTTTGGATTTTGTCCAAATAAATTTAGTTGTGTGATGGAGCACCTAAGATATGGGAGTTGTACTCAACTTTTGGGCGCATGAAGGCTTTGTAGATAATAGGCAAATCAGAAGGGTATTTTCAGGATTAAAAAAAAAAAAAAAAATTTAAAAGGGAATTTTTTTTTCTATCAAATTTCCTCCGCTGTGACAGCTAAATTATATTTCATGTCTTTTGTTCCTTTCTATAATTTATTTGCTTATTCTATTGAAAAATAATTAAAATTATCTCTGTTTATTTTTATTAACTTTCATTAAACCTTAAATCTTCAGTTTAGAAAAAAAAATCACCCACAACAAAAGCAAAACGATATCCTTGTAAACATCAATTTCCCATCTTCAAATAATATACACATAGAAACCCAAAAAGTAAAACATAAATCAGTTGGTTGTCTCTATCATCTCAACTAC
This sequence comes from Syrphus vitripennis, assembly GCA_958431115.1. NCBI lineage: Eukaryota > Metazoa > Arthropoda > Insecta > Diptera > Syrphidae > Syrphus > Syrphus vitripennis. The sequence continues at coordinate 17,678,448 of OY288109.1, forward strand.
CATAGCAACACAACAATATCTCCAAAGCAATGAAATGAACCGAAGATAATTCCATAATCCTTAATATCTCAAATTGTGTCCTTTTCATCTTTCCCAGAAACAAACATTAATTAAACATGCCAACGGCCCATTTAACAATCTATCCCCAATAATCTAGAGACTCGTAACAAATACACTGAATGAGTTTATAAGAAATCTCTAAATTGCTATAGAAATCCTTTTTAACCATCTTTTATAACCGTTTTTTGTCTCATCCCTAAACATCTCAAAGAGAGTGAGAGAGAGAGAGAGAGAGAGTTGGTATCCTTGTTAATCGCAATAAAACCGATTATAACCACAGTAATAATTCTAAAATTTAAACAGAGTCCGGGTGAGAAAATGACAATGCAGAAAAAAAGGGATAACAAATTAACTGATCCAATTTAGAAAAAAAAGGACATTTATCAGAAGGACTAACAACAGCAAAAAAAAAAATATTTCACTCTCATTTAAGTCGTTTAATTACCTGCATAGTATATCAGTTGCTGTTAAGGCTCTGGATTGGGGGGGGGGGGGGGGGCAGGAAAGAGTTGAACCCTCTTCAAGGATAATACAATATTATTTGCGGACAGATATCCCGATTGAGGGATGAACTCTTTTCTGGAGTTTATTTTATTTTTATTAATCGTGTCCTTTTGCTTATAATCCTGTATGCAAATGTAATTATTATTTTTCGCGAGATAAGAAAATGTTAATTGCGGCTACTTTGCATGTCATACACACAAAACACAACCGAAAGGGTTGGAGCAGCACGGGTGGTCCTTTTTTTTTGTTGTTGTTGTTGAATTATCTATGAGTTTTTATATTATCCGAGAAAATATATTTTATTTATATTTTCTCGGATTAAGTCATTTACGGCAAATCACCCAACTGTGTATTGGTTCAAGGAACAAAAGTAATTTTATTAAATGGCCAGCAATTAGAGATGGGAATTTATAATTGCCCACAAAGGATAAACGATAAATGGACAATTGTTAAGTCCTCACACTATCCAGGTTTTGCCGTATAGAGTCAATGGTATAGGGGTTGTATCCTTTGGCATAAGAATGACGTGGTACAACTTACGAGCCTTAGATTTAAGGAAAAAAGGACTCGACCGATGTGTTTTTGTATATTGTAACCTTAGTCCTTGTCATATGTTATAGCCTATATTTTGCAATTGGTAAGTCTTAGCATTGACTTACGTGTCCTTACACAAACACTATCGAATGATCATCACCAGACGAAGAGCATGTAGCAATGACGTGGCCTTAAAGAGATTTCCTTGAAATCCTTTAAATTTTCCTACACATAAAAGCCCAGCAGTTCTATTCAGTGATAGAAACTTTCATAGCTGAGGCGACCGACGTATATATCGCAAAGGTTGGTGGTCGGGACTGGGAGTGTAGAACAGAGACAAAGTTCTTGCACTCTTCGAAGGATTATCCTGGGCAGCGATAGGGGTTGGTTGGGTGGGTGCCGTGCTATGTTAGTGGTTGGTGGTAATCGGATTTACTTCCACCAAGCAGCTTGATAAGGACATGGGTTGAGGTACCCGATATATAGGTAGCTTGTACTATTTACAACGGTGTGTAATTAACGCATCTGCAGGTAGGATGTTGGAGTTTTAATTTTACAACGGCGCTGATGTTAAACCCGGCTGCTTTTGCATCAGACATACTGCTTTTGACTTGGTGGTGTTATTTCCCGCTCCTCGCAAATTTCCGCACCAAATCCATTGCAGGGTGTGGCTGACTTGTCCTGTTTTGGCCTTGTTGCACAAAGTACCGGTATAACCCCAAACAGAAGGTTACAATATATATATATGTATCTATGGAAAAGCCTTAGTGGAGTTTCCGGTAAATTGGTATAGAGAAATTTATGTGTGCGGTTGATGATGATGGGAAAATGGGGATTGGTTTCTTTGTGCATTAACAACACGTACAATTAAGTTTTGTATACTGTTTGCTGTGCTGTGCTGTGCTGCGGGTGCAACGATGCTTTTGTTATATAGGGGTTATTTTTTGGGCGGGTTTGGGTTTTTTTGATGGAATTGATTTTTTCTTTGGAAAGAAAAGATTTTTTTTTAAACTTGTTTTGACTAAACTTTGGAGAGTTACATAGAGAACTAGGTCAGTCGAGCAAAATGAAACAAATGGATCCTTTGAGGCGTTGAAGTTGGATTTTATAGAAACTGCGAAACAATACAGCCGTGTATAGCTGGTTTTGGATGGAAAACAGTTTGGCTTGAGCTTGGTGGTTATAATGTTGCTATAGCTGTTTTGCCATTAGTATATTTTTCTTTGAAGGTTCTTCTCATATTTTGTTTTTGTTATTTACTCGTACTTGTAGAATAGACGATTAATTAGATTAGATGGAATAAAATAAAAAAATCTACGTGATGGTTAATGAGTGAAGTGTCACCTACTTAAGAAAAGAAGAACTTGAAAGCACTCGAATCAAAATTGTCAGTGTCATTTTCGAGAAATTTAAATTTTTTGAAAATTATTTTCTTGTTCAAATTATTTAGGATAGTATTACAAAAATTTTTGTACCAAATTCCAAAAAAAATACATTGAGCCGTTTTTAAAGGTATTTATTTTTTTTATTAAATATGTACTTTTTAAGACATTTTTGATATTTTTCCATAAACTATGTAAGGGGTTCTTATTTATATTTTATTTTTAAGTGTACACTTGTACACAGAATGTCAGTTTATTAGACTTGACCATTATTTGTTCTTTGTTCCGTCAATTTCATTGAATTTTTGTGGACAACAACAACAACTTAAAGGCACTACCACCAATTGTTTTGTATGAATTAATTTTCTATTAATTTATTTATATTTTATTTTTGGCCGGAGTTATAGCTATTTCATGCTTGCCAGGCAATCATCAGACTCCTTAGTGGTGCTGAGCATTAATCCAATTTCGGGGTTATCGTACACATTTTTAAAGCTTTTTTTTTTTTAATTTAAGGTTAGCCAACATCTATTTAAGTTTATCAATTTTTTTTTGATTCGTCGGAGACATTTTGGAGATAAATCGCATTTTTTAAAAAACAACCAAATATTGTGTGGCAGTTACCGTTACTTTTGGTATTAAAAAAAATCAAAAAAAAAAAAATTATGGAGATAAGGCCCAAAAAACATAAAGTTTCTAGGAAATCCATCCACCCTTTAGGATGTTGCTCAACGGACAGAAGGACAGGCAGGCGGAATTGCGAGATCCACCTTTTTGGACAGCCCTATCATAGTTATGTCAAGTTTGATCAGAATAGTCTCAAGTAAAATTTATTTGAAAAAAAAACTAATTTTAATAAAAGCAAACAATTATGCTCATACAAGATTGATTGAACGAACTTCCTTTGGTAAAGTAATCTAGAATAAACATAAAAGAGGTCAATGTAAAAAATTTATTATCTGACCCAAAAAAATCTGAGCTCAAACCTTCTAGACATACCATCCAATGTACTTATCAAAAAATTCATATTTATTAATTTAATTTTTTTTTTTTCAAAAATTGTTAAGATTTTTTTTTTCAAAACATACATTTTTATGTCCTTTATAAAATTCCTAAAATATTTCAACCCTTTTAGAAAATAAAAACCGTTATGCCAGTTTTTCATATTTAACAATAAACGTTAAAAATAAAATTTCAAAATATTGAGTTTTCAAAAATAAATTTTTATTTTTTCCCCCAATAAACCAAAAAATATTTTGTTACTAATTTACTAAAGTAGGTAGTATTATTAAAATTTTGTGGTCTTAAGAGTGTTTATTAAGTACAAAATTGAAAATTTGCTTCAACAGTTAAAAAAATAATCATGTCTATTACAGAATCCGCAAAACTCGATCCACAATGATTCACAGTGTACTGTTCTTTTTTCTTCTCACGATAAATGAATAGGTGGGAAACAGAGCTCTAACTGCGGATCGAGTTTTGCGGATTCTGTAATTGACATGAATATGGTATTGAAAATAAAATTTCTAAAAAATGCTGTTTAAGCTATGTACATTTTCTTTGAAAATGGTTTCTCGTTCCTGAAGTACTTTTTACTAAATAATGAAGAAAACATTCAAATATTTGTTCCAATGATTTTTTATAGAACAAGTTTTTGTAGCCAGAGACCCCTTGATAGTTTTGATTGAACAAGTAAATGCTTAAAAATATATTTTATAAAATTTTATTTAAAAATTTTCAATTTCAATTTTCAAAAAGATAATTATTTTCAACTTATTCTGCCATTTGTCGTAAATACTAGTATTCTAAAATTTGTAAATTTTTGAAATATTTTTTTTTTAAAGTTGTGATTTTTCTCCAAAAAATCTTATTTGTGAAATTATTCCAAGTTAAATGACAAACCGAGTACAAATCAGAACAGAATAAATTTTTTGAAAAATCACAAATTTGTAAAAAATCATTCGTAAAATTTAAGAAGTGGTAGCAATAATTAACACATTAGAGAACAACAATTTTTCAAAAAAAAAACATCACAAATAACATTTTAAAAAAAATAGACTCGTAAGATTTGCGAAGTCTTTAAAAATGTTTTCATTAGTTTCATGGCAGTGTTGAGCACATTTTTTTGAAAATTAAAAAAACTGACATTAAATTTTAATTTTTGTCATTCATGTTTGACAAGGAAACAGCTCAAATATGATATTTTAAGAATCCAAAATTTGATTAAAAAATGTTTTCGTAAGATTTTGCAAATTTGCAAAAAAATTATATATAAGGATATGGCAGCACTGGTTGGCAGCCCTAAGTCACACTAAAAAAGTCATTATTCGCAGATTCAAAAACTAAGCTAAAGCACGATACGCACATATCTCAGCAAAATCTTCAAATCAAAATCTTCTCACATTCAGTTTTCAGTTTTCAATCAAAATCTATCCCAAAATGATAAAGAGACCCAATTATTTCCATTCTATATACATGCAATCTTATCTTGTTTAAGAAATATTGTCTCCATATCTCAACTGGTTTAGTTCAATCAACCTTGTCCTTAATTTTTTTGATAAGTCCTTTCAAATCCTATTAAAATACATAGACTTACTCTTTTTCTATTGTTATGTTTTCATTTATAAATTAAAACAGTTCCTTTTCACAATTTTACGACTCAATTGTCTCATCTCCATCAATTTAATGATTAATCCAATTTAATTTTAATTTCTTTTTCACTTAACAACAAAAAAAAAATAAAGAAAAGGAATACACATCATCAGAATTGAAATCGAGCCATATTGAGTCACCTTCCTGGCATGGCCGGCCGCCTTACGCCAAAAACTACATAAAACAGCTAAACCATCGGATCAGTACATAAAAGCAAATAAAATTAAAATTAAATTCGCCTAAAGGTGGTCTTTTTGAAAACTTTGAAGACTGACAGCGACAGCACGAGTTCTGACAAGTGCCATCGAGTAGCTTTGGATAGACACTTTCTTAATCCTCCTCTAATCGGTTGGACATTCAACTTTTATAAACTATGCTCTCCGCGAGTTGGCAACTCTAAGATAAGCGACTGTCTTATGTCAGCAAAAATAAAGTAGGTGCAGGTAAAAGTATAAAGACTTCCTCTTTCTTAACGGTAATCTCATTACAATAATGGGAACAATTGATTTTTGAATAGCTAAAGACGTTCGTCGTCGGCTGATGGTCTTCGTCGGCTATAGGTGGTTTGGGGGTGGTAGATATGCCTAATTCCAATGGACACCTGTCCTCCCGGCGTGGCGCGGCACTCTCACTCATTTTCCCATTTTCATTCCCAATTCGAAATGAAAACAAAGATGGCTTAAGGCAGTGCTTCTCCTACGCGCCACTCTACACCGCACCGCCCCATCGTTCATTCGTGCTTCGGCGGCGGAAGATATCTTTTCAATAAAATAATGATAAGACGCTGGTTGACAAGAGCTTCTTCGACTTGACAATTTTAATTTTGGTAATGCAGCAGCATGGGATTTTGCTTCTTCCTCTCTTCCTTTATTTTCTACTTTTTCTTCTCTGTTATACGAGATGGATTTTCGGTGTCTTTGCTTTTTAAATTGGTCCTTAGATGTCAAAGCTAGCTTATTAAATTGGGAGACTAGGACAAGGACAAACCAATAGTGACTATATGAAGGGATGTATATGGTTTTAGCGCCTACACAAAATTTTATCATCGTTTTCTATAATACCATAAAATGGAGGGCAAAAAAAAAAGTAGAAGTGGTTTGTCGAATGTATGTATAGGCAAAGGGCACGTGACCTCTAAAAAGTGGTTAGATTTTCAAAGGCATTTGGAGCATTAAATATGAATATCTATCTATATACTTAAGAAGGAATAGGAACTTTTGAAGCTATTTTCTTTTAAAGTCACTTCACTTATACTCGAACCTTTTTTTAAAGTGGTTGTTCGTTATTGTACCTACATATAGAGTGGAGAAGTGTCAAATACATGGATGAAATTTTAATGAAGTCATTATAGAGAATTTGGTAATTGGAATATTCTTTTTTTTTTTAAATGAAAAGAAAAACATGTATCGTAGGTGTGTCTTAGACTATTACATTAAATTGTATGTTATTTTGGCAGACAATATACCCTTTTATTATTTGGGGTTAAGTGATATAGATTGAGATTGGATTTTATATCAGTTTCAAAAAACGTGGGTGGGTTGAAATTTGGTCTTCAAACGGTAGGACTTACCTAGTGTTTGAAAAAGTAGAAATATTAAACTTCATACACAGAGAAAAAATAACCATATAAACAGGAAAAAAAACTATAAGAATTCTTATAAAAACAATGAAGAATATCTTATTAATAAAAAAAATAATTAGTATTATTAATTAATTCGTTAGTTTAACACTATCCTAAACAAAATTCCACTGTTGATCATCTCAAAGCACAGATAAAATAAACATTTCTTTGTGTATGAAATTTGCATTTGCATTAAAGTTTTTTAAGTAAAATTTTTGAAGCTATATGTTTTTCGCACTTCTTTTGTAGGTACACTGTAAGTGGTATTCTTCTTAAAATAATACGAATATCTTATTAAATTTCAATACGTTTTTCTTCATTAAATCCATCAGCTTGGTTGTCCAGGTTAATGGATATAAGTATCTGTTTTTATTGAACATAAACAAAAACTGTTCTTTTTTTTCAAAATTGTATAAGTAGGTTATTATTAAAAAGTTTTATTTAAACATCATTTTTTTACAAAATTTAAAAAAAAATAAAAATAACTTGGCTTTGAAAATACTTAGTTTATTTCGGTTCTGAATATTGTTCTATTACAATTCCTGTCGTTTCAAAATTGTACCTTAATTCAGAAAACGAAGAACTTTCAAAATCGTAAAACAAAAAATAGTGCTCTTCAAATTTTTGGATTCCTGAAAAAATTCGAACTCTAGATTTTGATCAAACTTGACCTTACTATAAAAGGAAAGTCGAGAAAGTGGGTGAAAAAATCCAAAATATGGGAGCTACCGTTACCTCCCATGGAACCATTAATTTTTGATTTTCTTAAATATGTTCATCCGAAACCAAAATTTGTATGCAAAATCATCAAACATTTATAAAAAGTATTGAATACTCAAATTAAAAAAAAAAGTTTTTATTTTAGTTTTGAAAAAAAATAAAATTTATTTTATGTAAGTACCAGTACCTACATATTAAAAAATATTTTGAAACGTAATTTTTTAATTTGGTACAAACTAATTTTTCAATACTTTCTTTAATAATTTGAATAGAAAAAATATTTTATTTTCAAAAATAACGGTACCTGCCTTCCATACAAATGTTAAAAAAAATTCTCAAAAATCTCAAATTTCTAGCAACGACTTTAGTACATTAGCATAAGAGCAAGTTTATGTGATCCAGCCGAATATTTTAGAGGTAGAGTGACTTTCAGAAGCGAAAAGTACATGGTGGCGTCGAATGCGAGAAGAACAGTTGGTCAAACAATCAAGGTAGCGGAGCACGAATTTGAAGTGGTGCAATCCTTTAAATACCTTGGGTCAATAGTAGCAGCCGATAATAATATAGAAGAAGAAATACGCGGGCGGCTGCTCAATTCCAACAAAGCCTACTATAGTCTGTCAAAGCTCTTCAAATCCAGAAATCTCACCATAACTTCAAAACTGCTGCTGTACAGGACCATGGTCCTGCCAGTACTCACATATGGATCCGAGACTTGGGTGCTTAGCAAAAGACACTCCGACCTCTTAGCCGCGTTCGAGAGAAAAGTCTTAAGGAGAATTGTTGGCCCCATATGTGAGGAAGGGCGATTCCGGAGACGGTACAATCATGAATTGTACGCAATCTACCTTGAAGCAGACATAGTGACAAAAATTAAGCTCGGTAGACTCCGGTGGGCAGGGCACCTAGCTCGCATGAGTGAAGAGGAACCTGCTCGGAAAGTCCTTTGTGGTACATTCTATGGTAGACGGCAGCGTGGTAGACCATGCTTGCGCTGGAGAGATGGCGTAGACCAGGACGCCCGAAGCCTTGGGGTGCGCAACTGGATGGCGTCGGCTCAAGACCGGGATAGGTGGAGAGACTTGTTGAAGGAGGCCAGGACCGGACCCCGGTTGTCGAGCCGATGATGATGATGATGACTTTCAGATATAATATTGCTCGTGCTGAAAAAATGATCAAAACTTTTTTTTTAAATTATATTTTTTTAGTACTTTTTGCTAAAACGCTTAGTTTTCAAAATATTAGCAGAAACTACGAAAGGACATCTTCAACCGCCCGGCCCGCTTAAATTTTGCTCGTGGCCCTACTCTGAGTACTATGTACTTTACTTCATTATCACCAAGCTCAAATAACAAAAAAGAATTTGCATGTTGAACAAAAAAAAAAAACAGCACTCAATAATCCGAAAGTCATAAAATCAAACGTTTTCATTACCTAATCTCCCTTAAAGTCATTCACTTCCATTCTACATTCATTAGGCCACTTAAAAGGATTACATATGGGACCAACGCACGCACGCACACCATCCATCCATACATATATACAAAGCAATAAGGCATCTATCGTGATTAAAGTGGGATTAGTCCTGGATAAATCACACAAATCAGATGCATTATGTGATTTAAGTTGTGTATTTTTAATTATTACTTTTGCTAATTATATGACAGCCGTTTGCCCATGCTGGGGACCTTGGCTGATGGTTGGCACAGTGATGGTTGTGGTTTATATTCTATTTAGGAGACCACCAACAACGCTGCTTAGCTGGCTTGTTCTTTGGCCGATTGTCATGTTAATCCCCGAAATACGCCCAAGAGGCAGCATGTAGAAGGCAATATTGAAGGGGCTTAAGTTTTCACGCATAATCTCATACCATGCAAAGGATTATGGATACACCCGTCATCGCCAATTCCGCCAACGCCACCACAACCACCACCGCCCGCCATCGTTGCGAACAACATATTAAATTGCCTTGATATATATATGTATATGTATGTATGTACCAGAGATAAGAGCCTTTTGGCTAAGTCCATTAATGTAATGTTATTCACAAAAAAAAAATTGTTTTTTTTGAGAGCATCCCGCTTTTGGAAAGGAAGAAGAAAAAAAAAATGCAATTAAAGACGATAAGAATATCTTAGCTCAATGATTTACAGGATGGTTGCCAAAAAAGAAAACAGAAAACACTCTGTTCAAGAGGGATTAGAAGAGGAAGCGATAAGAAAGGAAGGACAGCCCGCAGAGAGTGCATCAGGATAAATAATGTCCCTTGCAGTTAATTGCATAAACAGGTTCTTTATTTGTCAGAGCAATTTGCATTCGAAGAAGAAAAGTACCTGTTTATGGAATCACTCTGGGATGTATATCTATACAGAAGAACAACTCAATTGTTCCTATACAAGACAAGGATAGGCCCATTTTATTTTAGGGATAATTTTTAATGACAACAAGATGTAGGTAGTGTTTATTTTTAGGATGTTTTCTTAGAAGAAGCGTGCAAAATGATGAAAACCTTGATAATCTATACTTTTACAAAAAATATAATGGATGGAATTCTTGTTTATATTGAGGCATGTACACACAGAAAAAAAACAAGGTAAAATCAAAAAAAATGATAATGATTCAACACGTTTTGCCCTATGATTTTGCTTCATTGAGCATTCGTGTTGTTTTAAAATGATTTCACCACATGTTAAATCAATAACTCTCAATGTTGAAATAAAATCATTTTTAGAGTTGAATCAATTTGTTTTCATTTTGAAATAACTTTATAGTCATGTTAAGATCAAGTGGAATCCATCAAAATTTATTGAGGAATCAGCATGGTTTTCATGTTGAATCATAAAGATAATCATGTTGAATCATGATGATCATCATGTTGAATCATGATGATCATCATGTGAAATCATGAAGATAATCACGTTGAATCATGATGATCATCATGTTGAATCACGATGAAAATCATGTTGAATCATAATGTTCATTATGTTGAATCATGAAGATAATCATGTTGAATCATGATGATCATCATGTTGAATCATGATGATAATCACGTTGAATCATGATGATCATCATGTTGAATCACGATGAAAATCATGTTGAATCATAATGTTCATTATGTTAAATCATGAAGATAATCATGTTGAATCATGATGATCATCATGTTGAATCATGATGATCATCATGTTGAATCATGATGATCATCATGTTGAATCATGATGATCATCATGTGGAATCATGAAGATAATCACGTTGAATCATGATGATCATCATGTTGAATCACGATGAAAATCATGTTGAATCATAATGGTCATTATGTTGAATCATGAAGATAATCATGTTGAATCATGATGATCATCATGTTGAATCATGAAGATCATCGTGTTGAATTATGATGATAATCATATTAAATCAGGATGATCATCATTTTGAATCATTATGATAATCATGTTGAATCATAATGGTCATCATGTTGAATCATTATGATCATCATGTTGAATCACGATGAAAAACAAGTTATATCATAATGATCATCATTTTGAATCATTAAGATAATCATGTTGAATCATGATGATCACCATGTTGAATCACGATGAAAATCATTTTGAATCATGATGATCATCATTTTGAATTATGATGTTTATCATTTTGAATCATGATGTTCATCATTTTGAATCATGATGATTATTATGTCGAATCATCATGATGTTTATGTTTATCATGGTGATAATCATCTTAAATCATGATGAATTTTATTTTGAATCATGATTACCATCTAGCTTCAGCATGGTGGCTATTGGGGGGAATATCAAAATACTTACTGAAGTAGAACCTGTTCAATAGTAAAATAATCGGCCAAATGAAAAGAAAATAAAAAAAATTATGTTTCAAGTTTAAATTGAATATTTATTTGAAGTAAAACAGTATATGTATATATAAATATATGGGTACATAAATATTATTATATATTTATTTTTGACTTTTCTTTGACAAGTTTATTTGTTTTTGTTTATTAATATATATACTTTGAAATTAAAATTGTATTTATTTTAAATCATTTTTGAATTTATTATAAAAAATAAACTAAATAAATAAATTAAATAAAAAATATTAATACAATAATTGTTAGAGATAATTGTTTGTTTATTTATATTGTTCTTTAGTTTACTTCAATGTTTTTTTTTAAGTGTAATCTATATATCATGTTTTGTTTGATTTTTTGTTTGTTGCTTTCTTTGTTATTTTGTTTATGTTGTTGCTATAAAGTCTCCTTGGAAACTTTTTATTTTTTCTAAACAAACTTGAATTAATTATTTAGCTTAAAATATAATTTATATAACGTAAGATCCTGAAAGGGCGATGACGCATAAAAGCGTTAGTTTATCAAATTTTATAAATTGTTTATATTATTATCTATTATTTTATTTAGGAAATAAAACCTCTATTATAACTATAATTGAATGGACGTTATTATTTAAATGCTCTGGATTTTACAATAATGTTGGCTGTACAAAAGTTATTATTAAAGGTATTTGTTTCTTAAATAAGTTTTTCCATTGTTATTTGGAAAAAGGTGTAGAGGTGGACTTGTAAATTTCATTAAGTCTTTAAAAAGAATTTCTTTTTTTAATTTACCAACTTCATAAGATACAAAATGTCTATCAAACAAATTAAGTTCAACTTCGTAGCATAAAACAAACATTTTAGGGCACTCGTATGCAAAAACATATATTTTAAAAAGTCGTAACAAATCATTGTCTATAGTAGTTAAATAACAGTTCTTCTTATACTCTCTACCACAAAAGACAATTTTATCATAAAATACAATATTTTTGAAATTGACATTTAATTCAGAAAATTGATTTTGAAAACTCTTATCCAGGGTTGACTTATTTTCAATATCCAAAACGAACAAATCAGGTATGCCATGTTCATAATCAAGAAGAAACTTCGCAAAACTTAAACCTGCCTTTATACTTAGTGTTGCTGGAACGTTTAATCTAGAGGTAATATTAGAACAATACTTTTTAGTGTCCTTGTGCTTTGCTTCAAATCTCAAACTCCATGCATATTTTGGAGGACCACACCTCTTTATAAAACTTACATAATGAACCAAAAAATGTGCCTTGGGTTTGAGAGATCCATAAAGGCAAACATACATTTCATTGTGTTCATTAACTAATGAAGTTATGCATTCTAAATCTACGTCAGTGAATTTATCTTTTAACAGCAAGTCAAATATTTTTACCAAAAAAGTTAACATTTTCCAATTAACATTATGAATTGGTATCAGGTCCCCAATAATAAGGGGGATAAAATCAGTTAAATTCCAAAGTTCCCGAGCAGTCATTTTGAGGTTAAATTTTTTAAGATTTTTAAGTGACACATCGGGGCCAACATTGCCAATTTCATCTTCACCATAAGGAAATAACCTTTTGCGGCTATTAAAAACTTCTAAAGTTAGTATTTTTTGTTCAAAAAGAGATATTAAAGTGTTACATAATGTCGTAAATACATACACCTTCGAAAAGATCATGCATAAGATCTAATGACATATTTTCAGTAACATGATAAGCTCGAAGTTCATTAAAAATACAATTTTCTCGCAAACCTGTTTCTCTAAAATCTTGAACCGAAAGGTCAAACTCGTAATTTTCTTTGTTTCTTAAAGCTTCGTCAACTTCTTTACTATCTTTTTGCATGTCACATCGATTTCGCCTACAAAATCTACAAAATCTTTTTGAAGTAAATGATTTGACAAATCCTAGCATTGTATTTAGTCCTAAATTGTCCCCTAGTATTGACCCAACGATAAAATATATTTTTTGTGATTTTGAATTTGTTATTATTTCGATACCTTCTGATTCTAGTTTCTTTAGTTCTCCAAGTAAAAAATGAAATATTATACCGCTTCCAAACATTTTTACATCACTGCTATTAATGTATCCTAAGTGAAAAATAAAATCAAGCTTAGAGAGAACCCTTTGGGGAAGGACAGGTATACTATAGTATCCTGCCGAAATTGATTTTGCGTGGGATCCTAAAGGGTTGTTTATTCCAAAATCATCAAAATAGATGAACAACGGTATAATCGGTTTGTTATTAAATGCAGATTCTTGACACTTAAAGACTTGTCCGTTTATAAAATTTTGAATTGAGTTTTGGGATTTCAATTTGTTAATGTTTTGCATAGTTAAATCAAGAACTCCTGGTATTTCGAAAAGTTTTTTTAATTGAAACTTGAGTGGCATGTAGTGACAGCTATACGATCTTATCCCAAAAGAAGGATTGCCGTGACATATACGTTCAGCAATTTTCTGAGAGAAAGTGAAACACGTCGGATCTTCAATCAATTTTTTTTCTTTTAAAATTTTGAAAAATTTGTATTCAGAAGAAATTTCCTCGAACGGGTCATTACAAAAAGTGAGTATATGGTTCAAATCTGAACCAATAATTTCAGTATTTGGCAGAGCGTGTATACATTCTCCAAGGTTGTTAAATAGTTTAAGCATTAGTTTTTGTACTTTTTGAATTTCTTTTCGTGGCATCATTGGTACTGTGTACAAGGATAATGAAAATTTAAATGCTTCATTTCTTAAATCTGTTATTTTTGGACTCAGTCCAGTTTCAGAGGCGGCACAAGGTTCTGGAAGTTTTTCAAGTGGCTCAAAGCAAACAATGTCGCTTGTATGATTAAGAGTTATTAAGGATTCATTACTCGCTTCAGAAACATTTTCATTGCAACAATTCCCATGCTTACGAGAAATATGAGCTTTGAAAGATTTTAAGTTAGAAAATTGTTGTGAACAATTTTCTTGTTGACATTGAACTGTACTTTTTGAATTTAAATGATGAATACATTTCAAATGATTAATCAATAGGGTCATCCCTGGCAGTGATATTTTACAAATGAAACAATGTAACATTTTTAAAGTTAATATAAAGAAGAAAAAAAAAGAATAGTCTGCATCAATTACATAACGATATTTTGTTTTAATCAGTTACAAACTATGCAAAAGAACACAGACAAATTTGGTTTGCAAAAAACTGTTTTTGTAATCCGTTGAAATCTATTCAGATTATTCAATTAATAGTAAAAAAGAAGTGTAGTGCGAAGAAGTGTAATGCAAGGAAGTGTAGTGGAAAATGGAAAATTTTACCAAAGGATAATTAATATGTAAATGCCGTGCATGGGATCAAACGTAAACGATGAAATTGACTGAAGTAGGCTATTGCCAACCATTTAGGAAAAAGAAGACAAGATAATTTTTTTTTAGAAATTTGACTTATGATGTACTGCAAAAAAGTAACGTGAAAGTATAATGAATATTAATGAAAATTATGCAGAGCTCAATTGAAATGTCAAGAAGTGTTAAATTTGTGAAATTAATGTTTTGTTAAGAAGTTAAGTATGGAACAAATGCTAGGTATTTTATTTCCTTTTTCTATTGGTATTTCGAAAAAGTATTCTTGAATAAAATAATAAGGTCCTCTACAACCCTTTGGATATTGAAGCGATAAGACATACATCAATTTAAAGCAAACATCAAGACTCGAAACAAAATTTTCATATTTTAAAAGAGTTTTATCAAAATAAACGTAAAATTCGTTTAACTGGTATATACTTAATCCTACAACAATTAAAAACGGTTGGATTGTCAAACCTTGATTATAATATTTTTCCCTCAACTGGCTGATGGTTCTTTCAAAATCGTTGATTGCTGTCAGATGAACGATGAAGCTGTCATTGGCATCTGGTATGCTGATTTTTTTGCTTAGTTTGTTGGACTTATCCTTGAAGCGCGCAGTGGGCAAAATCACTGAATTCAGTAGAATTGCGTTGATGAAGTCCAGAGTATCTAAAAAATATTTTTCTGTTAGACATACCATGAGAAGATAACATAAACGTCTTACCTTGGTTAGTTATTGTTTTAGAATTTAAAAACAATTCGCGTGATCTTTTGTCATTAATCGTTGAGTTGTAATATTCGGGCACTTTTTGCCGAAAAAGTGTCCATTTCATAAGAAGTAAGTTTCCCTTATTAGGATGTAACAACTCGAAGTCAAGGTTCACCTAAAAGAAATAAATAATGGTTTCTGTTTTTGTAACATATGTATATACAATAAAATAAAAGAAATTGAATAGTTAAATTTAAAAGATAATAAATGTATTTTTATGTCAATATAAACAAAAATTACATATAATGAAAAAAATGCTTTATAAAATTTCACTCACAAGTTCGTGGCATTTTGGATGAGAGAATAAAGGCCATTCAGACAAGAAATCAAGGTTTGTTGCTGATGATTTAAGTTCCTTTTGTCTCAAAATAAATGTTCTCTGCCACTTATCTTTTACTTCGTCCCAATCGGATATATTCCTCTGCAGTGAAAATTTTAGGGAAGTTAAAATTGACTCGTCAACCTCCGTAAGAGGACACGTTGGAACAGAAGTAATATCTTTCAAAGATTCATTAACTTCTTGTTTGGAGTCAAATCTCAAACGCTTTGCTTTTTGATTTACGTATCGATCCCAAAGCTTGCCACCTGGATTTTTTTTAAGCCCACGTGGAGTGAAATAATATTCCTGAAATTCACAAAAAGTAATCGAAATTGAAAAGTAAAGAAATAAAAAATTGTGTTAAGCTTAGTTCTTTTAATAGTTATTTCAAAAAGTTTGGTTTTGTTAGATTCCAAGCCCTTAGCGCCAGCTTATCATCACGCTTTTGATAAACTAGTAGTTGGAGCCATAATGAAGATGGATGACAATTTATTCAACTACTTATTTTTCTCTGATTTCTTGTATAAAATTAAGTATAGATTTTAACATGTGTACATACATGTATAACTTAAATATAGAAAAACTATAGCTGAAAAAGGAGACGTAGCTGAATAATTTGTTGGAGTGCTTCATTTTGTCAATTTTGTAAACATTTCGTCTGCGGTTGAAGTTAATTCTCGATAAGAACAGATTTATGTATGTAGGTATATATGTATTTGCCCCTTATCGGTTTAATATTCGTAAACCAATTTTTACTTGTAATTTTGATCAGAGCAATAGTGATATACATACGTTGGAATACATGAATAATTGCTTACCCTTGTTTCCGTAGGGAACAGTTTCATTACTTGATCCAAAATTTGGGGAAAATCTTTGGAACTAAGTTTTATCCCATTAAAAAAAATGTCATCCAAGATAATATTTATTAAATCCTTTCTGAACGAATCTATTAAGTGATTATTTTTCTCATAAAACTCCAGTATTGCTTTTCCTCTTAGACTCTCTGATAATGTTATCATAAGGTTCTTAATTTTACATGTTAGAGTATAAAAATAAAAAGTATGTAAAACAAAACTGAAGAATGTTTTCTTTTCTATGTTAATGTACCTTAGATAAGTGTGAACCACTGATTTTCGAGTTTGATGATGTTACAGTTGACGTTGGCGATGAAATACCGGGTTGGCCACATAACCAAGAAACTACTTTGGGTGCAAATCGTTGTGAAAGGGTATCATCGTCAATTCCAAACTAAAAAAATAAACGATTTTTAAAATAAGATAATCAATAAACAAAAAGAAAAAAAATTACTTCAGTTTTTCTCCAAACAAAAAGTATTTCTCGAAAACGCGCACGCAAGCCAATTGGTTTGATAGCTTCTTGGATGTCTTCTTTCGACAGGAATCTAAGGCTCTCAAAGTCTATTCCAGCTTCTACGAAATAAATTCAAATTAATTAATTATGAACATTTGGGAAAATGTCCCTATAAAAAAATTCCTTGCTTCATCGTGTTGTGAAAAATAATTCCATTACTTTTGTATGTAAATTTTTCCAAATTTGTAGTCGAATTTAAAATCACATTGAATAATAAATAGTGCACCATTGTTAGGAATAAAAACCGTTTCAACCATAAGAAAAAAGCCTTTAGATTAGAAGTTAGAGCGATTCTTGCCCAAAAACTTCAAGCAATTTCTATATGTTTGGCAAAAAAACAATAAATCTGACGCACATTCCGCACTATATTTAATAAACCACTTGTTCCATCTGGGTGGTTGGTACGGTTTTTTAGTCCTAACAATGGTGCACTATTTATTATTCAATGTGATTTTAAATTCGAATACAAATTCGAAAAAATTTTCATACAAAAGTAATTCAATCACTTTTCTCAAAAGCGATGAAACAAGGAATTACTTTTATAAGAATATTTTTTCCAAATTTTTGTGAGACTTTGAAATGACTATGCGGTATACTTGATGGACACTAAAAAGGACTACAAACCGTTTCAACCATAAGAAAAAAGCCTTTAGATTAGAAGTTAGAGCGATTTTTGTCCAAGAACTTCAAGCAATTTCTATATGTTTGGCAAAAAAACAATAAATCTGACGCACATTCCGCACTATATTTAATAAACCACTTGTTCCATCTGGGTGGTTGGTACGGTTTTTTAGTCCTAACAATGGTGCACTATTTATTATTCAATGTGATTTTAAATTCGAATACAAATTCGAAAAAATTTTCATACAAAAGTAATTCAATCACTTTTCTCAAAAGCGATGAAACAAGGAATTACTTTTATAAGAATATTTTTTCCAAATTTTTGTGAGACTTTGAAATGACTATGCGGTATACTTGATGGACACTAAAAAGGACTACAAACCGTTTCAACCATAAGAAAAAAGCCTTTAGATTAGAAGTTAGAGCGATTTTTGTCCAAGAACTTCAAGCAATTTCTATATGTTTGGCAAAAAAACAATAAATCTGACGCACATTCCGCACTATATTTAATAAACCACTTGTTCCATCTGGGTGGTTGGTACGGTTTTTTAGTCCTAACAATGGTGCACTATTTATTATTCAATGTGATTTTAAATTCGAATACAAATTCGAAAAAATTTTCATACAAAAGTAATTCAATCACTTTTCTCAAAAGCGATGAAACAAGGAATTACTTTTATAAGAATATTTTTTCCAAATTTTTGTGAGACTTTGAAATGACTATGCGGTATACTTGATGGACACTAAAAAGGACTACAAACCGTTTCAACCATAAGAAAAAAGCCTTTAGATTAGAAGTTAGAGCGATTTTTGTCCAAGAACTTCAAGCAATTTCTATATGTTTGGCAAAAAAACAATAAATCTGACGCACATTCCGCACTATATTTAATAAACCACTTGTTCCATCTGGGTGGTTGGTACGGTTTTTTAGTCCTAACAATGGTGCACTATTTATTATTCAATGTGATTTTAAATTCGAATACAAATTCGAAAAAATTTTCATACAAAAGTAATTCAATCACTTTTCTCAAAAGCGATGAAACAAGGAATTACTTTTATAAGAATATTTTTTCCAAATTTTTGTGAGACTTTGAAATGACTATGCGGTATACTTGATGGACACTAAAAAGGACTACAAACCGTTTCAACCATAAGAAAAAAGCCTTTAGATTAGAAGTTAGAGCGATTTTTGTCCAAAAACTTCAAGCAATTTCTATATGTTTGGCAAAAAAACAATAAATCTGACGCACATTCCGCACTATATTTAATAAACCACTTGTTCCATCTGGGTGGTTGGTACGGTTTTTTAGTCCTAACAATGGTGCACTATTTATTATTCAATGTGATTTTAAATTCGAATACAAATTCGAAAAAATTTTCATACAAAAGTAATTCAATCACTTTTCTCAAAAGCGATGAAACAAGGAATTACTTTTATAAGAATATTTTTTCCAAATTTTTGTGAGACTTTGAAATGACTATGCGGTATACTTGATGGACACTAAAAAGGACTACAAACCGTTTCAACCATAAGAAAAAAGCCTTTAGATTAGAAGTTAGAGCGATTTTTGTCCAAAAACTTCAAGCAATTTCTATATGTTTGGCAAAAAAACAATAAATCTGACGCACATTCCGCACTATATTTAATAAACCACTTGTTCCATCTGGGTGGTTGGTACGGTTTTTTAGTCCTATTAATGGTGCACTATTTATTATTCAATGTGATTTTAAATTCGAATACAAATTCGAAAAAATTTTCATACAAAAGTAATTCAATCACTTTTCTCAAAAGCGATGAAACAAGGAATTACTTTTATAAGAATATTTTTTCCAAATTTTTGTGAGACTTTGAAATGACTATGCGGTATACTTGATGGACACTAAAAAGGACTACAAACCGTTTCAACCATAAGAAAAAAGCCTTTAGATTAGAAGTTAGAGCGATTTTTGTCCAAAAACTTCAAGCAATTTCTATATGTTTGGCAAAAAAACAATAAATCTGACGCACATTCCGCACTATATTTAATAAACCACTTGTTCCATCTGGGTGGTTGGTACGGTTTTTTAGTTCTAACAATGGTGCACTATTTATTATTCAATGTGATTTTAAATTCGAATACAAATTCGAAAAAATTTTCATACAAAAGTAATTCAATCACTTTTCTCAAAAGCGATGAAACAAGGAATTACTTTTTTAAGAATATTTTTTCCAAATTTTTGTGAGACTTTGAAATGACTATGCGGTATACTTGATGGACACTAAAAAGGACTACAAACCGTTTCAACCATAAGAAAAAAGCCTTTAGATTAGAAGTTAGAGCGATTTTTGTCCAAAAACTTCAAGCAATTTCTATATGTTTGGCAAAAAAACAATAAATCTGACGCACATTCCGCACTATATTTAATAAACCACTTGTTCCATCTGGGTGGTTGGTACGGTTTTTTAGTCCTAACAATGGTGCACTATTTATTATTCAATGTGATTTTAAATTCGAATACAAATTCGGAAAAATTTTCATACAAAAGTAATTCAATCACTTTTCTCAAAAGCGATGAAACAAGGAATTACTTTTATAAGAATATTTTTTCCAAATTTTTGTGAGACTTTGAAATGACTATGCGGGATACTTGATGGACACTAAAAAGGACTACAAACCGTTTCAACCATAAGAAAAAAGCCTTTAGATTAGAAGTTAGAGCGATTTTTGTCCAAGAACTTCAAGCAATTTTTATATCCGAACGTATTAAACATGTATTTATAATTTGTAGGTACTTACTTATCAGGAAAGGTTTTGCTTCCTGTAAATCGAATTTGTCCAGAAATTCGTCCAATTTTTCACAATTTATAAATTCACAATCTTTAGATTCCATTTAAAAAATTATTAATATTGTTATTATGTATTATAATTAAATTTTGCTGCACGACTAAAAAATTTTTCTTTAATTTTAACACTGTACCACGACTGAAAAAGTAAGAAATGGCGGACGACTGGCACTGGACGCGGAGAAAAGCGAGGACGCGATCGTTCTTAATTTGTATTTGTAATTTGATTTCCCCATAAACTATCGCCGTTTCATTTTCTTTTGTGTATTCATTATTGAAACGTCAAAACGATACAGGGTGATTATAGAAAAAAATATAAAGAAGTCTTTATGTTCTTTACTTTATCAAATTATTACATTTAAATAAAATACATGATAATATTAAGTTAAATTCTGATACTTGTTATTTTATTAAGTTTATATTTGTACGTAATTTGGTTTTTTATTTTATTAAGCCCTTACGGAAAAAAATATTAGAATCTTTTTTTCTGTTAGAGAATAGTTGCTACTTTCTATATAAGTTAAAAACAAATTCGAGATCTTCCGTAAAAGCGACAAGCACTGACAATTTGGTTAACAACATAGCCTACAAAATAAAACTTTTTGTTTGGTTCAAGATTCAAAATATTCGTTTCTAAAGGTTTTAGGTCTGCTGAACTGGAATTTAAAGTTGGAAATATTATATTAGCCTCCGTTTTTAAAATATTACCGTGATGAAATTAAAAAAAGTTTTTAATTTATTTCAACAAAGTTTGAAGCGGTGTCTGCAAGAACTGTTTTTGTCTTTCAAAAATGGTTTTAATCTCTTTGACATATCTTTTCTTTTTTGAGATATTCTAAGTTTAATAACAAATGTGTTAGGTACCTATATAAAATGCAAACAAAAGTTTTTTTTTACTACTTTTAAAGAATAACAAGAAATATCATATACTTTTCTGAAAATATTTTATTAGCCTCCATTTTTGAAATATTACCCTTATAAGGCTTAAGATATCTCGCACAAGAAAAAATATATGCTGGAGAGATATTTTTATCTGATTTAAAACAAATGAAGTAAAAATGTGCTGAAAATAACAACACATTTTTCTGACCACATTATATCATTTTATGTGTTGCAAAAACAGATAATTTCTTTATTAAGAACATGCATTTACGTAAATGATATCCCAAATTTTAGAAATTTCAAATAACACTTTGTGTCAGTTTCATCTTATTAAAGGTAATGTATAGCGCTAAAATCCCACCTAAAGATAAAAAAATCCTATATTTGAATCTGTATTAACGAAAAATTGTTTTTATTATTTAGGTATCACCCTGCTCTTACTTTTGTTTTATTTGCGAATCCTATAAATGAATATTCTCATAGAATTCATAAGACCACATACATACTCGTATGTCGTATATCGTTGGCTTGGATTTGTAGAAATCAACATGTGCATGTGTTGTTTTGAAGTGATTTCACTTCAAAACAACACATGCACATGTTGTTTTCTACAAATCATGAACGATTCCGTTATTTTTTCCAAGCCAACGATATACGAGTATGTATATGGTCTTATGAATTTGTAGAAATCAACATGTGCATGTGTTGTTTTGAAGTGATTTCACTTCAAAACAACACATGCACATGTTGATTTCTACAAATCATGAACGATTCCGTTATTTTTTCCAAGCCAACGATGTACGAGTATGTATGTGGTCTTATGAATTCTATGAGAATATTCATTTATAGGATTCGCAAATAAAACAAAAACTATCGCCGTTTCATTTTCTTTTGCGTATTCATTATTGAAACGTCAAAACGATACAGGGTGATTATAGAAAAAAATATAAAGAAGTCTTTATGTTCTTTACTTTATCAAATTATTACATTTAAATAAAATACATGATAATATTAAGTTAAATTCTGATACTTGTTATTTTATTAAGTTTATATTTGTACGTAATTTGGTTTTTTATTTTATTAAGCCCTTACGGAAAAAAATATTAGAATCTTTTTTTCTGTTAGAGAATAGTTGCTACTTTCTATATAAGTTAAAAACAAATTCGAGATCTTCCGTAAAAGCGACAAGCACTGACAATTTGGTTAACAACATAGCCTACAAAATAAAACTTTTTGTTTGGTTCAAGATTCAAAATATTCGTTTCTAAAGGTTTTAGGTCTGCTGAACTGGAATTTAAAGTTGGAAATATTATATTAGCCTCCGTTTTTAAAATATTACCGTGATGAAATTAAAAAATGTTTTTAATTTATTTCAACAAAGTTTGAAGCGGTGTCTGCAAGAACTGTTTTTGTCTTTCAAAAATGGTTTTAATCTCTTTGACATATCTTTTCTTTTTTGAGATATTCTCCTAAGTTTAATAACAAATGTGTTAGGTACCTATATAAAATGCAAACAAAAGTTTTTTTTTACTACTTTTAAAGAATAACAAGAAATATCATATACTTTTCTGAAAATATTTTATTAGCCTCCATTTTTGAAATATTACCCTTATAAGGCTTAAGATATCTCGCACAAGAAAAAATATATGCTGGAGAGATATTTTTATCTGATTTAAAACAAATGAAGTAAAAATGTGCTGAAAATAACAACACATTTTTCTGACCACATTATATCATTTTATGTGTTGCAAAAACAGATAATTTCTTTATTAAGAACATGCATTTACGTAAATGATATCCCAAATTTTAGAAATTTCAAATAACACTTTGTGTCAGTTTCATCTTATTAAAGGTAATGTATAGCGCTAAAATCCCACCTAAAGATAAAAAAATCCTATATTTGAATCTGTATTAACGAAAAATTGTTTTTATTATTTAGGTATCACCCTGCTCTTACTTTTGTTTTATTTGCGAATCCTATAAATGAATATTCTCATAGAATTCATAAGACCACATACATACTCGTATGTCGTATATCGTTGGCTTGGATTTGTAGAAATCAACATGTGCATGTGTTGTTTTGAAGTGATTTCACTTTGTTTCAACATTGAGCATTTTTAATTTTGAAATCATACGCAAATCATGTCATTTTAACTCGATTCATTTTATTTCAAAATGAACATTCGTTATGGAATAATTTTGAAATGACACATTGATGATTCAAAAGTTTTCCCTTTAAGTGTTTTAATGTTGGTCTTACATGAAAAGCCTTTGTTTCAACATTGAGCATTTTTAATTTTGAAATCATACGCAAATCATGTCATTTTAACTCGATTCATTTTATTTTAAAATGAACATTCGTTATGGAATAATTTTGAAATGACACATTGATGATTCAAAAGTTTTCCCTTTAAGTGTTTTAATGTTGGTCTTACATGAAAAGCCTTTGTTTCAACATTGAGCATTTTTAATTTTGAAATCATACGCAAATCATGTCATTTTAACTCGATTCATTTTATTTCAAAATGAACATTCGTTATGGAATAATTTTGAAATGACACATTGATGATTCAAAAGTTTTCCCTTTAAGTGCTTTAATGTTGGTCTTACATGAAAAGCCTTTGTTTCAACATTGAGCATTTTTAATTTAGAAATCCTAAGCAAATGTTTCAATTTGACATGAAAAATCATGAATCAACTGGATGTATACTTAAATTAATGTTGTGAAATGTTAAAAATACATGAAAACATTTTAAATCAAAGAAAAATCACTTTACCTAAAGAAATACTTTAAAGAAATACTTTAAAGGAAATCAACAATTCGCAATGTCAATTTTACTTCGCGATATTTTTCTGTGTGTACCTGACTGGGGACTTTTTCATTCTTAGGAAATTTGTCAGTTTGTTGTTGTGTTGTAAATCAATAGGTTTCTGGTTTTAAATTTACTACTGGTGGTTCTTTCGAGAAAATCACCAATTGTCCAACAGCAAGGTTAATTTCGTAAAATATTTATTTTAACGTGAGAAAAAAACCTGGTCTCTGTGTGATGTCTAAAGAATATTTCAAAACAATTTTTTAAAAAAATTCATTTGGATCTTTTAAACCGTTAACGAGAAATTTAGAAATAAAAATGTTTCTATGGCGGTCGCTGTTATTTGAAACCCTAATACAAGCATTTTAAAAGCCGTTTTTGACACAAAAGAAAGCTAAGTAGGTACCAAGTTTTATGAAAATACATCTATCAAGTCAGTCTACCAATGTGGATGCGTATGAATAGACAAAAGGAGAATTTAAATTTCGATATAGATTTTTTACGGGTTTCTTGGCATTACAATGTCACAATAAACAATTTTTTTTTAAATTTTTTAAATTATTTTTCTCTGAAGAAAAATCTCATTCTATACAAAAAGTCTCTTAAATTAAATTCCCAAAGTTGACTTAGTTTTCGAGTTATACCAAAAATACTAAAAAGTGACCAGTGTGACCATTCGCTTTGAAACGCACGGTAAATTTTGTAGCTCAAAAACATAATCAATCACAGAAATGAAGAGAGTGTCTTATTTAAATTTAAAAATCTTCTTCTAGAACTTTTGGCTACTGAGTAACTCACGTGGTTTAACATGCCCCGTGTTCCAACTAACAAAACCGTTCTCTTTCCAAATCCATAAACTTGGGATGATTATTTTTTTTTATGCGCCATATGTCAGCAAATGTTGGCACAGCGCAGCAAAAAAAATTCTAAAAAAAAATCAAATGGCGGTGCTGATTAAACGGACATTATTAATAAACTAGATTGGTTGTAAATTACAAAATGTTATGAAAGTTTGTAACTTTTCTTATTTTTGTTTAATGAGAAATCACAGGATCTGGCCACAAGACCGATACCCAGTCTCAGTCTCGTCTCGAGAAACGTGTTGAGACTGAGACAGAGAAATCAAAAGTTTTGTCTCGTTTCCAGCCCTATAGGAATTACACGTTTTCTAATAAAGCATCTTTTAATATTATTTCCATCTGTTATCTTCTTCTATTCATTTGAAGATTTGATTTTGAATTTCAAACATAGGCACTTTAAAGTGCTGCAAAAATTACATTCTGTTTTTCACACACTATGGCGTATACGTAATTTAAAAAAAAATCTATTAAATTACTATTTCTTTCCAAACCTTCTAGCGGTATGGCACATTAATTTTTAGTTTGTATTTTTGGTTTATGTTTCTGCATACATAGTTATCTTCAAAATTTCCTAAGGCATACATAACGCCCATTAGTATCCATATTTATCAAAACAACAATTATATCGTTTTAAGTATTTATTTTCTACATTTTTTCCACCAACATACCAATTTCATTTTTAATTAACTAGATATTTTAACAGGTACAGTATTCATATAATAAACTGTTCATCAACTAAATTAACATAAATATTTTTACAATAAAAAATAACATTTTGTGTCCCATATATGTATACATACATACATAAGTACTGATTGAATTTTTAGCTCGAAATAGGTAAGTAAATAAAAATACACATCTCACCTATCGCCCAATTTTAAAATCAAAATTTTATTTTTTACCAAGAAGCATTAGGTAAGTTAATTATATTATTCCATTCAAGTTTCTTTTTTGCATAGCCATCTGAAAAATCATATAAAAATGTATAATATTATGTAGCTCCCTCTCAACAACGTGTTTGATTCACCATAAAAATATGGTCTTGTGGCGCAATGGATAACGCGTCTGACTACGGATCAGAAGATTCCAGGTTCGACTCCTGGCAAGATCGAGTTTTTTTTTTTTATTAAATTTAGGTAGCTAGTTGAACTCATTATTAATCATTAGTGTTAAATACATTTATGTGGACTATAAAATATTAATTGATCGAAATTTTAAGCTGTTCAATTACCACTGTACAAGATATACATAACTAGGAATTTTTGTGAA
Source organism: Syrphus vitripennis (assembly GCA_958431115.1). Taxonomy (NCBI): domain Eukaryota; kingdom Metazoa; phylum Arthropoda; class Insecta; order Diptera; family Syrphidae; genus Syrphus; species Syrphus vitripennis. The sequence goes on from OY288109.1 coordinate 17,704,836, forward strand.
CAAACAATTTTTCTACGAAAAAATTGTATTTTTCAATTTAAAATTTAAAAAAAATATTTTTTTAAGTATATTTTATGCCAAATTTGTTGAGATAAATATTTAAAAATCAAAAAAAAATTGTTGTACCTACTTATATTTTTTTTAATTTTCAAAAAATATATTATGTATTAGATTTACTTACTCTACTGACTGTTGGTACTATAGGGCAAGTGTAGGAATTAATTGGTGACCTATTCAGTTGTTACAAAAGAGATTTGTAAAGTGGGCTTCAGGTCAATAAAAGACAATGCTTTATGATTTGCAACGTTTCAAGCATGAAAACACTCTTTATCAGGTCTTGAATTTAATTCACGCATAAAATAAAATTATACAAGTCAGTTACAATAAAACTAAAGTCATTCAACAGACTATTTTTTAAATTTGAACTTCAGATTTTGGTCTAACTTGATTATACGAGTACATATCTGTCTGTTGATTTTTTTTAGGACTAAAGATAACGGTACTTTACATATTTTAGTTTTTGACTTTTTTGGAAAATCCGATTTCTTCTGAAAATAAGTCCGACAATTTAAAAATAAAAATCGATATATTTAAATAAATGTTTAAATGACAAAAAAAAACTTCCAAAATGTGGGACGTATCGTTATCTCCAATAATTTTGTTCGATTTTATCAAAAACGGTTCTTCTCATTGTATTCAAAATTTGTATGCATAAGCATCTAAGGTTTATAAAAAGTATGTTATACTTGAATTTTCAAGAACAAAAATAAACATTAATGATAGGTCTGGCTACCTAGATCACACCACAACAATGCTATCTTAAGCTTCCTTTACGAGTTAAAAGTCATTAAAAGTTTTCGAAAAAAGCTAATTTGATAATTTTTTTAAATTTTGTGCTACAAATATCTGATTTCATACTGATCCAAAATTACTATCAACAATTTACTTGTGTAACAGGGCTGCCACTAAACATCTGCAACGAGTGGCTTGAAACCACTTCCAAGCCGTTCTATTTTTTTTCAAATACCCTATTCACTGCATTCACATCTTTCAAAACAAATCAAATGAATCATCAACTCCGACCAAAACAGTAGAATCATGTATTTACTTGAAACGAATACACCATTTGATTTTTTTCTCAAATGCATCGAATACAGCGAGTTTATATCGAACACATCGAATACACCGAATCAAATGCAACAAATTAATTTAATTTGTAAATGTTTTCATTGATTTTTCGTTGTTTTTTATTTTTTTTATTTCTATAGCTATACGAAAAATCTGCAATTCTAACAGCTCATAAAATGCGGAATTCTAATTTTTTGGTAAAAATTTCAAAACTCTATGTAACCGTCAAGCGAAGTTATTAAGCTAAACGTTTTGAATTTTCTAACGTTTTTAAACTGTTTTTTCAAGTTTTTTTTTATAATATTTTCTAAACGTGTTGACATAAAAATCTGAAATTTTGACACAACATGTAATTTATTCTATAAAAAATAATAAAAAAACAATTAAAATTATAAAAAATCACCAAGTACCGTTATTTGAAAAAAAAACTAGTGTATTTGATTTTATACTCGGTGCATTCGGTGTATTCGGTGTGTTTATAACATGTTAGGCTTGTTCTGTTCTATTTGATTCAAGCATTCAAGCCTAGGATAGAAACCAAACACTGTATTCGTTCTGTTATAAAGGGATCGAATCGTGTGCAGTGTTTGTTTTCAAGAATAGTGTATTCATTTTCAGTGTACACTACTTTCTATGAATGCAACGAACAGAATACACTGAAGTACTGTGCTTGGTCAGGGAAGGCAAATGAATGTATTCATGCAGTGGCAACTTGCCACTATATTAAATTAATTTAATCGAAAGAAAGTGCAAATTTATTAAAATTTTATTATCAAAAAAATCTGAGGAACCGTCTCCCAGAAAAGTGAATATACGGCTCTACGAACGTAATCCCAAATGAACTCAAAAAATCCTTCATGTTTTTGGTAATAATCAATTACCATGTTTTTTCTGATTCATTTTCCTTTCCGCTATAATGGGTGCCTAATGTGGGAATGTAGATTTAGAATTTGCATGATTCGTATTACATTAACAGTACTTACTGAAGGTATATAAATGCCTCAAAATCAACAGTTGTATTATCAATTAAAATATTTAGAACCCGAAGACATTTTCGTTTTGACATAAAATATTTTTTTTAAATAAGGTCATGGTTATTTTACAAGCACATACTATACCTTGTTTGGCAGACAAAATACAAAACACAAAGCTATTTTGTTTTCTCAATTGTGGTAAATCCTATCTTGTACTCATATACGGAACTAAGTCAAAAGAACCTTTCAGACTATACTTAAGCCTATTGTGGGGGGGTTGTGTGCTTCAAAGTTCATTGTATCCTTGAGTGGATTTATGTATTTTTTTTTTTTTGACAAAGGATTGCTCTAGTATCTAGGCATAACGAAGTTGCACCCATTTGCAAGAAGTCCCGATAGACGCAAACTATATTATATCCATATTCCATACAAGGAAAAGAATATACAGCAAAACAACGCCACAAACTATAATAATGAAACGACTTGAACTCTTTTCTCTTTGACTGCAGATATATGTATATGGAAAAACAAGAACAGCAGCTTCATCATCATCATCTTTCATCAAAGGACTCGAGATAGGGGTACATCGTATAGGGATCCTTAGCCAAAAACAAAGAAAACTATAGAAATACACTGCAAAGCCAGTATCAGCATAGGATGGGATTATAATAGTGTTGCTGTTTTCTGATGATGCATGACTTGACAACGACGATTTTAGCAACAGCGAAGAAGACAAAAACAACAACAACAACGACGACGACGAAGCACGACGACAACGGTCGGTGGTGTCCGGGGAATAACAAAATAAATAAAAAAGCGGTGGTGATATGAAATTGGAGCAAATATTAACTTAAAATGCAGGCAATGTAGTTTTACAAGTTCGTCGAGTCCTTTGCTTTGTTTTGTTTGGTTGGAGATTTGTGAACATGAAATGATTGCATCAAGGATGTTTTGTTCTTTTGAGACCGAGTATATGGTGAACGATTTGGTTTTTGTAACAAAAAGGCTTGAATTATGCTTTTACTTGTGACTATAGGTAAAGGGCGTGTTTTATTTTAGAGGTATAGAACTTTAAGTTGGCAACACTTAAACTGGCGGCCATTTTCATGTCTGTTGAGTTCATTTAGTTTAGTTTGACATTTCAACATGAATAGACTGCCGCCTGCACAACACTTCGAAATTAAGCAAAGATTGCATTAATTTTGTTAGGCAATCCCAAAAAATTAAAGGCACGACTGGGTCGGACGAACTTGCTCCTATGTCAGAGTAATTTAAAATTTAAAAACTTCATGAAAAAGCAAAAAAAATCATTAAAAATATGATTTTTTGGATGAAAAAAAAAATCAAAAATCGTAAGGGCCGTTTTTTCAAAGAATAATTTTGCACGTGTAAATTTTTTCAAGTTCTTTTTCAGGAAAAAAAAAATTAGTTTGGAAGTTTTTTGTATTTCAAAAACATAAAAACTTAATTTCAAAAACGCCGTTTAAAAAAAAAATGATTTTGTTCCCCAATTCGTCAAACCTTTCATAAGAACATCAAAAAGCTGGTTGAATGGCAGATACTCTTAATAACGGTTTAAAAAAAATTTATTTCTGATAAATAATTTTAAAAATTCACAAAATGCCAACTCGAAAAATTAATCAAAATCGCCTTTCCTGGCAAGGAACATAATCATTAGGGAATTTTTTTCCCATCACTTAAGTGGTAGGAAAATTTCTGAGTGAAAAATATTGTTTTAAAAAACAAGGAAAAATGTAGATCAAGTTATTTACAACAATTTTAAAGCAAACATTTTGAAATTGAAAACAGGTTTGAAATTAACGTACTCCCGGATGTGGAATCTAAATTTTTCATATGGCATGGGGACTTAGTCGTAGCTTAACTTTGCATATGATTCAAAATATATCTTAGGTACCCCCATTTTGTCCAATCTTTGAAATTTTACTGCCTGTTTTATATTTTTTTTTCTACCCTTAACCTAATAACCCGAAAGCATCATTATATATTTGAATTAACCAAGTCGCTTTAACTATTCGTTCCAAATATGCATATTGTTGGAAATTAAAATTAATTATCCAACTTATACCAGCAAAAGGGTATACAACATATAATATTCCAAAAAAGCCTCAAACAAATGTACATGCGTTACCTAACAACCCAGTCGTTCGTTTCGTACTTGAAAATCCAGTTCACCCATATTTGCTTAAGTACTTTCAGTAAATTAAAAGGTAACGCCTTTAATCCATTCATCCTTACTTTTGCCTTCTTATATTTATATACGAAAAGCAAGGGGATATCGCTCTAAAGCTTTAGTTGCAAGTATATCGTTTTTATCGCATGGAATTCAGCATATACGACATAAAAAGGGAAAAGACCTTGAAACGTGACATCATCTGCGTTACCACCCAAAACATAAAATGACACACAAATCCAATGTTAAGATACCTATGTAGGTTTTTCCGAAAAGAGAAAGAGATAGAGATAGAGAAGGTCCCCCCGACCATAGCAAAAATCAAGAGATTCCTTTCAAATCTTATCATCTTTCATGCCGACGACGATGACGATGACGACGACAACGACATCCACAACGACGATGACGACCCCAGATCCTTGGCCCAATTAAAAGTATTATTGCTTGAGATAAAATTTCCCAAAGCTTTTTACGTGCGGAAGGGTTTTCCTAATTCTCTGATGGCATCAACGCTTTCAAATTGATATCACAGCATTTCTATTCCACAACCGCTGCCTTCGTTATGATTATAGAAATAATTAAAGATAAATACAAAGTTTATGGGTGCCATTTTCTTCTTCTTCTTCTTCCCTCCTGCTGCGGGCCATGAATCTCGCATCCACTACCACCCTCGCCTCTCATAACCGCTATATACGCGCCATCATCAATTCATCTTTTTGAAACATCCACATCCAGCTCAATGTTTCGGTCTGTTTTTTTTTATTTTGCTTAATTCTCGACACAAATATTCCAAACACAACCACCAAGTCCCGTTTGAAGCCATTAACCCAAATCGTAGCTCCCGGTTGCATTTCAAATATATACATACACTCTAAGAATCTTGTTGGGGATTAATATAATATTCTACTTTGCCACATCCGTTTTGCTTGTATTTTATTGCGTTCCTCAAAGAAGCAAAAGCAAAAATATCTTTTGCTGAGTGCGGGGAGGCTAGACTCTCTCTCTCTCTCTCTCTCTCTCTTTCACGCCCCCAATCCCAATTCTTAGAAAACTTTGCTGATAATAATGATTCAACCAGCACGATTCGTGTCCCGGAACCTTTTGCATAGATAAACTGCTTAACTTCTGATAAATTAACTTCATAAGAATTCTAGATGATCGGATTTAATCTCTGAAAAGCAAGCTTGATGGGTCTGAAGGTGCTGGTTGCCGATTTGGGGTTGATTGTGTTCGCTAAGTGCTAAACGACATTGTTGAATGAATTTATAAATTCTTCATCACTTATGGGAGAAACTATTGTTAATGGATGTTAAACCACATAATACCATGATTTAATATTTTTGAAGAAATTTAGAATTTTCAAACAGCTTGAATAAAATAAATTCTCAAAGTTTAACAAAACTTGATGAGTTGTTTCTAGTCAACTAGCGTTTTCAACTTTAAATTTTCAACTCCATTTTTTTTCCCACTTTCTAACTCTCAGAACTATCAAAATTTCAAAAATTTGCCGTTAATTTGAAGTACAGAAAAATTAAAGTTAAAAAAATGCAAAATATTATATTTTTGCCCCGACTTCAATTTGAAGTTAGCATTACATACACTATTCTCGTCAAACGATTGAACTTGAAACTCAAGCTTCAATCTTCTTTTAAAATGCCTTCAATTCAAATTTTTAAGTCATTATTATAAAAAAATATTTATACTTTATCGCTAACTTCACCATAAATTGAGCATTAAATTAGCATAAACTGACATTTTCTGATTTCACAGTGAAGTCGGCGGCAATAGACACGATAAATATATTTTCTTGATTTTTTTTTATAAGGATTAATTATATTAATTATTTTATTTTAATTAATTAATTAATTAATTAATTTTATATTTTCTTTGACCGCAAATTTTTAAGACTAATTTATCGTCAATATCCCAAAAAAACTATTTTTTTACACGTAAAAGTTTATAATTTCTTGTTTATTTAAATTTAAAAACAATTGAATTTTTTGTGTAAAACATAAATGGAATTCAAAAAGGACAATTTTATTATAGTCGTTGTTAAAAAATTTTCATACATTTCTGTAAGTAATCGATCTTGCCAGGAGTCGAACCTGGAATCTTCTGATCCGTAGTCAGACGCGTTATCCATTGCGCCACAAGACCGTTGAATTTTTTTGCACCACATATTTTTGTGATTGATTTACATTTTAAAAATAGATTTTCAAAATCCTAAATTTAAATAATTAAAACACACACGCACTTAATTAGAAAATAGAATTTTAATTGCAATCTATTTATACATTCACTATACATTTAAGCTATGACTGAGTTCATTATTAAGTTTGTCAACCGAAATAGAACAAAACTGAAGGTTATTGTTATGTATATTGGTATGAAACAAAATAAATAGTTTTTATAAATAAAATATGTAAATGCCTAAAATAAAATAAAATACAAATTTAATGAACTTCCTATACCTATAGATGATTAGATTTTGGATTTTATTTATTCTGCCAGTATACGCACTAATTTAAAGGTACCTATGTACAAAAATCAAACAGTAATTCCAACAAAAATTGAAGTGTTGCCATCTCCCTAAAAATATGAAGTTACAGAGCACACCAAACAGCCATTTTTACTTGCGACTATAATAGGTACTGTATTGCCAGTTTTGGATTCGCGCAAAAAAAGTGGGTTTCGCTATTCTGTCTGTCTGTACCTCGACCTACAGCCTAAACTACAGTATGTAGTAATTTTCTTAAAACTTTGGACATAAGGTTTTGGAGCGATTGCCTAGAAAGGAAGTCGAATTTTTTTTTAGCTCCAAAAATAACGGTACCTGTCATAGTACCATTTAGACAAACATTTTATCTCGAAAAAGGCTCTAACGATTTTTAAGAAATTTTTTAAATCGGGTTTGTCAAGTTACCTTAATAATTTAGTTAAAAAATATTTTTGAAAAAACAGTTGTTAACGGTACTTGTCATAGAACCGGATTTTTGGTTTTCGGATTTCTCGTAAACAATTGGACGGATTTCAATGAAAATTTTTCTAAGGGAGATCCTATATAATTTTAATCAAAATTTTCAAAAAAAATATTTTTGCATTTAATTTGTTTTTTTGAAAACTCAATATTTTTCAAACTAATAAATATTTTTTTGTTCAATTTGGTTTTAAGTTGACCTATGTTATAAAATAGTAAAAATGTGCATACCAACTTTTTTTTATAAAAATACTTATTTGTTTCATTCCAAATCCGGCAGATAAAAAAGTGTTGCCAACTTAAAGTTCTATACCTCTCAAAAAAACCCTCTTAACAATAAAAAAAAAACCTAATGTATGGATGGATCGTTCTTTCAATGAAAAAAAAAATTTAGAATTTGAAGTGTTTGAAAAACATGACCAGAAAATTTTTTTTGCGCATATCTCAAAAACGATTTTTTGAAAATTAATGTCATTTTCGTTTTCAACAACGTAGTTTTTTTTTAGGTAGCATCGGTTCTAAACTAGTGTATTATTCTATTATATTTTTCAACATTTTTTTTTTTGAGGACTAATACTTTTTTCGAAAAAACTTTTTACCACAATTTATTTTCTGATTAATTTTCTTTACTCTCGGAACTGATAAAATTTTTGGCAGAAAAAAATAATAAAATTATTTTGACTTTCGAAATTCCACATCCATCAAGATGCCCGGTACCTTGGTATTTAAGCTTATAGAGTTGCTCATCCATATTTTGGACTGCAGTGCAGTCTTTGCTATTCTGATTCAACTGTTAATATCTCTTTCGGTTCCGCTATCGGAAGAGATACTACTCCTAAGGTATTGAACATTTTCAGCATATTAGGAAGTCGATGAATAGCAGGTGAAGTGTTGATCGATATACAGCTTTCATAATCCTCAAGGTTTTTATGCCGTTCGCTTCGGGACAAATCTTGGTATTATCTTCGCAAATGCAAATACCACTCCAGTTTTCGCACTGCCTAAGGTCTCTTTTCTTTGGAACCTTGACCTTCGTTTCCTTTTCCATTCTTCAAGAAAACTGCTGTTTCCCATTGAGTGGGTGTAGCAAGTAGCTCAGTCGATGTTGCTTGGCGCTGTTTCTAATTTGATTGTATCCAAAATATAAAACAACTATTGGAACCTTAAGAGAATTTCCATTAATGATATTAAAAAAAAAAAACCCTTTCATAATTTTTCTTTTGGCCCTAAAGGAATACATTAAAATAATATACACAACCCGAATAAAACAACTCAAAACAAACCTTAATTCATTTATTCTAATCTAAAATTCCCAGATGACAGAACCTCTCTACCTAACCTACTATTCTCTATTCCACAGATACCTTAATACATAGGAGATACGCATCGAAGTAGCCTTAAAGTGTTGAGACAACCTAAAATATAATTTAATTACCCCTCGAAGAAAAAAAAATATATTATTCAAGAAGAAGTCTCTCCACCTCCGTCTGGCGTCTATATAAGATTATTAGCCTAATTATTAATAACCATATTAGCCCTTTCTCCTCTCTGAATCTAAAAAAGCCATTGAAACTAAGAGAAACTCCATACTATACTATGTGCTAAGCCCCCGAAGCTAGGTTAGTTACGTTGCGTATCTAATATACACAACAACCATTTTTTAATTTTTTGTTTTTGGAAGAAAATTATTGTTTCTTCGTTTTTTGGGTTCTTTCGTTTCATAGACAAAATTTTTTTAATTAACTAACGACTTTTTGGCATCTCTGGCATTTTCATGGTTTTCTTCTAAAGAATGGAAATATATATATAAAAAAAATATATTTAGATAGCTAGGTATAATATTAAAAAAGAAGAGAAACGTCGAGTGTTTTTAGCGGATATTATGGACCACCATCATTATGAGGCATGAAAAGTAGGCGGGTAAAGGGATTTATTCAAATTAAATGAAAAATTCAAAGAAGGAGTTCTTGTAGGTAGATGATGATTATTATGGCCAATAATTGGATGGGTCTAATGTCCAGGAGTGGATTAGGTTTTTTTTTTTTAAGGCCGGGGAGGAAAGGTAACACCAAAAGCCCTTGAATTGTTTGGTACTAAATCTTTTTGTTAAACTTTTCTTAAAACTGAGCAAGTCTACCTTGAAATTGCGGGCTTATTTAAGATAGTTTAATGGAAAATTGTATAAGCTTTCGGCCTTGAACAAGTTTTTAACAGAAAAAAATTTAAAAAAAATTTCCTCCTGAAAATAATATTTTTGTCAAAAAGAAAACAGAAGTTAGACTTCTACGAAAGAAACAAACGCCCCTACAATAATGGGCCTATACATTTATTTAATGGGCAATCCAGCACTGTACAAATTTTCTCTTCTTTCAAAAAAAAAATGACCGACAAAATTCTGTTTTAGGCAAACTAAATTTTGTTGGAGAATCAAAAAAAAAAAAAGAAAAAAAATTACGTAATTATGTATGGACAGCGGATGTTGAAATGTCAAAAGTAATTATGACAGCTGTCAGCGTGAAAAGAGGGCCTGAAATTGTGATTTCCTTGTTGGTGTATCTTCGTTTTACTTCAACTACCGCATGTATTTTTGGACATCAGAAAATCTTGTTTATTAGAACAATGGATGAGAGAGGCTTGACAACAACAACGACAAGAAAATTGACTGACATTTTTTTGTTTGGGAGTTGGAGGGTGGTTGATGGAGGCACAAACAATACGACGAAAAATAGCCACAATGTATATATTTGTATAAATACAAGATGATGATTTTCTCCCAAAATGAAAAGCCAAAAAGTCAGAAGCGGCGGTAGGTATAGTTTTTTGATATTGAAAGAGTGCGGGGGTGGAGACTGTGTTGTGGAGTTTTGATGACTTGGTGAATATTGTGTGTGTGTGTGTGTGTGTGGTGCGCGGCAAAAGGAATTGAGTTTTTGTAGACATTGAAATTAAGCTATTTAGCCTAAAGTTAAGTAGATGATGCCGTTAACATCATCAGTGGAGTTTTGGTGGGTGGAACAGGAGGTTGTATGTTTTATTTTATTTTATTTTATTTTTTTTTCGCCACTTTGACAGCAGATGGATTTTGGTTATGCAAATGAAGTCGTGTTTCGGGGGTAATTTTCTTATTTTTTTTTTCTTTTTTGTGTCGGAAGACGTAATGGGTGTCAACAATGAGGCGAGTTGTTTTGCACAAAGTTGACATTTTATTGATGTTTTAGTTGAAGATTTAATGGCGGAAGAGAAAATTACTTTGAATTTTGAAATCAAGCTTTGAATCTTGATGGATTTCTTGTAGAGTTCATTTAATTTATTGGTGTACTAAATGTTGTAAGGAGTGAACGTATACTACATGTATATAGGGAAGGCATTTTTTGTGCCTTAACCGTTTCTTACCGTTAACCGTAAATAAATAAACAGATAAATAAAAATATTAAAACAAATAGAATGCACGACTGTATTGAAGTACTTTATAGTAAAAACTAAAATACAAGAAGAAAAATGTCATTTGAAAAACTTATGAAGAAGAAGTTGGGTGTCAAAAATGTGTTAAAAAAATGGTATGCAAGTTTTAAGTTTTATCAATATTCACTAAAAAAAAATTGTTTTAATATTACCCGTTTTGGAAATACGTACACATACTCGTACATATTGAGTTTTAAAAAAATATTTTTTTTTTAAATTTTGTTCTATGGTTCTATGGCAGGTACCTACCGTTAATAACGGTTTTTTGAAAAATATTTAATGACCAAATAATTTTTAATACATACATACTTACAAAACCTCAGTGAAAAAATTTCATCAGAATCGTTCGACTTGCTTTTTCAAGCTAAATATGTTTTGTCTTAACGGTTATATGCTACGGACCGTTTTTTTTTTACCTTAAAAATGCGCTTAATGGCATGACGCAACCAAGTGGAAATGTTTTTGAATCACTAACATACAAAAAAGTTTTGCGGAAAAAAATGTATCCAACAAAATTGCCAGAACCAATTTTTGTAAATAAAAATATGGTATTTTTTTTTTTTAATCATCAAGAAAGGTAGGTACTTTCGGAAAAAATTTGAGACATTTGTTTCAACCGCTAGAATATAAATTGTTCAAAAACTAAATTGTTAAAATAAAAGTTTTATGAAAATTTGCCTATAAAAAAATGTAAAAAAAAAATTGTCAAAGAGTTATTCGGCAAAGAAAAAATTCTGAAAAAAAATCGTCAAAAATATAATTAGTGACAGTCGGAAAAAATGAAAAAAATCATAGAAACCGTTATAAGTCGAAAACGAAGCAAATGAGAGAAAATTACCTTTTAAATTTTTGGACTTGAAATGACCTCATGTTTTTTTCTGTTACTGTAAGTTTCCGGAATAGGGATATTCTAGAATTTACCGGTTCTTGGCAGCAATGCTAAAAGTTTTTTGTTTTTATAATTTCTTTGAAATTTTTAGGGCCAGACATTTAAAAATTTTACTTAAAAAAAAAAATTGTTCTGAAAGTTAATTCAATCAAAAAAACTGTTTACACTGACGCCTGCCTGGCTGAGCAACTAAGTTGGGTGAGTGGGGTGTAGTGTCTTAAAAAGGGTGTTGAAATCCTTGGAACCCGGGAAGCGACGAACTTATAATTTTGCTACGGGAATTAAAATAATAACTTACAAAAAAGTAAAGATAAATATACGACCTAATGTCCCCATTTGATTCCAAACCTGAAATTAAAATCAAAAAATTTGCATTATCAACAAGGTATCTGATATGCATTCCCAAAATTTCTAAATTGTGTCTCTTTAAAAAAGAAAATATTATGTTAATCCTTTCTTTGTTTTATTTGGAAAATTCCCTTCATTTAAATCAAATTTTGATCGCCCATTAAATGACATTTAATATCTAGAACACAAAAAACAGAAACTCATTCTTAGAAGAGATTACAACAGTTACTATACAACTTAGATGTCTGATAAGCCCTTGTAAGTACAATCTCAGATAAAATTCCTTTAAAACCTTTTTTTTTTCCTAACCAGTTCAACAACTGATCTTGATATTATTTCACTTATTTCGTTTCAAAAAAAAAAACCTGCATTCATCTAATGAACTTTCTTTTCTTTTGTAAATTCCATTGAACAAAAACCCAAAGACCACCAATCAATCACAAAAAGCCCTAACAGAACAAGAAATTAAAAAAAAAAAAAAATAATCTACCATCGAAGAACCACCCAGAAACCTTTTTTTTTTGAAACTCGACTCCAAAATAAATGAGTCCCGACAATTTTTGTCACAGCCCATGGCACATGTCACATCTCCTGGGTTTCCATCAATCAAAACCTAAAATTGTTTTATTTGTTTTTATTTCTAACGTTGCAACGTTCCGTTGGGTATTATAACCATCAACATTTTTTTTTGCCTTTCTTGGTTGCTCCGTTCAGTCGTCTAACAAGCGAAAGTGATCCATTGGACCATTAGTGAACATGTTGTTGTTTGATGGAATATTATAGACTTGCGGGCTTGAATTTCATTTTCAAGCCCATTCAAATGTTGGCTGTATGAGTTTGAAGAAGGAGAAGGAGGAGGAGTATCAGCTTCAGCATGGAAGGCTGATTTGACATAATTTTCTATGTAATTGGGAAGCCTATCTTCCAGTAACGGAATAATGTCCGCAGGTGGACACACATTATTACAATACAAGAAACTTATATAGCCAAGCTTGGGAGTGGCCGAGATATGATCGTGCGTCTCTGGGTCAATCTACATCCACAACAACTATGGACCACCACAAATCACGTGTAATTATTATTGTTGGATAGAAGAAAAACAAAAAATAATGTAAATTTAAAGTCAACAACATAAAAAAAAACTCGAGTCTCGATCTGAGACCAAGTTGCTGCTAAAAGCAGTCCACACGATCAAGTGATCATATTTCTTGTAATTGAATTTGTTTCTCGGTGGGATTAAGTGTAGATTCGTTTTCGGGGAGTGTATACTGGACAGATGCAGATATAATTCTAGCTAATTGCATTTTTGAAATGAGATCGAGTGTACTCGTATATCGGGCGTTTACTCTTGAGTCTCAGACAGAGTAGTAGAGACTGGTTACTGGGAGTCCAGAAGTGAAAGGTGCAATAGATTTATTATTTCAGGGTTAATTGTGCTGTGGAATGTATCTATCTTGCAATTGACCAATTCTGTTAATAGATGGCAGTGACTTCTATTTGACTATTATTATGAGTTTCTTTTCGAACTTCGACTCTACTCCACTTCAACTTCAGTATACCATACCACACTCTATTGTTTGTATTTTGATTAAGATGAGATTAAAGACCAAATTATTTTGTATTAGGCTAAGCGAAATAATAAGAGGTTTATTTAATGAGTATTAACGATGTTAATGGCTTTTGAGATTAAATTGATTTATGTAGATTATGTAGCTGTGATACTATTTAAGAGTTGAAAAAGAAAAAAATAGAATAAATAAATTGAATCACTGGGTATTGTTTGCAATAAAATTAAAATTAATTGAAGTATGTATTGTTGTTTTTTTTTTTCATTTTATATACATAGATTAAGTTGGCTCAAAGTGATGGTTATAAGCAATAAAGGTTAATTTAGATTTAAGACCATTTTGACTCAGTCAGACTTTATTTTAAAAATCTGATTGAATTATCTACTTTCGATGGTAGATATTCAAATTTCCTATTTCCAAACAAGATTTGGCACTCGCTACTCACTTTTCGCCGATTTTTAGTTGCTTCTCGCTACTTTCTTATTGCCACTCTCTGCTCGTCATTCTGCGCTTGCTGCTCGCTTCTTGCTATTCACTACTTGCCATTCTCTTCTTGTCTTCTTGTGTATTTGCGAGTAACTTGTAGAAGCTAGCGAGAAGTGAGTAGCAAACAGCGAGAAGCAAGAAACGAGCATTAATGAGTAGCGAATAACGAATGATGAGTGGCGTGTTTTAAGTGAGTGGCGAGAATAAGCGAAAGGTAAAAAGCGTGTTGATTTGATTAATTAATTAATAATTAATAATTAATAATTAATAATTAATAATTAATAATTAATAATTAATAATTAATAATTAATAATTAATAATTAATAATTAATAATTAATAATTAATAATTAATAATTAATAATTAATAATTAATAATTAATAATTAATAATTAATAATTAATAATTAATAATTAATAATTAATAATTAATAATTAATAATTAATAATTAATAATTAATAATTAATAATTAATAATTAATAATTAATAATTAATAATTAATAATTAATAATTAATAATTAATAATTAATAATTAATAATTAATAATTAATAATTAATAATTAATAATTAATAATTAATAATTAATAATTAATAATTAATAATTAATAATTAATAATTAATAATTAATAATTAATAATTAATAATTAATAATTAATAATTAATAATTAATAATTAATAATTAATAATTAATAATTAATAATTAATAATTAATAATTAATAATTAATAATTAATAATTAATAATTAATAATTAATAATTAATAATTAATAATTAATAATTAATAATTAATAATTAATAATTAATAATTAATAATTAATAATTAATAATTAATAATTAATAATTAATAATTAATAATTAATAATTAATAATTAATAATTAATAATTAATAATTAATGAAGAATTTTATCTCTTGTGTCTAACAATTTTCTTATTACGGAATTTTATTTAATGCTAAGTGTAACGAGTGGCGGCTGTCTACAAGCGATTAGCTGTTACCAAGTGATTCTTCGATGGGTTCAGGATTCAACAGAATAGAACAGTAGGGGCATTTGTAGATAACCAATTTCGAGAAACTTAAAAAAACAATAAAAGGTTTACCGAAGCATCGATAGAAGGGTCAGCTAGTACGTCGACACATCTAAAATACGTTTCATCATAATCATCGGCTCGACAACCGGGGTCCGTTTCTGGCCTCCTTCAAAAAGTCTTTCCGAATATCCCGATCTCGAGCCGATGCCATCCAAAGCTTCGACGTCCTGGTCTACGCCATCTCTCCAGGCGCAAATATGGTCTACCACGCTGCCGTCTACCATAGAATGTACCACAAAGAACTTTCCGAGCAGGTTCCGCTTCGCTCATGCGAGTTAGGTGCCCTGCCCAGTGGAGTCTACCGAACTTAATTTTTGTCACTATGTCGGCTTCAAGGTAGATTGCGTACAATTCATGATTGTACCGTCTCCGGAATCGTCCTTCCCCACATATGGGGCCAACAATTCTCCTTAAGACTTTTCTCTCGAACTCGGCTAAGAGCTCGGAGTGTCTTTTGCTAAGCACCCAAGTTTCGGATTCATACGTGAGTACTGGCAAGACCATGGTCCTGTACAAAAGCAGTTTTGCAGTTATGGTGAGATTTCTAGATTTGAAGAGCTTTGACAGACTATAATATAGGTTAAGAGTAATCCATGATTATTTCAGCTCGTATTTTTTCAACTTAGTATGTTAATTTGATAACCAACATTTTATGAAATCCAATCTTTGAACCAGAACCTCTGAGAGTTATGTGACAAACCTAACCCATTCTCAACGAACTTACCCTGAGAGTATCAGTATGAAATCGATTCACTATGTCCCGTTTCCATAAAACAAAATATTGTTTCCCAGTCGTGTGTGTCTTGTTGTGTGAAACCGCCTATGTTATGGAAAATGCCCTCAATTATTCAAATTACCAAATTATATTCTTGAACTATTCCGACATTAACATAATGAACATAAACAAGGATTATTATTATTAAAAAAAAAAAAAAAAAAATTAAAAGCAACAAAATCCTGAATCAGGGCGCCGCCTTGAAATTTGCATGACTAATTCTTATCGAGATGCATATAATATTTTTCAAATCGAATCAAACCCATTTCCCAAAATACCGTCAATTTTTGAGAAAAAAAAAATATCTCCCAAGAACGGCCATGCACTCTATGCAATTCGTTCCACTTTGCTTGATGAGAAATCTCATCACATCTCATCACCTTCGTCCTTCCGTCCATATATCGAGTTCTACATCGGATCGACAAACAACACAAAATCAGATGACCCTAACACTATTTTTTATCGACTACTTAATTAATTCCCCAACTAATTACCTTCGAATCGCCTACAGTTATATACCTGAATATAAAAATTAAAATAAAACACCAAATTCGAATTAGGCAAGAGTCTGATTGGTTATTTTGTTGTTGAGACGGGTCACAAAAATGTTTTGCAGCAATCATTTTGAGTCCCAACATCTCATCACGTGCACTGCACAGACACTCGCATCAATTTGATTTGATTCAGAGCCACATTCATTGGCTGTTCCACAGTAGCGTTTTTGACCTTTTAGCCTGGATGGCTGTTTGGCTGCCGCTGCCGCTTCTACTGCAACTGCCACTGCCGATGGCGGTTAGGATCAAAGGTGCGGCTTTGTTTTCATGTGATCTTGGATCGATTTTAATTGTCATGCCACCTGATGATGCTCCAATATTATACGGATGCAGATACCTTGTTTTTGTTGTTTCTCTAAGAAGACAAAGGAAATCTCTTAAACGACATCGACCAAAACGATGGATGGGAAGTCGAGCAATGAAGCTGGCTGCAGCTACGACGACGGACGACGGACGACCGACGACGCATGGGATGAAAATAAAAACCGAACCAGATTTGTATCGATTGCGCAATGATAAGCGACAAGAGTTCGACTTGAGATTCTTGACGAAACAAAAAGAAGAAGGTGTATATTTGTGAAGGCGGTAATTGCCTCAAATGCATCAGGTTGGTCCACATCCACATCCACATCCAGACTGCCTGCCAGGCCAGGCCAGAGAGGCAATACAACAAACACAGTAGGTAGCTCGCCTTCAGTAGGTATATGCGCTGCCGAGTCTCTGATGGGAACCCGTTTCAGGAGTTCAATCTCTTTTATTTCTTTTCCGTCGATTTTTTATCGTTATTTTGGTTTGGTGTTTGCAGATAAAAGGGATTGATTACGAAAGATTCGTAGCTTCTTTTAAAAAGCGGTGAAGGTTGAGTTTTTTTTTTTTGTTTATTTGTATCTTATTTTGGTATTCTTCGTCCATTATATACCTTGGAGAGTTTTGTGGTCTTTTTACCTAATAAAAAAAAAAAGTTAAATGAAAATGAATTGAATTGGGGAATATAATATGTATGAGGGTCTCTCTGATGAAGAATTTAATTAGGAATGGAATTTCATTTCTTCTTCTTATAGTTGTTGTATTTATTTCCGATTTTTATTAGTTGATGCGGCGGAGCAGCGGCTGGCGGCGAAGATGATTGGAAATGCTATCATCGCTTGTTGAAAGTTAATTTTTTATTTCTCAACTTTTTATTTTTATTGTTTTAACACAAAAAAAAATGTTGCAGTCATATTGTAAAAGAGCTTGTGAAATATTTTTGCGTTGTTAGGTTATGGCTTTGAATTATTCGTAATAACAAATATGGCTTCGAATAATTTCAAATAAAAAAAAACAAGAAGATATTTATGGCGCCGAAACAAA
The DNA here is from genome assembly GCA_958431115.1 of Syrphus vitripennis. Lineage (NCBI taxonomy): Eukaryota > Metazoa > Arthropoda > Insecta > Diptera > Syrphidae > Syrphus > Syrphus vitripennis. The sequence goes on from OY288109.1 coordinate 17,722,624, forward strand.
TTTTAGACTTAGGTATTTTATTTCGGTAGGCATTTCAATGGTTTATCATGATGGAGCGTAAATGGAAAAGATTTTTGACATATTACAGCTCATAGTGAGTGATTTCTTCAAGAACTCTAGATAGGTGGTTTTCCATTTAAAGTTTTTTTAACGTCTATACACTTAGTACCGAAAGTAAGTATACACTTAATCTAATAGAAAACAATCTTATGGCAACCCTGGATTCAGAAAAAATCTGTTTTTATTGTCAAAAATACACTTGAAGATAATCTGAAGCTTGTTCTTAAAAGACGCAGCGTTTTTCAAAACTCTTTCAAACTGTTTTTGTGAAAAGTTCAAATTATTTTGTACATGTGACTAAAGGTAAATTAAGTCAAGTTTCTGATTCGTGAAAAAAATTCGAACACCATAGATTTTGGTCAAAGTTGACATTAGGAAATGTCAAAAAAAGTGGGTCCAGCAACTCTTTATGTCTGTTTGTCTGTCCGTTGAGCTACAGCCTAAACGGGCAGGTTGATTTTCTGAAAACTTGGTGTGCTGTGTTTTTGGGCCGGCCATTTCTCCAGACGTTTTAAGTTTTTTTCAGACCAAAGATAACGGTGCCTGCTGTGAAATTTGTTTGCTTCTTTGAAAAATCATATTTTTCTCGGAAACGGCTCCGAATATTTTTTTGAAAAAAAAAAAATATAAACTGAAGAAGATATTGGCTCACTTAAAATGAAAATAAAACGGTACCTCCCCAAAAAGTGTTAGTACCGTTACTTCCCATAGAATAATTTTTTTGATATTCGATTTTCTCAAAAATGATGTATTAATTTTCAAAAATATATTTTTGGAGTTTTTAGTTTGCATATTTTAAAATTTTTTAAGAAAGTTACAATTTCGTTTCGTCATCGGTTTCCCGTCGGTCCGCGTCGGTACCGTATGAACTTTTTTCGGTCTTATGGTTTATTTTTTTTTGTGTAAAAATTAAAATGACCAATTTTATGTTTTGAAAAAAAAGTTTTTGAAAAATTATTCTTACTGAAAACACCACCGACACACTTGGTATGTTCTCCCGGCCTCATACATATATGGTACTAAATACTCGATACAAGAGATGAGGCCGAGACTACTTGTCTCGTGTCCAGCTCTAATCCATGTAGTGGTGCAAGGCTTTTTTTTAAAGCTAAACTTTATTTGAGTAGCTTATCGTTTTATTTATATGTATTCCAAAATGTTTTTGGCCAGTTATACAAAAGTTATATAAATTTTATATTCTAACACAGAAAATAGGTACTCCGAATAATTTTGATTTTAAAATTTTATTATTTTTAATAAAAACATATCCCATATGGTCTAGTGGCTAGGATATCTGGCTTTCACCCAGAAGGCCCGGGTTCGATTCCCGGTATGGGAAAATATTTTGTTTTAATTTTAAAATTTTATTCATTTAATTTTGTGGTAAAAGTAAAATGCTAATTTTTTTGAATATTTTTGATTTTCATTAACTAGTATAAGAGAGCAATGTAGTTTTATCTTCTCAATTTTCTTTGGGATGCTAAAAACCTTATAAGCCGGGGAAGAGGATGAGACCAGGTAATAATTTTGTAATTTTTGTCTCGGTCTCGGCAAAATCGAAACATTTCAATATCGTCTCGGTATCGGTTTCATCAAATTAAAAAATTTTTAAAAATTATTTTTAAATAAAAATGTAAAAACTAAAAATTATCATTTTTGAAAACTAATTGTAAGAAAAAAAAAATTCATCACCTCGGAATTCTCTTCAGTTATTGGAACGGTATTCTCAATCTTCCATTATCACCAAGATACAGTGCTTTAATGAAATTCTTCAAGACAAATATTTACATATAAATAAAAAACTTATCAGACGTAGACACGTACCCACCATACTCCCAAGCTCAATCACCATCGCCACCACAACGTGCCATTATGTGAACATAATATTTTAAATCTCTTACTCACTCGTCCGACTCGAACCGAAATACTCCATTAGCTGAGGATAACCAAGCCACCACAAGAAAGCTCATTGCTCATCTCCTTCAACTTCTCCATATTCCCAGCCCCACCAAGCATGGCAAGCTCTTGCAGAATTAAATTTTCCAACAAACAAGTAAATCCCTTCAACTTACTCCTGCATCATCAACAAGCGGAAATGCGGATGTGATGATTAATCATTCGAAATTTCAACGCCATCGCGTCATAAAATTCATCGTTGATATCCTTTCGATAAATCACAAAACATATACATATAAACAAAAGCCACTATATATACCGACGGAAGATGTGAAGATGCGTTCGGGTTCTCTAGGTGGGTGGGTACACGTTATATCCAAAAAGTATTAATTTTCCTTCTTGGTTATGGTTGCTGTTGCTTCTGGATGAATGTTGAATTCCCAGGACGATACAGTGGGGCCGCAGAACTCACAGTATATACGCCAACACTACTTCTTCATTAAAAATTAATATTTCAATCAAAGTTCAGTGAACCCCCCTACCACACGTGGGACATGACATGTAAGAAGAGCATCAGCACCCCTAAAAAAGGATAATGCTTATGGTTTCCTCACGTTCATGAGGGACACATAAAGTGAGACACTGATGAGCTTTGGCCTTCTGATGTTTGCCTGGATCACACACACATTTTTTTTTTTATACAAAATGTGCAAAACAACATCGAGACTTCGTCGCCGCCGTCGACGTAGGTCGTTGGTCGTCGTCCTTTAAGAAAATGCAACCTTGGACGAAGGGTGAATGAATGAATTCTAAGCCCATGATGCAGCGAAGCATCAATAGTAGCGCAGCAAACACTTTTACGTCAACAAATATTTGCCAATTTGTTGGGCGGATGCTGCAAGAAGAAACGTCTTATGTGCAGCAGTCCTTCCTGATGCTACCTACCTACCTGTGAGAGTTGCAGAAAACACTATAATGCCAAGAGAAAGTCTGCCTCCCACTTCTAAATGACTGATGATGGTTGCTTTTCTGCTTCAAGAATCACATTGAAACCAAGCAGCACACAAACAAAAAGAAAGTTCTACCAACTTTCAGCTCGAAAAGTGTGGAATTTTCAATCTACCAAGTTTTCCTTTTTTTTTTGGAAAATTGAAGAAGGAGAGGAAATGAAGAGGCTTATGCGAACGCATACAAATGATGCTGATATGGATGTGGTGGCAATTTTTCTTTCGACAAAATGGTAGGTGCAAAGTAAGTGCAAAAAATTTCGTAGTGGAAAACTTTGGCGATTTGGTGTCTCGTGTGCTGGAAGTTATATAATTTATTGCCATACTTAAATTAAAGGTATGAGTTCAACAGGTACTTCTTATACTAGATGGAAAGCAAGTTTAGTTTTATTTTTTTTTTGTGGGTCTAACTGTCTCCGTGAAAACTAAGGGCGGATAAGTTGAATTTGATGCAAATTTTCAATGCTTTAATTTATGAGTAGGTTAAGAATTTCATTAGAGTCTAGAAAATACGTTTTACACTAGGACCCTTTCTCCCTCGTATTATAGACCCCCACCTTATCCAAATTAGATCAATTTCATGATGAATTTAGTCCTAATGATCTGCCTGCCATTTTTCTGAAAAATTCTCTTCCCCTCTCAAAAATCTTCAGTTTATTCCTGAGCCAAGGTGAATTTCCTCGGATCTGGGAATCCTCGTTCATAAAAAAGATTCGAATTGTGATCTAAACAATTAGCGACCCATTGCTAAGCTTTCTCATTTACCTAAAATTTTCGAGAGCATTCCGTATGAAATGTTAAGTTTCCACTGCAAATCACTTGTTTCCCCTAGACAGCATAGATTTCTTAAAAACAGATCTACCATCACTAACCTTGTTGAATTTGTGTCTTTCACCTTTTCTGCCTTAGAAAAAGGTTGCCAGGTAGATGTTATTTCTACGGATTTCAGTAAGACATCTCCCATAGGCTTATACTTTTTAAATTATCTTTTCTGGGACTTTGAACCCTCTTTGATAAAATGGATTTCCTCTTGCCATGAAAACCGACATTACAGCATTCGTTTCAGATCTGCCACGTCATATGCTTTCTTAGCTCTCTCAGGTGTTCCCCAAGGCAGCCACCTTGGCCCTATTTTGTTCATTCTCACTGGTGTCTAGAAAACTGCTTATAACTTAACGTTGCCAAGTGCCAAGCAAATTACTTTTCACGCAAGAGCTTTAAGGCTCTCCTACCTTTTACATAATAATCAACCAATACCTACCGTAGATAACATTTTTTATGTGACGAAGAGCTCAATTTCGTCACCCACATTGACGATATTATTCTCAAAACCAACTCTGCACCTGGCTTAGGTAAACGTTAGTCCAAAGAATTTTCTAACCCACTAGCTTGTTTTAAGCCGAATAAATGGGGGTTTTGGCCCCACCAAAATTACCATAAGAAAATATTATGCAATTTAAACAATATTGAAATTGCTTTAAACATTATAATCGTGGAAAAAATATTTCCCATACCGGGAATCGAACCCGGGCCTTCTGGGTGAAAGCCAGATATCCTAGCCACTAGACCATATGGGATACCTGCAAAATTACAAATGGTTAACAATCATCAATCATTCTATATTTCAATACAGCAAACATAGGTTTTTTGAATTCTTAAATTTTTACTGTTCAGCGAAATTTTACTCAGGAAATATTTTTTTTCTTTTTGTAATGAAATTGTCGTTTTATATTTTTTGGCCGTAAACGAGGAACTTCCACTTTTTGATGAACTTGCAGCCTTATCGGTTTTTCCATGTTGTTCTATCGCTATCCATGACTGGGGTATACAGAACGATTACCATAAATATTGTTACTATAGAAAATTTTTCAATCCTATACTTAAAATGCTAGCAGTAAAAATTCTGTGTTTCATAATTTTGACTGTACAAAATTTGCATAATCAAAATAAGGGTGGCCACAGGCCACTGGACCAATCTCGAAAAAGTATTTTTTTGACCGAGGATGTGAGTAGCCTTTACAGTAAAAAAAAATCATTCGAAAATTATGCTGCGACTAGATTCAATTTGTCGAAACTAATTTTTTTCCTACGAAAAAAGACGATAACATGAAAAAATTTACTGCACATAAGTATTTGTATCGCTTTTCATACAGATGATAATGTTAAAAAAAAACGTATGCAATATTTTCTACGAAGTTTTTGAAATAGTAGGTATTCTGAAAAATAGATTTTGAAGCCAAAATTTTGAAAAAATAATAAAGAATCTTCCACATGCAGAATTTTTAAATATAAAATCAGAATTTTATCAGAAATTTTGGCCCTTTTCTATAAATTCTGTTTAAAAATTTCCAAGAATTTTTAAAATATAAATTTTTAGATGCTATCAATATCCTTTGATATAAAAATAATAAATTATCTTTCTAGAAAGTTATTTTTTAAATATGTATTTAAAAATTTAGTATTTCAAAATAAGTATAAGCTGTAGGTATACAAAAAAAAAAACTTCAAAGAAAAAATTCCACATACGCCACAGTGACCCTCTAATAAACTCTTTCAGGACCATGTGATATTATAATTTTTTTTTTTTTGTTCTTGTGAAAGCTTAATGGCAACTATATTAAGTAATTTCCACACACAAATAAAAACATAATTGCACAGTGGAATAATTCCTTCCTCGAGTAGTGCCGTCACCGCCGTCGGATCTACATACGTACAGCAGCGGGACGGGGTATCTCTCTTCTTTGATGATTAGGTTTGGATGGTTGTTCAGGTTGCTCATTAAATTTTTTTTTTCATGATTCCTGATAACTCGTTAAGTCCTTATATTTTTCCGTCGTTGGCGATCAAAGTGATGGCTGGTACAGATTTGTAGGATTTTCCTCTCAAATATTCCAAGCTTCTTCATACTGGTTTTGGATATAGTCAACCAGCCAGAAATTCCCTATGTGAAGGTGGTTCTGAAAAGTGTTTTTTTAGAGAAGCCACTTTATCTTCTGACAAAAATCCTTAGACTCTCCCTAGACTCATTGGCGCATATTCATAGTCGTCTGACAAGTAGTTTCTTTGTCTCTTCTAAGCTAACCTAGAGCTTATGTTATTCATAGACAATTTAGACCCGGGTCCAAAAGATAAACTGGAGCTCAATTCTTAAAAACGGCTGACACTTTGACTAAGTTGTTTTTTTTTTCTATCTGTCAGAAAATGGATTGAATTTCAACGGATTGACAGGCAATAGTATACTAAAATTGTAGTAGAATTCCGTTTTTTCCTAAACAGAGCTGCGAAATTCTTTATGAATAGCAGCTGTTTCTTACCTGTTTGTTAACTTCAGACTCTCCTTCGACTCATTAGATTTAATTTTACTATATTTTTTTTTGTGACGATTTCTATTTATTCTTAAAAAAATTGTATCAAAAATTGTAGATTGTAAAATTCTACCCAATAAGGCTAATATTTTTTTTTTTTCAATTTTTTTGGGTAAATTTTTTATTTTGATTTCGAATTGCATGCTTTTTTATAATTTTTAATAATGACAGCCATATAATTTTCTGCAAAAACACATCACATAACAAACAATTAAATAAACAATATCATTTTAAGCCTAAAACCCAATCTCAGTCTGTACATACGAGTAAACTTTTTTTTCGTTTCCATCTCAACTGAATTGGCATGTAAATTGTAAATAACCCTTTTACTCAAACCAAAATGCACAATATTGGAAAACCATCCGTTCTGCCTGTCACTTAACATCATGTTTCAGTTCAGTTTGCAAAAAAATATACTCGTACCAACTCAACCTCTCTCAACAAAACCTTTTTTAAATTTAAAGCAAAGCCGACGCAACGACGACGCCGATACGTTGAGATGTTAGTTCCTAGTTTGAATATTGATTCGCAGTTTTTTTTTTTGTCATATCGATGAATGTTTCGCCCGTCTCTGCTTATAATCATTTTTCATTGGTGCGTAGTTTGCATGAAGTTTTTCTTTAGGAACTAACCGCTGTGATGTATGTACCTGTACCTACTTTAACGATTTAACAGGGCCGTATTTACATTTAAGCCATCAAATAGTCATAATCAAGCTATGGCAAGGCGCTTTGTGGTCCAGAGTGTGGGGGGAGCAAACTTACCACCAATTTTTTTTTTTACATTTTAAAAAACGAAACTCTCCGAAAATTTTTTGTGGGAAAATTTTTAAGTTTTGAATAGGAATTTGAAAAAAAAAAATTTAAAAGACTCTTTTTGGAGTTAATTTGGAAAATATCGAAAACTTGGTCAAGTTGTTGTTTTTCCCTCAGATGTAATTTTTTTTTTATTTTTTGATCAAAATCACCTTTAATCCCAGATTAGATGGAGACAATTTCAAACCCTTTATTTCAAAAACAAAATTATTTGCAAAAGAAATAAATTCCGGCCCTGATTTTTTTTAGTTACGTATTGCAAGTTTGCTATATGCCAAAGCTTTGCTTTGACTTTTCATTCCAGTTTTTTTTTTTTCTGTTTTAAACGGCTTGCATGGAGCTGAAGCAAAAGCAATCACGTCCTCTTAACGTCTCCCATTGATAGCTATTTGCGGTTATCTTTTCAGCGCACAATGAAATCGATGCATTTTGGCGGGAAAACGTTGAGTTTTCCAATATGTTTTTTTGTTTTGTTGTTTTTCCTTCAGCAACTTTTCCATTCGGTGATGGTAGCAACCTACAGTTACTCATAAAACACAACACACACATAATACTTCGGCCCAGATATGAAAGACTCACTCATTCGTAAATGAAAACGCTGTCAGACATTAATGCGAGCTTCAGTGAGCTGGCGCGAGTAAACCTTCGTTCGTTCGTTCGTTCGTTCATTCTAGGGCCCAAAGAGGAAATGACGTGCAAAACACACTGCTGGGTGGTGGGGGAGGTGATGAAAGTTAGTAAAAACCATCATAACCATCATCACCATTTTCCTCCTTGACTTCATTACCTCTATGTAGGTAGGTACTAGGTAAGGTACCTCTAGGTACTCCAGAGCAAATAAAATCAATTGTAGAAAGGCGGTTTCATATACAAAGCTCTGAAAGAGCGTCAGCGTCGGCAACCATTGTGGAAAACTGCCAAAAACATTGAAGCGGCACTCATAACGCCACTTTCGACAACAACAAAAGATGCAACCAAGTGAAAACTTGGCGAACAAAAAAAAATACACTGACAGACGAAAGTGGCATAGAGCTTCTTTTTTGTGTTTTTGTTGTTGTTGTTGTTGTTGTTGATAAAAATGCACTTTTTATGGAACTCAATTATTATACTTGCTGTTGTATAAAGGGTCTTGACTTTTGGACAGCGTTATCTAATAAAATATTCAAATTAACTTTCGCTTAACGAAGCTTGAAAGGTGCGAAATTCAGGGTTGTTGGTTTATTTGAAAAGAGTTTTCATTTATTTACATGAGGAAGTAATAAAAAAAAAAGTATCTTTTATGGAAACTTTTGACAGCCAAGTTGAAATGACTCAAAACAAATTTATATGATTGAAAAAAAAAACAGATTTCAAAAATGCTTGTTAAAAAATAAAGGACATGATTGAAAAACCACGAACAGGTTCTTCTCATTCTCATTTTTTTTGAGTTTAATTATTTAAATGTTTTTGTTAAAAATATTGTTCGCACTCAAAAATTTTTTTTTCAAAATATTCCCAAAATAAATGCCAGCAGTCATTCAGTTCATCAGTCCATTAGTGTATCATCCAATCAATGCTGTACGTAACATTTGGGAGAGAGTAACAGCGAAAGAAAATATTTGGCGAAATGTAAAATTATGAAGCAATAAATTGGCGGTATACAAATGAACGAAGAATTGCTATGCCCTACAATTGAACGCAACGTCAGTTGAAGAGGTCAAACAATTCAACTACCTTGGAAGTGTCGTATCAGCAAATGGTGGTACGGATTTGGACGCTAAGAGTAGAGCTCGCGCTGCCTTCGGTAACCTATCCCAAATTTGGAACTAAAGTCAAATCGTACTCTGTTGAGATTCTTTTACTCCATAACTTCAAATTTGTGCTATTGTATATGTTTGCGAAACCTGGAAGGTCTCGGCTACCATCTCCAAAAAGTTGCAGGCTTTTGTAAATCGCTGAAACGCTGGCCACAAACTATATGCAATCAGGAATCAGGAATTTCGAAGCCGGCCTTCGAATGGAATCCCCAGGGTGCACGGAGAGTTGGAAGACCAAGAACAACGTGGAGATCTACGGTACTAGCTGATGCAGATACTCAGAGAAAGACGTGGTTGCAGTTGAAATATCTTGCTGCAGATCGTGAAGGATGGAGAAGATTTGTTGACGCACTATGCCCCCCGTCCGGTGTTTCAGGACCAGATGATGACATTTGAACGCGAAAAAATGATGATTTTGCGAAACTACATAACATAGCCAAACTAAAAGAATGCTTAAAGCATTCTTGAAACTCAGTGTATTATGTTTTTTGGGCCGTATCTTCACACTTATTTTTAAAATAAAATAAAATAAAATAAAATAAAATAAAATAAAATAAAATAAAATAAAATAAAATAAAATAAAATAAAATAAAATAAAATAAAATAAAATAAAATAAAATAAAATAAAATAAAATAAAATAAAATAAAATAAAATAAAATAAAATAAAATAAAATAAAATAAAATAAAATAAAATAAAATAAAATAAAATAAAATAAAATAAAATAAAATAAAATAAAATAACGGTACCTGCATGTTTTTTTTTGTCTTTTCTCGAAATTTCTCGAAAACGACTTTTTTTTTGAAAAAAAAATTTATAAATTTAAATTGGCCCACTTTTAATGAAGAAATTAATTTCAAAATATGGTATGTACTGCTACCTTCCATAAAATCATTTTTTTTTATTTTCGATTTTCTCAAAAACGGCTCATCTGATTGCAATCGGAATTCTTACGCAAAAGTATCTAAACTTTGTAAATAGTATTTAATAATTAAATTTTCAAAATTTTTTTTTGAGTTTTGAAAAAATTAAATTTTTTGAAAATTAAGCATATTTTTTGAAAAAGACTAAAAATCTCAAAAAAAAATTAATTTTATTTTCCAGCAAAAAACTCAAAGAATATTTCAATCGATTCGAAATCCTCAAACCCAACAGTCCCTTCAATTTTTTGTAAGACCTTCTAAAAACCTTATGATTTCAAGCTGGCTTATCTATTTTGAAAAACGCACTACCTGATTTTTGTTTTCTATTTGCGGGAATGTGAAATAAATAAATAGGTTAGGTTTTGTTAATCGTTTCCTTTGACTATTAAATTTCAAGCTATATTCAAAATGGTTACACTTTCCCTATAAAATAAAATAAATATAACACATTGAAGTCACCCACGTTGCCTTGTGAGAATGTGGAACTCCATGAAATTCGATATCAATAAACATCGCAGTAGGTGGAGTTGCAACTTCTCTACATCACAATGAACAATGCCTCATAGTCGAAACAGATTGTTCTTAAGAAAAAAAAAAAAAAAAACGAAGGTAATTTTCCAGATGATGAGGAAAGTGATCACCATTTCCACCATCACCACTATGACCATCGAAGTGCAGTTAACGAGCAAAGTGTCACTTTAATATTAAAATAAAGAAAAAATTATAGAAAAGTAGGTCATGGGATCATGATGTTGATGTTGATGATGATGACGATGACGATGACGACGACGACAACGACATTGGCGCTGAGAATCCAGAATTAAATCTCCCATTTGATGATGTTGATGCAGTTACCCCAATGGATATTATTATTATGTGTCATTCTGATGGCTGTCGAATAAATAATGACAAATGAGTTTCTTTTCCTCAGAAATTAATATTAAAAAAGGAAAAGCAACATTGAAATGAAATGAATTTCGGAGAGTGGATTTTTGAGTGATTGTGGGGGGTCAATTGGGTCGCCCAGTTAGAAGCTGTTATGATAATATGGAGATGGGGGGACATACCATATTGCATGTTCTGGTTAATCATATGGTTAAGTAAGAATTTGTATTAATTTATTTAAATCGAGGATTTTTGATAGTGATCTTTAAAAAAAAATGGGGTGGTAAAGAGAGTCAGTTTTATCCACAGAATATTTTCTGTTAAGACTATTTGGAAACTTAGATAGATATAAATTGGATATAGTAAAAACGGTTCATATTCATACATGATAATGAATATAAATCGTTTTCAATTGAAATAATAAAAAAAGAACAAAAATTAACGTTTTTCGGTTAATTCAAATTTAGATTTTGGTCTTTTGTTTTAGAGTTATATTCATCACTAGAGGGAGGAAAGCATTGGTCGTTATTGAAAGCAGTTTTGATTCTCTGTTATAGTTGGTGATTTCCAATAGGTGTCACATAAGGCTATTGCAGGGCGTGGTTTAGGTTGGAGCAAATGCATCTATTCCACCCCATTTACCCATTTAGGTGGTTTAGCCGGAAGGAACAATTTTATAAAAATATTATATGATAAAAATATTTAAAAAAAAACGGTTTGATGTTAAACCTTAATTCTTTAATGTAAGGTAGTTTTTGAAAGTACTGAATTTATTTTAAGTACGAATCCATGATTTAAAAAAAAAGAAATGCCAAAAAAATATTGGATATCAAAATAAATTATGAAAAAAAGTTTCTTCGAAAATACAGTACTAAAACACACAAACGGTTGAATCAAAATCCTTGAAGCCGTTTGCGAAAAAATTGAAAACAATTTTTTCAACATTTTTAAACGAGGTATTTTTTGAATTAAAATATATTTATGTTCAAATTTAAAAAAAAAGTTTTAAAAACCCGATTCATTTCAAAAATATATTTGGAGTCGTTTTTGAAATATTTATTTTATTTTATTTTATTTTATTTTATTTTATTTTATTTTATTTTATTTTATTTTATTTTATTTTATTTTATTTTATTTTATTTTATTTTATTTTATTTTATTTTATTTTATTTTATTTTATTTTATTTTATTTTATTTTATTTTATTTTATTTTATTTTATTTTATTTTATTTTATTTTATTTTATTTTATTTTATTTTATTTTATTTTATTTTATTTTATTTTATTTTATTTTATTTTAATTTATTTTCATTATTGAAGTACTTTTTATAATTCTTTGATATCAATTAGATGAAGCGTTTTTGAGAAAATCGAATCAAAAAATTATTCTTAGGAAGGTAACGGTACCTACCACATTTTGGATTTTTTTTTTCATTTTAGCAAACATTTTTTTTAAATTAAAGATTTTTAAAAAAATTTTCGAAGACATTTTCAAAAAAATTAGATTTTCCGAAAAAAAAACCAAAAAGTGTACAGGTACCGTTACCAAAAAAAGTTTCATCAAAATCTGGAGTTCAATTTTTTTTTCACTAATCAAAAACTTGCTTTATGGTAAGGAAAATGTTGAAAATAATTTTCAAAAAAAAATGTTTGATTTTGAGATTTTGAACCGCCCTCAAAGTCGAAAATTTCCTCATCAGCACTACACTGATATTTGATTTAGTATTTTAATTTGAAAATATGTAAATTATTTGTAAAGGGTCCGTTTTTTTTCAACTAGTGCTTATTTCGTGAATGGTAACACTTAGCTTATGTCTGATTTGACAGATAATTAGTTTTATCCTTACGATGAACGAATATTTGGATCTTGGCAGGTATGTAAACAAGCAAAATTGTCGCATTTGGGGCTCAGAAAACCCGAACGCATACATTGAAAAGCCGATACACCCAAAACGAGTCACTGTTTGGTGCGGATTTTGGTTCAGAGGCATAATTGGGCCATTTTTCTTCGAAAATGAGCAAGGAGTAGCCGTTACAGTCAATGGCGATCATTATCAGGCCATGTGGAACGAATTTTTTCAACAGGAAGGCGGCGCTACGTGCCACACAGCCGAAGCTACCCTCGATGTTTTGCGCCCTGTTTTTGAAGATCACATTATCAGCCGCAGTGTCGTTTGGCCAACTCGGAACTGCGATTTAACACCGTTGGACTATTATTTGTGGGGTGCCGTAAAAGATCAGTGCTACGCCGATAAGCAAGAAACACTTGACGCTTTAAAGGACAATATTCATGAAGCCATTGGTGAAATACAGCTGCACACAATCGATAATGTGCTTAAAAATTGAACCGATCGTGTAGACTACTGCATGGCCACCGAGCCAGTCATTTGAAAGAAATTATTTTCCATTATTAACCGGAAGAATTTTACTTTCAAATAAAAAAAGGAATTTGAGAAAATATTCAGTAGTTTTTTTTTATAGCATTTTCAAAACAAAAAAAGTTATTTGGCGGACCCTTTATATTTCACGATACCTACGCAGGTAGGAAAAAAAACAGATACACTCTTTAACGTGATAAAAAATGACAAACCCTTGCACTTAAAATACAGTTGACAGTAATTTGACATTTTTGAGTACAAACCATAACAATTTTAATTTATTTGTTTTGCCATGTATCTTTTCCAGCCTATATTTTAGTGCGCAATAGCGAAAGATATAGTAATTTAAAATATCATTATCTCCTCAAAGGAATTATTATTGTTTGGAGTCCGCTGAAACACTTCACACTCGCCCCTACTCTTGAGAAATTATTGAGTTTCTTTCAACTTTCACACAAAACACCTTTCTTCTTTTTTGTTTTGTATAGAACTGAGGTCACACCGAAACCAAACCAAACCAACTCAAGTAAGTATTTTGAAATTAATAGAAAGTTATGTGAGTTCAAAAGCAATCTATGCATCCAAGGAAACACCGCATTATCCACTTGAAAGGTGGAATTCCTTAGAATTCCCAATACTCTACTTCTTGGCCGATGTCAGTCAAAAGAAAAGAAAAAAAAAATTAATCTGACGGGGACTTCGAATGCAAGTCATTGGGCATTTTTTTTTAGTGTTTTCGGACCCACGACGACGTTACGACTATGTAGACTATGGGACGAGGGAAGAAGAAGTAGATCCGCAGCAGACAAAAGGCGAAAACTATTCAAATATCTGTCAGTTAGACGCAAGAGACTAAAAGAATAATGTGGGTCCAACGCGCGGCTGCGCAGCCGTTGCCGCCGCCGCCGTAATAGTTCATCTAACACCTGAATACCTGACTCGCTGTGGTCACACAGTTTAGGTTTAACAATACTCAAAAGTGACTGACAGCCTTATTTCATTCTTAACCCTTGTCTATCTCTGAGCCTTGACTGTGTTTTGGCTCGGCTTCTCAAAGGAGTTACACTTAAAAAATGGAGGAGGAGGAGGTTGAATGAAATGAATAAAAAAAAAAAACATCAAGAGAACGCCTCGACTTGGCCAGTTTTCCACATGGATTGATCCATGGACAGCACTTAATTCTCGCTGACACCATGATTTGGTCATTTTTTTTTTTTTTGTTTTGTTCTCGGTAGTTAAAATTTTTGCTGGATTTTATGGAGCACTGAAACATTCTCCAAAAAAAATTGTTTTTGCGTACGGATCTTATAGATTCACGTCTCACGTCCCCTTAAGGTAATCACACAGCAAAAGATACAAAGACAGAGGCGGAGGTGTTTTCTCTGAATAATCTGGATGGAAGCATTTATCTCTGTCACTTTGAACGGATTAACAGAGAGTTGGATAGAGGGCGCTGTGTGCGTTGTGCAGTCCCATCACAATGGCGTGCAAATTCATAGTGACAGATTAGCATATAATGAGTTATAACCACCTTGAAGGCATTTGGCTGGATTTTTCAAAAAAAAAAAAAAAAAAACTGCAGCGGATCTTTTAAGTCTGCAGATCTTTTAATTTTTTTTTTTTGGTTTAACACATTAACAAGGAGAGAATAGGTAGAAGATTTTTGAATGAAGATTCCAGATAAGATCAGGAAACTACTTAAAAGGGGATGGAAGAAAACAAGATTATGTATAAATATGCAAAAAAAAAAAATGGCTAAGATTTCTTGAATGTGAACATGTGGAAGCCATTAGTTTTTTTTCAACATTTCAGAGGAACTTTGAGTCATTGTTATTTATGCCAATTTTGAATCCAAGTTTCTGACAAAAGCGACCACCAGTACTACGAATTTTTAGCAAATTCGATGACGTCATTTCTCGTGTTTGAGATTTGGAAGAAGAAGTGTAGGTAGGTATGTTAGCAGACATATAAAATTTCATATGTTATAATTTTCAAAAACTACCATACAATCAAAAGTATTTTACTAATTGGAGTTGTTTTGGGCATTTAGACTAACACTTGCAGATGCGGACGCTTTAAAGCTAAACTAGAACAGTGGCAGTAAATTTTTTTGGGATTGGTAATTTTTATGTAGTTGTTTTTAAGTTGCTGGATTATACGAGTATAGCATTATAATGTAGAGCTTTCAGTTAATTTGAAAAAAAAAAACTAAATCAGATAAATTAGAAAGAGTCGGAAATTTGCAGGATTTTTCAATTGTGACTGAGTGCATTAATTATTATAAAATTGTAAAAGATTTACATTTGCAATATACAATTCTTGAATGAAGAAATTAATAAGCGCCATCTTCCGGATTATATGCAGCACACACCACCATCCTGCGAAGAGCTTTACATGAGCTTTTAGAACCTTAGTAAGATGATAAAGCTCGAAGAAGGGAGATTATCTTCTCTATCGGTAAGAACAGATACTATAGGGCTGATGATTCCACCCTGGTAATCATCTACCCGGGTACCCGGTTAACCGGTTGTTTGTAGCCGGGTAGTAAATTACCCGTGTAGTCGGGTATAATGGGTACTTTCTTTTTATATGAAAACTATAAGTACTATCATGATGGAAGTCGAATGGGGCGACATCTAAAGTGTCTGCGCAACCCTTACTCTTTTTTTTTGGGGAGAGCTTATGGAGGTTTTAAATGATATTTATTGATATTGGATGCAATAATCCAAAAAATAGTCTCCTCTTGCCCCTACCACCAATTTTTGACGTCTAAAGACTCCCCAAATCGAATTTTACACCTCAAATTTTGCAGGGCCACCACAAGGGTCCGCGCAACCCTAAAAAAAACTCGCCATGATAGTACTATAATTTATATATACAAAGGTACTTCCCGGGTAACCGGGTACCCGGGTATCATCACCCATAATATATTTTATTTAATAGAGTTTGATCAATGTCTCCAGCATCTTAATGAGACATAAAGCTATTTAGTTTAAACTTAATTATTTTACAAATGGCTGTGGTTCAAACACAGTTCCTATTTTTGCTTTTTTTTTTTTTTTGCTGTACCCGGGTAATCTGGTAATCAGGTAGTCGAGCGCCTGGGGATTATTCGAATTACTTGGGTACCCGGGTATCATCAGCCCTAGCAGATACTAGAACCGTCAAGTGACATCTGAGACTTGCTGAAGAAGTATAAAAAAAAAGTATATGGCTTTTTACCCATTAGCCAAGCTTAAACTGTCAAATTTACTGGCTACATCTAGTGTATGAATGACTTAATACCTATAGCGGTCAGTGTGCTTAAAATTATTATCAATGGAACATCACTTTCACTCCACTCCGTCCATATGGCTCCCCTTCTCAATCGTCAGAAACTCGGATAATTCAGTTTTTTTGTGATGTTCTTTTTCTGCCTATTCGAATTTCGGGTGCATAATTTAAAACCCCATTCACCCGTACACTCTAAAAGTGAAATGAGTGGGAGAATTGTGGAGTTTGGCTATAAGTGGGCGAGAAAAATACAAATTGAAAGGAAAACAAAACACAGAAAGTCTCACTTTTTATTTTTATACTCGTTTTCTTTTTTAGGCATCATCACGATGGCGATATGGGGAGAGAACAAGAAAAAGGGCTACGAGAAAATAAAAAATACGTCTAAAGGGGTACTGTACCAAAGAGGGTTTGTATACAAACTGCGCCACCCCCTCAAATGTTCGTTCATTTGTTCAAATTCGGTTTTACTCTGGCTCATTCATATGTATGAGCTCAAGAAGCGCTTTTCCTATATCCCTTTTGGATATATCGGGAGTATGGGGGGCGGCGCGGTGATGATGATGATGATGCTTGGCTTGGCTGTCGACGAGATGGATGAATGAATGAATGAGGTTTCCATATGTAGCTACATATATATGTGGTGGAATGGAGTTGAAACTGCCGCCTCCGCGCCGCCAGGCTGAGCCATCCAGGCCGAAGCAAAAGGAATGAATTGAGCAAAAAAACATATGTTCCATTCCGTTTCTAAAAAGAAATCGGTTTTAGGTGGCAGCCCGAGTACCCTTTAAGTGGTAATCATTTACGCTTTGCAATTGTGTTTTGGGATGGAAGTTTTCTAAAAAAAAAAAAACCACTGACTGCGACTTTACCTTGGGGGGTGTATTGGAGTTGGGGTGTGTTTTCTGTTTTATTTAATTTTTTTCTTCTTCATTTCTTTCATCATTGTGGGTGTTTGTTTAGGGTATGTCACTGTCTGATCAGAGGGTGGAAGGATATTTATTTTTTTTTCCTCGTTTTAAGAAGTGTGACATAACAATAATACAAGAAAAATATTTGCTCAATCATTCGAAATGAGAATGGATTGGGGCGGGGGCTGAGTGGGGTGGTGGTGTTGGTGTTTGGGGATGTCAGTATTAGTTTAGTCGACTTTAAATAAGATGTTTGGGGTTTTTGTCGATTCATTTTTATTGAATTTATCGATTTTAATGCGATTAGTTCTGCTTGTATTAAACATTATAGGACATTCAGAATTGTGTGAGTTGTCGTATGTTGTGGCAGATTTAATATCGAATAACTAGTCCTATAGGGGGTTGGCATTTATGATGTAGGTACCTAGAGAGAGGTGGCGCAAAGTATCAGCTACAAATCGTAGATAGTATGTGTAGTAAATTTACTTGTGGAAATTTTGTAAGAGTTATTTAGAGGAATTTTTAAAATTGACCAAAAATTGACTTTATTCAAAAGATAATCATTTGCCAATACAATTTAAATAGGTAGGTCTGGCATATGAACCCCACGGCTGGCTCGGACGTAATTTAATCTGAAAGTCCAATTTTCGATCACTTTTCCCAACATTCGTGGTGTCATCGGTAATGACGCTACAAAGTCCCCCAAGTGGTCGATCGTGTCGGGCTTATCGGCGTAGACTAGCGACTTCCCATATCACCCGGCATTAGTCTAACGGCGTTAAATCTCATTATCTTGGAGTGGCTATTTCAATTGTCAAGGACAACAGCTCCTACACATCATGGTTATTCAATTGAGGAACGAAAAAGTAAGTAGTCATGCCTCTACAGCGATCACTATTGACTGCAACGATCTGGTCAGTATCGTTTTTAATGAAGTACGTATCAATGATTCCACCAAACCTTCATTTTTTCTGGATACTACGGTGTCTCAACATACTCTTGAGCATAACCTTCATTCCAAATACCACAGTTTTATTTATTCACAAAGTCCTTCAACCAAAAGTTAGCTTCATCGCTGCACAAAATACTTTACAACTGTTAAAATGGCCGCCAGTTAAAAAGTGTTGCTAACATACATTTCAATACCTCTAAAAAAAAACACCCTTTATGCAATATTAATAACCATTTAAGAGAACTACAATTACTGTATTGAATCCGGTTAGTTTTTTTTCTATGACGTAATCAACATTATCATCATCGGCTCGACAACCGGGGTCCGGTCCTGCCCTCCTTCAACAAGTCTCTCCACCTATCCCGGTCTCGAGCCGACGCCATCCAGTTGCGCACCCCAAGACTTCGGGTGTCCTGGTCTACGCCATCTCTCCAGCGCAAGCATGGTCTACCACGCTGCCGTCTACCATAGAATGTACCACAAAGGACTTTCCGAGCCGGTTCCTCTTCACTCATGCGAGCTAGGTGCCCTGCTTACCGGAGTCCACCGAGCTTAATTTTTGTCACTATGTCTGCTTCAAGGTACATTGCGTACAATTCATGATTGTACTGTCGTCGCGTCGCCGAAATCGTCCTTCCTCACATATGGGGCCAACAATTCTCCTTAAGACTTGGTCGGTCCTTCCGATGATGTCAATGTCGTCTGCGTAAGCCAGTATCTGGCTGGACCTGTTGACGATGGTCCCTCGTGTTCCCGTGCCAGAATTACGGATTGCTTTCTCCAACGCCAGGTTGAAGAGGAGGCAGGCCAAACCATCATCCCCTTGTCGGAGTCTATTAAAGATGTTGATTATGGTCTGGATAACAATCCGGCTATTTTTACCTGGCCTGTTACGTTAGTCATGGTCAACCTACAAAGTCCTGTCCATTTATTTGGGATGCCGAATTCTCTCATGGCTTTGTAAAGTTCTATCCTTTCTATGGTATCATAGGCGGCCTTAAAGTCTATAAACAGATGCTATGCTGGTATGTTAAATTCAAAACATTTTTCCATCGCCTGCCTAATGGTAAGGGTAAAGATCTGATCAGTTGTTGATTTGCCTGGAATGAAACCACACTGATATTGTCCGGACGTAATCAAAAGCTGTTCAAAATCAAAATCAAAAAAAATTCTAAATCATCTTGTTTTCGGTATTCCATTAGTAAAAACTCTGGGCTTTCAAAAAAAGCAGGCATCTTTTTTGTCACTGTAACCGTTATTTTTTCAACATTTTTTTTTTCATAATTGGCAATATCCGTAAAAGTTGGTTATTAAAAAAAAAAAAAATTTTTACAAAACTTGCAGTTTTTTTTTGTAAATCTTTAGGAGTGAATTTCTTAGTCATTCAGACTTTTGAAATATCGAATTTCATCTTTATATGTAGAATCAAAAAGAATTAAAAACAAAATTTCTTTCTTTCTTTCGAAAGACTTTTAGAATTTACCACGTAAATTTCGAATTTCTAAAAATATTCCTAAAAAAAACTACTAACCCTTCTTACAGTCAGATAAATACCCAAATAAGGTCAACAAGAGACCCAAGAACCAATTGTATGAGATCCTGTTTAAGGAACATTCAGCGAAATGAATTTTCATTTCAATGCCCTATTTTCCCCTTCTACCAACTTTATTTATGAATTTCTGAAATTCCAACTATCAAAATCATCACTGTACTATTTTCCTATATACGAGTATGGTGATCCATTTTGTCATCTGTGAAAGTTCTTGAACGTTTTACTTTATCAAATCGTTTATGGAATTTCTCTATCAGTTCCATTCGTTTTGGTTATTGGCATTTCAAAGTGTGCATTTAGCAATACCTTTTGCGATATACCTTCTTACCATTTTTTTTCATCAGGACTCTATATATCGGCTATATACATATCGACATATATATGTTCATGTCAACTCAATACATCATCTAGCTGCAAATGAGAATTATATCGAAGCAATAGCTGCTTGGTATTGCGCCAGGAAGGAAAAGTATAGAAGAAGTATCTATTCACAATTCCAAAGTGCTGCCGGTTCGTCCTTTTTATTATTTTTTTTTTTTTTTTTATATGTTGGCGTCTGTTCATTCCATCGAAATGAATGAAAGTCTTCTGTCGAACGTGACATTTATGCGAAATGTGCGTTTTCGCATTTCCTCTCAGGCACCACCATTTATATATAGATCCTGACTGCCTTTCCAAACCCCCCTAAGGGCATATATGGGGAAAAGGTTGGGAGGTGGGGAGAGTAGAATATCAACGGAAAGCATTTGTTCAATTTCACTTTTTTATCCTTTATGGTTCGTTTCTTTTCTTATATGCTTTCGTCCTTTTCCGGTGGATTCTCTATGACGTACGAGTTGTGCACATTGAAAAATACCATCACCATCAAAGATTCTCAGAGGAACTCAAACAGGAGCTTCAGGTTCTGTGATAGGTGTTAAAGAAATTGAATGAAAAAAAAAAAAAAACATACAAGGACCTCGCGTCTCACCACACCACTTCTACTCTTCACTCTGAGCAAATGACACAAACAAACTCATAAAATTACAAAATATTTTTCTGTTATCGCATCAAGGACATTATATTCCCCCCTCGCCACGCCACCATGTGTAATGATCTACAAGTACCTTCCTACTCATATGATGCCATAGAGAGAGAGAGAGAGAGATGTTGGAAACATTCTTGCCGCAAAGCAACGACACCATTAAGGATGCTTGAAGAGTGATATTCTGATGAAATTACCATGGAATGTAGGTAAATATAGAAGAGGCATATTGCGAATCATGCAGAAGCTTTAAATTGAATTAGACAAACAAAAAAAAAAATGGAAAATATACTGTAAAGCTATGTGTACTGTGTTCAGGGGCATCACATAAATAAGTAATAATGGTGTATTGCAGATGATTTGAAAAGTTGACATTTCAGCGTATTTCATAAAAAAATAGAGTGAATTACCTGAATTTACACGAAAAAGAAACACCCATTTATAAAAATTAAAATATCAAAAAATGTTAACCCTGCAGGAAATAATTAACTTCGGAAAAAGTAGCGATGTAAGGATTATAGGACCTCAAGGGAAGAGTACGATAACTTTAGCGCCAAAAATTGATCACATTTTTTTGTAGAGACGTCAAAATCAAGGATTTTTTACTATGGAAGGGGAGGTCTATCTTGTCCCGTTTGAGCGGGATGGGCAATTTCATGAAAAATTACTAAAAGTGGAAAAAAATCATTAAAAAATAACGGTAATACATACAATCAAGTTTAATACTTTTTAAATCAGACAAAATGTATGCACAGTTTTCGAAAAAATGAGTTTCAAACACAAAATTCGCGAGAACAACACAAAAAAAAGTTTAAAGTGTGATTTCTCAAAACCATAAAATTTAAAATAATTTTTTTTTACAGAATTTGGTGCTCTTATTAATTCCTAATCTAAAACTGAAAAGTAGATTATTTTATGACTTATAGTTTTTGAGAATTTTTTTTTAAGTAATGAAAATCATTCAAAAATTACGTAGGCGATACCGAAAAGATGTTGAGCTGGTACTGAGACGAGTCTGATAGTCTTACGCGACCGTTATACGAATCTTCAAAAATCTCGTTTCGGTATCGTTTCATGGCCAGCAATAATATTAAAAACGGGAGGTTAAATTTCTTTGGTGGAAGGTTTTTAGGTATCCTATTTTTTTTAATACAAAAACTTGCATGACAAACTATCCATAGATTATTCATTTTTTCAATTCATATATTTTCCAATTAACACATGGTAACCTTTATTTCAAGGTCAAACTTCTTTTTGGAGTTAAGTTAGGAATTCAAATAATGAATCCTGCAATTTTTTTCTGATAAAATTTTAAATTTTATAAATTTTTTAAAATATTTTTTATCAGTCTAAATGTATTCTAACGAAAAAAATCGGTCCGGCAATTCTGTCTATCTGTTTGTGTGTATTTCGACCTACAATCTAAACTACGGGAAGGATTTTCTCCAATTTCGGAGTTTTAAGGAGATTGCCTAAATGGGAGATTGAAATTTTTAAGCACACAAAGAACATTAAACTTGCATTAAAGTACATACTTAAAAAAAAATTGGATATAAAAATTAAATTTTTGAAAAAAGGCTTTAACGGTTTTTGAAAATGTCTTTCATCATATTTGATGGCATCTTCAGTTGTGAAGTTCAAAATTTATTTAAACAATTCAAATGATGTATTTTATACTTTTTCATATTTTCCATTTATGGAATGGTATTTTTGTTATTTTTATTCGAAAAAAATTTAACATAAGAGCGGATTCTTGCGATCCAGTCGTGGGTTTTTTTTTTCTTTGAGATTTAAATGCTGCACGATATAAGCTATTTAAGTGTTAAAAAAATAAC
Source organism: Syrphus vitripennis (assembly GCA_958431115.1). NCBI lineage: Eukaryota > Metazoa > Arthropoda > Insecta > Diptera > Syrphidae > Syrphus > Syrphus vitripennis. Next base: position 17,745,294 of record OY288109.1, read on the forward strand.
ATTCTTTTAACAGCATTATTCCCTCTTTAACTTTTTTTTTCAAAAACCGAAGAAATGGCTCCCAAATTAAATAGCATAGTATTTGATCTTTTTTCTCAAGCAAAAGAAACAAAAATTTTCGCAAAAACTAGAAGACCTAAAATCATTCGGTTTTTTGTGTTCGATTCAAAACTGATTTCAAATAAAATCTCTTAAATTTGGGACTAATTTCATCGCTTTTTGAGAATTTATTTTTGGGAATTTATTTTAAAACGTGCTAACTCCCCAATTTGGTAAGTTATTTTATTTTTTCGTTAGAGGAGTTATTTTAGGAATCACAAAAAAATTATAATTCAAAACACGTTTTCAGTAGATATACATTTTTGGCAGTTGTTTCATTTTTGTGGAAGTTATTTCTTTGGAAGCTGCAATTTCTTTTGAACAACAAAATTCCTTCCACTCACAAAAAACCGAATTGACCTAAAAATCTTTTAACTAAAAGAAAAGTGTTACAAAAATAAAAAACATTTTCAAAATGGTAAATTTTTCTTGAACTTCCACTCCTTTATTATTATAATTTCAATATCACTTTTTTTGTCAACGCTGCTAATAATTTTTTGCTTTAGTTACCTAACTTAAAAGAACTGAAAATAGTTATTTGGTGAATTCAATGCAAATTATCCAACATAAGAACGCGCCCTGGGTGATGGTCACATAGTTTTTGCTATTTCAAGTACTCCGTGTCTCGGGAAGAAATTTTACCCAACGGAGCCCTTAAAATGTATTCGCAATTTATTTTCAACCTAAAAATTTCACGCTGCAAAAATGGTGACTGTTCAGAAAACACAAACAATGGTAGATATCTATTTTTTTTCAGGAGCCATTCTCTACTGTTCATTTTCTCCATAATTCACACACAAAAATCAAAATTTGCTTCCGAAGCGAATCCCTCATAACGGGAAGTATAGTACTGGTTCTCAGGAATGCTTTCTGATACATTCACCAACTCACATACAAACTTAATACCTATTAGTTAGAGATTTCAATCTAAAATGTCCATTAATAGCGCCCTCTGAGAAAATTCTAATTAAATTCATTTCCGCTTTGGCACCATTTTAAAAACTGTTGCCGAACAATATTTAAAATGTTCCCAAAACCCCCATATACTGGTGGTAAACCGTATAACCTACCTAATGAAATTATATCATTCCAAAACTACACTTCCCATAATGGCATCATAGATGGCAGTAATTGTTATCACGTTCACTTCAGTCCCAATAATGGGTATGATGTAGAAGATAATAATTGTTGGTTCCTATGTTGGTGCTCGAAGCCGATCAAAGTTTTAACAATCTTTTCCTACACACCACTCATACACGATGTCACAACAACTTGTCCTTTTTTAGACAAAAGGCTGCTGTACCATTCTTAGAATTATTAAAAAAAAAAAAAACAGCAAACAGTTTCCATCTAAAGCAAAACGGTAGCACCTGCATAATTTCAGCACTCAAACACCCTTTGTATATGAAAACTATAGTACTATCATGGTGGAAGTCGAATGGGGCGACATCTAGTTTACCTATGCAACCCTTACTCTTTTTTTTTTGCGGAGAGCTTATGGAGGTTTTAAATAATATTTATTGATATTTTTTGGATGCAATTATCCAAAAAATAGTCTACTCTTGCCCCTACCACCAATTTTTGACGCTTAAAGACACCCCAAATCGAATTTTACACCACACACTTTGCAGCGCCACCACCAGGACCTCTGCAACCCTAAAAAAAACTCGCCATGATAGTACTATAGTTTTCATATACAAAGAAACACCTCGCTTTGGTTATTAAAACAATTAAATGAAAATAAAATACAAAACTTTGCCCATAATGCCTAATGACAGTTTAATTACCCGCAGAGCTGCCATACTACAGCTTGGTTTTGGTGTTGACACTTCCTGTTCGATTCGATGGGAGAAGATGTCCACTGTCCAGTGTGTGTGTCATTGGTCTGTGTATATTTTCGGGGCGAAATTCTACTATAGGAACGCACAATGGGCAATTGTAAAAGTGAAATGACAATTACTCGAGACTAGGGCTTGGGTAGGATTGAGACTCTTTATCTACCCTTAGCAATCGATTCAGTCGGCTGGAAAATACGTTTTAGACCCACCACCAATGTTTGAGAGCGATCTAATGATATGATTACGTGATATGGAGACATGGAAATGCAGGACAGAATAAAAAAAAAACAAGTAAACTGATGGTCAGACCGTTCGTGAATTATGCGAATGCGAAGCAAACAGTGCTTCTGTCAACGCAATGTTGCATGGTTTTCTATTCTCCAAGTTGCTGTCACTTGCAGGGCTCTCGTAAAATGCCTTTTGTGACACAGAGGCCCAGACCCAGGCAGCAATTTATCAATATCTTCCCGTCTGCCCTCTATGAGCGCAGTGACACAGTCAACGTTTTGGATATATGGTAGCTGTATGAACTCTTTTGAGTGGCACCACCACCGTACGTCTCAAGTTGCAGCGCGCGGCGCTGACAGGTTTGATGTAGTGGAAATAATCGTGCAGCTTTAAATGCACAAATCAAAGCCGAGAGGAAACTATTTCTTTAATTAAGTTGAGGTTGAATTTAGAGTTGGTGTTCGTTTGGCAAGGTGGATGATGGGTGCAGGCGAAGCACATATAGAGAAATTAACGTAGCAATTGGATAGATGAGGGCGATGATAAGGATGACAGTTTTTTCATTTGTTTCGTCAGCTGCATGTGAACGATAGTGTATATAAGCGGTGCACCAATTTTTCTTTCACGATATATGTAGATGTAGAGAAAATTCTTAAAAAAAATAATGCGAGATATTGATCAAACTGTGGTACGGAAGACGAAACTGTGTTACCGACGGTTGGGTAGAATATCCTTAAACTTAGTAAGTCTATAATTATCGTTATTTGGACATTGCAACAGACGTTTTTTGGAAAATTTTATATTTTTCGAAAATTACTTCACAGATTTATATATCTGATGCTATCCAGACCAATCAACATTTTTAATGGACTCCGACAAGGGGATGGTTTGGCCTGCATCCTCTTCAACCTGGCGTTGGAGAAAGCAATCCGTGACTCTGGCACGGGAACAAGAGGGACCATCGTCAAGTCAGTCCAGCCAGATACTGGCTTACGCAGACGACATTGACATCATCGGAAGGACCGAACAAGCTGTAACAGTTGGTCAAACAATTGGTAGCGGAGCACGAATTTGAAATGGTGCAATCCTTTAAATACCTTGGGTCAATAGTAGCAGCCGATAATAATATAGAAGAAGAAATGAGCGGGCTGCTGCTTAGTTCCAACAGAGCCTACTATAGTCTGTCAAAGCTCTTCAAATTCAGAAATCTCACCATGCGGCCTGTTCTCACGTATGGATCCGATACTTGGGTGCTTAGCAAAAGACACTCCGACCTCTTAGCCGCGTTCGAGAGAAAAGTCTTAAGGAGAATTGTTGGCCCCATATGTGAGGAAGGACGATTCCGGAGACGGTACAATCATGAATTGTACGCAATCTACCTTGAAGCACACATAGTGACAAAAAATTAATTAAGGTAGACTCCGGTGGACAGGTATCAGCGAAGAGTAACCAGCTCGGAAAGTCTTCTGTGGTATACATTCTATGGTAGACCATGCTTGCGCTGAAGAGATGGCGTAGACCAGGAGAAGCCTTCGGGTACGCAACTGGATGGCGTCATCGGCTCAAGACCGGGATAGGTGGAGAGAATTGTTGAAAGAAGCCAGGACCGGACCCTGGTTGTCGAGCCGATGATGATGATGATGATACTGATATCTTCAAAAGTTCTGGAATGACGTTGCTTTTTTTGGCATGAATTAAAATCTTAATGGGTCCCTTCTGAATCAACCAACTTTAATTCCAAGCATCTCAAGAACCCCACTAACGATTTTGCAAATATTTGACCTGCGCAACTTACTCAACATCACCTTTCATTTGATATTATTTTCTTTAGTGAACGCACAGGGCGCAGACTGCTTCTTTGAGGAAGAAAGAACTCCAGTGCTCACATTTGTTAGCACTTATCATTGTGAAACTGTGCTACTACTTTGACGGAATTTCATTATAATTTTATCACATTAACTTTTAATTTCGTACTCTCTGAGACATTTTGTTAAAAGAAACAAGGAAGGTCACTGTTGAACGTATTTTTCGATAAGCAACGATCACAATTTCCATTTTCCAACCACCGTGAGTGACTTCATTCAAAATATTTTGGTAGCCAATTATTCAAGGTCAGCTTTTAAAATATGTATTCTATTCGAATACATATTAGCTATCTCTGCCTCTTAAAACATTAACATACATGACCAAATCTGTTAATGTGGCGCCATTTTTTAAAAATAAATATCTTCTTCGAAAATCACTTGAAGCACTATTCACCTCATTAAACGGAAGTTTTATTCATTCGTGCGTATATTTGTAAGAATACCTGCTTCCAACTGAGCTAATTATCTACTCAAAAATTTTAATAATTTTGATTGGCATCATGACATCAAAACAGCAGTTGTCTTTCCTCCTCTAACTCGCTCAATTCTACTAAATCCATCACAAAGATCATATTTCCAAACTTTGTACGCCAACAAAAACTATAAATAAAAAACGATCGTTGTTTTTTTTTTTTTGTTGTATTCCCTTCGACCATTAATCATACAACAGACATTTCAAGATTTAATTAGCCGAATTCGTTATTAATATTAATATTATAAATTTTTTGTTGAAGCCAATTCTTGGGAGTTTTATTTTCCTCTTTCATTGTAGATATTTCCCCTGTTAATGACCCTGTTTTTGAAGATTCATCATCTCTGCGATTTGCTTATAAAGATTGTCAAAAAAAAGCAACTTTGTCCGCCCCTAAGTATGTATATGATGCCGATGAGTATGACGATGAATTTACAATGTAGACAGTAATGGAGACACTGGGGAGGGGATGTGTCTGCGGTTTAAATGATGCCCCATCGATATATACACACAGAATGGAATTTTATTAATTTTTTTTTGTAATTTTGTTTTGGTGTTGTAAAAAATGAAGAAGAAGAAAATTTATTAATTGTTTACAAAATTTTGTGCGATTATGACATATTCAATGCATTAATCAATGTTTTTTTTTTTAGCGGTAGCTGAGCTTAATTTGTCAGTTTTAGCATTCAAGGTATCTGCCAATAGGTTGATTGATTTTGTATTGAAATAAAGTTGATTAGTGGAATAGTTTGATTGACGTGAAAGGTATAGGCAATATATTTTTATTGACGAAACATTTTATCAACTAATTGTAAGGTATTATTATTTCAAAGATTTACTTGTGGGCAAAGGCGCCCGAAGGGTAGGGTAAGGGGGCACAGTTGTTATTCCCTGCGCTCTGAAAATATGTTAAGATATTTTACCATGAATTTTCAAAATAAAGACTATTTTATGTCAGTCCTCTTTCTGCCCCATCTTGGAAAAAACTTCCGCTCCAGTTAGGTTTTGAAAAATAAAATGACTTGAATAATATTTGGTTAATTTTGAAAATATATCCCATATGGTCTAGTGGCTAGGATATCTGGCTTTCACCCAGAAGGCCCGGGTTCGATTCCCGGTATGGGAAATTTATTTTTGTACTAAAGTACTTATGCAATATAAAATACAACAACAAACTTTTTGTTCACTTGATGCACAGTTACTATATATAGCATTATAGGCCAAAAAATCGAACCCCAGTTATTAATCAATCCTTACATTACCATGCCAGAGATCGCGAAAAAGTGGTTTATGGCAAAGACAGAATCTTTCTGTCTGTCTGTCTTTCTGTGCCTAACCTTCATCGAACTTACCAAAAATAACGGCACCTATCATATTAGTAATATATGATATTACCGTTACAACAAAACTTATATATCTTGAAAACAGCTCAATCGATTTCGATGAAATTTTTTCTGTGGGTGCTTTTAAGATTTACAATATGGGCAAAAAAAAATTTTCAAAAAAACCGTTAACGGTGGGGTCTTTGTTCACTATATGAATATGGATGATTGGTCTACTGTATATAATTTTCTTTATTATTTTTTCAACAATTTTTTATTTTTTTTTTTGGGACGCCCTTGACATTTTTTTTGTGACAATTTTTTATTTTTCAAGATTTTTTTTTGAAATTTTGTTTTTTTTTTTCTCTTAGTATTCTACTAAAATTTTTTTTATAAATTTTTATTTCAATATTTAGGACATCGAACATTTTTTTTATTATCATTGCATTTTGATACTAAAAAAAATGTTCTAAGATACATTTCTGTTAAAAAACTCTTTGGAACCCGCAAAATATTTCTCTTAATCAAAAAAACTATTTATATTGGCAACTGCCTAGTGGCTGGACTTATTTGCGCCAAAGCTCCAAAAACTGTTTTACCTACTAGTAAGGTATACTTATTATTTTAATAGAATAACAAATAAAAAGAGTGAATTTTTTTAAACATGTTTTCGAAACAATTCATTAATTTAAAAAAAAAGAGAAATTTTCGTATTTTTAATATTTTATATTTTATTTTAAATTTGCTAAATATTCATTGCCCTTTCTCTTTGGATTTATGACTGTTTCTAACTTCTTAATCTTTATAATCATTTTTTGAAATTCATCAACTATAAAAGAAAAAAAAACTTTAAAAATATTTGAAAAAAATAAATGTGAAAAAAGCTAAGTATACAGTTCTTTGAGTAAGTTGTTTAAAAAGATCGTTCGATCGACGAAAAATTTTTGCGCTGTATTAAAATGTATGTTGAGTCATAGTTCGATATAATAAACTTGAAGGTCAAATTTTTTTTCTGGCAAAAAAAGAAAACAAATTATTTTCGTCACATGTTATTTTGGCACAAACCACTAAAAAAAGGATGACGATTTATAACTATTCACTTTCATAACAAAAATGCAGGTAAATATATTTTTTGTTGAAGACCTGAACTTACAAGGCCATGAAAATGCTTTGAGAAATTTCATTTATATCGCTCAAAGAGCAAAGAAGGTGACATTTTTTTCATATTCAGTCAACGAATCAATAAGTCGATAATTAAATTTTATTGATGTGAATTTGTTTAGAGAATGTTTTACTATATAAATATTATATGAGTAACAAAAAGATTAATTTCCAATCGATCTTGCCAGGAGTCGAACCTGGAATCTTCTGATCCGTAGTCAGACGCGTTATCCATTGCGCCACAAGACCTTCGAAAATTAATTGAACACAGAATTTATAAAAAAAACATTTACATTTTTATAACTAGATGATCCAGATGAAAAATACACCTCTCTATGAATTTGAAATGAAAGAATAACAAATTTAATTTATGCCGAATAAAACGAGTTACAATATCATGCGGTGTCTCAAATTTTATTTCTCATAATAGTGTTTTAGTGGAAATGTAGATCAGATAAAACATTGACGACATTTCAGTTAGTTCATTGGAAGAGAAGCCATTGATTTGATTTATTAAATTTGTTTCTTATAAAGGGTTTTTTCCTTTCTAAAGTAAAGAACTTTGAAATTGAATAAAACAAGGATGAATTTTTTTTAATATGATTTCTGGTATATGTGGCTGTCATCGGATGTCATTATGGCTACTCAATTGAGGAAAGAAAAAGTCAGTTATAATGGCCCTATAACGGTCACCATTGACTGCAACGTTCTAGCCAGCATTGTGATTCCACTATAGCCAGCCCATAAAGCACACCAAATAGTCAGTTTTTCTGGTGTCTCCACATATGTATACACTAGAGGATTGTCTTTAATCCAAATATGGCAGTTTTGTTTATTGACATTTATTGACAAAATCGGGATCAACGAGAATCTTGTTTTGGGTCCATTCACCAAATCTACGACTTGGTGTTCAGACCCAATCTATTTATCTTGTAAATACAAATTAGTTAACAGCTGTCAAAATGACCGTCAATTAAAAAAAGTGTTGCCAACTTAAAGTTCTATATTTGTGAAAAAAATTATGCGTAGTTAAATTAAAAAAAAGTACAAGTTGCCAACGAATTAAAGCGAAACTTATGAAAAAATCGATTTAAGCTTCCTATAAAGTTCTCTAAAACAAAAGACAAAAAAAAAGAACTTCCCCATCTTCTTACTAAATCCCGATAGTCTTGGCTCCACTTTACTGAACTAATTCTATATCTTCTTTATTTTGGTATCAATACATCTGATAATTAAAAATAAAATTGTCTTTCAAAAAAAAAAAAAAAAAAAACAAAGTCAGGAATTGACTTAGAGATCCGGCTGTTCACCCGTCAACGTAATTTTTAATTAAAATTTCAGAAAACAGCCAATAAAGGTTGGCAATAAGAACGACGACGACGACGTGTTAACACATTATGCACCTTCCATTGCTTCGCTTATTTCCTTCTTCCTGCACAAATTGTGTACCTAGATATTTATAAATATAAGGATTCAGGATTCCACATCCATAAGATGATGATGATGATTATTAACTCCAACAATATATACTGAATGCATTTTTGTTGTTGCTTATTCTTTCTCGATGTTATATTGCTTTAGGGAAAGATACATGACCTGCATGTGGATGTGGACAGCTCTTATTATTTCTTGTTTTATTTATTTTTTTTTTGTATCTCGCCATTCATGAAATTTGAACTTTCTGAAACATCACAAATGCTCACATGGAATTCCTAATTGGTTGCGCTCTCGGTCTGAAGCTAATTTTATAATAACAAAACTAAGCATATACGCCTGCAGGTGCCAGAAACACCACCGCCATTGGTAACATCAAGAACAGCAACAAAAAACATGGCCTTTTATTTAATTGTCCTGTCATCGTCCCTTTGTTGAGAATTTTTTTTTTGTGCAAATTAGAACACTCGCAGTTAATTGTCTCTTTTTGCTCACCGTTATAGCTAGAGGCTAGAAGCTTCTAATTTTTGTCACTCTTGAATTTTTTTGATCTATGGACGGAAGGAGGGATGTTTTTATATGAAAATCTTTTCCATATAAAAAAAAAAACTTTCAATGGAAATAAAAAAAAAATAAGCACGTCGTACTTAAATTTTTCCTGCAATATTTAATTTGCTCTTATTTAACCCTACACCAATTACAGATTAAAATTAAATGAATATAAGTAGGTACCTACATATTCATCACTAGCTAATTAATTGATTCTGAAAACACATCAGCAAAACATTTAAGTATTTAAAATAAATATACAAACATACCTTTTTTAAAATGAAACCATAATAACCACATCCATGATGGTAGTTAAAAAAAAATATCTGCTTATATGCACCATTAAAAAAAAAACACTCTCAATGAATCGCCTTTATTAATTTAATATCATAGAAAGAAAAAAAAATATATAGTTCAACCGACAATTATAGCATTTATTTCAACTCAAACCCAACCCAACCCAACCCATCATCATCATCATCGATATAATTAAGGGATCACTCGCACTAAACCAATACTTCCCGGTTCATTGGCTTCAATCAATATGATACCCGCCGTGCATCGCCGCCGCCGCCGCGTTGTTTAAATACAATTTAACCTCAGCACTGCAAATAATAATTGAAGTCTCCAGTGGTGCTCTTCTCTTCTCCACCTAAGAATAGCATTTTGGTATACACTTATCCTACAATTGCAAGTACCATTGACCCGACCCTTCCCCATATCAACCGATGCACATCCAGCACCCGCATTTTAAAGGCACAAAACATATGTTGTCTGATTGAAATAAGCTATGTCTGACAGCGTACAAAACCAGCATGTATGTATTATAATAGTGCAACCCTCGCCTAAAACCTAAACATGAAGTGTCACCTCGAACACAAACAGCGCGTCCCTGATTTCCTAGTCACATTATGAAAATCTATGAAAATCCCACCAAAAAATGGAAAGTCACGTTCGATTGCAACAATAGCGCAGTGAGTTAGAATATGGCGGGGTGGGGGTCAGACCTATAAACTTTTAAGGTATACCATCTCTCACTCTTTCTAAAACCTATACTCATGCCATTGACATTGGAATTGTCAATCACTTCCGCTGTTGTTATTATTATGCGAGAATGAAAAACGAAATTGTCTAATTTATGCCAGCTGGGGCTGTTGTACTTATCCTTTCCCCATATCCAATTCGTGCATTCTAATGGGATTATTTATATAGGCAGACTTCCTCAGCACTCCACAATCACAGAATAAGTTTTAGGTGAGGAGACACATCACAATACAATGTGTGCAGAGGTCAAAGAACCTCAAATTAATTACAATTTGCGTGACCCGCCAAGTTCTTGATAATTTCCAAAGAAGAATTATTATTCTTGGCCTGGAGTGTTTTTGTTTTTTTTTTTTTTGGTTTTTCTTTACGAATTTCAATTCGATTTGCGCGTTCAATTTTCGTTAAGCTACCGGCACGAACATTGATCAGGTGCGAACAAGTGGATCGTTGGTATAATATACCAGAGCGAGATATCGGAGGCAAAAATCAACCAAACTATGGAAAACATTCGTGCGGGTTTTGGAAGAGATCGCACAAACGTGCGCCTTATTGCCGAGAGATGCCATTTGGTGTAAGTGTTCACATTTCAATTGTTTTATTTTTTACTGAAAAAATCACCTTTGCAGTGAGACATATTTTTCTGTAAAGAAGAAAATTAAAAATTCTGTTTTAAAATATAAACATTAACAAGACGAGACTGATATGGAGACGAGCCTAAAATTTGTACCTACTTTAAAGAGATCGAGAACATTCCTGCCATAACTAGCACATGGGAATGGTTGAGAGTTGTAAGTCACTATAGCCCCTGATTCTTAACTTTTGAAGCTGTAATTTCACATTTGATAAGTAGAAACTACGCCATTAATAAAAATGGAACGATGCACGATTCAACAACGCATTCAAATTATTAAAATTCACTTAAAAAAATGGTGAAAATTTGGCAGCGAACTGTTTGTAAAACAAAAAAAAACATTTTTTGAATCACCTTGAAGGTCCGCGATTCAGAAATTGGTGGAAAAATTTGAGCTCTCGGGACAAGTAAGCGATGTGACGAATAAAACTCGTGCACGTCGTCGCTGAAGAAAAACTGAGAATACTGCTGCTGTAGCCCAAAGTGTTGAAAATTTGTCCATTCCTCGTCGTTCTTTGGAATTGGGCATTCCACAAACGTCATTACACCGTATTTTGCATAAAGACTTAGGTCTTAAGGATTATAAAGCTCACAAGAACCCAAGCACAAGAACAGTCCGATCGTCAACAACGAAATTTCATCAAAAAATCATCTTGACTGATGAGGCCCATTTCCACCTCGGCGGCTTCGTCAACAAGCAAAATTGTCACATCTGGGGCTCAGAAAACTCAAGATTCATTGTTGAAAAGCCTCTCCATCCTCAACGCGTGACTTTTTAATGCGGTTTAATGTCCGGCGGGGTCATTGGACCTTACTTTATCGAATCGAAAGTATTGACCTGGATAACGCATACTTTCAACAAGACCGCGCCACATGCCACACAAGAACCGAAACCATCGATCTTTTGGGGGAAAAGTTTCCGCACCGTGTTGTCTCTCGAAGAAGTGATTACAATAGTCACCGAGATCTTGTGACTTAGCACCTTGCGACTTCTTCTTCTGGGGCCACGTTAAAGATAAGGGCCACGTTAACAGCCAAGACCTCAAAGATGGAATTCATCCCTTGGATGATCCCTTAATTTTTTTCAGTAGGTAGTGTTTTTTTTCTTACCACAAAATTCAATAATTTAAAATTTCCTCAATTTTAAGTGGCAGCACTGTTCACAAAAATAGCCAGTCATACCCAAAACCCGAGCATTCTTCAGATATGGCCATTGCGATTCTTGGAATAAAAAGAACTCTTCTTGCTATCTCCAAATCATGATCAGTTCATTACTTTCAGATGGCCGGCATACATACCGAAGACATTGAAGGCTTGAGGGAAGGCTTTTATTACTTTTATATACATACAGCGAGATGCGAGAGACTATTGTTACAATTGCCAATCTGAATCACAAACTGATTGTGTCGGCTCGTTTCAATGACCTTTAAGGCAGAGATAGGTTTTTTTTTTTCTTTCAATTAGTTCATCTCACTTCTCGTTCTCATTCATATATTTAATTTATGCAGTGCAAATAATAGACTCGTTCAATTGCCATGAGAGTCATTATAATGGTCATCATTTTATAAATGTATATAATATTTTATTGAGTTAATGTTCTCATCTACAATGTACGGACTGAATGCGTAAACCATCACAACATCGTCATAATGGAGCAGCAGCAAAAAAACAGATCTCTGGGAAAAGATTGATAAGCCACTGCGACGATGCAATGTGTATAACGTCTATACGTAAAATGAAGAAGTGCGTTTAGCTTCATGCTGGGATTTGAATTGATTTCAATTGCATATAAGTAAGTATTTATATGGAGAAACAAAAAAAAACAGAGTAATTAAGGTCTTAGAGATAAAAACTTAAAGATATAGCACAAAGGGGGATGGATTATCTGAGAAATTATTTAAAAAAATAACGAATAAAACAGCTTCGATAAAAATATGTGAGGATGCACATTTAGGAATATTGCAAAATGAACAAACAATTTTTCTTAGTTTTTTGAATAAGGGAAGAGAGGGGCTAGGGTTTTTTTTATGCAACGCAATCACACCTTCAGTAGACGTCGACATGCCTCCCGTATTTTGCTTGTTCTATGTCTGAAGCCAAACTAATGCAGGTGTCCTTGCATCCAGCAGTTTTTGGATCTGGCTTTCTTCCGAAATAGTTTTGGAAAGTCATCGTCTGCTATTGCCTTTTGAGCTGGGTTCTCAGGAAATCTCCTTTAGCTAAGTCGGTGATGCTGTGGTTTTTCCAAGATGTAGGCTTCCTTAGATTTTCCGGCTTCTTGTTCGATCACGCTTTGTCACTCCTTCTGTTATGCGAAAAATCTTCATTTCAGATGCCATCATTTTACCATCATACTTCTCGTACATTGTCCAGGACTGGTAAACCGTATATATAAGCCCTGCCGTGTAGATCTTTCCTTTCACCGAAAGGGGTATTTTTTCGATCACAGAAGATGGCAGAGTTTTCCCGCAACTTCGTCCATCTTTAGATTCTTAGTTATTGATTACAGATTCAAGATCATTAAATTTTTTCACTTGGGAAACACTGTTTCATTGAAACAGATGTCCGGAATAGGCCTGCTTTGACTAGAAAATGGACAGCATAGGCATTCGGCCTTCTTGCGTTAATACACTATCTGCTCGTTGAAAGTACACAGGGACAGGATCTTAACTTATGATGACTCCATCGTCAGCAAAGAATATCTGATTCACTTAAGGGTCCGTCACCTTAACATCAAGCTGAAAGTCAAGGACTGCAATAAAGAGCAATGGCCTCAAGACGCTTCCCTGGTGCACACCTACTCTAATTGGGGACTCTTCGGTGATGGCCATGTCAGATTTATTGGTTGTCTGTCGAAAACTTTTTCAAAATCAATCAATAACACAATATGGAAACCTCTTGAGGAATTCCGATATTTTTCCATTCTGATTCTTATACTCTGGATTGCATCTGTAGTTGATATCCAATACCCGCTCAATAATCTTGATAGGGTTGTATATATAGGTGTTGCCTTATATTTAGATAGGAAAAAGAGTGCATCCACGGATTATGTATTTGGTCACAAGAAATAAGTCTAAAGATGAGAACCATCTAGACTTGGTGTGTCCCATCTTTTTCTAGAACTCGGAGGGTATCTTCTTTGGCCCAATCGGTTTTCCCTTTTTTGAGTTTTTCGACGCAATACTAACTTCTTCGAATACGATTCCGGCTATATTGTTAAGTGCAGCTATCGGAAAGTATAGCCTCAGAAACTATTGATTTAAAAAATGTTTTAAAATAAAGTTGCCATCTATCAGCATTTTTGTCGTCATCCAAAAAGAGTTGGGCTTAAGCTTTGTTAACGAATTTTGGTGAACGAATCTTCTAAACATTTTGCTTTCTCTGTGCGGTATGCTCTGGCAGTTTCTAGCAGTGATTTTGCTTCGAGCAAATCGCTTTCATTTGATGAACATGGTATAAGACACTGTATGACTAAATGATCTGCACAAGCTCAGGATGCCAAAACTCATCTCTTTCCCGTTCTTCTTTCGTCTCCGTAGTCGAACATCTTGTATGCCCTAGTTTTAACGTCTCAACCCATGCTCTGTTTCCAGTGCTTCGCCATTTTGTTTTTTCAACGCACTTCTTTGCAGTTCATAATTCAAACTTCCAACGTTCTAACTGGCCACTCTTAAGTTTCGTCCAGTTTATGCAGTGATTTGGTAGCCCCGTATGGCTCTGACCTGATCATTTCTCATCAGTCCAGGATCAGCACCATACATAGTAATAGAACCACCTGACCGTATACGAGTTCCTCTTGTATTAGCCAGTATGTACTTCTATAATGCTGAACACTTTTGGAATTTTTCTTTTTTAAAAACTGCTAAAAGTGTCCGGAAGTTTTCGACACTCGCATACTCCTGTTTTCGTTTTTTGATCTTCTTCTTTTAAAATATCGGTGATCTCCAGAAGTATTAACCCAAGGGCTTGCATGCACGCTTTCTGGTAAGCTTACTGCCTCGAAAAAAATCTTGTTTTAAAAATTTTAAATCGCTCAAAAACGATTATTCTTACAAAAAATACAACAATTTTCTTGATTGAATACAATACTAATAAAGACCCACTACATTCTCTCACCTAAAAATAGTCTCGTATTTTTTGAAACTCGTAAGAACTAATAAAAATTTACATTTATTTGCTGCAGATTAAAGCAAAAAAAATTAAACTCGAACTTAAAATCAACATAAACCTTTATTTCCCACAAGGATGAACTGCAACACTGCATTCAGAATTCCCACAAATTCTTTTGGTTTTATAAACCCGATAATCATCACAACCATAATCATCATCGGTTCAACTTATCGAAACTAATAAATACTTTCAACTTGCTGCAGAGCATATAATTCACTTCAATTGATTTAATGCAGAAAATTTTATCAAGTGATTTCCTTGAAGTTATTTTTTATAACTCTTTTTTTTTTGGTTTATTGGTAATTTTTCGTCTTCAAAAAATATATAAAGTTTTTTTTTTTGTCTTCAAAAAAAGCAACAAAAAACAATTGTGGAGCAGTTGCTCCTTCACTTTCAAAACTGAATCTATCGATATTGAAAGCAAACACAGTCCCGCAACAACTAAAAGTACTAGAAGTTCTTTCTTTTCTTTTTTTTTTGTTTGTTGCATTTTGTTCCTTCTCAAGTTCGACGGAAGGATTCGCAAAAATCAAAGGAGAAATCGAATAAAAACAAGAAAGTTTTATATGTTTTTTTTTTTTTGTATTATATTATTTTATTTTCTTGAGTTAACTTTATTCTGATCGAATATCCTGGGCGAAAAAGAGTGTATCATGGCTGGTGATGGGTGAACTTTGAAAAATACTTTTGGTTGCGAAGAAAAAAAAATATTCTTTCTTTCTCTTTCTGTCCAGTTCAGTTACTTAAGCTCAACTTAATTAGAAAAGTTTTTTGTACTCTCTCTGTTATAGTCCGACGACTAACCAGCGCCACCGCAAACAAAAATTTATGGCTGATTTTATTAAAGGGTTGCCAGCGAGGCATGTTTTTGGAAAGCTTGGTTTTGGCTTTGTGGGAAATAGATAATCAAACCAGTTCCTTGGTCCTTAACGTCAATAAATGACTTTCCTATTTTTTCAATTCTTATTATTATTCTCGCGAAACAATTTGTCTTGATAATTTTTTTTACCATTTTTTATTTTCAATGTTCAAATATTTTCACTCTTCTCTGACAATCTATTTTGAAGATATTTTTTTTTACAATATTTTTACGGAGTTTTTTTTGACAAAATGCATTTTGAGAAAAAAAATTGTAGACAAAAATTTTTTTCGACATGTTTTCCCAACATAATTTTTAAATCTATTCCTTTTTAACTTCCCATAGGGAGTTATTGTAATCGGTCCGATTTGTCAAATTGAAATTTTTGACATTTCTCGACGTTTCAAGGTCCCTAGAGCCTATATCAATCATTTTTAGAGAGATGTCTGTGTGTGCGTGTGTACGTACGTTCGTACGTTCTGGTACCATTTTTCGTCGTCGATATCTCAAGAACGAGTAGAGATATCGACTTGAAATAAATTTTGTTTTACAGATAATAACTTCGAAAGAAGCTGAAAGGGCGTTTATTAATATTCAATCAGTTGTTTTTTTTTATGGAAAAACGATATTAACTTTAAAATAATTTTATTTAACGAAAAATGTTGTTTTTGACTACTGGTGAAAATTTCAAAAAAATTCAATGGACAGTTTTCTTACAAAAAATTAAAAACTACAAAAAATTCTACCAAAAATTGGTATGAATTGTCTTTCGACTCAAATTTCTCAAAAACGGGTAACGATAATGACTTCTTGTTTGTTTTATTTTTTACATAACATAATTGTTAGTAACTGATAAAATGTTGACAAATATTGAATGGGCAGTTTTTTAACAAAAAATCAAAAACTGTTAAAAATTCTAAAGAAAAGTAGTTACAATTGTATTTCAGCTCGAATATCCTGAGAACGAACAACAATTGTGCCTTCTAAAATATTTTATTTTATACATAGTACAATTTCTTATGAAAGGTTAAATTTTGACAAATATCTAATTGACAGTTTTTGACAAAAAAATATAAAAAAAAAAATAAACTAAAAAGTGGTAAAATTGGTTTTTCGACTCGAATATCTTGAGAACGAGCAATGATATTGACTTTGCCAATAGGTATTTAATTTAATACATAATAAAATTTCTTACAGCGGATATATATTTGACATATACTTAACTGACATTTTAAACAAAAATTTAAAGAGAACTAAGAAAATTCCACTAATAACTGTAAAATATTGTTTTCGAAGTTTAAAAACTACACCCAAACAAATACCAGCCTCATAAATAATAAATTAAAATTGTTTTAGGATGTGTTGTACATTATAAAAACGGAATGAAAACCTTTTTAAGGAAAAAAACAAACAGGCACAATATGATGATATCTAGTTTTAGAGCGGATATATTATTGAAGTACCCTTGATTCAATAAATTTGGTTATTTGAAAAAAACTAAATATAAAGTTTTCAAGATCACAAATGGGAAGTTATCAGTGTGGGTCGCACCTAGCCTCTTTTTACATGTAGCATCATTTATTTTCTAAGTGCTAAGAATATTTTTCCTGTTTAAAAATTCCTCGGTAATTAATTCGAAAATAATAAAATGTTTACTGAACATACCCCAAGCGTGGCAACGGAGTCTTAGGAGCAGGGCAGTACCCACAAAAAGTGATTAATTGTTGATTAGTGAATAACTCGGTAGTTCACTTTGTTTTCCCCTGACAAAAATTGTTAAAATTTTTTTGACGTATTTTGTTTACAATTTTTTTACTTTTTTTTCTTATTTGACCAAATTTTTGTGATAATTTTGTATCGACATGTTTCAGGATTTTTTTGACCAATTTTTACTCTCGCGATTTTTATTCCCTTTAAGCTTTTGAAATCAAGTTAGATAAAAATTTCAAACATCCTAAAGACCTGCCCTTTTCAAAATGATGTGGCAACCCCGACAGCTTCTTGAAGTTGTTTCACTTTTTTTTGCTCCTTTTCTGTGCGATAATTTTGAGAAGAAACAAAAAATTAATCCTTTTTCCCATATTGATTTGATTTCTAGTTTCATCTCGAGGTACACATTTTCGATAATGATGGGTGGCCATGGGTTAAAGAAAATTATGACCTAATTTGTGTGGAGCTCATACATCCTTTTCGGTGGTCATGTCATGACAATGATGATGGTGATGGTTGGTGGGTGTTTCTTTCATTTATATTCGATGAACTTGGAGGTCTTAAAAAAAAAACAAAGTAGAAAACAGTGCGCCCACTTTTAATGTATTCGCTTGTTTTTATAGCTTGGGATACATTTTTTTATGTCTTTTTTGTTTTGTTCGTTGGTACCTACTTTGGTATTTTTTTTTTTAATAGGGGAGATATTTTGTTTTTGTTGTTGTATTTTTTTTACGTGTGATGATTCTATATGGCAATGGAAAGTGATATAAAAAAAAAAAACAAAAATCTAACAAAATGCACATAAAACTTCAACACCACACAGGAAGATCGTAAAACTAATTTTGCCATCAAATAAATGTTTCAAGAGGAATAAAAAATTAAAACATGGAAAACGCACTTAAACCAACGGGAATGTAATTTTTTTGTTTTTCATTTGTCGGAAAAGTTGTATTTTACTTTTTATAGTGGTAAAAGGTATGGTTATAGAAGAGTGACAGGAGGAGGAAGTCAAATGGGGAATTTGAGCTAAAAAAGCAAATTATTCGAGTTTTTACAGTTTTTTTTTTTTGTTTTTTTAGAGGAAATGATCTACATGCGCTTTTAAAGAATTAGTATGACAATTAGTAGGTTTAGATGTTAAGTTAAAAGCATTGTTACGAACTCATTAAAATATTTTATGTATTTTTTGATTATATTACATAGGTACCTACCTTAAATTTTTTATTTAGATATTTATATAAACAAAATATTTTGTTAAAAAATGTTGAGTGCTATAATTTAATTCTGAAAGTGAGATTTTGGCGTTTTCTTTAAAAATAAAAAAATAATATCAAATTCCAGTTTTTTTTAACGCTACTAAAATTTTTGTTTTATAGTCCCATTGTAATTCAAAGAAAAACTTTTCAACACATTTTCTTAATTAACAAATAGAAAGTAGTTGTATCTACTTAAATGTTAAAACATATTAAAAAAAAATAAAACAACAAAACTATTATAGGTACACCAAATAATAATTAAAACAGGGTGATGTTGAATATGTAGATTATTCATCTGAAAATATATTAAAATGATTTTTCATTTCGAATAAAAATAAAAGCAATGTGGAGGCTGGAGGCTCCAAATGAAAAAATAACAACTGAAATAACAACGGTGGAAAAATAGAAAAATTCTGGTTCATATAAGCCATGCATTTATAAACAGTTTGTTTGTATCCTGCAGTTTTTACATCACCAATTTCTCTCTTTCTCTCTCTCATTTAATCGCACTTTTGATCGCCATATTACATTTTATTTTTAATAAATATTTCGATTCTTGTCAATCCCAGTTAAAAAAATTGTGAGGTAGAAAATGAATTTTCAACATTTCTGCTATCTTATAATTTTTTTTGAGATAAGCAGATACTGAAATATTTAAAAAATCAGATTTGTTAATTTCGGTGAACATTCCTTCTGATGAGCGGGGACAAGGTAAGAATTGGCTCAATGTCAATACAAAATGTCAAAACAAATCGAGAGACACTTCACATCCAGTTCATAGCTAACAAAACAAATTTGCAAAAATGATTCTATGTATGTGCTTGGGAATGCTGCCCTTCTGTAAGCCCGCCTGCTGGGACAAATTATTTGTTTTGTATTATGTATTTTGGTATGAACTGTTCCTCCATATGAAGTGTCCTTCGGTACGAACTGGGTTGGGTTTGTGTAAACTGGTCTGAACTCTTACAGTATGAAATGTCTTAGTATGGAGTTCGATGCCACGATTTTGTGTATCAATTTAAAAAACTAATTTTGAATTTTTTCTAAAATTTTATATTTTTATCTTTAAGAAAATCTTGATTGGTTTTTTCTTAGGTTTTATTTAAGGTTTTCTAAGGAAATTTCTTGAAAAAAATGCTTTATTAAAAATACAGTATTTTGACATGCCTACAGAATTTTGAAAAAAGTATTATAACCCGGTCTCACTAGAATATTTATTCCTGATGATACCAAATACCGACAGAAACTTATTAAGTCATTATATTTTTGAAAATGCTATAAAAAAAACTACTGAATATTTTCTCAAATTCCTTTTTTTATTTGAAAGTACAATCCTTCCGGTTAATTATGGAAAATAATTTCATTCAAATGGCTGCCTCGGCTGGCCATGCAGTAGCCTACACGATCGGTCCTATTTTTAAGCACATTATCGATTGTGTGCAGCTGTATTTCACCAATGGCTTCATGAATATTGTCCTTTAAAGCGTCAATTGTCTCTGGATTATCGGCGTAACACTGATCTTTTACGGCACCCCACAAATAATAGTCCAACGGTGTCCAATCGCAGCTCCGAGGTGGCCAAACGACATCAGCTCTGCAGCTGATAATGCGATCTTCAAAAACAGGGCGCAAAACATCAGGTGTAGCTTCGGCTGTGTGGCACGTAGCGCCGCCGTCCTGTTGAAACCAAATGTTGCCAATATCCTCCTCTTCAATTTTTGTGAACAAAAATTCGTTCCACATGGCCCGATAACGATCGCCATTGACTGTAACGGCTACTCCTTGCTCATTTTCGAAGAAAAATGGCCCAATTATGCCTCTGGACCAAAATCTGCACCAAAAAGTGACTCGTTTTGGGTGTATCGGCTTTTAATTTATTGTATGCGTGCGGGTTTTCTGAGCCCTAAATGCGACAATTTTGCTTGTTTACATACCCGCCAAGATCAAAATGAGCTTCATCTGAAAAGATGATTTTTTTTGGCAAAATCGGCATCTTCTCTGAGTCGATCGCAGGCCCACTTAGCCAGCGTTGTTCAAGCGTATATACAACCATATTCATTCAGCGGAAGGATAAAACTATAATTATCTGTCTAATCAGACATGAGCTAAGTGTTACCATTTACGAAATAAGCACTAGTTAAAAAAAAACCTCTTGAGAAAATAGAAACTTAAAAAAATAATTTCATGCAAAGTAACAGTACCTCATCGGAGCCATTTTCGAGAAGAATTAGATTTTCAAAGAGTGACTATACCTACACCAATTTTCAAGAAAATTCACCAATTTGCTTAAGCTGTTCTGCGAGACCAACTTTTTTCGACTTCCCTTTCATAGTATTGTGAAGTTTAATAAATCTCGACTTCGTGTTTTTTTTCCACGAATCCAAAACTTGCAGTATTTCTTATAGTCGCAAGTAAAAATTGAAAATGGAATTATTGCCCAAGAAAAATACCAATTTCGTAATCTAAGAAAATACACGTCCAAACTAAAATGTTGTCCATAATTTTACTGAAACAAATCCGTTACTATTATATCTTTATACGACTTATGTAGATTTTTTTAATATCACAAATTTGTCAGTTTTGAAAATTCTGACGTCCAAATTTTCAAAATGAAATTTTGTAAAATATTTTACAAAATTCTGTTACTGACTCATTTATATTATAGCAGTTCCCACGTTCACTCTAAAAAGATTACTCCATATACGAGCACACATCACAAATCTTAAATATTTATTATTGACTGACAAATTCAATATAATTTGTTCTCCTACTGTTCTGTCAATCTATACTATAACACAAATCATATTAAAACCAACACATTTCGTTTTCTGATATTATTTACTCCAAGTAAATATTATTTCCTACAATATGAAAAGGTGAAAATTATAACTCTATCAATAGATAGACGTATAATAGTTGCAGCACCACTCACTGAACAAACTGTGAAAGACAGAAATTCAGCACGTCTTGGCTTCCCAGTGTACGCCATTGCCATCCAGCCATGTCTCTTCCGCTCATTGAAATTGCATCTAGATACATTATTGATTCTCAAATACATTATTCATATTGTGGGCACAAGTAATCAGATCATTTTGTCAGTGCTAGTTGCAGTTGCAGAGCAAAGTGAGTTGTCAGCAGCTATGTCTTCACTGTCATCATCATCGTCGTCGTTGTTGTTGTGGTCGTGTCGTCATAATCGTCATTTTGTGGTCTTGTGGCATATTGATTTCCATAATTTGCTTGACCTGATATCTTCAAGGAAGTGAGATGTATCACTGTATAGTTTTTTTTTCTTCATTCTTTTTTTTTTCTTTGACAAAGTGAGTCAAATTTGCTGTGGAACTGACAAGTGAAATTACCACCGATATGCTAATTGTTTAAATAAATTTAAACAGTACTGAATTCAGTTGTGATTAGCTTGTGTGATGTGATTGTAATTTACTACCCTAAATGTGATTGCATTCGAAAACCCAAAGTAAACAAAGGCCTCTTAGTTGGAAGTGAGCGGTTTGGAGTATGTAAACTAATATTGCGAGCGTAATTAGACTACTATCAGCTGATATGATGGTGGGTTGATGTGGTGCCATGCTTGGTCTGGAGGTTTAATAGAAGTTTGAATTACAGCGACAACGACGACGGTGGCGTGCGGGGTGCGGCGGGTGTTTGACCCAATTGTTGGTTTAAAGGTGCACCCAAAGCGGTTTCTTATCTTTATGGTGTGTTGTGCTAGAGGTATTGGAATTTTTGCTGTATAGTGTACAACAATGAGCTATATTTCCAGCATAAATAATTGCTAAAAGTTAATGAGATTTTTTCATTTAAAATCCATTGGAATACAATTTTTCTAAATTAATTTATTTATAGTTAAGGAAAACATAGTCCTACGTAACGGAATAAATGTTGAGCATAGTATGAGTTGAGTATTATGTAAAAATGATACTGTTAATTAATATGGTCAGGTGCTGAATATCAAAGCAACAAAGGGACTAGTAATATAGAATTCATACCTTTAATTTTATTTCTTATTGAGTTCGGGTGATGCCCGTTTCTGACCCTTAAAATATTTTTATCTTAAATTATATTTTGAAAAAAAATGTCTTCCAGTTAGCAAATTGAAATTGGGTAAAAATTGTCAACAGCCAAAGCTATTAAAATTTAATGTTTTATTTTCAAAAAATCTGTACAACTGTCTTCAAGGAAATTTATTTAATGGGGTTGGAGGTTTTTTTTTCAAAATTTTGGACTTGATAATCACTTTTCAAAATGTTTTCCTAAAAAAAGTATTATTTTATTTTCACTGTGTCCAGATTTTTTTTTGGCGAGTGTAGTTAATGAATCGTCCTACATTGAAAAACATTCATTCACTCACTTTTACCGTTCAGCTAAACCTCGTTTAGATATACAAAATCCTTTTGTTTTGAAACCGGCCATGTCTTAAAATTCTTTTCGATTTTAAAACTTTCGAATGAAAATTTTATTTTAATAATTTTGATATCATCTCGAGCTTTTGGAAAACAAAAATTTTTCAGATTTTCTTTAATTCGCTACACAAACAAAAAACAACGAAAAACTTTCCACGATAATTAGAACTGGAAATAATATTACAGAATTTTCCAATAAGATATGTTATTTTGATATTCAAAGAAAAATGCAATTTTTTGAGATAAAAGATCATACGTTTCAATATAAACAGGAAAGTATGCCATTAATAATGGAAAACAACATCCCCCAAATGGCCGCTACAACTACTCTTACACAGCAATATCCTTTTCGTGAAATTTTCCATCACCAAATTGCAAAGTGGCTGCTGTATTGCCCTCAATAGCTTCGCATGAATTCCATCTTTGAGGTCTTGAATCGACGCTTGGCTATTGGCGTGGACCTTATCTTTTACGTGGCCCCAAAAGAAGAAGTTGCAAGGTTCTAACTCACAAGATCTCGGTGGCCAATATTGTGATCACTACTTTGAGAGATAACACGATGCGGAAACTTCTCCCGTAAAAGACCGATGGTTTCGTTGCTTGTGTGGCAAATGGCGCGGTCTTGTTGAAAGTATGCGTTGTCCAGGTCAATACTATCGATTCGAAAAAGTAAGGTCCAATGACCCCGTCACACCATGAACTGCACCAAAAAGTCAATCGTTGAAGATGGAGAGGCTTTTCAACAATAAATCTTGGGTTTTCTGCGGATGCGACAATTTTGCTTGTTGACGTAGCCAATGCTGATGAAATAGGCCCATCAGTCAATATCATCTTCGATGAAATTCCGTTGTTGATGTTCGGCCGGCTTGAGTTATTGTGAACTTTATAATCCTTAAGACCTAAGTCTTAACGACGAGGAATGGACATGAACATACCTGGGTTTTGTTCAACACTTTGTGCTACAGCAGCAATATTCTCAGTTTTTCCTTAGAGACTTTTTATTCTTCACATCGCTTACTTGTTCAACAGCTCAAATTTTTCCACCAATATCTGAATAGAGGTCCGACAGGGTGCTTCAAAAAATGTTTAAGTCGCTGCCAAATCTTCACCATTTTTATAGTAATTTTTAATACTTTCAATGCGTTGTTGAAGCGTGTATCGTTCCATTTTTATTAGGGGCGGAGTTTCTACTTGTCAAATGTGAAAAAAATTACAGCCTTAAAAATGATAACTATACCGAAATAGCGGGCTATTCAAAATAACACCTCTTATTGAAAAATCCTTTAGGTTTATTTTGTTACCAGTATTCTTATTATTAAATTTTTCTTTCATAACAAGTTCGAAGACTTTTACTTAATATTAAATTCAAAATTAGGTTAAATTTATATTTACACTTCTGGTATCTACTTTAGGAGTAAATAATTATGTAGGTACTCACACTAAAAGCAATTAAATACGTACCTGAGCCCAAAAATATACTTACTCCATTGATCTTCATTTTTCAATTTGATTTCACAATTAAATTAATATATTTTATAAATAGCTGATAATGTTTTTGAAAGCTTTCATTGCAACTGGGGTAAAGTGGCAATTTAAAATTTCCTACAAGGCAAATTTACAGAATCAAACAATTGATTTTAATGAAAAGACTTTGTCTATTATAACGAGTTTTAGATAGTTTAATTCATTCAAAAGCTCTTAATTGCCATGCATCTCTCTTTCGGTGGGCTTATGAATTGAATTAACTTCTGCTTTCAAATCTACAACCATATTATAATACATATTTGATGAAAACAGAACCAGTTCCTTAATACTTTAATCTTTTCATATCTAATATTTTAATCAATTCTTATAGCCAATTTAATGCTCTTATAATTATGGAGTGAAAAACTTTTTCTAATAGTTCCCCTCGCAATACAGACGAACAAAAAAGTCAGCGACCCACTCTCTCGCAGCATAAACTAAACACTTTCCTCTGAATACCCACTCTTTTCATAATCCATATAGATTTGTTGTTTTTCATTGTGCAATTTGATATTTAAATTCCCATTTTCATTCACATAGAACAAAACATAAACATAAATAAAAAAATAAAAAATAAAAATATTCCTACCTAGAAAATACAAAACAAAACGGAATTGACATTCACTCGTGTTCTTTATTCAGCTTGACCTGATGCAACTCATTAATGAAACGAATCATTAATTTCTCACACACATTCGATCAACCTAACAGTTCAATCTTCGATCTGGTGAATAGGGGGGGAAAAAATGTTTGTAAACTTTGTTCGTAAATTAGATAAACAAAAGGTTTTTCTCGTGTCTGTATTATGACTTTTTTTTTTTAAACTTTGACTGCAAATGCATCTTTTTTTTCGATATATGTAGAATATCAGAAATTCCTCTGGATTTGCTTTCACACTGAATATTTTTGTCATTTCGTACGCATGATAAGAGATTTTATATATTCGTAAACCTACGCTCAGTCGAGCTCCTTGAATCAGGGTCGGACTTGACATAGTTTAAATTAATGCTCATAAAGGGTGTTTTTTTTTAGATGTATAAAACTTTGAAATGGAATTAAACAAGATGAATTGTTAAAATTGACACGAAATTGCTTTTATTTGAAAGATAATCCTCTAGTATTATAAATTATTAGTGATTTGATCTGGAGGTCTAATTTTCAATCACTTTTTCCAAAATGTGTATACGTATGTCAATGTTTGATTCGACTAGACAACACAGTACACCAAACCACTGGTATACCTATACCGTCCACCAGACGTTGCATGGGGCCACTGCCCCTACGGGCCTGGAGAAGGTTATGATATACCATGCGGGGGAAAGGGCGGAAGAAGCCTAAGGCAAACACCCTAAAGCTTCCAACCCTCCTCAACCAGGTGAGCCTGTAAGCCTTTTGACTAAGCAACACACCAACCACCGGTCTATCTAACCCATCCACCAGACGTTGAATGAGGCCACTGCCTCTACGGGCCTGGGGGAGGGATGATCTAACATATTAGGGGTAAAGAAGAGGAACACACCCAAGAACAATTTTGACGCGTAAACCTCTCCTAACCAAGGTGATCTTGCGACGACAGTTACTGACTTGTAGGCACTTATCGACCTTTCGGGCTATAGCTCACTAGAACCTCATTCACATACACCACAAATGAACTCTTTCTTAGGATTTGTCATAGGTTACTCAATAAGGGTATCACAATGGATGTATATGTGACGGAAATAAGATCAACTGTCAGCCCACTTACCTAACCTAACCTGTACGTATGTCAGCAATAACATGACGAATGTCATCCTCACAGAAAATAGTCAAGCGACGTTAAATCGTACGATCTTGGAAGCCAATTCACGGGTGCGAAACGTGAAACTATGCGGTTACAAAACGATTCCTTCAGTAAATAATTGTGGCCCGAGCTGACACGGCTGCGGCACACCAGTAATTTTTTTGTTGTTTTTTTTTTGGATGTAACGGAGTACTATTTTTACTCCAAATACGGCAGTTTTATTTATTAAAGTAGTCATTCAGCCAAAAGTGAGCTTGATAAACAAAATTCTTTTATGAAAATCGAGATCATTGGCAATTTTGTTTTGGGAGCTTCACCACAATTTGAATTCAAGATGAAATTATACACAATATATTAATTTATTATTTTTTGACTGAACACTTGATGATAATATATAATATTAAATTTTTAAGTCCTCGATAGTATAGTGGTCAGTATCCCCGCCTGTCACGCGGGAGACCGGGGTTCAATTCCCCGTCGGGGAGTGTATGCAAAGGTTTTTTTTTTGAACATTTTGTTGAAACTGACAAAAATCTCGTTCTGCTGCAAAACATAAATATTTGAAAATTTTTTGTAGAAGTAAATGAAATCAATTAACGAAAAAATGTGAATCAGCTGGTAAAAAGACCAAGGATAGTACCTTAAAAATAAAACAACACTAGCGCCCTCAAGATGTCAGGTTAAAACATGTTAGCTGAAACGGTTGGATAGAAAACTAGTTTTTTTTTCTTGATTCTCTTCCTTCGCCTCCCATACTTTTTTTTCTTGAATCAATTTCAATTTTGAGAATCCCTGGCCCCCACCTGACGCCTTGCAGAATTTGAGAATTTTTCTCAGAGGTTTTAAAAGATTTAAAAACAGTTAAACAATTTTTTTTATTGTAAGTTAAATTGACTAACTTCTTTTTTTTAATTTTCTCATTCGATGGTCCTGGGCACACAAACACGCCTTTTTGCAGAATTATGGATTATTTCTCAGGAGTCTACAAACAAACTTATAAGCATTTGCAATGTTAATAATGTTAGAGTTTAATATTGATCGTTCTTCAACTATAATTTAATCCTCGAAATGATCTGGGACGTAATCGCGTCTTCCGTGAACCAATAATAACAGAATACTCATTTAGATGCAATTAATACTTTTTTTAAAGTTTTAAAAATATTTAAGTAAAAATTGTGTTAGCCGCACGCTTTTCAAGAGTTGGCAAATTCAGGAAGCTAGATTTATTCATTCAAGCAATTAAAAAAAAATATTAATAAAACAAAAATTTTAAAATATTTTTTCCGAAAAAATAAAAAAAAGAAGTAAGTTCGTATTTTCATTATATTTAAGTTTTTAAACTTTTGATTGTACTTATGCAAGTCACCCTTAGCAGCAAACAGCACTCTTCGGCTTAGTCAAACCAGCATCTGGAAAACTAGTCCAAGTTGCCATGCTGCTATTCTAGCGAAATACATAGGCAACAACATCTGTACAGATTATATGACCCCTTACTTAGATTTCAAGAAATCTTTTAGTACCAGCTTACCCATAAGAGCAGATTAGGAAAACAGTGTGCCCTACACTAATGTGTCGACTTTAACACCATCTTCACTGATGGATGGCTCGAAAATGAACACTGGATTATGTAGGTGCAGGGTTGTTCTGGGAAAACCTCAATCTTGCCAATTCATTCAGGCTACCCGACCACAGGAGTATCTATCTATCGCTGCCAGGCATATGTATTGTATATCTATATAATGGCGATCTCACACGCGGACATCACGCTTTTCATTGACAACCAGGCAGCAATAAAAGCGATCTCTGCCACTCAAATCAAGTCGAAGCTTGTTTCTCGCTGTCGCGAAGAGCTAAAGGTTCTTGGCATTGCCATAGCGGTGTGCCAGGTAACGAAAAAGCAGATTAACTGGCAAGGGTAGGCTCAGCACTTGAACCCTGTCTTAGAAGTTATAATACTTCAGGACAATGGATCTAAATTGATCTGAGTGTGACGGTAACAAAACCAACTGTCACTCCAATTAACATAACCCAACAAGTCGACATTTTTGCTACCAATTCAAAGGTCGGCAAATCAACAAAGCTTTATGAAAAAAAAAAATATGAATAAAATGAACATTTTTGCCGAAGTTGCATCAGCTGAAGGATTTCATTCGAAAATCTCGCATTTCGAAATCTCAAAAGTGTATGTGCCCAAGTAAAGATTTGAGCCGAAATCAATTTCGACCGAATGTCATTCCACTCGGAAAAAATTCAAAAAAAAAACTCCAGCGACCTCTAGCTGCACATAAGATCACAATCAGATAAATCTTTTGTCAAAACTTAAACCACACTTCGGCCCTCATTTCTTTTTGTTCAAATACGTCCCTGATGATTGTACTGTATTACAGATGAATGGACGGAACGCATCAATAAGCCAAAATACCTGTATCACTATATTTTCAAAACAAATTGATATTTATTGGGAGTTCTGTACAGTTCAGAGCATCCAGCAACAAGTTGTTTTATTTTTTTTGTAATCCTCCTATTGCTGAAAAATATCCATCTCACCCTAGAGGAATATCGAATTCGTCGTGGGTTTTCATGCGAACCGAAATCCAAGTTTGATTTTAAAATTTGTTTATTTTCTTGAGAGAAATTTACATTTTTTGTCTTCTGGTTCCCTTACCAAAAAAAAGAAGAAAAATAATGTGTATAGCTAGTTCCTAAGTTCATCAAGAATGATTTCTATCATCAACGGAGTTTATATATTTTACCTTCAACGAATCCCCGCAAGCCTTAATTTACATTTTTGTCCAAAACCACTTGATGAACTATGAGACGGCGGCGACGCGACGTTTTGTTTTTTCTTATTTGTTGAAGTTTTTTCAGAGCCCAGAAGCCTGAAGTGGCGACATCTGCTCTGCAGTGTTGGGTAAATACACATAAAATATCCCAAAACACCCCACTGTGCCCAACTAGCCCACTCATAGCTGGAACCCTCTAAACGTATATTGTATAAATGACCAGGCAATCGATCTTAAAAAATTTATAATGATGATGCGACCAGAAAGTAAAAAAAAAAGAAGACAAGACATTCTCAACTCAAGGAAAACAATAAAAATTAGAATTTCCGTAAAAATTATGATTTTTTAAGTAAAATAAATTAATTCTGGTATCCATCGTGCAGAGAGAGAAAGAGGAAATCCATCTCAAAGATACTGATCTTTCTGAAAAGATTCAGAATGGGTATGTCATTGAATGAGTATCTGGAAGATAACATTTGGCTCTCATAGAGATATTTTTTGGCGATAAAAAGATACTAATTTATTGAGATAGTTGGGGATTTGTATATCTCCATGGATGTGATGTGTGGCTATGGAAGAGGAGTATATTATATCGCGTGGAGTTCCTATGAGAAATACATAAATATAAAATTATGAAACATAAATTCGTTTTCGATGACAATAGAGCGGTATTGGGTTGCATGATTTTTTTGGTTGTTTTATTGAAGGGGGATTTTTACAAAATTGGACAGTCGCGTGGATCAGTAGTCAAGGCTGTGTGATGGAGGTCGTTGATTGTCGTTGTTGTGATTTAAGAATTCCCTATTGTGTGTGTGTTTTTGTGGCACATACATATATAAAGGGATTTGGGTATAAGATAAAATTTGAAGATAAATAAAGTATTGTCCGAAGAGATTCTCTTATTTATAGGAAATGCAAGTTTTTCAGGGAGTCAATAAATTTACTTCAGATCGAAAGATTATTTAAAAAAAAAAACCGGTGGCTATAATACATTATCTTCAAAACTTATAGATTGATAAATGCAAATACTTACCAAGTAAGTATTTTATGTTTTTCTGTTTTTCAGACATACAACTTTAATTTTCGAAATTATATGACTTGAGAAGTTGAATTCTTGTAACATTTATAAGAACGAAATTATTGTATGAAAAGGGTGTCCAGGAATCAGAGCTCAGTTTTGGAATGTTTAAAACCGAACTCGAAGTGACCTTACGGACCTTATAAAGAATGCTACTAAAAGTGGATGCGATTTTTGTCGGTCTATAACTTGCGCTATAGCCTAAACTACTAAAGCAATTTTCTTCAAACTTGGAAATCAGGGGTCAAATTGATTTTTTCGTGGAATATTTAAATTTTCAAAATTTTGAAGGATAGTGTTTAAATTTTTTATGAAAAGGATACTCTTAAGAAAATGTCAATTAAATCGCACATCAAAATTTTCAAAAATAGTTTTTAGGTTTTTTTTGAAAAATAAATCGGAATTTTGAAAAACAATTTTTTGAAGAATGAAACGGATTTTAGTCATGATTTCATTATGTGCCTCTAAATTCAGATTACAAAATTCTGTATTTCAAAATACTTCATCTTGATTACATTGTTTTTTTTTTTTTTGGTTTTTTACTTTGTTGTACTTTTTGTTTTTTGTTATCTTTTGGAATTTTTTTTTTGTTTGA
This sequence comes from Syrphus vitripennis, assembly GCA_958431115.1. NCBI lineage: Eukaryota > Metazoa > Arthropoda > Insecta > Diptera > Syrphidae > Syrphus > Syrphus vitripennis. The sequence continues at coordinate 17,776,113 of OY288109.1, forward strand.
AAAGGGTTTTCCAATAAGAGTAGTTATTTTGAATAGCCAGCTATTTCGGTAGTTGTCACTTTTGAAGCTGTAATTTCTTCACATTTGACAAGTAGAAACTACGCCATCAATGAAAGTGGAACAATAAACGCTTCAACCACGCATTGAAATTATTAAAATTCACTATAAAAATGGTGAAGATTTGGCAGCGACGGTTCGTAAAACTAAAACATTTTTGAAGCACCTTGTCGGACCGCGATTCTGAAATTGGTGGAAAAATCTGAGCTTTCGGGCAAGTAAGAGACATGAAGAATAAAACCCGTGCACCGTGCACGTCGCTGAAGAACAACTGAGAATAATCCTGCTGTAGCCCAATGTGTTGAAGAAAACCCAGGTTTGTCCATTCCTATAGTCGTTCTTTGGAATTGGGCATTCGACAAACGTTATTACACAGTATTTTGTATAAAGACTTAGGCCTTAAACCTTCACCCTGTTAGTTGAAGAAAAGTTGTTAAACGAGAACTAAAGCCCGTTCAACATTATTTCAAAATTTTAATGAATAGACGTTTGAATTTACAGAATCTTCAAAATAAGGATTTTGGATTTGCAGAATTCTGAAATAAGAGCTTTGGTGCAGTAGAATAATAGGGTACAGAATTGTGGTCATGAAGAATTTTTGGAATACATGCCCGTTCCCAAATGTAACTGTTACCTCTGTGCACTCTTAATCTTTTTTCTAATTTTTAAGAGATTGATCAAAATCCTAATTTTAGTATCACGTATTACAAAAAAAAAATATTAATCAGAAAATGTCTGTAAATGTTTAATTTTTTTTTGAACAGAATGCAGAACCTCATTTATTATCGAATTTTATTCTCATTTTTTGTTGCATAGTCACCCACCTTCGTAACGTTATTTTCATGAAGTAAATTTAGAATTGAGAGTTTTTTTTTGAAAACCGTCAAACCACTTTAAAACTAGATAACCGAAGGACGCATACCTGTGCGCCTGAACTTTTTTTTTCTTAGAAATAACAGAATTGTACTTTCCTACATACCCAAATTAGAAATATATTCCAACTCCATTATTCCATTTAATATTCTCAATATATATAATATTAAAATTTACAGAATCGATTATTAGGTACACCTATACACATTTTAAATTACCTATTTTCCTGCGGTTTGAACCCTATTCATTACATCACACTCATCACCTATGTAGATACATATATTATTATTAAATTAACGAACGTTGTACCGTTTTATTACAATGACAGACATTATGTAAGTATAATGGTGTAATAATAATAACATACTTTTATGTTTTTAATATTAAAAAAGCTTTTAACTCATTCTTAATCATAAGGTACAGTGGGAGATATTTATAAAATGTGTGTCCGTATCCCTTAATTTATGTTCATTACTAGGGCATGGATTTTGATGTCCTGAATAATGCTAAATACCCATGCCGAAATATTTAATAGCATTCTTCAGTTCGAAAATCTCAGTTTTTTGGTTCTAGTTCTAAAGCTTATCAAAAAACACATCGGAATCTGAGGGTGTGACGAAACTTCGTACACTTTTATAAGTCACTTGAACGCAGCGATTTGAAGTTTTCAAAAAAAAGAATGATCGAATTTTGGGCGATACTAGTATAAATAAACATAACCAATGACAAATGCATACTTTACTTATGCATATACAATACATAGTCCATTAATAAATATTTGTATGTATGTAAGTAAGTATACAAGACCGAAAATGCAAAACCCATCAAACGCCACCACCAGCTGCCCACATTGCTGTCCCAGAATGACCAAAACATCAAAAGCTTTTAATCCGTTTGCATCGCAATAATCTCTGTGGCCCAGTGCGTTTGGAAGGAGTATAAATTCAATTCCATTTCCCATACTTTGGTTATGATGTTCCTGCTGTTCCTTTCTGCCAGAGTTGGACTCATATACCATGTGGAGCCTTATTGTCAGTCTTAATGATTTGTTTTGTCGACGTCTTATATCAGAGGACGTCTGCGGAACTTAACAGGTGATATTTTTCACCAGTATGAAATTGTAGACGAAATTTTATGAAAATCCTTATAACCGTTTTCGGTTTTTTTAAAACGGGATTTTCTTATGGGAGTTAAAAATATTTTCGAAAAGAAATTTATTTTTTATTCAAATTATTTAAAATAGTATTAAAAAACCGTAGTTTTTGAAATTTGTTTCGAGAATTTTTGAGAATTCAATTGCTGAATACTTTTTATATATTTTCGATGCTTTTGCATAAAAATTATGATAACAACCAGAAGAACCGTTTTCGAGAGAAGTGGAGATCAAAAAATAATTAAATTTGAAAATATTGAATTTATTTTTCAAAAAAAAAAACTTCGGAACCGTTTTTGAAAAAAATTATACTGGCCAAAAAATGTTTGGCAGATACTATTATTTTTGGTCTTAAAGAAAATCAAATTGCATAAAGTAAAAGAATGCATATTTTTTGTGACGTCAATTTTTTTTCAATTTATAAATTCTTTAAAACAAAATCACTTCTCCTATTTTTTTTTTGAATTTTTGAAATTAAATTTTGAAATATTTTTCTTAAGTCGATGTTTGTTGTGTATGTGTATCCCATGAAGACCCTCTCATGAAGGTCACTTAGATGGGCTTAGATGATTTAAGACATAAGCAAGATCTCCTGCTTACCTTATATGACTGGTCTACTCAATAAAATCCATCCCTGTGTTCTGATGCATAAACAGAAACACACAAACGTGATGAATTTCCTTTTATGCATACTGCATACATGCGGTCAGAATCGTATAACATTAATTACAACGAATCGAATTTGTTACTCACCTGACCGACAGGATATGAAATGATTACCAGAACAACCAAGCAAAATATACAACATACACATACATAAATGTATATTGAGGTTAAATTTACTTTGGTAAATATTTATGAATACTATTGGTAGTTGCCATAGAAGGTTATAATACTGAGCATATAAAAAATATAGCAGCTGAAGTAATATTAGCCAAAAGTGTAGTAATCAGAATTAAATAAAATTGAATTGAAATATGACACAACCATTTCCATATGGTAAAATTTTTTTGTTCTTTTTTTTTACATTTTTGAGTTTAAAAATGCATAGTAAAAAAAAAATCTCTATGAATCGATACACTCTCTAGGATGTGGTTTTTAATTTTTTTTTTCTACCAACCGAGGCATAAAAATAATAATTTAAAGCTGTTATAACTTTTTTTTTAATTTTAATAAAATATTTTCAATATTTATTAAATCAGGCCATTTTCGGGAGAGACCAGATTGATTGGACTACATTTGCATAGCTGAACAAAATAAATTAAATATTTGTTTAAACAATTACCAACTTCATATTTATGTATGTATGTATAATAATATGTTCGAAACTGGGAATAAATTAAAATGTTCTGCCCGCAAGTTACCCAAATATCATTTATATTTCTCATAAAAAAAACTATGAAATAAATAAAATGTGATCAAAAACAACTTGATTGTGATACCACAAATGCTAGATAGTAACATATGTTCCACGTGTTCCGCCTCATCAGCCTTATTATTCATAGAAATTGAAAAACATTTTTCCGTCACCAGGGTTCTAACCAAGACTAAGCTGCATACGACCCCACTAAACAACTCACTGCGCTGCGCTACGCTCTTCCACCGCAATGAAAGACTATATAATTTAAATAAGCTCGCATAAGTTTGTTGTAAATTCGATTTCTTTGTTTTCTCCGTACTTGTTTAACAGAGTTGAGGAGGGAAATGAAGGAAATACCCCAATAGTGACACATAGTTTTATTTATATTTTAATGCTAAGGACAAGTTGCATCCGGATTTTGATCAAACTTGACATTTCGAAAGTCGAAAAAGTGGATTTTGCTTTCCTGTCTGGCGTTCAGCTTCAAATGTGATGAATGGATGGATTTTGATAAAACTTCTTAAACAAAAAATAATAGCGATAGAAACCTTCCATAAAAAAAACTTTTTGGCCATTTTGAAAAATTGGAATTTTTTTTTGAAAAAAATTGTGTTAGTATTTTTACATTCTTACTCAATTTTGATTTGAATAATTTGTTATATTATCTTTAATATTTTTTACGGGTTATTTTTAATTTCAAAAATAACTTTTCTTCTCATACAAATTTCAGCTTTTCAATTCAACTCAACGAAGTGAAAGTTTTCGCAACTAAATAATTTTTTAAAACATTGTTAAAAAAAACCAATCTTTTTTTTAAGTTTTCTGATATACAAAATTCGAATATGTACTCATCTCAGTTTTTTGAAATCTAAATATTTGAAAACCCTAAAAAACGTTTTTAGGTATATTTAAGACTATTTTAGGGACATTTTTTTAGCACAATTTTATAATACTTGTTTCAAAACAGCCTGTATGTGTTTTCAAAAAGGGCTGGCGACGAGAGCGATGCCAGTTTCGGTCTCGTGTTGAAGAACGAAGCTCACTTCTAGGCAACCGAAACGAGACCAAAACGAGACTGTTATTTTTGAACCGAACTTACTTGGTGTTTCTAGCAAAGAAAATTGTGTTTTTAAAACACGAAATTGAGTATTCAATGTTAATCTTGTAGACAGGCCAAGACCCTGCCAGACCTATTTTCAAAATATAGCCGATGGAAAATTTAAAAAAAAACCTAAGAGGTTTTATTTTTTTACAGTTTCTATTTTTAAAGTTGGGAAATATTGAATTTAATATTATTTTTCAAAAATTTTAATCCAATATACTTTTGGATTTTGAAATGTTTCATGTTCAAATTTGGTCTTTTTTAATAATTTCTCAAGTTCTGATGCCTCAACTAAACTCTTCAATATTCATTACCTATTTTCTGTATTCCAAAATTCTGTTAATCCAAGATTCCGTATTTTAAAATTCTGTAAATTCAAGTCTGTACTTTAAAATGCTGTAAATCCAAAATTATATTCATTTAAATTAAAAAAAAAAAGTAAAAAATAAAACACCTCAAAAATTCTGTGTGACTTCAAGTACTTACTTTTACAACTTTTTCGAATTTGTTCCATGTTTTGAAATCTAGCTTCATAATATTCATAAACCAACAAAAAAAATTCAGTAGAATATTTTGGAATTGATGTTTTATTTTCATGAAAACATATTTTTCTAAAACCAGGTTTATATTTCAAAAACGACAAAAATACAGGTTTTTAATTTTACTTTTATCATTTACAGAATTTTGTTAACTGAATTTCAATATAGAATTTTGGATTTATATAAAGTTTTGAAAGACAGAATTTTGTTATTCGAATCTTAGCCCAACAAAATATCTATGCCAACCTCAACATTGTTCAAATATATCATATTACTTATTAAGAGAAGATAATATTCAAATTCTATAAAATGTTTAAATAATCGAACCCACTCTATTTATTGTCTGAAATTATGGCGCCCAATAAAACCTGAGCAATAAAAAAAAATAATATCTGCACCCAACCCAAGTCAATAATCTAAAGTTTTATCAATTGTTTAAAAAAAGTTCCTCCTCGTTTTAAAAAACTAAAAATTAATAACCCACAGCACGTGTGCATTTATATGCACTTATCAATATGCAATAAAAATAAAATATTTCTTTTTTTTTATATTCACATATCTGTTCATTAAAACACATACCTACCCAACAAAAATTAAATATTAAACAATTAAAAAAAAATTTAACTGCCATCTAATTGATTTAACATAAAGTATTGTGCATAGAGATAGAGAGACTATAATATGAGGGAAGGGATCACCAGGTCTATTGCACCCGATGACATATTCCACCAACCGCATGATAGTAAAATAAAATTTTATTACTCATTAACTTAAAAAAAAAAAAATAATTAAGATCGTAAAAATAAAAAAGACGAATTCCAAAATACCATAGTTTTGTTCTAAAAATATATAAAAATAATTTTCCCATTGAAACTTAAAGCTAGGAAATTCACTCAAAAACTCTAAAGGGAAATAAACATAAACCTAATTAAGTTTTGTTTTTTTTGATTTTATTGAGCATATTTCTTATTCTTCTATTTTTTTGTTGTTGTTGTTGTTGTCTTCTTAAATATCCACTTATCTTTGCCATCAATCGATCTAAGTAGTCCACGACAAAACTTTTGCCCCCAAAGTCGAATGTTGTTGTTGGCCCCTTTTGTATATATGTATATTAATGGTGGAGACTTTGGCTTGGCTTGGCTTGGTATGTTGGTTAGGTATGTTTGATTATGTTTTGTTTAATGGGTTTGTTTTATGGGTTTTGTTGTGTGCTATTGTACAATGTACATATGTTTCTACCCACCAAGTCGCGATGGGCCTAATTTTTTATTGTTTTTTATTATTAATTTAACCACCTTCGCATTAATGGTTTCTTATTTATTGTGAAAATGGGCAGTGGCGTAGTTTGTTACAATTTCTGTTTCAAGCTTTATTTTTTATAATAACTGAGAACTAAAGGGTGTTTTTTTAGAGCTGAAGAACCATATATTTTTTTAATTGGTGGTCATTTTAGCAGCTGTTGAGTGATTTATGTTTTTGTTTGTCTTGGCATTTCAACATGAATATTGTGTAAATTTATTCCAATTTTTCAATACGAAAATCTTATTAAATTATTTGCCTCTTTCACTGTGGATTTTCCATCAAAGACATATCGATAAATCGGAAAATGTTGTTAAGATATTAACTCTCCACATTACCTACGCCACTGTTCCTGCATTGTCACACACGTGTATATAGTGTCTTCAAATATATACATATTTTGGTTGATGATGGTGGTCGTTGGTTTTGTGGTTGATTTTATTACATTTTATTTCCTTTTTAAGATGTGTTTTTTTTTTTTGTTCTTCGACAGGAAAAAATGTCATAAAAACATAATATTCTCTCGTCTCTCACTGACTATTTATTTATTAGCTCTTCAGCTATTCTTGGATTGTGCCCCCCGATTCGAAATGAATAAAAATAAAAAAAAAAAACATTAAAACATTTTGTTTATTTTTATTTTTTCATGTTGATTTTTAATTCGGACTAATATATATTATGGTGTTTTTTTTGATTTTCATTAATCAGAGAAAATTATTATGTAGAAAAATTAGATAAATAGAGATAAATTATTGTTAGATTGAGGGTCAGACGAACTTTGCTCGTGGAAGTTGGAAATATTTGGAACAAGAAAAGAATGGATTGTAATGTGTTAATTTTTTGATCCAGTTTATGAGAAAATAAAAAGAGGAAAAATTGTGATTATAAATTATTTAATAATTTTTGATGAATCATCTGGAGTTGTTGAATTTCGGCTTTCTTTGTGGTGGGATTTGGAAAGACGTGGCTTCTAGCCACAGTGATTGACAGAATATCCACGATGAATTGCCGGCATGGGAATCTCCCGAAATCATCATTCATAATATTGCTAGGGACGATATCGAGACTACCCTTCCGAAGTCTCGCTCTCGTCAAATTTGAAAAAATTCCAATTTAATAAGTTTTTGTCAGAACAGTTACAGTTACAAAACTCTATTTTAAATGAATTTCTTTGCTGGAAATACCACCGAGACTTTTAGTAAGTCCCGTTTCACAGCATAACAGTCTCGTCTCAGTCGCGTCTTGGATGCCTAAATTTATTCTTGTCTCGGTCATGTCTCATTTCTGAACAGTCCCATTCCAAAGTACAGTCGATCGGTAGCTAGGAAGTAGTCCTTGGCTTCCGAAGAAACTGGGACAAGGATCAAACAATGAAAACACCTCAAAGCTCATATCGTAGCCACTTCAGCGGCTGGGAGAAAAAAGCTACAATCTTCGTATAGCGTGCGACGTGATTAGGACGTACAGATCCAAATTAATAACACCTGATTTTTCTATGGCTACATTCTTGAAAGTGAAGTGAACACAACGTTCCCCAAATGCTTGCTCACTGAGCCCCACAGTAGAGAAGAAATATTTACAGCAATACAAACGCAAAGAAAGACAAAGCGTTGGGATTTGCTAGTATTCCCGCAGACATCTTGCGTGCAGCGCTAGCAACAATTAGTGATCCTCTTCTGCCACTCATAGAGAGAGCTTGGGGAACAGGTATTAGCGAGAATCGTTCTGGAACTTTAGCCTGACTCATTCGACACCAAGCAAGCAAGATTCCGCACTGAATTGGTCTGTGCGGCTTGAGAATTATCATCGAATCATCGCGAATATTGATCACCACTTCACCTGTTGTTCAAAAACTTTGAAAATGCGTTCGTTAGTGTGAATGGACAATTGATTTGGCTTGCTTTTTTCAGAATAGCATCCCAGATAAATACAATAGTTATCATCAAGATTACATATAATATGATGGATTTCAATATCAAGTCCCGACACTAACCCCAAAATTTGGTTACACAATGCTGTATCATCCTCATCATCCGCTCGACAACCGGGGTTCGGTCCTGGCCTCCCTCAAAAAGTCTCTCCACCTATCCCGGTCTCGAGCCGACGCCATCCAGTTGCGCCCCCTAAGGCTTCCGGCGTCCTGGTCTACGCCATCTCTCCAGCGCAAGCATGGTCTACCACGCTGCCGTCTACCATAGAATGTACCACAAAGGACTTTCCGAGCAGGTTCCTCTTCGCTCATGCGAGCTAGGTGTCCTGCCCACCGGAGTCTACCGAGCTTAATTTTTGTCACAATGCCTTCTTCAAGGTAGATTGCGTACAATTCTTGATTGTGCCGTCACCAGAATCGTCATCACAATGCTGTATACTGTCACCAAACTTTTTTTCAATTGATGATAATTTATGTACTGCGCCCAGCTTTGTCGCCTGGAAATGGGAACTTGCATGCAATCATACCTCAAACACATGGACGACGTTTGTTCTGCTCTTTTTCATGATCATTGATTCCCGTCTAATGACAACAGGGCTAGATAACCGAAATCGGCTGATCATCAATCAATCCATGATTGACAACTCAAACTCTTACCAGCTTATTTCTTGACAAAGTTCCTTATCCCAAAACTAGGACTTGCTATAGTTTCTGCATCAAGTCATTAATTTAGGACTTAGTTTGGGATAGAACTTCCATAAACTGAGACCCTAAAATTCAAGGGTATATGAACTAAGAACTCGGTTTAACAAAGTAATTCAAATTCAGGAACAATTTTAAACCGAGTTCTATTGAAGCAATTTGAAGTGGAGAAAAATACTCGAGTTCTAAATATTTGTGAGATTTAAACTTTGTCAAGAAGTTTCATACAACCAAATGCGCCTCTGTCACAATTTGTTCTAATATGTTGTGAATATCTAATTTATTATTGAATATAATCAAATAAATTGTTAAAACTTACGAGCATGTGAAAATAAATTTTGCGGGGGTGAGAACAAGAAAGCTACAAATTCTGTTCGCATCCAAATTTTTACTGTTGCCCTTTTTTGGGAAATTGACACTTTGATTACCAACTTTTGTTCTTCATAAAAAAAATCAATCATTAAATTGACTGAATTATTGTTGAGATATGTATAGATTTGGAAATACTTATTCCTTATTTATTTATGTTAACACAAATGTAGCTAATCCGATATGTTATTGACAAAATGGATATTTTTTTTTTGTTCAGAATTTATTTATTAATTTAAATAGGTTTTGCTTTTGTTTATTTTTGTTTTTTTTTTTTTAAGAATTTTTATTGGATTTTATCGACGTGTTTTATTTTATTATTATTTGAAAATTATGCATGAAAAAAAAACTTGCGTTGGATTTGTTTTTATTTAGTTTTAAAGAGGAATTTATTATGATACGCTTTGGTCATGTTTTATTTAATTTATTAATAGTTCATTTGAATGAATGCGAACACGTTCTTGTTTAGGCTTTGCTTTTAATTAGTTATTCCATTTATATATATTAGGTATTCCTATTTATATGTGGATTTAATTTTTCCTAAAGTCTTTAAAAAACAGTTTTTCATTTAAAAAATTAGATGCTTTAGTTTCATATTAATTTGAATGAATGAATATTTTTATTAAAGCGGATTAATTTATTTTAAAATATTTATTTTTTTTTTCAGAAAAATATTTTATTGATTTTTTTTTTTAACATGAATAATTATGTTTATATTAATTTAGGTAATTTGAGTTTAAAGAAAACTTTATTTGTTTAAATATTCAGTTCATGCGAATTAATAATTAGGTGTGATGAATCGCTTTAATATCTACACATTGGAACTTTGAATTTTGTCAGAATCAGCAGGTACGATAGGCCCATGTATATTCAAACTAGTTGGTGAAAAGGCAACCAAAATGCCTGTATCTTTTTTTTACCGATAACAAGCATTTTTTTCTGGTTCCAAGAAGTTTACAAATAAGTGCGTAGCGTAGCTATTAAATTATTTAAAAAAAATTTAAAGCGTGATGAATATGTGAAAAATTTATATCTTAGAAATATTTTTCCAAAAAATGTCGAAAAAAAATTTAAAAAAAATACGGTTAAATAAAATTGTAAGAATAAATTTGCAAAAAAAAACTTTTCAATGCCACTAAATGGAATTTTTTTGAACCGCATTAATAAAAAATTGTGGAAAAAAGGTAATTTCCGTCTTCAAAGAAATGCTTGAAAAAATAGTCAAAAAAAAAATTATCAAAATCTTTAAAATACCTATATGTTTTAACCAAATGGAAATTTTTTGCAACCACTGAAATAAAAATTTGTTAAAAAATTATATATGGAAATAAAGCTTCGTCAAAAATTAAATTGTGAAAAAAAAAAAATTTATCAAAAAGAAATGCCAACCAAAAATTTTGTTGAAAAGAAATTCTGTGGCAAAAAATTGTCATAGAACAACCAAATGGAATTTTGAATTCAAAGTAATGAAAAAATAAATTATGATAAATTATGTTTTGTCGAAAAAATTTCTTCCTCAAAAAATAAATGCCAAAAAAAAATTTAATTTGTCAAACTTAAAAAAAGTTTTTTTTCGAAAAAAAGAAATGCCGAAAAAAAATTTTGTCAAAGAATAAAAAATATTGGTAATCTAAAAAAAATAAATAATGGTAGGTAAAAAAAATAAAAAACGGTCGGAAAAACCAAGAAGTGGAATAAAATATCGAAAGCCTCGTAATAGTCAAGTCTTAAAATTTTTGAAAAATAATTTCTGAACATGGTATGGTATGGATTCACTGCCAAATTGCCACAATTTTGATTAAAATAGTGAGATCTGATTTTCGTTTACATTTGAGTAAGGTAAGTAATTTTTTTGGAATCGATAGATTTTGATAATAAGGTTTTTAAACACCAAAAAAATTTAAAAAAATTCAAAAAAACGTTATAGATATATGAAAAACAAAAATTAAACTTTACTTAATCGTTTTTGTATTTACTTTCCAAAACTTTAACATTTATATAATTTATAGGTATATGTCTAACTCATCCCGTTTAGAAAATACCGAAACCAGAGTTGAGTTTTTAAATCAAGATAGTGGCAACCCTGCAAGGGGTTTTTTGTTGATAACCTTCATTTATATTCCCATAAAGTGGTCCAACAATGACAAGAAAACAAATTGCTCCTCCATCTTTATATTAATTTAATTCCCATACTAACTTTACTCAACTTTATAAAGGGTGTCCCAACGAGAACGCAAGATTTAAATTTGGCGCCATTCGAAGTGTCATTGTTTGACATTTGAACAGTTATTATTGTTTGTTAGTAGAAGGTATAAGGTTAATAAAAATGGAGCGCTACACGAATGAACAACGCATTCTCACAATTGTTTTACCAAAATGGTGAAAGTTTTGCGGCTTCAGTTCGCAAATTGCTATCAATTTGGGGTTACAATAATGCTCCAAAAGAGTCATTTGCTAAAACTGGGTCTGTCACTGATGTAAAGACAACAACGCGCCTTCGACCAGGTCGATCGACCGAAAATATCGCAGCAGTACGTGATGATGTCGCTCAAACTCCATCCACCTCAATTCTCTCTGCATTTATGAAATACCGCAGCATTTATGCAAAACGGTCATTGAAAATTTCATTAAAACATCGCGTATGTGCCAGCAAAGCCGCGGCGGCCATCTGCCCGATGTGTTGTTCCATACATAACCTCATCCTGTCTACTTTACGATATAATAAAGAATTCGCGATTATTTTTTTTTAAATATCTTCAGAACTAAAATATAATTTCTTTTAGTTCGTTAATTTTTTCTACTTCGATAAGACTTGTGTACACATTTTAAAGGAAATATTACCGAAGCTTAAAATGTCTTGTAATGTTCTTTTAGAAGCTTAAAAAAGGAAGCTTTTATAATGTTAAAATAGAAAATTCTATTTTATAAAATTGATTTGAAGCTGAAATGTTAGTTGGGTGCTCGTAAAGCCAGGAAAACACTTAAAACAAAAATTACAACGAAATTTTTATCAGTTCACAGTAATAAATATCAATTTATAAAACTTGACATAAATACTGCCACTCGATCCATTTCCATAAATTCTAAGTAAAAAAAAAACAGATTACCAAGAATGCATTAATAATGCATTCCAATACTGACCTTCGGTCTCATTCCAACAAAGCATACTGACTTATATTTATTTCTTATCGCCTGCTTCGGACGCGGACGCATGAAACCATTTCAACATCATAATTTTTCCGATATCCCATCACAAAGAAAAACCCCATTACAATAAATTCACTCAAACAAAGTTTTATAAGAGTAAAAGCGATCTTGCTGAAAAACCATTTATTTGAAAAGTGAAAATTATAAGACTCCCATCTCGATCCTGTTGCAAGTTGATTGTTATTGGTTTGGCCTAATTTTCCATGTCAAGCTCACATCTGCTTAGCATTTATTTCTTCATCTTCGCGCAAAGTCATTCATAAATAATTTTCTTTCAGATTTTTTTTTTTTAATCACAACTCTAATTGGCTTTGGAGTCTCGCGTGCATCCTCCCCCAATTTCCTCATCAAAACTAGGAGGTGGATAATCTTCCTCTGCCTATCTTTAGGTCCAAATTCAAATTTATGTTGATGTGTGGATTGTAAAACAAGAAACGAAATCAATTAATATCTAAATTTTTTTGTTTTTTGTTTTTCATTCTGATTTTTCTGAGGGAAATTAAAATATTCTAAGCCTATCAAGGCGTCCCATAAATAAAATCAAACCTTTAGATAGGGTTATAACTCCTCATAAATTTGTTCCCACTTTTTTTTTTTTTTGAATTTGTGTGTCAGCATGTCCGAAAATATTTTTTTTTTTTTGTTGTTGGATGAGAATTCTAAAAATAAAAAAAAAGTTTAATATAAAATAATTTATGTGGCATATGGATGGATTGTGGGAGCAGAGATTGGGTATAGAATATGGAAAGCGAGGGGGCAACGGATGGACGGACACCCATCAGCGAATGAAGATATTCGACACTGAAATCATTGATTGAATTCTGAATTACGTTTTGACATTTCATGTATCCCCTCCCCACCCGCTCTCTGAACAATCTAGAGTCCAGAGAATCGAAGAACCGGACAACACACATCACTCTAGGGAAAATAATAATAACGAATGTTTGTGAATATTAAAAAGAATTGAGTTAAATAATTGGATTGTATCTATAAAAATAATCGAATGTATTTCAATCTGTTTTGTTGTTTCAATTTGTGTTAGGGGCAGTTTCGGGTCGCTATGTAGTTTTTGATTTAATTTTTTTTTCGTATACCTACCTAGACGTGGATAAAATTGATTTGAAATTGATGGATGATGGTTGAATTGAAAGGAAGAAAGGGGATAGATAATACACATTTTGATTGCTTTTGAGTCTATATTTGATTTTTGATGATTATGACACGGCGACGCAACGCCGAGCCGAGCCGATGACGACGCGTCAACAAATAATAATAATGTTGCGTGATATATCCTGGATCGCGTGTTTATTTTTGTTTAAATTGTTTGTTTTATAAATTAAAAACAATAAAGGATGAAATTAGATGTCCATGTGTGATAGGATATAAAAGTGTAGGTATCCACCTACATAATAAAAATGAAATATAATTTTATAAATAAACAGAGCTATTAACACTTGAGTGCGACAAATGAAAATAATTTTGTTGTCCTTTTTTTTAGAACTTTTATAGGCATACGTAAGAGGTTTGTAAGATTAAAAAAAATATTTTTGATTAAGATTTAACCAAGAAAAACTTGGAACAACCTGCAAGAAATAGGTTTTCCCATTTCGATTTCTTTTCATTTAGTTTCTATGATTTAAGCAAAAAAAAATATCAAGTTTTTTGGTTATTAATTACTGAAAAATAGAAAAATCGTTTGTTTTTGAAAATGTTTTTCATGTTTATTGCAAAGTATGAACAATCTAATGTTTTTTTTTCTTTATTAAAATAAACTATTATTGAATTCAAGCACTCCAAAAACGCAGTCTCTGTAGTATTTGTATGAATTTAAATTTTTAAAAAAAGGAATAAAACTTTTAGATTACTCTTCGACCAAAACTTGAGTATATTTTAGTTGATTTGGGGCCTGGCCCGTGTCATGCTTTTAATTTTTTTTTGAATTCAAAATAATTTGTCTGCAAAAATTTTCAGACAGAGTTAAAAAGTCGTTCTGTTTCAGTTTTCAAAAAGATTGATCAATCTGTTTTCGAAATTTCGAAACTAAACTGCAAGAAACTAACCGAACGTAGGTATCCTGTAAATATCAGAACTCTTTCATTAAAAAATTAAAACCTGCTTTTAGGCACTATCTTAAAAATGTTTGATTTTATTCAGATTTCAGTACTTTTTTGTTGCTTTTATTATTACGTGCTGACCTCTTAAAAATTTGAAAATAAGTGTTTTTTGAATTACTCTAGTATAAACCGATGCACTGTCATGCGACTTCTTCAACATTGTTCTAGAAAGATTAGTGCAAAAGCTCTCATGACGTCAACACAAGAGGCACAATTTTTCAAAGATCCGTTCAATTACTCGGATATGCCGACGATATTGACATAATTCGTTCTTTCAATTAGATTTGTCAATATCGTCGGCAATTCCGAGTCTTGCTGCGTCAGTCCGTCTGTCATTGGCACGTTTATGAGACTTAAGCTAAGAAGATGGGTTTAGTAGTGAGGGAAGACCAAGTATATGCTGTCATCGAAAAAGGACAGCTTTAAATTTGAGATAGTTATGGACCTTGTCTACCTAGGCGCCGATATAAATTCAAACTACGACACCAGCAGTGAAATCAAACGAAGAATAACATTTGCCAATCGCTGTTTCCTTGGACTAAGAAGGCAATTGAGTAGCAAAGTCCTTTTTCGAGCAACTAAAGTGTCCCTTTATAAGACCCTTATCAGTTCGGTTTTTATAAATGGTGCTGAGGCATGGACCTTGTCAAAGGTAGATGAGAACGCTTTGGGATGCCACGAACTGTACAGCGATACTGACCTGGTCATATTAGTCAAGATCCAGCGGCTTAGATGGCTGAGTAATGTAGAGCGAATGGACCCCAACGCTCCAGACCGGAAAGTCTTCGAATCCAATTCCGAACGAGGACGGCGCGGCGCAGTAAAGGAAGACTGCGATTCAGGTGGCGCACGCAGGCAAGAGAGGACCTCAACCAACTTGGCGTGCGAAACTGGAGGACGCTAGCTAGGGACCGAGCTTGCTGGAGAAGCATGTTGGTTAAGGCTGTAGCGCTATCTTAAGTAATTAACTACAAACTCAAAGCAATATTTATAAACCTAGGAGAGGCCGAAGACGATATCGAGACGAGAACGACTCGTGAGTGAGACGAGAGCAAGATAAGTGAGTCGAGAGTGAGACGAAAGTGAGACTAATGCGAGTCATTGGCAAGTCTAGAGCCAGGCTAGAGCGAGAAGACTACAGCGAGACCAACACGAGATCGCGACGACAGCTCTTTATCGCCCTCTATGTCTTAAGGTATAAACTACAGAGAGTCGGATCCAAGACATGAAATTTTGAAAACTGCAAGCTGAATATTTGTTGCGTGCATTTTTTGCTCATTTAGCATAATCACACGTGATTGCTTTTGCTTAAATTACTTATTGTTAAAAGTTTGCATTGAAAACTTAACGTGGTAAGAAAATAAACCCTCTCACTTAAAAGGGGAGAAAATGCCCCCACCCTTCACATACGATATGGTCCTTTAGCACAATCCATCGATACCGGTATCAAAGAGTTCTATTCATTTATGAGAAACTTAAAGATTTTTAAAGTGCTGATACTTTTCCTCATCCCCCAAAGCATATGGGATAGGGAGGGGCGTGAACGAACGAGGCCATTCCTATCATAAGCCAACATATGGTTCTGGATCCACACGCAAATTCTAATTGTTCCTGTAGTACTAACTCAACTTCATTCCCTGACACCACAGTGTTGCCATTATGTCAACAACTCTTGCAAGTCCGTCAGGAAAGGACTATTTTACTATAAACTCCATTTTAGTAGCGAGGTAGCCACCTCCGTACCCCTTCAGTGTGTTTTACACTTTTTTTTAAATATTGTGCTTTTATTGGCAAATCTAGGTCGGTAACAGAGATCAGCCAGATTCTTAAATTGGTCAACCATAGAACATTTGTGATCAAGTGTTGAAGTTTTTCAAAGTCATAAGCGATTTTCAACACCTCATTTTTTTAATAATTCAAAAAAAGAGGTGTCTTAGGCCAACAGAGGTCAGCTAGTTTCAGAAATAACCTTTTTTTAACACATAATTATGTGAAACATCAAATTGGAAATCCCATGAATGAGGTGCTAAAATTCAGCTGAAGTGGAAACCCCGAACACACAATTTTTTGAGTGCAGTTTTTTAAAATTCGTTTATCAACGTTTGTCAAATTTTAATAGGAAACCCCAAAAACAAAGAAGTGTCCCAGAGCCCCTAAATGAAGGCCTAGAATTGTGGACTTGAATGCGCACGTTTGTCTAACGGCGCGCTGTTTATACGGGATCATAAAATAAAAATTGTTTGTAAACACACAGGAAAAAAATTATTCAATCCTTAAAATTTTTATAGTATAGCATTATTTTTTGCTAAAAGTGTGAAAATTCTTATACTCTGATCTTGACAAATCGCCGTGACTTTGAAAAAAACTTAAATACTCGTTAAAAAATGTAGGTATAGTTAACTGAAAGTGTTAACCTCTTGCTCAAAAAAATGTTTAAAATATTTTTTTTTCTTTAGAATTCAAAAAAGCATTGCTATAAGATTCCGAAGCTCATTATTAACCTTTCCGTTGTTTTTAATGTTTAAGTATTCCATTATTAGTATTTCCTTTTTTTGTAGAAAGTTTCTTAAGTCACACACCTTGCTGAAAACATTGAATTGACCATTTTTCTTTTTGCTTTCTATTTCTATAGCTTACCAATAAATAAAAGTCCACGAGAGGTATTGAACCAATCAGGAGTAAGTAAATCTTCCAATAATACAAAACCAGCTTTTTCGAGTTGTTTTCCATTGCGTTTACTTACTTATCTGTATACCAATTGGCTCATATTTCCAAATTTATCTTCCCTCCTAAATAAAACCAAGTCTTTTTTAAAGAAAAATTAAAAATAAAAACAAAAAATAATTATTTTTTTAAATTATTTTGAAATAATATTACTTTATTTCGAGTTTTAGGTTTTTTTTTAAGTATATTGGATTTTCTTCATCAATGAGTTCCACCTTGTTTTTTTTTTTAATTAATATTAATAATAATTTTAATAATAATAATAGTAAACATATTATAATAGCGTTTTGTTTTACTTTAGTAGTTCATTTTTTTTTTGTTTTGTTTTATATTACAATTTATTTAATACCTACACTATAATACATATCACAAATATATTTTTTTATTCTCTTTCCCATTCATGTATATACATAATTTATGCATTTGTTTTTTTGTTTAATTTTTGTTTAATGAATTACATACATACAAATACATTATCATTTTTATTTTAAATAAATTATATCTTTTTACAATTTTCTTAGTATTTTTTTTTTGTTCTATATAAATATTCAAAATGGCTGCAGGTTTTTTTTTCTTTTTTTTTTATATATATAATTGTGTTTGCTACATTACTTTTTTTTATGAATATTACTTACATATTTGTGTTAAAATTGTTTTATTTTTTTTATATCTGTATGTACTAATTTAGACAAAAATATTTTGTTGTTGATGATGTTTAGAATAAATGCATTCGTGTAAAACGTGAGAATTGTTTTAATATAATAATATATTATTTTCTGTGTTTGTTTTAATTTTTGTTTTTTTTTTTATCTTGTCTCGAAAATGTATATAAATATTTTGAAATACATTTTTTTTTTGTTCTTTATTTAGTATAACTATGTTGTAGGTATTACAAGTTTTAGTTTTGTTATAATATTTTGGTTTTTTTTTTTTTTTTTTTTATTTTACATAGTTGAATTTATTTATTTTTAAATAGAGAATCAGGTTACCTGTGTTTCCTGCATTGCATTGAGAGTTTTACACTATTTTTTTTTTTTTAATATTCTTGTAGTTTTTTTTTCAATTTGAGATTTTTTTTTATGAAAAATGATTTTAAAAAATTAACAAAAAATAAGGTACAGGGTGCTTGAAAGGGTTGTTATATATTTTTATTTTTATTTCTTAACAATTATAATTATTTGGAAACTATTTTATTTTAAAAAATTTCATCAAAATTTTTTAAGGTACATATTTATAAAAATAGGCAGTGCAATGAATCGATATGGATAGAATTTTATTTTTTAAGAAAAATAAAAAATGTTGTAATTAATGGAAATGGAATTCACAAATGTGACAAAATGGCGGAGATGAGAGACTGAGAAGTGAAGTTCAAAATGATCACGGTTATCTTTTAGAAAGTAACAAGATCAAAAATTACAGAAAACCCAATACAAAAAACCTAGTACCTTTATTTATAAAAAAATAAATAATATTTAAAATTTAACAAAAAATAACAAAACAAACAAAAAATGCGATAGGAAAATTTAATAAAATTAAAAATAGAAATAATTTTGTGAGTAATTTTTAAAATTAATACAAATCATTTTCATTTTTCTATTATTTTTTTTTATTGGTTTTAGTTTTAAAATTATATATTTACAATTTCTCACTCAGTCTATATTTTTATAATAATTTTTTTTATATAATTGCATTTCTTAATGTATGTATTTTTTTTTGTTTTGTTTTATTTTTTAATTAAGTAGGCATTTTTTTTTTATTTTAATTTAGTAGCACGGAACTTTCAATATTTCTTTCATACAAGAGTGTGTGTGTGTTTTTTTTTATTTTTTTTTTTTTGACAAGAAATATAAACTACAAAATATAATTTACAGGAAAAATACGATAAAAAAAAGGACACAAACTCGATGTAAAAGGATATAATGTATGCATAAGCTTAAAGAGTTTAATGATCATCAAAAATAAGGAAACAATTTATTTACCCTCATCGGTTACTGTTATTTATTTTTTTTTTTATTTCTGTCACATGTACCTACACTTTTGAGGATTCAAACCCCTTGATATATACAAAAAAAAAAGAATAAAAAAATACTAAAGAAAGATTATCGATTTTCAACAAGGATTTTTAGGACACACAAAATACCGATACAAATATACTTCCTGTGCAATATAGTGGACAATCTTTTAAAATATATAAATATGGCAATACTGAGTTATTATGATAAAAAAAAAAATAACAAAGAAGGAACAAAGTTAGGGTCACATAAGAAAAGAGGGAACCAAACCATCAGGAGGACAAGAAGAAAAAACAAACAAACACACATAGCTATGGCTCATTAACTTGTTTAGAGGGTGAAGTGCACTTAAGTAAAATATGACCTTTAATAATTTTCCCTGGTGTTTCTTGTTACCTAGAGTGTTTGTTTTTTTTTTTTTTTTGTATAAAACTCCAGGTAGCAGATTCTCTCCTTTAAACTTGAACTTATTGGTTTTCATTACTTTACATATACCTACGGACAGAAGGATTTAAAAAAACAACAACAAAAGAGGAAGGAAAAAATTGCCACAAGGAATATGGTTTTAAAAGGGATTTAATATGTAATGGATACTTATTTGCCAAGGGGTTGATGGTATATTGAACTTTTTAAAACAAAAAAAAAAAAAATGTCTGCAGATTTTGTGAATTATGATTTTCAATTGGTATTTTTTTTCTTTTACTCTTTCTCTCTCTCTCTTTAAGTTGACTCAGAGACTTGGTAGTTCCTTGACTTATTTTTCAAAAAAAAAAAAAAAAATACATAATGTAATACCAGGAGTCCTGGCTTCTGTGACATTTGATATTTGATTATTCAGATTTTTGCATCTGCTCGTTATTATGCGGTTCAAGATGGGTGTCGGTGACAATTCAAAACCTGTCCTCAAGGTATGGATAGGTTATACGAGTCACTTCACTCTTTTAATATGAAACGATATAATATTTTTGAAATTTCAAACGTTTACGATATTGATTTTTTAAGGGTTTGGGAAACTATGTAAGGTGATATCTGTAATCTGTATGGAAATGTCTATACCTATAGACAAAGGGGTACTTTAGTAAAAAAAATAATAGATGGGTATTAACATTTAATTGCAACTCTGGGTAAAGTTTATATTTGGAACTCATTTACGCATGAACTCTGAATCAAGGTTGTAATCCAGGGTTGTACAAATTCATTTTAAATTTGGATTTTTTATTTTCTCTACCTTTAGGTACATTTTTGTATATTTTTTCCCCATCATAGATTTCGAAAACTCTGCTCGATTTTTGATGTTATGAAATAAGATTTTATTTTTAAAACTGCTTATGCAGAACAACCATAGGTAAACATCACACAAAACTTCACAATTTCATAAAGCAATAAATCAATTCATATATAACTACAAGGGATGATTGAAACCACACTTCGAAAACCATTCAATCTAACAAAAATAATCCTTTTTATTTCCTTCCATGCCAATCATAAGACCTATATCATAAATAAGTATTTTTAGGTTCCCATCTCAAATTTACTTTTTCTTTGTAAAAAAAAATAATTTTTGAATCTAACCAAATGCAATGGCGCTAAACTGCCAAAAAACAACACAGAATAATAAAAAACTAAGTTTAATAAATAAATACAAATCTTTTTACCCAAATCTAAATTTAGAAATAAATACAAAGAATTTATTCATCTTTAGATAGATTTTCTTCAGCATTATTATTTTTACCTAAAAAACAAGTTTATTCGCTTGGAAAGCACTCGCACTACCGAGCCTCCTCATTTTTTTTGTTGTTGTTGTTATTGTTGTTTTATGTGCAAGATTTATATATTTTTGTTCTTTCTTTTCATTAACACAATAAATTATTCTTCTTAACAACAACAATAATAAGAGAAGAAGAAAAACTTTTATGTGTATTCCCTGATTTAACTAAACGCTTGAGGTATGTATGCAACGAGAAGAGGTGTATTAAGTATGAGTTGTTGTTGTTTTTGTTGTTGTTTTTTTTTTTTTAGAAACGTTGTGCGTAGGAAGAAAGCCTGCGGTTGATATACGATATATCGACCAAAAATGAGACAATTTCTCTGTTATTTATTTTGACCTAAATTAAACTCAATAAGATACTGTATCTATACAGCGACATATACAAACTGGCTATTGGTATAATGTTGCACTTTAATTACAAATGTTTACATTATGTTTCTTTAACTGATAAGAACGCAACAAACAAACAAAAAAAACTAACTCATCAAACTTTAAACACAAAAACATCAGAAAACAAAGTAAAAGATACATAAACTATAATATCTCATCAAACATATCTTCTATGTAATAAACCATACAACACCCTCAAAATAACAAAAAAAAGACAAATTAATTTATTGTAATCAGCACGTCTTGTCATTTAATTTGTGTTTTTTTTTTTTTGTTTAGTAAAGTTTCTCAATTTGTCCTAAATTTCATTTGTAACTGTTACAAAAGTATCTATCTATAATAATGTATCTTCTTTTATCTAACAAAGAAAAAAAAAAAAAAAAAAAAAGAACACCCACCTATTCCATCTATTCGACATTAATTTGTAACAAAAGAATCGTAGATACATATAAATTCGTATCGAATTTGGAAAATGTTCTTTTGCTAATGAAAAAAAAAAAACCCAAAAGAAAAACCCCAATTAAAACTTGTTTAGTCTATCGAAATAAATGGAACGAGGGCAAAATAAAGAGATACAAACCATACCAAAAACAACTTACTTTTTGTGTGTGTCTGATGTCTTGTTTTGTAAGTTTGTAACACAACCAGACATACATACATATTTAAGAAGCGAAGTATGTATCGGCGGCAATGCGAGTCATTCAAACAATGTTATCTAATTTGTAATGATTTCGAAATTCAATTGGGAAATGGTATGTTGTATCTACGAGTAAATGGGAGGTTAATTTTTGAAAATGCCAAAGTGGGATTGTTGGAAATATTGAGCATATTTTTGGCATTGATTTTTTGAATACGAAATTTCGTTGTCAATTTATTTATTTTTTATTATTCACCTGTGGCCAAAAAATTAAAAGGCTTAAGATTCCGTTTTTGAGTGACGGACGTAACTCAGAAAACTTTTTGGAGAGTTCAATACCCTAGTACAGTTTTTTCTAAGCAGTTTTATTTGTTGTAACTAAGAGTAACTACAGCATCTCAAATAGACTTAATAACTTTGGGGTCCAAGCACCCCCTTCCCCCACTATCACAACTGATTTGTCGATTACAACTGAAAATCTTAAGAGTATTTCAAAAATGTAAGCTAACTTTTTACTACCCAATGAATTTCGGTAACCATTAACTATCTTATGTTTTCCAAGTGACGTAACTCAATAATTTTTTTTTTTTTTGTCATTGCAATTTTTGAAGATCAAAATGGAAGTCTGCTTAGCTGAATCAAAAGCGTTTAAGAACTACAAAAAGGCTTCATAACTTTTCGCCACCAAATAACGTAACTTCATAAGTTTATTTGTTTTCTCATCCCT
Source organism: Syrphus vitripennis (assembly GCA_958431115.1). Classification (NCBI taxonomy): domain Eukaryota; kingdom Metazoa; phylum Arthropoda; class Insecta; order Diptera; family Syrphidae; genus Syrphus; species Syrphus vitripennis. The sequence continues at coordinate 17,799,076 of OY288109.1, forward strand.
TTAATGGGGTTTTTCGTTTAACACGTTATCAAGTGACTTATCTCAAATATTCAATAGTTTGATTGTAATTTCCCATTTTTGGGGGAAAGGAGGCTTCGTGACAAAAGTTTATAATTAGCGAACTTCCAGAGTATTATTCAAAGGCTTTCAGAGATCTCAAAGCGGATTCAAATTTGTTAGTTACCAAATGACGTAACTTCAAAGCTATTACTGAGGATTTAAAAGACGACTCTTATGTATATATGGGCAAGTATTTAGAAATTCTAAGATAACTTTGATTTATCTATATCAACTAATGTAACTTATTTTTTTTTGGGAGGGTCTAGGCCCCTAGTACAATTTCCAAAATTATTTTTATTTCTGTTAAAGTCCATGCTCTATCCCACTTTGGAAAACATCTCCTTAGTTTGCCCTTTCCTGAAAAAACCCTGTACTGCTTGATGTGCAATGTGCATTGTTACATTTTTGAAACTTCAAATAAATTTAAATCCTCAAAAATATGAATTCTCAAATGTTTGTACCTTTATGTATTTTCTTATCAAATGTATGTAACAACATTTTAAATTACTTAAATCTCATTCAGATACAATTTTGAAACTTAAATTTAACAATAACAAAAACAACAACAAAAAATCAAGTCCTTAAAGTGCTTCCTTAGTAGGTAACTACAATTTTTTATTATATTTTTGTTTTATCCTTACAAACAGTACTACCATGACGAGCACAAAATGCTTAACAAAACAACAACTCCTTATGAAATGAAAAGATACTCATTTTCTTCTCTTATTTACTATACATATGTAGGTATAGATAGACCTATGTATGTACAAAAACTCTTCTGTTTTATCGATTTTGAATTTATATCTTAAAGGAATTTTCAAAATGCAATAACAAGAACAACAATGACTTTATGTCATTGCAATTTTCTATTGTGTTTATTTGAAATACTCTATGTTGTATCTATAAGTACATGAAGTATTTTCAAAATAATTTATCGATCGATGCAATTTGGAAAAGTAACCCACCTACGTAAATATCTATAACACACATTCAACATCGTCTTCCTTTTTTCTAAAGCTAAACTACATAGGTATACTCAATGTTCAAGCTCTCATGCTTCTCTGCAAAAAAAAACGGAAGATGAGAAGAAGGAACTAATGCAATTTGATGAAACTTCTGGAAAATCGTATACATATAGGAATAGGTATACAATTTCAAAATGCCTTTAATTTAATTTCAAGGGAAAATAAAAGAGAAGAAGAAGAAAAAAAAGGGGAGTTTTTTAGTTCTTTATAAAATGTGTACCTACTCTATAACTTCCTATACTTGTTATTTTGAGGGTGATGTGTGTTTGCTTATTGCAAAGTTTTGAGTTCTTTGAAAAATTTAAGATTAAAGGGAATAAAGCATTCTTCTATATCCTTATACTGAAAATGTCAACGTGTCAAAGTGGGTTGGACAATTTTGTTTAAGGATTAAAGAGCATTTCCGTACACAAAAGAGAATGACATCTGTTTCCGAATAAAGTTTATTTTGAGTAAAGATTTTAAAGGAAAAATAAAATGTAGAGAAATAGAATATAGCGTAGGCTTTTCAAGTTAAATGGATTATGTAATGGTTTCCTATTTTAAAGCTTAAAGTAATAATTAAGCCTTTTGTTTAGTATCCTGAGGTCTGGCAGTCAGCTATGCCGTTAGTAATGCAGTTAAAATTTTTGAAAATATTTATATAGGTACTTTGGAGAAACAATAGTTCGAAATTCGTAACTCGATTTTTTGAAAATGGAAATAAACGCGCACGAAGTACTTTTGAAAATTTTGTACTTTTCTTATGATTTTTCATCAATATTTAAATATTTGACCAACGATATCTCGGTGAATACTGAACCATAGAACATAGGTCAATTTTCGAAACTCAAATAATTCATAAGATGCTTTTTTAAAATGTTTTTTGGGATTTTTAAAAAATTGTTGAAATTCGTCTCTGATGTGTTTTTTTAAGTCCCGACATACTTAAATTACCTATTTCAAGTGCTGCCTACTTTTTCTTAGTAAATGAAAAACTTGTTAAAAATACAATAAGATTCAGGTAGTTTCCTATAAAATATTTTTTAACAGCTAAACAAGCAGATATTTTTGGAGAGAAATTGGATTAATTCGAAAAACTTATTGTTTTAAGAAGTTTACTTATTAAAATTCAATCTTTAAAATTTTTTTTCTTGCTGTCTGTAATCAAAGTTGATAATTTTTGTACGTTTTATATTTCGAGACAAAGACAGACTGCTCGGATGCTAATCGAGAGGTCCCAGGGTCAGTAAATAGTGAATGAAGTGGACTTGGAAATTTTTTTTTGTGAACTTTGAACAAATAAATTTTTTTTTTTTGCTGTTTGCCATTTTTGTAAAAAAAAATAATTAATAAGATTTCCTTCATTGTTATAATAAGACCATCTTCTCAAATGAATGTCATAAATTCAGTTATTTTTTTCTCTCTGTCTGCACTTGAACTATAATAGTTTAAGTATTTATATTTTTGGTTGAAAAATCAATTTTGAAATATTCACAAAAATGTATAATTTCCATCAAAGTGTTGTTTCAAAGCTGTTGCTATAGTTTTATTTCTGAAATTTGCATCCTTGTTAATTCAAATCTTTCGATTAAGTTCAGTTAAACTGTTGAGTCATTATAATAAATCTAATTAGAAAACTCAGTGGATGCAAAAGCTTTCTATATTTTTTTTTTCATCGAAGTTAATTAGAAAAATTATTCACTTCGTTTATCTTAGAGATTTTATGCAAACAGATAATTTACAGCAAGGATTTATTTTCATAAAAATAATAAATGTAAATTTGATGAAAAATTTTATTTAATAAAATTCGTCAGAGTTGAAATTTTACTTTCGTCAGTTTATTATTTTAATGAAATCGAATAGGTATTAGAAACAGAGACAGAGTTTGATTTATTTTTGATTTATTCGAAAATAAAAAAATCAGGAAGAGATTTAATTTTAAAATAATGGTCTTCTTTGCATCTCCATTTTTGAATTGAGTTTTTTTGTTTTCTATAATTCTCTTTTAAGGAAAAGTAATTCGAAATTAAATTAATCACTGGGGAGTTTTGTGTGTCCTTTAAAAAAAAAAAAATTCCTCATTGAAAATCGGAAGGAAAAAAATACTTTCTCTTTTTTTTTAAATAGAAAAATTTTCTTAAATTCTAAATATTTTTGTCTTAATAAATATACACAACTTACATTGAATAGAAAAAGCTATTTACATACGTGTTTTTTTGTAGTTTTTTTTCTGGTTTTTTTTTTTTTTTGTTGCACACGACAGAGCATAATGAAGATTTATATAGAGATAGCAAGTAGAGTGTGATGTGAGTGATTTGAATGGTGGTGTGCTGCTAAACTGCAACTATTCTATATGACTGCGCTTCTGAATTTATGCTGCGGGGTTTATTATAACACTACTTTTAGCTGTTATGTTTAAAATTGTTGAATGCCACGCGTCCAGCGGTGGCTTGTCGCTGATAATGCTGATGCTGATGTTTTTCCATAGCGATAGCCTATACTAAATACGCTTGCACATGTTGACCCTGTTGTTGTCCTGGCTGTTGTATTTGTTGTTGTTGTTGTAGGGGCTGCTGCTGTTGTTGTTGTTGTTGTTGCTGATGGGGCATTGTGGAACTGGAACTACTGCCGGATGACTGTTTGTGGTGATGATGCTGAGGCGGTTGTTGTTGTGGCCGCCATGTTTGAGCCTGTGGCTGATGGTGAATTTGCTGCTGCTGCTGCTGCTGTTGTTGCATCACCCGGTGGAGGCTATTGGCAGTAGGATGTGGTGGCGATGGTGGTGGCATCATCATCATATTCTCATTATCGAGCGTCGAATAATCAGAATCTATGCTGGAATAGATGTGTTCCGATGGTGGACGACCACTGTAGGCTTGATTTTGATGTTGTTGGTAGTGGGCGTGCGATGGGTGGTGGAGTGTATTGGCATGGGAGGATAGTTCGCCTGGCGCCCCACGTCGACTGGGTCGTGGGCTAGGTGTTGCTGTTGTTGCCGAAGAATAATTGGGATCCTCACCATCGGGACAATAAGCTGGTGGTGGAGCCTGACGATATAGAATGCCAGGACTGGCAGGCTGCTTGATTCGTTCGTGATTGTGGTCGAGGGTGTAGTTATTGCCACGATAGGGGAATTCAACTGGCAGAGCATAACGAAGTTTTTCCCAAAAATGGCGATCACTTCGTCGAATGCGATGAACTGCTGTTGTCTTCAGATACGGAAGCAATTCTATATCGGATTCGGCTTCGAAGAGAACTTCTGGCTCCTCGATTATGACAAGTTTGTGGGGTCTCCCACGCAGACCATCGTGTATGGCACGTCGTAGTTCACATCTTGACCATTCGGTTTGGAGAAAATTTCTCGATAGAAGAATTACAACTCTCCTCGATACTCGTGTCGCTTCGAGGAGTTGATAGTGTGTGGCATCATGAGTTAGGTCACGATGTTGCAGGCAAACTCGTAAAGGTGGACGGCCAGTTTCCAGCTCCGAAACTAGATGTGTTGCAACGAATTCTGAGTCTTTCGCCGAATGAAGAAGAACAGCGTCGTATAATTTCTCTGATTCTTCACATCTTGGTCCGAATACTCGAACTCCATAATGAGAAAACAGCCAAATCCTCAGAGACTCTCGAAAAACAAATATGACTATCACCACCACCAGAAGGAATATCAAAGCCAGGGCAGCGGCCAAGAGTGGAATGTATGGTTTGGGAATACCATTTTGGAGCATTGAGCCCCCGGCGAAGTAGTCGGTGCAAGCTGATGTGGCATTGAAGTCCAATTCACGTTTGATGCCACCTTCTGCAATGCAAAAGATATCCTGGGAGTCTTGTACGATTACTGCATTGTCGGCGACATAGACGGTCATTTCTTGGAGGAACTTACACCGACAGGTCCATTGATTTCGACCAAGTGTCAGAGCTCTCATTTGTTTGAACTGAGGCAGTTGCAGTTGCCAGATGGGAATTGTTATGAGACGATTGCCATCGATTCTTAGAACCTGGAGCGAGGTTAGTGGAGCCAAAGTTGTATTTTCAATATGAGTCAGAAGGTTGTTTTGGAGATAAAGCTCCTTGAGTTTCGTCAAAGGCTCAAACTCGAACCCAAACAAAATTTCCAATTTATTATCCTCCAGATGCAGAATTTGCAGATTTATAAGCCCTTCGAATGTGCGATTCTGTATGCCAATCACTTGGCTACCATTTACAAAAAGTTGCTTCAGATTTCGCCGGCCCAAAAACGAGTGACTCTGCAGAATGGGGAAATTATTGCCATCAAAGTACACAATACTCGAATCCATTGGGACACGACGTGGCAGCTCGATGCTCTTCATGCCACCACAATCGACAACATTCTGCGCCCAGATTTGGTCATGATAGCAAGTGCAGTTATTCGGACATGTCATCTCACAATTGCAATCATCGAGATCACAACAATGACACAAAGCAAAACAATGTGATTCGTACTTACACAGAAAATCAGTCTGATCGAGGGTGGCCAATGGCCTAACTGGCGCCCCACGAGCATGCGGCATTATGCACTCAATATTGGGCAAATCCATTACCCTGGGATGCTGGCGGGTGGTCAGATTGTTGATTCGCTGCAGCCAATCCATGGAGCAATCACATTCAAAGGGATTGCCACCCAAATAGAACTCAGGCAGTGGTTTGGTTGGTGGGACTGGAGCTACACGCAGCGTTTGCAATTGCAGCTTATTTAGGGCATTCGCATAGAGATCGACTCGGGCGAGGTTTGTTTTGTCGACAAATGTATTTGGCTGCACATTGCTAATCAGATTATTGTTGATGAATACCAATTCGATGGTGTTGGGAACGGACATCGGTCCGATTTCTGTAATGCGATTGTGACTGGCATCCAGGGTTTTTACACGAATCTCCTCCTGCAGTTTGTAATAATTGCCCAATGCTTCAATATAATTTCCATGCACATCCAACCATTTCAGATTGCTCGGAATGAATGCATAATCAAACCAAACCAAATGATTTTCAGATAGATTTAACCAGAGCAACGATACCAGAGTTGCAAAGACACCATTTATATCGGATAGGAAGTTCCTGTCCAGTCGGATGGCTTCCAATTCGAAATTCTTATCAAAAGAACCCCTTTCGATGCTTTGAATGCGATTTTTGGCCAAATTCAGGACACTCAATCGTGGCAAATCGGCAAACATTCCCACAGTTATGTTTCCAATTTGATTGTCTATCAATCGCAAGCCGGTCAGCTGATGGAGATTCTTAAAGCTATTGTTATCGAAAGTTCGAATCTGATTCTCGCCCAGATCCAGAGTTCGCAACATGGCCAAATCCTGCAGGGCACTTGGAACTTCATTCAATTGATTTGAACTCAAGTCCAGTTCTTTCAAATCGGAACAATTCTTAAACACACTCGGTTCGATAACACTGATCAGATTGTTGTTTAAAGTCAATTTCGATAAAACATACAGCCCATTGAAGAGCTTATCGTCGAGTGTATGAAGTCGATTTTCGGCCAAATTCAGAGTGTGCAAATTGTATAGTGGCAAAAATGCATTGTCTTCGATATGTCCAATGGAATTGTTGCGAAGATTCAAAATTTGCAGGAAATACAACTCTTTAAATGTTCGATAGTCAATTCTTGTTAGAGCATTGTGGGCTAGATTCAAGACTATCAGTCGTATCAATCCGGCAAAAGTTGTATTGTCCACGTGATTGCTCGTCAATTGATTACCCGAGAGATCCACAACCAGAAGCTGCTCCAAACGATGGAACAATCCTTTTGGTAGTTCGTACAATTCATTGTTTTGCAAGTGGATTTCACGGAGCTCCTTGGAGCCGGCAAACAGACCCTCGGGAAGAGTCTCCAAGTGGTTGTTGCTCAGATTGACGATTCTCAGGGAGCTCAATCCAGCCAGAGCTTCCCCGGATAACTCGGAAAGATTATTGTGTTGGAGATTGAGGTGTTGTAATCTTCTCAATCTTGAGATGCCCCAATTTTCCGAAATTGATCGCAGTTCATTGAAGCTTGCATCCAAAATTTGCAGCTCACTGCCACCATTGCAATTCATATCGGTGATTCCCAGATTTTCAGCCGATCGAATTCGATTTTTGGTCAGATTCAAAACCTGTAGATTCCCAACCGGGCACAGGAACCCAGCTGGCAAGGCTCGAATGTTATTCTCACTTAAATCCAATTCTGTCAATTGCTTGAGACCAATCAACGAATCCGGAAAGAGCTCCAGAGTCTTGCCTGGTCCCCAATCGGCATTCTTGGTATTTACTGCCAAAGTCTTAACAGCGCTCAAACCCTCAAAGGCATTATTGGGCAACTGTAGAAGCTTACAAGCTTCCAGCCTGAGCTCATCTAATGTCTGAAGCCTTGCAAATGAATTTTGGGGCAACTGACTTTCAAACAGGTACAATTCGCTGCACTTAATCAGCAGCTGGTTGGCTCCATCTGCACCCTGAAGATCCAATCCTGTGCGCTCGATCGTTCGCAACTCGCAGGTAACCGATGTGGTTCCATTATATTCCCAGGAACAATGATTACCGGACAGAATTGGCGAACCTGTTATCGAGGCGTACATACTGCCATCGTTGGCTGAGATCGCAACCACACGAAGTCCCAATAGGATAATTATCGCGACCGATTGGTAGGATTTTTCCATTTTTTATTTTATTAATTTTTATTTTCACAATTTTTTTTTTGTTTTTTTTTTTTACTTTTTTTATTCCAAAAAATTTAAATTATAAATCTTAAATTAAACATACACAACCTCTGGGCAAAAAGGAGGTTTGTTTAATTTTGTTTAATTTTTTTTTTCTCTCTCAAGGATGAGGCTCACAACTCATTTTTCTAACACTTCTTTCATTTTCATTTGGTCACTGTATCTTTCTTCTTTTTTTTTTGGGGAATTTTGAATTTTAAAAATTTAATTTTAAAATTTTACACATTTTTTGCCAAAATTATTTTCAACAATCACTTTGCCTACATCCTTTTTTATTTAATTTTTTTTTATTCACTTTGGTTTATTCGTTTAGTTTAATTTTATTTGAATTTTTCACTCACGACGTAGTGGAAGAAAAAAAAACTTTTATATTGAATAAGGAAGGAAAGGAAGAATGAAAAAAAAATATCTATCACTCCCTAAATTCTTGGTAGATACAAAACTGAATGAAACTCTCAGATATAATACTACTTTACTGTAGAAAACCCGTTTTTTTTTTCTAACAACCGAACGTGAAGACAGTACACGTCCTTTACGATCAACGCTCGAACTCGAACTGATGTGATTCGGAAAATCGTCCAAGAGTTTGTAAAAATGATTCTTTTTCGCGCTGGCAGAGGGTTGGATTGGGCGATTGAGTGGGATGGGAGATATAGTTCAATGGATTTTATATGGAATACGATGAAATATTTTTATGCTCTTCTCGTTTTCGAGACATTCGCACGCACGCTTTCGAGTACAATTCCAGCGAAAATGTATTGAAAATTAGTTCGTAAACTCAACACTATGGGGTAAATTGGCGGTAGTGAAGCAGACATGCGTTCTCTTGAGGAGTTCTCCACGAAAAATATTGTATCTCAAAAATGTTTGGAAAAATTATCTGTGGAATGAGTAAGGAATTTGTTGGGTGTTTTTTTTCACTCTCTTCTCTAAGTTTTTTTTTCATTTTTGGATTTTTTATTTTGAGAGGAGAGGAGAGAGATTGTTTTGATAGAATTTTCCTATTTTTTTTTTCTGACAGCGACAGCACAGAGAGAGATGTATAAGGGTACTTGCTCAAATATTATCATCTGTTTTTTTTTGTGTTATATTTTAGCGATGCATTTTTGTTGAATTCAGTCTGGAGTTTTTGACTCTGAAAGATGTCATGCTGCTGTGTTAGGTTCACGTACCCATAAAGTATACGTGGGTGGATTAATTTTGCTTAGAAGATATTCGAAGTTTTTTGATTTTTTTTCTATTATTATAGGCGGTGTTTAGAAGTTTTGAGTATTTGTTTATAGTGATTACAAACGAGCAAATAAAAGATATTTTCTTTAATACAGTTATTTTTTAAATATATTTTTGAGCTTTCAGTTTTATATTTTTTACATTTTATTTCTTTTATTATACTTGCTGGAAGAAAGTTCTAATTTGTTGTGTTTAGTTTTATTCGATTTTTTCTAATTTCAATAATATTTAGTTATTTTTTTTATTTTTGTTTTATTTTATTTTATTTTATTTTATTTTATTTTATTTTATTTTATTTTATTTTATTTTATTTTATTTTATTTTATTTTATTTTATTTTATTTTATTTTATTTTATTTTATTTTATTTTATTTTATTTTATTTTATTTTATTTTATTTTATTTTATTTTATTTTATTTTATATTAAGTATGATTACATAAGTGAAATAATGTGTTTTTGGCATTTTTTAAGTTTTTTGTTGAGTGTTAGAAGGAACAAATAGTTTTTGTAATTTTTGTCAATAATAATCATAAGAGAAATATAAGAAATGTTTTTTGGGATTTGCGTTGGGCGCCATTAAATAATGACTTTTCAACAAATATCAGTACAATTAATTTCAAATCTACATTTGATGATTATTTTTATAATGAAACTTTCGTAAAGAAATTCAATTTTCTAGAAATATCCTTTTATAGCTTTGTAAAGAAAATAGTAATAAAAAAATGTTTAGGTGACACTAGGTATAGATATGGAATTCCATAAACATTAACAATTTTTTTTTTAACAAAAACTATTTGTTTTTTTTTTTTTTTTAATTCATTTTTTATAGCCTTTTTTATAGTAATAAAAATAGATTCTATTGGAATAGAAGACAAAATTACTTGCATTCAAATATCCCTATAAATTAAATAAGTATATACCAACTTGTGGAAGAACAAAGTGCAGTTTAAGGTTTTTTTTTAGCTGGCATTTTTAAGAATTTAAAAGAAATATACTATCTTACAGTTTCACCACTAAAATAAATTTTTTTTGAAATCCCTAATGAGTTAGTGGAATTTATTGCCGAGTTAGAAAATTAAAACAAAGAGGAGACAATTTTTTTTTTATTTTTTTAAAGGATTGTAGCTAAAATATTAGAAATATTAGACACATTTTTTTTTTCAAATGAAAACATTTTTGAATTGAAGTTTAAGCACTAATGCAATGTGTCATAACATTTTTTATCAAAAACATGCTGGTAAATGTATATTTGTCTTTTGTTCTAAAAAAAAAAAAATTAATCTAATTATTAATCTGCGTACGTACATACATATGTAGATGCACCCTTAAGTGTTTTTGTTTTAAATTTTAAAATAAAACAATTGGATGACATTTCAAAGAAAATTTCTCAATTTGAAAATCTATCTCTTATTAATTTGCTTCGCAGGCTGTCAAAAAAGTTTTAAGTATTTAAATAGCTATAGAAACCGAATGAAAAAATAAAACGAATCGTAAACTGTCAAAAAAGGATATTTAACGACTAGGCCCAAACAAAGAAATATTAAATGAACGTTTACAAATATGTAACGGTAACTAGGTTTTGAAGAAAAAAAAATTCATTCAGTTTCGTAAAATGTGAATACTTAGTTTAAAATGAAAGAAAACAAAAATAACCTCGAAAAACCTACGGATATTTAAAAATTTTGTTCAAACTAGAACAAATAGAAAATTTTACTTTTTTATTGAGGCAGCTTCCAGTAAAATTATTGCAATCGACTGCTCATGTTTTAATGCTTTTAGGAAAACAAAGCTATATATTTATCCCGAAGCAAAGACTTTTGAAATCATTGAAATGAAACCTGCTCTTTGTTTTTGGGGTTGCTGAATCCGGATCTGATGTTTTCCCATGAATTTCCCCCAGTAATTTATTGCAAGCTCGCACAATAGATCCCCATTTGGTGAATTTGGTGATGGCTATAATATGATGGATTACAAATTATGATGTAGCTATTCCAAACAGTAAATCGAGCAAGTAGTACAAGTACAAATCAAACAATTGCTTATCGCATTGCGATTGATTTTACTCCTTTCAAATTTGAATTGATATCTCTCAATTACACTGGTGAAACCACAAATCTCATTCAGTCTAAGAAAATAGCTGATAAAATCCAGGGATTGTTTGAAAACAGTATAACAGTTAAAAAATCAGTGAAGGACATTATTGTGAAAGACAGATTAAGGTTTTTGGTTTTAGTCAAATCAATTTTAAAAGCATTTTAAAGGAAATATATCTGTTTCAGTTGACGTCTCTCGAAAAACTATAAAAGATTTATAGATTTGCTGCTGCGAGTCGCAAATTTTACTAAGACAAGATGTTAGCTGCCTACTCGTGCCTACACTTATTTTGGATGATTTCGTTAGAACCTCCATGATGCATATTTGCTGAATATTAAAATTGATGCCTTGTTACCAACAAGAAGAACATGATAGGTAGATATTATGTACATGCTGCCGTTCAAATGACCTTTTCAATTAACTTGAATCAATTTATATCTGTTTCGGTAGAATTAATCTATGCTGCTCTACATCTTCGCGGGTCGTAGGCATTTTCTTTATCGCTATCAAATAGGATTCGGAATTGATTTTCGGAACACCCCCTCTAGAACACGACATAATCATAATGGGGTGGATTTTGATTGTTGTATACTGTATGAGTATGAAGCTGCCATTTCAAACTACAACATGCTGTCTTTTGAATTATTATCAGAGATGGCAGAAATGCGATTTTTTTTGATTTACTACATTTTTTACGTCTGCTACATAAATGAGGTAGTTTATGTAGTTAAATGTAGTTAACGTAGTTAAATGTAGCAGACGTAGCGCTAGACGTCAAAATGTAGTTTAAAATATTGAAAACTGTAAATTTAAAGAAAAAGAAACTGTCTTCGTCGTCACCGGCCGCTACTAGCTAGTCGTAGTCTCTATTATTTTTTTGAAATCTAACGTTTTATGTGAAGGTAGTAAATGAAACAAATCAGGCGTGTAGTTAACCCGATTAACTACGCGTAGTTAACCACGTAGATTACCTGACGTAAACTACTCTGCCATCTCTGATTATTATTTATTTCGGTTTCATTTGTCGAACAACTGAGCATTTAACTTGGTTGAATGAGAATGAGTGAAAAATCTACTACAATTATTATTATTTTCACTCATACAAAAGAAAATACATTTCTCATTTTTCTCTTTCAAAATTAACCTGTTTGACTGAGTTTTGTTTTGAGTGATTAAAATTTTTTGTTTTGGTCTCTCTTTGACAAGAAAAAAAAAATCGATTAAACTGGTTTGCTGTTTTGTACAATAACAAAAAAAAATATTTCATTCTTCCCATTTCTATACAAAGTATCTTTTATGAATTCTGCAGCTACAGCTACTATATTTAGCTACTCATTTTTTGTTTTTATTTCTTACTTTGTTTTGGTTACACCATTGAGATTTTGATGAGTAAAAATTAAGTGTTTGGTTTAGATGTAAACAAAATGGTTTAAAGAAACTAAATGTATACACAGGTATGATTGAATTAACCTACTCGTGCCGTTAGGCTTCACTTTTATTTTCGGATGTAGAAATGGAATAAAAGAAAGATGAATTCTTAAACTTGACATAAAATTAACTTTACTCGAAAATAATCTTTTGGTATTCAAATTTAAATATGATTTCTGGGATATGACCGCCACGTCTAACTGGAGGAGGTCTAATTTCCTATCACTTTCTTCTAAATTTGTGGCCGTATAACGGTAATAGCGCGGCGAATGTTGTCCTCAACTCAAAGTAGTCGTAGACTAGCGACTATGTACATAGCAGCTTTAAATCGCATGATCATGGAGGCCAATTCACGGGTCCGAAACCTGAAACTATGCGGTTACAAAACGATTCCTTCAATAAATCAATAGTGGCCCGAGCTGACACGGCTGTGGCACACCAGTCGTTTTTTTTTTGTTGGGTGTAACGGTGTCTCATAATAGACTTGAGGACTATTTTCACTCCAAACAAGGGCAGTTTTGTTTATTGAAGTACCCCTTTAACCAAATCGCTAAACAATATTCTTTTATACAAATCAGGATCGGGATCAGGGTAAATTTGCACAATTTATAGCGCTGTTCAGGCGTCTGTCTATTTATGTTGAAATGCCAAACCAAACTAGCTAAACACAAATCACTTAACAGCTATTAAAATGGCCTTCAGTTATAAAAGTGTTGCCAACTTAAAATTCTATACCTCTAAAAAACACCCTTTACCTATAGATACATAGCTAGATACCAAAACCAAGGAATTAAAATGAACAACTGAATGTTCAGGATAGGTAATTATATTTTTTCGAAATTTAAACAATCAAGCATTTGAACCGAATTTTTAGAATTTGAAAAAGTTTTATACTGCTTCACATCTCAAAGGAAATAATGGTTTTACAAAACCTCCAGGGGATTATAAAACACCAAATAAAACTCACGCCTTAGGTAGATACATGGTAGTGTATCTATTTTTAATCTAAGTTAGGTAGATGCATGATATTCTTGCTCAGAGTGAGTGATATTTTTCCTTTTTTTTGTCCAAAAACTTTTCCATAAGATTTATTTTTATGAATACGGCACGTGCCATATGAACTTTAAAAGTCAATAAATTTACAAGCTTCTGATTTAAGGAATCAAAAATATAAAATAACAAAACTATTCATTCACACTCTCATTTCGTTTTATACCTTTAAAAAGAACTAATTTTTGAAAAAAAAGGAGGATATTTTTAGACAAAAATGAGATAGTCGTATCCATATACATACGGATATCTTTAAAGTGAAAGAACTTGAGTTCAGTATTATACAATTTATGAACACAATTTATTATAATGTGATTGTCAATGTGCTGATTTATGTATGTCAACATGAGAAATAAATAAATATTATATTGTTAAAGGGGCATTCTATGTATATAGACAAATATAGACATCAAATAAGTTGCGATCAGTTAAAATAAATTTTAATGAGACACTAATGATGGAAATGACAAAAGTACTGCTTTTTCCCCTTTCCGAAGGTTAAATAGTTTTTCGTAGGCTTTTGTTATGTTTAGCTAAGAAATAAAAATACTTTAGAACGGGTTGTGTAAGAAGGAGTATATGTCAGTATATAGACACTGTGGTTACACCCATGGGCTCTTGTAGGTAGTGGCATTATTGTAAAATAAATAATTAAAACAATTCTAATAAAATACATTCTTAAACAAATTTAACTTTTTGTTCTGTTGTAAATGTTTTGAGTAACAATTCAGCATCTAGAAAAAATAAGTCCCTGTTTGTCTTGGCAAAGGTCATAAGTATTAATTTTCTTTTCTACAGGGCAGTCACAACAAAATGCTAGAGCGCGTAGGTTGGGTTGAAACAGGGAAAAAAACGTATAGGAGGGGGGCTCTACCCCCGTTTAGCCGGGAGAGGCAACTTTCGAAAAAATTGACTTAAAATGGAAAACAAATGATTAAAAATCAACGACTTCACCCACAATGTTGTGCTATACTTTTTTGAAAAGCCAAATACTTCTTCTTTCATTTTATTTTTAAATGAATCTATTCTTAGAAATAGTTTTTAAAAAATTAATTTTCAAAGTCAAAATTTTGAATAAAAAAAATTCGAACTAATTTTTCTCAAAAGTTCACGTAATAAAGTGCTCATTTTCAGTGAAACAATTTTATGTCGTTTTCAAGAAATTAAAAAAAAACCAAACCACAATTTTCTAAGAAAAACCTTTATTTTTATTTTAATAAATTAATAGATTCCTTTAGGAATCACTGAGATTATTAAAAAATCAATATGAACATAATAAATTCTATAATGGATTAACATTTTTGGAAGCAATTAAAATAATGAAAAGTATTTCAATTTATTTTAAGGTTAATAATTTTAAGCAGTCAGTCAAAACAAACATTTGATGGATATTTTAAAATTAATTATTTAAAAACAGATCATCCTTTCCTCTAAATTTTGAATTTAAAAACTAATTACTAAAATTACTAATTGAAAAAAATTTACATACCATGTTTATGTCTTAAAAAATGATTCTATTTAAAAATTGTAAGTGTAACCGTTATATGTTTAAATTTTTCTCCTTAACGTATTTTTTTTTTTGGACTGAGAATTACCAAGAGTCCCTGTAGTATATCTAGTCAAGAAAACATTTGAAAAAATTATCAAATCCAGAGAAAGGAATATGTACTTACTTATATTCAGTATTGTGAATAGGATAGCAATACCTACAGGTTACTTGTAGCTTCTAGAAAAAAGGTCCTTAAAAAAATGAACCTATTTATGAAAATTCTTTCTATCTAACTTTCATTGAAAATATTCTTCTTAACCATGCTTACCTTATTAAATTTTAAGTCAAAAAAAAACATTCCCAACCTCATTTTTCTCATGATGCCATTTCACCCATTTAGGTACACTTAACAATAACCATCAATTTCTAAAGCTAATCTAAAAACCTCATTCTATCAAGAAGCTTTTCTGTGGGTTTAGTCTTACAAACATATATGTAGTGTGAAATTTATACTTCTTATATTATATCAATTTTTTTAATCAATTTTACAGAATCTTAAACACTTTGAAGAATAAGAAGAAGAAAAAAAAATTAATATACCTACCTAACAAATATTTAAATTTTTTTTATTTTGTTAAAATAAGAAAAATAATACTTAATTGAATATATCATGACTTCGATAAGATAATTTAAATTCTTATATTGTATTAACCCTTATTAACATAATCCTTCTTCCCATAAGCAAGTTTTCCACTTAAGTTGATATAGAAACAAAAAAAATGAGACAAAAAAAAAACATATAATATCAAATGACGTCTATCACCATCATCGCATACAAGATAGACACAACACGTTTTAAAGTAAATCTTTATTAAATCCATTATCCCCATTCTCTCTGATTCCAATTCCATTATAATCTTGTTGTAATATTATAGTTAAAAGATACAAAACTATCTACTGCAAATCAGGTTTGAGTTGCGAGTCTATTGAGTTAAAGTAGCAAATGGCACACAAATAATAATCAAAACAAACTCAAAAAATCTAATGAAAGTTAAATGCAAAAAACCAGTATTTTATTTTGAGTACGCTGTACGATACTACTCTGGTTCTCTTGAGTTTCAAAATTCTAGTGACTTTTGAGATAAAATTAGAGTTTGAGTATTTTAAGTGCGATGAATGAACATGAGTTGAGAATGACTGAAAACAACTTGGCAAGGAAGGAATTTATTTTGTGGTGTTTTCACTCAAGATTCATTTTGTTGTTTAAATATAATTTTCACTCAATATTCATTTTCATTTAAAATAATTTATGCAATTTAGTTTAGGATTTGAACTGAAACATTATATCTATGCGTTATAGGTATGTAGTTAAATCAAATGAAAAAGCTAAGATATTAATGCTGGCACCTTCTACATGGATGATTTTTTAAGAACTTACTGACCAGTTTGTTATCAGTTTATATTTAAAATATTTATTTTTATGTGACTTTGCTCTTATGAGTTCTTTTTGGAATTTGCGGTTTGAAATAATATTTTGCGTTATCTTGGTTTCTATTGCGGTTTTTGCAATTTTTAATCTAAATTTATATTATCGTAGTTAGGTAGGTACTTAAGTTCCAATGAAGATTGGTACGAAAACACAAAAAAAAAATAAAGAACATTTTATCGCTGGGAAAAGCAGTGTCCTAAGTCGAAAATTGTAGTTTTTCAGTAAAACTATTTGTTTCCTTTATCGTCACTCAAAAAATTTCACTTTCATTTAGAAATTTAAAAAACTTCAAAAATCTGTGGAGTAAAAAAATGTTACTTTATGTAAGCTTCTTTAAAGTGGTATGACATTACTTAAAAATGCCGTTTAAATTAAAAATATTCTAAAATGGTATGAACAATTATGTCAGTTCAAGAGCTTATTTTGAGCATTTCATTAAAAAAAAAGTGTTAATAAATTTTTTTCATGTCGTTCTTAACTCAAAACGTAAAAAAATCGACTTAAAACCACTTTTCTTTTTAAGCCATACGATTTATGGAAAATTCAATATATTACGTATACGACCAGGTGAACCACTATCACAAATTGTTAGTCCGATGATACATAAAGTTTTAATAACCACGCAAGAAATATAAACAATATTAATTGCGGCATTATTATAAAATAACAATCGTCTATGATCACTCTAAGGAGTTGCACAGTGGCGTGCAGAACATAATGCTCATTTTTAACAAAAAAAAAGAAAAAAAATATTTTTTATCTTTTTATGAATTAGAAATTATAAGAAACAGAATCTTAAGCAAAAAACGTTTGAAAAGTATTGAAGAAAGAAAGCAAGACAGTCAAGACAAAATGACTATGAGAAATGAATTCTAATTTTTTTTTGCTCTCCACTGTATCTAACTGTCATCACTGCAGAGTAATTTCTTTCGCAGGTCACAACAAAAACATTTATTTTTGGACCACCCTCAATGGCACAATCTTTGTCTTCAATAATTTGACCTTAACTGTTTCCATATCATTTTTTTTTTAATTCGGCGTATAAACGCAGAAGTACTTTTACAAGGAACCTTATTTTTAAAACACTATTTTTTTTTAAATACCAATAATTTAAATTGTCCTTGAAATTATTAAAAAAAAAAAGTGTTTCAGTTTCAATTATAAAAATTGAAGAATATGTTTTTACAAAATCTCATCTGCCGACTGGCCTTAAATAGAAATAAGCAATTTCATTGTATTCGGAATTCTAATTTTTAGGACTCTCTGTTTGAATTTTGGAATTCGGTTCGGAGACCCTCAAAAATCTTTAGTAACGAAATATTATATATTTTTGTTATTTTTACCATTTCATCTAAACTTCTAACATAAATAAAATATAGAAAAAAAGCAATTTTTACTGTCATAATATAATGGTTCTATCTGCACGCCTTCTGTTTGAAAATGCCCAACAAAGTCAGCTTAAGTTGTTGGAGTAATTTTTTTTATTTGTTAATATTTTTAGACTTCGATGCAGCCAGAACAAAACTCTACAGCTTTGATTTAAATTGTTTCATTTAAAATAACCTCTATCAACCTTCGATGCCTATGTACGTAAAAGATTTGCTCTTGCAAAAGGTTATCACTTATCACCATATTGAGAGTTAAACGAACTCCACTCTATCAATGGACAGAGCAGACACTTCTGGTTATTAAAAGTAAAAAAATGTTGTATTTGTATTTTATTTTATTTTTATGTTTTTTTTTTTATATTCGATATCACTTATCGCCGTATAGTGGGGCAAACATAAAACATAATAGGATGAAATTTAAAAAAAAAATCAGTTCAAAATGAATCTATTATTTATTAAATGCGAAAAAGTGTTAAACACAAAATTTACTTCAATAACAGGGATTTGTGTTCAACCAAAACTCTTGGCCATTCTTTCTAAACACATTATTTCCCACGGATTGAGAAAGAGCATAAAAAAAATATTCAATTGTTTCCAATTTTGTACCCAACTCACCCCACTGTGTGTCGATGTTTGATTACATTTTTTTATGAGCTATCACTGATAAGTAGTGAAGGAGAATAAACGCTATAAAAAGTGCATTGATGGTCATATTTAAACAAACAGTAAAAAAAAAAAACATTTTATAATGGATACAATAAAAATCAGTTGGGCATCGATTTGTCCTCGATTAGTTGCGGATGATGTTAATGGTCGATAATATGTTCTTTTATTATTTTTTTTTTTCAAATAGATAACATGATACCCTTAAGTCATTATTATGTATACATATACATATGTTTCCCGAATTTGGTATTAAAACAATCACAGAGTGATGTCATATAAATATTCATATGGGTCCAAAGATAAAGGAGCTATCAATTACAATGTTTTTATGAGAAAAAGAAAATCTAAAAAAAAAAATTAACTTATCACAATGATTTATCTTTATATAAGACAACAAACACAGCAGTAGTCATTTGAAATCGGTTTAAATATACAACCAGAGATACAAATTTTTACTACTTCATTATCATATTTTTTTTTTTTTTAAATAAGGTACGAGTATTTTTTGTTCGTGTTCGAATTAGGCAAAATTATTATTTAATTTTTTTTTTTTTTTTTTTGAAATGAGTGACAGAGAACATACTCGTAAATGCAGCGTAGGAGGTTCATTAATATTCAATCCTTGTGGTTTCCGTTGGTTTGATAAGTTTTTTTTTTTATTTGTTAAGATTGTTATCATCGGAAAAATGTTCATATATGGACAGAAAAAAAAAATCTTTCATTAATCGAAGATGCCACTGAAAATTATAAATCAAGTTTCATTTTTTTTTTTGTTTTTTTTTAATTCATTCAATTATTTTCTTAATTAATTTAAGAGTTTGGATATTTTTTTATGACTGCCCATTGTTACACCGTTAATATAGTTGATGTTTTAGATTAAACCAAATTGGATAGAATTGTTTTACCGTAAGATTAAAAGTCACACGATTTTATTTATGCTGAAAGTCTAGACTATAGACAGATAATCGTAAAAATTCGATGGGTAGATATGTATGCTATATAATCTTTTTTTTAAGCGTTTATAAGTCCGCACCAATGCCTTGAATCCATATATAAAGCGTGGATGATGATTGATATCATTATGGCCAGTTTAAAGTTGACCCAGAGTTAGCTCACTAAGGGCCAGTTTGTTCACAGTGGGGCTAAGTTTAGTAACCGATTCCAATGCGTAAATCCTAGATTGTGCCCGTATAGTGCATATTTTTTTCAGCTAATCCATATTTTGAATAATTTTAAGCAAATAAAAAATAAATCCATTTTTGGAAATTTCTAAAATTTTTACCAGGCAAGATTTGGATTCATAAAAAAATCGAACTTGAGATATTAATCAATACGATGATAAAAAACGCGAAAAAGGAGTGTCACAAGTATGTCTGTTTACCAAATCGATTTTCTTCAAACTTTGAACATAAGGTTTTTTGGTACTTCCCTAGAAGAGGAAATTTTTTTTAAACTTCTATAATAACGGTACCTGTCATATAACCGCTAAGAAAAAACAAATTTATCTCAAAATTGCTCCAACGACTTTAATTGTTTTAAGTGGAGATTTTAAAGTACATACCTTATTAAGATTATGAAGTCCAAAAATGTTTTTCAATAAACGATACTGTTAGACATTATAGCGGTTACTGCCAACCCGAATTTTTGTCCTTCGATTTTCTCATTAACGGTTTGACGAATAATGACCTAAATTATTACTGATCTATTTATTTCGAGAATCAATTTTTTGGATTTTTGAAAAAAAATTGTTTTTTTTTTTACTCAATATTTTGAAAAACGGTAGGTATGTATTTTTTGAATTTTGTTTTCAAATTTATATTATTATCTTCATACCAATTTTTTTCTAAAAACACCTACACCTTTTCTGAAAAAAGGCTTCTAGAATTTATGATTTTTTTTTTCAATAATTCTCTTTTTGACGATACATCAGATGATCTGTTCACTTTCGAGCTTTCAGAATCTGCATTTCTTCAAAAAAAGTTTTAATCAATTGTATTCTTCGGCTTTTATTTGACAATTTTTTGTCGTTCTGAGATTTTTTATACCTCAGGCGCAAATCTTAAAAATGTGCCGAGAAATAGATTTTAGAAAATCTCTTCGATTCTAATCCCAGTTTAATTATGAAGTCTTAAAGAAAAATATTATTGACTACTGAATTAATATTCAAAAATTTAATTTAAAAAAAAAATAATAATCCCAATCAATTTTATTAAAAATTTAAATATTTTGAAAAAAAATTGAAGACAAGAAATATGAAACTTCAGAATACCTACTTTTATGTAGTTATATCTCAATAGGACAAGAAAGCGGTCTCTTAATAATGTTTAAATCTTCAAAATCTTTTCCTTCAATTGCTTTTTAAAACAGTCGTTCATTCACCTTTCATATGTTCATGTTCTAAAATCTATCTAAACAAATAAACAAACATTAAATTATTCTTCATTCATCACAAAAAAAAAATCCAGCCCATCTTGCACTCAAGGAAACGGAAACCACAAATGAATCTTTCAAAATTCAAATTCTTACTTTATATAAAACCGGAAGTGCATTTAAAATTTTCTTTGAAAAAATTATGCTTTTTTTTCTATTTGAAATAACTTAAACAACAAAATGTGTTTTTGTCTGTGTCTCCTCTCGATTAAATGTCGCCTTTATGGCTGCACCTGAATCTATTCTTCAAGAAGCACAATCATACGAAACACAGAAAAAAAAAAAATAATAATACCACGAAATGCGGGATACGAGTGACATGCTAGCTATACAACATTTTCGACGAGGAAGCACCATCACCATCCAGAGTTAGGTATACCAGGGTCTTCAAACCTCAACGCTTGCTCAACTAGATATGGAAAACATTGATAGAATCCTGTCCACATAAAAATAAAATACACCAGCAAACGAAGAAGAGAAATAGAATTTAAAAAAAAAAAAACAACAACCATCAATCGAATGGTTTGGTTTGGGTATACGGATGAAGAATAATGCGGGCCAATATTCCCTTTCATTTGGTTTGTTGCTTGGCCTTCGTCATCGTCATTTTATTTCAAGTGGAGCTCTCTCGCCTATTCACAAGCATTTATACAAAGCGACATCAGCATCAGTTCTTTTTTTTCAAAACAATTCCTTATTATACCTACATAGGCTAGCTATCTGTCTCGAAACCTTGTTATAATAGTGTAGAGGGGAAGTCCTCAGGAATGAAACCTCATCGAATTGAATCAAGCTTGCCAAAATGGTAAGCCAACCAGCAGGTAGATCCAAATGACCATCCACACTGTACCATCGGAGTAAGAATTCTGTCCTCATATAGTTGGTACTTGGTACCTTTCAAATTAAAGGCGAATTTCCACATGGAGCTATAACGGGAGAGTAACGATCCAGCCGATCAGAATTTGATGGCTGTGGTGTGCTGTGCCGCTGAGAAAAAAAAAACAATCAAAAGACCCCCAAAGTATCTTCTACCTATTGCAGAAAATTTTGAAAAAAATATTTTATTTTTTACTTGTCAAATTACTTTTGGAAAAGTTTTTGTTTTTGGGAAACAGTTTTTTTTTTTGACTAAAATTTGTTTACTTTAATTTTTTTAATTTTTATAAAATTTTGTGTTTAGCAAAATTACCTAATATTTTTTGACGATTATATTTTTTGATAATTTTATAATTTTTTGATAATTTTATAATTTTTAAAAGGATTTTTTTTTAAATTCATTTTTTTTTTGATCAAAATTTTTTTACAAATCATTTTTTTACATTAATTTTTTTTTTGTATAGTTACATATGTATTTTTTGAAAATGAAATTTCCTTCCGACACCTTGTTTTATAAGATTGAACTAATATTTCGAGACTTATAGCTTATTTTGTGAAGCAAAATTATATATATGGCTGGTCAGGAGTTAACATCGTAAAACAATGCCTCGCCTCGCTACTGTCTCAACTTTTCTACGGTCTATTCTCACTGTTGACTTATTTCTCTCTATCGAGGAGACTGAGAATATAGTATCGGTGGACTATAATAGGTATTTTAAGACAAGTTTTGTATTCGTAGAAAAATCGAACACGAGATTTTGATCAAACTTCAATTGGTCTTGTACTTGTAATTCTGTCTGTCCCTTCGGCTACAACAGTCATAATTACTGAGTGCATGATAAATTTCTGGTATTTTGTTTGTCCCAAATATTTTTTTAATACCAAAAATAGCGGTACCTGTCGCAAATCTTTTTTTTTGTTTTTTTTTTAGAAAATCCTAGTTTTAAGTAAAAATTTTTCAGAGAAACAAATTTTTGCTTTGGTCAAAAACTATTAGACGTTGGTTAATTTTTGTATATACAAATCCATCTAAAAATAAAAAAATATAGTTACTCACAACACTTGTCACAATTTTTTTGACCAATATTTTTGGCAACTTTTTTGACAGAAATTTTTTTTACAGAATTTTTGTTTCTTTTTTACCAATTCATTTTAAAATTTTTTGACAAATTTCTTATGAGAAAATTTAATTTTTTGACAATTTGGTATTCATTTTTAATTCGACATTTAGAATATTGTGAGACTGGTTTTTGTCTACAAGAAATTGTAAATTTGTCCCTTAATTTTTTAGTACTTCTTGACTTTTGTCAAAAATATTCAACCAATCAAACTTTATCTCGAAATTTCACTTTTGTTTTTAAAATTTGTTCTACTTCTTCTGGACAAATTCACCTTATCCATATCTAGGCAGTCAGAGAAGACAAGCCTTTAAAAGGAGCCTATATGTGACTTCACACATTTTGTTAGCCCCTATTCTGTGTCGTGTGTCGTCCTTTTCGTCTATACCATCAGCTAGAAAACTGGGGAGTTGAAAATCGCTCGATATGGAGATTTGTGTTTCGTGTGGTGTAAATTCTTTAGATGGCCAAACTGGATACCATTCTCTCTAAAAGACTGCATATCAAGACCCCAAGCCCGGATACAACAAAAACCTCTCTCTATCCACAATCCACATACCTTACCACCTGAGCTGAACTGAAAAAGGGGCCTCATCGCCAAAGCCCATATAATATATTCGCATGCAACAAAAATGCTATATTTTGTTTGATGGTTAACAAGGAGTCCACGGTACAATAACAACAACAACAATAACAAATGAGCAATGCTACGAAATGATGTTATGTTGTTGTTGTTGTTGTTATTGTCGTATTGCGCAGTTGATGATATAAATTGCACACCTGAACGAGCATAATAATCGTATGCAATTATGCTTAACACAATCACAAACAACTCAACTCACCTGGAAATTCACATCCGAGTTGTTATGCGGGGAACGGAATAAGCCAGGAGTTGAGTTGGGCTCTGCTATAATGTGGAAAGACAATCAGTCAGTCAGACATACAGAAAAGTCAGTCAGACAGGATAGGTTATAACAGGGAGAGAGGTACCAGGGAGTATAAAAGGGCATAAACAGGCAGAGAAGTTGAAATCAGAAGTCAGCTAAAATAAGTGGCATTAGGAAAGGGATTTCCATGGAACACCATCATCGTACATATGGAAGGTACTGTAGTTGGTAGCAATCATAAGATGTGTTGAAGGTTCTCTATAGTACCTACCAAGAGGAGAATTCGCGAGGAACCTGTTACAATTTGTGAAGTTTTGCTGCAGTCATCGTTTCTAGAAATGGCATGAGTTTGGAAAGTTGGGAGAAGGACTTTAGTTTGCTGTATAGTTTTTTTTTTTTTTTTACATTTGGAATAAGGGAACCTACGCTATGTTCTGATTTTCGGAGCTCTGGCTTGAGGCAATCGATTAAAATTTGTTTTTACAATGTGTGTGTGTTGATAAGTTGTTTGACACGCATTTTATAGGAGGGAACATTTTTGGAATTTTTATCGAAGTGCCACAGGGTTGAGTTGTAGATGGTATGCTTATTTCGCATAAAATGGCTTGTGCATGGTTTGAGGTTGATTTTTGAAGAAGCTTTTTGGATCTAGGATTTCTACAAAAACTGTGGATCTAATGCAAAATAACCAACAAAAAAAAAAATACCAGGCAAGGTCTTATATATTTCGTAGACTGTTCACCCCGTATAGCAAAAACGCGGTTTTGTACAGAATTATTTTGAAACTGTAGTAAAAAAAATCGCAAGTAAAAATATGAAAAGGATAAAATTAATTATTTGAATTACTGAAAGAAAAAAAAGAAGAAAAGAAAACTACACGTTCCTGATTGATTTTTTTTTTCAAAAATTGCTCAAGCGTTTTTCAAAAAATAATTTTTATATTTTTAGAAAAAAGAAATTGGTAGACTCTAAGTAGATATTTAATTTAATTTTTTTCGAAATGTGTATGTAAATAGGTATTAAGTTTTTTTCAAAATCCAAAATATGTTTTTTTTTGGAAAGGTTATAATAAATAAATATAAAAATTTTGATGGCGATCTGTCAAGCCGTTTATGAAAAAATCTAAAACCAAAAATCCGATCCTATTGGAGGCAATGTTAATAATTTTTTTTTGAAAATAAATATTTTTCAACCAAATAATTTAATTTATCCTACAGAAATAATTATTAAAATTTGACGATTTTAATGAATTTTTTTCACTAGCGTTTCTTGATTAATACAATATATGAAGTTAAAAAATATTTTTTAAAAAATCGTTAAACGGTACATGCCATAGAATGGGAATTTCAATTTTCTCATAAGCAGTTTGGCGGATTGCAATCAAATTTATGACATAAAGTCTTATACAATGTCAATAATATTGCGTATCAATTTTTATTTTTTGCGTTTTTGAAAAAAAAAAATTTTTGAAAACGGACAAATATTTTTGTTTTGAGATTTTGTTTTTCGGTGTACTTATTATTAAATATATAAAAACTTACATATCAGTTTTTTATAAAAATACTTTAAAAAAATTTATGTGAAAAAAAATAATTTTTGAAGAAACGATTGAAAAATGTTGAAATTTGATGAGATTGACTCTCCTGTAGAGATTCAATATTTCACATAAGTGCTAATAGTTCTGCACACCAGTCTAATCTGGGAGTTAATTTTTCAGTTTCGGGGTTAGATAAAAAAATTTTCTATAGAAACAGCACTTAGAACATTCTTCTACGACGAGACAATCTCGAAATATTGATTTAATACAGTTTTTCATAATGTTTATAAAACCTACAGTGCTGACGCCTTATTTTTGAAATTCTTAATCGACCAATTTCTCAAATTAATAGAATCCTCTGCCGACTCGCCTAGGTACCTGCACAAAATTTGTATAATAAAAACCTTCGTAAGGAAAAAAATCTTTCTTGCGATCTTGCCAGGAGTCGAACCTGGAATCTTCTGATCCGTAGTCAGACGCGTTATCCATTGCGCCACAAGACCGTTGAAAATATAACAGATTACTATTTTTTTCTGTTTTACTTTTTACACAAATTAAATATAGATTTTGGACTATAAAACATCAAAACACAAAAAGAAACAATCTCATTTAAATTAACACAACATATAGCAACTTTATTTTTATGTTAATAAAATGATCAACTTATAGTATCCGAACGTGACCAAGTTATGATAATTTATGCGTGATGATTTTTTATTAAAGTTATATCCGATGAGTGAAGGTAAAATTAATTTTAAATTAGATCAACTCTTGAATGAAGGTTTTTTTAATTAACTCCTGATCTAGATATTATACTGTAGGTAAATTATCTAAAAAAAAAACTCTGGTGTGTAAGAAAATATGAATAGCAAGTGATTTTGAAATATTTTTCTTTATATTCCATCCGAATCTGATATTTGCGAATAAAATATCATAATGCATCATAAAAACGAATGCAAAAAAATTATGTTTAACAAAAAAAAGAATTAAGTTTTTTGTTGACAATTCGAACTTTCGTTTTTTAAATAAATAAATTTTAAATAAAATTTCCTAAAATTGCTAAATTTTTTTTTAGGCAAAATTCCTGTGAAATCTCGAAAACTGAATCATGATCAATGCGATGAATAGTTTTTTTCAATGATAAGTCTCAATTTCCCATTCCACTCATCAAGTGGAAAGTTATTAATCATCGCAAAGTATTTGAGTAACGAAAATCAAGATTTCGGGTTAATGAAATGAAATAAAATAGTTTAAAAAAAACCGGATGATAATAACCTTATCACTAAAAGTTTATCCAAGTAAAGCCTTTTGAAAAAAAAGAAAAAAAAGTAACTTACTGTTTTTGGAAATGTTGAATCCAAATACATATCTATCGCTACATAAAAAAAATTCTTGCCATTTCCTTATGACTTGCAGATTTTTTTATTTTCTCAAAAATTGTTTTAACAATTTTATTAATATTTTTAAAAAAACATTGTTTTTTTTTAGGAAAATCACCAAAATTTTTGGACTTCCAAGAGCGTTGAAATTCCGGTTTCATTATTTAGTTTTGTAAAATTCAACTTTTCGATATTCTTACTGTTGTGGTTCGGGAAAATAAAATTTTTTATATTCTGTTATTTTTTTTTTGGTTTTACCAAAAGCAAGATACTCAAGACGTAAAATCGCCAAAGATGCTACCGGCATCTCCAAGGACCTTCAAGACGCTGAAGACGGTGAAAATTCTGATGAACGCTAAAGACGTCCAAGGCACTCTAGACACCAAAGGCACCGAACACACGCAAGACACCCAAAGACGCTGAAGATGTTTAAAACGCTTTAGACCCCAACAAAGAAGAAGATGTTCAAAATACTGAATACGTTGAGGACGCTCACGGCACGCAAGATACACAAGACGCCCAAGACCATGAAGACACTCAATGCGCTAAATACGCCCAAAACTCTAAAGACATCCAAGCTGCGAAAATAACTAAGGACGCTCAAGTAGTTGAGACACCCAAGATGTCCAAATGATGAAGACGTCCAAAATGCCTAGGACGGCCAAGATGTTCAAAACGCCCAAGTAGACAAAAGGTGCCCGTAAAATTATGGGACGTAGAATTTTCCCATACATTTTATACAACTGCAAAAATTACTTCAATTCCAGAACTTATAACAAAGAAATCAATATTCAGAGTTTTAAAATCATTCCCAAAAATTCCTTTGTAGCTATCAATTTTTTGCAGCTGTGGCTCACCTCTGCCATTTCCTATAACTGCACCCTCCTTCCTTAATGTTGTTGTAAATTCCCATGCAAAAATATTGGTTTAAACAATATTGTCCTCAACTTGGTTCCTCCTTCAAGCACGCCTGCGATAAAAATCTTCCTCAAACCTCCTAACAACAAAAAAAAAAAAAAAAAAAAAACCCAAAAATAGAAAGAGAGTGCACAAATTGAACTACCGAATTTCAAAAAATAAAATCGAAAACACGCACCAACTCAAAATCTTGATAAAGGTATCTATTGATACCCATATATACATGCTTCCTTATATTGCTTTCAGATTGATTCCATCAGGATCCAAAAATTCGAAGCATCAAATACCATGTTCCGCCCAAGGCAATACAACTACATCACATTTTCAGCGATGATATTATCACAAATGCAAACCTTGCGCCATGCCGCACGTGTGTCCTTCTTGTGTTCATCTCCAAAACACCCATGGACTAAGGATTATTCCAAAAAATAGGTATACGAGTATAGGAGGCAAAGCAAAAACTTTTACTTATTAGTTCGATTTTCGGTTCATGAGTCTTCGACGGGAAACCTCCTAAGGCCACTACTTTTTGTCGAATTTAATCGAAAATGAAAATACGGAGTATGGACCGCGAACGGAGCATCGATTATTTTAATTTTCCAAAATGAAATATTTTTTACAATTTTTATCGAGAAAAAAATCCTTAATTCAAACAACGACCATACCTTCAAAATTCATCTGCTCTCAAGGCAACTCAAATATCCCGAGGACGAAATTGATACCGAAGCTGTCGCTAGCATCGCGCTTTTGTTAAATCTTCCCTGATGATGATGCCGACAACACTAACGACTGAACGACAAACGTGCGTTGCCATACCATAATCATTCCAGCCTTCCTGAAACTCGTATTTTGCCATGTGAGTGCGATGCGTATGCGAATGTCAGGAGCATTTACGTCACTCTTGGTGAATTTTTTAATGTTTACGCCGCTCCGAGTCGCTCCATTAGCCCAAATCAATGTCAAGAAGGGATGTGTGCACACGCAAAAACCAACCAACGAAACAGACAAAAATGTGCATTTTTTCTTTTTAAAACAAATTCTTTTTGATCTTTGTCCCTTTATCATTGAATGGAGGGTACACATTTGTTTCTCGGGGCTAAATTGACAAAACTCCTCAATTTAGATGGAAATTCGATGCACAGAATGATGATAAAAAAGAGAAGATTTTGAGAGAAAAAAAAAATAGAAAAATTGATTAAATTTGCAAAAATGCAGGGGTGTGTGTTGTATTGTGTCCTTGCGATAGGATCAATATATTTTTATATAGGGGAAACAGGGGCAAGATGTGTTGTCAAATGATAATTGGAATAAATTTAATGCACGATCTAGAACGAATTTACTTGCTTTTATGTTTATTTAACTTAGAACTTATACAAAAATTTTTAAAAACAATTAAGTATCGAAGAGACAAATATTTAAATCTTAATATTAATTATTTGAATTTCTAAAAAGTACTTTCTAAAATTACTTGGTGTGAGGGAAAAATTAATAAAAAAAAGTTCAAAAATCCAAAGGGCGCTTAAAAAACAAAATTTTGTATAAAATCTTTAGATAAATATCTGGCATTTGGAACAAAAATATTGGTGAATCATTTAAAGGTTTTAATAATGGAAACTAAATAATTAAATTCAAGAAAAAGATATCCATCCTTTTTAAGGTAGGTACATAGGTATTGAAGTAATAAAAAAAATACATTTTTATTTATTTTTTTTTTTTTTTCAAAAGTCCAAAATAAATATTGGAAAATTTTGATACTTTGAGGTTCATAAATAAAGAAAATTTCAGAACTCGATTTCAAAAAAAAATATATACAATTTCTCCAAGGTAATTATTGAATTTTCAAAAATTAAAAAAAAAGTTAGTACAAATTTTTATCGAAACAAATTAGAAAATTTTGAACCAAAAAACTGGTTCTATAGCAGGATAAAAGCACTTTTAGTTAAATTTTTTTTATTTTTTTTTTATAAAAAAGTTTTTTGAAAACTCCCTGTATTTTTAACTTCCCATAGGGAGTTATTGTAATCGGTCCGATGTGCCAAATTGAAATTTTTGACATTTCTCGACGTTTCAAGGTCCCTAGAGCCTATTTCAATCATTTTTAGAGAGATGTCTGTGTGTGCGTGTGTACGTACATACGTTCGTACGTCCGTACGTCCGTACGTTCTGGTACCATTTTTCGTCGTCGATATCTCAAGAACGAGTAGAGATATCGACTTGAAATAAATTTTGTTTTACAGATAATAACTTCGAAAGAAGCTGAAAGGGCGTTTATTAATATTCAATTTGGAAAAAAATCAATATATCGTTATTTTTTAACATCAAAAAAACTAAAAAAAAAATTTTATAACTCGAATATCCTTAGATGGGAAAATGATATTAACTTTAAAATAATTTTATTTTACGAAAAATGTTGTTTTTGACTACCGG
Organism: Syrphus vitripennis; assembly: GCA_958431115.1. Classification (NCBI taxonomy): domain Eukaryota; kingdom Metazoa; phylum Arthropoda; class Insecta; order Diptera; family Syrphidae; genus Syrphus; species Syrphus vitripennis. The sequence goes on from OY288109.1 coordinate 17,829,274, forward strand.
TGAAAATTTCAAAAAAATTCAATGAACAGTTTTTTTACAAAAAATTAAAAACTACAAAAAAATTCTACCAAAAATTGCTATAAATTGTCTTTCGACTCAAATTTCTCAAAAACGGGAAACGATATTGACTTCTTGTTTGTTTTATTTTCTACATAACATAATTGATAGCAACTGATAAAATTTTGAATGGGCAGTTTTTAAACAAAAAATCAAAAACTGTTAAAAATTCTAAAGAAAAGTAGTTACAATTGTATTTCAGCTCGAATATCCTGAGAACGAACAACGATTGTGCCTTCTAAAATATTTTATTTTATGCATAGTACAATTTTTTATAAAAGTTAAATTTTGACAAATATCTAATTGACAGTTTTTGACAAAAAATATAAAAAAAAAATAAACTAAAAAGTGGTAAAATTGGTTTTTCGGCTCGAATATCTTGGGAACGAGCAATGATATTGACTTTGAAAATTGGGTATTTAATTTTATACATAATAAAATTTTTTACAGCGGGTATATATTTGACATATACTTAAATGTGCATTTCGTAAAGCTCTTTAAATAATTAAAATGCTTTTCAATCTTAAAATAATGATTGTTTGAATTTAACAGCTAAAGTTTGTTTCGCAGAAAATTTGGTTATTTGAAAAAAAAAAATAAATATAAAGTTTTCAAGATCACAAATGGGAAGTTATCAGTGTGCGTCGCACCCAGCCTCTTTTTTATTTTTTTTTTTCAATTCCCTGTATTTTAGTTCTTATGATTGTGAAAGTTATTCAAATCTTTGAGAGAATCGACAAAACAATGTGAAAAATCAATGAAATTGTATTTTTACGCCTTTGATCGTTCAGTACTGTGACCAAACCGTAAAGTACTAAATGATCAAAGTCTTAAAAAAATCGATTTGAACATTTTTAGGAATTATTTTTTTCGGTTGTTCTTTTCTAAATTAGTTAAATATCTGCAAACCATATAAACATTTTTTGTATTGGAAAAAAAAATGAATGCTGATAAATTGAAGTTTGAATATTTCATAAACAACTTGATTGTACAATATGTTACTTGTTCCACGGTGACTCATCATAAGTGTTGCTTTGTCTCTATATTCTTTATATTAATTGAAAAACCTGTTTCGTTACGTTCGAAGCGAGTTTCAAAATACTTTGTCTGTCAATTGAATTAAAAAAACTATAGGATTTTCCTTAATTCGCACAAGTTTGATGTTTAAATTCGATTTACTCGTTACTCGTTATAATGTAAATTTTAATCCAATATTCAAATATTATTTCTTGCGCAGTATTGGTACCTTAAAAACTGATTTAAAAAAAAATTCTGGAAATATGAGTCTTTACAATGTTTTTTTGTATCATACAAAAATAAACCAAAAACTATATTTTGAAATATAGAAATAAATGGATTTTTTTCCGTTGTCGAAAAATCCAAATAAAAATTAAATTTTCTGTAAAAAAAAAATAATCTTATTTGGACCAGTCGGAAATGATAAATCAAAAATCTGAAAAATTGCTCCTTGAGAAGTATTTTCAATGATATCTTAACATAAAATTGATTACTGTTTACTAGTACACACAAGAATTTTAATCAAAATTTGGAATTTTTCATCGAAAATCGATAAAACCTATATAGTAGGTACCAATTTTATTGCATTCATAACACAATTTATCCCCATTTCCTCTAACTCCATATGCAGAAACAAGCCAAAAAATTCAATTACTAATTCGAAATGTATATTCCAATTCTATTTTTTTATGCAATTTTTTTTTTTAGTAAAAAAAAATTCTTTGTTTTGGTTTCTTTTGTCGGGACAGCATTAATCCTCGTGCCAAGAGGGTTCAGAAGTTGTTCTCTTTTATATATTTTCACTTTTCAAACTGACAATTGGCAGGCGTGTCAAATTTGTTTCAGCTGGCAACGATTACAATCTCGTCTGGGAAATGTATTTTTCTATTTCTTTTTTTTTTGTTCATTTAAATCATATATAGACACCTAAACAGTTCTAAAAATGCTCTGTGTAACTGTGTGCAAGAAGACGTATTGTTCCGCTACAGGTAATCATGTGGAAAATATTAACATTTTTCTCGTATGGGTATTTTTTTGTTTCTTTTGAGTTGAATTTTTGAATTTAGGTTTTGTTAATTATCTTCATGTTTAGGGCTTTGGTCATAGTTGATATGATTTCAAAAGGGGAATTTTTACATTTTTTTTTTCATGTCTTATACAAAAAAAAAAGTGACGAAGGATGACTGTAAGCTGTTAATAGTTCCATATCTAATCGGGTCTAACATTTTTTTAGGAGAAAATTGTGTTTGCTTTTTTTTCTAAACCTTACCGGTAGGTAAACATAGATCTGCACCAATAACCTGAAATTGTTAAGACTGGCTACGAGACGGTATATTTGAAGCCTAGTATCGTTCTTTTTTGAATTGAATAAAGGGTACCTCTGACCAATAACATTTTCTTTAATATTTTTAATTTTTGTTAAAATTTCTGTAACGCAGAATATTTTTGAATTTTATTTAAATTTTTTTTGTAATGCAAGATATTTTAAATTGTTACTATTTCTTATATGACGTGAAAATATTTTTGAGTTTTATTTCGCTTTTTTTAATGTAAATAATTTTCATCCTATTAACCCGCTTTTTTATCTAAGATTCAATTTTTTTGCATTGAGTTTTTTACAACCAACCAAGTAACAAGTAAAAAAAACAAGACACAAAATTAAATATAAATAAAAAAATCGTCTGCAATAATAATTTAATCTAAAAAAAGTCAAAAATATTCGTATTCAAAAAGTTGGTCAAAAATTATTTAATATAAAAAAAAAATGTAAGAAAATTGTCGGGCCAAAACAAAATGATGAAAAAAATGCCAAAACAAAAAACTCTTCAAAACAAAATTATCAAAAAATGCTGTCAAAGAAAAATTCTGCTATGAAAAAAATTATCAAAGCAGTGGGATTTGTAAATTTTTTTAAACGAAGATGTTTCTAGCTCAAACAGTTGCTGCGAATACGACTTGTACTGCTAACTTTACAGTGAAGTTACTGCAAAGCACCTAGGCTACAATTTCTGTGTTTTATTTTTTACCTTTAAGCTTTAACTCACTTCTTGCTGAAACTGCTTAGCATGCAAAATTTGTTTATTTATGAAAAAACGCTAGTTAAAAAGTGATATATAGAAAAGTGTTTACGCATTGTATTTTGGTATTTAAAAAACGCATGGTTCTTAATATAAAAAAAATATAAAAAAATCAATAGACTAAAAAATTATTTGAAAATTCAAAAATTTGTCAAAAAAATTGTGAAAAAAAATTTTGGTGTAAAATAATTTTTTTTTTGAAAAAAATGCCAAAAATTAAGTTTTTTTTCGAAAAAAAAATTAAAATTAATCTTTTTGTGAGAAAAATTTTTGTCCAAAAATCGAAATATAAATCCCAAAATGAAGTATTAGAAAAAAATGTTCAAAAATTTCACAATGCCATCACAAAATCAGCCAATCAGTCTTTTGTAATATTTGTAAAAGAAGATTCTGAAGAAAATACGTTGTGAAAAAAATGTTATCAAAAAAAATTATCGCGTTTGGAAAAATTGCCGAAAAATGTCAAAAAAAAAATCCTAATGAAAACAGAATTTGTGAAAAAAAATGTCTTAAGCAATTCTGTAGAAAAAATTTTAAGATTTTCAATAAAAAAAAACTTAATTTTTTTCTAACTTCAATTTCAAAAACTCACAAAAAATCTACCCAGGATCAGAAATCATACAAATTCTTAAATTGCGATTTGCCTTTAAACTGTTAGTAATCGCAGGTCTTGAGCAGCAAACAAACTCGTTTCTAATTCACTTACTATTTCTATGTAGGTAACATTTCTAAATTCAAACCCCATCGCTATCCACTGAATATTCTTTTAACACAGAATTTTAATTTCCTTGTGGTTTCCTTTGTTGTTCAGTTTAAGGAGTCCTATCAAACAACAGACGAAAATAAAAATTAAATAAAGTTTTACACCCAATTAAAAGAAACGTTTCACATTTAATGATTGTTATTTCTCAACAACAAAAATAAAAACGATTTCGTTCACCCGAAACGCGTCTCACCTGTGTGTTTCATTTACTCAAGAAAATGACAGAAAACGACCAAAAAATAATTGTCTTCTCTAGAATTATTTCAAAAACGAAAAAAAAAAAACTCATAAAACATGTTCGCCATCCGTAAAACACAATAACCCCTAGCACTATCAACCTTTACACACAAAATAGAAATAGAATTGGAAACGTAGTTTCAATTTCATAATTTTGACCTTTTTTGATAATGACGTGTATACGTTTGATGGTGAGAGATCATTGTAATGTCATCTCACGCGATCTAGGTTTCATAGCAATTTCATCGGAAACAATTAAAAGCAGCAGCAGCAGCGACTTACCGGCTTCTAGTTGAATAATATAGAAGGTAGTGCATATGAGCTACAAACCTATGAATAGATCTTCTCCCCAGATAAAGGTCAAAACTTCAAAGAACCTTCTCTGGAAGTTTTGGACTCTTTGCGGCGACGCGACGCGACGGTGTCGGAGGTAATTGCTATTCCGAAAATTGCTGTCCATAGTTGTTAGCGTGATGCGTAACTTGAGGGCCAACACGGTATAGACCCTACAAAACAGATATATGCATTATTATGTATTTTATTTTTTTTTTATTTTAGTGGTTCTGCTGAAAAGCGGATACCATCTCTCATGGCGAAACGATAAATTTCCCCAGAGACGACATATCATCCGTCTTGGGATTTAAACCAGACCATAAGAATTCCTACTCAACTTTGAATTCCATGACTGCCCTAATGATGGAAATCAGTTTTGCGGTTTTCGAGTTCAAAAAGGATTCGGAACGTATTTCACACCATCGTGCACATTAAACGGTCGAAGACGACGATGACGCGACTTCGACTTAGTGCATCAGTGGCCATAAGGAGATGTACAATTTCGGTCGTTTTACTGATCCGCCTCTTTTCTGGGGTCTGTCAGTTCGTTGGTCTGTCCATCTGGCGGTTACGTTGCGTCGCGTCGCGTCGCTTGTCAGTCTCTGGTGCAAAAATTCGAATTTAGTTACAAAGAAACAAAGATTGAGAGGCCGGATATTATTATATATGGTGTGAAGGAGTTGCCTGCGAGCTGTTAGTGTGCGGTGGGTCATATCATCATCTCTTGCTGTTGCTCTAAAATCCCAAGCGAAGAGTCAGAAAGACTCACGAATAAAAGGCTGGTTAATCGTAGATCAGAAAACTGCCTCTCGGATACAATTTGCAGGCTTTTTGGTTAGCGCTCTGGGTCGGCATCACTCCAATACCTCATCACCACCATCATCATCATCATCAGGTGAAAAAATACCTACCTACCTACCTACAACTAGGTATATCTACATTTTTGAGGCTTGGAGGCTTGTTTCAGCAAGGTTCTTTATTCGGATTCCCTTTGTGGAAGAGGTGTCGACGAGGAACACCGCGATGATGGTGATGGTGACGGCAGCCAACACTCTGCCAGATGATGATGATGGTGATGGGGGCAAGGGATTGCGTTTTGGTATTCATTCGAATCGAATTAGAGGTGCGCAAAATATGGCAAATAATACAATTTGGTTTGGATTGGATCTGAAGGCTTGTTGAAGACTAACTATATATTCGATGACGACACGGTGACGCTATACGTGCAGCAGGTATAGAGAGCTGGAAGAAGAAGCCAGAGCCAGAAGACACACAGCCAATAGCTATGACAGTATGAGATGGAACCCAGAGATACGTGCGTTTGTGGGGATGTAAATTGTTGTCAGATATTATTATACATAAATGCATGCAGTTTTTTTTGTTTTGTATTGCAATTTGAATCAATTGCATTTCGATGAGAATCCGATTTGTGTGTGATGGCATTTTTGTAAAGCAAAATAATATCACCAGTAAAAATTTGAAATTATCAAAGATTTATGGCGCTTAATACTGACTCACTGTTGATAAATTTTAGTTCAAAAAATAATCGGATGCTTCAGAAATTGAAGCATCCTGCCGTTCGACAGTGTAAGTAGAATTGATTGCTTATATCAGTCCAAATGTCACATTCTGCATAAAGGTAGATTGTTAGAGGAGTTTGAAATCCAAAAAGGGATAAGGCAAGGTTGTATACTGTCACCAATACTATTCGTGATTAGTTGATCGACTGTCAACGAAGGTGCATGAAAAGCTAGGCTAAAGATCAATTCGGTGAAAACAAAAATGATTACCCTTAGAACTGCTAAGGGAGCCATCATGAGATTTGCTAAGAAGGGTACTGGGACAAGAAAGATCATTAGTTATAGGGAACGAAACACGAGTTACAAACCTTCTTGGCATTCCACGGGATGGCATGATCAAAAAATATAACTTCGAAAAGCATTTCCGAAGTTATAATAAGCGAGACGAAAAACTACAGTCTCATAGCAAACACCATCAAATGGTATATTGATGGATCGAGAACTTCTGAAGGGACTGCGGTAGGGATTTTTGGGCCTAGAACCAAAATCTCCCTAATGAAGGGGAAGTAAATGCAATAGGAAAATGCGCAGAACGTAACATCGATAAAAAATATAAAAACCAAAGGAAAGGAAAACAAAGTCACACTACATTGGGTACCGGGTCACGTTGGTGTCCAGGGCTAAGAAGAGGCTGATTCCCTAGCTAAAATAGGAGCAACGGCACCCCTAACGGGACCAGAGACCTATTAATTGTGGTATAGGAGAGAAAATAAAATCAAATTGGAACAAACACTCGTTAATAGATGCCTGCGAATAACATTGAGGATTTTCTTGGGCTCTAGCTTGCATGAGTGAAGAGGAACCGGTTCGGAAAGTCATTTGTGATACATTCTATGGTAGACGGCAGCGTGGTAGACCATGCTTGCGCTGGAGAGATGACGTAGACCAGGACACCCGAAGCCTTGTGGTGCGCAACTGAACGACGCGACGTCGGCTCGAGACCGGGATAGGTGGAGAGACTTGTTGAAGGAGGTCAGGACCGGACCCCGGTTATCAAGCCGATGATGATGTTGATGATGATGGTTTTCTTGGGCTAACTAATGATAAATTTCATACGAAACAAGTCAGGAACCCATTGGCTCAATCATACGAAGATGCTTCCAAAAGGCTACGATTGCAAGTCAAGCTTTGAAATGGAACCGTCTCACCCAGGCAAATAGATAAGAGGGCCAATCTAAGTGCTTTTAGATCGGACCGCTTTTCTAGAATGCAAAGAATGGTCGAAGAGCAATCAGCAAAATTGGGAAGAGTTGGAGAAATAGAAGTGAATCTCCAGGAATCGTACAAAGTACTGGGTGCCCAAGACCTATGACCAAAGTTAACGTCGAACAGGTGCTTTATTTTAACCTCTTCCCTCATGTGTATTCTGTAGGCCTTGAGAAGTGTTATCAATAACGGTATCAATCATATTTCAATTCTACCTTTTGAAATTCTTTGTTCTACCGTTTTTTTTTTCAAAATTGTGTAGTTAGTAACCTAGAATTAATATTCCATTAATCCATATGCTTTGTATAGATATTATTAAATTATTTTGTTTCTGTTCCCAAAGATCCCTGGGAAGATATTACATTATTAGATAGAGGTATTGAATGAATTTAGATACCTACTAGCAATACAAAAGTATACTCTTGCTCAATTACTTCAGACACAAAATCAATTCATTTTGCCATTGTTCGATAATATATTGAAACTTAATAAACAAAACAGTAACATTAAACAAAAGAAAACTATCTAGATTCATGTTTCTCTGTGTGTCCTTCAATATTTCTCTGGAATGACATAATCTTCATTTCTTATCCATACATAACATCTATACAATACCTCGTCGTCGTTCTTCTATAGGTTCTCCATTATTTTGTCTATGTATATATAGCCACACGGAAAGGACATAAACATAACCAACGACGACGACCAAAACGTTGACAAACTATTACGTAAGGATAATGGCACAATCGGTCTCATTCAGTAGTCCTAGTCGAAGTAAGTCAAAGCAACAATAACTACCTAACTACATTCTGTTTTCAGTCTCTTAATTGTTCTGTGTTCCTGGGAAACAACAAAAACGTTGGTTGGTATACAAAACAAACTCTCTCTCTCATAACAAAAGGATAATAATTAATTAACCGAGTCAGAGCGGGGCTACCTTTTGCCCAATAAATTGTCTCATTGTCGGAAAAGGACATTATATTTTTTTTTTAAATGCTTTTGCTGGAATAGAATATTGCAAAAAAAAAGCAGAACAACAACAAAGAATCAGGCCAACAACAAAAACATTATTCGTCCTTCGTGTCCTTATTTTGCTTGTTTCACATCAACATAGCGCATAGTAAATCGATCAATTGTACTGGGTTTTTTGTTGAGTCCTGTGCTGGGAGTTTATTATGAGGCTCGACAGTTGGCAGCAGGCAGGCAGGCAGGTACGCATAATGAACATGATGATGATGATGACCATTCTCTGAATGAATCCTTGACAAATAGCTTTGGAAGTAATTTTGGGAGTTTTTAAATAATTCAGCAATGTTGGTAAACATAGCTCTTCTATGTAGAGGAGTCATCGCATCATTGTCCTAGAAATCTACAAAATCTAAAACCATTGCCGAGTCTCTTTTGTGTGTTTCCTTTTCTTTGTTTTGTTGAATTGTGTTTTTTTTAACAAAAGAGGATGCGGATACAATGCGATGGATGTGGGGACGCCAATTCACATTGCAAAATGAACTAAAAGCAAACAATTTACTAATTATGTTTACCTTTTTACTTATGCTGATGATGTTCTCTGGAGTAAAGGAATTATCAAATGGTGATGGTGATGATCCTTTTTGCCATCAGCAGGCTCTGTGTTAAGCCGGATTTGAGGCCTTTTTTTCACTTGCTCTTTGCTCTTGAATTATTGTTTTCGAATGTATCCTTTTTTGGGATTCTTATTGAGTGAATGTTTTTTTTTAATTATTAAATCGGATTTTGGGTTCAAGGAGTATCTTTTGTGTGTTAACAATGGATGTGATGGTTTTGCTTAGTTCATTGGTAATGATGATGAATATAATATGAACCTATTCTATGCTCTTTACAATTCTTTGGGAGAGAGAGTAAATAGATTTTTAAAATGCAATTAATCTAGGATTAGTTATTTGCGAATGTGAAAAGGGACAAAGTTCAAGTAAAGGTACCTACCCTTGTAACTCTGATCAGAATGATCGATTGATTGTAACTCGTTCTGATAATGTGTCCTTTGGGATTTGACCACAACAATTGGCTGTCAAAAGGCAGAGAGAGAATATAACAATTAAACATAATTTGATTTGTCATTGCCAGCTGGCTTTGATATTTTGGAGTGACAAATTTTATAATTTGTGAAATCGATAGTTTTATTCTGGCTGAGGCTGGGAATCGAACCCAGACTATGACAGTCATGCGCACTAACCATTATGCCAAGAGCTACTATTTGTAGGTAGTTATTATACTAAAATTAAATTATGGAAAAAAGTTGTAGGTATCCAAAAAATTGTCAAAAACATTTTTATAAAATTATAATTTAAGAAAAATATTGGTTCCGTAAAAAAAATTGTCGGGAACCAAGTAAAAATGTACGTAACCCCTAGAGGAAAAATTGGTTAAAAAAAATGTTCGTCTTCAAAAAACAGAAATTTTAGAAAAATTTGAAGAAAAAATTTCTCAAAAAGTATGTAATTGAAAAAAAATGTCAAAAAAATTGGTCAGAAAAAGAATTGTGAAAAAAAATAAAGTAAAAGAACATATTTATTGTTTTGTATCAAGAGCCCTACAAAATAAGTACATATAGGTAACCAATTCTACAATACATGATCTAAAAGGTGAATTCCTACTAATTAAAAAAAAGGAATTAAATAATATTAAGTAAATTAAAAAATATATCCCATATGGTCTAGTGGCTAGGATATCTGGCTTTCACCCAGAAGGCCCGGGTTCGATTCCCGGTATGGGAAATTTTTTGTCTACAAAGTTTTAGGTTTATTTATTTTTATTCAGCTACAATATTTTAAACGATGAATAGTTTCTCACTAATATCAAAAATGGAACAAAAGAGTGTACCTCACAGTGGTACACTTTTTATGAGAGAATGGACCAAGAATTCTATAAACATGAAAACTGAACTTAATCGGATTTTGATTTTGAAAGAGTATTTCTTTTTTATATCGTTTTAAATAATTTTGCTATTTATTAACAATAATTTATAGCACTATGCAGGTAACGAATAAAAATAGAGGAAAAAAATTGAAAACAAAATCATTTTAATAAAAAATGCGTATACGCCCCATTGTTTTTATTTTTTTATTTTGATTTTGTATGTAAGAATTTATTTCAAAGAAATATTTATATGTAAGAATGTGTAGGTAAACAAAGTAAGCCTGCCAGCATTAAAAAAAAAATTTAATTCGAAATTTTAATCAAAATCGGTATTCTATGATAGGAAAGACGAAAAAATGGGTCCTTCAACTCTTTCTGACAGTACCGCAATATGTATTTAAAATGTTTTTCAGAAAATGAAAATTTCTTTTCTCATTCTATTCAGCCCTTCACTGAACTAGATTCTTCGTATCCTGGAAAAAATTCCTCATTTTTTTTCAGATTTTGAAATTACTATGTACATAGAGGTCACGATCAAAAGATTAAGTTATTAACAAATCCATCCAAAAAATTGAAAATTCTTTTTTTCAAAAGTCACAAAGATATTTAAAAATGAATGGTTAAAAAATTATTCAATATGTACTATTAAGTTGTAAGGAACCTACGAAGGTACTCGAGTCTTTTTACCGTTAACTCACCGTTGCTCCGCCTGATAGTTGGCACCACTATATACAGTTTTTTGATAAAAAGTGTTTTGCAAAATTTTCAAAAAAAAAGTATTCTCAGAAATGCAAGGTAATAGATTTCTAAATCGAAAAAAATAATATCAAAACAAAATAATTGTGAATGCAAATTTTTTGGACGGTACAAATATTTGTCTACAAACAATTTTTTCTGAAAGTAAATTTTGTAAAAAAAAATAAAATTAATTCAACCAAAAAGTACGTAAAAAAATTTTGCAAAAAAGTTCTAAAAATAAAAAACGTCAAGAAAATTGATCAATAATTTTTTTATAACAGGAACTTTGAATCTTCAAAAAATACTTGGCGATATTCGACAAAAAATGTCGCTCATTTAATAGAATACCGTCATATCTCAAAAAACACGAGATTTGACTTAATGATACAGTTCGAACGCATTTTTTATAGAGTTTATTATGGAAAAACGTCATTTCTATAACTTAAAAATTGACACCTATAGGGCACTTGTGTCGTTATGGTGTCTGTCACTTTTGAATTTTTATGAGTTGAAATACAGTTATATTCTCAGTTGTGCAGTGAGCTTTGATGTGAAACCATACAAAATTTAGGAGCCCAAATTTCATTGCATTACATTAAACTGTAATGTTTAGCTCTATCAAATAAAATAAAATAAATTGCTAAAAATGAAGAACATTATGAAATTCAACAATTCAAACTTTAAATTTAGTTTTCTGAAGAATGATGTTTTTTGAAATATGACGGTATTCTATTATGTAAATGAGCGATGTGTTTATGAAAAAAAAATTCTGTAAAAATAAAATTGTCGAGTTGAGCAAATTGACAATCGATTCAAAACCGGTCAACCTAAACAAAAAAAAATTTTCTATTTTTTTTTATTAATCATTCAATATTTTGGAATGCAGTTAGCGCTCGGAAAAATTCTGAAAATTTAAGTCGATAGAAAATCGTTTTTGTACGTTAGTAAAAAATATTGTGTTTGTACTAAATTTTTTTGGACAGTTTTTTTTAAACTATGTCTAAAAAATTTGTATTACTTAGTACAATAATTTTATATGGTCTTGACCTTTGAAATTTTTTTATTTATTTCGATTTTCTAATCAAAGTTTTTAACTTTAAGTCCAAGTACCGACTATCAGGGCTTCTATAATCTTGATTGAACTTGAGTTTCGCTTTTCGTCTGAAAAAAAAATTGGAAAGCATTACTAACTTCACTTAATATGGATAAAAACATATCTTTCTAGAGTACTCAATATCCATGTAATTCTAGTAAATAAAAATTTCATTCAAAACACTTTTTAGCAACTTGTTGTTTTTTTTTTCATTCAGAGCATGCTCATAGTTCTTAACTGTCTAAAAATGTTAAACACTATTTTCCCTCACACTCATATCTTAAGTCCATTATCAACTTGTAGCCTTTTTTAATGAATAATAACAATTAAAATAGCTTGCAGAATGAAAGACCGCTTCCATTTAGCTACCATAATATGCGTTGTGGTCTGGTCTGGTGTTGCAGTGCGGTGTGCTTCCTTACAACGATTTATCGTGTTTTCAAACAGCTCAAGCCCGTCCAACATTACTTCATATATGAAACTTTAACTACGTGTAACGTCAATGGAATAACATGATTACCCTTAATTCAATGTCAACACTAATTGTATGGGCATCAGGTACTACTGAGTCCCGACACCTTTTTCCAATGTGTGACAACCTTCACCTATGTGCGCACAAAATAGCATAAAAAAAAACCTTTTTTAAAGCTTATTATATAGCCTCGAGGTCCCAATCCCAGTTCTACAACCCAACACACCACATTATCCCTTTTATATTGACCAGTTCCGCTGTTCTTCTTTGATCGTTGTATTAAACTATCAGAGCAGACAGGCGGATTCCCCCCCCCTTTTTTTTGTTAATTTCATGGCATGCCATCAACTGTCATTATTCCCTAACCATGTGCAAAATCGCAATGTAATTATTTTCAATCAAAAACTAAGTGCGTGTAATTACATGTCAGTGGGCAATAATCGATTAACATAACGCGCTTGCTTGTTTTGAAATGCTGCTGGAGCTGCCCTGCCACCGGTTTTGAATTTTAATCATGAGCACGAAAAGCCGGCAATTGTTATTATATGTACTTGGGGGAGGGGGGGGGGTATATTATAGCCCATAATGCAAATATAACATATACAAAACAGAATAGAGAGTATAATAGTTTTGTTTTGTGTTTTGTGCCTTTAGGCGTGGGAGTGGTTTGCAGTTTCAAAAATTCGGTTAAAACATTGCGGTTTAAATTTAAAGCCATAAACAAAGTTAACAAAGGTTCCTTATACATATGTGTAGGTTTGTATATACAACTTGGTATGTGAAAATATTTTTGCCAAAATAATAAATAGTTGGAATTTTCATATGAAGCGAAACACCTTTGAAATGTCCGTAGAGATATAGGTTTTTGGTTTTCATCAAATGGGCAACCTTTTCGGGGAATTCGAGAAATGTTATAATCATTTTTGGGAAAAAAAACGTCAAATGACACAGACTTTAAAAGGTACCAACGCAACGGTGCTTAAGATAAGGGTATATATCAGTTTATTGAAATGTTTTCGATTCAATAAAAAAAGCTGCAGGAATACAATTTAATCGCTGAGTGTAAGAACAGTGGAATAAAAATTGGAGAAAAATTTAAAATATTTTTCTATTAAAAAAAAAATGGTTAAAATAATTTCTACAAAATAGATAAATGCAAAATTGAAAAATATAATTTTTATTTTAATATTTTTAATACACTTTTGAATTTTCAAAATTTCAATATTTTTTTTTTGTTTTAAGTGTTTTTTTATTGGAATATTGCTCCTCCCGCCTAAACGGGGGGAAATACACCCTCCCTCCGATACAATTTTTTTCTTGTCTAAGTCCAACCTACACGCCCAAGCTTTTTGCGACACCTTATGCAAATCACCCTGTATAGGACCCCTTTATAAGGCATTTAAAAAAAACAGCTTTATGGTAGATAAGGTTACTAACAGGAACACATAAATACATAAAATGTTATTTTCTGCCATTAAAAAAAAACGCTGTATTTTGCATTGAAAAATAAATGTGAATTTTAAAATGAAAAAAAAATATTTTGACAATGTTAAATATTCAAAAATTAATTATATTTCAACAATTGACACGACTTTGTAGGTTCACCATGACCAACGTAACAAGCCAAGTAAAAATAGCAGGATTGCTATGCAGACCAATCAACATCTTTAATGGACTATGACAAAGGAATGGTTTGGCCTGCCTCGTCTTCAACCTGGAGAAAGCAATCCGTGACTCTGACACGGCAACAAGAGGAATCATCGCCAACAGGTCCAGCCAGATACTGGCTTTCTTAGAGGACATTGAGATCATCGGAAGGACTGAACAAGCTGTACACGATTTCTTCATCCAGATCGATCAGGCGGAACAAAATCTGGGGCTGCACATTAGTGAAGGTAAAACAAAGTACATGGTGGCGTCGAATGCGAGAAGAACAGTTGGTCAAACAATGAAGGTAGCGGAGCACGAATTTGAAGTGGTGCAATCCTTTAAATACCTTGGGTCCATAGTAGCAGCCGATAATATATTTAGAAGAAGAAATACGCGGGCGTCTGCTCACTTCCAACAGAACCTACTATAGTCTGTCAAAGCTCTTCAAATCCAGAAATTTCGTCATAACCTCAAAACTGCTGCTGTACAAGACCATGGTCCTGCCAGTACTCACGTATGGATCCAAGAATTGCGTGCTTAGTAAAAGACACTCCGACCTATTAGCCGCGTTCGAGAGAAAAGTCTTAAGGAGAATTGTTGGCCCCATATGTGAGGAAGGACGATTCCGGAGACGGTACAATCATGAATTGTACGCAATCTACCTTGAAGCTGACATAGTGACAAAAATTAAGCTCGAAAGACTCCGGTGGGTAGGGCACCTAGCTTGCATGAGAGAAGAGGAACCGGCTCGGAAAGTCCTTTGTGGTACACTCTATGGTAGACAGCAGCGTGGTAGACCATGCTTGCGCTGGAGAGATGGCGTAGACCAGGACGCCCGAAGCCTTGGTGTCCGCAACTGGATGGCGTCGGCTCGAGGCCGGAATAGGTAGAGAAACTTGTTGAAGGAGGCCAGGACCGGACGCCGGAAGTCAAATTGCATTGGTCTCGGATTTTCAATTAAATTTAATTTTTCGCTAAAAAAAAGTTTCTAAAATATTTAAAAATTACTTCGAAATTAATTCGAAAAATTATATTAAAATTTTCTGAACAAGTTATTTTTATTTTTCATCTTCTTACTACTGTAGGCTTAATTGTCTCGCTTTGAAGTTTTAATTTGATTCCCTTGAATGCATCTGCACAACGCATATAAAAAAATTCAGATAAAACTCATCCTTAAATGTTATTCCAATGCACGTTTGAAAAATATAATTTCAGCTTCACACGGAGGCGTCGTCATCGTCGTCGTTCTCTAATCAGAAATATCATTGATAACCCACGACAGTTAGATATCGAGTCTCTATATGACCTCAACAAACACGTTCGACATACGTTCCCTAGAACAACATTCACACCATATCAACATCAACACTGATCCGAAATAACCTATCACCCATCATACTCTTCAGCTATTGAAGATAAGGGTATACAATTATTATTGAGGCAGGCTGGGGTGAGTGGGCTCGCTTTGAATACCCTAGCCATAGAGCACTTCCGGACATTAGAAATCGCACTCAACACTCGCACAACAGTTCCCCTCCTCCAAGAGCACTTTGTCGTGTTGTAAGTAAACAGAAAACAACTTGTATCGATTTAATAAATCATAAATGCAGAGTGTCTACAATATCGTCCGTCACCATATCGCCAGTACATCGCGCTTTTTCATCAGCATCAACATCACTACTTTTGTGTTTTATTATTATTGGCGATAGGAATTAACGTTCTTGCCCTCGAATCGGATAGCTAGCTGCATACAGCACCCTCTTGGTTTTGTTGAGGCGTCAGCAGCGTCGCGTCGTCGTCGTAGTCTGCATTGGCGTGACCTATCATCTGACTTGAATAAACAAATCAAGCACTGCGTTTGGCTTTAGTAGGCATATATGAAGCATCGCGACTTGCCCTTATGTCTAATGATTGTAGCCATTGGTGTTTTCTCTTTTCTGTATTCTGCGTTATGTGTTGGAATAAATTTGACGTCTGTCATTCAGGTTTTATTTTTGTTTGTTTTGCCGTGGGGCAGAGGGTGTGGGAAGCGAATGGTTTTGTATATAATTAACAAGGGTGCATCAATTTCATTTATGGATTTGCAATTTGTCCAACGAACGACTATTTCTCATTCCATCTTCAATAATTCATACATTTCGTGTCGTGGACTAAGGCTATCATCATGGATCACAGATCAAGGTCTAATTAGCATAATATTGCATACTCTCTGGCTGATGGACGAATATTTCGAGATGAATTACGACGTTCAGCCAATAGAAGGGGTAATTAATATGAGTGTGTAAGGAAAAGCTTAAATAACACGAAATAAATAAATGTTGTGATGTCTGAGACAGTTCTGTGTGAGTTATGTACTAATTCATATGTGTATGGATCTAACTATAGGGTTTGATTGCTTTTTGTATTGACAGTTCTATAATGTATTATGATTACGTTTATCTTACTGTAAAAAGCTGAAATATAAAAATTCTTGCATTTTTCGGGAATAATTAGAATTTTTCAGCAAGATTGCAAGACATTTTCATTATTTTTTGTTAAAACTACCTTGCCTGTGAAGTTTCGTGGGTTCCAAGGATATTATCTCCCTCTTTTTAAACAATGCCTTGATCTCGCAAATCCGTTGCTCCGCTTATAGTCGGGAAACTTAGATTTAACGATATGGTGCCGATAAAATAGAGGTCAGGTTTGACTTCGTTGTTCTATAAGGTACGCCATTTTGTTTTTATTGATTAACATTTTATAGTGTTTTTGAGATAAATTAGTTTTGCCTTAACGGTACCTGTACTTTTGGAGCAAAACAAAAAGAGGGAAATCGCTTCAATTCTTTAGAATGTAGGTCGAGGTACAGACAGGGTGAAAGACTTACTGTTTTGACTAAACTTTTTTCCAATTTGTTTTGGACCAAATTTTCTCTAAATTTTTATATAGTCAAAAAAAAAATCAAAAAATTAATAAATTTTTTTACTCACAACACAGAATTTTTTTAACAATTTTTATTAAACCTTTTTTTCAGAATTTTTTTTGACAATTTTATTTTGAACCATTTTTTTGAAAGTTTTTCATTTCGTTGGCAATTTTTATTTTTTTTTTGACAATACTATAGTCGAGGAAACTGAACACCTTTCAGTTCTCGGTATATGCATCACAGAACTGTTAAACGTCACATATTCGATGTCGCCAAAAACGCTGCTAAGTGTTTAGGGTTCCTTCGTCGATGCAAGAAATTTTTCTCCATTTCTGATCTGGCTGTTATCTATACAAATCCTTCATTGCTTCAGTACAACTCGCATATCTGGGTGCTCCAATCACGCACGTAAATCTTTTGGACAGAGTTCAAAATAGAGCGATGAAAATGATAGGTGAAAGAAGTATAACAGAAACATTCCCTTCCTTGGAACATCGTCGTAAAGTTTCTTGTCTTTCACTTTTTTACCGCTACTTCCATAAGCATTGTTCTAGTGAAATAGCCAGTTGCATTGCACCCCTTAAACAATTCCACCGTAATACTTCGTACCGCTAGGAATGCCCAAAGCACTGTTAAGTACAGATAATCTTTCTTTAGCCGCACCACACGAATGTGGAACGCTTTACCTGGCTCGATTTTTACTACCCATTAACTTTTTTTTCTGAATTTCTTACCATTTTTTTTTTGAAGATAAAATTATTTTTTGTACTATGTATTTATTTTTTTGAAAAAATTTAATGTATCGATTTTGAAAATGATTTTCCCTGTTAACATTTTTTTCTGTCAGAATTTTTGTGACTATTATTTTTTTTGAAGAATTTGAAAAAATATTTTTTTTTGATAAAAAATGGAATTTTTGGACAGTTCTTTTGCCACAACTTTCTGACCAAAATTATTTTTGCCAACATTTTTGTCTGCTTTTATTCTTCAACCTTCTTGAGGACAATATTTTTTGCCAATTTTGTATCAATTTTCATTCTCCCGTTTACAAAAAAAAAATCCAGAAAAAAAATTGATTGACCATTTTCTTGCCATTTTTTTATGAATTGAAAGACTTCAAATCCATCTTTCATTTATTACCAAAAAATATGTGTGTGTTGTTGCTTTGTTAACCCAAATACTCTCTGAAGTTTATAAATCACCCATCTACCTCAAAAACTATCTACGAAATACCCAGAATTTAAATTCAGAACAGAATACTTACTTGTCAAAAAGCTCTAGTTCCCATAAACTTCAAACTTAGATGCCTCTTAATTGCGTATGTGTTCATAAGTTTTCCGATCAATACCTTCCTTGGTACATATGGTACAACCTATTCCAATCATAGTTTGCCGCGTCATGAAAACTTACCTTTCCTCATTTTCTTTTGAATGTTGCTTAACGACGACAACCGATAGACGCAAGTTCATATAACAATTTTCTCTGGCATCCATTAACCAATTACACCTCATTTGGATGTCCTTCAAAGTATCCTCACGTAAAGTCCTTATATAGACTTCCTCCTTTCATTTCGAACTTTGTGAGTGAGTCAGTCCATCATAATCATCGTATGGTCATCATAGGTATAGTAGGCACAGTGAAATTTTGATTTTACCAGGATTTCTGGTAGGTAACTGAATTCTTGGATATTGTGTAGATAGATATCACCCTCTCTCTATATGTGCACACACTTATTTCAATCCCCATCCACCAGATCAATCCACACCTGTAGCAGCCGATTGAGGGACAACTTCCAACCAGACCAGACCAGACCACAACGACCATCAGCGCGACCAGTCCGTCCGTGGTCTTCATCATCATTGCTATACGTCGTCGTCGTAGTCCCAAATCAAAATCTGATAAAAATGAACTCCACGCAACGACCGACGTGATGATGGGTATTCTGCTCACAATCTAACCTCCCGTCTTGTTACTCTGATGATGTGAGGGGGTATCCTCTTCCCCACTCTCTTGATAGACCATAGGTATAGTTTGAAGGGAACCTGGGGCAGGAGGAATAAAAATGATGAAGTACCTCTGCGTGATACAAACGCATGGACTGGACATTACGTAGAGTACGTCGAATGGGACAACATGTGTTACCAGAGAGGAAGGCGTTATTTTTTTCATTTCTTGTTTTGTTATTTTGGTTTTTCGTCAGATACTGGATGTTTTTAGATACAAAAACAACTGAAAGATACAAGTTGAACAGAAAAAAAAAAATAATTAACGCTCAATCAAATCAACGTCACGTCCATCTACGTGAGAATCATTTTCTTCACCTTTTTTGGGGCCAAAAATAACAAGAAAAAAAATAATCTCAATTGGGGGGGGGGAGGAGGAGGGGTCACACACTACCTATATACTTATGGACACTAGTTAAGGACGGACGATGAGATTTGACCATGATGTGATTGTAATGGTTATGGCAAGGAAAACGACTACTCAACTAATAACTTTGAAGGAAACAAGGAAGATATAATTTAGTAGTGTTTTGAAAAAGTTGGCTTGAAGCTGGTTACAGCGATCAGGAAAATGGAACACGAACTCCATAATTCTGTATTTCAAAAAGATGTTAGCCCAAAGTTCTAGTTTTTTTTTTTTATTCAATTTTTTCTTTTATCAGTTGCAAAATTTTGAAAAAGAGAATTTTGGAATACAGAGTATTGTTTTTTAGAATTTTAAAATACTGAATTGAAGATGTAAAGAACTATGAAGTAAAAAATTCCGGAAATTGAATTTTGTCACTTGCAGAATTTTTGATTTATAGAATCTTGAAATACAGAACTTTGTTATCATAATTTTGAAAAATACAGAATTGTGGCCCTAACCCTATCATTAAGATTATATTTTGGATCATAGTCTTATAAAGAAATCAAAAAAAAAAATTTGGTTCTATGACTGGTACCGTTACTAATGGTTTAAAAAAAAAATATTTTTTCATCAAATGATATAAATTACTTACAAAAACCGACAAAAAACTCATCAAAATTAAGTTTTCGAGATAAATATGTTCTGTCTTGACAACAATTATTTTGGAACTAAAAAAATTTCGAAGTATATGTTTCGGAATTCTCAGACTCCTGAAGATCTAAGCTTGCAGAAAATCGGTTTAATGTTTTAGGCTCAATAGGTCGAGGTTTGGACAGACCGACAGAATGATCTTTATGTAGGGACTGATTAATACCTCGACTTCTTTATTTGTTACGGATCTAAGTTTGCTTTAAAATCAAAACTTTAGGAGCTCTCAAACATGGAAAATCTAAAATGGCGTTACAAACTTCAAGTATTTGCTAAAAAAAAATGAAAAAAAAAACATCTTGAAATTCTTATTCCAACATATACATAAATGAAACCGATTAAAGCTATTCTTTACAAACAACAAAAACTATTATTTAATTATCTTGAAGGGCCGGCTCACAATGTCTACCAGTTACACCATAATTTCCTTACACCTATGGACACCTATATGGACATTGGACATTGTTAACATCGTTCGAGTTTGCGCCTGATATTTGTGATTTCATTGGATAAGGACTCTGCATGATCATGCAGACGTGCACATCTTTGAATCTTTGATCTTCGAATGTAATCATATATGATGAACTGTGGTTGAAGCTGTAATTAGACTCTCATAATTAGTGATGAACGCAAGATCGCATAGAAGGAAATATTTTCATATTTTTTTGACTTATAAACTAAAATATTAGTACAAGGTATTGGTTTGGTGCAAAAAAAAAATATTTTTCAGTTTAAAATTTTTAATCATCATCTTTTCGTTTTCATACAAATTTTTATATTTTATTTTACAGTGAGCATTTTAGACAAAGAGTCCAATTGGCACTCTAAAAGACAAAATAAAAATAACAAAAATTTGCACACCTATTTAAATATTTGACCGACCGAAAATATATTTTGCGTGAAGTTTCGAAGAGCAAACTTTTGCTTTAATGTTCTCATGTCGTAAATATTTTGTAAGCTTTCAAATTTTACGATGGAATTTTTTTTTTTAATTTCCGAATATTGCTGATCAGATATAAAAACAAAAGTTTCTTGAATCAATTCACTCGATGGTGTGTCGAACTCCTTTCATTGAGAAAGAAAAAAAAACATAAGTTGTCACTTTTAGGAGTAATTGAGTTAGGTTCAACGATTTTCTTGAAATTTAAACACCAACCAAAGCAACGCTTAAAAATGTCAAAATCAATAGCTGGCTTAAAGTGTCTTGCAGTTACGATACCGCCATCATTTTTTGTAATGCAACTATTAATGTCAGTGGAAGAGATGGGCGCTTTCGGAAGCTAATTGTCAAAAACCAATGAAAAGTAATTGCAAGTGGAATAGTAAGCCATATTGCACACAAGTTAAATGAATCATCTTTCTTTTTTTTCGTTAATTCGTTACTTCACAAAATGTTAGTTTTACTTGGGGAAGTGAGCACTTTATTCCAGAAAGCAAAAGTTAATGAATCGGGCTTCAAAGGCAAGAAAGTGTTATTAGGGGCCTATCATTTAATTTCCTTGTGTTCGCTCATTTTCATCCGAGCGCTTTCGACAGCATCCGACAGCATTTCTCCGCAACGCATTCTTCGTCGGAGATTCAATTTTGTTCGAAGTAGCTGTTATTGGAAAAAAGAAAAACTTCCGCGCAATTTGAGCCAAGAACTTGTCAAAGGACTTCGGAGAAAATATTTAAAAAAAAAAAACGATTTGAAGTACTTCATCGCATGCAAATGGCAGAACTACCTTGAAGCAAAATGTCTCCGATTCGTAGAATTTCGGAGAGAATTCCTCTACGACGGTTACCTCGATAGGGCCGATTATGATTGACATCGATAATGTGTTAATGTAAAAGAACAATATTCCCCAGGATTTTCGCGGAATTTACAACATCCCTATTTTTATCTTCGCTTCTGTTAACAGACCGAAATGAGGCAGCAATGCTGAAAAAAAAAATAAAAAGTGCTAAATAATTTTTTAATTCGAAAATTTTGTAATTTTTTTTTAAAATGCTTAATTTTGCTTATTTTTAATTTAAAAGTACAACGGTGACAATATTTAAAGATGTTTTTCGATTTTTTAAATTCAATATTTGTAAACGGATTGATATTTTTTAAGTTTTTTTTTTTTAATGTATAGGTAATATTAAATTCTTAAAAAGAGCATATCTTTTTTGTTTTTGAAAAAACCGCTCTAACGATTTTTATTTCTTCAAAAATTTGTAAACTTTTGATATATGTATGTATCAGATGGCATCGTCAGTTCTAAACTCGAATTTCTTTTTTGGCTTTCTTTTTGGCAATCCAAATAATAAATTTAATAATAACGTTAGTGACCGGATATTTTCAAGTTAATTACAGTAGATGCTCGATATAGTAAATCTCACAAGAGTGAACTAGCCAGTATATATTTATATAGTGAAAAATTTCAATCTGGAAAAATAATTGACAGACACTTTTAAGTCAGTTTTAAACGACAGTAATATAACTTCACTTCAATACTTCTACTGCAGTTACATTCGCTTCTAGGTCATTTAAGTATTAATTTTTTGTATCGATATTTTTTATTGATCAAAATTTTTGTTTTAAGCTCAAGCAGTTTTTTTTTTGATAATTTTACAAGCTCTAGCTTTCTCTAAACAATGAACAATCCCGAAATAGTGAACAGGATTCGTTTTTATTACCTTCCACTTTATCGAGCTAGACGCTCGTAATTTGTACTTCCATGCAGTCTTTTCCCGACGCGACGACGTTTGGTTTTTTTTGTCCAACTTCTTAATTCTTTTTGATTGATTTAATTTTTTGCAAATCACGAGTAAGAGCTTCCAACCCAGTCTTTGTCTTTTAGTTTTTGATTTTTACTTTTCGCTTTTTCTTCACCTTTTTTTTTTCATTATAGTTAACGCCTGGCGCTGATTTTCCTCGCCCTTTTGGACATTCATTGTGCATCAAAAATTTCTGAAGAAAACAAGTTGCGATTGTAATCGTTAATTTAAAAATTAATTCGCTTTCTTATTTATTTGTAAGTGGTAAAATATAATATGCTCAAATAATCAAATCAGATGTCGCTGAACCTGATCCAATATTCACAAGGTGCCTCCTGTTTGTTGGTAATTTTTTTGTTGAAAATAATTTTTCCATGTTCATAATAATGAGAGGGGCCGGTTGGTTGTTTTTCAAAAATAAATACAAAAATCATCAAACGTGATTTGAAAACATCAGTTTGATCTAAATGTCGAAAATTGTACCCACCTATGTTTACCTACATTTCTCTTCTGTGTATACATTGTACTGAAGGCGATCGTGAGAAATGTGGACTCAGATATTATATTCAATTGCGATACGCTTGGAATATTCAATTACCTTAAATGTGCGGTGAAGTGATCTATGGGGATGTCATTAATCAAAAAAAAAGAATCAAAAAAAAAATCTTTTCTTTTTCTTTCACTTCAAGATTTTAAATGTGAAGATATTAAGATAGACCCATAAAATATGCCTATGGTAGTTATAGAGTAATCAAATTTGATTTAAGATCCAAATTGTTCAAAAGAAAAGGGTTTTTCTTTGTAGGCTAGTAGATCTATAGGTTTCTTTTTATTATGTATACGTTCCAGATTTAATTGATTGCTTAAATCTATTTGAAATCTTTTTTTTTTCATAAAGATTCTTTCATCATCATCAAGCCAATATTATACAGAGGCTAATGATTGTTTCGTTTATGATTGTTATCGCCGAAAGCTTCTCGTTTTATTTTTCTTTTGTAAAAATTCAAAAAAGATAGATTTGATTGATGAGCTAGATCATATTATATTCATTTTGGGAGTAGGAGTAGGTTAAGTTTTGGTGGTTGGTAGAGGTTCTGTTGTGCATTTTGCAACTAAGAACTTTCACCTTTTTGTTGTTGAAAAAATAAAAAAATCATAGGTAAGATATTATTTATGCGTTTTAAAAAATTTCTTTTTTGTTGCATTTTGTATTTCTAACGAAAAAAATGAGGAGTAGAAATGGGTAGACCAAGCTTGGGGTTTTTTTTTGTAGTACGTGTCATCGAGATCGTTAAAAGTTGTTGTGAAATCAGAGCGAATTGAAGAGATTTGCATAACTGTCTTAAATTTGGTCGTGTGCCACAGGGTTCTGTTTTGTCTCCGACACTCTTTCTCATTTTCATTAATGATCTCCTGTCTGCAACTACTAATCCATTAAATTGTTTCGCTGACGATACCACCCTCAGCTTTTCATATTCGTTTCCAGATTCACATCCCTGCTCTTCGGACGTGGAACTGAAACGGCCAAATATGATAAGTACATTAAATTCTGACTTAGACAGCATTGTGCAATGCGGATTAAGAATTCGCGTAGAATTTAATGCTTCGAAAACTCAATGCTGCCTTTTGTCGTTAAAGCGAGACGCACCCCCCTGTCAGTATCTGCGAGTGGCTTAGTGCGCGCTGTAAAAAAAAAGATAAACGCCGTTTTTCAAAGTTGGAGAAATTTAAGTTGGCAAAACTTTTTTAACTGGCAGTCATTTTAACAGCTGTTAAGTGATTTGTGCTTAGTTTGGTATGCCATTTCAAGAATTAAAGCCACTCAATCACCGGTGAATGGACCCAAAACAAGATTGCCGTTGATCCCGATTTTCATAAGAGAATTTTGTTTAGCGATGAAGCTCAAAACTGTCGTATTTGGAGTGAAAATAATCCTCAGGTCTGTGTGGAGTAACCCATAGATCCAGTAAACTGACTGTTTGTTGTGCTTTATGGGCTGGTGGAATAACGATACAGGACGTTACAGTCAATAGTGATCGCTATAGAGCCATGATCAATGACTTTTTTGATCCTCAATTGAACGTCCGTGATGTGCAGAAGCTATGGTTTCAACAAAGTGTCACACAGCTCGTGCCACACTTTAATTATTGAAGGAAACGTTTGCTAACCCCATATTTTTATGTTTCAAGCCCGTAATTTGGCCTAAGATCGTGCAATTTAACGTCGCTAGACCGCTAAACTTTTTTCTGTGAGGATAATTGAAGCTAGTCTACGACTGTACTCTGAAAAAAAACCTACACATACTTTGATTGATTTTGGGGTTCCGTGAAGTAGGTCCTCTATAAAATAGCTCATCATCATCGGCTCAACAACCGGGGTCCGGTCCTGGCCTCCTTCAACAAGTCTCTCCACCTTTCCCGGTCTCAAGCCGAAGCCATCCAGTTGCGAACCCCAAGGCTTCGGCCGTCCTAGTCTACATCCAGCGCAAGCAAGGTCTACCACGCTTCCGTCGGCCATAGAATGTACCACAAAGGACTTTCCGAGCCGGTTCCTTTTCACACATAGGAGCTAGGTGCCCTGTCCACCGCAGTCTACCCAGCTTAATTTTTGTCACTATGTCTGCTTCAAGGCGGATTCATGATTGTACCGTCTCCGGAATCGTCCTTCCTCCCATATGGGGCTAACAATTCTCCATAAGACTTTTCTCTCGAACGCGGCTAAGAGGTCGGAGTATTTTTTGCTAAGCACCCAAGTCTCCGATCCACACGTGACTACTAGCAGGACCATGGTACAGGAACCAGCATTTTTGAAGTTATGGTGAGAATTCTGGATTTGAATATCTTTGACGGACTATAGTAGGCTCTGTTGGAATTGAAATAGCTCACCAAAGCAAAATATCCGCAATTTGGGTTTTAGGTTATTTATTTTTTAAGATATTTCATTAGGGAGTTATTTCACGAATCCGTGTAGAGGCAGTGGAATAATCAAAATATCAAAACATATTTTTCAAAGTTCGACACTAAATACCATTTTACTATCAACCTTTCTGCTGAATGAATAACATATAGAATTTGAATCACCTATGTACCTACTGGAAAGTATACAAACAATATAAACCTTTCTCTAACAAAAGTGACATTTCCATTTCTTACTAAAAAGAAAAAAAAACTTCAAGTATGTGCTCTATGTTAACCCTGTTAACCATTATTGACACGACACCATGTTTCCATTTTATTCAAAGTCTCCATCACATCAGCTTATTGCTTCAATTCGAATGAAGGTTATTTCCAAATCGACATTATGCTGACTAACAACTGTGTTTGGTGATTCATTTAATTCCAACACAAACAAACCAATAGTTTATCCTATCAAGTTTGTCCAGACGATTTTTGGCCCACAATTCAGTCTTATAAATTTAAGCCTCAATACTTTCTTCCCTTTCAGTTGAGTCAACAAACAAGGAAACACAAAAAAAAAATGAATGGTGAATTTGTATAAATTCAGACACATACAATACATAGGTCCATTGCTTCCGGATCGTTATAGTTTGTTGTTGTTGTTTTTTTTTATTGTTGGCGTTGGCCTGACCATAATATTATGTTGGTAACATTTTGTCCTTCAGAAGATTGAACCTTTTGCTGCATAGAAGCCCCGATGAGGGACTGTTGTCGTTGGTTGGTATGGAAGTTCGATTTTTTGTGGGGAGGCTGGTGAGATGCTGTCACATGTCCCATCTGCATTTGACTGTTGGTTTCACCCCTGCTCTAGTTTTGTTTTTTATTTAGTTTATGAATCTTTTGCTATCTATTGAACATTTTTCAGGCCGACTAGTCCGATTAAACTAACGACTAGAAACGGAATCGATATATGCAAATTGGGAGTCATTTCTGGCCAAGGCGAAGTTCATTGAGGTTAAATTGGATCGAATTTTGTCGATATCATGATTGGTCAAAGCCATTTTGATTCATTTTTCTGTTTCTGTTAAATTGAGTTGTATGGTAAGTTTAGAGAAAAAAATAATTAATATATATTTAATGACAACACTGATTGACTGATGGAATGATTTAAGGGCTTGCAAATGTTTCCTCATATTGTTTTGACACCAATTTTTTCACATTTGTTTTTTTTTTTGCAAATTATATTTATTACATATAGTTATTTTTTTCACAATTTTCTTACATATCGTCGCTTGAAAAGCAAACTGACATAAGTCAAAATTTGTCGATTTTGAGTTGGATAAACAGAACAAACCGCAAAAAAAATACTAATTTTCTATCAAACCATCATAAGTATAACTATTAAACTGACATAAAGAGGGCGTAAGTGTCGTTTTGCATTTATGGTAACATCCCTGATCTTTTTTTTAAGTTTAACATAAACGTTATGTGTTCCTTGTTATTTATTAAATAAAATTTAACTCATTTTAATTTATTTAATAAACAATATATTTTTTGACTATAAACATTGCTGGTTTTATTTAAAAACAAAACAAAACGACACTTTTTAATACATTTTCTGATTTTGATTTCAAATTTATAAGATATTTTGATGCTAAATGACATAAGTCTAATTTTTTTTTTTTTAAATGGCTTTTTTGAAAAATTTCAATATACCATTTGAAAGAAAAAAAAAACAATACTTTTTTACTCTACAACTTTTTGGTTTTCATTGAAATTCATAACTAAAATTAATTTTTTAATTAACAAAAAAATTCAAATAGCTTTTCTGAAAATTCAAGAATTTTGACTTATGTCAGTTTGCTTTTCAAGCGACGATATGTTTTTTTTAAACATTTCTACTACCACTTTTTTTTTGATAAATGCCACTTGATTGATAATTTCCACATGGTTGTTCCGACATTTTTTTTGTGTTTAACTATTTTTTTAACAAACATTTATTTTTACATTTTTTTCTTACAATTTGTTTTCACAATTTTTGGCGGTTACATACTTTTCTAGGCAAACATTTGTTTTTTACATTTTTTTGTTCCATTAAAATTTTTCATTTTTTCACTTGGTTTCCACTTTTTTTTGGGCAAACTTTTTTTACAATTTTATTTTGAAAAAAACATTAGTTTTTACAATTTTATAATAATTTTTTTTACCATTTTTTTTTGCAAAATGATGAGGTGATTTAGTCTGTAAGCTGCTCAAAAAAATGTTTGACATTTTTTTTTTAATTATTTTTTTTATTATTTAACTATTTTTTGTTTTTGGAAAACATTTTACTACCACTTACTTTTAATCAAAAAAAGAATGTTTGTATTGGGGCCTGACTGGTAACTAACATACCCTGAGCGGAACACCGTAGTAGCAGGAGCGGGGAGTGGTCCCGATAAGATAAAGACACGGACACGTTCACATTCAGGTGGTAGCTGTGAATAACCAGCATATCTCCTAGCTGCCTATGGCGCCAATTTTGAGGGGGCGATTGATGATAGGATACCCTCCGAAATGGAACACGTGGTGGATGGTGAGGACAGCTCAACGTTTGAGAATGGCGCTAATATTGCTCTTCAAATACCCCAAATCTGGTATTCCTATTTAAACGTCCACGTCGTTAGTTCTAAGTAACGCTAAAGGGGAGTTAAAATTCTCAATACATCAATACAAGTTCACATTGGTTCACCAAATATTAACACTCGATTTTGATTTCCTTGGTGGGTGGTACCTATGAGATGATATAAGTATAACGGTAAAATTGATCAATTCCAAAAAAAATATTGGAAATAAAGTTCCAAGCTTCCATATAACGTCAAGATTGGGGATTTTGGAGAAAAAATAGATGGAATCAAACTATTAAGTTAAGTTCCTTTTTGGACATTTTGAATGAGTTCGTAACTAATTGCCCCTCGCATTTTGCACTCGCTTGTAGAAGTTCGCTATTTCTTGGAATACGAAATAATCTTGTAATCTTGATATCCGATATTAATTTATTTAAAAATTTTAAAAAGCTACATACAAAAATCAATTGATTAAAAATAAAATTGGAACACCCTGTGAATTTAACAATTTTGATACGTACGATTATATGAGGTGCTAAAACACATTTCCCTTAGATTATATGGTGGTTAAACCTAAACCTAATATCATCTTAAATACTTGGTCAATTTTGAGTTATTACCAAGAAAATTACCTTCCCCGATGAATGGACGGCGCGGCGGCGGCGCGGCGGACAACCACGATGATGATGATAATAATGATGATGAAGATGAATGTGATATGATTACCTAACCATGTTCCACATAAACTACACACACATCATAGTCTCTCCTTTAAATAGCTCGCATCCTCCATAATAGATGACTTTTTGCTAAATAGTAGATGCACTCTTACCAAAAAACGTGACACGCCGAAACTGACAAAAATCTCCTGCAAACTTTTTTTTTTTATTTTTATTTAATTCGCAGAACTTTTCCGCGCCGACAAAAAGAGGAAGAACCTTTCATCATCACGTACGACTCGGAGTTCGTATGTTTTTTTTTTTTTTTTGTTTTTCTTGTGTCTGGGGTCAACTGATTCCAGCAACATAGGTACCTACAATTCCGCCAATGATGATGGGCTTTGGGGGAGATGTGGATTGCTAGTTTGTTGCCGCCACCGACAACACGGTGATGGGTCTGCCATCACTACCTCCACCCGGCCCGTGCTTTGGAGGTGAGTTCTAAAGATTATGTGATTAGCGTGCCCGCACTAACTATCGAAGCACAATATTTTTGTGGAGAGAAAGATATGGCATACAGAATGGACTGGACTGGACATGGACAACGATGGACGAACGTATAAATGTGAATATATGACGGATTATTGGATGTGGTTTATAGTGTTGAACAGATGAGCAACACTATCACGAAGAGCGGATCAATCAAAAGGCTTTTTGTTTTGCCAGCTGGGTTGCAAACAATAGGTTAATGGCAAAAATATGAATTGAAAATGTTCTTGTCGAAGTGAGATGTTCCACCTCCATCACAAAACAACGTCTTTGAAGCATACTAGCTCAAACTGATAGGCGATTTCGACTGAAGGGATATTAACTGTTATGTATTTTTGAGTTTTTATAAAATCTTATAAGTTCTTTAAGGACAGTGGAAAATTGTGCAAAAATGCAAAAAAAAATTGGCCTCACGTTGGGCGCCACATTAATCTGAGTATACTTTGATCTTAAAACTTACTCATTTCTTATCATTAATTTATTATTTTAATACGACCACGTTTTTCAAAAATACATATCAAAGTAAAACTAATGAGAATATCATTGTTCACTTTGGCTTCAAGTTGGGCGCCAATTAAATGATTGGAGTTAGTTTTTTTTATCACAATATCCATAAAACGAGTTGAAGGTTTCCCAACTAAAACGACCATAAGACCGAGAACAGTCTCCCCAAGAGACACGGGACGAGACTAACTGCTATTTAATATTCTTCAAAGACAAAAATGTTTAACTGACTAATTTTCGCATAACCTAAGAGGTGATTCAAGAAAAAAAAAATAAAAAAACAACAAATAAAACCAAAGAAATTGGCGCACAGCCCTTAATCCACGTCCTTTTTTATTTTAAACTTAGATTCGATTGATTGAAGTCATAGAATTTGGAATGCGTCGTTTTGCATTTTGAAAATTTTTTTTTGCCTTTGCAAACCTACAATAATAATTAAGATTATAAAAAGAATTTAAAGGGCCGTTGATTGAATCTTCGACGAATAAGTGAAGTGTCTTAATGAATGTTTTTAGTTAAACAAAATAAATATCAAAATAACATTGTAAATCCAAGAGATAACACGAGTAATTAATTTTTCCTCACGTTGGGCGCCACTTAAATTATTACTTAAATATAGAATAAGAAAATATTGAGAAAAAATAAGTCAATGGGACCACTTGAATTATCTGATTTTTTTTTTTTTGCTAAAAATTTTTTTAGGTCGATATACAAATGATAAAAAGAGAGAATGTCCTTTATGTTGCATTCCTTATTGCACATAAATATAGCGGTGACTGGTTGTCAAAATTCGTAGTACAGTTATGTCAAATACAAGCTGAATAAATAAGCTATCTGACGAATAAATTGAACAAAATTAATAAAATCTAGATCTAATTTTTTTTCTATTTATGAAAATGTTAACCTGGTTACATTTTTTGGAATATGTAAAGGTATTTAAAAACACATTTATTTAATATTTATTTTAATTTAAATTTATCAAAAATACAGCTCTTAAGAACAGATCAAAGTAAACCTCATAAGAATATCGATCGTTCATTTTGTCCTCACATTGGGCGCCATTTGAGCTATCAGAATTTCGTTTGGTTGTAAAACTCAAAATATCCATATGTACAAAAGAGATTCCGCTTAAATTATGGCTTTTAAACGTAACCAAAGTAGTTGTAATAAAATGAAGTGAATATAGTTAAAAACAAAGTTCAAGAAACTCTCGAAGACGGTAGGTGCCTTCCATATTATGGATTTTCTCATGAAAGTTATGATAGATTTCATTTAAATTACCTTTGTTCTTTTTTAGTTAAAAGATTTTTTTTTTTAATTTCTTATAATTTACTTTATAATCGACCAATAATATTTTTTTAATTTAGATTTGTACGTATTAAAAAACGTATTATTAAATATACATATACATAGGCACTCATAATTTGCT
Source organism: Syrphus vitripennis (assembly GCA_958431115.1). NCBI lineage: Eukaryota > Metazoa > Arthropoda > Insecta > Diptera > Syrphidae > Syrphus > Syrphus vitripennis. Next base: position 17,860,744 of record OY288109.1, read on the forward strand.
ACTATTACTTTTTTTTCAAAAATTTCTGAAGAGAATCCATTTCCATGGATCCATTTCTAACTATTTGGCATCATTTCTTTTTGCCTGAAATAATATTAAGACAACAATTGAATGCCTTGGTGATTTTTTTGAGAATTGAAAATTAATTTTTTGAAACTAACACTTTTTAATATTTTTGGAGTTGAATCTGAACCCTTGATTTTATCCACGCAGAATACTAATAGAACCATACGCATGATTCATTAGTAATAACTGACTTCCAAAGTTCCCCCCCTATTCCACTTTTTCATAACAAACAAACCAGAATGTTGGCAAATAATAATAAAACCATAAATTTTGTAAAATTATATATGAAATTATTTCCCATATCATCTCACATTAGCATTACCACATCACGACAATCCTTGCATATTAAACTTATATATATGTATGCGGTCTTTGTTTGCGACTGACTCCTTGTCTTGTGATCAGCGCGCTGAATTCGTGAGAAATCTTCGAAGAAAAAAACAAAAATCCAGATAAAGAGCAGAGTTTTTTTATAGAGTAGATAGATGGAGGAATATATAAAATAATATAAAGACAAAACGGATACACTATTCAATTCATATATACCTTATATTTATAACAACAACACAGCGCAGCGCGTACGCAATATGTATGACAATAAATTAAAAAATGAAACAAACTCATCACCTGAACGCGATATGAATTTTAATTTTTTTTTGTATGAAGATTTTGCTTGGATATTATCGACGACGACGGGATTGCCACTGTAAGAGTTTTTACTATAATTACACCTTAAACGGAATAAATGTAACAAATAACATTGGAAATAAGTACATCTTAATTTTGATTATTTCATTCGATAATAGTTTTACCAAGTAGCTAAATAGGAGAAGAAAATTTATCAAGATATAATTTAATTTATTGACGTTGCTTAAATTCTGAAGTCAAATCGAGCGAAATAAGCAAAAAAAGAAGTTTGAGCTCCAAATGAAGATGAGTTCTGAAATATCGTAAGAACTGAAATAAAAAAATCAATCATCCCAAGAACCATTTTTTCAAAAAATTATTTGCAAATATAATTTTTTTGAATATTTTTAGAAAAAAGAAATCAAATTAAAAAATAAAAATTTGGTAGGTACACCCGTTCTCCAAATATTAAATAATATTATTTCAAAAAAACCATCTTTAATTTTTTTTTCAAAAAAACCTTTTTTTTTAATTTTGTTAATTTTTTGATTAATAATTTTAATTGCTTACAAAAATCCGATTAAAAAATCATCAAAACCGTTTAGCCCGTTTTACCCTCAGCGAAGTACCTAATAACCTCAATTTCAAAATTTGAAAAAAATGGCTTTAATAATTTTTCATAATTTTTTCAGCTGTCAATTTTTTCTTGTTTGGTCTCTGAGTATTGAACCTGAGACTTTCAAATACCAATCCTCAATCAAAATTTCAATGCTACAAATTAATCAGGTTCAACCACAGACACAGACAAAAGAAACATTTCTCTGACTGTACCTGTAGTCTGCATATGAATTTTAATAAGTAAACTTCTTAAAACAATGAGTTTTTCAAATTACTGATGTATGTTATAAATGGTATTCATCTTAACAATACGAATGTATTATTGAATTTCGATACATTTTTTTTTTTGTTTAAATCAATCCGACTTTTTTTCAGATGTATTTGGAAAAACAATTTGTTTTTTTTTTGCTCTTAAAAAAATTTGATAGTTAAGTACATATGTAGCTCAATATGTGAATCTTATTACCAAGTGACGACAGCCAAAAATTTAGTAAAAAAAAAAAAAAAAAAATCGTCCAAAATACTTGTATCCTTTTTATAAAAGTATTATACTTGTATTAAAGTGGCAACACTATTTAGTATTTGAATTTTTCGTTTATTATCGCGTTGTATCAAAATCATGGGGCTTTTTGACTCAAAAGTATATACTTAAGAATGTGCTATGTAGACCTATCTGTTTTTAGCAAGTGCAGTCAATATTCCTAAGAGATATTAACGTTATAAAAAAAAAGAAATGATATTTTTGTATTTATTTCTTCAATGTGCAAATTGGTATATTGGCATCGAAAAATTCAGTTGTTGATTTTACTTCATTTAAAGAAGAAGAAGAAGAAGAAGAAGAAGAAGAAGAAGAAGAAGAAGAAGAAGAAGAAAAAGAAGAAGAAGAAGAAGAAGAAGAAGAAGAAGAAGAAGAAGAAGAAGAAGAAGAAGAAGAAGAAGAAGAAGAAGAAGAAGAAGAAGAAGAAGAAGAAGAAGAAGAAAAGGAAGAAGAAGAAAAGAAAGAAATATATAAGAAGAAGAAGAAAATTTAAATAATGAGAAAAGACTAAACAAAATTTGGCGAGTTGAAATAATTTTATTTGAAAAATTTTTGAACGAAAAAAAAAACCAAAACTTCAAATCGTACAAACGGAAAAATTGACACAATCAAATTTCGTTCTCTGTGGATGATGAAGATTTTTTGTGCCTAAGTAAGCCAGTATTTTCTAAAATCTTATATAAAGTTCAACTGGCATTTGAAAATTCCCATTATCCAATTCTCAATGTCACATGTGTAGCCACATTTAAAATTATGATATTCTTTCCTTTGTATTCCTTTAATTTTTCATCATTTCTCGATTTGGAATTCTGATGAAGATCACAAAAGCCTCACGAGTCAATTCACCACCCCCGCCCCATTTTCCTCTTACCACACCATCTCACCTGACTTAATATCATCATGGCACTTCACAGTGTACGTGGTGCACTCGTCGTATATTGATCATAAAACGTTCAAATGGAATCCACCTTAATTGTTGAGTTGATTATTGTTATTAATAATGGGATTCCATTGTTGCACATCGTCGTCGTCGTCCTAACGACGACGTTCGAATACAGCTTGTCAGATAAAGGTGGCGCACAGTAAGAGGAAGGCTTTCTTACTTTCTCGCTTCCCTCCTCATGTCCTTCTGAGAAATATATAAGAAAATTGTGAACATATTGGTTCCATCGAAAACCAATTCACTCTCTGTCCGCGTTATGTTGAGTCCGCCGTCCACTAAGCTCACCTCTGGCAATAACAAGTTCAAGTAGCACGACAAAATGAGCCTTGGTTATGTTATGATATCTGCTGCACCGCACTGCACCGCGCCACAGGTCTGATGATGGTTTCTGTTACTGGCTTGGACTGCATACCTTTGAATGCGCATTACATGGATTACTTGAAGGCGCGCATTTTATTCGCTTCTTCATTCCCATGCGGTATCAAGCGCGCGCGGTACGTGTCAAGATATGTGATGATAATTTGATGCTCGATCTGAATGGGTTGGGTTTTTGTTATTGTTGTTGCTATTATTCGTTTTGTTCTTCTCTTGCCCATGGTTGTCGATTTTGTCGATGTTGTTTTTGATGGGTTCTTTGAAAAACAAGGGAGGGGTACCCATATCGTATCATTCCACGAAATGTTGTTATGATTACAGCCTGACGGTTATTACCTGGTTTTGATTCGAACTGTCGAAGTTGCAGTTGATAATTGAGCATTTTTGAATCACGAAAGTTTCTTTTCGATTGATGACAAGAATATATAAAAATTTTAATAAAATAAAACAAATTATTATTTATGTAGAAGCATGGTACAAATCGAAAGTTATGTTACTTTCATTGGTCCTGTTTTATTGGGAAAGCTATCCATAGTAAAGTATAGGAAATAAAAAAAAGATCGAAAGTATAAATACTAACGATAAAAGGTTAAGTCAAATCATACCGACCAAAACCAGTTCATACCGAAGGACACTTAATACCCAAGGACAGTTCATTCCAAAAAGTTATTTATGTACCCCCAAAATGGGGTTCAGCGATAAACAACTCCCCACCTCATCACTACTTCAGTCCACCATACAACCAAGGACTCAGTGTTCTGCGACTCGATTGAATAAACAAAAAAATCATTTATTACGAAATTATATTAGATCTAAAAAATTTATTTCATTGACTAAATTTTCAAAGCAAAAAACATTTTTAACCCATGTTGTTCATCCATTGAGACATATCTTTTGAAGTCATAGCTGTGAATTGATCAACGCTCTGTTTATATGGTGCTTCTCCATTCTGAAATTTAGCATTGTTTTCAGCGATTGCTTTCAAATTGTCACAGAAGGTTTTGAAATGAACGAGATCATCTGAAGCATCCTTATAAGTCTTGAAGTAAACCGCCTAGAAGAAGAAAAACGTGTTTTTGGAAAATTTGTTATTTTTATATTTGGATGACTCACCTTGTACACTTGCCAAGAATTGTCATCGCAACTGTAAGTGTAACTCAAAGCACATCCCACAAAAGCAGCCAGCATCAATAGAACCAAAGTGAACTTCATTGTTTATGTTTAAGTTTGATACGAACAATTCAAAATCGAATATATAAACTTTGAATATTTTCTGTTTTATATACAAAATACGCGAGTGCCTCTGTTATTCGTTCCTAATTGACTTCTGAGACTGATTAGATAAAAAGATTTTAATTTTATCAATTCAGCACAAATTAAAATTTGGCTAATCACTCTAATTTAAAAATTTAATTCAAATTTCTTTTCACCTATAAGCATGTTTTTTAGAAAATGGTGAAAGAAACTTATAAAAGATAGATAACATTTCACAATGCAACTCATCTGACTTAAGGTCAAGGTCCATCTCCACTTTTTCTCTTATAATTGATTACATATTTTGATAACAAAGTACGCTCATGATTTATTTTGCTACCAAACGGTTATTTTTAATATTTAGATAAATGGATTAAATTGTTTCTGCCTTCGTCTTCTGATAAAATGGAATGTTATTTATTTTTTACCCATTTGAAGTGGGTTAAGACAAAACATATTTGTCTCGAAAACATCTTTAACGATTTTGATGACGATTTTCTGTGAGTTTTTAGTCAAAAAATATTTTTCGAAAAACCGTTTATTAAAGATTTTTGATTTTCCCATAAGCGAATACTAGAATTTTTATCAAAAGAATTGTGAAAGAGGTTCTAAATAATCTTGGTAATATTGCATATCAAAATTTTGAAAAATAATTTGTTGGGTTCTGGAAAATAAAATATTAATTTTTTTAGAAAACTGATGGATATTTTTTTAACTTTTATTCTTGCATGTTTATTATTAAATAATTAATACTTGAACAACGAAATTTTTGTATGTTTTTTAAGTACTTTGACATAGGAGCAAGTTCGTGCGACCCATCAAATATAGTGCTTTACATTTTTAGGTGCGGTTGGAGTTTTTTATTCGTTTATTGTTTACTGTTTATTAGATTAACATTCATCTTAAAATCAAAGCTATTAATAAATTAATTAATAAACAATGCAAACTACAGATATAAAATAATTGCTTAATGCTATAGTATCTAATTGAAAACGTAAAATTAGAAACAAATAGGCAGATATGTAGAAGATAATATTTTAAATAGTTTAATTTAAAATAATGAGTTGTGGTATGAGCGTTGACTCATTTTGAATTAAGAAATATTTATCAATTTGTTAATTTTGTTATTTTAATAATTTTTGTTATCTTTTTTTTTTTTTTTATGAATTTGCTTAAATTTTGGTATGAACATTACGCAGCATCATTAAATTCGATAAGAATAATTGTTAATCATTTTTAATTTGATTGGATGATTTGAATATTTGTGCATATCGCGTGTTTTGTTTATTTCTTCAAAACTTTATTTTTTGTTGAGAATATTAAATTTATGATAAATGATAAATTTCATTTTCAGTATTATCTATAAATTAATTTGGTGTTTTTAATTCAGCTTAAATTAAATTGAAATTTTATTTATATGAGATTGATTTGGAACTAGGTTTGTGTCAAATGTTTGAGTTTTAATTTTAACAAACTTAGGGCAAATTCCTCAAACCAAAATTTTCAAATCAAATGAAAAATACAGTTGAAATGTCAAAAGCATATGTTTGCGCAAGATATTTTTGACATTTGCATTTGCGCATGAAAATAAAATCTACTACATTTAGGGAGAATCTGCTTAGCAGGAATGTTTACGTTTGCATTTTCTACCTGTTTGCTTAGCATAATTTGCCCAAGTTTTGAGTCAAAAAATTTGCCCTATAATGTTGCAATATTAAAAAAAAGTCTAAAACATCTGGTATTAAACTCTGTGTAGGTAAGTATTAAGTTTATTATTGAAAAAGAATCGTTATAAGATTTTTTATATTTGAATTATAAAATTTGTCTAATTCTCTAATAATCATTAATAAGTGAGATAAGTCATTAGAACTTAAACAGCTTTTAAGAAAATATTATTTACACGAAAATTAGTTTTTTTGAGGTATAGAACTTTAAATTGGAATAAAACAAAGATGCATTTTTAAAATTGACATGAAATTGACTTTTTTCGAGAGATAATCATTTTTGCTGTCCTCCAAGTAGTGGTCGATCGTTCCGGGCTTATCGGCATAGACTAAAAACTTCACATATCCAATATTCACACAGAAAATAGTCTAGCGGCGTTATATCGCACCTTGGAAGCCAATTCACGGGTCCGTAATGTGAAACTATGCGGTTACTTAACGTTTTCTTGAATAAAACAAACCACAGCTCCTGCACATCATGGTTGTTGAGTTGAGTTGTTATTCCAGCAGCCCATAAAGCACACCAAACAGTCAATTTTTCCGATTTTAAGGCTGTCTTTACATACAGCTGAGGATTATCTTCACTCCAAATACGACAGTTTAGCTTATTGACGTAGCCATTCAATAAAAAGTGAGCTTCTTCGCTAAACAAAATTTTCTTACAAAAATCGGGATCAACGGCAATCTTGTTTGGGGTCCATTCACCAAATGTATGCCTTGTTGTTCAGGCGGCAGTATATTCATGTTGAAATGCCAAATTAAACTTAACACAAATCATTATAGTCACAAAAAAAAGTGTTGCCAATCACTTAAAATAAGTCAAGTGAAATAAGTTCTTGAAACTGTCTGTTTTAAACACATTAAGAGTCGATGTTTTATAAATCAAATTTTTGATAAAAAAAATCGAAAATGTTCATACAAAAATTCAAACCAAAAAGAGGGCGTGTCAAAATTTTAAATCAATTTATTTGAATCAATAATGACAAGTAAATCTTTTTTTTATTAGGAGTCCAGTATAAGACCTTTACAGAATTAACCCGCAATTGATTTTTTTTCTAAGTGTTATAATTTGTTCATCAAAAACCAAGTACAAGTTCAAGGTTTTTATATTATTTCTTTTTTTATTATTATTATTTTATGAATAGAAATATTGAATTGTATTTTCTGTTATATATTATTCCACTAAAAGTCACGTAATATAATGAAAGCTTTATGACCACATTGTCTAGGACAGATCATAAAAATAAAAAAAAATGATTACTTGCATGAGAAGAAAATTCTAAATCAATTTATAATTCATTGCTATTACACAGCAGCAGCAGCAATGAAATCAATAAAACCACACCCCTGTGGGAATATATTTTTTTTTTTATATATTGCAGGTACAATTTTGTGTCAAAATAAAATTGCCTTTAGTTTAATAGAAAAAACCGATAGAAATAAACGTATGTACATACATAAAATACAAAGACAATTATTATTATGTTATTCATATAAGTAAATATTTTTGCTAATAGGGTATACCAACCAACCTTCAGCATTATTGAATTATTCATAAAAAAAAATATATACTCTTGTCATAAAATTTCATGTTTCAGTCTAGAAGTCTATACATAAACCGACTTGGTTATTGGCTTTTAATGGCCAAAAGGTACAAACAGTTTGTTTGTTTATACTCAGCCACATTTCACTGCTTAAGAATTCCTCTCACGGCAAAGTCAATTATTATTACGACTATAAGCTGCCAAAAAATTGCTCAAATTTTATATGTTTCATAACAAAAAAAAAAAATAACTTATATTAAAACAAAGGTTGCTATTAGGTGTATTATACACGCGTGTTAAAGTTAAAAAAAAGGGTTAGACGCATAGTCATAGACTTGAAACAATAATCCGTACTTTAAGTGCGAAACTTTTGAAAGTGAATGCCCTCGAGTTGTTTTCAGATTTAATTCGTCTTACCTTCTCACCTTTTGCCACCGCCGCGTACACACAACTTCACCTGTAATTATACAATAACTCTGACTGTAAAAAACTCCGCGGGCTACAATCGGCCAACTTTATCATCGTCAAATACATAGTCGTCGTTGTTGTTGTTGTTGTATTTGCCAATGGAAAAGAAGGGTTGAACAACCGGGGGGAAGAAAATAATAATAATAATATGGAATACCCAACCACGCTCGATATAATATCATGTGGCAATTAATAATGATAATATTAATTATAATACCTCTCCGGGGCACTATTTTCTCTGCAGCATATAAAGGAGAGCATATTTATTTTATTCATTTTTTTTTTTGGATTTTTTTGCGATATCTACAATTTTTTTTTTTTTTTTTTAAAGTCAATTCCGTCGAATCCAATTTAATGGAAAGAGTCGAATGTATGATAAATAAATTCAGATCGCATTATGATTTTCATTTTATTTATATGAGATGGCATTGTGCTATGTTAAAATATTGGTCTGATGGTCATTTATATATGGAGTGAATCAATATATACTTGCCGACACATTGAAAACCAACCAAATCGACACGAACAGAAGAACTCGCGACGACGACGACGACGATGAACGCAACGATTGTGGGGATTCAGCCTCTTTTGATGATGCACTTGCATATATGTATATTTACTCCCCTTGGCAACTAAAGATCAATTAATTATGTTCAAAATGGGAAAATACGCTTTTTATTGGAACGAATACTTCCATGAAGAGCAATTAAATTTAAACGTAAAAAAATAAGATTTTTATAACATTAAAAAAATATAATAATAATATTCTTTAAAGTAGGTTTATGCGCAAAGTGCTTGAATAGTTTGGGAAGAGACGTTACAATTTTGGTAAAGGAATGTTAAAATCGAAATTATGATGATGCAGAAGTTCAGGAAAGAGGTCCTGTAAGGTATAACCGGCATCGATCTGTACACAGAGAAAAAAGAACAACATAAAATAGAAGACAAACAATAAGATTTCTCTATGGTTTTTATGCAAGAAGATGGAAATCTTATTGACCATTCCATAAAAATGGCGACCAATTTTTATATTTTTTCCTACTTCTTCTTTGACTATTGAACTTAAGACCTTGCGATTATCGAAAATTCCCCTGTTTAAAGTTATTGGGGCATATTCATAGTCGTCTGATAAGTTGTTTCTTTCTCTTTTCTAAGTTTACCTGGAGTTTATGTTATTCATAGACAATTTAGACCTGGGTCCAAAAGATAAACTGGAGCTCAATCATTAAAAACGGTTGACTCTTTGACTAAGTTGTTTGTTTCTATCTGTCAAAAAATGAATTGGATTTCAATGGATTGACAGGCAATAGTACTAAAATTGTAGTAGAATTCTGTTTTCTTTACTAAACAGAGCTGCAAAATTATTTATGAATAGCAGCTATTTCTAACCTGTGTGTTAACTTTAGACTAGAGGCCAGTTGGACTCGGTTCTAAACTATGACTATGAATATGCCCAATTCAATTTAAACACACACAAAAAAAAATGTCTCTGTTTGTGCCTGAGCTTTTCATTTTTAGGTATTGAATTTTAATAAGTTAACTCTTTAAAACAATAAGTTTTATCAAAATTCGATATATTTTTCTTATAAAATCAATCCGATTTCCTTATAGAAATATTTAGAAAAAACTACATAATTATTTAGTTTGTTGCTTTAAAAAATATTTCATATTTAATAATATTGTTTGTTTGCATTGAGGATGGAATAAAAAAGATAAGTTAAAATAAAACAAGTTATTAAATAAAAACTTGTTTTTTTTTAGCTATTAAAAATTTTTTGAAGCGCGTATTTTGAATTTAAAGTTATATCTTTTATATTCTGAGAAAGGATTTTGAAACAAAAAAATTGTTTGACAAAAAATATTTTGCATTGCAATTTTTAGTCAAATTGAAAGAGTAGCATTACACAAGCTATATAACGCATTTTTTTTTCTGGGATTTTTGTTGCCATCTTATTTTCAAAGAAAATTTAGACACAAAACATTTTTTCTGTACTTGTATGAAAATTTTTGCTATGTCCAAAATTTCAGAAGTTATGCCCAATATTCGAAAAATTTTCGAAACTTAAGTTTTTATTTAAAAGTACGGGTCTTGCAATTTTTTCTGTCCGTTAAGCTTCAGCCTAAAAGCGTAAGTGTATTTTCTTGAAACTTGGTTTATAGTGCTTTTTGGGCCTTGTCTCGAATCAGTACCAAAAGCCAGATTTTTTTCGAAAACATCTATACCGATTTTCAAATTTTATAAACTTAAATAGATAGTGGTACAATTTTATTGAAAAAAATATTCCAAAATGTCACCTTTCCTTAGGTTTTTTTTTTTTGGGGGGAAAATCAAATATTTCAAAATCGCCAAAATCGGTTCAGTATAGATATTTTTGACATTTGCTACAAAACCATTTTAATACAACCTTGAATAGTTTGAAAAAAATTGATTTTTTTTCATAAAAATGTTAAAAATTTTTTTCGAAAATCTCAAATTTCCTTTAATGTCACCGAAAATTTTGATAAATTTTATTAGGTGTGCATTTTTTAAAATCACATTTAAGATTTCGTCTCGGTCTCTTAAAACTAAATTTCGTCTTGGCTCTACTAAAGTATTATTTTTTTTTTTAACTAAGCTATACATTTATATAAAAATGATGTTTTTACTTTTCAAACTTTTGACGCTCTTCATTACGGACTCCGGTTTAATGCAAACTTGAATTATCATTTCATTACCAATATTTATTTATTGAGTGCTGAACTGCATTTAGAATTACAATGAAAAATTGTTTTCTAAATTCTAAAATAATAAACTTCTAAAATAAGGTAGGAAACAGTTATTTACAACTAATTTTGAGCAGCTACCTAATTTAGAAAATTAAACAATTTTAGTTTTGAAGCACTAACAAAAAGGAACAAAATATTGAAACTTAGTATATTTTTTATAGAAGTAGTGTAATGTTTTTGTTTTGCAACACAACCGTTTAGTCTATAGAACTATTGGAAAGGGGTAGGTCTGTAAATTCATATATGAAATAGTAGACTTTTAAGGGTTACCCAGAATACAATTCGTTATGGACGCATTTAAGAGTCATACATAACTGATAACAAAATTATGAAGTAATTATTATTTGGCAATTAGAGAATCAATTTAAAAGTGTATGGCAGGTAGATACAGGTATGTATATATGTATATTTTACGTTGGCACTCATCAATGCAATAAGCTCTTTGTAAGTACTTGTCTATAATTTGATAAAATAAATTTATATGTCAAGATCAATTGAGCAAATAATTTGATTTTTTTTAAATGAACATTTAAAAAAAATATTTATTGAGTTCTTAATTGACTTTTGTTTTAATTCATTTGATTAAGATGCAGCTGAATGCTTTAGTAATAAAATAATTATTTAAATTTCAAGAACTTAAAGCAGCTATTAATCATTATAAAAAAAACTTAAACTTCAAAAAATGTGAAAAATACATAAATAGATTAAAATAGAAGAATTTAAAAACAAATTATTTCAAAATATTCTAAGAAATATAGCAAACAATTAATTCATGAAATTTAATAATTGGCATCGATGCAGAATCAACTCTAGCAAACATATTTAAAGTCCCAATAAATCTTTTTCTCAAAATAAAGTTGTATACATATTTAGGTAAAATTCTGAAAATTGTACACTTTATTTTTAAGTCAACTTATTCATGGATTTAATTTGTTCTATCCAACATTAGTTTCCTACCAACGGAATAAATATTTTTAACATGGTGATAGCAATTTTGAAAAATTGCTGAAAAAAAATTATTAAGATAAAGACCTCAACTTCATTGAGTAAAAATAATAACACATAGTTACATTGTATCAATAAACTTTATTCATTGACTTGGATTTCCAAAATCCCAATATATTCTTAACCCATATTATTCATCCATTCAGACATATCCTTTGAAGTCATAGCTGTGAATTGATCAACACTCTGTTTATATGGTGCTTCTCCTTTCTGGAATTTAATATTGTTTTCAGCAATTGACTTCAAATTGTCACAGAAGGTTTTGAAATGAAGGAGATCATCGGAGGCATCCTTATAGGTCTTGAAGTAAACCGCCTAGAAGAAGAAAAATGGGTTTTAGGAAAATCTGTCATTTTGATATTTGGATGACTCACCTTGTATACTTGCCAAGAATTGTCATCGCAACTGTAAGTGTAACTCAAAGCACATCCCACAAAAGCAGCCAGCATCAATAGAACCAAAGTGAACTTCATTGTTTATGTTTATGTTTAAGTTTGATAATTCAAAATCGAATGAATAAATTTTGAATATTTTCTGATTTATATACAAAACACGCTTGTGCCATTTTTACGCTTTCTTAATTGACTTTTGAGACTGATTAGATAAAAAGATTTTAATTTAATCAATTCAGCACAAATTAAAATTTGGCTAATCACTCCAAATTAAAATTTTAATTTAAAAAATGTTTTCTTGTTTTTTTTTTTCTTTAAATTTGCCTGCATAGTTTTTAATAACAAGTCCTTAAAAACAAGCTTTTATCTATTCATAATAAGCCAAATCATAGAGTCACGAGATCGGCGCGGCGCGGTGATGATAAGGTAAGGGTGCAGTGAATCACATCGACACTGACGCAGTCCAACAAAATTTTAATATTCCCCTCATCACATTTCAAACTTTTACAAGAAAACAAAACTTCCTCACGGCTTGTGAGAAAATACCTTACACCCACAAGAGTATTGAAAAAATCAGTTTCAGCATAACCTTACAGATCAAGTAGTATTATATAATCACCGTACACATATAACTGGATATTTTCTGAGTTTTGAAATACAGAATTTTAAATTAAAAAAATTTGCAAACCGAATTCTTGTACCTACATCATTATTGTTTTTTGGTTTTGTAAAAAAAAAACATTTTGAAAATGAGCATTCTTGCATTCTGTTTCTCAGTGACTCAGTGCTTGCTCAACCAATCCCAAGTTAATTTTGAAAATTTTGTATTTTCAAGTTTTTAGTTTAAATGCTAGATTTTGTTTGTGCATACGAAGCTACATAATGTATGTATTTGCGATCGAGTCGTGCATTTTACTAATTATTTTCTGATCATCTTTTTTAGAATTGCTTTCATCTACAAAATATTCTAAATGAGTAATAAATGTGACTATAAATACTAAATTGGAGTAGTTATTTGTCTCTTCCCTCTGGATGATGGTGTGATTTAAAGAAGTCTTACAACAAAAGGTCGTTTTGTCACTGTCACCTTTAAATTGTGGCCCATGTGTTTAGTTAAAACCAAAAAGAAAACAGAAGACACAAAAACCGAACAACGACGAAACCAGATGAAGAATCATTACAATGAAACGATCTCATCTTCTACTTTAGACAAGAAAGATGTTTTGTTAAGCAAATGTAAAGTGTCTTTTTTTGAATAGGTTATCCAGAATAAATACACTCAAAAAAAAATCTATATCGTTTTAAATTCAAGCATATAATGAAAGATAGTCTATAAAATAAAATAAAATAAAATAAAATAAAATAAAATAAAATAAAATAAAATAAAATAAAATAAAATAAAATAAAATAAAATAAAATAAAATAAAATAAAATAAAATAAAATAAAATAAAATAAAATAAAATAAAATAAAATAAAATAAAATAAAATAAAATAAAATAAAATAAAATAAAATAAAATAAAATAAAATAAAATAAAATAAAATAAAATAAAATAAAATAAAATAAAATAAAATAAAATAAAATAAAATAAAATAAAATAAAATAAAATAAAATAAAATAAAATAAAATAAAATAAAATATTAAATGCCTACATATAATAAAAAATGAAAATAAGAAAAATATTGCAAGGGAATATTTAGAGTATGAAAAAGAGAAGGGGAAAAAGAAAAAAAAAATCACGCTGGAAACAATAGAAGAAAGAAAAGACAGAGCAGGAGATTGAGAATGAAGAGGCGGGAACTAATAAAGGATCCAGATACAAGATGTGGCATAAAAAAGTAATAGGAGATCCCAATATTTGAAAGCCGGATGGAACGAACATGGAGAACATCAAAATTTCAACTATGTAGGTAATGAGGTAAAGGTACTGAGAACGAGAAGAAAAGAGAATGAACAGAATGTGAGAGTGAAAAAGAGAGGTAAGAACATGTGATGAAAGAAAATCAATAGGAAAGGAGATGTCGGTGAACATTTAGTCTTGAATTTCAGTTCATCACAATGAGAGGGAAAGACAGATAATTTAATGTACTTATTATATTTAGCCGTTTCAGTTCCACGTCCGAACAGCAGGGATGTGAATCTGGAAACGAATATGAAAATCTAAGGGCGCTACAGTCAGCGAAACAATTTATTGGATTGATTAGTTGTTACAGACAGGAGAGCATTAATGAAAATGAGAAAGAGGGTTGGAGACAAAACGGAACCCTGTGGCACACCAGCATTTATGTTGTGGGTTTCAGACTTGAATCCGTCAAATACTACGAGTACTTGTGTAGAGCGATTCGAAAGAAAGTTACTATCCAACGAAGAAGGGTTTCATCGATACCAAAAGCACGCATTTTCGATAAAAGAGCACGATGCCAAGCTTTATCAAATGCTTTCCAAATATAAAGTGGACCTATTGCTGCGAAAGCAGTATTGCCAGTCATTAAGAAGCCTTGGATCCCCGAGATATTTCTTGAGCTGATATATTTAATTCAAAATAAATCACCATAATTTTTTTAAAACCTTAATTTAATTAAATTTCCTAATTTCGTACGGTGTAAGAGTTGGTTTGATATGCGCGCTGGCCAGAAGAAAAGTGAAAATGAGAAATTGGAGCTGAATGTGTGGAGAAAGATCTCGACTTGGGCAAAATAAGGCCCACGATCAGAGTTTAGATGGCAATCTTTATAAAAAGAGGCTAGATAACACACACTATATAGAATAGAGGCTAAGTGAAGAGTCACTAGAACACAGAGGGCCTCTTCCATCTTCACCACACATCATGACACCATCTGCTTTGATGGTAACTGTCTGAGTTATTACATTACAATCTTTGGTGAAAGACGCATAGAAAGAAAGATTTGGAGTGTCACTCTTTTGTGACACCCGAATACTGCGCTGAGGGGAGAATATCGATGCCCTCTGTCAGTTTTGAAATGAAGAATAGATCGGATGGAGAGGATCTTCATTATATACAATTGCTGGCTGTTGGTTTGGATTTGGACCTTTCCAAAAAAGATCTTCTTTTACGAAATAGTAGGTTGTTGAACTGCGGGATGAATAGGTGATGGGTTTTTCTTTGACGTTTCTTTCATGGAGAGTGATATGGAATTGGTGTTGAGTTGACAGCGTTTTAGGTGATTTACGAGGGTCATGTATTTGTGCAACATTAGAACATATCGCTTTGTTTTCGTTTTTCTTTTTTGTTGTTGTCTGTGGGATGAAATGCTGTGATCAGGTGTGATGTGTGGACCATCAAGTATTGTGAGAGCAACATCTATTAGAACAGGTTGTTTTTTTTTTGTAGTTTGGGGTTTGAGTTTGAATGACTGGCAGGAAGTGTTATTATTTGTTAAGGTGTCACAATGGATTGGTTTTCTATTCAAATTTTCTCTCGAACGAACGAATTTTATGATCATACTGTTTTATAGACATTTTGTTTGAATGGTAAATGGTCCACAAACAATAAAGTAGAAATCGTTGGCGTATGACTCATTTTAACATCAAAACGTGAAGGCATTAAAGAGAGAGAGGAATTCCATGATCTGATGTGGGTATATTTACCTTCACAATATCTATTGAAGATTACCGAAGGAAAAGAAGCAAATGTTTTTTGAAAGTACTTAACATTGATGGCTAATGTCTTTTTATAAAACAAAAAGATGCTCATCAGCTTCCACACAAATAAAAGCTCTTAATCATCTTTATATCCATTGAATAATGTGATTTAACATGAAAGCAAACAAAAAAAAAAGTAATTATTTATAAGGTTGTAATGTTTTTTTTATGACGCAGCAGATGACGTAAACATCAACACATTTTGAATATACAAAATGAAAATCACCAACAAGAAAGCAGGCCTTGGTAAAATCAAAAATTTAAACTCGAGATTGCATTAAAATTTGACTATACTATAGGTACTATAAAAGGAAACACGATACAAAGTGGATCTTGTAATTCTGTCTATTGATCAGTCTGTCTGTAACAGAGTCTATCTTGACTTTTCAAACTTGGTTTTTTTTTAATACCTTAAATATTCTGCACAAAATTTAATCTGAGATTAAAAGAAATTATTCTTAAATCAAATTAAATATTTTCACAAGTGCATGCTTTTTTTCAATATTGCAATTTTATAAGTTTTTTTTTAATGTTTAAATAAAAACTTAAGCATTTGACATAAATTCTAGTTCCTTATTAATTTCTAATAACTTATAAATTAAATTTGAGCTAAATTAAAAAATACCTAACCAATCTAAAGATGATTCTAAAAATGCTAATAGAAATGAAATTTATCATTTATCTTCAATTAAATATTCTTAAAAAAAAATAAAGTTTTGAAGGAATAAACAAAACACGCGATATGCACAAATATTCAAATCATCCAATCAAATTAAAAATGATTAACAATTATTCTTATCAAATTTAATGATGCTGCGTAATGTATAAGAAAACAAAATGAACTTGATAACAAAAATTATTAAAATAACAAAATTAACACATTGATAAATATTTCTTAATTCAAAATGAGTCAACGCTCATATCATCGATACCACAACTCATTATTTTAAATTAAACTATTTAAAATATTATCTACTACATATCTGCCTATTTGTTTCTAATTTTACGTTTTCAATTAGATACTATAGCATTAAGCAATTATTTTATATCTGTAGTTTGCATTGTTTATTAATTAATTTATTAATAGCTTTGATTTTAAGATGAATGTTAATCTAATAAACAGTAAACAATAAACGAATAAAAAACTCCAACCGCACCTAAAAATGTAAAGCACTATATTTGATGGGTCGCACGAACTTGCTCCTATGTTAAAGTACTTAAAAAACATACAAAAATTTCGTTGTTCAAGTATTAATTATTTAATAATAAACATGCAAGAATAAAAGTTAAAAAAATATCCATCAGTTTTCTAAAAAAATTAATATTTTATTTTCCAGAACCCAACAAATTATTTTTCAAAATTTTGATATGCAATATTACCAAGATTATTTAGAACCTCTTTCACAAAACTTTTGATCGAAATTCTAGTATTCGCTTATGGGAAAATCAGGGAAAATCAAAAATCTTTAATAAACGGTTTTTCGAAAGATATTTTTTGACTAAAAACTCACAGAAAATATTCATCAAAATCGTTAAAGTTGTTTTCGAGACAAATATGTTTCATTTAACATTTGGTAGCAAAATACATCATGAGCATAATTTGTTATCAGAATAATCATTTGAAAATCTTCCAGGTAAATGTAAAAAAGTGGAAATGGGCTTTAAGTCAGATGAGTTGCATTTTAAAATGGTGTCTATCTTTAATAAGTGTCTTTCAACATTTTTGCAGACGAATCCAAAAACATACTCATTGGTGAAAAATAGTTTGAATTAAATTAGAGTGATTAGCCAAATTTTAATTTGTGCTGAATTGATTAAATTAAAATCTTTTTATCTAATCAGTCTCAAAAGTCAATTAAGAAAGCGTAAAAAAGGCACAAGGGTGTTTTGTATATAAACCAGAAAATATTCAAAATTTATTCATTCGATTTTGAATTATCAAACTTAAACATAAACATAAACAATGAAGTTCACTTTGGTTCTATTGATGCTGGCTGCTTTTGTGGGATGTGCTTTGAGTTACACTTACAGTTGCGATGACAATTCTTGGCAAGTGTACAAGGTGAGTCATCCAAATATCAAAATGACAGATTTTCCTAAAACACATTTTTCTTCTTCTATAGGCGGTTTACATCAAGGCCTATAAGGATGCGTCAGATGATCTCCTTCATTTCAAAACCTTCTGTGAAAATTTGAAGTCAATTGCCGAAAACAATGTTAAATTCCAGAAAGGAGAAGCACCATATAAACAGAGTGTTGATCAATTCACAGCCATGACTTCAAAGGATATGTCTGATTGGATGAATAACTTGGGTTAAGAATGTATTTGATTTGGCAAATTTAGTCAATAAACACATTTCTCACAGCTGATTTTGTTTTTTGGTTAAATAAGCGGTTCAACAAATTTTTCACTTGGTTGTTCCCTGACAATTTTTTTTTATTTTGACATCCCTTTTTTTTGAAAATTTTTTATTTAAAATTTTTTTTTCTACATTTTTGAAATTTTTTTTTCCACACTTTTTTGAAACTCTTTTTGTTGATGTTTTATTTTTGGGATAGGTAATTCTTTTCCTGGATTTTTTATGTAACAATTTTTTATTTTTGGCTATTCATTCTACCTGCTGGGGTTCCATTGCAAACGCTTCCTTTGACTTAAAAAAAAAACCTAAGTGCGAAATTGAAAAGATATTCTTCTAGTAAATGTTAAAGCACTTAAATCAGATCATCCATTTCTGTTCCATTCTCGTTCAGAATTTGTATCTCAAGACTCAAACACCAATGAAACAAATTTTCCCGAACTGTTCTTGAGAACAGCACCTTTTAAATACTTCTGTTTTTTTAAAAATCTCTGTTAAATGTCAATTGAAATTAGTCACACGACAGAAACTATAACAAAAACCCTACTTCACGTCAGTTTACAATTCGGCTTCTTTTGTAGCACCATCTCTAAAATCCACCAACCATCGCTACATACCCATATGCCATTTGCTAACCAAAAATAAAAACAAAGAAAAATTCTTGATGGTCCCAGCTTCTGCTTCATGCTTACCATGTTGTCTTTTACTTCAGCCGGCCTACACAGCGCGCAACCTTTAGAATTGCTACCAATATGAAATTCCCAAGACAATTAGTGACACAGTGTGAAGTGAACTAGCATCTCTTGAGTCTCAACGAAGCATTCCACATCCACATGTTGTTGTTCTTTTTACATTACCGCCTAACGAACGACCGGACCGACACATAGGACATAGTGCACCGGACTGGACAGCGGAAACCAGCTCAGCGCAGCGGCTGGAGATGGAGCCCACTGACAAATTACATGCATTGAACGCAATTTTTCCAATGCTAATTCGCAAACCTTACAAAATTTACACTGTTGCATGTTGGTTCAACTATTTTTAGGCATAGGCATACTGAACCGATATTTTATATAAATGGCAGTGAGAATTCTATAAAAGGATACAACCATGACCTCCAGGTCCACAGTCCAGATACCGAGTTTGTATAAATTTCTATAATAGAAAGAGCTCGAAAGGTGGCGAGCTAGACTGGATTGAACTGACCCTGGGTACTTGAAATGCCCAGCGGAAATACGAGCACAACAACATCATGTTCGATTGGTGGTGGTGCTGCTTCTGTGGAATGGATGTCCTTAAAATGGCATGGAATTCGTTTTTTTTTTTTTTAGACACATCACCAGGATTTTGCTTTCTTTTCACATCGTCTCTCGCCATAATGCAGCAACTCGTTGATGAAAATAATAATTCTACGCCATTGAAAGCCGTTGGCTATTCAACTTAAATAAGAGTCGAATAATAGAACACCAGACGACTGGGGAGCATTTTTATGGTCAAACAAATAAAAAGCTAAAAAAAATTCACATACAAGTATAGTGTTTTTATATACGTGTATTTATTTTTATATAAACATTTTGTTAGGTTTTTTTTTCAGACAAAATTGAAAGCATTTGAATTTTTTATTTCAGTAATAAGTTGGTAATTTTGATTTGAAAAAAAAAGAAGAAAATAGAAGAGCCTTGTCTATATTTTCTAAAAAAATCAATTTTGAACCACCAATCATGCGACAAAAAAAATTATCATGAGAGAAAAATATAACGCGAACTCTGAATGCCAGTCACAGAAAGTCCATACATAAGCTTTCATCAATATATTTTTTTTTATATCAAGATGTGTTTTAGCAGGATTTGTTTCCACTTCAAATTTTTTCACATGATATTTTCCGCTATATGGCTCCTGGATCTTAATACACATTGCATTTTTGAAATACTCCCAAAGCAAATCATTTTCTTAACTAAGGTCAGCTATAGTTTGAGAAACTAGTCAGCCATAGACAATTTTCAATCAAGGTTTAAATTTTTCCAAGATGGTATATTAGCAAAAAAATCCATATCCCTTAGATTTTAAAAACTCAGCTTGTTTCAGAATTTAGGCGATTTTCTTATATGATTTTAAAGGTGGGTTTATAAGACCCTTATCACCTTATTCATGGAACGAAAAAACAAACAGTTCTGTAAAAAAATTTTTAAATCCATAATTGTGCCTTTAGGAAATTCTGTTAATTCGAACTCCTGTTCATTAGAATTCCAAAATAATTAAATAATTTTGAGCGTGTTTTTTAGTTAACGGTGAACAACTTTTAAGAAAAACTTTAAATAGAATCGTTTATAAACCTCCTAAATATTTTGTTTTGTTTAAAATACTTTTTTCAACATTTCGGAATGTGTTCCCGAGTTAAACTCCAGCTACTTCAGATTTTTAGTTCTAGAAAAAGTTAAACTACTTCTAGATGGGCTGTCATAAACCGACAAAAATTCAAAGGAAAATTTTGGAGTTGATGATTCATTTGCATGGAAATATAGTTTATCTAAAACCAGGTTTTTCGAGTTTTGTCTTTTATCATTTACAAAACTATGAAAAGTAGAATTTTGAATTACAGAACTTTGTAAACTGACAGTATTTTAGAATACAGAATTTTTAATCCGAATTTTTCCACCATATTTTTTTTTAACCTCCAGAACTCCTAAAATTTTTAAAAATTTATTTATGACTAATTACTTAAAACAGTTGACCTGAAATTAAAATTTTGTATAATTTCAGTTCATTTATGTATACACTTTTTGTCAATATCCCAAAATTATAAAACTCATCGTTGACCAATTTCTGAATCTAGAAAATCTTTGTTAACTTACATAAGAATAAAATGCACGACTGGGTCGCACATACAGAAGCAAGTACGTGAGCAATGACTATGACATTTTGGTTTTGAGGTCTGAGTATAAGAAATTATTTGAAAAGAATCATACCATATATTTTTGTTACAAGTAAAAATTTGAAAAAGTCTGAAATTCTTTATTTGAATTGATAAAATAAGCCAAACAAGAAGTTTAATCTTAAAACTGAAGATGCCATCTTATGTATCATAAAAATGCAAATTTTTGAAGAAAAAAAATTCAAAAATCGTTAGAGCTGTTTTTTCAAAAAACTGTTTTTTCAATTTTTAAGTATTTTTATAAAAAAAAAGTTGGTATGCACATTTTTGTATTTGATAACATACACTTAAAACCAAATCAAAATATTTATTAACTTTCAAAATATTGAGTTTTCAAAAATAATTTTTTTTTTTAATACAAAAAATATTTTTTTTAAAATTTTGATATGCAATATTATTAAGATTATATAGGATCTCCTTCAGAAAAATGTTCATCGAAGTGCGTCCAATAATTCACGAGAAAGCCGAAAACCAAATATTCGGTTCTATGGCAAGTACCGTTAATAACGGTTTTTTTCGAAAATATTTTTTGACTTAATTATTAAGGTTACTTGACAAATCCGATTTAAAAAATTTCATCAAAATCGTTAGAGCCGTTTTTGAGATCAAAATTTTTTGTCTAAACGATACTATGACAGGTACCGTTATTTTCGGAGTATGCTCTCGGTATGTTTCAATCTAAAAATTGGACTCTCGTTTCAAATATAAAAAACTACCTAAGTCTCGTCTTTTGGAACGGTCTCAGCCACGTGGCCTACAAAAAAAATCATAATTTTTTCTACTCTCTTTTTAGCTATTTTGACATAATCGAGCAATTAATGTTTTATAATAAATCAACATAAAAAACAATATTACACCCTATGTGTTTCAATCATTATACCATACCCTATGAGGGAATTTGTTAGATATTTTCAATTCTTAGTTCATTCCATTTAATTGCAATTTAAATGCGACTTTAAGAAGAATGAAAAAAAAGTTTTTCATTGATAAAAATGTTAACGTATGTAGGTACCTAACCTACCCACATAAATAATTTTTGCGCATATTTGCTGGTCTAAAGAATTTTGTCTATGTCAATTTCTTGTTATTTAGACGATGATTTCTGTTATTTGCGTTTATATATTTTGACAGCTGTAAATTGTAGCTATTTAGAATCCCAGTGTGCAAAAGTCAATGTGTATCCAAATAGGATACACATTCTCTGACTCCCACAAATGAAATATATATATAATCCAAAGAGTGCGGGTGACTCTGCAGGGGTTTTCCAAACACGAATATCAAACAAATTTCCCTCAGATTAAATTTCACCAATTGATTTATGTGCGTGTATGACAACATTAACAACAACAACAAAAAAAAAAGTATTTACGTCTAGGTTGTTAGGTAGATACCTATACCTTTACCAAAAACTCCAACCACAAAAAAAAAAAGAACCCTAAATCCCTTGCTGATGGTTTCATTGTTGCTTCCGCGACCACCAGCAATAGTAACAATTTGCAATTGTGAATTCGGATATACGAGAGGGCATGCCTTACCTTATTTTGATATCCTTCAGCTGCCTCAAAATGCATTCAATGCGTGTTTTATAGCCTGATTGAGTGCGCCCCCGCTATTTCAGCAAACATTCATTTATGCGGAACAAAATAAAAATGGAACCCCTTTTCGAAAAAAAAAAATAAATCTCATTCTGTTGCAAATCCTTCAAAAATGTTTTTTTTTTTATTTTCTTGTGAGCCACAAACAATGAATGAAACATTTTAAATAAACGATGCAATTTGAAAGAAAAAGGGTGAGTCGGTAACTCAAAACCAATTGGATTTTTTAATTCTTCAAAAAATATCCACATAAATCTTGGCCTTGGTCACGGCATTTTTTAATTGTTTGTTATGAGATTTTATAAGAAAATACAATACTTCGACCTTTAATAAACTATAAAAATGTTTCAACCAAGGTTGCAAAAATTTCAATTCAATGTTTAAAAATGCATGCAAAAGGCATTTAATGCATCATAAAAAAAAAATATTTACGAAAAATTGTTCATTAAATTAAAAAATAATTCGCATTACACAAAAATGGTTGAAATTGAAAAAAAGTGTTATTTTGTGTGAGTGCTGAATTTTAAAGGCTATATCACTGTGCAAATACCAACCCTAAATAATAGTTTAGTGAATTTATTTTGAATTCAAAAACTAAGTAATGGATATAATTGGATAGTACATAATTTTAAAATTATTGAAGATTTTTGAGGGAGCAGTATAATAAGGGTGAATAAAGTTAACTCATCAAAATGAGAAATAAGAATTAGAATTTTATGAGCCATTTTTGTTCTTTAAAAAAAAGAAAAATTCAATTTTTTTAAATTATTTTTAAGAGCGGTTGATCAATAGCATGCGATAAAAAGAAATACTCGTACGAGGTGTGTTCAAAAAGTATTACGAATTTTAAAATTCGCTGGTTACGTACAAAATAATCGAATTTCGATTATTTCGTGGCGTTATGTTGGTACACATGTCTCTCACTTATGTCGACAACTTCGGCCATTTTAAATGCTCAGTTAATTGTTGACAGCTGCTTTGCTTGCAGGTATTTCGTATTCGACCTTTACCTATATTCAAAATAATGGATTCGAATTAAAAATTCGCAATACTTTTTGAACACAGCTCGTATGTAATATAATATCGTGCGACTCAGTAAAATTTTTTCTGTCATGATGTAAGTAGAAAAAAAGGAACTTCTGCATCCTGCTGCAATTTAGTTAGGTAGTAAAATAATGGTATATATTCAGGCGTATAATATAAAATTATAAAAAAATATTGATGTGACGAGTCAATGACAACAAAAAAAAAACAAATTTAGAGCCGAAGATGTACCTTTTCTCGCACTTTTCGGGGAGATGCGTTATTTATGCACTACTAATTAATATTCAGTTTTTTTTTTTAAACAACGAAACTGCACAATTATGCGATGTCTATGGTAAGCTCTATTAAAACCATAAATCCAATTTTAGAAAATGCATGTTGAAAATGTGTCGAATTAAAAAAATATGCAATTTAAAAACGTCCATAAACAATGGTTGCCACCAATGTTACTTTAACTTGAAATTTTTCTTTTACAATCATTTATGGCCCGGCCCCTAAAACAAAACTATAAACTGTTCTTACTTGTCATTGTAAGATTCGTAAAAAAAATTGAATTTCACATAATATTAATCAGACTTTAAATAACTATGCTAGAGATACAGATACAGAATGCGTGCAAATGGTTCGCACAATTTTCGTGAAAAATTCAAAAATCCGTTATAAACTTTATTTTCGATTGACAGATTTCAATCAAATCAATTCAATTTATTTTGGAGGTCCTTTGTAAATAAAATAATATTTCCCAAAGACATTTTCAAAAAATATTTTATGGTTTTAAAAATTATTTTAAAAAAGAGATTGCATAAGTTCAGGGATTTGACCCAGGATTAAATTATATTATTTGGCACAATATTAGATGATAATTTCAGGTCAAACCTTACTATTGCCGTTAGTAAACTCGGTTCGAAATTTCGATCTAATAATTTTGGGCAATAATTTATGACAAAACCCAATTTAAAAGTCTTAAAAAATGTGAAAAAAATGTTCTTAAAAAATGGTGTTCCTTTTTTAAATAATTTTATTTTCCACATTTCAAATTAATTTTAAATTAATCTAATCTAGATACTTTACCCCATGCAATGCATGCTGCTAAATCAAAGTCATATTGCACTTAAAAAATAAATTCAATAGATATGTTAGAGTTACATGGAATTTTCATAACAACAATTACTTGCGACTTCAACATTTTCCTTAATTTTGTTTTTGTTATGTTAAATTATTACTTTGTCCCTTCGGAGTCCAATGTCATATGAGAAATGGGGTGTTGTGTATCGTGGTTCGTTCTGCAATTGGATCTACCATCATAAACCTTTAGAGGGGTTGAAGTTTTGAGAGTTTATTTATACTGTCAGAGTAACAAAATCTGTTAAAAAATAAAAAAAAATGTTTTAAAATATATGGTCACAAATAAAACAAAAAAAAATAGTAGGCGGACAGCTTTCAAAAGTAAAACATGCATTCCCTTCACTCGAATCGGATTTTTTTTTTGTGTTAGGGGTTGATGTACCTAGCACAAAAAAAAAATGTATGTAGTACATACATAGATGGAAATTTTAGACGATCGTAAATTTATTTAAAACTCCCCCAGGACATGATTATGAAACGAACGTGAATTTTTGGTTATCCTTTTATTGTCGCTGTGGGTTTTTTAATATTTACTAATATTGACAATACTTGAGAAGTCCTTTTTTTTCCTGATGAACTTAACTCGGTTGCTATAAGGGATGTGAGTTGTAAATGTATAGTATATGTGTTTTTTTTGTTATTCTTATTATATTATGGGCCACTATGCCATTAAAGAAGTTCCAATTACGAAATATTTTTTTTTTGAAGGGGATTGGTCTTTCAATTAAGGGATGGGTTTTTTTTATGATGGATATGGTATGTAAATTGGATAAGTTTTTTTTTCTAATTTAGACACAAAGTGGAATATTCGGAAAATTCTGATAAGGGGATGACTTTAAAAAATATAAGAGGAATTTAAAACATTCTAATAAATGGATAAGATTATTGGCGCCATCGGCTATTATTGAAAAATTGTATATTATGAAATTATGATGAATGTTATTTTGGTTTTTATTAAAATTTTTTTTTTTGCTCCCAGTGACTCAAAGGTAGAAAGAAAAAGTCCCTAAAAATGTAGGCCCCTTTAAAATTATAAATCGTTTCAGTATTTTGATTAAAATTTTAATATGTATCTCCATTAATACCGTAACAGATAACTGAATAATTGTTGAACCATTAGATCAATTTCTTGCGATTTTGTTACTTTTATATTTTCCTCAAAATATTTAAAATAGCTTTTTGCAAAATATCCCAGGCATGTACAAAAACTTCTATTTGAATATTATTTTCTATATAATTATAATATTGAACGCGAAATATTGTATCACATTATTCAAAAATAAAAATATTTTTTACAAAAATAACAATCACAGGAGAGTATCCATTTATACGTAAAAACAGGTCCATATAATTAAATTACCCCTTTATGTTTTTATATTAAGCCATTCAACAGTTTTTCTATAAATTTTTTTTCATCATAATTGTCATTGATCATGAAACAAATTCATACATAGCATTAAACGAAAAAAGCTGGGGTGACCATCTGATCTTTCTTTAGAATAGTTATTTTCTAAAAGCTTTAATTGAAAGAGTCGAGAAATTCAATAAAACATAGTTATATTTTAATTTTTTTTTTTTTGGTGGTGATTAAAATTGATTTCTTTATTTCTTCGATTGTAAAATCGAAAGTACGTTTTTTATGTTTGGCAAATACTAACAATTTTGCTTCTAATTTACAAATGAAGCAAATATTTTAACTTTTTGGATGTAACATATTTCTTGGAGTAAAAAATGATATATTTCATTCTTTAGTTATTTCTATTAGAGTAAACATTCGTCAAATACATTTATTGGAGTAAGCCCTGCTTAATCATTTCTCTGATTTCGTTATTGAAGTAAATGCTGATATAACGCATGCACTCAGCTATGTACATCTTATGGATGTGAGTATTTGCTCCAAGATTTATAAGAAGCATGAGGTACTTACACTTTTATAATCATATATGGTCAGTGTTTTTAAGCCCTTTTGGTGCCATTTTACATAAAATATTCAAAATGTTCCAAATTCTTTCATTTAAATACATTTTTTTGGATGAATAAATTGTAAATTGTAATTGTATGCCCCTTTCACGTAACTCCGTTGCTCCACTCAGTGTATGTTCAGTCCCCTGGAAGGCATTCAATTTTTTTTTTTTTTTTTTTTGACTAAAAATTTCTTCCTCAACAAGCATCGCGGGTTTCAAAGAATTTTCAGACAGCAATGAATATTTGAAATTGTTTAATGCAAATTAACTTCGAATTGAAAAATTTCAAACTCAAGTTCAATTTTTTTGTATTTTTAAAAAATTTGAGTAATTGCAAATTATTTTTTCAGTGCATTACAATTTAATATTTAATAAGTAATGTAAGCAAAAATGCAAAATTTTTCTCCATCACTCTTCTTTTAATTTTTCATAGTTGTAATTTAAAAAAAAAAAACTAAAATTATACAAATATCTGGTCACCATATTCTGGCCATCATAATATCAATTACATGAGTAAAACAAAAATATTCATTTAACTTTACTTACACAATACATAATAATATCTACATACATAAATGTAGAAGTAGCTAGGTATTCTGAAATTTTTTTTTAAGGTTGAATAAATATTTCGAATTTATTTGCAAACATAATGAAATTATTTATACAAACAAAACCACACCAAAGTGAACAAAAATAAAATTCTATCTTTTTTTCCAGAGATTGAAAAAAAAACCGTATACCATCCACAACCTACACAATCATTTCTATATTTATTTCAATTTGAATTTTAGTTATAAATATTTATAAATAAATATAAGTTTTTAACCTTTAAAAAAGTAATGAGAATAAATAAAAAAAAATATTTCTGTGGCAAACCACTAAAAGTTGGAATATTTTTAAAGGCAGAAAAAATATACGTATTTTGAGACTACACATTTTCAAAGGATACCAGTTACCAGCCTTCGTTAAACCACACACAGCAGATGTTCTATATAACTTTTGCTATACTGATGGATGGATGCACCCCTTTTATCCATCAAATGACCATGTGTTGTGTGTATGTCCTCTTATTCGATTTATGTTTTGACAGCATCCTGACTGGATTTATATCTACAATACAAAGAAACATAAATGGATAAACGTATTTTGTGATCCTGCGGCCATATAGGATAGATTTTGAATTCCTCACAAAAACCACATAGACAAATAAATTCCCAATGGGAGATCCATTATTTAACGCCTTTAGTGTGATGCGCGCTATTAGGAATTCGCCTGTCACAAGGATAATAGTAATGAATGACAATTCGTCGTCGTATATATGTATGTAGTTTGTAGTCGTATCTATTGAGTGCAAATGCGAGTGCGAAATGGCAATAATTTTTTTTTTCTTCTGCCAAAAATTATACCCTTGAGGCGTATATGTTTATATATTTTGAAAGATGTAATCCTTGTTGGATGACGATGCCTTTAATGCATAAATCAAGTCAAAAGGATATTGGGATGAATGAATAACACAAAAAACACCCTCTATACCGGAAAATTGCATTTTAAAGGACCATTATAAGAAACGTGATTCAGATGGTTGGTTGGGTCTTAGGGAAGGCGTGCCATTGAAATGCCATATTGATACCCTTAAACAATTGTAACACCAGGATCACTGGTGAGCGATCAAAAAAACATTTACTAATTTCCCAAAAACAGAGTGGTTCCTTCTGATATTTTTTTCAAAAACAAAATATGACTCTATTTAACTCTACCTTTTGTCCTTACCGACATTTTGATTATATTCAGCAGTTTCAAAAAAGTGTAAAGAGAATAAAATAATTCTGTTTTAGAACTTCTCACAAATTCAAAAATATTCAAGTTTGATTTGCTGTAGGTAAAGTATAAAAAAGTAAAAAAAAAAATTGAACTGCTTAAAAATGGTGAAATTTCCTAATTTTTTTGAAAAAAAAACTCAGTTTTCTTCAATTTTTTTTAACTGTAACTAATTCTTGCAGGGTGCTAAAAAGTGTAAGATGAACCGAAACTATTCCCTATCTTTTAGGTGGGTGGGACAATTTTCTAAAAAAATCTTAAAACGGTATTAAAAAAAAGGGGACCATTACAATGCCCAAACTATATGCTTCAATTCAAGTCAAATTGTTTTGGTGCATAGTTTTTAAAAAATTAATTTTAAAACTAAATATTTTGGAAATTAAAACAATTTTTTAAAATTTTAATTCAGTTTTTCAAAATTTTGAATTTAAAAATGATTATTATTATTATTATTATTATTATTAAAATTCAATGATTTTTAAAATCATTTTACTAGAAAATTTCCCGTTCCCAAACTCTTACACGGTTTCTTTTTCAAGGCACAGAAAAATATTTATTTATATTTTCGAAGAAAATTACTTAAAATGAAATGATAATAATATTCAAAATCAACGGCAACACTTAGAATGTCATTGATACAGCCTCTTTTAAAGCCACAAATAGTGGGAGCTGGACTACTTTCCTAGTAAAAAATATTTTATTTAGGTAGAAATGGCGATCACCAGGCCTAGCCTGTGATCCAGGCTCTGTAGTGCGCCTCCCGGTTTAGTACCATATAACTCATTTGAACTAGGACTGAAAGGAAATGGTTTACAGAGAAGCTTCACAGCGGAGTTTGCTAGAGCCATTTGGTCGTGGCCGCATTGAGAAAAAAAATCAGATCTCTGATCTTAATCTAAGACAGCTCGTTGAGGTCGTGAAAGAATGCCCTTCCAAAAGGGCTTAATTCTCATATTAGCCAAATCAGGACATTTGCAGAGGAATGCCCAACTTCGCTGCATGTTCTCCTATAGGCCAATGTCCGGTACATACCCCAACAACCCTGGCTATGTCTTGTCTGGGCCTACATAGAAGATCGTTTGAACGGGTTTTATTATAGGTGGGCCATATCTTCCTAGATATAATGCAGTTGGTTAAATTGCTCCACCTCCGATTTGATTCTTCTCTCGCAAGCTCGTCGCAACATTGCTGGACCAATTTAAACGATGATGTGGCCGAGTTGATGGCTTTGACAGCTGCCTGATTGTCTCTAAAGATAGCCGTATTTTTGTTCTGGTTTGGGCTTTGTTTAAATAGCTTACATTTAAGGCATCTGTTGGACATGTACGCAGAGCCCCTGTAGTGCCAACGCTAGCTGTTCTCTGAACCTCCTTTAGATCTTTTATTTAACTGTTCTACAAAAATCCGCTATTATTTTTTATCGTCTGCGCACAGAGTTGTCTTTTTGTTCTCCACAAAAATTAGGTTGACTTTTTAAATGGTTTTAAAAGAAAAATGCCATTTTTTGAGATTGAAGATCGGATATTTATTTTAATATGAAGAAGAACGTCCGCCAAATGGCCGTAACGGCTACTCTTACACAGCCCTCAATATCTTCATGAATTCCATCTTTGAGGTCTTGAATGGACTGGGCTGTTGGCGTAGACCTTTTCTTTCATGTGCGGCCCAAAAAGAAGAAGTCACAACAATAAATCTTGGCTTCTCCGAGCCGCCGCGCAGATGCGACAATTTTGTTTGTTGACGTAGCCACCGAAGTGGAAATGGGCCCCATCAGTCAAAATGATTTTTCGATGAAAGTCCGTTGTTGATGATCGGCCGGCTTGAGTTCTTGTGTTAACTGAACTTTATAAGCCTTAAGACCTAAGTCTTTATGCACAATAGGGTGACATGAAGTTTGTGGAATGCCCAATTCGAAAGAACGACGAGAAATGTACAAACCTGGGGTTTCTTCAACAAAGTGTTGACTACAGCAACAATATTCTTAGTTGTTCTTGAGCGTACCGCACGAGTTTTATTCTTGACATCGCTTATCTATTTGTCCCGCACAGCTCAAATTCTTCCACCGATTTTTGAATCGCGGTCCGACAAGGTGATTTCACAACGACCAAAAAAATGTTTTAGTTTAACGAATCGTCTCTACCAAATTTTCACCATTTTTATAGTGAATTTCAATAATTTCAATGCGTTGTTGAAGCGTGTATCGTTCCATTTTAATAATGGCGTAGTTTCTACTACTTGTCAAATGTGAAAAAATTACAGCTTCAAAAGTGACAACTACCGAAATAGCAGGCTATTCAAAATAACTCAAAATAACACTTCTTATTGGAAAACCCTTTACATATCTCAAATTTGTATTATTATTTTTTTTTTTTTGCAGAAGCTACGATATACAACGAATGCGCAAAATTCTACCTTTCATATTTTTTCTTGGCCAAAACGCCATTTCACTGGACTAAACCGCTTAATTCCATTCGATAAAAAATCTTACCTACTACTTTTATCATTTAGTTTAATGCGACCCATCAATAATAAAATGAAAATTTCTTAATTTTTTTCCTAAACACGTGCCACTGTGTACGTCTTTAAAATCAGTTGATATTTATTTGAATTTAATTCATCGTGATGATTTACAACACCACAGTACAGTGCACTTCGATTCAGAGATAATCAACCGCTCTAAGCACAATACAAATACAAACCATCCCATTCATAAAATTCAACAGAAACACACGTCGCGTCATAACCGTGCGTCGCTAGCCGCGCCGTCGTCGCTCGTCGACTACAACTACTGAAACCGAGGATAGGTGTAGATGGCAAAGGTTCTAGTAATCCATAGAAAAAGTATAAGGTTCCTTCTCCTACCCCAAGTTACACCATCCTGCCACTGTTTGTTTAAAATATTTTTGTTCCTTACATCTTTTTATTTTCATTATTATATATCCTTTATTTTTAAAGTGTGAGAATTATGATGATCCAGGTCGAAGCTCGGCAGACACTCTCATCCTGGGATTCTATTGTAATATCATAGAGCGATGAACAAAAAAAAAAAAACCAAAACCAACATTATTTTTGACAGGAGCAACAGTAGCCGGTATGGCATTACTTTTTTACAGATTTTATTTTTTCTCTTTTTTAATTTTTGGTTTCCCATTATAATCCCTAATAAGGAATATACCACGATTTAGGGGTATTTATGTTATGTGCATAATATGGGAGCGATGAACATTATTTTACCCCCTTCCCAACATTTTTCATTAGGCCTATTGTGTGTGGTACTTATTGTAATTTTGGTGAATTTATAATGAGCTGTCATAAAAGGGACACACGGATTGCGGAATTGTTTTTTTTTTAAGGATTCCATGTTTCAAGTTGGCTTTTGTTAGGGATATTAGCTGTATAATTTTAGAAGAAAAAAAAATTAAAATAATAAGTGCGCTGAATTGGTTTTGTGAAATGTACGAAGAGTGTCATGGGTGAATTTGTATTGTTTGATTGTGGAGTTACGATTTAAGTTTAAATTGCGCAGCATTTATTATGGTGACTTTAAAAACTGCGCACTTGCCTAAAATATTTTGGTTTGAAGAACAAGGTGGACCGAAGAGTTCCCAATTAAAATAGATGTGCGCTAGAGAAGCGGCTTGAGTCATTTGTGTTTTAATACTGTCATTTCTTGGTAGGTAGCAGGTGGCACAAATCTGGGGCTGCACATTAGTGAAAGTAAAACAAAGTACATGGTGGGGTCGAATGCGAGAAGAACAGTTGGTCAAACAATCAAGGTAGCGGAGCACGAATTTGAAGGGGTGCAACCTTTAAATACCTTGGGTCCATAGTAGCAGCCGATAATATATTTAGAAGAAGAAATACGCGGGCGTCTGCTCACTTCCAACAGAACCTACTATAGTCTGTCAAAGCTCTTCAAATCCAGAAATTTCGTCATAACCTCAAAACTGCTGCTGTACAGGAACATGGTCCTGCCAGTACTCACGTAGGGATCCGAGACTTGGGTGCTTAGCAAAAGACACTCCGACCTCTTAGCCGCGTTCGAGAGAAAAGTCTTAAGGAAAATTGTTGGCCCCATATGTGAGGAAGGAAGATTCCGGAGACGGTATATTCATGAATACACCTTGAAGCAGACATAGTGACAAAAATTAAGCTCGGTAGAATCCAGTGGGCAGGACACCTAGCTCGCATGAGCGAAGAGGAACCGGCTCGGAAAGTCCTTTGTGGTACATTCTGTGGTAGATGGCAGCGTGGTAGACTATGCTTACGGTGGCGGGATGGCGTAGACCAGGACGCCTGAAGCCATGGGGTACGCAACTGGATGGCGTTGGCTCAAGACCAGGATAGGTGGAAAGACTTGTTGATGGTGGCCAGGGCCGCACATCGGTTGTCGAGCCGATGATGATGATTTTTCGGTAGGTATAGGTAGAGATCCCCTAGCCTTGCGACTCAATTAATGCTGGAGAGCGCCGTTTTAGTACCATTTACTCGTGTCAACCTAATAGGGACTTAAAACGAAATGATATGTTTTCTATAGATTTTGAGGAACCATTGTTAAAGCCATTTCGTCGCATTCAGAAAGATAATCAGATCCTTGATTTTCTTCTCAGAAAGCTACTTGGGTCATCGAGAAATGCTTTCCCAAAGGAAGTCATTCTAAAATAGGCTAAGACGGTGCAATTGCAGAGAAAATAAACTACAGTTTCTTTTACTTGTGGGCCTCCACAGCTACGACAGCGAGATTTGTAGGGGATTCCCAGCTTTCATGCATGCTCCCCTATGGGTGCCCAGTGCAGACTGCTGTGATCCTGGTTATATCGTGCCTTGGTCTGCATAAAAGATCTGTCTTGATAGGACACAGTTTGTAAGACTGTTCCACCTAAGGTTGGATTCATTGTGAAAAATCGAGAAAATATGTCTGTTCACAGCACCAAGAGGGATGTTTACATTTACCTCCAATGAGCTATGAAGGGCTAAATCTTGGCGAGCTAACTCGTCAGCATGTTCATTACCCTCTATATAACTATGACTTAGGACCCAAATGAGAGTGACCCGGAGGTTAATGTTGAGACTCGATAGTTCGTTCCGACATTGCTGGACAAGTAATGAGGTAGATGTGCCTGATTTGATGGCTTTAGGCCGCCTGGCTGTCAGAGCAGATTGCTATTTCTGGATTGATTTTGGTTTAATTTGAGCAATTTGCATGATTTCCTAACACCTAACACCTCCCCTTGAACTTCAAATAAACATTTCAGACAGCCAGTAGAGATGGTGGAAATATTGTCTCCACTGACAACAGAACTGAACTAAATATTAACAGCAAAATGCGAAAGTTGCGTTCGGTTTGTAAACTCCGTGCTTCTTTATGAAGGCAGCACTTGGAAAGTCACAAGGCTGCAAACGTTCACAAATAGATGTCTGCTAAACATCTTAAGGATGTTCTGGCCAAATCGCATCTCTAATAATGAACTTCATGCGAGAACATTACATGGACTCATACAATGACAAAAATGACAGTGGATGGGCCATATGGTTCGAATGGGTAACGAGTGCATTGCGAATCAAGCCGACTTTGCCCAATTAAAATAACACAACTTGTTAACACTTGAAGAGAATTGAAGTAAAAAATAGTGGGTCTCGCAATTTCGTCTCTCTGTTGACCCACACGGGGTGGTTGAATTTTCTTGGAACTTGATGAACAGCGATTTGTCCACATATTTGTATGTCTTTTTTTATGACCAAATAAAGTGATAACTGCTATTCCTTTTTTTTTGCCTTTTTGGAAAAATCTGATTTTTCTCGAATACGTAGGTGAAACTGAAAATATATAGGTGAAACCTTTACGTGCCATTGAATCATTTCTTTGATTTTGAATTTTTTCAAAAACGGTTCATCTGACTAATCAAAATTACTATGCAAAACATTCTAAACTTTTTAAAAAGACTTCATTACTGAAGTAAAAAATAAAAATATTTCAAAAAGAGCTCGATTCACATTTTTGAAGCCTAGTACAAAACAATTTCTTAATAATATCTTAAACAATTTGAAAAAAATTAATTTAAGTTTCAAAATAACGGTAAATACCACATAAATATTAAAAATAATCCGTTCTCGAAAATTTAAAATTCCTAGAAAAAGGATACAAAAATTTGTGTTTCCTATTATTATTGTTTGGTTAAGTTTTTTTTAAAACAAAAGCAATTTCTTGTGCTTCATTCGATGAAAAGATGCCACTCAAAAAACAACTGTTTTTTGTAATTTATTTGATAGTTTTCGAAAAGTTTTTCTTAACACGGTGAATTAATTCATTTACATCAGCAGTCAAACATCAAATGATTCCCTTGAATACCATCTCATTATCCTTAAAACGTGTGCACTGGGGCGTATACGTTTCTTTCTTCTAATTTTACGGATTTTATAAAAAAAAGTAAAGTAAAAAGTACCTACCTCCATATTGGCACCTTATCCCCCAACAAACCTATATCTAGATCCACATAATCAACATATTGGTATAAACCTGATGATTCCAAATATAAGCCAAAAAAAAATAAACCCCAAATCATATAACATATTCACCTTTAGAATTTAACAACCCAAAACATAACCATAAACTACAGCTTCAAAAAATAATTTCCCCTAAAATCCCCACACACACATGCTTCTTTTGTATATCAAAAAAAAATATCATCACGTTGAATCGTAAAATATTGAATCCCATTCAATTTGGAACGCTATACGGCATGTCCCTCATATCACCAACACAAAAAAAAATCCCTTTTCATTTTATGCTTCAATTTAAAAAAATAACTGTAAAATCAAACGATCATGTCATCAATTTTTTGCTAACCAAAAAAAAAAAAGTATTTTTGTTAAAAGGATCCTTCGACACCCAAGTACCCACTAAAAGTATACGATTTTATTACCACCAACATTTCACTATATATCCCTACGCCAACCATTCACAACGAAGAAAAAAAAAAATATACAAATTTCCTCACTCAACAGCAAATTATCATTTTCTCTAAAAATTACCTCGAAAATAACTGGCGAAATTCAAAAAAAAAAAAAAACAGAGTGAGTCCTTTTGCCAACAACGACAGAAGACAGAGGAAGAAAAAAAAAAATTGAAAACAGAATCTCAGCAAAAGAATAACAGACTCGGTATGGTGTTCCTTTAAAATTACCTTCCGCCATCTTGATAGCGTTACCAAAACAGCCGTTCAATTTACCATAACATCTTTTCTATCTCTTGAGTTGCGTTTTAAATATCAACCAAGAGAGGACGAGGACGAGAAGAAGAAGCATCATCAGGAACAGAAGAAGCATCAGAGGAGTCAGGAAACGCGCCGGCCACAGTTAGAAGCTCGTCTAGACTTTGGCACATTGGACCATAAAATCAAAATCGAAATTTCACCACAAACTGATAAGAAACTGAAAAAAAAAAATATATAAGCGACTATTTCTCTCAATTGAGGCAAGTATCAGATCACAGGGGCTTCGAGTCGAGTAGAAATGGAGATGGAGATGATTCTCCGCCCCCGTCCCTCCCCTCTCCCTGTCAAAAGAGAGAGGTATGTATATGAAAAACCAATTTACAGAATTATCAGGAATAAGGAATCTTAAAACCGGCAATGCGGTGGCACAGCACCGATGTCATCTCTGCGAGCGTTGTGCCTCTATCGAATATTATGGGTGTGATGATATCGAAGTCGAGGAGAATCAACCGAAAAGTGGGCATCAGCCTGGCGCACACCGTGCACGTTTTCCAATTTCCATTCAAAGAATAAAGATTCCTATCACCCCTCTCCCAAATCTGATGACAAAAAAAAAAAAAAGAAAAACTCTTTAAGGACATTTTCGGCAGAGTCCTATAGTTGTATTTTTTTTTTTTCTTCCTCAATTTTATTTATGTGTGAACGTCTGTCTACTTCTTTGGTGTGATATCCTGATATCCGTTGTGACAGAAAATAAAAGATGAAGCGCATCAAATTTTCGAAAAAAAAACATATTTCATCTAAAGTTTTGATATTGGAAAAAATGTTTTGTATTTTTATCCTTGCATTGTTTCCTGCATAAACCGTCCTTAAGGGTTGACGATAAAAAATTGCAGGACTTTCGAAAAAAAATGCTAATTTAAAAAATATTGTCAAACAGGATGGGGTGGAAGCGATTTTGAAAATAATAACCAAAGTCTTTAGGAAAAAGTAGGCACATATACCCAAACTTAGATTGTTGTGGGCCATAAAATTAATGAGGAAAATCCTGCCACACACCACCCACCCCATCCTAATACGTGATGGCAACAGCAGGCTGTGTGGGACAATTTTTTTTTTTTTGCAGCTATTTGTCGAAAGCTAACCAAATCCTACCAAACATCCTTGGAATTATCAACGAATCTGTAGATATACAAGAGTCCTGTATGGCATATTTTTTTTTTTGTTTTTTTTAATTTCGGAGTATGGGTTGGGAATGCATTGCGTTTTATATAGAAAACTCACCCCTTCTTCATGGTTATAGGCATGTGTACCTACTATACCACCCTTGATGAAAATTTCACTACAACAGAGTTTTGAAACGATTGTGGTTATAGAACACGTGACTCAAGCTATAGAGCAATGGATTTTTTAGCTACAAATTTTTGAACAGCATCAAAAGTGCTAGCTAAAAATTTTTCCTAAGGCCATGAGTTTTACTGCAAATTAATATCGCAGTTTGTGACAGCAGGGGGGTTGGGCTGATGATGGTGGGATGTTAGTGGTGGATCTAATCATCCTTCTACTTCTATTTTGTTGTTGTTGTTGTGTTTTTTTTCTTCCGACAAATTTATGGAGCGCTAAAATTTGTTTTAAAAGTTTTGTGTTTCATTTCAATGCGTGCATAATAATATAGAGCTTAAGTTCAATATTAGGGTTGTTTACAAAATGGGAGGCCAAAAGAAGTTTTTTTTTTTTGGGGTCTTTGTTTTGTGCTGCTGGTATTGGAACAGTGGTGTGGGCAGATGCATTAAGCTGTGTTGTATTGTTTCCGGGACGTTTTGTAATTAGCCCTGTGGATTCGATACGCCAGATTGCAAGGGCATTAGGCTCCCTTCAATGTCTTTCCTTTTTTTTTGGGTTGAGGGAAATAAATAAAGAATTGAAATAGGGTGTGTTTCTTCAATAAACCAATTGCTTTTGCTTTTTAAATTAAGAAAATACAAGGATATTCTCCTTGATGAGAGTTAGAAAATACATTCATTCCTTTGAATTTAAATTAGGGAGAGAGAAAGAGAGAGATATACCTTGATTTTAAAAAGTCACAATATTTTTGTTAAGACTGCTTAATACCTGCGTCTTTTAAAATGAAATGCCAGACAACCCTAGAAAAAATTTGGTCATAAACGTTAAGTTATTAAAGATGATTTTTTTACTTTTTTATAGAACACTAAATTCCGAAC
Source organism: Syrphus vitripennis (assembly GCA_958431115.1). NCBI lineage: Eukaryota > Metazoa > Arthropoda > Insecta > Diptera > Syrphidae > Syrphus > Syrphus vitripennis. Next base: position 17,898,998 of record OY288109.1, read on the forward strand.
AATTTGTGACGCATAAGTCCAAAATTATAATTCTAAAAAATTTGGCGAAGCAATAGTTTCAACCACCGCTTCACAAATTACGCTGACATATTATTTTTGAAGTTCCTATAGCTCAAAACTTTTCTAAAAAAAAAGGTATGGTCTGTACTGAGATCACACTTCACAGCAGTGATGCCAACCTAGGATTTCTTATGCCTTTTAGGCATTATTTCATTAGCTAAGGCCTTAAGGCTTATTTTTTCTTCAAATGGCATCTTTTTTTATCAGTTATTTTTATTTTTTTTAATTCAACATCCTAACTTTAATTATACGCAAGGTGAAAAAGAATTTTAAATGTAACCTCGGTCTTAAAGAATTTGTTTCCACCTTCAAAATCTGTTCATTTTCGGAACCCTTTTTCTGGTTTTAAAACGTTTCCTTTTCTGGAAAAATTAGTTAACCATATCTTATGCTTGCCGCATTCTTCGGCAACTGTTGAAAGGATTTTTTCATCCATCAATTTAAACAAGACAAAGCTCAGAAATAGGCTTAATACAGATACCTTAAGTGGAATTCTGCATGCAAAGTCGCTGTTTAAAGAAAAAAAAAGCTATGATTTGGAATTTAAACAAACACAAATGTCTTTATTTCAAAAATCAATGTATGATTTTAAGGACGAAGACAATCTAATGGCCTAAGAATATGGTTGTTTTGTAATCAACACTTTTGTACCTACTTATAAAACAAAAATTCAAAAATGTTGTTCCTATAAAGAATCCTTTACTGTGATTTATAAATTTATAAATAAAAATGTTTTTGTTAATTTTTTATATTTGCGTGTAATTTTTTATCTATTGTCAGTTTTTTACCAAAAAAAAATATTTTAGGCATTATTTTATTGAAAAAGGCATCTTTTTTTTCGAAGTAAAGCCCTTTTTTGTCAAAAGTGGTTGGCAACGCTGCTTCACAGTGATGTTTACAGTAAAGGCGACTACAGCAATTGCAAAATTGGGAATAGAATTGAAAAAAATGAAAATTCTTGTTTGGGTAAAAAATATTCACCTAGTCTATGAGTGGAAAATGTTTTTTTTTCTGAATTTTTCTTTTTTGAAGACGAAATTTTTTACAATTTTTTTATCGAAAGAATTATCACCAATTTATTCTTTAATGATATTTTATGTCTCGAATATTTTTTTTCGACAAAATTTTATACCACAACCTATTAAATCATCCATCGCTTTGCAAAAATTAAATTTTACATAAAGATGTTTTTAAAAACTTATCATTAAGTCAAAAAAAATGTTGTTGAGGAAATAATCTAGAACCGCTTATATATGAAAGCACCTAGTCATCCAAAATCAGTCAATGAATCCAGATTCCAGAAGAATTATAATGAATCCCCTTAAGTTAATAACTTGTTTGCTAAACCAACTATAGTTTCCAATTTCGATTTAACATAAAACAAAATGATACTTTAAAACTCTTGTTATGCTCAGTTTCAGGCAACGTTTTTAAATATTTGTTGCTTCGATATTAAATTTAAAATGACTTATGACATATCTGTTGCACCAAACAATTTTAGTAAATCCAATAAACGAACCAATAAAATAAAATGCAATTTTCTTCTAGAGCAATATCATTGGGACATTTATTCAATTCATGGTCAAACTTTAGAACCGAGTCCAACTGGCCTCGAGTTTTTAAGGATTGAGCTCCAGCTTTTGGACCTGGGTCTAAATTGTCTATGAATAAGATAAGCTCCAGGTGAGCTTAGAAAAGACAAAGAAACAACTTGTCAGACGATAATGAATATGCCCCATTAACTTTTACTTTTTTGACATTGTGTTAATGCTCAGTACGATAGAGCGGAAGAGGTTTTCAGTGAAGTTTGCACTAGTTGAGCTTTACTATGGTTAAACTTTTTTGTTAAGTTAAAAAAAACAGATGATAAAATCCAGGGATGGTTCGCAAGCAGTAAAAGGCATGGAACCTAGACAAATTAATCAAGTCGATACATTTATAAGCATTTTAGAAGGAAAAAAAAATTGCTTTAGTGGAGTTTGGTGCAACTGTCGATTAGTGGTCAGATTTGATTAATTATTGAGTTATTATTACTTATCTTAATAATAAAATAATTAACTTAAATAAAAATATATTGCCTAAAAGTAGGCAATAAAATTTACTATAAAATATATTCCATTTTAATTGTTGATATATCTCTTGGCGTCAACGGTATTGAAAATTAAAAACAGGAATTAAAAGTCTAACTTAATTTGGAATTCAATTTGAAACTTAATAAACCTGCAGCTAGCATTAATATGAAAAATTATAATTTTGAAAAAGGTTGGAAAAATATATTCAAAAAAAAGTTCAAAAGTTCGTCGAATTCGTCTAATTATTTTTTCTAAACGTACCATTCTCCAGTATAACGTTACGTTTTCGACACGCAGCGCTAGCCCGAATTGAGTTATAAATGTATACCTACACGGCTATATGTTGAAGGAACCAAATAAACTGAAGTAGAAACAAAAATTTTAAAACAAGTGTTTCAAATTTAAATTTTCCGGGCCAAAGTTGAGAAATGAGAAAGCTATGGGTTTTAACAGAAAGTTAACATTTTGCGTATCATTTATTAACAACCACCTATACAAGTAAATTGCATAAACTAAGCCATTCCTGAATCACGTCAATCATAAATTTAACCCATCCAATCAGCTATATCTTTTGGGCTCATATCTGTGAATTGGTTAACTCCCATTTCCCATGTTACTTCACCCTTCTCGAATTTAGCATTGTGTTCATCAATTGCCTTCAACTTGTCACAGTAGATATCATGATGACGGAGATCCTCGGATGGATCTGGGTAAGTCTTATCGTAAGTTGACTGAAATTACAACAAAAGTTGGGTCTATGTTTTTTTTTTTAAATATTTAAATCACTCACCTTGTATTGAGCCCAGGAATCGTCAGTGCAACTCCAACTCATGGCACATCCAACAAAAGCAGCTACAAGCAATAGAACCAAAGTGAACTTCATTGTGATTGTTAATTCAAAAGCGAATGAATAAAATTGAAAACAAATTCTACCTTTATATACCTTCAACTATATCTGCTTCTAAAATCCTATTTGATTAATCAATTAAATTAATTAAAGATATACTTTGTATATCTTATCATTTTTTTATAAAAGAAAAATTATTATATATCTTTTATATAAATCAATTTTGTATAAGCATGGGGGATTTTTTTTTAAAATGTTCACTCGGAGACCATAGTTCCAGAGATAACTAAAGTTTTGAAAGATTTTTTATAACGATATCATCGTACACATAATTATAGATCACTTACTTAGTAGTGATTAGTTAGCCATCTAAAATAGTATCATATTAAAATTGTAAAATCAATTGCGTTTTATTTTTTCTTTAATTAAATATTAATTAGTCAAAAAATAAAATATTTACTATCTTACTAATTTTTTTTTTTAACTGATCAATATCTTTGTTGGAAAAAAGAATCAACTTAGATTTGAACTTGGACTTTTCTTGTCTCTGTTCAACCTAGACGCTTTAGCTTTTTGTCACACCTTTTGCAAATCACCTTGTATGCATTGGCACCCGGAGGGTGGGGTAAAGGGTGTCAGTTACTGTCCCTAGGCTCTGAAAAATACTACATTTAAAAAAACTTTAAATTTCTTCCTTTGGACTTGCCCTGAAAAAAAATCTTACAGGTGTCTGTATAGCGTTGAATTAATACTCAAGATGAGTGCACTACGATGTCCGTAGCATTAGAACCCGAAAAAATATTTCCTTTATTTATTATACTGTTTTTTTTTCTCGAAAAATATTTAATATTTTTTTATTTTTATCTTTTTCAGGGTTGGTTTGGCAAATTTAAAATCAATGCAGGTGAATATATAATTTTTTATAAATATTAAAAAAAAATTTTTTTTTGATTTTTTTATAAATTTTCAATAAATGTTTGTTTATCAGATGTATCTAGGTTTAAAGATTAAAAAGTTTAAATTGTCAACAAATTTTTAACTAGCGGCCAATTTGACAGTTTTCACCACACGATCGCCTAGTAATGCCAAATCTACTTTGAATAAACCAAAATCAAGATTGCCTTTCGTTCCGATTTTCATAAAAGAATTTTGGTTAGCGATGCAGATCACCTTTGGTTGAAAGGCCATGGTTATTGACAGCAGGAGCTATGGCTTCAAACAAGACGGCGCGGCTTAACATGTCACACAGCTCGTGCCACAATATTGTATTGTTTTGGACCCGTGAATAGGCCTCCGAGATCATGCGATTTAATGCTGCCATGCCGATAAGCCCGATACGATCGAGCACTTGGAGGACAACATTCGTCGAGTTATTGCCGATATAGGGCCACAATTATGTATAATGATCTTCCCTGTCCGAGTACCCTCCTTAGCAAATCTCATGATGGCTCCCTTAGCAGCACTTCCTATTGCCACGTGTAGTGGCGCTAGATGTTTTCCATTGCTGCTGTAGGGCATGTTCTCATTGCAAGCCTTTGCACCTTTTCTAGTTTTTTTCCTAGTGGTTGTTAATTCGGTTCTCTTGTGCCATGCAACCGCCCCATAGGTAATGATGGGTCTTACCATCATGGTGTACATCCATTTCAGGATGTTTGGTTTGCAACCCCATGATTTACCTGCGCAATTCTTTTGCAAATCATCAAGGCTTTTGTGCTTTTCCGACAGTTATATCGACATGTTTATTCCAAAGGAGTTTACTATCTAGTGTTATGCCTAAGTACTTGACCTCTCTTTGGGTGTCGATTACTTCCCCAGTTAGAATTTCAAGTAGTTCATCCACTACAAGACTCCACAGTAAGGGTGATAATACCCCTCCCTGAGGGCAACCTCTTGTTGTGATGACTTTCTGAAACGTTTTGCCCTGCATTTGCTTCCGCCGTTCTTGTACTTAGCATTCTACCTATCCATCTAATAATGGTGATGGGTACCCCCTTTCTACTAAGAGCCCTGTCAACAGCTTCATGTGAGGTGTTGTCAAAGGCTCTTTCTACATACAGGAAGGCACAAATGCCAATTTCCTTACCCTCTAAAGCTATCTGTACATTGTTTGTTAGTTCATACAGAGCGGTTTCTGTAGACCTTCCCGCTCTGTAAGCATGTTTACTAAGACTTCTGTTCTTATGAAGTTATCGATTACCTTTTCCAAAGTTTGTCAGTAAAAAAAAGATGTTAAGCTAATTGGCCTGAATGACTTTGGATGGGTTGTATCTTTTTTCCCCACTTTGGGGATAAAAATTACCTTTGCTCTTCTCCATAGACTTGGTATGTACCCAAGTGCAATGCTACTTCGAAGCAATTTTTCATAAAAGTACTGAAATTAAGTTGATGCTAGATTCATGCAAGAAGAAAATTTTATATCAATATTTTGGATACGAGTGTTACGAAAACGCAAAGTGAATTTTTTTGAAAAAAACCAGAATCTTTTTAATTTTTTTTTTCAGGTTCCCTCGAATGCCACAATACATTTGACAGTTTTTGAAAATTCTATTTCAACTGGAACTAGTAGAAATTTAGAAGTGTTGAGTACAGTTCTGATGAATGCTAGATTAAAATGAAATATAAATAGTTGTTATAGAGATAATAATTGAAACCCCTATAAACATTTCAGATTAGCAGATGATGTAGTTTAGTTTATTCAAAAAACTGTTATTTTTTCATTAAAATTTTCTTCAAGCCGTTGATGCTTTCCTCTTGCAATTCAAAGGACAACATTCTTTGTACACTATTTATGCCAAATTTATTCATGTTATCATTAGTTTCTTCCACAACTTGCGGCCTTCTTTACCTCCTTTAACTTGAAAAAGGAGTATTGGAATAGCAAAACTTTCATTTTATAAAAAAAAAGAAAAGAAAAAACAACAACTGTGCGACAAGTAAACACCATTTCTTCTTTTCTCTTCCAAGAAATTCATGACAAACACCTCTTCTCCTGGCTAGGACTGTTTTGTGTGGGTGCTGCATGATACTCCCACAACAACAACAAGAGAGGAAAAAAAAAATTGTCACACTATGCATATTGTGAATGGAACACCTGTTTGGCCTCATAAATTATGCCCCAAGAATTTAATTTACCGGCTGCTTTGACAGAGAAAAAGTTATCTTTTCTTTTAGATTAGTTTCCCTATAACCACCCACAGATCCACATCCACCCCAATCCCAACCCTTGATCAAGGGTTATTCTCATTCTGTTTGTGTGTGTCCGCACATACTCCCCCGCACACAAAACAACTATAGTAGGTAGGTAGATAGATACTTTGCCATCTCGGTCTCAGTCCCTTGGCCCTGTTCCATCATCGAGCCTTCTCTGAAGTTCATAACAAGAGACAAATTGCATCTAGAGCAAAAAATATAAAAATAAATATCCTGGAAAAAAAATGAAAAGAAGGAATGAACTCCCATTTTGACTATGCATTATTATGTGTATAGTTGTTCCCCTTGTCGTAGGATGCAGAGGAGCATATTCCATGCTCCTTGAAAGACTTTGTCTGGGTCCGGGTTATGATGATAGCACTTGTTTGTGGACCGTGGAAGTCTTTTTCTCGAAGAAGAGAGTTCCCTTGAAATACTTTTAGATCCCACTTGGGTTCCCTGTAAAAAAGAGTAAGTGTATATTTTTTTGGGTAATGTCGCAAGTGTCAATGGCGCTGGCCGTCTCAGACAAAATTGCACGCGGAACATTGTCTATAAGAAAATAAAAACAAAAGTAATATTGTCAACTGATGTTATCGCCTTGGCCTTATACTTATATACAATAATTCACGAGTCGGAGAAGAACCCGACTCACTTAGACCTTTATGGATCCATTGTGATACTATAAAAAGCGAAAAACTAGGAAGATAGGAACTTGCTAGTCGAGCCACTCAGAGCTTCTAATGAATAGGGATAGACGTTTAACGTCCGTTTTCACTAGATAACTAGAGTCCTCATAGAAGAATTCTTTTAGATAGAGAAAGATATAGCAGGGAAGGTTCACAGAAGATGTTGAACAGTTTCCTCTTCTTCTTCGTCCACGCAGCTTCTGCAGAAATTGTTGGAGAACACTCCCAGTGCCATGTAACCTATCTTGTTCCTTTCTGGTTGTAGAGGAGTGATTGTTCCTTGTTTGGCGGAATGTCACTATGTCCCGGCACCCATATGAGGTGAATATCCAACTGTTCAGACATCCCCCTCAGAGATGTTTGGCAGTCTAGGACCCTCATTGATTTCTTAGTGACAGACGCAAGTGATTTAATAGCCGCTTGGCTAATAACCGTGTTTGATATTACGTTTTCTCTGAGCCAAGAAAGAACTTCTTTAATCGCCAGAATTTCCGCTTGGAACACACTGCAATGGTGGAATATGAGTCATGTCATTAAATTAAGTAAATGCATTCAGCAATAATTTTTGTCCAACTTCCAATACAGCAACGATCATGATTAAACCAAAAAACTTATTAACTTTTGAATTTGAAAGATTATCGAAGAGGATAAATGAAAATTAATAAATATAATTATACGCACAACATTATGATTGACTGATTGTACGATGGATTATCTACGAAGAAAGTTGTAAAAACAAGTTGTGCTATTTATCATAAATCTTTAAAAAAAAGATATATTTCCAAATCTATCACTTTTAACTTGTTTCCAACCAAGCAAAAATTGTTAATAAAGGTTATGTAGAAAGAGTTAGCTAATTTCCCAGCGTAGGTAGACATTTACTTCGACTTGGATTGGAGCTGCTGCAACTTCCCATATCACAAAACGAAGACTCCGCTTTGTATACTTCTACTTCAATAATCCCAGCGATCTAGCAAACTCCAAACTCTCCTACACTTCATTTGAAGTTCCAACTGGTTCAACGAGTGAGGTTGATTAACTGGTCCATGTGGTATCACAACGGACCAAACTTTGGTCTAAGCGTGTTGGATTTCCCAAACAACATCCACTTTAACCTAACCTAGAGTCCTGAATGATTCCATGGATAATTCTCGCAGGAAATTATGGAAAAGGGTGCATTACTGTTGGGGAAGAAGTGTCACACTGTACGCAAAAGTGTACCCACAGTGAGACACATGAGGTGGCCTGCTTATTTGATTTAAACTTTTTTTGGTAAACCTCAATCTAATTTTTTTAATGAAAAAAAGAGCCCAAAGTATGAAGTTCACTATACAATTAAACATCACCTGAATAGTGAATACAAATTGAGTTACTTGTTTTTTGGATAAGTTCAAAGACGGTTCAACCATGTTTACCCGCCTTCATTGTTTTTACAGAAAAAAATTGGACAAATTGTTTTGAGAATTTTTGTAGGTACTATTTTCGCAAAACGATGAGATGATTTGACCTGTAGGTAGGGCTGTCCAGAAGACGAGACTCTGGAAGACTTATGAAGTCTTGTCTCGGTCTCGTCAAAATTGAACTTAGACTCGTTTGACTAAGTCTTGTATCGGTCTTTACGTGGTATCAACTCAGAACTTCTCCAACTTTATGTTTAAAATGCACAATGTTGATTGATTTTCGAGATTAACTTCGTCCGGTGGTTCCAAAATTGTGTAATTCCATAAAATTGAATATTTCGATTTAAATACATATATGAGGCTATGAGTTCAATAGTGGCGTGACTTATAAAATTTACTTTGGAGTTACGAGAGATTTAAGAAAAAAATTTTGAAAAAAAAATGCTCAAGAGATTGAAAAAAGACGTATTTTTTAGGACAAACTTTTTTTAAATTCAACTTCATTTTGGAAAAAAAAGTAGGTTACGCCACTATTGCACTGATAGTCTCATATATAGACACTAGACAGTCTCTCGATGCAAAAATTTGACTTTCGTCTCAGTCCTATAGTTAATAGGTAGGTTCAAAAATATTTCTATGTTCTGACAAAAAATTGTTTTTTTTTTTACTGAATTTTTTTGACAATTCTTTATTTTGAAAAATAGTTTTTTGACAATTTTTTTTTTATATTTTTTGACATTTTGAAATGAAATGATTTGATCTGTGAAGCTTCAAAAACAAAGTACACTTGTTGACAATTTTTTCTGACAGAATTTTCCTTTCATCTATGTTTTGGTCTTTTCTTGAAAATTTTTTTTTGTTACTTTTCATTTGCAAAATTATGAAATAGTTAAATCTGTTTTAGTGCAAAAAAATACCACTTCTTGTTTTGAAATTTTATTTTGCTATTGTCTTTTTTCTCTAACACGAACTCTTTTTTCGACAAAAACAAATTTTTTTTAAATAATTTTGACCTAAAAAAAATTTCTATGAAAATATTGGAAAGTTACAGATTACTTGTAAAAAGAGCCGTCCTCAGTCATACTCGTAATAGTTTAAAAAAATTTATGAAAATGGCAACTCACGGATAATACTTACACCTGCACCATTTTTTTAAACTCTAGCTGCACTCATATTTCAATTCTAACCAAAAATTACCATGGATATTTTTGAATCAATAATTTTCAAAAAAGAAATACATCCAAGTTTTATGAATTCAATAACATTAATTTAAAAAGTTAAATTCAAAAAAAATATCCATCCGTTTTTAACATTAGTTTTGAGTTTTTAAAACCATTCTTTGATTTTTTTTTCCTATTTTACAATACGATAGAAATAAAAAATTAAGAATATATTAAAAACATAATTCCTCTGTCACTGTCCATCACTCTGTCATACTAGGGAGAAAACCCTAGGAAACTACTTCTTCAACGAATTAGAAGAATTATCAGAACTTTCAAGCAAAAGCTTACTGAACTTCGTCAAATCATCCAAATGGTTGGACGAACCATAGGAATCATAGGTTAATATTTTAAAGTGTTTTACAACACTTCAGGGTACCACAATGGATCTACATAGATCTAAGTGTGACGGTAACAATATCAACCGTCAGCCCAATCAACCTAACCTAACCTAAAAACATAATTAATAAAAAAGTACGCATACGCCCAAGTGCAAAATGGATTTATGACTGATTGCTATAACGTATTGTTTTTATCATGCAAATCTTCCAATCTTTTGTCACGTGTCATCATGGTATCAGTCTTCAGTTAAAAAAAGTCTGGATAAACAATAAAAATGTAGGGCCATTAAAACAATCTTCTCCTTTTACAAATGGCTATAGAAATAGCGCAATTCATAAAGACGATCATATTTTCCCAAAATATTTAAAATAACCTTTTTCCACTCGATTAAAAAAAATAACAATAAAATATACGAGTTATGGATTTTTATTTATTGATTGATTTTATGATTTAAGATTTATATTTTTAACCCATCCATTCGGCTATTTCCTTTGGACTCATATCAGTGAATTGATTAACACCCTGTTCAAATGTTACTTCTCCCTTCTGGAATTTAGCATTGTGTTCTTCAATTGCCTGCAACTTCTGGCAGAAGATTTCGTGATGACGGAGATCTTCGGAGGCATCGGGATAGTTTTTGTTATAAGTCGACTGGAATATTAAATTTAATTATTATATAAAAATTAAACTTTAAAAATAATACAAAAAAATTATTAATTTTTCCTTTTTAAAAATATTTGGAGATTCCATGATTAACGCAGAAATGGAAATTTAGGTTTTTGGGATATTTAATTTTTTACTCACCTTATATTGTGCCCAAGAAGCGTCAGTGCAACTGAAACTCAAAGCACATCCAACAAAAGCAGCGACAATCAATACAACCAAAGTGAACTTCATTTTAATTGAGTTTAATAAATTCAAAACCGAATGAATAAATTTAGAATATTTTTTGCTTTATATAGTAAGCCATAAGATTACCTCCCTCATCATGTGTTCTTAATTGGCTGTTGAGTGTTGAGATTGATTAGATAAAAAAGCACTTGTGAATTAGATTTTAATTTGATCAATACAAGTCAAAATTAGAAAAAAAAAATTTCCAATCAGTCTTGTGATTTTGGTTTGGCTATTATTTAAAAGTTTTATTGTGATGAAACACACAATTTGGTCTACAAAGTTGTTTTTTTTTCAAAACTTTGACAAGAAATCCCTATCTACATATGTTAAGAACAGGGGATCTGCGTTGATTACGTAAGAGGGAAGTGGTGAACAGATACGATTTTTTAGACAATTTGGGGACCTGGCAACGACAGATATAAAACAAAATCCTAAGTTTTTTTTTCTGTTTGTGTTGAAAATATTGGAAAAGTGAAGTGCAAGATACTGCATAGATATTGCATTTAACTGTACATCTATACTTAACAATCCCAAGCTTGAAATAATGTTTATTTGAAAATGAGCTCAGGTCTAGGCGTTATTAGAAAGACACTGCAAGAAAATTATTGTTTTTAAAAAACACATTTTATATTGGCTTCGAATAGTTTCAAAAAGTCTGATGCCATATTGTGAATATTTTGAATATTGACGATTTCGCTGGTTCTGGAGCAGTAAATGCAATCATAAAAAGTGAAAAAAAATCGTTTACATTATTGTACTCTCCACAGAATTTGTGGCTAAGTAATCATAGGGTGCAATGCACTCTTATAGTCAATACTTCTTACATAAAGTTCAAACAATATCATTTTTCCTGACCTGGAAGTCATTTAAATATAACTCGAAATTATAGAAATAAATTTTAATCGAACTCCAATTTTTTTCGCGGATTTTCTTTTGATTTTCGAATAATTCAGCAAAGCGATCATTAACTATAGGGCAAGTTTTAGATTCGTGCAAAAAATTGAACTCGAGATATTAATCAGACCTAACATTACGATGATAGAGAACGCGAAAAAAGTGGGTCCCGCAATTCTGGCTGTCTGTCTGTCTATACCTCGACCTAAGCTACTGAAGCAATTTTCTTTATACTTTAAACATAAGGTTTTGGAGAGATTGCCTAGAGGGGAAATCGAAATTTTTTTTCGAAAACTCAATATTTTGAAAAATTATTTAAGTGTATGTTATCAAATACTAAAAATGTAAATAAAAACTTTTTTTATTAAAATATGTACTTAAAAAAATATTTTTTTTGAAAAAACAGCTCTAACGATTTTTTTAAATTTTTTTTCAAAAATCTTTTTTTTATGATACAAAAGATGGCATCTTCAGTTTTAAGATTAAACTTCTTGTTTGGCTTATTTTATAAATTAAAATAATGAATTTCAGGGTTTTTCATATTTTTTCTTGTGACAATAAATGATTCTTTCCAAATAAATTTGTTTTTATACTCAGACTTTAAAACCAAGATGTTACCTCTCTTAAGAGTAAGTAAAGTACGTGCGACCGAGTCGTGCATTTTATTTGATATAACAAAATTTTAAAGTATCTAGCTACTTGAGTATTGAAATTGGTCTGGCTATTTTACTAAGCCAGAACAATATTGGTTGAAAAGAGTTGTGAATTAAAAAAAAACCGTTTGATCTTCAGAGTACCTGTAATTTCATCATTTCTTTTAATAATTAATTTTTCAAAGTTCTTAAGAATTCGAAAAAAAACCGCTTTACTATGACTTCGTGTATTTGAGGGTTCAGTGTATATTGGTCAAACACTTTTTCCGTACTGATTGATTAAGTCTTAAAAATTGATTTAAGAACCAAAACAGAAAGAAAACATATTTTTTGAAAACTGTTTTCGAAGATTTGCAAAATTTTCAAGTTTTTCAAATTCAAATTAAACAAAAAACAAATGAACTTGAGTATGTTACCGAAACTTTGATGTTACGCTGTCTAAAGAAAATAATACAAAAAAAAACAATATTGAAAATTAGAATTATGAATCTCAAGAAGAAGAAGATACACCTTTTCAAAAAACACAAAAAAATCGTTCTTTAAATTCTGTTTGAAAATGAATACAATCTAATGTGCCTAAAATTACAAAAATTGAAACCATATTCATTCAATCACACAGCCACACCTTCAAAAAATAAAAACATCTTTAAAGAAAAGAACATAAATACTGCCCAGGATAAAAACAAAACAAAAAAATTTAAAACACATTTTCTTTTTGGCTTGACACTCTAAATTTACCCAAAAATAAACACGAAACGATCCATAAACAAGTAAATTTCTCATGCTAATTACATAATACCCTTAACCGTTTAAGCAAGGTATCCTTCATAAATATAACTCAGATCATAACACAACCCATATGCCCAAAAGAATGCCATAAATAAACGTCTTATACCCAGGGACAATCTGCCTACTGTCCTTTTGTGTGTCATCTTTTATCTCTCTTCTAGGGACCTATACCTATTACAACATGTGTAAATACATATATATGATAGGACGACTAATTAGTGAGACAGCATCAAGAAAAAAAAAATATATGAGTGTGTAATTTTCCCAGGACATGAAACAGGATATTGGTCCTTATAGTTGAAATCTTTAAAAAATTATCGATTTGACACCATGTCTTTGCTTAAAATAGAGTAGCTGTAGTTACATATATTTTTTGTGTTACGTTTTTTTTCCCTCCTTGGGGACCAAAATATTCAAAAAAAAAACAAAAACATGTGTGTGCTCTGGGAATAAGGACCACAAAGCCTTAAAAGTAAAAATGTATATAACAAATTGAAGTGGACTCCTGGTGGCATGACGACAAGCAATTATTTGAAATGCATTTACGTAATGGAGGTTAAATTGGTCGCCTTTTATTCGCCCAAGCAATTATGTGTCAAGCGCCGCCACCGCCACCACGCCGCACCATCATCACTGGCCGGATGGGGGAAAGTCGCGATAGTCCTTAGCGGATCCTGGGTATTCAATCAACCGAAAGAAATGAAAAACTGAAATAAAGTGTATTAACAGAAAATTGCTATCAGTGGAGTTGGGTAATACACTTGAGTGCTTTCGTGATGAGAAAAATTATTATTAAAAAAAAAAAACAGTAAACAAATGAAGAATGAAAGCCTTTATAGGAACAAAACAAAACACAAAAAAAAACTATATACGTCCTGCAAATAAGAAGAATCAACGCCAAGACAATGCCATATTTTTTTTGCAAAAACATCAGTCCATTGAGCCATCATCAGGGATGGTGGTGGGTTGACATATTTTGCTATTTTTGCTTCTCGTCGATTCGTCAATGTCAAACGCATATCAAAATGCCTTCCTGACAGGACATCGATTCTATACATATTCCCATCACAATGTTGAGTGTATAGTTGCTGCACAACCAACAATAGGCAGCGCCACATGCAATTTTTGTGTTATTTTAATAATCACCCCCATTCCCTGCCATCATACGTTTTTGCATCAGAAGTCAGAAGGACATAGATGAACAGAAGAAACAGGATGTGGGTGGAGGTAATCATCTGCAATTTTTCTGCACTCGATTATCATTCGTTTGCGTTTACGGAAGGGTTGGGTGTTTTTTTTTTTGGTATCTTCGTTTTTTGAATAAAAGTTTCCTTTGTCATTTTTGTATTCACTTTATGGCGGAAGTGCGTTCACGTGTCCCTTTGACAAAAGGATATGAAAAACAAAACGAAATAAAAGAGAATTCATAAAAATGTTTATAAAAAAAAAGTGATGAAGTATTTGTATGTATTTGAAGGATATTGGGATAGGGATGTCATGTTGATGTTCAATTAACATCTCAGGCTTAAATATTTTTGATTTTATGTTTAAAAAATTATAAAATTATGTTTTGTGTTATTGTGTCACACTGCTTTTGGCCCGGCCCACGAGATATGTGACATGTTGCGCCATCTTGTTGAAACTACAGCTCGTGGACATGGCTCTATAAGTCACCATGACTTTAACGTTCTGGCCATCCTAGTTTTCAAAGAAGTATGGACCAATGATGCCACCAGCCAATAACTCAGCCATTCATCGCTAAACAAAATTCTCTTATGAAAATCAGGATCGGGATCGAGATAAATTCGCAAAATTTGGAAGCGTTTCTCAGGCGTCATTTATGTCGAAATGCCATACAAAACTATACACAAAATATCCGCCATTAAAAATTGTGGCCATCTTAAAGAGAAGTTGGAGAAAGCAATCGTTGACTCTGGCACGGCAACAAGAGGGACCATCGTCAACAGGTCCAGCCAGATATTGGCTACTCAGACGACATTGACATCATCGGAAGAACCGAACAAGTTCTACACGATTCCTTCATCCGAATTAAGCAAGCGGTACAAAATATAGGGCTGCACATTAGTGAAGGTAAAACAAAGTACATGATGGCTTCGAATGCGACAAGAACAGTTGGTCAAACAATCAAGGTAGCGGAGCACCAATTTGAAGTGGTGCAATACTTTAATTACCTTCGGTCAATAGTAGCAGCCTATAATAATATAGAAGAAGAAATACGCTGGCGGCTGCTCAATTTTAACAGAGCCTACTATAGTCTGTCAACTCCAAATCCAGAAATTTCGTCATAACCTCAAAACTGCTGCTGTACAAGACCATGGTCCTGCCACTACTCACGTATGGATCCGAGACTTGGGTGCTTGGCAAAAGACACTCCGACCTCTTAGCCGCGTTCGAGAGAAAAGTCTTTAGGAGAATTGTTGGCCCCATATGTGAGGAAGGACGATTTCGGAGATCATAAATTTTACGCAATCTACCTTGAAGCAGACATAGTGACAAAAATTAAGTTCGGTAGACTCCGGTGTACAGGGCACCTAGCACCTAGCTCGTATGAGCGAAGAGGAAACGGCTGGGAAACTCCTTTGTGGTACATTCTATGGTAGACGGCAGCGTGGTAGACCATGCTTGCGCTGGAGAGATGGCGTAGACCAGGCTTGGGGTGCGCAACTGGATGGCGTAGACTCGAGACCGGGATAGGTGGAGAGACTTGTTGAAGGAGGCCAGGAGCGGACCCCGGTTGCCGAGCCGATGATGATGATGATCTTAAAAATTATACCTTTGAAAAAAAAACACCCTTCATATGGATTTTTTCTGCTAACATTCACACTAACAATAATTTTCCAAATAACTAAATTTCACTTTATTTTTAAACAAAATTACATTAAAACACATTAAACTTTTAAGGCTTCATAAATTCCATTTGCTACAAAAATCTTATGGATATTTGATGCGATATTACAATTTGAAGATCCACTTGCACCAGCAACCAAATCTTCGATCTTCTTCAACTTTTCACCAAAAACTTTTTGACCTACTTCTGCTTGATATTTTCCCTCCTTAAGGAGACCAACTTTTTCCATGACACAATTAATCATGCATTGCATGTTTTCATCGGGCTCAGCAATATCACCATTTCGCAATTTGGTATAATCTTCATTTGTCATATTATGTAGTTCTAGGCAGTTGGCAATGAATTTGTTATATTCTTCATTTTTTTCTTTTGGAATGTCAGCCTGTAAAAATAGTTAAATATTATTGTTATTAATTTTTCTAGTTAAATAATAAACTTACGCTAACAGTAGCAACAAAAGCAATTAATGCAACAAATATGAATAATTTCATTTTGATTTATTCTGTTTTAAAAAAAAAATACTAGCTCTAAGCTTATTCTTATTTGGGTAAAAGATTAAAACTGAATAATTCTTTGGAACAGACTTTGCTTTTATAGCCATAATTAAAATCAAATTAACATTTATTTAAAACAAGATTAACGATATTATTACCTAAGCTGAGAAAGACAAAAAAAAAAACAACAAACAGATCAACACTGTTTTGAATGCAAATTAGTTGAATAAAAATGAAGAAGATGAATGTAAAAGAGGTTTTGTTCAAATAATAAAAGTTCGAAGTTCGGTCTACAGTACAATACAGATTTAAGAAACTTTGCAGCACTAAAATTTTTTTTTTTTGTTTATCAGATTTAAGGACAAACATTTTAAGATCTTTTAATGTTTTTGGAAACTAACACAAGTTTTTATTCTTGTAAAAAATAAAAAAAAGCGTTTTTTTAATAAAGTTTTTTTTGCACTCAAATTTTAACTATCTTAAAGCCAAACAAAAATACTAGCCCAATTAGCGAATTCTAATAAATAAGACTCGTTCATTTTAGAAAATTTGTTGTTCATGGAGTATAAATCTAAAATATTTATATTGTCTAAAATTCAGTATAAAACGGATCAATTTCAATCTGCATTCTATTCCAGTTTAAATCCGGAGACGGGGACAATTATCGAGACTATACTGTAAATTATATAATTCAATTATATAATTTATTATATTCATATCAAGTTTATTTTTAAATCATCTCAAGACAAGTTCTTAAGCAAAATTTTGTTAGGTCAGGTTTGGTGACAGTTTAGGTGTCCTCTTATATAATACAAGCGTTAAAAATATTATGCACTCACGTACTACTTATTCATTTCTATTTATTAAAAATTCCCAGTACTTATATTATAGTGTTTTTAAATGAGAATAAAATATTAGTTAATTATTAGCTGACATCACCCAATGATTTCATTTTTTTTATTTTTATTTTTTATTTCTATTTATTTATTTATTTTTATTTTGACTTCGGGCGTACTGGTCTACGCCATCTCTCCAGCGCAAGCATGGTCTACCACGCTGCCGTCTACCATAGAATGTACCACAAAAGACTTTCCGAGCAGGTTCCTCTTCACTCATGCGAGCTAGGTGCCCTGCCCACCGGAGTCTACCGAGCTTAATTTTTGTCACTATGTCTGCTTCAAGTTAGATTGCGTACAATTCATGATTGCACCATCTCCGGAATCTTCCTCCTCACATATGGGGCCAACAATTCTCCTTAAGACTTTTCTCTCGAACGCGGCTAAGAGGTCCGAGTCTCGGATCCATACGTAAGTACTGGCGGAACCATGGTCCTATACAGCAGCAGTTTTGAAGTTATGGTGAGATTTCTGGATTCGAAATGCTTTGACAGACTATAGTAGGCTCTGTTAGAATTGAGCAGTCGCCCTCGTATTTTTTCTTCTATATTGTTATCGGCTGCTGCTATTGCCCCAAGGTATTTAAGGGATTGCACTACTTGAAATTCGTGCTCCGCTGCCTTGATTGTTTGACCAACTTTTCTTCTCGCATTTTCTTCTCGCATCGAGCCGGGTAAAGCATTCCACATTCGAGTGGTGCGGCTGAAGAAAGATTCTCTGTACTTAACAGTGCATCAGAAGTTGGGCTCAAGGGTGAACTGATGGGCATTCCTTGCGGTGTGAGTATTTCGGTGGAATTGCTTAAGGGGAGGAATGCAATTGGCTATTTCTTGTTCGGTTCTTCCCATGATGTCAACTATGTCAATGTCCTCTAGGAAAGCCAGTATCTGGCTGCACCTGTTGACGATGGTCCTACTTGTTGCCGTGCCAGAGTCACGGATTGCTTTCTCCAACGCCAGGTTGAAGAGGAGGAAGGCCAAACCATACCCTTGTCGGAGTCCATTAAAGATGTTGATTGGCCTGGATAGCAATTCGGCTATTTTTACTTGACTTGTTTCAAAAGTCTTGCAAAAGTCACATACATATTCCTAATTTTTGAAAAAATCGGAAGCGGCTCTCCAAAATGTCAATGATAATAAATAAAGTAGAAACCTATTTTGAAGAGAGTGTCTATGTTTTCGAAAACGTATTTTTAATTTAATTTTGATTTTCTACTTAAAATATACCTTACTCGATTTTTAAAACTATAAATTAAATCTTTTTCAATAAGAGACTCTGTTTGGCAAAAGCAATATAAATCCTCAAAGTCTCCATTTCTTTCTTCCTATAAGGAAGTCTCTGAGAAGGCGAGTAAGTGAAAAAAAGAGTTCATAAAAGGGTTTCAATTATACCTACCCACCACACAGGCAAAAATAATATGTGTATTACATGTGTGATATATGAGATACAATATAAGAACATACATAAGCTTTGCAATAGGAAAATGAGCCTTACGGGTCTCTGCTTCACTGATGTGCAAGTCAAAGAAACATAAATCACCCCAACCCTTATTACAAAAAAAAAAAAAAAATGACGTGAAGCAAAAAAAGCTGACACTTACACATTTAGCAATTTTTTTTTTTCCTTTTTCCTAAATTGAAAGGACAAGTGCAGCTGCACATAGAACTACTATATGAGACTAGTGTCGGTCGGCAAGAAAGAAAAACGGAAATCCTTAAAACATGTTTCGATTTATTAAATTTTCCATCACCACCGATAAAAAGAGTGGGAGGTGTGTGAGGGCTGGGCTGACTTCCATATCCACCCTTCTCTCGGCAAAGTTCAGTCCGGGTGTTTTTCCGTGCGAGTGAATTTTTGGTCTTTCGTTAAAATGTAATATCCTTTAAGAAATTAATATGACAAAGAAAGAAAATGGCATTGAAGAAGGGAAAGCAAAGGGGACACAATTATTCAACTATGTATGTGATTACTTGTTACGGTGAATCAGTTCAGTAATATACAATAATTGGTGTAGTTAGGGGAGTCTCGATGCATTTTTAAAAATTTGTCAAAATGTCTTTTCCGTATACCTAGCTACCCTAGCGGGTAAACCCGCTCCATTTAGTAACGAATTCTTATCGGCGATACGATTTTCGAGTTTTCAAGTGAGAAATTCCATTGATTCCTGTGACAGAGATGATGAGATGCCGACGACAAACGTTTGTCCTCAATTCCACATGAACGAGTGAATGTGTGCCATATAATAAATTGGAATATAGTTTACTCCCTAAATGTATTTATTAGATGTGCAGTTGAAGTGGGGTAATGATTTTGAAAAATATTCTAAAACATCAAAAGGATTCTTTAAGTGGAGAAGTGGAATTTTAGGAGAAAGTGTTTTTGAAATTGTGTGCCGATGAAGTTTTTTCTACCCAAATAAGTTTTGATGATTAAAATGAAGAAAAAAAATTGCTTTTAAATTTCAAGTGTTACATATATATTATATGCATCATCAAAAGCAAAAGTATGTTTTTTTCTTTAAAAGTAAAATTTCTTAATAATAAATAAATTAAAGCTATAAAAGTAAACAAGTTAGCGCACTAACAAATAGATTTAATTGACCACAAAAAGTCAGCCTTCAAATCATGTTTATACAATATTGCTACTATATGTACTAAAAAGCAAGTCTTTCGTTCGTTGTCGAGCCGCGATGATGATGACTCTTGGGCGATTCAAAAAAATTTCGCCTTGATTGTTATTAACTGACATTTTTTTTCTCTTGAAAAAATTGTTTTTAAATAATTTATTTAAAATTATTAATCTCGGCATCTTTTCGATTTGTTTTAAGCAATAAATTTTTTTCGGCAATCAATCTCATGAAAGAAAATGTATGTATACTTAGTTGTTCCTGGTAGGCACATTTTTTTTTTGACTTTTTTTAGGACTTTCTTAGAAAATTTAATATTTGATAATTTATTTTGGAAACTAAAATTTTTTTTAAAGAACATTTTTTTCACAAATTTGTTTTTTTGTTTCTCCAAATTAATAAATTTGTGAAAATTTTTTAAAGTTTTTTTTGGCACTTTTGTCACTTTTTTTTTCGACATTTTTTTAGCAAAAATTAAATTTTTGACCAAATTTTTGTTAGATTTTTTAAAATCATAATTTAATTTGAGAAAGAAATTTTTGTAAATTTTTATGGTAAAAAAGACAATATGCAATGCCAATTTTTTAAAAAGTAATAATTTTTTGAATTATTTTTTAGCTAGTGGCGACATTTTTTTTTAAAAAGAATACTTTTTAAATTCTATTATTTAAATTTTTTTTCACGCCAATAATGAGTTCTACGGGTAGCTAAATGCAAATGTGGAAAAACTGTCGTCCATCTTATTTTTGCCTGTCTGCCGATTTGTCTAAGGATACTTTTGAACTTTGGATGAAAATTTTTTTTATTTTTCAACATCAAGAATAGCAGTACCTGTCATATTAACGGTTAATACAAATTGTATTTACGTCGAAAACCTTTTAAACAATTTTGATAAAAAAGTTCAATAATTACATATTTAGTGAAAAAAAAATTAGAAAAAAAAAACAGATTTTTGTTTTCTATTTTTTTATAAAAGGTTGGATAGATTGCTATAAAGAGAAAGAGGGTCTATATTATCTTAACAAATCACAATTTTGAAAAAAGTATTTTTTATATTTTTGAAAAAAAAAAAAATCAACATTTCTTATGAAAACTCAATTTATATAAATGACTTATTATTAATCAATACAAAAATTGAAGTAAAAATTGGTATGCAAGATATGTATTTCTTAAAATAAAATTACTTTTTTAAAAATACTCAGAATTTTATGAACGGATGTGATTGACCTAAATGTGCATTTCATTTTTTCTAATTTCAAAATAAAGAACACAAACATGTGCTTCAGAAAAATAGACCAAAATTCCATTGAGTTAAAGTACCAAAACCCTCAGAAATGGTAATACCCATAGTAAAATTTTAAAGGAAGTTGAAAGAAATTTTTAAAGTTCAAATTTTTTATATACATTATGTATTTGGATAACACTATAACTTCTTCTCTGAACTTGAAAGCCAATAACTAACTGTATCACCAAATAATTTGTTTGCCGGAAAGTGTTTAAATTAAGTTTGAAGAGCGCGTTTTCCCCTTCCTATGAAAACAAACTTATTGTTTATCTTTTCATTTTCTGTGTACATACATACAGATACAGGGTGAGTCATGAGCAATGCGCCTATAAACGCTAGGGCGTGTAAGTTAGGTTGAAACAAGAAAAAAATTCTAACGATGGGGGTCTCGGTCTATTCTTCCCTGTTTAGTCAGGAGGGGAAATTTTCGAAAAAAAAGGACTTAAAATAGAAAAAAAATATTTAAAATCAACGGCTTCATCCACAATGCTGTGCGATATCTTTTTGAACAGCCAAAAACATCTTCTTTCATTTTGTTTTAAATAAATCTATTTGAGAAAATGGTTTTCAAAAAATTAATTTTCAAAGTCAAAATTTTGACAAAAATTCGAACTAATTTTTTTTCAAAATTTTACATAATTAAGTTCTAATTTTAATTTAAAAATTCAATGCTGTTATTAATTTTGAGAGAAAATCAAAAAATCCACAGTAGGTAGTGGATCAACCCTGAATTAATATTTTTTTCATTGATAACGTCTGGGGGAATAGAACCCCCACACCTCCCATACGATTTTTTTCATGTCTTAACCTAACCTACACGCCCTATAGCATTTTGGTGCACTGCTCATGACTCACCCTGTATATTTCCGGCTTCCAATTCAATCATAGATTTTCTACTAAAAAATTATTATTATTTTTGACAATAAAATTTCATCCAAACCAACCACAAACAAAATTCCATCCAATTAACTAACAGCTTTTATTATCGTCGCAAATAAAATTATCACAAAGCATTTTAAAACACTTAACAAGCATGAAATCAGCCTCCAATAAACCAATCTGAATTATAATCACTGTTTATCTCGATCAAATAAAATCTATGTACGCACTCACAATCGAATACGAATAAATTGGTCCAACAAAATATCACAGACAGACAGACACAGCCACAAGCAAAAACCTATCGTTGTGGAACTAATTTCATAAAATTGAATGTGGCTCTATATAGGTAAGGTGTACCTTTAACCATTCCATCCAAAAATTGGTCCAGTAATTTAATCGTTAATTGATTCCACCATTATAACGCTTTTTATTTTTGGTTGGTATTCAGTCTATAAAAGCCACCTCCAACTCACCATATATTATTCGAAAATATGAAATTCCTCGTGGTTGCTTTAGTCGCTGCTAACTGTTTTATGCTGCTATGGGTAGGTTCTGTTTAAAAAAATATTATTTCGAGGCTTAGTTGATTCTATATTTTTCACAGTGCCAATCAATGCCAAACGCGCCCACACCCGATACAACACTGCTCGATCATACCAAAAAATGTATGGTCCAGGAGAAAGTGGAACAACAGGATATTATTGATTTCGCCAGTGGAAAGGTTAAGTCCGAGAATGCATCGACAGCTTTCAAATGCTTCGTCCGATGTGTCGTCGAAGCCAGGGGCTACATGAAAGATGGCAAACTTATGGAGGACAATGTAGTCAAGGCAGCTGAAAACTTCACCAGTGTTGATCAAGTGCGCAAAATTATTTCCAATTGCAACGTCAAAGGCAGTGATGTTTGCGAGACGAGTTTCAATATTTACGTGTGTATTATGAATGAATTGAAATAAAATCAAAAAACAAAGATTAACAAACAGACACAAAATATACGAATGAACCTTCAATCCTTTTATCATCCAAAAGCTCCAGGAAATTCTATGCTTAATTTCCAGCCCTTCATTCATTCGGTTTTATATATTCGAGTTGTTTGTGCTCTGAGATTTTCAATTGAAATCCATGAAACGGAACCAAAAACAAAAAAGGACTCTGTGCGGTGCACGATATATCCCTAGGGGATCCAAATTAAATACCGTTAAATACGTGAAAATAACACTGGTTTATATGCATTCCATCATTATATCGCAACGAATAACCAAGCCGAATATGCGGTTGGTTGTGTTCGGTATGCGGTGCGGTTAAGTTATTTTCTTTTTGAAAACCTTGAAGGTTTATTAAAATTGAGAGAGAGGGATGCGGCGGCGGCGGCCGCAGTCGGGACAGTCGGGAATATGGTTCTTTCTTCTCATTTTTTTTTTCTTTATCCTTCTTGCCAGGTAGGTAGATATGCTGTTAAAATAACTTCTCATTCTCTAGCTGTCACATTGTATATTGGAGTGCACGTTTGCAGTAAGGCCTTTTTGAATTGAAATTAAAAATTGAAAAGAGAGGTTATGATATTGAGGGTGTTGGCAGTGGTGGTAGTATATAAGAAAGAATATTGCAAAAAGCAAAGGAATTCTGATGGATGAAGGATATCGTTTGCAACAAGCTAGCGTCGTCGTAACCGTATAACGTGTCTGTTAAGTAAAGATCTTTGGCAGTTGAATGAAATTGTTAAACGAATAGCAATGGAGCACATTTGAAATATTAAAAAATGTTTAATTTATGAAATGATGATGAAACTGGATTTCAACTAATAAACATCCAGTTAAGTTTTTTGTAATTATTAGAAAAGTTCATAATGGTCTAAACGGAGCTAATTCTGTGATTGCGCTTCCCCTTGCTGCAGATAGTGCTTCCCCTTCTCCTATGCGCCTTTGTGTACTGTTCCTGGAGATTTAAATTCTCTAAAACTCTTCCCCAGTTGTTCTGATTCTTCTTCGACGGTTCTTCGCCTGCAATGCACTAGTTAACCTTTTGAAGCTTATTAACAGATGAAGAAGTTGCAAGGTAATTTCTTTTTGTTTTCGCCAAATTGATACGATCTTAGTTTCGCTCTCCTTTATGAGAGGGTATGTAAGTCTGCGTGGTCCAAGTGTTTGACGTACGATTGTAGAATCCACTGAATTCCTCTATCAAAGTTGACAAAGTTGACAAAGTTGCATGATGTACATCACTAACCAAGAAAAGAAACAGTATTGGTGACAATACACAGCCTTGTGTAACCCCACTATGGCTTTAAAACTCTTCCCCAGAACATGACATTTGGATCCATCACGTGTTGACTTGTAAACAAACAAAGTGGTGATAGCACTGTTATCTTGATTGTTCGTATCGAGTGTGTCCTCGAGGTGATTCGGTAACGGTATCTTCTCTACTGGAGGGTTAGTAATACGTGTAGCTGAAGTGACTACGATGCTTGCTTTTAGGTGTTTCCTTTCTTCGATCCTTACCCAAATTTCTTCGGAAAGCCGAGCACTAGGGTTTCCTTGGATATGAAAACAATTTTTAATAAAGGTGGGTTCCGTTCTCTTCAATCCTTGTAATAGGTGGTTCCCTATCCTTTGCAAGACTGCAGGAGTGTTTTCTTGAGATCTCCGAATTGCAACTGTACCTACGTAATCTTACTGTGGCAATCATCAGACGGTATTCCTGCACCATTCCCATGTCTGTCAACTGCTCTGTTTCGGACGTATTGAGACTGCTTCTCGAAGAGTTTTTTCAAAATTCGGTTTTCCAAATTCGCTTTCAAATTCAGTTGTACATCAGTTTTTAAGAAAATTCCCTGTTATGCAGGAGCTCAACATGCAGATAAGCAGCCAGACAGAAATAGAAGACCCCGATCATGGTATCGTCAGATTTGATTAAAATTACGAATTGGAATATTTCCCACGCATCCTACCTTCAGTCGTAAGTGAAAAGAGAAAACCAATTTTCCATCAGTCTAAATAATGTTGATACTACTCCAGCAATAACCCCTAGATCCGAACAAATTTTCACCTTTTCACCTAGCACAGGAACCTACTGTTTCATTGTGTGGATTTATCATATTTTCTGCCCTTGGGATGTTTGATTGCAAAAAAGAGAAAAACAAAATAAATACAACAAAAAAAAATAAACTTCAGAAAGCAATTCGATGCAAGGATATGAAGGAAAGGCAAAAAAATGGGAAGTCAAATAAAAATGCATCGACGTTTACTTTTTTTTTTATTCCCCCTGTCCGCGTCCCCCCTTTCCGAATTACCCATATATAACATCAACATCAGCAACCCTTTTTTTCACTGACTCAACACAAAAGTTCTGTTATATATGTAGGCTTTCCACCAGTTTGGCTACGTTGTTTTTGTTCAATATAAATTTTGAAATAAAGCAAACGTTAATATACACATAATAACAAAAGGAAACAGAAATATTATACACATAGTAAAAAATAAACAAATGCATATTTAATAATTATAAAACATTATGCACAAAGGATGAGGATTGAGTATAGTGAATGAAGAAAAATCAGTAATTTTTGAAACGGCAAGGAGCAAAAATGTCGAAGACAAAAGCAAAACTCACTCCAACAAAATTGTTCTCTCTATGTTTTGTTAACCTTTATAGAAAACGAGAAAAAAAAAATAATAAAAATAACTTCGTCCTTTGGGAACTTTTTTTTTCCAGGAGGTAAACCTACCTACGATGAGACGTATACCAACCTACCACTTGAAACCGCGTTCATTCAAAGTAACTTGACTTTCGTGGCTTTATTATTACTCCCTGAAGGAATTTGAAAATTGTTTTTGTTTTTTTTTTTTTTTTGTTTACTTGCTTTTATCGATCATTTCTTACTCTAGCCTGGGATTGGTCTTATCAATACGAAAGGAGTAGTTGGATAAATGACGGGGAATAGAAATCCAATTTATAGATTGAAATGTTAATGAAAACTTCCAGCAGAGAATATTCATGGCTTGAGTTTCTATTGAGAGCTAAAGCTAAGGCATATGCCGGGAAACTACAATTACTTATTTGAAAATTCAACAATCAACTGTTCTAAGACATTCAAATTTATTTTTGTACAACTTCTTGTTACAAGTAATCATCACTTTTGACCTTTAATTCTTTACTAAGAAAGTACACGTAATGTGTAGAGCCAATTTTGAACAAATATAAACGGAATTTTTTTTAGAGGTGAAGAACTTTAAGTTGGCAACACTTTTTTAACTGGCGGCCATTTTAACATGATTTACTTTGGCATCTAAACTTGAACAGACCAGACCGATGGCTGAACAAGGCTTCGTAGATTTCGGTGAATGGACCCAAAACAAGATTGCCGTTGATTCCGATTTTCATAAGAGATTTTTTGAAAGCGATGAAGCTGACTTTTGGTGGAATGGCTACGTCAATAAACAAAACAGCCGTATTTGATACGACGTTAATCCTCTAGTGTATGTTGAGACAGCTTTGAGGGCTGGTGGAAGTCACAAGTGTTCACAATAGTGAAAAATTATACTTATATTTTTTGGTACAAACGTTTTTTTTTTGCTGACAAACTTTTTTCTTGTAAATTTTTTTTTCTTTGAAGACAATTTTTTGTAATTTTTTTTTTTATAAAATTTCCCTATTTTTTGCCAATATAATGATGAATGATTTAATTTGATGTTAATGTAATGTTAATTTTTTTTATCAGAATTTATTTTTGCAAAATGAGATTATTTAATTTGAATGTGCAGTTTCAAAAAGATTTAACAATTTTTTTTTTTGAAAAATTTCTTTTCATACATTTTTTTTAATAATTTAATTTTTGACTAATTTTTACTATCGGAATTTGATTTTTTAATTCTTTTACAAATTTTTTGAAATCGTTTTGACCGAGTTTTTTTCACTTTTTTTGATGAATTTTTATTTTGGAACAAAAAGTTTGTAGAAGTAATTTTCAAAAATTTTGTTTCATAATTTTCTCTTGAAAAATTTTCTGCCGTTAACTAAAAACAAGTAAATATAAATACAATTGACATATTAAATTTGAAGGGAATCCGAAAATACCACAAAAGAGATCGAATTAGAGGAAGTTCGACTTAGAGCGAGACGACTGTATGCTTTTTTTAAAAATTTTTTTTCTCATTTTTTAACTGAAATGTATAGAATTTTATATTATTTAAAAAAAAAATTAACTAACGTTTCTCTAACTTTAAACACCTTTTTTCAGTTCGCAATAGGATTTTTCAATAATAAATGCTAATCACGTCGGTAACAAATTTTGGTTATAAAATTGACAATTTTTGTTATGTTGGTGATGTTGGTGATGTCAGTAACCTTCAGAATGTGTTGTAGATTAAAATTTTATATCACTAGATTTAACAATCAAAATTGACAACTCACAGCTTGTCAATTTTACAACACGAACTTTTGATCATTCTAATAATTTATTGTAAAAAATGCAAAAACTTATGGAATGTCAACGCATTTACTGTCAAATAAACAATTTTGGAAGAAATTGTAAGTTTGACTACCACAACGAAAATTTTTTTGAGTGCGCACTTGCACTGTATATGAGAACCCAAACAAATTAAAAAAAATGATAATCTGCACTCTTATATAGTAACTCCTTTATTTTCTTATGTTCTCTATCATTGCCAAAATACCTTTAAAATTTTTAATTACATTTTTCGCATCTTATTTTTAGAAATGCAAGAAATTACTTTAAATGCAGTATCACAGTCATCTGTACCCTTAACATTACATTCACTTATTATTTTAGCTAAAATTTCCTTGTCATCGGGGCCTGATAATTTTTCAACAAACGGCTCTGGCTGGAATACGCCATCTTTGATTATTTTTCCCTTCTCAGCCATGCACAGAGCGAAACATTTCATGTCAGATGTGACATCGGCTTCTTTAACTTTTCCGTGAACTGCATCCTTCATATCCTCTGCCTTGACGTTGAACTTTTGAGCACATTGCATTGCATTATCCTCCCATTCAGCTTTTCCGCACTATAAGAAATAAAAAATTATTAACAATAAATTTTCAAAAAACCAAAAATTTAAAAAAAAATTCTTACCATAGCTAAACCACAAATGGCAGCAAGAATAACAACAATGAACAGTTTCATGATTAAGAGAATTGATAAAGTGATATATCAAATGGAATTGTTGATGATATTTATAGCAAATCAGCTATCAAAGCATATGTGGTAATTTATTTCATAGTAATTAACAGTAATTACATTGACAAAAAAAGTACCTGAATGGAAATAATATTTTAGAAAAAATTTGAATGGGTAATTGTCCAGCAACTAATTTGCACGTAATTTTTGTTAGCTATTGTTCACTAACAATCGTTTTTACTTTTTAACAACATTTTTTTTTAGATCAACAAAAACGTTGAAGATAAATTTACACATTGTTTTGTGTGCCCTAATTTGTTTTTATTGAAAATATATATTTAGAAAATACATAATATATTATTATGTATACTATAGTTGCTTTAGTGCGAGTTCGATAGTGAATAATTATGCAAATATTTTTTTATTTTAATGAAATCATTTGACAAATTTTAATACTCAAAGGTGTTTGATTTGAAAATAAAAAAAAGAGGCTGGGCGCGACCCACACTGATAACTTCCCATTTGTGATCTTGAAAACTTTATATTTAGTTTTTTTCAAATAACCAAATTTTCTGCGAAACAAACTTTGGCTGTTAAATTCAAACAATCATTATTTTAAGATTGAAAAGCATTTTAATTATTTGAAGAGATTTACGAAATGCACATATATTATAGAGATTGTTGATGTATAAGTTGAATTTTCTTAGTTCTGTTTAAATTTTTGTTTAAAATGTCAGTTAGCTATATGTCATATATATATCCGCTGTAAGAAATTTTATTATGTATAAAATTAAATATCTATTGGCAAAGTCAGTATCATTGCTCGTTCTCAAGATATTCGAGTCAAAAACCAATTTTACGACTTTTTAGTTTATTTTTTTTTTATATTTTTTGTCAAAAACTGTCAATTAGATATTTGTCAAAATTTAAAATATTTTAGAAGACACAATTGTTGTTCGTTCTCAGGATATTCGAGCTGAAATACAATTGTAACTACTTTTCTTTAGAATTTTTAACAGTTTTTGATTTTTTGTTAAAAAACTGCCCATTCAATATTTGTCAAAATTTTATCAATTGCGAACAATTATGTTATGTAGAAAATAAAACAAACAAGAAGTCAATATCGTTACCCGTTTTTGAGAAATTTGAGTCGAAAGACAATTTATACCAATTTTAGGTAGAATTTTTTGTAGTTTTTAATTTTTTGTAAAAAAACTGTCCATTGAATTTTTTTGAAATTTTCACCAGTAGTCAAAAACAACATTTTTCGTAAAATAAAATTATTTTTAAGTTAATATCGTTTTTCCATCTAAGGATATTCCAGTTATAAAAAATTTTTTTTAGTTTTTTTGATTTTAAAAAATAACGGTATATTGATTTTTTTCCAAATTCATATATAATTTGTATGACGGCATTATGTCGAATAAAATTTATTTCAAGTCAATAGCATTATTTGTTCGTGAGATATTTGAGCCCAACCAAAATTTTCACTTCTTTTTTAAACTGCTATAGTAAAAAAACGACTCATTGAATATTAATAAGCACCCTTTCAGCTTCTTTCGAAGTTATTATCTGTAAAACAAAATTTATTTCAAGTCGATATCTCTACTTGTTCTTGAGGTATCGACGACGAAAAATGGTACCAGAACGTACGAACGTACGAACGTACGAACGTACGTACACACGCACACACAGACATCTCTCTAAAAATGATTGATATAGGCTCTAGGGACCTTGAAACGTCGAGAAATGTCAAAAATTTCAATTTGACAAATCGGACCGATTACAATAACTCCCTATGGGAAGTTAAAAATAAAATGTAAAACACAATTTTTATTTGCAATTGTAGGAAACACACGAATAATCTTAGATTGATTTTTATTTTATTTATTTATGCACGTACTAATATTTCAATATTAATTTTGGGCAAAGGAAAAAATTTTTTTATCTGTGAGTATCCCAACATTTCGCAAAACATAAACTTGTTTTTATGAAATAAATTAAAATTTACAAGTCAACAGTAAAAAATTATGAAAATGATAAAATAAGCCAAAAAAGAATTCTGAGATCAAAACAAAAAATACAATGTTTTGAAATCGTTGCAGTGATTTAAAATAAAAATAAAATATTATATTCAAGTATGTATGTATATATAAAATTTCTTAAGTGCATATATTTTTAGAAGAAGAAATTGGTATTTTCCAAAAAAAAAAATAATACCACCATACAAATTTGCATCACAATCTTTTGAAAAGTTTCTGAGAAATCTGAAAATCTAGAACCCTGTTCTATGTTAGGTTCTTAACAACTGTTTTTTTGATCAATATTATTTTTGAATTTCATAAAATTCCTAAGAGGTATTTTCAAGATAAATAAATTCTTATTACAAATACCATTTTTGCATGAGCAAGAAAATCAATTTCGCCTCAAGGTAAAAATAGACAAACCGATAGACTATTATTAGGAATGATTAATATCCAGTGGTGGATTTATACCATAGCAGGCTGAGTAGGCTAGAGCCTAAGGCGGCAGATAACCGGCCGGCAAATTTGGTGACCGAATTTTTTTTTTAACTCATAGAAATCAAAAAGATTTTTTATGACGGTTTTCAAATGTCTAACAAATAGAAGTCTGCAACAAATTTTGCCGATGACTTTTCTCTTTCACTTGTCATTGCACATTCAGAGATTCCGAGAGTAGCCCACTTTCAGCTAGTTTGCCGGCCCTCAACCAGTAATCGGCCTCTCGCCTCTGCGCCTTTTGCCCACACTTTTTATAAGTGAAAAGAGCGCAATTGTAGAAAATACATTCCTCTCTTCCCACCAACAATCCATGCATGCCAGGCTTCTATCGTAAATTTGATTACTGTAGCCGATCTTTATGAATCTCTTCGCAAGTTTTTTCGCACTTTTACCAAATGTTCATTATTGTGTAAATAGCATGCAATTTCAACGAAATTGTTGGATTGTAAAAATAACGTATGATATGA
This sequence comes from Syrphus vitripennis, assembly GCA_958431115.1. Taxonomy (NCBI): domain Eukaryota; kingdom Metazoa; phylum Arthropoda; class Insecta; order Diptera; family Syrphidae; genus Syrphus; species Syrphus vitripennis. Next base: position 17,930,223 of record OY288109.1, read on the forward strand.
CAATTGTAACCTATAATCGAAACTAAAGACAGTTTTAATTGATTCGGATGAGTTTCATACAAGGTTCTCACTGCATTAAATTTCGCAATTTTGAATGATTGCACAATTTTCCATAAATTCAGAAAATTTCAAATCACTTCCATTTTCAGCGAAATTGCATACAAATTTGTGATTTTAGACGGTTGAGGTCTTGGAATTGCGTTATTTCAAGGTCAATTTCAGGAACATACTATAAACTTATTTTTTCTGATCTAGAAATATTACATTTTTATCGCTACTCTAGCGATAAATAATCTCAAATGAAACATCAAACATCAAAATCATGATTCTGTGGCAGTTACCGTCAATAGCAATTAAAAAATATAATTTCTTGCTTTCTCTATTATCTCAGTGTAACGTCTGATTAAAAGGTACTTTAATCATTAATCTGGATTTCCATTTTCTTGACAAGTCCAAAACTTTCTTTGTAACTGTACCTTCCTGTAGCCTTAACTTAAGTAGGTGCATCTACATGCCTAGTAAAAATGAAAATGTTTTTGTCTTAAATAATTTCAAGAGCCACAATTTCCCAGAACAAAATTATATCGTCTAATCTTATATAAATTAATGAAATAAAATAACGCTATCTCGCATAGACCAATGGTTTGCCTTGAATAATCTTAGTTCGTAAAATTAAAAAAAAAAAGTTCATATGCGATCTTGCCAGGAGTCGAACCTGGAATCTTCTGATCCGTAGTCAGACGCGTTATCCATTGCGCCACAAGACCGTTGAAATTCTCATGTCTAAATACAGTTTTGACTGTTTACATACCAAGGTTAAGGTTACACCCGTAGGTGTAACAGTGCTTTTACAGTGAATGATAACATTGGACAATTAGAACCAAACGTGTACCTAAGTATATTTATTATTTTCGATAAGTAGGAAAAGTTGTGTGAGATGGTAAATGAGATGGAAACAAGTGATTGTCTTCTTAAAAAGGGAGGTGAATTGAAAAATGTTTACTTTGACCGCGTTCGAGTGAATGTAGAATAATAATTTAGTAACTACTGTAAGCCTGTAGAGATTATGCTAAAAAAAAATTTAAAAAAAGAGGCTGGGTGCGACCCACACTGATAACTTCCCATTTGTGATCTTGAAAACTTTATATTTAGTTTTTTTTAAATAACCAAATTTTCTGCGAAACAAACTTTAGCTGTTAAATTCAAACAATCATTATTTTAAGATTGAAAAGCATTTTAATTATTTAAAGTACGAAATGCACATATATTATAGAGATTGTTAATTGTATAAGTTGTTTCCACTTGACCCAGGAGGTAAACTTCCACGCGTTTTTTTAACGAATGTGGAATTTTCTTAGTTCTGTTTAAAATGTCAGTTAAGTATATGTATGTCAAATATATACCCGCTGTAAAAAAATTTATTATGTATAAAATTAAATACCTAATGGCAAAGTCAATATCATTGCTCGTTCTCAAGATATTCGAGTCGAAAAACCAATTTTACCACTTTTTAGTTTTTTTTAAAATATTTTGTTTGTCAAAAACTGTCAATTAGATATTTGTCAAAATTAAAGCGTTCATACAAAATTGTACTATGTATAAAATAAAATATTTTAGAAGGCACAATCGTTGTTCGTTTTCAGGATATTCGAGCTGAAATACAATTTTAACTACTTTTCTTTAGAATTTTTAACAGTTTTTGATTTTTTGTTAAAAAACTGCCCATTATATATTTGTCAAAATTTTATCAGTTGCTAACAATTATGTTATGTAAAAAATAAAACAAACAAGAAGTCATTATCGTTACCCTTTTTTGAGAAATTTGAGTCGAAAGACAATTTATACCAATTTTTGGTAGAATTTTTTGTAGTTTGTAATTTTTTGTAAAAAAAACTGTCCATTGAATTTTTTTGAAATTTTCACCAACATTTTGCGTAAAATAAAATTATTTTAAAGTTAATATCGTTTTTCCATCTAAGGATATTCGAGTTATAAAAATTGTTGTTTTTGTTTTTTTTTTGATTTTAAAAAATAACGGTATATTGATTTTTTTCCAAATTCATATGAAATTTGTATGACGTCATAATGTGTCGAATAAAATTTATTTCAAGTCAATAGCGTTATTTGTTCGTGAGATATTTGAGCCCAACCGGAAATTTTCACTTCTTTTTTAAACTGCTATAGTAAAAAAACAACTGATTGAATATTAATAAACGCCCTTTCAGCTTCTTTCGAAGTTATTATCTGTAAAACAAAATTTATTTTAATTCGATATCTCTACTCGTTCTTGAGATATCGACGACGAAAAATGGTACCAGAACGTACGGACGTTCGAATGTACGAACGTACGAACGTACGTACACACGCACACACAGACATCGCTCTAAAAATGATTGATATAGGCTCTAGGGACCTTGAAACATCGAGAAATGTCAAAAATTTCAATTTGACAAATCAGACCGATTACAATAACTCCCTATGGGAAGTTAAAAGGAGAAAAATGAAAAATGTTTACTTTGACCGCGTTAGAGTGAATGTAGAATAATAAATCTGACGTGATGTTTGTCTTCGGTACATCACTAGTTATGAAACCATTTGGCCGCCATTTAATTTTAAATTTCATATTGATTTAGTAGGTACGATAAGCCCGTAGATATTATGCTTAAAAAAATGTAAATTAAATGTATTTGGCTGTTGCTGCTATTCAAGAGTTACAAGTAATTTTATATGAACAATAGAATTTTTTTTATTATTCAACATATACAGTTGACTGGGAGTCGACATGTATAACCCGAATAAATGCTAAAATAGGAAGGTACTTGGAGTGGAGTCTAGAACAGTCATATTTTTAGTAATTCAGAAACAGTAGGTTGATAGGTAATTTATCCAGAATGAGTTGGAATCTAAAGCTTCATCATTATCCAAGTTCAACAGTGATCAAAAGAACTGTTAATTCCTCAAACCTATCGTCGCCCTAGTGACACAAGAACGTAACTTAATTTTTTACGATTTTGGACTGGGTATGTCTTCTTTTTTAAAATATAGCATTCTATATTGTGGGAAAAAATTGAACCTCTAAGTGAAGTAGCTTAGAAGTTAGCACTTTTCGTAAGAACATTTTTTTATTTGCAAAAAACATGAAAAATGGTAAAAAAATCACAAAATCGTCTCTCCTAAAAAATTCCAAATATTGACATACGTTTTTATGTCACAAAGGCGACGCTATAATATATAACATACAATCAAGATCACTATAAAACTAATCACATACCCCAACACAATTTATTCTCCTCCACTAGGTCATGCTTTTCCGCCAAAAGTGATGAAAACTCTTCGCCTGTCAATCACTTTGCATTCTAAGAACCTCCATTACACCTCGCGCTCGCACTGTCGACAGCGAGTGCAATCCTAAATTATCCATGCTCCAAATTCACACCAAATCACTTCAAGTCCACCTCTACAATGCCGCACGGTTCAATCCTTATCCCGAGTTAAGACGATTTGGTTGGTCCATGCTCCATGATAGCGCGCGGGTCGAATGGTGGCTTCCAGCACAACTCACAATTCACAAATTCCACAAAAAGTGTTACCCACTTATCATTATCCCACTTAAGAGACCATGACCATGATGGTGTGGTGTGGTGCCTGTTGGTCGATGCCAGGTTGAAGAAGAAAATCCGTATCCATAATAAGATTCTTTGCCCAATTCGCAGCATATCACCTCATAACGGTGATTTTTTCTTCTTCTTCGTCATGACGGTTCCTGCGTCTGTTGGAATTGTATATAAAGTCGATGGTGGCTGGTGGCTCCTGCTGTCCCAGCTGCCGGCGCAAATAACTCACTCCCAATGGTCCAATCATCATTTCAAGTTCGTTGGTGGTTTTCCGCCTATGCTGGCTGCATGGTAAATGCTGGCTGGACTCTATACGGCAACGCGATCTTAACTTCCGATATAGTGACGATGGATGGTTGTAGTGACCATGACGCGACGATGATGTAGGCGCGAAATTCTTACCTGCCCTTGTGGCCCGTACCATTGGCATGATGCACATTGCACATCTTTGTTGCAAGAAAGCGGTGCGTTCACATCCATCAAACGGTTCCCGAATGCGGAACCAAAGTAGGACGCGGCTTGATGTTGCCTTGCCAGAGTGTGTGTGCAATTGTGATTTGTACCTCGTTAGGCATCAAACGCGATGAGATGGATGGACAGACGAGGTAGTCCAAGAAGAAGATGATTGGAAGTGAGGATCTTGCAGTTTACACCGACCGACGCGACGCGACGACGACGGTAATAAGTCGATGATATAATGATGTCGACAGCATGTTTGGTATAGGTACGTTTTGCATTCTATGTACAGCATGTGCGATCGTTGGAGGCCGATTGTCAAACTGGTAAATCACCATCTTGGCACAAGAAGCACCATTCCATACAGCACAGGATGCATCTATAGATATGCGAACATTATAGATGCTCGCAGTGGCCAGAATAATGTGGAGGTGCTAATTTTCTGATGGAAATTTTCCCATATTGCTTTCCCGATGGACATGGACAAGCACATATGTGTGGGAACTATTGCTCTCGAGAAAAAATAATTGAATAATAAGAACGCCTATGATTATATTTTTATTGTACGAGTAGTTCGATTGGAATTTTATTTTTTAAATAAAATCTGAATGGGAACGGATGTTTGAGTCATTAGGAAAGATTTTCATCTGATTATTTTTTTCAATGCCAAAGGAATTTCGATTAGACAGAGTCTTTTCTGAAATACCAGCTTCAAGAAAAACGCATCCAATTACCAACCTCTTGTGGAAGAGCATTCAAGTCGGAGCAATACAAAAATGTGCAACATTGTTGGTCTAATGCAGCATGCATGATGTGTTCTGAAAAATAAATAGTTCAGGTATTTTGAGCTCTCCCGGCTGAAAAATTCAATTTTTGTTTAAATGTTTTATGTCCAGTCAGTAGAGAAAAAAAATGTCCATGATGCATAGTCACAAATTTTATGTTTTCATTTGATGGGTGGACTCTGATTATATAGCAAAAACCGCCCTGCGGTAAGCGATAGGTATTTATTTAGGCGCCATTTAAACATACCTCTTAAATGGTCTGCAAATAATACTTTTTCGGTAAAGATTATCTTTTAAGGAAGCACAACCTGTAAACCGTAACTTCTTGACAAAATCTTGTCGGATCGTGATTCAGAAATTGGTGGAAAAATTTGAGCTGTTGGGACAAGTAAGCGATGTGAAGAATAAAAACAACGCCGCCGTATCTTTGCTGATTGGATCCTTGAAATGCATGAAGAATGAGGTCCATTTCCACTTCGGCGGCTACGTCAACAAGCAAAATTGTCGCATCTGGGTTTCGGAAAACCCAAGACTTATTGTTGAAAAGCCTCTCTGTCCTCAACGAGTGACTGTTTGGTGCGGTTTATGGTCCGGCGGGGTCATTGGACCTTACTTTTTCGAAAATAAGGCTGGAGCAACAGCTACAGTGAACAGATTGCGCTATCTAGCGATGATAAATAATTTTTTATGGCCGGAGTTGGATGGTATTGGTGTGGACAACGTTTACTTTCAACAAGAGGGCGCTACATGCCACACAAGCAACGAAACCATCGATCTTTTACGGGAAAAGTTTCCGGACCGTGTTATCTCTCGAAGAAGTGATCACAATGCACCTTGCAACTTCTTCCTTTGGGGCCACGTGAAAGATAAGGTCTACGCCAACAGCCTACCGTTGATTCAAGACCTAAAAGATGGGAATCATGAAGCTATTGAGAGCATAGACCAATTGGAAAATGCTACTGATGAGCAATTATAGCCGCATTGCTAAAAGCGTCAATTAATAAGTAAAAACATGCTACGTGGAGACTACGTGATGTTAAGTCAATTCTAATGAAAAGTGACCGATGCATTATTAACTCAGGACAACTTTGTTTTTAAAAATTCATGAACAACCTAAATACTATAGATACTACAGATACTACAGATAGACCTTAAATAGTTTATAGTAAATGTAAGCAACCTTTTTCCTAAGAATTCGAGGAGCAAAACATTGAATCAAAGGATAAACACCAAACTACTGAGAATTCAGGGGTTCATTGGACAAAATTTCTCTATGACTCACACCAGCAGTAAAAAAACCTAGACATTAATTCCTACATAAATAAAGGTTAATCCTTGTTATTGTCTCCCCCCCTCCCCTCAGGACCTCTAATCCCTAAAATATAGTGTCGTTTTAAGGATATAGACTTCATACCAACCATCATCATCATGAACGACATTTAAATGCTTTTTCGATAGAGTACACAACAATGTCGTCAAAGAAAACTACTATGCCTACCAAGAGAGTGATATACCTTGACACAGTATTCCATTCCAAAAAACCACCTCCAACCCAAAACAAGTCATAACATAAATGAAGAAGAATGCATTAAGGAAACAAGCTCCATGGGCCATCATACCCCCCAACTCATAGCTGATGCCATGATGATATATTACACAACCGACGAAAAAGAAAGTACACACATGGGACACCGCAAAAAAATAATCACAAAAAATAGTCCTATGGTGCCACCTTTCCCCTGCTAAGTACTCCACAGAGACATCCAGGATCTATACAACAACATCGTCGTCGTCGTCGCCTCCGAACTCACAATGATATGCGCTGATTCCCAACCTCTCCACCATAGTCTTACATTCAAGGTTCCTCTTCCGAAAAGAAAGGCGGCCATCATCATGGCGACAATAAGAGTGTGTACCAACATTCAGTGGTGTGGTTATCAACAAAAATGTTAGTACATTATCCTTAAGATCCGCGTGCGTTTAACCAAAGACCAAAAAGAGAAAATAAAGAAAAGCTGGCAACAACTACAAAAAAAAGCCAAAGTTACGATAACGACAGCGGGGGATTTGCTAAGTGTATAAGATCTGAGAAGAAATTCCTTTAGCCGCCGCAGCATCAATTCATCCATCTCCCCACATTTTGTCCTTTTTTTCCGTTGGCCATATTTTTTTTTGGAATTGTTCGTGGGATTAGTTAGGTTGTTACTCCCTCAGAGAGTATGGGTATATTATGATCCCAAAGTGCTAAGTAATGTTCTTAATGGATGCGCGTATGGAAATTATTCCCAGGCAACAACGCAGCAAAAGCATTCCCAACGGGCTAACAAAGTGATATCCTTGTGATTTCAAATACACACATATATAATGGTGTGTGGGGTGGGGGGAGGGGGGAGGACGAATATATATGGACTATGGACACGCATCAAAAATGTCTTTGTTTAGGTTGACATTTTTTTTTATTATGTTTTTATTATTTGTTTATAAATTCGAGAAAACAATTTAAATCCTTTTGCTCTAGGGTGGAAAAGCATATCATAAAAAAAAGGTCCTTGACATGGCCGAAATGAAATTTCTTTTTCATATACATACATATACCAGAAAGTCTTTAGTGTCCATAAGGACATCTCACATCAGGGGAGAGTAGAGTTGCACTTTTTATTATTTTTATTGGTCGCTTGGAATCCCTTTGAGGTATACATTTATATATCATTTTCTGTATTTGACTCTATATCCTTGAACAAATATTGTTTTTACTTATTTTGATATGACTGCAGGGCAAGGACGCCCCTATTTGCTCTTTGCATATATACCAAAGACTACTAAAAAAAAAACGGGGAGTCTTTGTGGTTCGCGTTGTCTTGATAACACATCACAGGTAGGTAGGTAAGGTTTTGGTTTTGGTTTTTAAAGGATCACATTATACCTCTTCTACGAGTATAAGGATTTTTGTATCTTATACCAAACTGTTTTCTGTGTGTGTTTATGCATTTTGTCGTGTATCTGTATCGATATTTTGTGTCTTGTCTGGGGGAAGGATATTATTTGCTAACAAAAATGTTGTAAGAAAAAGTTCAACTGACTGACATTGATGCTTATCCCACTTATCCTGTATTTGGTTATTAAACTTTTGAAAATCCTTATTGGGAGTTGTCATGTTGACCTTTTGATTGTGTCGTTATCCTTTGCAAGGAGGATTTTTTTTTTCTTTATTTTTTGTGATGTTCATATTCTATTCGTATTATTTATGTACTTTGAAACAGGTTCGCATTATTAAAAGAATTTTAAAGAGGATTTTACAAGAGAAAAATCAAGTAGCTATGTAGGTATAAGTACACAGAGCTATTTTCAGAGACTTTAGAAAAATAAAGCTCTTTTTAAGTCAAGGGTAACTTTTTGATTTTTTTTTTGTTTCAATAAAGTGTATAGAGGGGGAGTGTATAGATATTTGAGGAAAATGTTGGTGGGATTTGTCGCTAAGCTTTGAGTGGGTGTTCGTTAAAAATCATTCAAAGAGATGAAAATTGTTGTGTAAGACAAAGAAAAATAAAAAAAAAAAAACTTTAAAAGACTTCTTGTTATTTAAAGTCGAGGTTCTTACAATAAGTAGACTGAACTTAGATCATTGAATTGAAAATGTAGTCTTGCAAGTAGCTTAGGTCCGAGGACTTATTATGCCCATGAGTTTCTAATCACAATATTTTGTAGTGGTCGGTCCATTTCAAATTTTCCCTAACTCTTTCCCATCAATTCTGCTGATTCGTCTTGGACCGTTCTTCGCCACAGTACTTCTTGGTTGGCCCGCTCATCTGTCTGTTTGATTGTATTTCCTGACTCGTAATGTACTCACTTCAGGTTTCTGACCTGCTTTCGACGGTTGGGCCAAAGAATTGTTCAAGATGTTTCATAATTATGCATTTACGAATGTTTGCAGATTTTACTTTCCCAGTCTAGTGCTGCATCTTAACAGAAGCTAGAATTCAACATGGAGTGGAACAGTCTTAGCTTGGTCTTTAAGATTACAGTTAAAAGGGGTTTGAAGCGGTTCATTAGGCTTTGGGTTCCTCCCAACCTTTTGATCTAGTCCCAACCCGACACTAATCAGCTGTTGCTTAGTTTTTAAGTAATTCTGCAGACGGTGTTATTGTCATGTACACCTATTTCAGAGTACTCAATATGTGAATCTTATTGTTTTTTTTTAATAGTTTTTTATCTGTGTCTTACGATCCTTTCTGCTGCTGTAGAAAAATGTGTTTATGTAGTCACGGTTATTTTTTATTAAGTATTCGTTAAAAGCTAACTTACCTTTGGCCTTTTGGGGATTAGTTGTAAGCCTTCTCTAAATATCGGACAATTATTTTGATAACAAAATAAAATGGCGTTTCAATATGTCTGGTGTGTGGTCCATGCGACAGAAATTTAATTTATTACAAAATATGAAAATTAATGAAATATAATAATGAAAGCTTTTGTAGGTAATGTAAAATTTGATTTTACTCCTAAAAATGTCTATCCCAAAAGAATTGCCATAAGATTGAGTTAAAAAGTTGCATACTTTCAGGAAACAAAAAAGTTTACAGAGCTTAATAACAAGCTTTACCTATAAACTTGTTCATCAAGCTTATGATTGAAAAACTGTTAAATGTATTTAATTTCGCCAATTCATAAGGAACAAATTTGTTCATCTTTAAAAAAATGCTTTATTGTAAATTAACTCATTTTTACAATCAAGAAATAATGTTTGTAAAGCAATATTGCTGTATGGTAGTATTTAAATATTATGTACATGTAAATAAGGCCCTTTTTTTTGTGGTGAGATAAACAATATTCATTTAACACTACTAATTAAATCTGTGGCATTATGACATAGTATAGCTATAGTTGACATCAGTGTTTTTTTTTCTTTCATTTTTTAACTGGAAATACTCTCCAAATGGAACCCTACAGTTCTGTCTCGGTAGGTGTAGGTAGGTAGAAATGGCGATCTTAAGGCAACCTAGCCTGTGATCCAATTGGCGCTGTAGTGCGCCGTTTTGATACCATAACTCATTTGACCTATGATTGAAAGGGAAAGATTTACAGAAAAGCTTCACAGCGGAGTATGTTAGAGACATTTGGGCGAATTGAGAAAAATGATCAGATGTCTGATCTTCGTCTCAGATAGCTCGTCGAGTTCGTAAAAGAATGTTTTTCCAAAGGATTGCATTCTAATGTTTGCCATCGTTTGCCATCTAAGCAGTACATTTGCAGAGAAACCCAGATCAGGGTGACAACGAGGTTAATGTTAAGGCTCACAAGCTCATCGTGACATTGCTGGACCAATTTAGATGACGATGTGGCCGAGTTGATGGCTTTGACAGCTGCCTGACTGTCTGTAAAGATAGCAGGATTTCGGTTCTGGATTGGGCTTTGTTTAAGTATCTTACATGTCTCCCTTATTGCTAGCAGTTCAGCCTGAAAAACGCTGGCAAAGTCAGGAAGCTGAAAGGATTTACCTACTTTAAGGGACTCAGAAAAGATCCCTCAACCAACACCACACCCCATATTTGAGCCGTCGCGTCGTCAGTAAAGATGGTTGTGTCGAAACCTATCGTCACGATGTCATCTTCCCAATCTTTCCTGGATGGGAAAATAACCTTAAAATCCTTACTAAGGCTGTTGCTGTGGCCGAAAATATGATGCATTTATCTTATTTAATGATTCAACTTGGAAAAAACAATAAGCACCATAAATAAAAATTTTTGGAAAAATTTTAAATTTCTCAAAACAATTTTTGCTAACATAAGCTACGCTGTCATACTGCTACAAAAATGATCTACAGTATCTAACTCCAAACGCAAATTTGTGGAGAGGGATGAATGCAGAAAGTTGCGAAATATTGCGAAATATTGCGAAATATTGCGTTCTAGCACCACTTATTGGCCGAATTTAAGAGCCATTGAGCCTTAAAAAAAATTATTTCGTTAATTTTTTTCAAAATATTTTTTGCTTGCATTTATAATGCACCAATTTTTGAAAAAAAAAAATACATAATTATTGATTACTGCCAAGTTATAAAATGCGTTTTTCTATTTTTTTTTTTCAATTTTTGTACAGTTTTTGATTAAATATTTTTTTAAAGGTTGTCTTAAGAATCTTCAAATTTATACATAATACATACATATGTGTAATTTTTGGAAAAATAAAACTTTATAAAATTATGTTTTTTTTCATTTCTGTTTCTAAATTTTCAATTTTTTTTTCAATTTTCTTCAATCTTAATAGCAGCAATACATTTATATAGTCTTAGTGCACACTTTTGGGAAAAAAATTAGTAAGTTCTTGACTTTTTTATTAATTTTTAAAAACAAAAAAAATTAAAGATCAATTTTTATAGTAATTTTTGATACTGATGTTCATTTTTAATAATTTTTTTTTTTGAGGATTTTGGTCTCAGCTCAAATTTAGCATACGATTCAAAAATATGTCTCCCTTAAAATTTGGATTTTATATCGCATGCCAATTTTACTTCCTGCTGATCACTTGGGCGTATACGCAATAAGAAAACCCTTTTATATTCTAAAATACTTTGGACTGACGTGGTTTACCTCTTTAGCCGATTTATTTCTTTTGAAGAGTTTTGAATCATGAAGAAACCAGCATAATGAACGCTTTAACAAAAGAGAAAATATCAATGAACATTTTGTACGGGCCTTAAATGCGTGGGATTAATCCAAGACATGTCGTGAGAGGGTCTACGTACAGTAGAATTATGTTTCATTGGCTTAATTATGTAGGAACTATACATCATGCAAAGCTCTCTATTAGACTTCTGTTTTAGAAGTTGACAAATACTGTTTTCATGACGTCATGACCAAAAACGGAAACTAAAACAATAACCGTCACCCTTCTTTCACAAAAACCAACTGGGTTCCACAATATTAATTTGAGTAAGTCGTCACTTCATTATTATTTGTTTATCTCATTACCTTGAAAATACCCTACCTACCTTAAATGATGATAAGAAAAAAAAAACAAAAAAAAACTTATAGAAAGCCCTATGTGACTTCAAGGCTAATTTACTTGGTCACGATATATATTATATTTCTGGGTATACACAAAACAAAAAAAAAACATTTCTAAGAACAATTTAATTTACTTATTCCTGCAAACCTGCTGCCAGGAACTATTAACGTTTTATATACAATTTGCGTGTAATTTATATAAATACAAAAAAAAAACTGTTCAACACGAATCTTTGTCAATGTCCTTTCCAAGAAAACTTCGAATACCTATACAACAAAAGGTAGATACTCTTTTTTTGAACCAAAAATATCCCTTTTATTTCTTATCGATACGTCATCATTAATTCAAATGTCATCCATTGGATATCGACAGGCTTAAAATCATTAGCAACATCACCGCATGATAGACAAGAAGAAGATAGATACTACAAGGAGTTGCAAGGACAAATTGATTACGTGAAGGCTGATTAAATATCTGCCAAAAACTTGTCACCAAGTTTTTTTTTCTTCTTCCACACTCCTTGTATTGGAACGCCTAACTCAAGTGACTGAGATATTGATGTGACACGAAAGGCTGAAAGGCAGAAGTAGACACCCAATCGTCCGTCAGGTCGTCTCTCATCATCATCCATCAATCTTTTCATTTTTTTTTCTTTTTTTTATAAAAGGACACAATGAAGAAGATAGCAAAAAAAAAAACTCCTTAAAGACTTTGATACAAAATGAAAGCACGGTTAACAGATTTTCATAAATGTATATTCTATTCTTATCCATGTAGGAGAGACGACCCTTCGTCTATATATAATGGGCATCCAAAACTAATGATGCAGACTATACTTGCTTCAATCATGATCTCAGTGTCCTTCTGGAGCTCTAGACTGGAACAGATTCCCCAAGTTCATATCCCCATATCGCTTGTTTACCGTCACATTATCCACACAATTTGATAATCCACACACAATAAATCATTCCACAGTGGGTGACCCAAGCATCCTTCAAAAAAAATTATATACAGTGCAACAAAAAATCCTTCCACACCAGAGTCTGGTGGAGGGGGTGTGCCTCAACCTCAACCCCAAAACTAAAAGCTTCTTGCTTGCTTCAAGCAAACATCAATCCATTCGTCAAAAAAAAATAAAATAAAATAAAATAAAAATATTATATTAAGAAAGAAGATTGAGTGTGTTTTTATTAATATTCTTTGGAGGATTTATGCTACACAAAACACAACCACAAATAGCCAAAAGTTAAGACTCCAGCGATTATTTGTGAGCGCATTCCGTTAACATCATACATCATTGTTATGAAAGATCAACACACAGAATAAAAAAGGACATCAAACATTGAATACTACCCCATCCACACTTCGAACGAAGAGGCTGTTATAATCTGGCAAAAATATGATGATGTTTGGTCAAAAAATTTGACAGGACAAATAGTGGATAGCATCACAAAAAAAAATGGATACAATTGGACCATTGTTCGTCGAGGTATTGGTCTTGTTTGGCGCTTTTGTTAGACGACAGTCATAAGAAAAAAGATTTTTTTTTCTAAGAAAATAAAAAAAAGAAAAGAACAATAGAAACTATGAGTAGATAGCTACAAATCGATACAATATCGATATATATCGATAGAATTTTGTACAAAGCTAAAAATGACGTGTATACTGCTTTCTAGTGAAATTTATTTTTGTTTAAAATTCGAAGATATTCGCAGTCTATTAATTTAAAAAGAAAAAATATTTTGAGTTAGAAAATTAATTTTTCAATTCTAGGTTTAACAAGAATATATATTTATTTTTAGGGATAGCGACAAAAACCTCAAAAAAGAAAATTGCACGAGTCTAATGTCTGCGCGAAACGCTTTTAAATATTTATGGCTTTGATACATTTTAAAATTTCGGTTGCATTTAACAATTTTAATTCTGATAGCAAATAAACGAACCAATAAACTAAAATACGATTTTCCTCCAGACAAATTTTAGAAGCTTGTTTTTACGAGACTACGCCAAATGAATTTTAACATGTGTTTTTTTTTATTTTTTTGACATTTGGGTATATTTTTAAGACTTTAAAACAGAGTCCAACTGGCCTCGAGTCTAAAGTTAACACACAGGTTAGAAACAGCTGCTATTCATAAGGAATTTGGCAGCTGTGTTTAGTAAAAAACATAATTCTGCTACAATTTTAGTACTATTTCCATCCATTGAAATCCAATCCAATTTTTGACACATAAAAAAACAACCAAGTCAAAAATTGTAGCGTTTTCAAGGATTGAGCTCCAGTTTGTCTTTTGGACCTGGGTCTAAATTGTATATGAATAACATAGACTCGATGTTAGCTTAGAAGAGACAAATAAACAACTTGTCAGCCCAAATGTTTTAATACTCAGAACGATAGTGTGGAAAAGTTTTTCAATGAAGTTGGCTTAGTCAAACTTTGAGATTCTCTGTTGATTTTTAGCGAAATGCTGAAACTATTGACCAATGTTTTAAATGCCAAAATTTCGAAACCAATTATGTATGAACGCAGTATTTAGTTAATTTTTTAATGTTAGTAAATTTTAGAATTAGAATTTTGGTCAGTGGATTTTGGTTTCGGAATTCTGGTTTTGGTTTAGTTGTTCTAAATCGGACCTCCCACTTTAACTGGGGATTTACAGGGTGAGTCATGAGCAGTGCGTCAAAATGCTAGGGCGTGTAGGTTGAGTTGAGACAAGAATAAAATCGTAATGGAGGGGGTGTCTATTCCCCCCGTTAAGCCGGGAGGGGCAATTTTTGAAAAAAATGGGCCTACAATGAAAAAAATATTTAAAATCAGCGGCTTCATCCACAATGCTGTGCGATATCTTTTTGAAAAGCCAAAAGCTTCTTCTTTCATTTTGTTTGTAAATAAATCTATTCTAAGGCAAAGTTTTTGAAAAATTCATTTTCAAAGTCAAAATTTTGAAAAAAAAAATTCAAAATAATTTTTTTTCAAAATTTTACGTCGTTAAGGGCTAATTTTAATTTCAAAATTTAATGCTGTTATTAATTCAGAAAACCAGATGCAAAAATTTTAAGTCGTTGTAAAGAAATTAATAAATCACTTTTTTCTAACATAAACATTTATTTTTATTTTAACGAGGCTGGACTTTCAAGTTAATTAATTTATGAAGCATTAAACTTGGTTTTAATACTTTTTGTTTGAATTGGAGTTTTATGAAAACGCAATAAAATGAAATAGTAGTGGATCAACCCTGGATTAATTTTTTTTTTTCATTGATAACGTCTGAAAAATGGCCTGTCAATATTTTTGCCTTGGCCCGCCCGCAGCCAGTGGGTTCTACTTGTTACGGCCCTAAGACAATAAACCCGCAATTTTTCTTGAATAAAAAAATAAAAAATAAAAAATAAACAATACTGTACGACCCAAAGGAAAATAAAAGGTAAGAAAAGACAAAAACTTCTAAAAGAAAAGGAAAAAAAAAATTATCGTTAAAAACTGAAGAAAATGATTATTTGCTTTAATTGTAGAATTATAGATCCCTTCCCATCATATATTTTTCCTTTTTTCGAATCAACCTGCCACTTTACATTTTTCGCAACCAGTGCCGGATTTTGTCGAAGATTGTTAAGTGTTAGCCCTATTTTTCATAGGTTTCTCTTACTAGATTACTAGATGGGGAAAGAAGTAGGTCTCGCAATTCTGTATGTCTGCGCATCCATCTGTTGGTGTATTCAATTTTAACCATTTTTTTCGTCAAAACCCTCAAAAATTATGAGTAGTCAGTAGTAAGATTTTGAAAAATAAATTGGAATTAAAAAGAAAAAAACATTTTGACGTTTCGAAAACTGCTCGGCTTCTGACTGCTTTTCAGCATTATCTTAAATATTTCGGATTAAAATGGCGGTTGGAATTAAAAAATACCTATAATATCTCAAACTTCTCGAAAACGCTTTCAAGAATTTCGATAAAAATTTTATTTACTAGTATTTCACAAGTAATTTTAAATTAATACATTATTGACATAATTTTGAGGAACATACTACTAAAACAGTTGGTTAGAGATTTTTATTTTTCAATATCGCCTCAGCAAATTTTTTTCATTTGGTTTAAACTCCCATATGAGAAAATAATACAAAAAGATATATAAAGATTAAGATTTCCTTGAAATACGTCCAAAATTTAAACTCAATAAACATTAAGAACCCTGCATGAAAAATAATGTCAGAAGTCAAATCAGATTATAGCTCAAAATTAACATACAGTTGATTATGGTGAGTGACATCAATAGCTACCAGCATCAAGCAGGATTAATTTTTGTTTCTATTTAAACAAACTTCCTACCTACCTATACAAGACGACTGACGGACGTCAATAATAATAATTGTGAGTGACTCTTTTGAACAAAAACTAAGATTGTTGTTCTAAAGATAAGCCAATTACAAAGCTGACTGCAACAACATGAATATGGAAATATTGATTGAATAAATAATTGAATAGGTACTCCAATTTAATTGCAATTGTTTCAATTTAACTATGTCTTGACAGAAATAAATATTAAAGAAAATAACATTACAATAGGTAGGGGTTGGACATTGTACATTGACCATTTCATTATTTTCCCACAAGAAATAAAAGTCAACATAATATGATTATTTATTTAGATTTTATTGAAAACGGATTTCAAATTTTTTCTTTAGGAATTCTATTGAGCTGCGGGCATTTAAATTAAATTCTTAAATAAACATAGTTAGTAACAATGAGCTGGCAGTCCTCTAATATTGATTCAAGGGTGTGGGAAAATATGTCAATTGGTATAAACTAATTTAAAACTTGAGAGCGAGGGTTAAATCATAAATCGAATCTGCGCTTTTATGTGGAAATATAAAAAAAGTGGAAATACAAAAAAACTGAATAAAAATGAAGAAATATATTAAATTACTTATTTAACTTATCAAAGACAAAACTTATTTATCTCGAAAACGGCTCCAACAATTCTGGTCAAAATTTCTCTTTGAGTTTTTGTAAGAAACTTACCTTATTTAGTCAAAAAATTCATATTTTTCTCTAAGCTTCTCGAGTGCGGCAAAGGTATACCTCTTAAGCCTTATACTTTCAAGGGATTTTGCTGAGTTCGAAATAACTTTGAGAGACCCTTACAGAAGCTAAATTATTTGTTGGGCTAAATAGTACTTTAACAGAGGAGGATCGGATTATGTCTGGTCATGCATTTTTTTTTATAAAACTGCCTTCGCTTCAAAAAACAGAATTTGGATCAAAACATTTTTACATAAGATAGTTTGGCCAATAACCTTGTCATTGATGTTGCATATCCCTATATCAGGCAGTGATATTATCATCATCATCATCGGCTCGGCAACCGGGATCCGGTCCTGGCCTCCTTCAACAAGTCTCTCCACCTATCCCGGTCTCGAGCCGACGCCATCCAGTTGTCACTGCAAGGCTTCAGGCGTCCTGGTCTACGCCATCTCTCCAGCGCAATCATAGTCTACCACGCTGCCGTCTACCATAGAATCTACCACAAAGGACTTTCCGAGCCGGTTCCTCTTCACTTATGCGAGCAAGTTGCCCTGCGCACCGGAGTCTACCGAGCTTAATTTTTGGTACTATGTATGTCTGCTCCAAGGTAGATTGCGTACAATTCATGATTGTACCGTCTCCGAAATCGTCCTTCCTCACATATGGGGCCAACAATTCTCCTTAAGACTTTTCTCTCGAACGTTGCTAAGAGTTTTAAGTGTCTTTTGCTAAGCACCCAAGTCTCGGATCCATACTTGAGTACTGTACAGCAGCAGTTTTTAAGTTATGGTGAGATTTCTGGATTTGAAGAGCTTTGACAGACTATTGTAGGCTATGTTGGAATTGAGCAGCCGCCCGCGTATTTCTTCTTCTATATTATTATCGGCTGCTACTATTGACCCAAGGTATTTAAAGGATTGTTTGATTGTTTGACCAATTGTTCTTCACGCCAATATTTAATACAAGTTTTTGACTGCGAACCTCGAACGCAACATTAGTAAAGATCTAAAAAAAAAAACAAGAAATGTTTGCACAATCTTTAGCTATTGCTGATTTTACCCATGAACTAAATTGCTAGAACTTGTAGAGAGGTTCAAAAACAGAAAAAATATCTAGGACCGAGGGTTTACACAAAAAACCAGTCCTTCGTAGCTAAAAGTTCCAAAAAAACTGCTTAGTATTTTAAAATTTATATTTCAAGGCTAGATGGCGCATCTTAGCTGTTGAATTTTCTTTTTGATAATTTTTTAGATGCGATCTTTAAGTTCCCCAGCGGTTTAAACGATACTATCGAAAGATCGAGTTGGATTAAGTTTCGGACAAACATAATGTATGCAACAACATTGCCGATAACGATAACAAATGAATGGGCATTGGATAAACCAATAGAAACAAGCTTTCTACATGATATGTGTTCATTCATAACCCGCACTGTCAGGGGAGTTATTTTCAAAAACTTTTGTTACAGATTCACCGCAATCGCTTCGGTTTGCGCCAAACTTTTTTCTTTTCTAGTTTTTTGTTTTATTTGCAGTTGAGTTAAAATGTGTTTTGAAAAGAGGGATACAAATATTCAAATATAATTGAAACACAATTTTTCTCAAAATTACCGTCCACTCAATAATAAACCAAAGCTCTATACTTGAATTTTGCTAGTTTCTTTAATTTTATCACCAATTAAGTCCGAGACGCCTTGCTTTACGTCGTGGCAGACAATTCTACTATAGCATCCGATATTTTCACAAGTGAAACGGGCCGAAACAAAAAGCTTTTGTACATATACGTAGTTGGTAAAACTCTCTTCTCGTGTCACTTTGTATAAAAAGCTAAAAGAAGACGTCAAACCCGCAACATAATTTATGGTACTTTAATAAAAATCATGTTTCATTCGTAATATACGAGTAGGTACAGCTATCAAATCGTGTATTCATCACCTCTTCTCCACTAAACTCAAACTTTCATTTTTTTTTTCAACACAAAAACCACACATATACCCACTGCATACACAAACAAAACGTTATACAATAACAAAATACAATATTTACTTATTTCGTTCCGTTTGGTTTGGTTCCCGATTTCAAACGATATATGAAAAGAGTCCTGCATCGTGAATATAATATCTACTGAATGTTGAATTCTCTTTCCCATAGTCTGGCAAGACTATACAATGTGACCCCCTTTACCACCTGCTTCCCAAACCCACTTTTTCATGAAGGTATATTATTTGCGCTTCGTTTGTGCAGAATATAGGGAGCTGACAAAGCTTCTCCAAAGTTGGTAGATCGAGGAGGATAATACTCCCGTTTGAATACTCCATTGTGCGTGCATCATAAAAATGAAAAAAAAAAAATTGAAGGTGGATACGCATTATTGTGAAAACATGTTCTCTTCCATGTTCGCAGTCAGTATGCTGCTTTTTTACCCTCGCAGATTTTTTTTTTTGTACTTTTTGCAAAAGGTGATGAACAAGGGTGGTGCTCGATGATTCAGGTAGAAGCTATTGACTTTTGACATTTAGCAAGGTAATTCTTGTGGGGGAAAGGTCGATGCGGAGTTGAAGTTGTGTATAAAAAAAAATATATATGTAATGCGTACATATTTCTTCTGTAGAAATGTTGCATTAAAAAATCATATTTCAAAGCTACTTTGTTCATTTAATAAGGTACTTTAATAGTTTGACAAAAATTTTGACTTATTGTAAGTAGGTGTGTTTTTTTAAAAGTCTCAATGGGCTCCACGAAAAAAAAACACGTGTGGGCCAAACAATTTTGGTGTAAATGGCACCTAAGCTCATGGAGGCTTTGCTTAGCCCAGAGATTTCTCTGGGCTTAAATTTGGCCAAGATGAGACAACATAGCGTTATTTGTGTACTTGTTATCGATAGATTGTATGGAATCTACATTTTTTCCAAGATGGCTTTGTGTATAGCTCAGACATCGATTTTTTAGCAAGTCTATTGGGGTTTAAAATAAAAAACAAATCTTCAAAAATGAAAACAAAACATTGCGGTAAATCCAAGAAAACGCAATATTGACACGAAGTTTTCGACCATAAAATAATTTCTACGTACGGATGCAAAGCCTGACTATAAAATTATTTAAATATCGATATTTTTCAATTTTCATTCGCACTTATTCGACTTAATGCAGTCTAGTTAAATTCTATTTTTTGATACAAGTTAGTAGTAATGGTAGTTTATTTTTGGTTCCAAAAACAGCCATACCTGTTGCTATAAAATTGCATAATCTCAAAACTGACTCAAACGATTTTGATAAAAAATTTTCTGTAGTTTTTTGTAAGTATTTGCCTATACAGTACTTACAATAATATTTAATTAGCAAATATTTTTCAAAAAGTCGTTAATATCGGTATCTGGGGATCGTAACTAGACGAGATCGAGACGAGATCAGTCTCTTGAAATTTGAAAAATTGGTCTCATTTGACTAAGACCACGTTCTAGAACCAACTTAGAATTTTTCTATTATGCCTACCTAGTACTTTTTTTGAAAAATGAAAAACAATCATGTTATTCTAGAAGCTGTCCAATAAAATAATTTTGAAAATATTCAATTCTTTGTTTTAAAAACAGAATTTCGAATGATTTTCTTTAATGGAAACAAGAATTACTCTCGTCTCGGATATTTAAAAGTTCCTAAGTCTCGTCTGGATCTCGTCGTCAGCCCTACTGCTGTCAAAGAATCGTACTTTTGTTTTTCGATTTTTTTTATAAATGGCTTAACCAATTGCCTACGATTAAACTTTTCATAGAACATGTCCTTTATAATTTTCAAAATTTCATAAGAATATATTTTGGATTTTTGAAAAATTCATTATTTTTTTTTCAAAAATTAATATTCAAAATAAAACGGGTGCATATTTTTTTCAATTTTAGTTACCTATTATTAAATACTAAAACTTGCATACAAATTTCGTTTGAATGTTTCGTTAAATTGAGGAAGTTTGAATTGAAAGTTCTATTTTTGTGTTAGTTACTGTTCGATATTCCTTTGTATATGAAAACTATAGTACTATCATGGTGGAAGTCGAATGGGGCGACATCTAATTTACCTATGCAACCCTTACTCTTTTTTTTTGCGGAGAGCTTATGGAGGTTTTAAATGATATTTATTGATATTTTTTGGATGCAATAATCCAAAAAATAGTCTACTCTTGCCCCTACCACCAATTTTCGACGCTTAAAGACTCCCCAAATCGAATTTTACACCTCACATTTTGCAGCGCCACCACCAGGACCTCTGCAACCCTAAAAAAAACTCGCCATGATAGTACTATATTTTTCATATACAAAGGATATTCTACCTTTGGTCGATATGTATGCTTGTTGTTCTCATATTCTTTTTTTTTCATTTAAATAATAAAACGCTAATATGACAACAATTTTTCAATATCCTCGATAGTATAGTGGTCAGTATCCCCGCCTGTCACGCGGGAGACCGGGGTTCAATTCCCCGTCGGGGAGGTACCAAAGATATTTTTTTTTATTTTTTTAACTACTTAATCTTAATTTCTTGCTGTGTAGATAAGAGATCATAATTCGCGGGTTATATTAAAGATAGGAGATTATGGCCAAACATTTATTTTGCTGCCAAATGGAAAAATGACCGAGACCCTTGGTAAGTATCGTTCCAAAAATGTGACTATCGTCTCGGCCTCGTCTCTGATTTTTTAAAGTAAGTAAAAGACGAGACTGGTCTTGGTCTCCTGGTCAGACCTACATACAGTAGATTCCACCTACTCGATAGCAATTTTCCAAAAACCAATCAACACAATTCAATTAATTAAACTAAAGAAAACAGCTTTTAATATTCACTTATCTCACAACACTGTAGGTATACCTGTGTACCGACTTATAATAGTAGAAGCCAGAAACGTATTATACCTTACGTTCGTTCAGGAATTGCTAAAACTTTACAAATACGCATCTAATGTGGATGAAACGACCATATTTACAAACAGTGGCGTATCGTGGTAGGGGCGCCATTTTACCTCCTAGAATTTTCCAAAATACTTGGCAGATTGATACAGTGAAATCTCCCTTGGACGGACAGCCATGGTGCAGAAATTTTTGTCCGCCCAAGGGAGTTGTCCGTTTAAGGGAAACCAAACAAAAACACTACCTGCGCGCAAATCAACAAAAATCTGAAACTCCAAAAATAAACTTTTTTTAATGCAAGCAATTGACTTCCACGTTCCACCATACGAATGAAAGAATAAAAATGTAAAAAGATCCAAAAGATATTTACAATCCCTCACATATACTGAGTGTACAGATGCACAAAATTCTCACACACATAATAGAGTTTCTAGACTGACAGCTGGCACGCATATATTTTTCCTTTTCGTGATGAAAAGAATTTGATGTGGGCTGTAAACTGCAACTTAAAAAAATACCGTTGCCAAAATTATCGGCGTGATGACATGTTCAATCCTGCTCTGGTGTCCGCCTAAGAAAATATATTTTGTCATTCATACGTAAAAATGCTGACCGTGTCCGTCTAAGAGAAACTGAAAACAATGAAGCTTATATGGAGCAATTTCCGTACAAAAAAATTTGTCCGTCTAAGGGAGGTGTCCGCCTAAGGGAGGTGTCCGTTAAGGGAGATTTCACTGTATCAGCTTTCCAAAATTACCTATGCCCTGGGAGAAGCAAACCCACTGTTAACATAGGCTGAAAGATCTTTTTCTTTATTCTAACTTGTATATCTTAAAATTAAGAGCTCTTAACTTAAAAAAAACCATCTTTTTCATGAGATTATAAGGGAGGGTAATTTGTGTTAAGAGGCTTTTAATCTTAAAAAGGCTCGGGGAATACCGACCTAAGGTCACCAATGCAAACCATTCCTTATTTAATTTTTCTCAAGCTCTGAAATTTTCTATTTCTGTCTGCTTGTCAAAAGTAGCCCCCTTACTTTAATATCAATCAAAAAGAGAAGAAAACGATGATACGGCCCTGGATAGTTCAACAATTCAATATAAATAAATCTTCTTGCAGAGATTTTGTTTATGTTACTGAACTAGAGCTCACAATTATTGGTAAACATAAAACAATTACCAACGTTGCATTCAACTTATACTCGTACCTACCAACATCCAGACTTCAGGGCGAGTTTAAGTTAATTTTATAGTTAGGTAATGGGAACAGTTTACTTAATGCGGTCAGGTCTAGACCAAATTGCATATGAATTTTTATCACCTCATTTCGCTTTACCATCAGTACATCAGCAGATATATACAGTTGCGTTCTCCACTGCAAAAGGTCTATAATAGTTAGTCCACCATTATCATAATTTCCATCTATTTACACCAACTCACTCACCAGACTTATGTCGTTTTCAATTGGCAATCTGGAAGTAGAAAAAAGCATTCTGAATGCGTTCAATTGGGCAAAAGTGACAGTTCTGATTCTAAAAAAAAGAGAATTTCTCTTCTGGATTTGAAATCAGAAGCAAAAACAGAATCACTCACACATTCAAAGATTTAATGTCACGCTTGATAATTGTCATATTTTTTTTTAATTTACAATGTGAAGTGATTGCTTGAAATACTAATACTCTCACACCAAACATCAAATTTTTCAGAATCGAAAAAAACTGTTCAATTGGGATTCCGAATCTAAAACCAATTCCGGATTGCCAATTGAAAACGACATTAGCCATATTGGATAAATGAAAATTCCGAATAAATGTCAAACAGTTAACAATTAATTTTGCAAGACCTTTGGTGTGCATCACTCTTTGCATCGAAATTATTCCTTCTTTTAAAGCCAAATTAGGTTTTTGGGTGTTTGCTCATCAACTAAAGGGATGTATTTCGGATTGGCTTTGGAGTCTGATGTTGCCTGAAAATGTCTATTTGTCTGTTGCATAAAATGTTAAAGGTTATGCAGAGATGGTAAAACAGTGTTGTCATTAAGGTATTTTTTTAAAAGCAAATCGATGAAAATAAAGTTAAAACAAAAAGATTGGCTTTTTTGCAAGCGCATAGGGAACAGAATTTTGTTTGAGAAACTTGATCGTCTTCTTCTTCTTCTTCTTCTTCTTCTTCTTCTTCTTCTTCTTCTTCTTCTTCTTCTTCTTCTTCTTCTTCTTCTTCTTCTTCTTCTTCTTCTTCTTCTTCTTCTTCTTCTTCTTCTTCTTCTTCTTCTTCTTCTTCTTCTTCTTCTTCTTCTTCTTCTTCTTCTTCTTCTTCTTCTTCTTCTTCTTCTTCTTCTTCTTCTTCTTCTTCTTCTTCTTCTTCTTCTTCTTCTTCTTCTTCTTCTTCTTCTTCTTCTTCTTTTTAGTCCTCTCCTTCCCTTTCTTCGTACTGCATGGATTCTTTGCATTTGTTATTTATTCCATCCAGAAATTAGAAGCAAGAAGAACGTATTGACAATTTGTGTTTGCATTCTTTGAGAAATATTTACAAGAGTCTTATTTTACAGAAAACTTGAGGAAGCCTCTTTGTAGGAGGGATACTGTTAAAAAATCGATTCAAACTTGAACTTATGTATTTAGTACCTGGTAGCTGATACTTTTGAAGATGTTTCATTTTATTTAAAAAAAAAAGAAAATTTATTTCTTATCAATATAAATCCTTAAGACTCTGGCAACGCTGAATGGAATATCCTTAAATCTATGCTTTCACTATCTAGGTACATTTATACAAATAATACCGACTATCCCAAACTGCAGTTTCTTGTTGAAAGTGCATTTGCATTGAGCATCATTTCCTCGTCTACTTTACAATTTGCATTTAATATCCTTGAGAATAATTTACAAATGCAATAAAGGGTAAATGCGTTTGTACATTTGGAAAATCGGAGTAGATATCCTATAGGATCCTTATATTTCTTGTAGTGTGTGCCGACACTGCCACCGCCCATGCCGTCGCCGTCTTCGTCATTGCCGTCCTTACATAGTTCAAAGCAGATGGTTTTGTTGTTGTTGTTGGTATCATAGAAATACGCATTTATATTCATGTTTTTAAGGATGACGGTTGAAGCTGTCTGTTGGGGTGATGTGCACTTAAGGGAATTTTAGGTATCATCCAACAAAATATAAACAACAACAACAATATAATACGGATGGATAGACTCTGGCACAGACAGACAAGCAGACAAAACAAATAAATACCTATTATTGTCAAGAGTCTGGATCTGAGAATCTGTGGATGTTATATCCTCGATGCATTTCAATTGGGGAATATTCAATTTGATTATGCAATTATATGTACTTCGCATCTTGTATAGGTACACATACATGCAATATGAGGAAACCAAACTGCTGTGATGTGGTGGCATGTTCTGGCATACGGTGACGATTTGCCAAGAAGATATACTAATCCATAAAATCATGCTCATCAAACCCCATAATGTTAGCCCCTTATCTACAGGATCTAAGACCTAGACAAAACAGGCCAGGCCACAAAGGACAAAGAAGGATATTCAACTTTTCTTGGTGAAACACACCGAATCTTGAATTTGCTGCATGCCGTGGCAAATAAGTAATTGGAAGTGAAAAAAAAAATCATTTGAATTTAGAATAATAACAGGAATGGTCTTCAAATTAAGTTGAATGAAAATTTATTTCAACTTTGTTGTTAGACTTAATTTAAGTAATGAAATTTTGTTGTTAAGAAAATTCTAGAATTTACAGGTAGTCCATTTTGATGTGGAGAATTGATAAGTGTGAAGTTAATGAAACCATCTTTATGACGATTGTAATTTGGGCGTCAGAAAAGTACATACCACGAGAATCCATGCCTACACAGTTTCTTTCAGCTCACATCATACCGACCCAGTTCATACCGTGGGCCACGTCATACCTTGGGACAGTTCACACTAAAAGGGAAAAAACTGAAGTGTTCCTATGAGAAAACAAATGGTATCTGCATTAATATAGAAAGTAAGGAAGCACAAGCAACCCTCCAGATTTTGAATATTTTAGGATTTGGGAGAGGTGTAAGGCGAGTATATTTTGCATTTGAAGGTGGTGCGAGATTGGGCATGAAATGTAAAATGGTATGAAGTACCCCTCGGTATGAATTGGATAGTTTAAACTCTCTCTATGTATGAAGTCTCCCACGGTATGAACTGCGTTGGCATGGTGTATACTGGTATGGCTATACTAAAATTTTGGTGGACTTGTAAATGTTACTTTACCTATGGCCTCTATACTGCCCTATATACGCCATCATTTACAGTTTCCGAAGATGCATTTCAGCATTCTCCAGCTCTTGTCCTGTTGTTCTGATTCTTATTCGATCGTTCTACTCAAGGCAAATAACTCTACGTCAAGAAAGTCGATCGTTGGTCTTAAGGCTTATAAATTTCTTATTCCATATTTTAGATAGCTTTCCGTTAGTAGCCTTTGCTTTCCCGGTTCGACTGTTAATACCCAGTTCGGTTCCGCTATCAATAGAGACAGTACTCCCAAGATATTGAAGATTTGCTGATCCTTTTTGTTCTCCCCGTTGATTTGTAGCTCAGTGACAACAGCTCTTCTCTCTACCATTGCTGTCATTTGATGGGGAACTATGATCTTGTGAGACTTAGAGAGAAGTCTTTTTTGGGTAGTGATTGCAGAATGCAGAGTCCACAGAATTCCTCCACTTCCAGTCAAGAAAGCTGCGTACAGTTGTACATAACCAATAATCATCGGAAACAGTATTGGTGACAGTACACAGCCTTGCCTAACTCCACTTTGAATTTCAATCTCCTCTGACAATCTTCCTATAAAAAGCTCGTGTCATTTGGATCCATCTTAAAATGATTTAAAATGATTAAGAATTTTTACTATGAACAATTAGTTATTAGAATTTTTTTTTTTCAAAAATTTGTATTTTTCGATTAACAGTTTTGACATTCGTGGCATCTGAGTCATGAGCCACAGAGAAGAACTTTGAAATAAACGCCCTTAATTTTTATTTTTCACACTTTTTTCCTCCAACTGATTTCTTGTCTCATTCTACAGAATTCACTTTTATCCAGCGTGCAGTGGAATAAGTTCATTGACATTTAAAAATGCAATTTCAAATCGTCTAAATGAAATGTCACTGATTCCCAACGAACAATAAACCTTCTCATCCACACCATATCGGTCTACGTTAACGAACTCCAGGTTCAAGAGAATTGTTTGTTATTTATGAACTTTTAACAACACATCCCCTAGACCAAAATATTCAGACACATTGGTTTGGTTACCTTTGGCGGTCGTTATTTCAAGGGTAGTTTTTTTTTTTTGGTTTGGTTTTTTCCTTTCTGATATGGTTACATTATTTCGCCACATTTATACATTTCTATGAATTACCTGCGTGACTAAACGAATTAAATTGCCATTGTCAACTCTCCATTGGCGTTGGTTCCGTTTGGGGGAAATGCGAGGGGAATTTTCCGATTTATCCTCGCGTAATATTATTATGTTTTTCCACAAATAGTTTTCATTTTTCAAAATATTTATTAAGTTTTTTTTTTTTTTTTTTTGGTGGATTCAGCTGCATATAGAGGGGTTGGAGACATTATAGTTTCTATTAAAACAGACTCGCGCTTCTTCCCTGCCAGGCCAGGGTTTAACATCGACAATAATATAGCCCCGGGTGGGTTGTTATAATGGTGATTAATAAGTTGCATTCAAACATTAAGTGAAAGTCAAATGCACATTCATTGAGGACATTAATATTCCACGGTTTGGGTTTGTTTATTATTTCGATGGCTCTTTTGTTGATTAGCGCGAGGGCAGGGCATTAATATGACAGTTGTCAGTTTTTTGACATTTCCCAAAAAAAAAAAAAAAATGATAATAAAAAACAATAGGTACCTATAAAATAATTTACTGCTGGTGTAACTGAACCCGCATGTTGAATACATTTTTTTTTGTCATTTGACAGTTTGTTTATGCAGCCAAACTTGGAAAATTGCTTCGAATTTTTTTTGGGAGAAGAAATTGTAATTATGAATTTATGGAAATTTATCCATATCCAGAGAAGGGTTTAATAAACTCTTACCATGTATCTGGGGTTTGATTACATCGCGTTAAGTTGGCTAATATACCAAATATTATGGAATTTTGTAAAACATGAAGTTTTTCTTTCTTTCTGTTTCATCACAGATAATCGAGATAAAAGTCCACTAACTGTCTAACACTTTCATGGGGTTAAGTCGTTAATCAAAATAAAAGAATATTAATGATCTTGGTATAGGGGTAACTAGATATATTGACTGCTGAATGGTCTTTTTTGAGGGGGTGCATTTGTCATAATTAAGGCACGCGAGTGTTTGTTTTAATTAAATTTTTGTGTTCTCTAGAACATAAGAAATCAAGAGAGACAGGATAGAGGAATGAGTTCAGAAATTTAATTTATTCCCCTCGAATACTTAATCTCCAACAAGATTGGTTTATTATTTTTCTAGATAAATAAAAATTCAATCTGATTCTTTGGTAAGGTATAAAAGACTTGAAAATAACTTAGTAAAAAAATCTCGCAAAAAAACAATAAAAAAGAAAAAAAAATTGTGTCGACGGATCTCCCCGACGGGGAATTGAACCCCGGTCTCCCGCGTGACAGGCGGGGATACTGACCACTATACTATCGAGGATGTTGATGCAAAACTTTTTCAAGAATTTTGAAATTATTTATTTTTTCGTTCGCAAAAATATCTTCTTGGCTGAAAAGAAAGCTCTACACGGTTACAAACGGTTTGCAATAATGGACAAGGTACAAGAAGTATGAGAGTAAATTGACGCAGCAAAAATGAAGATGCTTCGCATGACAGCGTGATTGAAAAGCAAGAAGCCTTCACGTCCAAAATACATTCTTATACAAAATACAATTCCCAGCTGGGAGTTTTCTTCCTTTAGTTTATAATTATACATTTGACACGCAGCGACGGATACAATAATTAATCCAGAGATTATCTTCGATACTATTGAGTCACACGTAATCGAACCACACCAAAATTACTATAAATAATAATGCCTTCCACGCGATAAATCAGGCTCTTAAATGACCTTGAATGAGGTGTACGACAACCACACTTCTATTCCAATATTATGAACAATCAAATCTGCCAACAAGTTTTATAATAATCTTAATCAAAACAAAGAAATAAAAGTTCCTTCCGAAAATTATGACTCTCGCTAAACTTTTCGGCAATTTGTCATCATTTTATTTTTTATTGACACAACCAGCCCTTCACTATCACAAATATAACAAAAACAACAACAAAAAAAGAAGAGTCCTAAACTTTCTACACGTAACATAACAAATCCTAAACAATCAACTTAACAACCTTGCCGCCTAATTTGTTTTCTCCTTGCTATCATCATTCTTCGTCGTCATCGTCTTTACGCAGATTGTAATTCAATTAAAGTTATTAACAAATAAAAATAAAAATAATAATAACATTTTTAATGTTTCAATTTTATTTCCGGTCACAATGTAACCGTTACTGTACTATTTATTACATTTTACCGTATCGTTCCCTTGTTCGCTGCTCATTCATTGCCATTCATTCCGCTTCGAGTGATTTTACTGCCCCGCACTTTTGTCGTCGTTTTTGTCACTTTTTGTGGCATTACCGACGCCACTGTGCTCCGCCATTACCATACTATATATAGCCATACTACCATACTGCCATTTTTGTTCGTTCATTCGTTCGTTTGTTTGTTTGTTTGGTTTGTTGTCGGCATAAACGCTTTTACGGACTTTTGTTTATGATTTTTCCGGAAGCACCAAGCAGAGCAGCAGTAGCAGCTGTAAAATTGTGAATTATTGCTGTCATTATGGTCTTAAACTATGCGGAAATGTATTTCATTTTTAGAACGATGAGCTGGAACTGGAACTTGGAACATAAGGACAGGGAAGAAGTTTTTTTTTTGCCAAAATACAAATCCTAAATTTATTCATAGCAATTGTGATAGTTAAGCTTAACAGCAAAGCTGTCAAATATTTCGAAATGATACATTTTTATGATTTGACTATTTGCCTATGGTCGATGGACTTTACTGGACATTAAAGAGGACATATTATAGACCAACGTTGGATAAAATGTGAAGATGTGATTGGACAGTTTATTTTTATTTTTAAAATGTTTTTTAAAAAATGTTAGGAAAATGATTTTGGCACTTTGTTAAGGACATCGTTAAATTTATGTTTATTGTGTTTAGTTGTTATAAAAATGCTGTTTTTTGTTTTAGCATGGGAGATGGGCTGTTTACATTTTTTTATAATTTCCTATAAAACATTGAAAGTCAGATGAAGCTCGGCACTTAAAAAAACTGTGGAACCATTGCGCAGATTTGTTTGAACAAATTGGCCACTAATTTCATAATTTTTGTTCAGAAGTACAGGTTAATGTCTCTTCTAAGCCGAGATGAACCATTCGATAGAGACTTTGAAACTTTTATTTGTCAAAATCGAAGCCTCCACATTGATGGCACTTTTGGTTTTCCATGTCATTGAAGTATTACTAGATGTTTTTGAGGACTTGAAAGTTAATGTTTACTGACAATGGAGCCATCCTAATTAAAGATCATAAATCCTTACAACTTGCATTTGATATAAAGAGTGTTTTTTAGAAGCATGTGTACAACTTTAAGTTGCTAACACTTTTTTAACTGGCTGCCATTTTAACAGCTGTCAAGTGATTTGTGTTTAGTTTGATTTGACATTTAAACTTGAATAGACTGACGCCTAAGCAATGTTGAGACACCATAACATCTAGAAAAACTGACTACCCGGTACCCGGGTAGTAAATTACCTGGGTATTCGGGTATAATGGGTATTACCCTGGAAACCGGGTATCAGCAGTCCTAATATATTTTATTAAATAGAGTTTGATCAATGTCTCCAACGTCTTGATGAGACATAAAGTTTAAACTTAATTATTAGTTTAAACTTACTTATTTTACAAATGGCTGTGGTTCGCACCCAGTTCCTATTTTTGCCCCGTGGATTACCCGAATTACTTGGGTATCATCAGCCCTAGTATATATTAGACAGCGTCTAGAACAAAATAGTTTTTTCTCATTGTTTGGGTATAGGACTGCTTGACCTGGTAACGAGACGAGACTAAGACACACAAGAACGAAAAAAGACTGAATTTTTATGTTTTGGTGAGACCGAGACTAGACGTTAAAAGTCTCGTCTCGCGGCCTGCCCTATACGTGGCAGACGAATGTGGAATGTTTAAGTCGGTTCAATCTTCAATGTTCACTTGCCATTGTGATGTGTATAGACTCTCAATACCTGCATCAGTACCTCGGTTTAACTTCTCTTTAAATTCCAAATTATAGGAATTTTGTTATATAATTTGGAAAATTATAGTCTGCAATACGCAGACGACATTGACATCATCGGAAGGACCGAACAAGCTGTACGCGATTCCTTCATCCAGATCGAACAGACGGCACAAAATCTGGGGCTGCACATTACAGAAGGTAAACAAAGTACATGGTGGCGTCGAATGCGAGAAGACAGTTGGTCAAACAATCAAGGTAGCGGAGCACAAATTTGAAGTGGTGCAATCCTTTAAATACCTTGGGTCCATAGTAGTAGCCGATAACATTATAGAAGAACAAATACGCGGGCGGCTCCTCAATTCCAACAGATCCTACTATAGTCTGTCAAAGCTCTTCAAATCCAGAAATCTCACCATAACTTCAAAACTGCTGCTGTACAGGACCATGGTCCTGGCAGTACTCACGTATGAATCCGAGACTTGGGTGCTTAGCGAAAGATACTCCAACCTCTTAGCCGCGTTCGAGAGAAAAGTCTTAAGGAGGATTGTTGGCCCCATATGTGAGGAAGGACGATTCCGGAGACAGTACAATCATAAATTCTACGCAATCTACCTTGAAGTAGACATAGTGACAAAAATTAAGCTCGGTAGACTCTGGTGGTGAGGGCACCTAGCTCGCATGATTGAATAGGAACCGGCTCGGAAAGTCCTTTGTGGTACATTCTATGAGAGACGGCGGCTTGGAGAGATGGCGTAGACCAGGACGTCCGAAGTCTTGGGGTGCGCAAGTGGATGGCGTCGGCTCAATACCGGGATAGGTGTAGAGACTTGTTGCAGGAGGCCACTCCGGTTGATGAGCCGATGATGATGTTACTCGCAAATACTTGTTTTTTTTTAGTTACAAACTAAAAAATAAATAATTTTGTTTTCTTTCAATAATCGTACCTTCTTAATTTATAGAGTATAAAAGTACCTATCCACAAAATTTGATGAATTCATTGAATCAAATTAAATTCCGACAACAACCATATTACAACATCCTTTGATAAATAAATTTAAAAAAAAAATTAAATAAATGTATACTTAAATACCTATAAACCAACATCGTGTTCCCACTTTGAATTTCCGGTAATTGCTCTTTTTGACTACAAGCCCGTCAAAATGAAATTTAACAAGCCATATCCTCCTTAGAACATAATCTCCAGCTGACGTTCAAATTCTATACTCAAAGCAATATACATATATTCGTACATACATAATATTGTATTGAGTGCTCAACATACAAATATTGTTGCAAGAGCAACAAACTGGCCATATCGACCCCTTGGCAACCAATTTACATAAAAATCGCATTACACTTAACATCCACTTTGCTAAACGAGCCGACGACGACGACTATGACGATGACGATCACAAGGACTCTTCTTTTTTCCTATACCATATATAAATATACTTGGATGGATTTCAGGCCAAAACGTATTCAATTCCAGAGAACGAATAAAAGTCCTGGAAAAAATATATATACACAAAAAAAAAACGAAAGTCGACGGGCCCCACTCTCTTCTCTATTTGTAGAAAAAGCAAAATATCCTTTTGTGAAATTGTGTGCAATAAAATAACGGCTAGCCGTTTGTATACGTACCATCATATACACACAACGTCCAGCATTTTCATCACAAATCAAAAGCGCACCAAAAATCGCTGTCCACATAGACCGCGCGCTCAAACATATACAACGAAATGGAATTCTGTTATTAAACTGTTCCATCTCACTCTCTCTCTAGATCTGAATCTGGACCCACATTGTAGTTGGGTATATGTGTCCATCAGGAAGTGTGCCGAGAAGCAACAGCAATCATCAAATGAAAGTCGTCGAATATACCGGACATAATCATCATACTCGTCGGCGGCATCGTCATCCATAGAATATAAACGAAGGACTCTTTGTAGAGTTGAAATTTTTTTGAGTTTGAAGAATTAAAAAAAAAAAGCACAAAAAAGGACTTGAAACTCATTCATCTGAAATAATTGGAAAAGGGTCCCTCGCTTTATCGGTAACCAAACAACATATTATCCTGATACTCTTTCGCCCAGCCATCCCAGGAAAAGGAACCTTAGTGTGGGGTATACCTACATGTACAATTGTACATAGTTCCGGAGTAGGTATGTAGGTACCTGCCAACCAATCGACTCTGAAAAGTTGCTTTCAAAATATTCGAAGCGCGCGTTATTTGTCCAAATGATGGAAAATGGAATCGTAGGTTTTGTGTTGCTTAACTTAAAAAAAAAAAACAAAACAAAATTACACAAGTTTTATTTAATTTTTTGTTTATTTTTTAATTAAAAAATAAAAGTTAATTTGGTTTTTTGTTCCTTTCAATTGTCCTTTGGTATGCAAACGGATAGGTATTTAGAGTGAATGAAAGTTGAATTTAGAATCTCGATAGCAGACGAAAGTCAAGGGCATCAGCCTTTAGCTTTTAAATATTTAAATTCAGTAGGCACGTAGTATAAATAGAAGTTTTTTTTCACATGCGATAGATGCAACACACACCCCCCCCCCCCTCCCTAAAACCTTGTTTTTGCATTCATGGTATCCCAGATAGCATTCCATATAATATTCCAAGTTAAAAAAAAAACTACTTTCCGTTTTTTTTTCATGACAATCGTTTGAGACTGTTTGTGACAAAATTTAAAAACAAAATTTTAAAGTTCAAAGTAGCCAAAGAATTTTTAAAAACTTTAGTAGCAAAGACTTCTATTAAACTCAATCGGTCAGGAATCACAAACAGCATTTTGGACAAAGTAGTTTTTGCAAAAAATTAGTTCAATTTCACTTCACTATGTATCTGATACATGTTGCTAAGGTGAGTAATAATGTTTTGAGGTGAGCATCATGTTGCTGCAACAACTCAATGTTATTTTTTTTTAATTTTTTTTTTTATATATTTAGCGCGCACTTAATAGGATTTTATGTACCCTTTATATGTCAGAGACACAGTGCGAGCTTTAGGTAAGTAGGAGGGGATTTGAAAGGAGATGTCGGTGAACATTTGTCTTGGATTTCAGTACATCACAATGAGAGGGAAAGACAGAGCGTGGAAGGGTATTCCACATTCACGTAGTACGGCTAAAGAACGAATCCCTGTACTTGACAGCACGACCGAAACTGGGCTCAAGAGTAAATTGATGAACATTCCTGGAAGCGCGAGTATTACGGTTGAAACGTTTAAGGGGAGGAATGCAACTGGCTATTTCATTAGAGCCTTACCGTAAAAGTAACGATAAAAGAGTGAGAGACAGGAAACGTTACGCTGGTGTTCGAGTGACGTAAAGGTATCGATGATGCTCCTGTCTCCGATCATTTTGAAGGCTCGTCTTTGTATACTGTCCAAGAGGCTTAAATATACTCAAGTTATACTCAAGCTTTGGACGTATATAACTTTTATAGATAATAGCCAGATCAGAAGGGGTAAAGAATTTCTTGCATTTCCAAAGGAAATGCCACTCATAGAGACGTCTCGCTTTAACGACAGAAGGCACAATGCTGACTACAGTAGTTACTGACAGGAGATCATTAATGAAAATGGGAAAGAGGGTCGGAGACAAAACGGAACCCTGTGGCACACCAGCATTTATTTTGTGGGTTTCAGACTTGAATCCGTCTAATACTACTTGTATAGGGTGATTCGAAAGAAAGTTACTAATCCAACGAAGAAGGGTTTCATCGATAGCAAAAGCACGCATTTGCCAAACTTTATCAAATGCTTTAGAAATATCAAGTGCAATAATCTTACTTTCTCCAAAACGATGTAAACATTTGTTTCACTGTTCGGTGAGATAAACCATCAAGTCACCAGTCACCGATCTGACGGGCATTAAGAAGCTTTCGATCTTCGAGATATTTCTTGAGCTGATAGTATATCAGCGTTTCCATGACCTTGGAAAGAAGGGACTAAAGTGCAATTGGTCGGTAATTTGAGGGTGAAGAAGATTCGCCTTTTTTTGGGATAAGCTGGACAAAAGCTGCTTCACAACTGCTCGGAACAAGCCCAGAAGATTAGGATAGATGGAAAAGCTTACGCAGGGGTTTTGCCAGCGTGGAAGAAAACCACTTCAGAACAATAGCGGGATACCATCCGGACCAGCGGATTTATGGGTGTTAAGATCTTTTAGGACCCTCGCCACAGCTCGAGTGTGAAAGAAGATTTGTCCCATAGAATCATTTACGCGCTCAAGAACCGGGGGAGTTATGACACTATCAGACAGCGTAGAGTTGGCGGCGAACTGCCTAACGAATAAGTTAGCTTTTTTCGAGAGGGCTAACGAAGGGAGTGTCATTGACCTTGTATTTATTTTTTAAAAAATTGAAAACTGCTGAACACACTTACACAAAAGCATGCGACTGTCTTTTATGCAAATAAACTATTACGGCTAGACCTCTTTTAAGGTTAATACCTAGTTTAGGTAGGTCCATATTATGGTGCTATTATTTATCATTCCCTTTTATTGTGTTTACCCCTTTAACCTTTTTCTTTTCGCTTTATAATAAACAAGCACATCTTAACTGCGTAAAATTAACTGGGTGTGTCTGTTTGCATAATTTGTCAGTCACAATGTATCCAAAGATTCTTAATCCTCGTTGTGTCTGATATTTACTTTGCCGCATTGTTTTCAGAATCAAATAAGTTCTCGAAAAAAATCCATAGTATTTTTTTTCGTGTTGTCATAAATTCTACCAGACTCTCACGCCATCGCCATAGGTTCAAACAAAATCAGTGTTTTTAGTGGTGGAGAATATGCGCTTCAGACGGAATCATAGCAGTCTAGTACGGAGTCCTTGCTTTTTCAGCTGAAATCTGACACTATCAAAACGAGTATACATATATACGTTACATACCGCAAACATAGGCCATGTGATCTGACCATGTGACCATCAGCAGCGTTACCAACGGCACCACCACCCATCAACCAATTTCCCTAACAATATACCAACAACCAAACGACCGACGACGATGGCGGCGCATGCAATTCATAAAGAAACTTTAATTAAATTTTCTGCACAGGATACTCGTTCTCTTGGGATGTTTTAGTCAACATTACAAAATCCTCCACAAAACCAAACCATGCCATAAACACACTCCGTCAATTGCAACACTCTGAGTGCAATCGCAACTCATTTCCACCGTCCGGTTTGGTCGATCTTCGTCCACAGCCTATAGTCGTCCTTGGAACTAGGAAAACAGTGGTATACGAGTATCTACACTAAACATAACATAAGAGGCGTATACAGTCCTCTTGTTTTCCTGTCCGTCGTCGTTGTCGTCCGGAAATTGTGCAGAAAAGTTTGTCCCGCTCTTCGCCCGCTGAATAATGGTCTCTGTATAAATGTGTGCAGTTTTTATATGTACGTATAGTATATTTTTAACGGTTGTTTTTTTTTTACTTTTGTATGATAATGTTTGCGCAGAGCACCAACCAGCACCCAGCCAGCTAACGGGAAGGACATAATGGATTTGTTTTTGTTTGCAGTTTTAACAATCTGTTTTTTTTTTCATTTTTGTTGTTTTGTTTGAAACATTTTTGTTTTGTATATTTTTTTTTTAAGGGACGAGAACTTTTCCAGGAGACTTCACCAGAACAGGAAATCCAAACAAAAACACGCACCTAATTAGGACGTTTTGTGGACTTGTTGCGGATGTTGGACGATAGTACAAAGAGACTAGAGACACAACATCCGGTGGAGACAGAACGAGAGTTTTTCTATCAAAAAAAAAGAAAAAAAATATCAAGAATGGTTGGAGAATGTTGATGGTGAACATAATGAGAAATGAAAAGCCTTCAGGGCATTATGGTGTTGAATTATTTTTATTGCTGTTTTTTTTTTTTTTTTTTGTTAGATGTCAAATGGGTGCGGGAAATTTTGATATACAACAATCAAACGTATAAAGATGTTCAGTCAGGACAAATAATGATGTAGTTACATAAAAATTTCAAGTCTTAAGTCTCATGGGTAAAGCAAATGGTAAGTTATTTCCTACTTAAGGAAAATTTATTTTAACTCAGCTTTTCACTTAAAATGATTTTAAAAGGGTAAATTCAAGCATAGCATTTGCAACTAATAAGAGCAGCGTCCCAGTGTACTTTTTTTCTTCAAAAATATGAGCATTCACTTACTTACTACTTACTTATCAGGCTCCCGACCCATGATGGATCTCTGCCTGAGACACGATGGCTTTCCATCCTCTACGATCCCGAGCACGTTGCTTCCAGTCTTCCAAGTCAAGCACGACGGCTTGGTCTGGTGCGGTCTTCCTTGTCGTCTCGAACCTGGGGGCTGGCAGTCAAAGACTCTCTTCGCTGGAGCTTTGCTGTCCATTCACTCGATGTGACCGAGCCAATGTAGTCTACGAGTTTTGACTTTCTGGACAACATTCACATTTTTGTACAGCTCATAGAGTTCGCGGTTATATCTTTTCCTCCATTCGCCCTCCTCGCTCACCGGACCAAATATCCGTTGCTGAATTTTTCTTTCGAAAGAGCCCAGTATCAGCTCTCCCTTTCTGCTTATCGTCCAGCACTCAGCGCCGTATAGCATGGACTGGCAGTATAAGGGTTTTGTAGGGCATGTACTTTGGGAGGAGTTTTGGACCCATTTGTTGCCAAACTGAAGTAGTAGCGGTTTCCTAGGGTAATTCTTTGCCGGATTTCCACCAAGGTGTCATTCGTAGAGTCAATGTTTACTCCTTAACTACCTCGAAATTGCTGCTATCAATATAGACTTGTCCTAGCCGGTGGACAGATGCTTTTTTGTTTGTTGATAGCAGGTACTTGGTCTTATCCTTGTTTACTTCAAGACCAACGAATTTCTCATGTTCTTCAATCGCCGAAAAAGACTCTATAACGGCTCGTTCGGAGTGCCGATAATGTCGATATCATCCACATAACCCAGTAGTTGGACGGATCGGTGCCTTCAGTGTTGATACCTGATCTCTCTGCTCCAGAAGAAATCACACGATAACGCATCTCCTTGCCGAAACTCTGTGCATGTTTAGAAAAGTTCCGAAGAACTATTTCCTAACTGCACATTGCACCGTGTATTTTCTAACGTCACGCGACACAATTGGATTAGTTTTCCCGGGATCCCGAGTTCGGCGTAGAGTGCTATCATATGCGGCCTTAAAGTTAATAAAAAGATCGACTTGAAATTCGTTGGTCTTTTCCAGGATTTGCTTCAGTGTAAAGATTTGGTCAATCATCGATCTACCGAGCCGGAATTGATTCGAACTAAAATCTCGTAAAAGAAAATCTCGATTTCCTTGCTTTCTTATTCCGAACTCGTTTCATTCAAAAAAAAAATTATGCTTCTTTATTTAAAAAGTTTTCCGGGTTCCCGCATTTCTGAAAATATATTTTTTGTGGATAGAAAAATGTAGCAACTGGAAATTTTTTTGTCAAGAACAGTCAATTTTTTTGTGCGAAATGGAGAACAACAATTTGAAGAATCTAGAGGCTGTCCAATATTTTCATTTGAATATTTTGAAACACACAATCTCCGAATGATTACTTTGCATACAGTACAGGCTCTCGGTAAATCTTGTTCCGAAAATCCTTTTCGTCTCAGTCTCGACTCAGATGCCTAGGAGTTGGTTTATTTTCTCGAGACATGACCAAGACGGGACCGAGACTGGTCTTGCTCTCTTGGCAGTCTTATTAATATTATTAAAAAAATATTTTAGTATTAACGTCAATAGATTACACAATAAGAGTTAGTTGTATAATTAAATTGCGTTCAACAAAATGCTTGTATATAAACATTGTTGACAATGATCCACCTGTTTAAATATTTTAATTTTTATTTTAATTATAGATTTCGATTACAGAACTTTTCCATGCCACTAAGGCTTTCGTTCCTAGAACAATTGTTCGTTGAACAAATATAAGTTAATAACAAAAGTCACTCTCATGGAATATAAAATGGTGGAGAAAGCTTTTTTTTGTTGAATTTTTGCTACCGTTTGACCAATTAATTCAAATTAAAAATGGCATCAGGGAGCAAATGAGTATAAGCAACAAATTGAATCTAGAGGTTCTGTTGAGTGTTTTCATTGAAATATTCTATTTATGTTTTAAAAAACACAAAAAAAACAAGTTTGAACACAAAAATGATATTCCAGTCAAGTCAACAAAAACACTGCACATTCGAGTTCTTTATTCGCATTTTTTTTTTACTTATTTACATTCTCAGAATTTGAAAATAGTTCAAATTTCTAGAAAATACCGTTATCCCTATAACACATTTGCAATTTAAAAGCAGTTTCACACTTTTCCGATCCTTTTTCCTTGCGGCAAATATCGAAGATTTCTTTAGCTTTTTTCTCACCAACACTACTTTCAAATAATTCTAGAACCTTATCTTCTTGAACAACACCATCGATAAGTGTACCTTCTCTTTCTTGGAAGCAATTGAAGAAGCATTTGGATTTTCCATTAACAGCATCAAAAGTCTTGGAAGCAACCAACTGATCAAATTCACCATCATTAATATTTAATTGTTTTCTGCAAGCGGTTACATATTCCATGGCTTGATCTTGTGTAAGTCCAGCTGTCTAAAATAGATTTAAAGAAAACCGTTATTACAAAGTTTTTTTTAAATTCACCAACAAACTTACAACAACAGCAGCGAAAGTTGCTACAAAAGCAATTATTAAAATTGACTTCATTTTAGTAAATAGATGAAGGTGTTGCTGCAGTGGTGTTTCTCTATGGAATGAAATAAGCAAACTGATAGTTTTTCTTAGTTATTCTTCGCTTTTATCGCTAATGAAAAAAAAAAAACTTATGATATCATACTTTACGCAGCTGTTAATAGATAATTTGCTTATCTACTTGTTTTGATGATAGACGTTCCAAAATATAACAATGAGATAGTCAAAAATATTTGCATGGTCATGACTTAACTGGCTACCAAAATTATGATTTGAACAAAATTATAATAAAAGTCATGCATAATATATCTAAAAATGAGTGTGTTTAAGGTTCAAGTATAGGAATCGTGTAAAAAAATGGGTAAAATTTAGCAGATCGATTGAAAGAAACTAAGCCGTGAATCGAAGAAATGTTTATTAATTATTAAAGTAGCTACACAATTTGGGAATTTATGCCCTTAAAATAATATCGTCAAAATGTAGAGCCTTGCGTTCGCGACAGACTGATTAACACTCTGCACGTTCCATTTTTGATGACCTTGGTGACCAGGTTTTATAGCGTTGTACCGGTCTCTTCAAACTTTTTGACCCATTCCCGAATAAGAGGATTACTTGGCGCATCACTAAGTGGTGAAATTCTTTCTTCAAGTCCAAAACACATAATTTACTTATGAGCCTCGAATTAAGATGAAGCTGAAGATCGCTGCATCCGAAGTATTTTTTCTTCATGGATTCTGGCTAGCGATAAGTATCAATGGTATGTTAAAATTTTAAGCACCAGCTTTTTTAATCATGAAATTAAAAAAAAAATTGCCTAGCAACAAAATATCATCAAAAAGACTAAATATCTTCTTCTTCATTTACTGGCGATTGTCATAATCATAACACATAACTCCCACTCTACTGCTTCACCTTAAGGTTCTACGTGGTGGGGTTCGGCGGATTGATCTCAGAAAACTTCGTCTGACCTCCCGGTTTTGGATTGTTCCATGGCTGAGGCCAACTAAATGAAGATACTGTTGCATTTGTTTGATCCAGAAGTTTTAAAGCTAACCTTTTTCTGTGATAGTGTTGGAATGTCTTGTGATATTGCCTTTTATTTTTGACGCCAAGGCTTCCTGCAGCTTTCTTGGTTCTTATATTCTATTACTCTTTGTCACGACTGTTGTCATGTGAAGCGTCTTCATTTCGGCTGTCGTCAACTTATTCTCATACGTTTAGTGCATTGTCTGACTCTGTGATCCGTATATAAGCGCTGGACGACCAACTTAAGTGTAGAGCCTTCGTTTCAGCTTAGAGTGCATTTTCCTATTAGATAGAAGATGGCAACGTTTTCTGGCCATTTCATCGTGTCCTCTTCAAAACTTACTAACTTAGCTCCTCTGACATAATGTCCTTGACTTTCTCCTTGTGGGGCATAAAGTCTTCCGCACTCCTACGCGTACGGTTTCTGGATATGTATTTCAGCTCTTTCCAACTTTTTCCAAGCTGTGTTTCCCCATAATTCTTCGCCAAGTGTTTCTAGGCCAGCCCGCATCACTTAGCTCTGCACTCGTTACCCTTTCGAAGCGTATGATCAATCCACACTGACACTAACGTCTTCGTGTGATCTCGGATGAAGGTACAACATTTTTTAGCACTTGGTAAGCACTGTTTCATTCAAATAGACGTCCGGAAGAGGCCTGTGTGGATCAAAAAATTGACAACATAGGTTTCTGGTTTGTTTGCTCTAACACTCCATCCATTTCCCTCCAGAACATTTACCCACACATCAAAGTGCTCGTTGAAATAACACAGAATCTTCACTTATGATGGCTCAATCGTCAGCAAAAAATAACTGATTCGGGGTCCGTCACCTTCAAAATGTAATGAAGAGCAAAGGACTTAAGACGCTTCCCTGGCGCACACCTACTTTAATTGGTAACTCTTCAGTGATTACTGCACCACATCTTACTTTCGTTTTAAATTCCTGATATAGGCATTTTTTTTTAAGTTTTAAAATCAAATTTTTTTCTAAACATTTCTTTATTCAAAAAATTTCAACTTTCTTCCTTTTGCTTCCCAAAGAAAATATTTTTGCGTATTTTAAGACCGCTTGGCGTACTAGAAGATTTACCGCCAGACCTGCTGCATTAAATTACCACACATAGGGTAATAACCACTTGCTAACTCACCACATATAGTGTGTTGCTCCGGGTGTTTGCGTATTTAATAAAACATTTACTACAAAATATCCCCTTATTTAAAAAATGCACATAACATTCATTACAGACCAACCAATATATAAAATAAAATCGTAACCGTAGCAACGTTACGAGCGTATTATTAGTTAAATGTCAAAACGGCATCTGGCATCATATTAAACAAATGAAAAATACACACCACCCTTCATAATTTTATTAAAAAAAAAAAAAAAAAAAAAGTCCAATAAAATCTTTATAACACACGTAGTTGTTGTAGTAGAAGAGTAGCAAGTTCATAGATACACTATGTATGCATTACATATTACCGTTATTGCATTGAATCCAACGAAATATGATTACCTTCAGTTCATTGAATTAACAGCCCTATATTATTTTATATTCTGCTATCAGAGGGTATGAGAAATTTGGTATGGTGGGTGGGTGCGGGTGTTCTAAAAAAAACTTTTGAAGACATTCGCTTGTTGAATAATAAGATTTTGCATTTTGTAGTTCAACATTCGTACAAAGGAAACGAACAATATTTTTCTTTTCCCTCGCTAAAGCCAATTTGCTTGATGACTCAAGACCAATAACAGGTTATGCATTGTAAAGGAGATTCCGTTTCTGTCTTCTCTGATCTTGTGTTCTTATTTTCCATGCACCCGAAACACAGCAGCGTATCAATATTTTATTTTTTGAATTTTCTTATTACACACTCCGAATGCCGAGGGGGTGGAGGTATGTATATGGACGCACCACCCTCTTTATGATTATGAATGTAAATAATGGCATTGGCAACATTTTTTATTTTTTTCAAGGGGTGGTTGTAATAGTACTCATGTCTTATACCTA
The DNA here is from genome assembly GCA_958431115.1 of Syrphus vitripennis. Taxonomy (NCBI): domain Eukaryota; kingdom Metazoa; phylum Arthropoda; class Insecta; order Diptera; family Syrphidae; genus Syrphus; species Syrphus vitripennis. The sequence goes on from OY288109.1 coordinate 17,973,082, forward strand.
CCACCCCAAAATTTCTTGTTCATTTCGCGGTGAATCCCGAAGGGCTAACAAAAAAGAAAAATTATGAAATGTTGCCTTCATTGTGCTAAACAGTTCATTAGAATCGTTGAATTTAATCAAATAAACACGAAATATTTTTCTTCATCTTCTTGGTAAAAAAATGAGTTTATATTTTTGGGGTGACATCTTCAAAATAAAAAAAAAAATCCTGTCATATGCTTGAAAGTGATGTGCGTGTGCACAAAATTTTTCAACTCTTTGTTTGCTTTATTTAGTCTTTTAGAGTGACGAAAATGGATGTTATTAATGGCTCCTATACACACCACTTCACCGCTGTTCTATTGATCCCAGATCGATTGGGAATCTTACAACCACCCCATCCTATATATGGAAAGGGGTTGGTCACGGTTGTCTCACATGGTGGTGTGGCAAACCGCAGCAAAACGTTTTCTACTAAATGCACTATGAACACCGCACCGCACCACAACCATCGGCTGTTGTCTTTCTACTGTCTGATGGTTGTCTCATTTGGCGACTATTTATGAGACAGTCCGCGAATCCCAAGGGGATGTTTTAATAGACAAACTCAAACAATGGCTAAACAGAGGATTATCCTTTTTTAAATAGAAATAAGAGGGAGAAAGACTATGAAAGGTACTGGGAGAGGGAATGGTTTCTTTGCACGATTGTGGGTTTTATGGTAAAATAAATATAATTTGTAAAAAGGATGTTGATTAGCCATATGACACTTTTTTATGGCGATTTAAGCTATGTTTTGATAGGGCAAGGATTTATGAAAAAATTAATTTATAATTTATTACTTCTTTTTTTTGTTAGGTGTAATAAACAAAAATCAATAGCTGCAGATGCACAAATGTTTTGTTGGTGTTTAATTTAGGATAAATCAAAACTTTAACAAATGGTTATGAATAGTTACTGAACAACGGTTCTGGAATTTAAAAAGAATGTAAAACTATTCTTTTTTGGCATAACATGGATATAAGCGTTTCGAAACCTCTAAATATCAATTAAAAAAAATCCGAAAAAACTTAGGAGCTATTTCTAAATAGATACTCGTATATGTTAAACTGGATAATGTAGGCTATACTCCAAATTTAAAGCACTACAATATTGTAGAAAATGTTCGTACAAGAAAAAATTTAAGTCGATACTTTGATCGAACGCGGGAAGAGAAAAGCAATGGGTCCCATAATTCCATCTGTCCTTTCAACTACTTCCACCTAAACGGTTGTGTATAGATTCTCTAAAGCTACATTTGCTGATTTTTTTCAGAAAACTCTGTTAACTCGTTTCTGAGAATTATAAGATGTTGTTTTTTTTATTTGGTATACCTAACAGTTGTACTTACCATTTACTTAGATTAAAAAAAAAATTACTTAAAAAAATCCTCGTTCTTATAAAAAAATTTTAAGACCAAGTAAATGGTAAGTACAGCTGTTATACCAACCGCGTCTTAAAACATCTTTTAATTCTCAGAAACGGCTTCAGGACGTTGGCTACATTGGGCTGTCATATTTTTCCAAAGAGCAGGTACCAATACGTCTCTAAGCTCATTTTTATTTTAGTTTTTAATTTTCATAAAAACGGTTCATCTGATTTTGATAAAATTAAAATTATAAATTAAAAAAAAAACATGAATAAATAAAATAAAAAGTATTCAGTGCCTAAAATTTTTGTTTCTAATATAAATAAAATTACTTTTTTCTCTAAAATTAAATATTTCGAAACGACTTCATCCATATTTTGAAATCTTGCACCGACAATCTTTTCAACATCATCATCATCGGCTCGATAACCGGGGCCCGGTCTTGGTGTCGAGCCGACCCCATTCATTTGCGCACTACAAGGCTTCGGGTGTCCTGGTCTACGCCATCTCTCCAGCCTCAGTATGGTCTACCACACTGCCGTCTACCATAGAAAGGACTTTCCGAGTCGGTTGCTCTTCGTTCATGCGAGCCAGGTGCCCTATCCACCGGAGTCTACCGAGCTTAATTTTTGTCACTAGCTCTGCTTCAAGGTAGATTGCGTACAGTTCATGACTGTACCGTCTCCGGAATCGTACTTCCTCACATATGGGGCCAACAATTCTCCTTAAGACTTTTCTGTCGAACGCGGCTAAGAGGTCGGAGTGTCTTTTACCAAGCACCCAAGTCATGGATCCATACGTGAGTACTGGCAGGACCATGGTCCTGTACGGCAGCAGTTTTGAAGTTATGATGAGATTGAACAGCCGCCCGCGTATTTCTTCTTCTATGTTGTTATCGGCTGCTACTATTGACCTAAGGTATTTAAAGGATTGCACCACTTCAAATTCGTGCTCCGCTACCTTGATTGTTTGACCAACTGTTCTTCTCGCATTCGACGCCACCATGTACTTTGTTTTACCTTCACTAATGTGCAGCCCTAGATTTTGTGCCGCCTGCTTGATTCGGATGAAGGAATCGTGTACAGCTTGTTCGGTTCTTCCGATGATGTCAATGTTGTCTGCGTAAGCCAGTATCTGGCTGGGCCTGTTGACGATAGTCCCTCTTGTTGCCGTGCCAGAGTCACGGATTGCTTTCTCCAACGCCAGGTTGAAGAGGAGGCAGTTCAAACCATCTCATGGTCATGGTCAACTTACAAAATCATTCGAAAATTGTGTTTTTAAAACTTAAAACTGGATATTTCAGTGTAAATATACCTACAGCCGAAAAACAGAGGAAACTTCAAAAGTTTCATTTCGGTCTTGTCTCATTGCCAGCACTATATGAACAAACCTCCCCTTATTAGGTACACTTTCTGCAATTAGCTATACAATTAGATTAATTGCAATATTTACTTCCCCTTGCAATATGCTTTTTCCTCAAAAAAAAAAAAACTGTTTAGAATTCATTTGACGTATCTAATATAAACTTTCGATTCATTTCCTAACTCCATTTTATTATTCCGTACCTTCCTTGCACTCTCCACCATCAGTCTACTATGTATTTTTTTTTTTTCAATTTTCTGAAAGGTTCTATAAAAGCCAATTCAATGATCCCATAGAATTGCACATAAAAAGCTCTTCCTCTTCATTGAAAACATTGAAAATGTGTAAAAAAAAAAAAACACTTTTAAAAATATCCGTAAAAATGTTGAAATAATTTGGTTAATATCCTTCCACAAACACAACATTTTCAATAGAAAGAGGTACCACAGTTTCTAACTATAAAAAAAAATATACACAAAATAAAATAAAATTCATTTCATCATTGAGTCACATGTATATACGAGTAGGTTGGTTATCAAGGTATAGCACGTTTGTACAAAGCTCATGGTAGCGGTACCTATAGCATAAAAAAAACATATTAGAGAACTGAAAATTCCATATACGAGCATGTACCTATACGCTCCTTATAAAACATTATCGTAAAATCGGTGTTTAAAGTAATTCACGTTATTTTTCTACAAATATACACGTTTTGGTGTACAATTCTTGTATAGATATACAATAAATGCTATTCACCCTTCAATGATAGTCGTTTGCACTTTTTGCTATTTCTATTAACGAAATTGAAAAAATCTTTCTTTTATATTCTCTATATGAGTTTTTTAACATTTAAATAGATTGATCAACCCCCCGCGGACACTGATTTAACCAAAATGAAAATTCAAAATGTTGTCTGCTTTAGAAAAAAAATTAGTGGTAAAAATATAAATTTCGCTTAGAGGCCAGGGGACATTATCTTCTTTCAAAAATTTAGATCGTTTTCAGCAAAGAGTTGGTATGTAAATTTTTAGTCCTCAAATACTACTATACAACACATAAAACAAAATTTCAAACTATATTCAAAATATTGATTTTACAATTTTTTTTCCTCTAAACTTCAAAAAATATTTCTTTGGAAATATCGATATGCAACATCGTAAAGATATATCGTAATAGGTAAAGCCGTCTTATGAGAAAATCTACAAAATTCAGTTCTAATGGCAGGTACCATAAATAACGGTTTTTTGAAAAATACTTTTAACTCAAATATAATTAATTAATTTAATAGTTAAATAATTTATAAATCCTCACAAATAATTCCATCAAAATCGTTAGAATTACCCAAAGACATTATGTTCCAAGTTAATAAAAGCAACTATTATTAACGAATGTTATTTTCAATTTTGTTCTACAATATTATAAAGTAGAATTTGGAAAAGCAGAATTTTGAAAAACAAAAATTTGAAATGCTAAATTTTGAAAAGTAAAATTTTTACAACACAATTTTTAAAAAAGAAATTTTACCCAGACAGATTTTTAACCCAAACCGTTTTTGATTACTTCTCTATTTTAGTTTTGGAAAAAAGTATAATAGTGCTTAATTTAGTATCAGAATTAAATTTTATAAGAAAAGAGTTTTCTTGTTTTGTTATATTTTGTTTAAGCGTGAAAAACATTTCCAACAAATATTTTTGATTTTTTTCATAAAATCGATTCTGAAGTCCCGGGGTACTCTTAAAACAACCATACCTTTTACCTTGCCTAAAACACCATTTAACTGGACTATTAAAACGAATTATATACTTATTTGCGTGGTTCCTATTGATTCTGACACCTGTCAAAATTTATTAGTATTTATGCATGTTTGTTAACTTGACGTTTCCACCAAATTTCAAAACCGTTTTTTCGTATGGGTTTTGATAGCAAATTGTTTTTTTTTTTTATCCGATTAAAATCTTCAAACTTGGATTCCATATGTCCAAACGGGTTTCAATACTTTCAAAACAGAGTTCTTTCCTAGTAACCAGTAAATTTTTATTTTTTGTCTGTAAGCTTTATATGCGTCGATTTTGTTTCATTTAGTTTGATTCGCCATTTTTGCGTCCAATCACTAACTTTATCCACTGCATTTTGCAGTTTTTATGTAGCCTTCGTAACGGATTTATCTGGCATCAATATTGCAGCATAATCAGTAAAGGTGGCGATGATAGCGTTGATGTCCACTGGAATATCCCTTGTATATAACAAATACAGTGTTGGTGCTAGGACACTTCCTTGCGGTAAACCGGCTTCAATTTTCTTTATTTCCCAGTAACTTTGTTCGTACCATACTTCAAGGAGTCGGTTCGTAACCTAGGATTTCAGTATTTCGTATTACAGCCTGGGAAGGTTCCTATGCAGTTTGTACTCAAGTCCCAAGTCCCTTGTCAAGTGCCTTTTCCACAACATCTGTAATTCGATGCACATGGTCTATCATGGAATATTTATTTCTAAATCCAAACTGATGGCTTGGAATTAGTCTTCTTTCTTCTATTATTTTTTCTAAGTCTTTTCAGGAGCAGTTTTTCGAAAACTTTTGCCATGATTGGTATAAGCGATATAGGTCTGTAGAATGTTACTTCTGTTGGTGACAAAAGGAATTTCACATTCGCCATTTCCTTCAACAAACTGTAAAGGATTCGAAGCAAACTTCGAATGGCTTAAAAACATTCGCGAGATGTTCAGAGATCAGCTTTTTGTTTCGGGTAACCGATCCATTTACCATCTTGAGATTTTATTGGCGTGTTTTGTGTATGTGGTCTTTTTAGGCGCTTAGCTGCCTTCCATAAGGAGTATTCGGCAGAAGCATCTACCGTCAGACTATTCAGGAATCTACTATGTGAATTACTTTTAAACTCACGAAATCACAGCAATTTGTGGAAATTTGTACAAATTCATACGAAAATTTACTTTTCCAAACACACATTTTATGTATTACGTTTTCTTAATACTAGAAAATTAAATTTCAATTTCGGATACTAAAGTAATTTTTTAAAAGTTATTTTTATTTTTCAAAGATTTAATGAAGTTGAAACATAACTAAGAATCAATCAGCCACCCACAGAAACACTTCAAGTAGAGTATATGTACCTGACATTACAATATCCCTGCAATTTATTGGACTTAGCAAAACCATATCATATAAAGAGGACATAGGTAATTTGTTATCCAATCGTGAGTCCTTTTATTGCCTCCTAAATTTACACAAAGCCGATATGTGCAGAAAAACAAAAAAAAAAAAAACAGATCCCTGCAAATCACTTCCATTGAGCTAAGATATAGGGGACACCATACTATTTTGTGTACATAGGACACAAATTAAAAGTGTCCTGTTTTTTATTTGATTTTTCCTTTTAGTCTCCCATTCTTGGCCTAGTGCCCTGTAAATCACGGTTAGGTGCAAAAAAAAAAAAAAAAAAAAGTTATGTGCGTCAAGTATTTGTGTTATTGTTGCTCATAAATCAGGATAACGAGATCGTCCTTGTGCAAGGACATACTCCATATATTATTATACCTCCAGTATTATATAGCTGGTATATTTTTCTTTTCTGGATTTGTGTTTGAACATTTGTTTTTTATTGTTCCATTTAGGGGCTCATTTGCGGGCAATTACGAGGGGCTAGTAATAGTCTCTCTTCTTGGCCTGGCCACCACACCACATTGTTTTTGTCATCAAAATGAGCAATGTGCGAGGATTTTCTTTGATAAATTATTACAAAATGAACTTTTTTTTTTACTTCTTCTTCTTCTTTTTCTTTTTGTTTTGGGTTTTTGAAGAACAACATAAGCAAAAAAAAAAAATTAAAAATGTAAATTGCATTTGACTTTGTTTTGTAATTAGACAAGACTAACGACGACTTTATAGACATCTAGCGACCAACACCGACAACGACAAATACGAATAAGGATGGATGGTTGCGATGAAACATATACAAATTGATAACAATGTTATGCTTCTTTTCATGGAGGACTAATGATGATGATGAGAGTCCTTTGGTATCTCGTGCACTGTAATTGGGGTTTAATTAAGAAAATTGATAATTAAATTCAAATTGTGACTTGACTGTTTTTAACCCGACCCGTTGCTATAGTTCTCGCACTTCTCTTTCATCATAGTCATAGTAGGTACAGCGAGTGAATGTCATCCTCATCATTACAATTTGAAGCGCCAAATACTCAAACTCCAAAACCCACAAGACCTAAGTAAAAAGGATTCAGGAAGTTCAACACTAAAGATATACGAGTATATAGCTACTATCACCAGCAGCAGTTTAATTAAAACTTCATTATGACGCATGCATGCATGAACGAACCGAATGAAGACAACATTAGGTACCAACATCCATAAATGAAAGGAATTTTTGAAAGAATAAAAAAAAAACAATAGACAGACAGACATTCAAACATATACATGCAGGCGACAGGCAGCGAGAAGATTTTGGAAATGTTTCTGCAGCAAACTGCTGAAAATGTCCCATATGAGTTGTTGTGCTGGCATTTTAAGGTCTTGTGTAGTACCTAAATGATGTGGGAGCCTTTATGGTTGAAAAGTAAGCAATTCTCGCAGGTGCCATAGATGCAGTTGCAGTTCACTTTGTAACAGAGATGTGGGATTCTGTACTTTTTTTTTTTTAATTTAGTATTCTCTTCGTTTCAAGTATTTTAATTTCCTGAATCTGTGTTGAAGCAATGTTAAACAGGGTGTCCCAGTTATAATGATCCCAACTGAATACTTACTTACTTGTGTAGGTCATCGGACCTATTAATTTCGTCTGTTTCGTGTAGCGGGGCATGTACACAAATGTGTACATATTTCAGTTCTCTATCCAATTCTTCCAAAGTTGCGATTGTAATTCTACAAGAAGAACGGATTCAACATTGAAGAAGAAGAGTCTTAAGACAATAAATCCGAGGTCTGAATTTCATTTGAGATCAATCTTGTTCATTTTGGACAGGAATCCAAGCCGCTGGCTTTAATATCTAGTTTTCGCTGTCAGTCGGAATATTGAAAATCTTCTACCACCTCTAGTGGCTCCCATAAATATCAATCTTAATATATTATGAAGTTTCAAGAGTCATCCTTTTTGTTTCTGCCGTCCAATTGTTTGAGGGTAGAATCCACGGAATTCCTCCAAATGCATTCGACAAAGCTGCGTGCATCATCACAACTCTAATAACCAACAGAAACAATATTGGTGAAAGTATACAGCCCTTTCTGGCCTCACATTGAACGCAACATTTGGGTCCTTCTTATGTAGCCTTAATAGTAGCAATCATTGTCAGAGTTGAACGCTGCCAATCGATGCAAGCAGGTGAAGTGGTTATGGATATTCAACGCACTGTTCAATGATGCTTCGCAAGATGTTAATAGGGTCCACACAGGATCCAGTGCTTGTTCCTGCTTGTTCTACAGCTAGTAAGGAGTGAGCCTTCTTTTACTCCATCAAATATTTTTCTTGCTATTAACCTGGCTACTCCAGGAAACATTCCTATTTCTCTTCAATTTTCGCACTACGTTAGATCGGCTTTTTTCGTGAGCTTGACAATTATTCTTCTTTTTTTCCAATGTTCAGAAAAGCTCCCTCAATGGCTTGATGCAGTAATTCACTCCATATTATTAGCGCTACTCGTAAGAGCTTTCCAGCAATACTGTCAAGTCCAATCGCTTTGTTTATCTTCAGTGCTTTGCCTGCGGCTAAGATCTCTGAAAAAATAAATAAAAGTACGTATACGCCCGGGAGTCATTAAACAAAATACCATTTAAAAACTTCAGCTTAAAATTGGTTTTTGACACCAGATTTTTATATCCTCGATAGTATAGTGGTCAGTATCCCCGCCTGTCACGCGGGAGACCGGGGTTCAATTCCCCGTCGGGGAGTCTTTGTGGAAGATTTTTTTTTTATATATTAATATTATTGTTAATGTTACCAGTGAACAATTTTTTCAAACGGTACACACCGCAAGAGTGTTCTAAAGAACGAATACATTAAAACTCAAAAATTGATGAAAAATTCCAAAGAATGCTTTAAACATGAGAAACTGCTAATCATGAAAATTTGTGTTGAATCACTTTTCAGTGGAAAGTGACTCATCTCATTAATTTGAATCTCGGCGTAGATGGTTTTAAAAAGTAAATTAAGACAAAAAAATTTCCCATACCGGGAATCGAACCCGGGCCTTCTGGGTGAAAGCCAGATATCCTAGCCACTAGACCATATGGGATATAAATTATGAGTGAAAAAAAAACGTTTTTAAATTCAAACAAGCAGTAATGATTTATTATGTTACATGTTAAGTTACTATGTAAGTACAAAGTTAGAAACTGAAAAACTTCAGCAAAAATAAATCTGATTGTAGATGGGTGGGTGGACAGAAGAGCATAAATTAGGTAAGCAATGAATATTTATTTGTTACAAATTCAGACTACTCATAACGGTATAAGACAAAGAACAACAACAAGAAACAATCTAGAAAATTCAAAAAAAAAGAAGATACTGCGGGTGTTTTAATTATTAAGTACCTAGTTGAATAAACATAATCTACGCACTAATTAGTTGCGGGGCACCTAAGGTGCTCATGTCTTTTCTTACCATTAACTCATTTTTGGGGGAAACCCGCTAACGCAATTTGTTTGATTTTCAAGTTTAGGCGTCGGTCATACCGAACTACATATATTTTCTGTTTGCTATGACTGACGCCTTATTTAAAAAAATATTTTTGGCGATACAAAATTTTTTCTCCAAAAAATTTTGACAAAAAAAGCAGGAAAAAATGTCAGAAAATAAATTATCAGCGAACAACCAAGTGAACATTTTTTGAACTGTAAACCAAAAAATTAATAATTGTGAAAAATTATTATAGAAAAAAAAAAAAAGAAATCAGTCAAAAAAAAATCGGCCTCGTCAGTCCTAATTCGGGCCATCAGTCCATCATGGGCGTCCTTAGCGTTTTCGTCGCCTTTGGCATATCGAGTGTCAATGGCATCTTGAACACCCTCGGCGTCTTGAGCGTAGTCAACGTTTTGCGCTTTTTCAGCCCCTTCGATATCTTCGACGTCTTGAGCGTTTTCGGCGTCTTGGGTGCCTTGAGCTTCATGTGCATCTTCGCCGTCTTTGGCGCCTTGTCGTGAAGCGCTCGTTCACAATTTAAAACTAAACATTTATGTTTGCTTGAGTCACACTCCGACAACAAGCCTTTTTATTTTCCTCACCTCTGTCGATACCATTGCATTTCCCAAATAGCGGTAATATCTGCTTTCTACCAATTTAAGACTTCCTCTATCTATTCGACCTCACGTAGCCTTTTACGATTACTAACATCTCACAAACAGATCCGAAGTAAGCTGTCTCTTTTTCGTTTGCTTGGTTCGTCATCAGTAAATCTGTGCGGCGTATTTGAGGCTTGTTGGTGGTTCTAAATATCTTTAATAGTTGAAAGTGGCCTGAAAGTTACTTGAAAATTCGACCATCACACCATCATGGCCAAATACTTAGACTACCTAACATCAAAAATGGCAAGCCAGATAAACTGCTCAAAATTCTAAATATGTCGCAGTAGCCCTATAAGAAGTACACAAATGAATTCCACATGACTGGTACTGTAGACTCCTCCGCTATCATGTGGACAAAAATAGAGATGTTGAGTCACTAGGTAACCAATTTTCACCACGGATTTTTCAATTCCTCTCTTACTACTGTATAAATGAAATCTGTAAATTTTTCAAATCATTTAGCCCTAAAAACATACCAAAGTCAAACTACCACAAAGAATCCATCCGCTTTTACTCCCTTCAATTATCTCTTTTTTAATCGCACTTAATAAATCTTTGTCTCTTTTTTTTTCCCCTTCAGTCTTTTTGTTAATTTAACCCCAAATTATCGGTAGATATTTTCAATTTCCACAACCAACAAATCTCGCTATGATCCCTTAGATGCAATCTTCGCGCAATAGCCCCAAAGGAGCCCTAAACTTCAGCCTTCATGGACTGAAGAATGTTCTTCCAGTGAAGATAAAATGCATAGTGTAGCAGAAACAAAAAAAAATTGAACTTTGCCCGCGGTAAAACATTCCATTGGACATCCTTTTCCTAATGAAAATGAAAAAAAAGGGTCCGTCCTGCGTTAGCACAACATAAAAATTCTGCTGCAGGTGGACGCAATACTATTTCTTTTCATATCGCTAGCTCCCCCCCTCCATCCAGCAAATACTATTACCTCTGCACACAAAGTCTTTTGGGAATATATTTTTTTTTGGTTTTTATGTAACAATTTATCCTCCTTGTCCCTTCAGGATAAACAACAACAAGAATCTGGTAATGCAAGGATCTTACAAAAAAAAAATAAAGAACGAAACAAGGATTTGGTGTATGTACTGATGTATTAATGCGGTCGCTAGATGTCTGCGTTCATCTTTTTTTTTATAAATATATTTTTTTTGTGTATTTTTTTTTTATTAAATATCCTTTGAAGAGCTCCCCAAAGGACACTAAACTAGAATAAAAAATACCCTCTAGATGGATGTTATGTTTTTTTTTTCTTCTACTCCAACTCCTCCAAGAAACAACAAACACTGACTTTGTGTGTTTTTTTTTTGGGAGGGGGTAGCTGGAACATTCCAAGGCATGTGGTAGTTCCCCCTGGTCTTTGTTTTATTAGATTTGAAATGGATCCTTGTTTGGGGTGTGTTTTGATACCAAGCAGAAGGATGCGCTGCTCCCTTTTTATTTACACACTTTGTATGCTGTGCCGGATTGCAATGCGTGGTCCTCTCTACACAATGACTTCTTGTTCCCCATTTATACTCGTACCTATAAAGGTTATCGATCATGCCATGAGTTCTCTTTTGGTTTTTGTAACATCGCTCTCTGACATGCAATCTGTGGGGTTCGGAATAGAAATGAAGTTAGTATCTTTGCTCCAAGAATGACATGACTTAATTTGCAGGCTGGCACAGGGGACGCCTCCAGCATGCAAGGAAGAAACTTTTTGTTGTACAAAGGAGCAACATCGTGAACATTATTATCAATGACCTCTTTGTATTCCTGTCAGCCAATGCAAACATATTGTCAGTTGGAGTTGGAAACATCAGTTTCAGTTCCAGTTGTTGTTGTTGTTTTTGTATTGCTGACAAAGAGAGAGTTCAATATAAATACATGCCTGGGATGGCATATTCTTTTCACATTGTTCTGAAGAGGTTGCTCCTGCAGAAAGGACTTCTTGTAAGTTGGAAAGTGCGTGCTGGGTGTGGTGATTGTTTGCGAAACATTAAAAATGAACAAACATAACAAATGATGAACAAATTATTTATTAAAAACGACATCAGTGACAGAGAGACTTTTGCCTTCAACATTGTGTATCGTGAATATGAATATATCGATTGTTAACTTGAAGACAGCTGATGATGGTTCTGCTTTGAATAATGAAATATGTTCGCATGCATGTTCGAAGATATTCATCTGCCAATGACACAACTAATTTTGAAGTTGGATAAAAAAGAGTTTCCCATACCGGGAATCGAACCCGGGCCTTCTGGGTGAGAGCCAGATATCCTAACCACTAGACAATATGGCCAATTGAACTAGTAAAAGTCAATTTGATAATGAATATTTTTCAGGGTTGCCACATTTGTAGATAAACATTTTTTGTGCATTGAAAAAGAATATTTTTCAGATTTTTTTTTTTATAAAAACAGGAGCGGTTCTTGGTGCCTAGAAATGAAACGTGTAGCCCGAAATGGTCATGCAATATGTCAGAATACAGGTCTTAATGGATAGTTTTTCATTACAGTATTTTTCACTGATTAGGTATTCAAACTTTACCTCAAAAATTAATACATTAAGCCAGTAAGCACCAATTTTCCAACACCAACTAACCGAGAAAATATATTTTGCCGTGGGTAATTAAACTCTATATGTTCCGTATTTTGTAAAAATTCATTCTAGGGATGTGTTGGCGAAATAGTTTTTAATTAGTTCTAATTATTGAATAAAAGATGGAGCTAAGAATCATGCGAAAATTGATTTGGTTCTTAGGGCCCCATTGGATCCTTTTTGCCCAACCCCCCTAAATGCAATTCTGAGAAAGCGCATTAGTACAACGCCTTCTCACAGCAAAAGCTCAATTTTTCGATTATTTCATTTGTGCCAGATCTCCCGTTGTGCAAGATTCTAAAAATGTCGGGAACCAGGAAGTACTCCATAATTCATATTATGATCTATAAGTGAGTGAGTAAGTTAGTCAGTCGTTATGATTTTTGTGTTTTTTTTGAAGCCCTTTACCTCAGGAACTAATAATGCGATTTTGAGTGGCTTTTGTGCTTAACCGCAAGTCGAAAATCACCTGAGTTTATTCCTGTTAAAAGGGTGAGTATAGGTCTCGCTGTGGACCGTATTTTATTTGTAATTTTTCGGAAAACAAAAAAAATAATATATGGAACCAGAATGAAAGTAGAACACTCTGCTACGAAAGAGAAACTTTAAATCGAAAAAAGACTAACTTCAAGACATCCGATTATTTATTTTACCGAAAACTATGAAGATTCTCGTTCGTCTTGCCAGTAAAGTAAAACATTTAAAAATTGCTATCAACAGCTTCTAGGTTACCCATTTATTACGTGGCATCATGAACGATTCCGGAGACGGTACAATCATGAATTGTACGCAATCTACCTTGAAGCAGACATAGTGACAAAATTTAAGCTCGGTAGACTCCGGTGGGCAGGGCACCTAGCTTGAATGAGCGAAGAGGAACCCGGCTCGGAAAGTCCTTTGTGGTACATTCTATGGTAGACGGCAGCGTGGTAGACATGGCTTAGACCAGGACGCCCGAAGCCTTGAGGTGGGCAACTGGATGGCGTCGGCTTAAGACCGGGATAAGTGGAGAGACTTGTTGAAGGAGGCCTTGTTGTTTGTTGCAAAACTTCACACGACTCTCGTATCGTTTTTTCAAATCAAAACTCTTTTATGATTAGCTCGACATTTTAATTTACTACTTGCTCCTTAATTTTTCTTTTTTTTTTAAACTAAAAGCAAATTCGCGTGGCGATCTAGTAGTGTGTTTTATTTGTGCATGCTAAAGATTAAGAACAATCAAATGCAAAGGCCACGTTGTAAAAATTCAATTTTCTCTATGACTGGTCAAATTAAAACCTTACCCACAAATAGGATTCTTTTATTTTCCTTCCATTCAAAACCTTACTCATTAGGACTTTAAATATGTCAACAACATAATTCAATACAAAAAAAAAAAACAGAATCTCAAACTTCATTCTCCCAGATTTCCATTTAGTTAAGCAAAAAGCCTTCCGGATTAAAATTTAAAAAAAAAATTATACAACAAAAAAAAATTACATACCAACATTGCATGTTCTTTCACCCGCACCCACTTAAAGTGCAACTAAAGTGCATGAACACACAATTACATCACACATTTGTGCTGCCACCTAGTTGTATACACCCTGAACTCAGCATGCAGGACATTTTTGTTTTTTTTTCATCAGCACGGCGCGGTGACGTCTTATATGTACATATATCGAGCTGGCCACAACTTATAATGAGGAACTATTTTGCTGTCACAAACTCCATTCACCCAAACTTCAAGCAAGTTCGCCCGGTGAAGTGCTTTTCCATGTTGATTTTTCAACTTATCACAAAATGATTTGAGTGCATTATATGACCGTGCCACGCCTCACCAAGCTTCTCTACCCGGCTGCGTGTAAGCCAACACGGAATTCACTCACTTTGAACTGAACTTCCTGAATAAAAACGTATTCTACCTAACAAAAATAAAGAGAACCAAACCTTTCGACAAACTGAAAGGATCTTAATCAGAACCCCCTTCAGACAGTCTGGCGGGAATTCACCGGGTGGCAGTGTACTACCATATACTCCATCAAATATTTTTTTTTTATTTCACCTGTATACGCTGTGGAATTTCCATTAACCCCCCCAAAACCCCCAAACCACCCGGTCTTGAATAAATATATTTATCGGTAGTGTTCGAGTGGAAAATCGCGCTGCCACCCGACAGTAGGTCAATGGGTTGATGATGTATTGTGCGGTTTTTTTTCTAGGGGGAGTGGCAGTCACCATTTAATGGCGGATGTGCATGCAATCGTCAGTTTGATTTTTCTATTAGGTTAGTTAGACTCGAGGTCGGCCGCAAGTCCTTACTTACAAACATACATATACGACGGTCTTAAAGTTTTCCTCGAAATTTACGAACCCGCTTTAAAAGAACGCCTCCTGTATTTTACTGGCACACTGGATAATACCCAACACAGTAAAGTGTATGTCTGGGCATAAATAAATTAATACAAGAGAAGAAAAATTATAAATGGATTTTCCCATATGTGTGGTTTGGCCAACAACGAGTCCATCTTTTCCTTCACCAAAAAGAATCCGGGCCAAAAAATGGCTAATGGTGTATCTGCACGTGACATCAACATCGTATTCTCTGACAATGGCGTCCGCCCTCTTGTTTCAGAATCGAAGGACTCTATTGTTGCTGCAACACAAAATATGAAGACGTGGGTGTTACGAGTGTGTGAGTGCAAGAGGGAGGACATTATTAAAAAAAAAAAAAAATCGTAACGGATTTTGTCACATTTGCAGATGATTACACATGAATGGAATTCGTTCAGTGATGCTTATTGCAATGGGTTTTTTTTTTGGCGGAAGTTGCAGTGTTCAAATGAGTTTTTGGGACAATTCTTTTGTGATTCATTCGGAGAAGTGTGTCAAGTTATTGAAAATATGTTTGCACTCGAAAAAATAAACCTTTTATATTCGTTACACGTACATATATGAATTTAAATACACACGCGACCAATTTATGTGAACATTTTCGAATTTGCTTATTTTTTATTGAACAGATGAGTACGCTTTGGTTTTTGCCATTTCTTTGCCTTCAATCCGTCTCTGGTCGTTTCTGAACTTATCCATTCACTATGTGAATTTTAAGGTTAACTTTTGTATATCCGTCTAACCTTTTCTCCTAATTTTCGAAAATTTTCGTTTTTTTTTACAATTCACAAACTAACAATTAGTACTTTAAGGGCCAGTTGTACAATCTTCTAGTCTTGGTTAAGGATTTTAAGTCACAGCCGATTTTCGCGAATTATCTGTGGTGCAACGCTGTGGTTCCACCATGAACTTGGCTTTTACCACTCTAAAACCCTTATCCAAAGTTGTACCTCAACTAACCTGCCAGTTTAAATATTTGTAAAATCTGTAACCGGACATTAGGCCCAAGTTACGGCTAATGCCATTTCCCTAGTTCGAACCAATAAACCAGTAATAAACCTGGGTTTTGTGATTGGTCAAGAAAACTATGGTTTCTTATTGGCGCACTAATGGGATCTTTCATGAACCCAACAAAATTAAAGTTCTTCTTAGCGAAATAGGGGATTTGTTTGATCCTGATTAAGGCTAGACGCTAGGTTGATAAATCAAGAGATTCTCTCGTTTCTGTTTTTCTAACTGAAAGTCTCTTCGGTGCCAGAGCGTATAGGTGACTACAGGGACTTAAGGTCCCCGCTCACGGTCTGTTTATAGAACCTATATGTTTTAAATATTTTATTATTATTATTATTAATTCCACCAGACGAAGAAAAGAAAAGTACAGAATGTATTCAGCGCTACACTTAGCGGATTTTTTTCTAGCCCCATGTGAATTAAGCGAAAAAATAAGCTGCCTATATTCAACTGTTAAAGGATGCTTGTTTTTAACCCACAAAGGCATTGTAGAAAGAAACGAGGCTGGGCTAAACTTTCTTGTTAGGTGTTTTTGGGACTAAGGTCAGAGGCTAAACTCTGTTTACAAGAAGGAAAACGCGAGGTCAGGGCTAAATTTTCATTCAAATTGTTTTTCTTTTTTTTACTGAATTCACAGTAGATTTGGAGACTATTTGTTAAATTTACCATAATTCTGAATTATTTGCCCATTGAATCAATTTCAAGTTCAATAAATGTTAACAATTTCTCGAAATTTTGGTATGAAAATTTTAGTTCCCAAAGTTTTAAAATTTAATTTATGTAAATTAGAAAACTCTGCATTTTCTTCAGATTTTTGCCAATAATATTTTTTGTGCAATTTTTCTTGAAAAAAAGTTATACAAATATAACGTTAGAAAAAGATTCCTACAAATATAATATTATAATTTTTTTTTGTACAGCTTTTTTTTCTTCTTGAATTTCAATTCCGCGACTAACAAGGTTCAATAGGGCAAGTTTTGAATTTGTAAAAAAAACGAACTCAAGATATGTATATGGTAATCAGACCTTATACGTTACGACGGTAAAGAACTCGAAAAAGGTCGAAAGGTTCTGCAATTTAAAACCAAAATTTGGTAACCTAAAATTTTTTATAAATAAATTTGTCAAAAAACAAATTGTGAAAAAAAGCGGAAAAAATGGTTGTCAAAAAAAAAATAAACAATGGTTGAAAAAAATCCCAAAAAAATATTCATTGGGGCATATTCAAAGTCAAACTTTAGAATCGAGTGCAACTGGCCTCAAGTCTTAAGTTAACATACAGGTTAAAAACAGCTGCTATTTATTAATAATTTGGCATCTCTATTTAGTAAAAAACAGAATTCTATTACAATTTGAGTACTATTGCCTGGCAACCCATTGAAATCCAATCATTTTTTTGACAGATAGAAAGAAACAACTTAGTTAAAGAGTCAACCGTTTTTATGGATTGACCTCCATCTTTTGGACCCGGGTCTAAATTGTCTATTAATAACAAACTCTTGGTTAGCTTAGAAAAGACAAAGAAATAAAGAAACAACTTTTCAGACGACTATGAACATGCCCCATTATTTTTACAAACAACCCTAGTTAAAAGTAGGTATAGGTATATCTACAAATTAAGTGCGCGCGTTCTTATTCAAATTTTCGATCCCAGCGTAATTTAATTTTTTGATAGTGGCTTAATTATAATTTTCGATCAATCCCTTGTTTCCATTCCTCTAAATTGAAAAATTCTAATCTAAAACTACGCTAACCAACCAAAAAAGACGGTTAAGAAAGGGGCCTGTGTGTCTTTAAAGATGTCCATTGCAATCATATAACATTTGAGATGAGAAAACCTCCAAACTCGGTACTTTATATAGGAAATCAGGTGATCGCATTCAACCTTCAAAAAATTTGGATTCGGTTGTGAACCAATCTCACAAATTTGAAATTTCTCTATGAGACAGAATGAGAAAACAACCATGAGCTGTCAAACCAATAGTTTCATTTCGGCGCTAGTGAAAACGTAGTACAATTTATTTTTAGCTCAGGTCATTCAGAGCTCCAAAATTCTGTTTTTTCGCTCTGATCATGATGGCTTAGAGCGCTCTTTATGAGGTCAGAATAAAACGGTACAGCTGATAGATTGACTTTTCGTGACGCATCATTCAAGCACTCCCCTACATACATACATTCAAATTTGTTATAACTTTATCACAAAAATTATCATATCCCATATGGTCTAGTGGCTAGGATATCTGGCTTTCACCCAGAAGGCCCGGGTTCGATTCCCGGTATGGGAAATTTTTTTTTTTAATTTTTATTCAAAATAAAATCATCAGCATTCGTTCCATCAGCCTATTCTTTGATAAATGTTTTTTTGTATTATTATTATTTATGACCATTCCTTCTCTCCTATGGTGCATTATTGTTTCTTGCAGCCATGTGGAATAAAGCGAACAATTTTAATTGCAAAAACCGACCATTTCGACCGGCGACAGTCACATCCTCGCCATTCCTGCAATTTTTACTTCTATACGTCAAGCATAAAAGAGAATACAATTATTTTTCACAGCCATCAGAAACCCTCAATTATTGTTAATGAATTAAAACAACAACAAAAGCAAAACATCGAGTCTGATGATGATGATGGTGCCTGATGCACAGTTTGCTTTTCTATACTTTTCCCTATGAACCATCATATGGATCCGGAATCTCTGTAGGGGAAAGCAAATATTATCCATATGGAATTGCAGGAGGGACAGATTCTACAAAAACAAAAAAAAAACGAACGAATATACGACCACCTACTGACTTTATGAGTTGTGAAGGCTGAATTGAAATTAACTCGTAGGCAAATATTGAATGAAACTTACCGTTATATTTCCTGGACTTTATTCACTTTATATACGTCCGGCATTCATGTCAGACAAGGTTCACATAGGTATATAGAATGAATTCTGAATGAATCAACTATTCAACTGACTGTTCCCTACTGCTAAAGTCAATTAGGTGCATGCATGCCTCATCTGGGATGATGAACATGGGCAGGGGCACCCCACCCATCACCTTGAATTCACATCATATGGATGTTTGTTTTGTTTTGCCTTGCTGCATGAATGGCTTCCAGACGACTATACACCTCATTTCATATTCACTTCTCCCAACTCCGTACTCCGCACATTTCTGGAGATCCACTGAATGCCAACTCCACTCTTGCATCGAGTAGAATGGCAGAGTTTGATGATGATGTGGGCTGCTTCAATATGTGCAACAGCAATGCAGACAGTTCCGCCAATATCCGCTGCCATATATATAATTCCTTCGTCCTTCCGTATCCTTGGCCTAGCTTGCACCTACTGCAAGGCCATATACTACCCAATCACTTTGCCATTACCTATGCCAGCCACAAAAAAGCCACCGACTTGATATGCGGTCGTGTAAGATCAATCAGTGGAAAATTGGATTTCATTCATATAAATATAGGAAGATATACAAAACACAAGTTGCATGCTTTTCCCATTCCCATGTATACGATTTGTCCCTTATCGTCGTCGTCCTTTTTCAGGATATGCTCTCTACATTAAGTCACAGTTTGCTGATGCATCTTACACAGTAGCCCCACCCCAAAATTTCAACCCAACACACTGCTGTCGTCATCGTCGTCGTCTGGGAAATATTCATGGATCCTTTTGCGCGATGCACTAAAGGATGCGGAGAAAAACAAACTATATTTGGGTATACAACTTCAACTTCATCTCCAGTCCAGATCTATAGAGTATGGATGTTTAACTTTCAATGAATTTCAGATTCCATGGAATATTGATGATACAAATACCAATGGAAATCGATACAAAAGAACCCAGAATGGGGTGAAAAGAAAATTGGAAAAATCCAAAATCACCCATAATTCACCCGGAAGGATTGCCTTGCCATCCGGTCCAGCACCTGAAGCACTATATGTCCGTCTTTCATCGTCCTCCTCGTCGTCGTCGTTGGTCGGTTGTCTCGAACTTCCCAGACGTCTCAATGGTTGGCACTAATATCCGTGGCAAAAGTTACACAGTAATAAGTTGAGGATTTTTTTTTTTTTTTTTGTTATTCCTTCAACTTCTTCTCATAGCTTTTATGGTTGTGGAGCACTTGGGCTAATGTACTTGGAGGCGGTTTTTTCCATCGAACGAACGTCTTGAAAGGGATTTAATTAAAAAATCTATGTTTTTTTTTCTTGTTCTATATAATCCCTATAGAGCTCAATGATGGTGTCTGTAAATATTGAATAACCAGGAGCTTATGTGGCTTTAAGATCGAAATGAATTTTTTTTTTGTTTGGAAAACCAAGGTGGGGATTTTAATAATAAACAAGAGATGATGGAGGACTCTTAAATTTTGATTACCTTTCGTTGGATTTTTATGACTTAAGGAATGTAGAAAACGCTGATGGAACATGTAATCTGTTACAATTTTGTTAGACGGTACAAACCTGCAGGACTTAACAGTGTTGGGTTTGTACCAATTAGATCCATGGATATACAGTTTTTTTTATGCCCAGATTACGTTCTGTATTTTCAAACATTTAATTAAACTAACTGAACATCATGGCAAACCATTTAAAATAGAATCAATTGTTGAAAAGCTTATAGCTTAGTAGCAACTTATCAAATGTCTATGCGTCATTATGTTATAATGTACCCTTCCACAAATATTGCCGGTTTCAAAATTTTATTAACATACTCGTACATTAGCAAAAAAAAATGTTGCTAATGTTTTTTTCTATTAACTAGTTATGTGTATAACCAGTAATACCCACCAAACAAATTGTTTACTTGTTATCTGGCTGACCGGAAATATTCTGGGAACTAGTTATGAATTATCACAAAAATAAGTCATTAAGTGAAAAATAATAATATGTAATATAAATATTTATTTTTGAAGCAACCAGTACAATAATTTGTATTATTAACAAACAAATGCCTACACTTAATTACATAAAATTTTGAAAAAATTGGTTTGAATTTAAAAAAAAAAAATTGAAAATTTTACCTTTAAAATTAATTTTTCAAAAACTATTCCTTAGAATAGATTTATTTCAAAACAAAATGAAAGAAGAATTTTTTGATTTTTTAAAAAAGTATCCCACACCATTTTGAATAAAGCCGTTGATTGTAAATCATTCTTTTCAAAAATTGCTCCTCCCGGCTAAACGGAGAGGAATGGACCCCCCTCTCAAACGGGTTTTTTCAACCCAACCTACACGTCCTAACAATTTGGCGCACTGCCTATGACTCACCCTGTATATTATATGTACATACATTGTGGAAACATAATCTCATTTCCGGCGGCTGTTCTAGTTGACTTAGAAACTTGAAATTTCACAATCTACAAATTTTTTGTGTAGATCTTGAAACAATTGAAGAATCTTAATTCGAATCTCATTTCGTATACTACTCAGGGCGAAAGCATCACAATTTCTGGTTGTACGGAACAAACGTCATTTTAAGACCAAAAAACCTGTAAAATTTTTAAAAGCGTTGGGTCTCATTTATCGCCAGCAGAAAAAGAAATGGTGATAGAACATCCCCTTGGTTGAGACCCTGGCGCACTTTGAAAGCGTCGAAAAACGGTCCATTATGTAAAACGAAACACCTTTCAGTTGTACTTGGAAATAAATTACCTACAAAAAAATTGTTAGTTAAAAAAGTATGTACAATTTAAAAATGTTATTTTTTGCGTTTCTTGAATGCGTTGGAGAACATCAGTTTCTAATGCAGCATAAAAACTAAAACTTTGAAAAAATTAAAGCTAATCCACAATTTGCAAAAAGTTTTCAAAAACGAATAGTTTTTAAAGACTTTACTTTTAAGTACAAAATTTTGAAAAAAAAAACGTAACTGTTTTATGTTCAAACTGATTTTTAAAAAAAGTATATGTATTTTATTATTTATCATTTTTATTTCATTTCCCTAATGTAAAAATAAAAGTTACACATAAAAATAAATTATTTCTTTGAAAAAAATTTAATCAAATTAATTCTTGATAAATTTTAAAAATTAAAATGTCGGAAAGATAAAATATATAAAATAATTAAATTACTTTCAAATGTCAGATCACCAATATGAAATAATATAAAACTTGTCTTCCTTTTTCACAAACCTAATAATTGACCTTTAAAACAAATAAAAAATGTACCTTTAAACCGATTTTTATTATATCGGAAGATATGCACTATTTTCATTAACCTTCTGAAGAATGTTTATTTAAAAAAGATTAGATAGGTAGTACTTGCCTTTTGTTAGTCATAAGTTTATTTTTTCTATTAAATGGGGGGTGTCCCAATTTGCCATTAGCAATACATATCTTAACTTTTAAGCGAGTACGCAGCAAAATAACTTCGTCATGTCGCCCATCAAAAACACTTGACGCTCAAATATAAAAAAAAAATATATAGATACACTCTAATCTGACTCATATAATCTCATATGAGTTCCATGTTCCATCAGCTGTAGATCACGCCACCATAATATTATTATATTAATCTTATTTTGTTGCCTTGCTCTATTGGAATTAATATTAAATAATAGCTTATGTATGTATGTATAAGTTTTCACAAAATAAAATCATCTTTCTTCATATTCATGGGTATGTATAATAATATTGATTAACAATGGGTATTTTTTCTGTCGAAGCTGAAATTAACAATAATAAAAAAAAAAAACAATTTAAAAAAAAATGTTCTCATTCATTAACAGAATAAATTTTGTGCTAAAAAAATAACAAAAAAATAAAACAACGTCATATTATATTCTGTCCGTCTGAAAAAAGTGAAAAAAAAATATTATCATTTGAGAAACAAGCTTTTGTATTTTTAATCAGTTAGTTTTTTCAAACAAAATTTAATTGTCCTACTCGTATACAAATGCGTATATTCCGTCAATTTATTGCAAAATGCGAGGTTTAAATTCAAATTTTTAATTAATATCATTCTGATCAGAAGAGACTGAGCAAATTGGTCTAAATATATATCACAAACGATACGAATACGAATAAATATGGAGTAGTTTTTACTATAGAACCAAATAAACAACAATCGAGGTTAAAAGTTACAACCAAATTAGTAAAAAAAAGTACGTGCAGTGGGGGCTATAGATGTCCGCCATGAATGAGACATTATGCATATAAGTTCTTTAGGCCACTTAAATGGAGTTATTTTTACCATCAAAAGAGAAACAATGGGAGTCAAAAGTTATAGCCAAATAACAATTGCGATTATTTATAGTATGTAGTTGGATAGCTGCAACTGCATATCGAACCACCAAAACAGTAAACAACGGGAGTTATTTCAAAATAATTTAAAATTAGTAAAAATTACTTCACGGACTATAGTACAACTAAACCTAGGTCTCATTCTTATTCCCCCAATATAAAAGTCAGATATAAGTGAGGTTATTTTTCATGTTGTAGAGGTATGTGACGTCATTTCAGACAAAGAAAATTAGGAAGTTAGAGTTTCTAGAACATCTCTTTTAAAGACTCCGATATTTCTTATTATGTATTTCTTTCAAATACTAGGGGTATTCATGCAACAGTGGAAAACTCGGATAAACCTCGGAAACCAGATAATTATATCTCCGCAGCAACGAGCTGTCAAAATTTGTATGGGAAAAATATTCTGCAAACCAGATAAATTTATCTCACAGAATTGATGCAGAAAGCGAAGAAATAAACCTCATAAAGTTTCGAGAAGTAATTTGTGACGTTTAGTTGTGACAGCTGATTATTTCTCACATTTATGCAAGAATTTTTATGGGGTGCTCATGCAAACGTAAAGCGGAAAATTATCTCGTTGCATGAATACCCTTCCTCTTTTTTATTTATGTCCTCTTTTTTTAGTAAAGAGGCCTTAGACTTAGAGGCTCTTCAAACTATCTTGAAAAATAGATACATATGATCCCCGTTTTCTGTCTATTGGTACAAAATTAATACTTAATAATTTAAGGGCTAACCATAAAAAAAAACTATAGGAAGCTACTGTCAAAAACCAAGGAAATGTAGCGTCCCGAATATAGTTAATCATCTTTCAATCTAATCAATTTTACTTGGTGGAGGTGCACTTTTCACTTCTGAAAGCAAAGATAAATCGAAACTCAACGAAAAGCAATATCTTTAACTTCCTTGAACTTGCTCGTTTTCAACTAATCTCTTCCCATAGCTTGCATCTATTATACATAGTTAGCCCTTTAAAGTTTAAATAAAATGATTTGAAGAAGAAGTAGGCATTATTTATAAAGACTCTGATCAGCTCCCAACTTATCTCATTTTCCATAAATCTATAAATTCACATTTTAAAATGAGTTAATTTCAACCAAATTTTGTCGAAATTATCTCGGGAATTAGAATGGGTTCATTCAGCCAAACATAAATTTGGATTCAATTGTGAACTAGCCTCATAAGTTTGCTGTCAAACGAAATTACCTCAGTTGTTATTTTAACGCTTTTTTCAAATGAGAACGCATAAGGTAGGTATCACAAAAAATTCTTTGGCTACGATGGATGAATTTAGAAAATGAATTGGAATGAATTTCTAAAAAAAAATAGGTATAGGTACTAAACATAAACAAAAAATTTGAAAAAAAAAACAGAAAACATTGACAACAAATAGAATAATAATTTAATTTTGTTTTCAAAATTTTGAATTTGAAAATTTATTTTACACTATTTATCAAAACAGCTTTATTTTAAAAAATATACGAAAGAATAGGTCTATGTTTTAGTTTGAGAAGAGGTATTGCTTTAATTTCTAATTGTTGCCTTGTTTTTAAATATTTTTTTTTAGAAAATTGCCCCTCCCAACTTAACAAGGGATATAAATACGCTCCCATACTATTTTTTTTTCTACTCAAGCTAAAATTTTGTGTTTACAACATTATTAGTGAATTAAAAATGCATTTATGTAGGTACATACATATGTAGATACCTACCTACCTAAAGTCAATTTTAATCCACTTCCCCGTAGTTAGATTCTGTTGTAATTTTTCCCACCTTATTAACTAGACTAATTAATAACAATTGGCCGAATTGGCATTGAGAACACTTTGAGCAAGTATACACAACCGATTTGCGTATTATATTCCTATATATTTAATTAAAATAAGAATTCAATGAAAAGTTATACAATTTTGCCGTAGGTCTGATAAGAACAAAAAATAAAACTCAGACAATTTTATTTCTAATCAATTTTTTGCCCGGAAATAAAAAAAATCTCGTTGGATTTGGTTACGCACACAAACATTAAGGCAGACATTACAGCCGCGTAGCTCTGTAAAGTTCTAAAGGGGTTGAATGTTTTTTTTTAGAATGAAGGGCGTTGTTTTTCAAATGATAGAGACCTACATAGGTATACCATGAAACTCGTTTGATTGCTGTGCTTTTATGTTTTTTTTTATATATTGCTAATAGATTTATTGGATGTAAATTTCAAAAAACTTTGAATTAGTTTAAACGGACCCTAATGTTTATTCTCTTCAAAGATATTTGAGAACTTGGGTTAAATTTAAACAATATCTGTCCGACTTATTTTCAGTATAAAAAAAAACTAACCAGGAAGATGTTTCAATTCAATAATACCTGTAACTATACAATATACATACTTAAGCTAAAACCTACTCAGATTTTAGTATCAGTACATACTTCTCTATTTGGTGTCTAGAACCCGATAAAAAATTGCATCCGTCACTTGATTGATAATACCTAGTTAATTTTTGGAACCTTGAACCGTGATTGATTAAATAATAATGATAATGATGTGTTTGACCTTGAGACAAGAACTTTTTTCAAAAGAAAATATTTACCTACTTGTTTGTTCTTATATCCCCTTGTATACAAATTTTTAACTGCAGGCCTGCTGATACACAGAATGTTGTGTTCTCTTTGTAAAAGGGTTGCCGTGGTCACCTTTTTGGAAATTTGTTTTTGATTCGGTCGACATTTTGTATAGGTGTAAGAACTTTGCGCCTTAAATATTATATGAAAAATAAATTCGTTTATTTCTGTTTATAACTCAATATTTTCATTAAGAAAAAAAATATTTTATCAAAGATTTTGATTTACAAATACCTGACGCCACCCCGAAAATGGAAAAAAATTGTCCGCCTTTTTTTTCGTAGGTAAGGTCAAATACAAAATTCCATAAGGGAGCAAACTTCATTTTCTGTTTTCACCAAAGTCCAATGTTAGATACGTTTCTTATTATACATGTTGTCCAATCATTTATTGATGACCTTGCAAATGGTTATAAAAACCGAAAATAAAATGCTCAAGTTGATAAATTGCATTTAGATTTTATAACATTGCTGGAAAATCTTTTTAAAAAATCTGTTAAATTATTGTACTGTTCTTAGAGAACGATAATAGCAGTAAAAAAAAATGAATTAGTAAAAACAAATTGGACAGCTATTTGAATTTGTTATTATTCCTACGATTTGCAATACTAAATGAATAAGAATCGATCACTAAGCGCTTAAAATAATTTATCTAACTAAATTTAAATGCACAAATAGACCGCAAACTTGTTCCTATGTAGAAACCGTTTATCTGTCAAACCCCAAACATTGTTTAACGTAAAAAAAATTAAATTGTTTGTACATGAAGTATGTATTCTTGATTCATTTATCTGACAGCAATGATTGGCCGTTTTGTCTGTATTTTACCTTTTTAAATTATTCTTTGTACTTCGATTGGTAAATTAATTTCAAAATAATTATTTATACTTTTTATGTGAAATTTATTATGTATTCCACCATGCCATGGTTCTTCTCATACATGGCAACCCTATTCGAGCTGTCACTTTGAAGTTCTAGTCTTGCTTCTCGCAGTTCGCCGAACAAACACACACACACACTGCATACTGCGCAGTCTCAGTTTTACTTCATATCTCATTCCGCAAAGTTGAAAAGATCAATACTATCGCAGTAGCCAAGTCAAAGGGAATAGAAAAAAAAAAATAATTTTGCTTTATTTTCATTAAATATTTTTCCATTCATTTAAGAATTTCTAGTGCGAGTGGTCAGATACTTTTTATAAAGTTTTTCTATAATTCAATTGAATGTTCATCGTTTTTGATAACAGACTATAGTCGAAAGTTCGTATAACTATATTTTTGCAACTAGTTTTATAGACAAAAAAAAAAAAACAAAAAACAAACCTATTTGGAATAATTTTACGTGTAGAATATAAATTGTGTATCAAATAAATTAATCACACGTCCAAAATGAGTGAGCGTGGTGCTTCGAGGGCAAAAGAAAACGATGACGGCACAAGAAACGAAATTCGTGTATGGTGTGATGGCTGTTACGATATGGTCCACTTTGGTCATGCGAATTCTCTGCGACAAGCTAAGGCTCTTGGTGATAAACTAATTGTCGGCGTCCATACTGACGAGGAAATCACCCAACACAAAGGCCCTCCGGTGTTTACACAGGAAGAACGCTACAAAATGGTCCGAGGAATTAAGTGGGTCGACGAGGTTATCGAAGGCGCGCCTTATGTGACCACCTTGGAAACACTCGACGAGTACGAATGCGATTTCTGTGTCCATGGCGATGATTTGACTATGACAGCTGATGGCATTGACACTTATCATCTGGTGAAGGCAGCAAATCGATATCAAGAAGTCAAGCGCACTGCTGGCGTATCGACAACAGATCTGGTGGGAAGAATGCTTTTGCTTACTAAGAATCACTTCCATCAGGGCACCAAGGAGTACTCGATAGAGAAGGAAGGTTCATCGAACATGGGACAAGATTCAACAGCAAAGAGTCCATGGACAGGCTGCAGCCAGTTCTTGCCAACAACACAGAAAATCATTCAATTCAGTGATGGTAAATCGCCGAAACCCAATGACAGAATCGTTTATGTTGCTGGTGCATTTGACCTTTTCCATGTGGGACACTTGGACTTCCTGGAGAAAGCGAAACAACACGGTGATTATATCATTGTTGGACTTCACACCGACCCAGTTGTGAACGAGTACAAAGGTAGCAACTACCCAATTATGAATTTACATGAGCGTGTGCTTAGTGTCTTGGCATGCAAGTACGTCAATGAAGTGGTAATCGGAGCACCCTACTGTGTGACAGAGGATTTAATCGATCATTTCAGTGTGGATGTGGTGTGTCATGGTCAGACACCAATTGCATTAGAAGGCGGAATTATGGATCCGTATGCCATTCCAAAGACAAAGGGCATCTTTATGCTTATTGATTCTGAAAATACGATGACGACTGAGCGAATAGTAGAACGTATAATCTCTCATAGACTAGATTTTGAACGTCGCAATGAAAGGAAGGAAAAGAAAGAGGTCGAAGCTTATGAGGCCTATCAAAAATCCAAGCTCACCCAAAAAGCCGGTTAAAGCAAAACAACAAAAAAAAAAAACTACAACTGTCACAATATTTTGTTTAGAATCTGATTTTATTTTATATAATATAGAAATCTAATTATTTACTACTATGTATTTACCTATAAGGATTATAATATGCAAAGTCAAAATGTTACCAAAAATAAATTTTAATTGTGACCATTATGATATTTAATACTTATGATGTCCTAAAATAATTGTTATTTTCTTTCAAATATGTTAAATTATAGTTCTAAATTAATCTAAGTTATTTAAGATCATTTTAAGATTCCACTTTACTGTAATTTTTTTTTCTTTTATTTTATTTTCCATTTTTTGATTTTATTTTTTAATATATGTAAATATTTTTGTTTCTATTTGTAATGTTAACATTTTATTAGAATAAACAATTTGATGAAAACCCAGACAGAACAAAAAATCAATTTTTATTCTTTCTATTTTAGAGGGAGAAAAATAAACAAACAAGGTATGCATTTGAAAGATACAACAAAAACAAAACGAAGTTGAGACGTTTCCGGTAATGTGTATTAAACAAAAAAAAAGTATTATTGTATCTAAGCAAAGGAAATGTGGTAGTGCGATATCTGCTGTGAAAGATATTTTTTACAGGTGGGTAAATAGAGCACAACAGTGGGGCAACCAATAATGCACAGTTGGAACAATTTGAAAAACTAATTAAAGGTTTTATAATAATAATTGTAGGTAGTCTTCAAAAAGCCAGCAATTTTTTTTAAAATTTTTTATACAACTTTCAGTAAGTATTGAAAAGAATTTTGTTTAGTTTTGAATAAAAAGTGCAAAAATGGAATTTGTTGTTCTTATTTTCGTGACCTTTGAAGAAATCCCAATTTTTTTTTGATAGTATGCCTACAAAGGCTTCAAAGGTTTTCGCATTGATACATATTATAAATAGTGATTGTTTGAAAGTTACAAAAACAACTTGATTGTGCTACCTTATAATAAAGAGAAAAATAGAAATTTTTCTTGTCGGGCTCCTTCACTTGGGGTTAAATTCTTAAACGGAAATTTAAGATCCGAGATTTAAGATGCAATAGTTATCAATATTTCTTTGTACTGTATTGTACTTAATTACAGAAATCGTTTCTCACTTTAGCTGCGAACTTATAATGCCGTATTCCACCAAACGTATGTAAGTCCAAAGTCTTAATTTTTTTTATAAAAAAAAGAAAATTGTACTAAATCTGGAATATCTGGCAGTAAACAATCACTAAGTTTGCGTTACCTGCATTATGTTTTTATCCACAATTCAATGCGAGGGGTCTTTAATTCAGCATTTTGTATCGAATTTGAGCGCATAACTGAAACAAAATGAAAACGCTTATAATTATTGTTTTGCTTAGTGTGGTATTTATGAACTTCAATCCTAATTTAAATTATTATAAGTTATTGCTATAATTGAATCGATTATTTCGAAACATCAAAAGTCTATGATTTTGAATTTTTCAAGCTAAGAAAAACTTAATATTTTCTTCATATACTAGAACTCGGTTTAACAAAGTAAGAAAACTCAAGAATGATTTAAAACCGAGTTCTATGGAAATATTTTAATAATTTCTAAAGCTACAACTTACATCGAGTTTTAAAGTGATTTTAGAACTTTGTCAAGGAATTAGCCGTAAGAATTTTTTTTTATGGAGTGTTTTATTTACTACAAAGTACTTTCCGTTTATTCCGGTATTCATTTTCGAGCTGATAAATACAAACAATATAAAAATAAAAATAGTGTTTTGGTCATGTCATGTTTTTGAGATTAAGGTTTTGAACTAAGATAGTTATTGTAACTCAATTTATCGAGGTAGAGAGTTAAAAATAGTATTTTATTAATTTTTGTAGATTAAAAGACTTGTTGAAGGCTTTTAATCTACATAAATAAATTTATGAATGACTATTCCTTGACTCTAACTCGATGTTTTGTACATAAGAACTCAATATGAGAATGGATCATGATGAAAATAAAATGCTTCTTATGGAAGAATATTTTATTGTTTCGAAACTGTATCGGTATTGCCGTTACATTATGAGAATCAAGCTTTATAGAGGGTATGTCTGAGATTATTCTTAAAAAGCGCTGATAACAAATATCGTGTTCATTGATAATGTTAACTGTTGCATCATGCAAAACATTTTTTTTTTTTAAATGATAATATTTATCAATTGTCGATTGTACCTATCCGTTTTATACACAATTGAAATTTTCAATGTTAATTTTCTAGTTCTTGGAATGCAAAAGTAATAAATATTTTAATGCAAAACTAAGATTATGAAAAAAAATGTTAATTGCTTTACAGTTCAATGATCAATGGTAAAGCAGTTCATCATTAAAATATTGAATTTCGTTTAATGGGAAAAGCAACGATTAGCGAGTAACGAAATTTTTATAGAGTATCCTAATCATTTTGCACGCTTAGTTGTTTTATGCCAATATTATTAGTTATTGTAACCTAAGGGTTATGTTATAAGCACGAAAACCTCTGCCCGATTTTGTGAGTTCCAGATAAAATTAGAGTTTCACAACAGCTAGACTGTTTTTTGAATTTTGCTTGTAATTTTGTATGATTAAGGTTTACAGTCGTAATGACGGAAAAACAACAACAATGTGTTATTGTCAATCATACCAGGGTGTTGTTATTGTTATTTCATTGTCGTATCCGAATGTTACTATGGGCAAGCCTTTATCCTTAAAAATAATTTAACATATAGAGCAAATTCTTGCAATCCATTCGAACATTTATTTTTAAATTAGACTTTTTGAATTTCAATCTATTAATTTACATTTAAACCAGTGACACCATTTAAAAATATACTGGTTAATGTCAAATTAACCAGTGTTTGAATGCAAATTTTTAAAATTAAATTATGGGCATTACTAAACTTGTTCAAAATAAGGGTTTTTTTTTAATTGAAATGAGTTAATCGAATACTATAGTTTAGTTTGAACAAATAACTTAATTATGAGAAGAATTCTTGATGTGATGACTTTTTAGCAGATGAAGTTTTATCACCATTTATTTTAGAACGCACCATAACATCCATCTTGTATTTATTTATATAAGTATCAGTTTTTCATAATCTTTCCTGCTCATTTTAACTTTGTATTTTAATTTATTATTTCTTCAATGATATCTAACCTTAATATAAAATTGAGTTCCTCTTTTGCATTGAATATTTCCGGAGTTTTGTTTCCGGAAGAATTATTAGACACCACACACCATTCCTTTTCGAAAATACTTCGTCCTATGGCGAACTTTGAAAATGAATGAATACCAAAGAAGGATTTTTATCTCCAATTCCACAATTATTTAAATTAAATATTTTCTGTAAGAAGAATGTTTTCAAAAAAAATAATTAGCAAAAAGGATTGTTCTGATGATTTGAATTTTTGATATTAAAAAAATAATAGGGGAAAGGAATCCATTATATCAAAGAGTTCTGTATGGAATTTTGTTTATTTTTCATTATGATAGATTTCCGTTTAGCTTTCTATTAGTTCAGATTTAATGCTGATTTGGTATCTGCAAAAAGCAGCACTGAACATCACTTCAAACATTGGTATGATGGTTCCTAAAATACTATAATAATTTTTTACTTGCGACTATAGGTTCTACGAGTCATGTTTTGGATTCGTAAAAAAATCTATTATGAAAAATCAAAATGGAAAGTTCTCTTGAAATATAACAAAACTTTTGGTTCTTTCTATTCAGTTCGTGAGTTAGATCTTACTAAAGTTTTCGGGTTGCATCACATCGCCTTGTTTATAAAGAAGGTTTAAAAATGAGGAGGTCCGTATTTTTGATTTACTTACCAGTTTCATTAAACAAAATTTTGATAAAAATTTAAAAAAATAATTTTTTTGTTGATATAAAAAACATTGAATTTGTTTTTTCTTTTTGAAAATAATTTTTTTTTGAAAACGGACATACTATACTTATTTTTAAATGTAAATTTTAATATTCTAAAAACTTATACAGGGTGAGTCATGAGCAATGCGACAAAATGCTAGGGCGTGTAGGTTGCGTTGAGACAAGAAAAAAATTGTGTGGGAGGGGGGGTCTATTCCCCCCCCGTTTAGCCGGGAGGGGCAATTTTCGAAAAAATTGACTTAAAATGGAAAAAAAATTATTTAAAATCAACGGCTTCATTCAAAATGCTATGCGATATCTTTTTGAAAAGCTAACAACTTTTTCTTTCATTCTGTGTTTAAATAAATCTATTCTAAGAAATAGTTTTTGAAATATTAATTTTCAAAGTCAAAATTTTGAAAAATAAATGGAAAAAAATATTCAAATTAATTTTTTTCAAAATTTTACGTAATTAAGTGCTTATTTTAATTTCAAAATTAAGTGCTGTTATTAATCTTAATTCAAAATCAGAAAACCGGATGCAAAAAATTTATGTCGTTCTCAAGAAATTAAAAGAATTCTAAAGCTAAAAATAAAAAATTAATGATCGCTAAACTTTTTAAAACAAGAAAATGATGATATGCTTTAAAAAGTCCTTTTATTTTTACTATATTTTTTATTGGAAGGACTTATAAATAAAGCAAATCATCATTTTCTTGTTTTAAAAAGTTGAGCGATCATTAATTTTTTATTTTTAGCTTTAGAACTCTTTTAATTTCTTGAGAACCTACACGCCCTAGCATTTTGTCGCATTGCTCATGACTCACCCTGTATAATAGTTTTACTTGCGACTGTAGGTACTTTAGGTCAATTTTTGGAACCATCATAGAGAATGCAAACAAAAGTGGGTCCCGCAGTTCTGTTTGATCCATGAACTACAGCTTAAGCTACTGAAGCTTATTTACTCAAAAGTCCTATTTAATGTCAATAATACTGCACATTGAAAATTTCAAACAAAAGATAGTTTCTGGAGTTTAAAAAAAAAACATTTTTTTTTTGAAAACCTAATATTTTTAAGTGTATTAAAATCTGAAAAATTAACAAAACAAATTACATATATGTATACAAAAAAAATTGTTTTTGAAAAAAGTACTCTAACGATTTTTGAACTATTTTCTTTTTAGTATGCAAATTTTCACATTTTGCTTTTTTTGATTTTTTTTTGTGTTCTATAGAACTTCATTCTGTACACAGAATGTTATATCTTCCGAAATATTTCAAAATCATGCGTCAGAAATGAAGTTTTCGAGACCTAGGTATGTATATTTGAAAATTTACAAAAATAAAATACAGGAATATTAATGTCACATTGATCAAAATGACAAAAATGACAGTAAAAACAAGCTTATTTGTTTTTGTAAATTTTGAATTTGGCTCTCGAAAACTTTATTTCTGACGCATGATTTTGAAAACGTTTTGTAAGATATTGGGGCATATTCATAGTCGTCTGACAAGTTGTGTATTTGTCTTTTCTAAGCTAACCTGAAGTTTATATTATTCATAGACAGTTTAGACCCAAAAGATAAACTGGAGCTCAATCCTTAAAAACGGTTGACTCTTTGACTAAGTTGTTTTTTTTCTATCTGTCAAAAATTGGATTGGATTTCAATGGATTGACAGGCAAAAGTACTAAAATTGTAGTAGAATTCTGTTTTTTACTAAACCAATCTGTCAAATTTTATGAATATCAGCTGTTTCTAACCTGTGTGTTAACTTTACACTCGAGCCCAGTTGGACTCGGTTCTAAAGTTTGACTATGAATATGCCGCAATACCTTTGCATCTCAATTAATTCTTTTAATTTAATTTTTTTTTAATTTGTTTTAACAAATGAAATTAAACATTATTTTATTTTATGCACACAGCAAATACATGCGATCTATTCGTACATTTTATTTTTTAAATTATACAACCGCTTTTTTATTTGGGTGTACTCGTACTTTGTACTTTTCCCTCCAGTTCCAAGTTATGTACAACCTCCGACAGACAAAAGAAAGATTTCCAAACATAATCATAATCGTAGCTCAAATAAGAGAGAAATTAATTCAAGCGAAAAATATTTTAAATCAAAGCTATCAGGACTTAAAACAAAATATAACTTACAACCGGGTAAAGTCCAGGTATTTATTATATTGTGTATATATATGGATAAGAATGAGAAACCCCAAAAACGAAATTCACTTCCTTTAAAAAAGCTAATCCTTTCACTGAAAGGAAAATATATTTTGGAATGAGGAAGGCTGGCTCCTTTAGCTGTCATTCAAACATCATCATCATCATCATTTTCATTTTCCTCTAAATTCGCCTCTGAAATCAAGTGAAATGTAAATGAATTGCCATTTCGAATGCATTGATGTAGAAAAGCCTATCCGCCACTTGTTTCGCCATCAAAATTTTATTCTCCATCACTGATCCCAAATTCATCATTCATCATTCATAATAAAAAAAAAATTAGAGGGCGACGTGATGACGGATTTAACAAGCATCCAAGTCCGAGTGAGGTAAAAATGTGCAATCAAAGTCAAAAAGATATTTAATTAAGCGTACGGAATAATTTGAAAAAGGGTCTTTCCGGCAACATTAATATCCAATTGAACAACTTTCCTCCTGATTATCTTTGTTTGTTTGTTTAATTTCTCATCAATCTGTCCATTATCCCAGTCGCAGTTATAGGTAGTCATTATTTTGAAAAAACACCCTGACGACAGACTTAGACAAATTGTTTTTTTTTTTTTACAAAAAGAAATTCCATTACTATTGTAAATCTCCTTTCGAAGGAAAAGAAGCTTGAAGACAAAACTAGGTTATAGTTTCAAAAAGGAGATAAGCTGCGAAAATCCTTTGGACACATTGCAGTTGGAAAGTTCTTCCTTAATACCATTGCCATTGTCCACTAACCGCAGGTCTTAAATTGTTTCAACACTTTTTGGAAATAGTTCTGTCCCAAGGAAACTTCATATAGCAGAAATGGGCACAATTGGTGGTGTTCATCTGACCGTTTTCGTAATGGTTAGTGTCACATAATCTGTACCAGGGAATCCCTGATGTTAAACTAGATTCTCTTGTCGAGGTAGTTTTGTACCAAAAAGAATTATTTTCTACTTTGACGTTCGAGGTAGGTATTAAGTACCTGATGTCCTGAAGCGTGTGTTAATTTAAAAGGTCTGTTGGAGAAGCCAACAGTTTTGTACGGACAATGGGAAATAATGTAGGGTGATGTGTGTGCAGTGGACGTTGTTGCACTCGAACTTTTCTAATTTCCGTTTGCCAGGAAAAACTTTTTTTTTGTCGATAAAGATAAAAGTGAGAAGAAAGTTTAGATTTGTCGTGTTAAGTTGTAATTGTTTTTTCTGTTTCACTAATTCTAGCTTTATTTTGAGTGAAAATTGTATATTTCATACGAATTTCATATAAATTGTTGATTTAGCTGATTATGCGTTCTAAGAGCAAGAAAGATGTCAAATTATTATTCAATCCAAAATTATAAATCAGATATGCATAATGATTTTTTGAAAATATTTGACTTTTGATGAATGTTTTAACTACTAATATGTTGTCTCTATTACATCTGTAGCAAAATAAATACAGAGAAGGCAAAAGTTGAAATGGTTGTTAAGTTGAATCGTCTTCTCTCTGTTTCTCATCCCGGTTGTTTGAAATTAATCGATGGTTTGCATTTAAGAGCTGGTATGAGCTGGTATTCACCAAGTGCTCATAAGTTTATAAGACTCACAGTTGAACAAATCCTTACTCATTAACTCATTAAAATGAAATATTTATGAGCTGATGAGGAAGGATTCTTATTAGTTATACATAAATCTCATAAACTTGTGAGCGCTTGGTGAAGACCGGCCTAAAAATTGTTAGTTCCAGAGTCATAAAATCAATTTTGCATATAAAACAACCAAATAAAATGATTGCTCCTTCAAATTTTTAAAAGAGATACGATCATAGAATCTGTTTTTTTTTTGAGATATTAAAAGATTGTATTTTGAAAATTATTGTTTTAATTGCATGCAAACATTGAGACGAGGTCTGTTTTGAATTCTGTTTTAATAAAGTTCTGAGGAAAGTCTGAAATTGCATTTTTATTTTATTTAATGTTATTTTATTTTATTTTTTTTATTTTATTTTATTTTATTTTATTTTATTTTATTTTATTTTATTTTATTTTATTTTATTTTATTTTATTTTATTTTATTTTATTTTATTTTATTTTATTTTATTTTATTTTATTTTATTTTATTTTATTTTATTTTATTTTGTTTTATTTTATTTTATTTTATTTTATTTTATTTTATTTTATTTTATTTTATTTTATTTTATTTTATTTTATTTTATTTTATTTTATTTTATTTTATTTTATTTTATTTTATTTTATTTTATTTTATTTTATTTTATTATATTTTATTTTATTTTATTTTATTTTATTTTATTTTATTTTATTTTATTTTATTTTATTTTATTTTATTTTATTTTATTTTATTTTATTTTATTTTATTTTATTTTATTTTATTTTATTTTATTTTATTTTATTTTATTTTATTTTATTTTATTTTATTTTATTTTATTTTATTTTATTTTATTTTATTTTATTTTATTTTATTTTATTTTATTTTATTTTATTTTATTTTATTTTATTTTATTTTATTTTATTTTATTTTATTTTATTTTATTTTATTTTATTTTATTTTATTTTATTTTATTTTATTTTATTTTATTTTATTTTATTTTATTTTATTTTATTTTATTAACTTCCCATAGGGAGTTATTGTAATCGGTCCGACTTGTCAAATTGAAATTTTTGACATTTCTCGACGTTTCAAGGTCCTTAGAGCCTATATCAATCATTTTTAGAGAGAGTCAGTGTGTGCGTGTGTACGTACGTTCGTACGTCCGTACGTCCGTACGTTCTTATACCATTTTTCGTCGTCGATATCTCAAGAACGAGTAGAGATATCGACTTGAAATAAATTTCGTTTTACAGATAATAACTTCGAAAGAAGCTGAAATTGCATTTATTAATATTCAATCAGTTGTTTTTTACTATAGCAGTTTAAAAAAGAAGTGAACATTTTGGTTGGGCTCAAATATCTCACGAACAAATAATGCTATTGACTTGAAATAAATTTTATTCGACACATTATGACGTCATACAAATTTGATATGAATTTGGAAAAAAATCAATATACCGTTATTTTTTAAAATCAAAAAACTAAAAAAAAAATTTTATAACTCGAATATCCTTAGATGGAAAAACTATATTAACTTTAAAATAATTTTATTTTACGAAAAATGTTGTTTTTGATTACAGGTGAAAATTTCAAAAAAATTCAATGGATAGTTTTTTTACAAAAAATTAAAAACTACAAAAAATTCTACCAAAAATTGGTATAAATTGTCTTTCGACTCAAATTTCTCAAAAACGGGTAACGATATCGACTTTTTGTTTGTTTTATTTTCTACATAACATAATTGTTAACAACTGATAAAATTTTGACAAATATTGAATGTGGAGTTTTTTAACAAAAAATCAAAAACTGTTAAAAATTCTAAAGAAAAGTAGTGACAATATTGTATTTCAGCTCGAATATCCTGAGAACGAACAACGATTGTGCCTTCTAAAATATTTTATTTTATGCATAGTACAATTTTTTATGAAAGGTTATTTTTGACAAATATCTAATTGACAGTTTTTGACAAAAGATATTAAAAAAAAATCGGAAGTTATCAGTGTGGTTCGCACCCAGCCTCTTTTTTATTTTATTATCCTAGAAACCCAGTCGTTTGCCAAAATAGTTTTGTTAAATTGGGCAAATTCAGAGAACCAGATAAACTTGTCTTCAAATATTTGCAAGTCTCTTATTGGAAAGTTGTAAAAAGTTCAATTACAGATAAGTTGTGGCATCTGGCCAATTAGCTACTCTGAACTTGCTTTTCAATATATTACGCTGCTAATAAATTTATAGTCATGAAAACCAAATGTTATCTTATTAGTTTAACTTTGAAAAGTCGATATTCTCTGAGTTATATTATTACGTAAAGGAAAAGAGTAGGTAGCTCTTTGAAAAGTGACCCATGATCATTTTGGAAGCACTTTAGCTTGAGATCTTGATAAAAATATTTTAGAAATTTATTACAGATTTTCCAAAACCAAGCCATTGCGAAATAGTAGTAGTTGTGACGACCCACGAAAGAACAATTAAAAAGAACAACGTGTTGTTGTCAATCATAGCACTCTGTTGTTATTGTTGTTTCATCATCTTCTCCAAATGTTTCGCATCGGTTTGGAAAATCCTCACATCCGAAACACACATCAGTGAATTTTCAAAAAATATTTATTTTTCAATACTCAGTGTCTTCTTTAGTTAATCTGTAAGAAAATCTATTAATCAACCTTACTCTAAAACAACCTGATGGGTCTACAAAAAAAAATTGTTTTCACTAATACTTCCAACATCCATAATGGAAGAAGCGCAATTCATTTGAATAATTCATTATGTCGCGTGTTTAATGTTTTACAACTGAATTCCATCAAAATTAACATTAATTTGACATTCCAAAGAGAATTTGCTCCAAATTTTATAAACCATTAGATTAAAGCACAGAGGCCCAACACCCACAAAAAAGTCATCACGACATTGAAAAACATCTAAAAATATAACCTTAAAAAAAATACCTACATATTACGTAGGATGAAATATTAAAATAAAAATAGTCTTTTCCATGTAAATAATTTTTCAAGATGGTTTTGGTTACCCATGCCAAACACCACCAATACCAACATTTCGACTCAACTCCACCCAAAGACGAAATACTTCCTGTCAACTTTTGAGCCATATTTTTGACTCCTCTGTTTCTTCATTCATTCAGATGATAGCTTCTCTAGTTCTGATTATATAGAGATCCGGCTATACCTATTAACTATTACATAAAACAAAAAAAAAATCTGCCTTCTGTGAGCTTCATGATTAATTACAACCTTCGATGATAAATGAACATGAGGTGTTGAACTGGCAGCGCAGTGATTCTAGGCTCCATGAGCTAATGAATTTAATGTCTTACCAAAAAGAACAAACACCCGACTTTATGGACACAGCCCCCTCAAAAAAAATCTCCTACAACCTCTCAGCATATAGACGACACTCGGAGAGAGTATAAATATAAAATGACATGAATTAATATTCAAGTGTCCTAAAATAGACGTCAAAAAACAGGAAGAAAAAAAAAAAAAAACTTCCAGGACAACGACGACGAGTTTATATCCATAACTACAACGTGTCGCAGTTGACTAAAGCGGAACATGATGGAGCGGAGCAGGGGAAAATTAGTGGATTACCTTAAGTCAATGAATTTGACATTTAGCCATCGTGACATATTACAATCGTTAGTAGCATTAGAATTTCATGTTTTCCCGCTATCTTGTGCACGTTGCTCTCTCCCTCCAGGCGGATAGCTTAAAAGTAGAAACACAACCTATGCGATCCGGAGGGACTGCGCGTTTTGGGTGAAAACATTGAAAAAGCAAAAGCTAGAGACTTCTCACTTTGTTTATGTTTGTGCTTCTTTTTGTCGTCGTTGTTGCTGTCAAAGGTTAACACGTGTTTGTATATTGCCAACAGGTGCGCTATTTTTAGCCTCACTCGATAAGTGCCTGAAAAATTGTATTCTTCTTTTTTTTTTTGTTTAGCTCGCTTTAGAATATATACGAATGAAGGAAATTCTGGGATAAAAATGGCGTTTGACAGCCGATGTCAAATTTGAATGCATTAGGTATTCTGTATATATATTCCCCT
This sequence comes from Syrphus vitripennis, assembly GCA_958431115.1. NCBI lineage: Eukaryota > Metazoa > Arthropoda > Insecta > Diptera > Syrphidae > Syrphus > Syrphus vitripennis. The sequence goes on from OY288109.1 coordinate 18,013,234, forward strand.
TGGAGCATCGCTGAAAATGCGGTAAGGCATGAAGGGGTCGGCTAGCCTTCAATGTTTGTTAGGGGGGGACTTTAAAACGAAGGTATGTATATTTGTCAACTGCTTGTTTGCTGTCATTTTTCGAAATAATTAGCTATGATGCTTTAAATGAATGCATGACAATCGCTCTTAGGTAATAATGATTTTGTTTTTGAGGGGAAGGATAACAGTCCCAATGGACTACGTTGTATTATTATGGTTTTCCAATGGTGCCAGAGTGGCAGGTAAATAAATTGGATAGGTATCTGTAAGTTGACAGATTTAAGGGGTGTTTTTGTTTTAGATGATATAGAACTTTAAGCTGGCAACACATTTTTAACTGGCGGCCATTTGAACAACATTGGCATTTCAAATGGACCTAACACAAGGTTGCCGTTGATCTCAATTCTTATAAGAGAATTTTGTTTAGCTCCCCTTTGGTTGAATGGCTACGTCAATAAACAAAATTGAAGATAGTCCTCAAGTTTATGCTAAAAAACCGTTACATCCAGCAACTGACTTTTTCGTTCCTCAATTGAACAACCATGATGTTCAGGAGCTGTGGTTTCAACAAGATGGAGCAACATGCACACAGTTCGTGCCACAGTTGATTTATTGAAGGAAACCTTTGGTAACCGCATAGTTTCACGTTTCGTGCGTTTTAACGCCAATAAATTATTTTCTGTGCGTCGCTAGGCTGAATCGAAGCCGCTATTCTAGGCCGATAAGCTTGAAACGATCGACCATTTGGAGAACAACATTCGCCGCGTTATTGACGATATACGGCCACAAATGTTTGAAAAAGTAATGCCAAATTGGACCTCCAGATTAAATTACGTCCGAGCCAGCTTGACGGAAATATAACAAAAATCATATTTAAATTATAATGCCAAAGCATTATTTTTCGAATTTTAAAGTTCCATACCTCTCTCTAAAAAAGCACCCTTTACCAATCAAAAAATTCCAAACTACTTTTTACAAGCCTCTCAATAATCATAATTCTTTAGCTTTTTGATTATCTACTCAAAAGGAGCTCTTCTCTATATTATGCAAAACTAAAACCTCATATTCCTATGGCACATTTTGCTCCATTAAATAGAAATCTAATGGCGTCTTTCATCAACATCATAATCATCATTATAGTCATGTTCCATTCAAAAATACACGACAATATAGTGTGTCGCTGGCGCACTATATAAACGAAACAAAAATCTTAAATGAACACATTATTCTGAAGATGAATTCAAAACCACCTAACTCATTCTCTAAAACGCGCCATCTTTACGATAATAATCAAAATATCACACACAAAGAATCTCTAATTCTAAAATATGAATAAACTAACAACCGTTAATGGTGCAACGCTAGCGACACTCAATACAAGGAATTAAAATACACAAAAGGGTGTTCTCTTAATAATGCAATAAATCGAACTTTTAAAAAGCTTTAATTTGATAAATAAAATAAATCACGTAAATTGTTTTTCAACTACCAAATTTATTCAAAAAAAAAGATGTTTATAATGGCGCCTCAAAATCTTACGTGCTGATGAGAGTACAAAAGATAAACCAGAGCTCAATCCTTAAAAGCGGTGGACTCTTTGACTAAGTTTTTTTTTTATCTGTCAAAAAATTGATTGGATTTCAAAGGATTGACAGACAATAATACTCAAATTGTAGTAGAATTCTGTTTTTTACTAAACTGAGCTGTCAAATTCTTTATGAATAGCAGCTGTTTCTATCCTGTGTGTTAACTTTAGTCTCGAGGCCATTTTATATATTGTCTTGAATTTATTTCATGCTTCTTTAAAAAAAAAAAAACTTTTTTTTTTAACTAAGCGCAATGAGCCATTAAATCAAATACAAAATAATGACATAACATGAATATCAAACTGAACCACCCTTTAGACAATATACCTTGTACTCGTTCATACATCTTCGCTTCAGGGTGATATGCGATGAAAAATAGTAGTTATGAAAATTAATGACAACATTAGCAGCAGCGCCATCTCTATTCCCATATCCTATGTACTTATAGTGATGCTTCTGCTTCTGTTGAAAGGCATCAACTTTAAAATCGGTGTGAAAGAGAAAGGTGCTTAGAAGGCAGCGTTGCGGTTCGTTAGTTTCTCATTTTACACGTTCATTTAAGGAAGCTTTGTCAATGGCTGAGTAGCTATACGAGTATGTACATGCGGTAGCGTTAGAATCTGCATCCGAGGATACCACTCACTGTACCGTCAGAAAACTCATTTGCATAATATGCATAAGAAGACGAATTTTGACAACAAGAATATAAACTGTAACGCTGATGCTTGACTCTGTGAAGCTAATAGCTTATAAGCATACGCCTTTTGATATATATGTATGTACGTATGGTGAGGTTAGTATTTCAGATTAATTATTAATAAATCGAGTGATATCAAGTTTTGCTTTATACCATAAAGAAAAGACTTAATGGGGTACTCGCACACCTCGGTATTATAATCGTAAGGATTTTAATGGCATACCTCACAGTCTGTGTAAATTTAACATAGATGTGCTAAGTGCATCTTGAGACGGTTTGATACTTGGGATTTCGAGACCTATTCGACAACGGATAGTGATTCTATACTGAACTTTATAAGATCCACTACTACTTTTCTATGGTTAACGTATAACTACTAATAAATTAATTTCCATTTATCGTTGGATTTTATCTTCAGAATGCGGCAGAGATTTTAGTTTGATGTAAAATGACTAAAAGGATCTTTTAAAGGGATTTAAGTCACTCATAAGGTGGATGTTCTACTTGGTTTATGGTGACTGTGGTGGTGGTTTTGGGTTGAACATTAAACTGCAATGCTTTTGACACAAATTTATAAGGCCCTGTGATGCAAATTGACAATCGTAAAGATGTTATTATGTTTTGTGCATAAGGGATTTACAATTTGTCTATTGCAGGTAGGTTAATACATATGTAGGTACATATGTAATTATGTTCAAACTGATTAACGTGAGTTTAAATTTGTTATCAATAATAAATATTCAGATCGTGATCACTAAACCTTATAAGGAAACTGCTTGGTTTGGTTCTTCTGCAACCTTTTGAAGAAATTCAAAAGTTCTGAAAAACATTTCACTGAACTCTGAGATCGAAACATAAATTACAAAATAAAAATACAGTGGTGGTCCAGTATAACGAACGATATAATGACCAGAGTCAATTCGTTATATCGAAACGTTTTTTCATACAAATCTTTAGGTAAATAGAAAGTACAATTGTAATTTTCATTATTTTATTTCATACTTCATAAAAAAAAAATACATACTTCAATTAATAGAATAAAAAAAAAACATCAAAATATGTAGAAATATTTTTACTCATATTAAAAAAATCGTTGATATTGTGCATGTTTTTATTTGGGCGTTGAATGTTATTATTGAATGCCTCTGCCCGTAAACTTCTTAGAACTAACGCTTTCGATTTTTCAATGCCATTTTGTTCTGCCCATTGGATGCAAAATTGTGAAATTGTGTATGGATCTTCCAATATATATGAACATGTCTGTTAGTAGATGTTGAAACATTTACAGTCATTTTTTTTTTTCATTTTCTGAAATTCGTTATTTGTTCGTGATATAGAATACCTAATGGACTTGAGAAAAATGTTCGTAATATCGATCATACGCTATATCGGCATTCGTTATACTGGACCACCACTGTATATACAATCAATAAACATACATGGAGTGACGTTTCAACTGTCAAAGTGGAACTGCAAAAATTTTCGAAGCTCTCGTATTTTTGTAAATTAAATTTAAAAATCTAAGTAACTTATTAAGAAAAACCACGTAAAAACTCTCATTTGATCACTTTGTACTAATACCGCAAATTGTTGATTAAATTTAGTGCAGTAAATAAGCTTAAAAAGGAGAAAAAAAAAAAGTTTTCTTCGTGTTGCATCGAAATTAAATTGCGGTACAACGATTTGCCGATGAACCGCAAGCGATACTTATTTGAAATTTCACCTGAACAAAACACTACCAACAAAAAGATTTCTCATCCAAAAGCAGCAAATATGGGAATAGGTGAATTATCAGTTGCTGATCTAAAAACTATCTTAAATGAGAGTCTCGAAGAAAAACTTAAAGATCTAGTCACAAAAAATGACTTGTTGGTGCTCTCGAACGAGATACTTTCTTTGAAGACACTTAACACCCAACTCAGTAAAAAACTCACTGTAATGACAGAAAGATGCGATTTGCTTGAAACCCAATTGGAAATTCTCTCACGGAAATCAAACGATAAGTCTATTGTGGTACACCTTCCTTTAGACACAGAAACCGATGCAATCCAATTAGCTAAACAGACTTGCAAGGGGCTTCTGAAGTTAAGTGAAGACGAAGAAATCCAATTTAAGAGCTCCAGACAAATACGCAACAACAACACTGAAAGAGGAACTGTCATCATCGAACTTCCAACAGCGGCGATCACCGATAAACTTATTACCGCCGTGCACACGCTCAAAGGCTCCGGAATAAGTATATTTCGCGAGCAATCACTTTTATCAAGGAAAAAAAGAAAAACACTAATAGAAACAAAAAACAAACTGCTGCAGATAAATCCAAACGCCAGAATTTTCGTTAAAGGAGACAACAAATTGCAAATCAACAATCAACTTTTTGTGTACCAAATTTCACGAGGTTTAGTTGTCAAATCAGCAGCGGACATGTCACTCATTAGTGGACTATTTGGTGACAGTTGTTACGATTACTTTGACTGCAGCGAGGGAGCGAAGTTAGCCGAGGTTCCAAACTCTTCTTTTGCTTTCGGCCATCAACCGCAGCGAGCGCCATCTGTGAATCGGAGTTTACACCATGTTAGGGATGAAACACAATAGGTAAATTCTGTCGTCTGCCATAACACATTTATTTTTCAAAAATTAAATATATGCTCGTATAATATAACTGGTCTCAAAAATAAGCTTTTAAATTCCGATTTTTTTAAATATTTACGACAATTTGATGTTATAATTCTTATAGAAACTTTTACTGAAGAAAAGAATCAAAGTGAATTTCTAAAATATTTCAAAGACTTTAAAGTAATGTTTACACCCGCGATAAGATCAAATTTGCATGGAAGAGCCAGTGGGGGTATTTTATATGGGATTAAAAAATCTTTATGGGGTAATCTTATTAATTTTAAAATTATTGAATCTAAAATTATTTTTCATATGGTTAGCAACAACCTAAATTATTATATTATTCCTATTTATTTAAATTGCAATCATTGGCTAAACGATTTCGATGAACTAGTGGAATTTATGAATAACACTTCTCTTGACAATGTTTTAATCGTCGGTGATTTAAATGCTAGGATTGGTGAATATCAAAATTCTTCCGCTAATATTTTACGAGCACGAGTTGCACTGGCCGAGAGTAGATGTTCTAAAGATAAAATTTATAACCGCAACGGGCGGAGTTTAACAGATTTTTTTGAAGTTTTCGGTCTATTCGTTTTAAATGGGTCTTCCACTAGTGATGCATGTGGTGAATTCACTTTTATTAGCGGGCAGGGACAATCCGTTATTGACTTTGCTGCGATTTCAGGTAACTGGCTGAACATTATCGATGACTTTGAAGTTGCACTAGTCAACTATTCGGCTCATTTTCCAATTGTAATTAAAATTCAGCTAACGGAGTTAAACCAGAAAGCTACACCTTCTAATTTGAATAAGCTGAAGTGGTCGGAGAACAATGCAACCCTCTATAGAAGCCTCCTTTCTCGGCACTTACTATCTCTGCCTCAACAATCCGCAGTTTCGTCTGAAGTGGTGTGCGAAAGTATAGAACGGGTTATAAAGACCGCAGCCCCTTTTGCGTCGAAAAGTATACACACTTTTGTAGCTAAAAATGTATGGTTTGATAATGATTGCAGAAATCTCCGAAAAATTTCATTTGTTTACTTAAAACTGTTTAGAAAGACCAATTCTCAATTTTTCAAAAACATCTATCTGCGCGTTAATAATGATTTTAAAAAAATGTGCTCAGTTAAGAAAATCACCTATTTAAAAAACGTGGCTAAGGAATTGGAAAACTGCACAAACTCAAAGATATTTTGGGCGACAGTACGCGAACTTGGTGGGCGCGATCAGGGTATGAAGTTCTCTTTAGAAGCTGAGACGTTAGCAGCTCATTTTAAAACTCTACTCTCAGCTGATGAAGACCTTCATACCTTTGATTACGCGCTACCTGATACTAGAGTCAACGAGTTGGATTTAGATTTCTCATTACCCGAATTGGAAGTAACGCTCCAAAAAATGAAAAACAGCAAGGCTCCTGGCCTGGACGGCATACCAGTCGAATTTTATAAAAACAGCACTATTGATTTTAAAAACTACCTTGTGTCTTTCTATAACAAATTGTACAATGATGGATGTGTCCCCAACAGTTTCAACGAATCTGTAATTTTTGCCATTTTTAAAAAAGGTGATGCTAACGCGGCGGAGAATTATAGGGGTATTTCAATTTTAAATTCAATAAGAAAAATTTTTACTGCACTCCTATATGAAAGGCTCACAAAGTGGATTGAGTATAACAATCTTTTGAGCATTTATCAAGCCGGTTTCCGCCCAGGTTTTTCAACCATAGATCATATCTTTGCTATCTCAAGCATTGCTCAACAATTTATAGATAGGAAAAAGAAACTATACACTTGCTTTGTTGATTTTAAAGCTGCATTCGATAAAGTCAATAGACAAGCTTTAATATACAAACTTTCTTGTATTGGTTTGTCACGAAAGTTTCTCCAAGTATATGCAAGTTTTATTTCGTCAACAAATGCAAGGGTATGGGACGGTATCACATTTTCAAATCGATTTGAAACAACTACAGGTGTTCCTCAGGGTTGTATCCTCAGTCCATTATTATTTGCCCTGTATATAGATGATGTCTGCGAGCTTCTTCCAGGTGGAGTTAATTTAGCTAACACTATAATCAAAGTCCTGTTGTACGCGGACGATCTAGTTATACTTGCTGATAATCCTTTCACGCTACAAATGCAAATAAACCGTCTAAGTTCATTTTGTGAGTCTTGGGGCTTGCAAATTAATTCCCAAAAAACTAAGATTGTTATATTTGAAAAGAGACAATCAAGAAGGCGAGCGGAAGAAAAATGGTCTCTAAATAATACACACATTGAGGTTGTACAGGAGTTTAAATACTTGGGTGTCCTCTTGACCTACAATTTAAGCTTCCTAAAGCACTCCAAAGTAAAAAGTAACGAAGCTAAATTGGCACTAAATATAATGTGGCCAAAGTTTTTTTCGAACCAAAATGTTGATTTAACGTCCAAGTACAAAGTTTTCAACGCGACAGTAAATGCATGCATGGCATATGGCGTGCAAGTCTTCGGATACACACGCTTCGAAGCTTTTGAAACTGTACAAAGGAACTTTTTTAAGAGGATATTTCGTTTGCCTAACTCAACACCCAACTACGCCATATATGTAGAGTCAGGAATAGTCCCTATATATATAAAAAATTTGAAGGCAAGTGCGAACTTCATTACTAGAGTGATGCAAAGAAGTGAAACTTGTCTTCACAAAATCATTTTAAGAAAATTACTTCGAGTGAATGCTTCCCCGTTTAAAGACTGGAACGAACTAGCTTCATCTTACGAAACAAGTTTATACTTAACAGAAACTAATGTGACCGATTGGCAGGCTCAGTTTGCTGATGTGATTGCTATGGTGGATCACAAAATGTTTCTGGATAATCTTTCCAGAGCATCTTCATCTACTTCAAGAGCTATTTATAGTCATTTAAACCACCAACTGCCCTCGGAGGTCTCTTACTTTAGTAATGAATTTTCAGCCTCGGTTATAAGTATTATTTTTAGAGCAAGAGTTGAAATTTTAAATTTAAACTATGTACCTCATCGATCAGACTTGCCCCAGCTATGTGATATATGTAACGGAAGAGTGAATGAAGATATTTACCATTTCGTTGCTGCTTGTCCTATTCTACAAGAAATTCGTCGGCTGCATTTTCGGGAAAGTTTTATATCTTTGGAAAACCTTTTTGAAATTTTAAATGGTGCAATGGGCTGGCCTAGCCTCTTTAATTATTGCCAACACGCTCTCTCTTACCGTAACAGTTTCACAAATTAAACTTAGTCGATTACCCGCTTATTGCAGTTTAAACCAAACTTTATACTTAACTTATTATAGTTTTGTTGCTGATCATACTAAATTTAATAATATTTCTTTTGTGTTTCAAATCATGTTAAAATTGATAATATTTTATAAACAGCTAATCTTAACCGAATTGTGCATTATTTTGTGTTTCAAATCACTTTAAAATTGATATCATTGTTTTATATAAAAATATTTCTTCATATCTTTTGTTAAAATTTTTATTTCTTTTTATATTTTAAAATTTTTGCTTTTTATTATTTCTTTTATTTTTAAATCATATTATGAAATGTCATCTCAGGCAGACGGCAGTATTGCCATGTCCTTATTCTTAAGTATACAAATTGTAAACTTTATGATGAAAAAATAAAGAATCTATCTATCTATCTATCTAAACATACATAGCACAACACTGATTGAATGATGGACTGATGTCATGATGACTCGGTAGGCGATTCAATTTCCATACCTTGAAATTCTTTTCAAGCATTTTTTTTTAATGAAAAACATTTTTTTTTCGATAAAACTTTTTTAAATGAGTTTTTTTTGCAAATATAAAAATTCTACAAATTCTTTGACCTGGCAGGTCAAGGGCAACACACAACCTCCAACTTTAATGATTGGGAATTCTAACTCAAAGTAGATTTTTTCATACAATCTCTCTAAGATGAATATTTAACAAAACTTTTCGTCTCAACAAGCGAGATTTCTAGGACGAAACACCATTTTTTTTTACTATAGGCTATTTTGGATCGATAATATTTATACAATATATTTTTTGAAAATTTCTTATTTTTTTGGTGATTTTTATTTGTGAATTATTATTAAAATTTTTTTTTTACAAAATTTTCACTCTCGGTATTTAATAATATGTTTTCCCTACAGTTTATTTTTTGACTAATTTATGTACATATGTATGTACATATGTATGTATATATATTCATTATTTATTTTGACAATTTTTTCAACAATTCTTTTGAAAACAAAAAAAATTCATAGACGAACATAATATTATCGATAAATTTCGATAATTTCTAGACCTTTATGCCATTTACATAAAACTATGTACATACAATTTACGCAATGTGACATTTGTTAGTAACAAAAATAAAAAATTAACGATAGAGAAAATAACTTGACAAATAAAATAAGAAAAAATATTAAGCATACGCCACAGTGAACTTTTTTTTTTTTCTTATGCAAATTTATAGTGATTGATATTAAATTTAAAAAAAAAACTTATAAAAGGTTTTAAAGCAAATGCCTTAAGTCCATAAGATATTTATAATTTGATGTTTCACGCTATTGCTTTGTACCTATTTGCTTCTAACGGTCAACCGACCGCACAAAAAGAAATTAAAAATATGAAAAATCGAAACAATTGATTTTTTAGATTTTCTCGCCAATTGAAAAAAGTTATGAAAAAATTGGCACTCGAATTTTTTTCTTTCAGTATTTAGAATGGTATTGTGTACCGGGACACAGGAACATTCCAAGTAGCTTTAAAGCTAATGAACTCGCCAAAAGTGGAACTAGAATACTGGTCTTAGCTCCTTGAGCTGGTATAGGTTTACCCATCGCTACGTGCAAACTCATGCTAACGCAAAATATTAAAGAGAGAAAAACCGTAGGTGGAATGACATCACCACCTGTGTGGCTACAAAATCAATGTGACCAAAACTAGATATACGACATGGTTGAAGAGGAGGAGGATGTCCAGCTTTGTCCCATAGACGAAGACTCCAATTAGGAGAATTCACCTATAACGATCCTAGTGATCTAGCAAACACTAAGATTATTAGCATCGCACGCTTCGTAAGAAGCTCAAAATGGTTTAATGAGTAAAGGAGGATATCTTAAAGATCCTTGTGAACCAATCCTATCCTAGAAGCGTCACAAAGTACAATAAGCCATTCCCTACTGGATATCCTTTATAATGTTTACAAAAACATCCTGAACACTTTTGCGTAATTGTATGCTCTTGTTTCAAATAAAATAATTTGTTATATTCAAACTTTTAAAACTTTCCAGTCAAATTAATTTGAGTGCACAATAAAACTTTATCACAGATTCATAAAAACTTCTCATTCCAAAAGCTTTTTATTAGCCATATTATCCATTTCAGGGACTGTTCCAGTAAATGGTTTCATAACATTAATTAATACAATTATCCACATCAAATTACATAAATATGCTATGATTTGTATTTGTTTGATATATTTTCTAACATTTCACAGTGAATGCACTTAATATTGGCATCATCACTGCATTCCGCGTCACTTAACAAATAATCTCTCCAGCTTTGTCTAAATCACCAGAGTATAAGTCATAATCAAAATGCCTTGACAGAACTATGTTGTATTATTATAGGGGTACATCAGACCCCATCATATTCATCCAAGCAAATATATGTATGTAGGTACTTGCTCAATGGCTTAGAAACGCTGCCGCCATCATATCGTTGTCCGTCGTTAGTGCCGCGCCGGCCGTCCCCCAAAAATCCATAAACGAAATTAATTCCTTTCGGTCCATCACAATTTCCGCCTCGTATCACAGAGAGCATATACAGAACCCAATTTGACTCAACCAAGTGAACGTGGTGTTGGTGTGGCATCAGACGCTGAATTTCTTCCAGGACCATCAGCCTGTCGTCGTCGTCGGTCGTCGTGATGTGGACATATCACACAAGTGTCCTTCTTTCCACCGACCATATGACGAATCACAGGGAATATAAAAAGGAAAAAAAAAAAAAAAAATAGAAATGAAACGAAATGACTTGTCCTTTGACCATAAATTAGTTACTGGTCAGCCATTCAATTAATTAATTAGCTCACCCATTTATGTAGGTTTGTCTGTTTGTGCTTTTGCTTGATCTTCCATGTGTAACAACTGTACTTCTGTTTCATCCCATTTCCCATTTCATATCTTTTCAAAAACTATGCAGAAAAACTGACAACAGCAGCGTTGACAAGGACACAACCCTATTTTATGGTATAGTAAAAGTCCTCTTGTAATTGCATATATTGCATAGTGGTATCCTTTTTTTTTGTCCTTCTCTTTGCACAAGTGCTAAGAGACTGCTTAATGTCCTGAAAAATTGCATACGTTTGAGTGATTAGGTGAAAGGACCTTCCGGGACATTTTACCCCAAAATTAGCATAAGGGGTGAAAAGTTGTATCCTTTATTTTTTTTTTTTGTGTATGTCTCATCTATTCGATATAGCTTGTGAAGTACTTTTGAGTGGCTGCGCGACACTGGACACAAATATTTCTCTCTTTCCATATTTTTTTTTTTATATACTCGTACACAATCCCGATAAGGACGGTAGAGCGATTTGAAGTTTGAAGGATATCAAAGTGGCCCATCGTTGCCACGTCCTAACTCACACATTTAATTAATTTAATTACGTACGTGATTCGATTTGATTGAATTTTCAAGTACTTACCATTCCACCTATGTATGTTGTTGATGATGATCCGGATGGCAGGACACGGCTAAGGCTATATAGCATAGCTATCCCTATCCCTTTGCCACTTCAATGCGCTTGCATTCGCTAAATCATCATCATGACAAAACAACGTGACGGCAACGCTACGGAAGAGGAGGAAAAAGAGGAATGCAAGCATTGCACTGCGAACCATCAGATAACTGTGAAATTGGAAGTTTTTTGAGTGTGTTCCATGTTCACTGTCTATCGACGAAATGAAATCAACCGCAATCTACACATCGAACGCATCCGCCCACATTCCTTCCATCAAATGTTGTGTGTTTCGAACTCCCTGAAGGGCCTCCTTTCCACAAATGCGGAGCCTCTTGAGTTTTGTTACAGTTCATCATCAGCAAAAGCAAAATCTATCGAAACTCGAATGAGCGAGTGAGAGAGAGAGAGATGGAGAACTCTTAAATCGAAAATGTTGCTGGTAGGAATTCTGTGGGTAGAAATTTCAGATGATGGTCAACATCAGGAGCGCTTAACCCTCGTATGTATATATGGATCAATAAAAGTGGTCTATGGCCGATGCATTTGAGCCTCGAAGCTTCAAGAGTTTCTGCGGATGGATGGATCCGGTTTACAATGGGGCAAGACAATGTGCTTATACCAAATGTGTGCTTTCGGAGGAAATTTCGGAAGCGTGAAGTGTTCTAAGTGTGGTCAAATGCTGACGCACAAACTTTATATGCATTCGTGATGATGCGTGCGTATACGATTTTGAAAGTGGTTGCAGATGGACGAAGTGATTACATTGGATTTTCAAATTTCCACAGTAGGTAACTGTACCTACTATGGGTGCACTCAGGACATCCTTTAACTTACATATAAATCTACTGATGATGAAATATATTACTCTACTGCACCAGCTCCTCTATAACGGTATTAGATTTTGTAAATGGAAAACGAATCAGAGAATATTGGAAACATTTGGAATCCGTTTGCTAGTTGCTAGGTTGATGGGAGTTGGATTTTCGATGGAATAGCGTCAGAGGTAACTGTGCATTCTTGACATGGTTTTTCGAAGAATGCTTGAATTTAAAATGAATTTCTGAAGAGTTCAAACTTGAGAAGATAGAGTAATTATTGCTGGGGTAAAATAACTTAAATAAATCATTATCAACTTTCAAAATTCATCAGAAGAGTTTATTTGGAAGCTTTAAAAGTGTTTTAAGATTTTTGATTTATTAAATCTTAGAAGAATAAATTTGTTTTTGAATACAAGGGTTCTAAATATAGATTCTAGAAGGAGGAGTGCTATAGGGCAAGTTTTGAATCAGTGAAAAATTCGAACTTGAGATTTTGATTAAACTCAATATTACTATGATAAAGAAATCGAAAAAAGTGGGTTTCGTGGATTTTTTTGAAACTTTGTGAATAATGTTTTTGGCACGTATTTAAATGTTTTTTTAAATTTTTTGTAAGACCAAAAATGACGGTACCTGTCGTTCATTTTTCCCGCCTTTTTTGAAAAATCATTTTTTAGTTTAAATCTCTTTTGGCTCACTTTTGATGGAAAAAAACTTCCAAAACGTCGGAGGTACCATTACTTCCCATAGAATATTTTTTTTTATTTTCAATTTTATCAGAAACAATTCAACTTGACAAAAAAAAATATAATTAATTCATTAATATTTAGAGCTCAAATTTTTACAGACGTGCTATTATTTTCGTGCATACAAAATGTTGCTATAATTTTGTGGAGATTGTAATTTAATTTTTAAACTATGTACGTAGGGTAGGGTAAACAAAGGAAATTTTTTCTAAGTTTGTAGGTTGGTCAAAACATGGTATCCATATTAAAAAAAGTCCATAGTAAAAAATTAAAAAAAAATTAGATATTCGTGGTATTATGCATGGGAGGTTATCTGACCCTCCTTGTCCCACCTTCCGAAAGCCTATGTCTTTTCACGTTATTGCTTTTTTTTTAAACCATACTCTTCAGTAAAATATATTTCGAAAACTGTACCTATTGACGTTGTTGTATTGACGGCAATTTGAATCATCATTATAATCGGCTCGACAACCGGGGCCCTGTCCTGGCCTCCTTCAACAAGTCTCTCCACCTATCCCGGTCTCGAGCCGACCGACGTTATCTAGTTGCGCACACCAAGGCTTCGGGCGTGCTGGTCTACGCCATCTTTTCAGCCCAAGCATGGTCTACCACTCTGCCGTCTACCATATAATGTACCACAAAAGACTTTCCGAGCGGGTTCCTCTTCGCTCATGCGAAATAGGTGCCCTCACCAACGGAGTCTATCGAGCTTAATTTTTGTCACTATGTCTGCTTCAAGGTAGATTGCGTACAATTCATGATTATACCGTCTCCAGAATTGTCCTCCATCACATATGGGGCCAACAATTCTCCTTAAGACTTTTCTATCGAACACGGCTAAGAGGTTGGAGTGTCTTTTGCTAAGCACCCAAGTCCATACGTGGGTACTGGGAGGACCATGGTTCTGTACAGCAGCAGTTTTGAAGTTATGACAAAATTTCTGGATTTGAAGAGCTTTGACAGACTATATAGTAGGCTCTGTTGGAATTGAGCAGCCGCCCCCTTATTTCTTCAAGGAATCATTATGGAATATATTATTTGATATTTAAAAGATATAAAAACCGGAAAGACCAACAAGACTCTCGGTCAGAAATATAGTCTCATCTTGATTGGTTAGGTTTTTCGATCTCTTGGCTAGCCATGATTAAAAATTTAATACTTTCAAATATTTTGTTATTGAAAATTAGTATATCTTAAAATCTTTACAAATAGAGCAATTCTGCAGTATTAAATTGAACAGTTGGCTTCAAAAAGTGTGCAAATTTGAGATGCTGTCGATTTGACCTACCACAGTTTTCGAGAAAATTGATTTTGAATATTTAGGGTCGTTGTAACTCATCAAAATATTTATTTTTCGAAATTCCAAATTTGGCAATTTAAGATAATTTTGATTTTTACAATGAAAGAGTTAGACCGGTTTTAAAGGGTGAGTATTTTATTTTATGGTGTTAATAACAATAACCGGCTTTTATCAAAAAATTGGAAATTAAAAAAGTAGATAGAAATTTCAAACTTAAAAAAAAAACATTTCACTGTAAAAAAAGTCAAGAGTAGGGGTGGTTAGTGATGCATAGTTTGAATTCTTTCGAAAGCATAAAACAAAATAAAAAAAAACTATTTTTTGAAAGCAGTGTTCTATTAGCCTCCAATTTTACAAAAATCTATTTTCTCGAAAGCTGTGGGTGTAGAAAAAATATAATGGGTGGATAGAAGTAATCATTTAGCAAAAATTCAAAAAAAAGTTAACACAGCCCATCTGAAGTCTTGGGAAACACAAATAATAATTTTGTAAAACTGGGTATTTTTGTGTATCAATCATTTACAAAATTTATTTTATCTAAATGAAATTCTGGTCTCTCTGATAATTATCACTGAATTTACAAAGCGCATATTTACTCATTTGAACTTATGCCTCATTTAGAATATACCCTTATACATCATTTAAGCAAAAACTTTGGCAGAATATTCATACCATTAGATTTAGATATAAGAATATGTATATTTAAATATTAATGCAATTTGCAAATTTGAATTTCAAAGGACAATTTTCAAAATGTGTCATGCATTTATGCACGACCATGTTCAATGAGTTACATGATGACATTTAAATTTCTCTACTCTTGCCATAAATTTCTGTTGACTAATTTCCTTTTCTAATTTCATTTCCAATATACTTGCATTGTCGTCCATTACTGGCTGCCCTAAGTTCAAAATATATTCCTTAAAATTAATATTAAATTCAGCATTGAGAAATTACATTCTAAAGTATTATGTATGTTCCAGGCTAAGGAATCAATTGAAGAGTTCCTTTTGTCTTGATGGTCAAAACCAAATATCCTCTTAGATTTATTTGTCTCTAAGGAAACTATACAACATCGTCATCGTCATCGCCATCATCGTCGCTCTAGAGTTCGTATTGTATATGTATATGGAAGTCAAACAATACAAAATAATCACTCGAAAATCTTCCAAGTCAATCATGATCAATGTCTTTCGATAAAATTCCCAATTCTCTTTGAAATAATTGGGCTGAACCGGATTTTAATTGTGTGCGCCCTGGTTCCAACTGTGTTAAGACACTATACAATATCTGGCCGCACCACATCCGTCCTTTAACCTTGCTGCTGCTGTGCGTCATCTAATCTGCTGGCCATTAACGTCAATCGAAGTTGCGTGCAAGGACAATTACAAAAACTTCAATTCAGGATCATGGAAGGGGATTATCTTCTCAAGGAGCTGTCACAAAGTGAGTGAGAAGCCAACACCAGAAGTTGCTCCAATTAACAGGCCCACCACCACCACCACCCTTCCTCATACATATCACTTACAAGATGGTCCAAGAAAAAAAAGGATATCTCATATACAAGGACGATGGTCAAGAATATACGGCAATCGATACAGGAGTGTCAATGTTTGGGGGGGAAGTTTTAGCGTCTTGTCGGATTTCGGGGGGTGCGATTTCATTAAACGCAATAAAAGTTTTTTTTTGTGTATCTTTGTGTATATGCAATCCCATATCGGCCCATTTGGTGTTTGGTTTCAAATTTAATATTAAAGTCGAAACATACTGCGAGGATATTATATTCTATCCTTTGCAGGATGTTAAGACGGCCGGCCGTCAAATGCAGGCGACTGACGCCATCAGTACTAAGTTATATTAGTTGTTTGAGTTGAATACGGCTTATGTACGGCTTTGTGGGGGTGGAAGGTTGAAACCGATGTTCTCTATATCCCGTTAGCTCTTCAAAAAGGGAATTTCATTCTAGCATTCGCATTCGTCAGCCCTCCGGGGTATAATTTAAGTAAAAAGAAAATATTTACCGCTCTTCGTAAATTCTTTCGTTTTTTTTTTCTTCCTCAAAATCCCGATGTTTTTTTTTTTTTCTTCTACTTCTTGCCACACTGCCACTGCCGATAAGGACATATGGAGGAGGAATAGCCATAGGGGTGATGAGCTTAATCAAAACTTCAATCCCCCCGGAGGTATAGAATTTGTTCATGCGTTTAAGACATTCTGCCTGCCACACGCAGTGCCAATTGCAATGAATTAGGGTTTCGTTTTTATGCAATCGAAATCCTCAAAAAAGAAGAAGTTCTTCTTGTTAAAAGGAATCTTATTGGAGTCTTATAATTTCGATTATCTTCGGTGTTATATTTATTCTATGGTTTAGTTTTATAGGTAAAATATTTATAAGTAATTTACTGGGTAATTTATTTTATATTATATTCATTCATCTATCGAACTATGAATATAATTATTAGGATAAGAGGGGATAGCAAATAGAATCAGTTATTTTTTCTCTGAGTTTTGAAACTGGGGACTTTCGAATCCCAGCCGACCACTGTGCAAATTCGTAAAAAAACCCAAAGTTAATCAAGTATAAATATGACAAAAGAAACATTTCTCTGCCTGTTTCTGATCCTTGAATTTACATAATGTAAGTATTGAATTTTAATAAGGACACTTTTTAAAACAATAAGTTTTTCGTATTATTAATGAACATTTAAAATTTAATTCTACTTTAAATAATACGAAAATACGCATTAACGGCAGAAAGCGGCATTGAGTTTTCAAAGCATTAAATTCGACGCGATTTCTTAATTCCCATTGAACAATACTGTCTATGTCAGAATTTAATGTACTTATCATATTTAGCCGTTTCAATTCCACGTCCGAAGAACAGGGATGTGAATCTGGATCTGGAAACGAATATGAAAAGCTAAGGGTGCTATCATCAGCGAAACGATTTATAAGATTAGTTATTACTGACAATAGATCATTATTGAAAATGAGAAAGAGGGTCGGAGACAAAACGGAATCCTGTGGTACACCAACATTTATGATCTGGGTTCTAATCCAACGAAGAAGGGTTTCATCGATACCAAAAGCACGCATTTTCCATAAAAGAGCAGGATGCCAAACTTTATCAAATGCTTTAGAAATATCAAGTGCAATAATCTTACTTTCTCCAAAACGATGTAAATATTTGTTCCACTTCGTTGAGATAAATCATCAAGTCACCAGTGGACCTATTGCCGCGAAAGCAGTATTGTTGGTCATTAAGAAGCTCTCGATCTTCGAGATATTTCTTGAGCTGATAACTTATCAGCGTTTCCATGACCTTGGAAAGAAGGGACGTCAGTGCAATTGGTCGGTAATTAGAGGGTGAAGAAGATTCGCCTTTTTTTTGGGATAGGCTTGACAAATGCTGTTTTCCAACTGCTCGGAAGAAGCCCAGAAGAATAGTAAAGATGGAAAAGCTTATGCAGGAGTTTTGCCAGCATGGAAGAACACCTCTTCCAAACAATGGGGATACCATCTGGACCAGTGGATTTATGAAC
Source organism: Syrphus vitripennis (assembly GCA_958431115.1). Classification (NCBI taxonomy): domain Eukaryota; kingdom Metazoa; phylum Arthropoda; class Insecta; order Diptera; family Syrphidae; genus Syrphus; species Syrphus vitripennis. Next base: position 18,031,315 of record OY288109.1, read on the forward strand.
ATTGAGATCTTTTAGCACTTTCGCCACAGCTCGAGTACGAAAGAAGATTTGTCCCATAGAATCATTTACGCGCTCAAGAACTGGGGGAGTTATGACACTATCAGACAGCTTTAGGCGAACTGCCTAACGAATAAATTAGCTTTCTCGAGAGAGCTAAGGGAGGGAGTGTCATTGACAACGAATATTGGGACCGAAGAAGAAGTTTTGTTCCTTACCTGTTCGACATTGTAGTAATTTTTGCCTTAATTTTTGGTCTTGCAAGAATTTGGTCCTTGGAATATGGGCGTTGCAGGCCTTCCTGGCTTGTTTGCACTTTTTCCGGCATTTAATTGAACAGTAAATTACTTATGAAGGCTTGGCAGGTGAAGTCACTTATGGCACTCTCCACGTCTTCTACCATTCGTGATTACCTTGGGCGCCGGATATTGTTTTTTCCAGCGTTGTACCGAGCTTTTCAAAGTTTTTTTTACCCATTTTTGAACAAAAGAAATGCTTGGTGACAAAAACTTCGAACACTGCAGAATTCTCTTCACGACATAGTCGCCGAATCACCTTTTTTGTAGAACTCTCGCACGCACAACGCGTGGTCTGCTCTGGAGAAACGTTCAATAGACTGAATTTTGACATAACCGCCACGCCCCTCGGATTCGGCAGTAACCTAAACAATTATAAACTTTCTTTTAAAACACTTTGTATCACAGTTTGTCTTCTATTTTGTGTAGTTAATTTTTCTTTGTTCTATCTCAAGAACAAATCTAACGATTTTAATGAAAATTTTTCTGTAACCCTCCGTACCGAATTAAATTGAAGGACTTACATTTACTTTGGTGATACAAGACCAGGTATAGGTAGAACCGCAATTTTGGTTTTCTCGCAAGTTTCATAAATTTCGATCAAATTTTATGAATATTTATTTAAACAATTAACGTTATCGATTGAAAAAAAAAAAACTAGAATAGTTTAATTTTTCCTAAATCTGACTTTTGAAGAAGAACATAAGTACTTTCTGGAAAAATTTAAAAATTTTTTTGATAAAAATCAAACTGCGCGTAATAAGTTATATTTCTATTTACTTCGCAAACCTGAACGAAAAACTGATTTAGATTCGTTATAAACTATTTTTTTTTCAAAATCTGCCTTTTCAAGTAATGTTGTTGTTTACTTGTTTTTTAAACGAACAAACAAAACTTTTAATACATCTTCTCGTTTTTTTCTAAATATAAGGCTTTGTTTATAACTTTGACTGTGTTTTTTAGAAACACGATATTGGTCTTGTAGTATATATCACCCAGAAGAGGGAGATCATATGACAACCCTCTTTAACTACCTACATTTTTGAATTGAAAACAAAATGTCAAAGCCATGCTTCACTATGATGTACAAATAAAAAAATCAACTTTAGCCATAAGGTCAGAACGACCACTGCGACGACGTTAATGTAAACAAAAACAAGGCCCATTTGGATGGAGTTTGATCTAACATCAATTGAAAACTACATATTGAGTTTCAAAATAAATTCCAATATTAAAAGTCATAAAGGAAAACGAAAACAAACACTCAATGTGACACACGACCCGTTTTCAGATAAAACTGTTCTATACCTACTTCAATTTGTGTTTTAAATGCCACAAAAGGACAATCACATTAACTACATCACTAAAATGTCACATTCACATCGCTCTTTCGCATATGCGTTCATCCTTTAATTGCCTCATATATATACCCTCTCAATGACCAAATGCAATGCACGCATTTGTTTCTGTGGTGTATTTAACAATATTTACTGCCGAATTATTTAACAGGGTACTAAAAATTACATTCACATTTTTGGAATGGGTACGAAACTCAAAGGGACCAACAAGCCCATCTAATAATGTCACATATAGTCACATATAGGGTGTGTTTACAAAACGCAGCCAAAAAAAGGACTCAATGTCATCATACTACATTGTCATACAATATTTTAGTATTTTTTTTCGAAATGAAAATCGAACATTTGTGCAAACACAAAGTTCATTGCAAATGAGTGGGCTATTGTTGTTTGAACTTCAAACTCACAGTTTGACAAAGAGCGTTTGTGTGCATATAGATTTCAATTTGAATCTAATATTAACGATTTTTGATAACAGTTGCGACAATAGTCGTCCCATGCAATTTTGTCTGATGCTGATGTTTGCATGAAACTTAATTACCTCATATTTGAAATATTCTCAATTTGTTGCATGTTGGGATAGAATCAAATAAAAACCAAATTTCCAATGAAAAAAAATTGCTTTATTTAAAATTAGGGAACTTGTAAATTATGAAGTTTTGAACTAATTACATTCTTTTAGAAATAAGTTTCAAGTCTGGTTCAAACGAACTTGCTACTATGTGGAAATCTGCCACTCAAATCAATTCGAAGTTTGTTTCTAGCTGTCGCGAAGAGATAAAGGTTCTTGGTATACAGTCTCATAGACCACAACATAGGAATCGCACTATCCGAACTGAAACTAAAGGTCGGTAACATAATTGTCCAAAAATTCAACGAAAGATGGAATCTGATAGAAACCTGTCTTATTACCAGAAAACTATGGCCTTGATACGATAAGAAAGGGTCCGATAGAATATAATTCTTAATACACCTTCCTTAAGATCCCTTATTAGCATAATAACGGGACATAACTTACTTGGCTACCATAAAAAGAAAATGGGGCTAAGTATCGACGATGACAGAGGCTGTGGTGACGAAGATGAGCATGAATAAATAAACTGTTCACTTTCTTTGTCACTGTCCATCACTTTGCCACACTAGGAAGAAAACCCTAGGCACTTACTTCTTTAAAGAATTCGAAGAATTATCAGAACTCTCAGGCAAGAGCTTACTGAACTTCGTCAAGACTTCCAAATGGCTGTACGAACCATCGGATTCAAAGTTCAACATTTCAAGAAGTTACAATACTTCCGGGTATCACAGTGGATCTACATTGGTCTTAGTGTGTTTTAACAAAACCAACTGTCAGCCCAATAACCTAAGTTAAACTATGTGGAAATAAAAACAAAATAAAATTATGAAAAAGCATAAAATCCAATACCTATTAAAATTGCTAAATGAGCCAAAAAATAACTTTGAGCTCAAAACTGAAAATGCCGTCTAATGTATCGCACAAATATGAATTTCTTTTTTAAAAAAGTTTTTCAAAAAATAATTTTTTTAGATCCAAGTTTAGTTTTCAAAAAAAAAAAAATTAATATAAATAAATGAATTATTGATTCAAAATAAATTTTAAAGGCCTTTAGTTTACAAAAATTTGCGTTTCGTTCCAGCCATTTACTTGGACTCGTCAGTAAACAGTGAGGCGCTTGTAAAGACGCAAATGTTTCTAATATTCAGCTGATTTATTTTAGTAGTACCTATAGAGAATTTGCTTTATAAAAAACCTTTCGGAAAAAAAGAGAATGCCAGGCCATGGGCAAAAAAACAATTTCCAATTTTAATGGTTAGGAATTTTTTTTCATATAATCTATGTAAGATGAATTGAATTTAACTAAAATTTGCGTCTTAACGTGAGCCCCACAGGTGGCTCGGACAAAACGCCAAATTTTTGTGGACTTGTCCCTCAAAATCTTTTTTGCTAACAATTCACCAACGCACCAGAATTTTTTCAAAAATCCAAAAAAAAAAAAATTTTCTTTGAAAGTCTATAAGAGCAAAACGTTCCAAGTTTGAAAAAAAACACTTCAAAGTGGAAACAAAGCTAGGTAATATTTAAAACAAATTATTAAAGAAATATAAAATTTATCGCACATAACTCAAGCATTTTTTATCCCAGATGAAAAAGTTATATAGCAAATTGGAAGAAAATTAAATTTCCTAAAATTTTTGAGAAATTATTTTTTTCGTGTAATACTGTTGTTTAAAAGTTATTGTAAATTTTCCAACTTTGCAGCGCATATAATATGATTGAAAAGTTTTACCAAAAAAATCATAAGTTTTTTGTGAGCAAAAAAAAAACAAAGTATACTTTTGGAGTGTCAAAATCAAATCTTAGCTCAGAAAATTATTATCACAGGAGGTTTTCGAGAAAAAATGTTAAATAAAAATAAATAATGTAAATAAAATGATTAAACTGAAAATAAATTTATAAAAATGTGGGCTCTGGAAGAAAAAAAATAGTACCTAACATTTTTTTAAAGTGACTTGAGCAAGTTTTGGATTACAGAAAAAGTCGAACTCGATATTATGTTAATTAGACTTATTATACGGATAATAGAGAACCCGAGAAAAGTGGTTCCCGCAATTCTCTCTGTCTCTCTGTTTTGTCTCTACATACACCCTACACTACTAATAGCTATTCTATTTAAGTCTAGAACTAAAAGGTTTTAGGTGATAAAGGTAAATGCCTATAACATGTTTATCTCAAAAATAACTCTAACGATTTTGATGAAATTAGTTTTGTGGGGTTTGAAAGTAATTAACGTTATTTAAAAAAAACCGTTATTAACGGTAAGTACATATTTTAATTATAATCCATAAAATTGGATCTTAGGAGTTGTTTTATCAGTTTAAAGAACGGTCTTAATTTATAGACCGTGCTCTTTGAAATGGTTTGATATAAAATACTAAATGACAAATGTTGATACAACATACATTATAAGCAAGGTTCAGATGTAGTAGTGGATTTCCAAAAAAAACCTACAAATTTTTGTTAAAAACTCATTTATTTATTTTCCTGATGTGATTTTTTTTTGTTAAAAAAAAATAAATATATAAATAAATTTTTAACAAAAATTGTTACGATAATTTTTTTTTATCTAATGAGAAAATCGATTTTTCTTTTTCGCTATAATCGACTCCTAATGGCAATTACATTTGTAAAAGACATTTCAACTTTTAAAAGTTTCAATATCCCGTCGGGAGTATCAATTTTTACAGAAATATTTCTTTTTACTAAGCCTTCTCTGGGGGTCTATTCTCAGGTTGAAGCCTGGGGTTATTCTAAAGGGTCATTCATTTCTCACAAGGAGGAAACTTCCCAAGCAATAATTGGTCGTTTTGTGTGTATTATTGTCGTCCAAATCATCATATTCAATCCTCGTCGGTTATCGGCATCAGTATTGATTCCTCTGTCTTCAAATTTCTTCAAAATTGTATCGATTGCTTGCCTGGTCGATCGATTATAACGAAAATAATAATCCCGTAAAGAGGAAATGGCTGCGTTTGAATCACCCCATTTGTAGTAAGTCTTAATACCAAATACGCATTGTTCGATTATTAAGCTGTACATGACAAGTCTTCAACTAATATTATGACACTTCAGATGAATTTGACAGGTGTCAAGCAAATTCAAACCACGAAATAAATGACCCCTCATATATAAACGAAAAACACAACAATTATTGCCATGCTAATTAGTTTCCCTGTTCAATCGATTTATTTTTTTTTCAAAATTCAACAGCATTCCAAGAAAATGTAGGCGAGGAACATGCTAATGTCTTACAACCTTTTAAATACCATTGCTCCATGAATGAAAAAGTCCTCATTCTTGTTTCAGAGAGATAAATTCTTTGTTGGTTCAATTATCGTTAAACAAAAAAAACACATTTAGGTACCTTCCAACTATTCTTTTATTCTGGCGCTACTCAATATAGGATATAATAAAAACAGAAGGTAGGTATATTAAATTTGTTTTGTGATAATAACTTGCCTGATTATATTTTTCTTGTCCTTTTTTTTTAACTACCTATTTTAAAGAAAATGAAACCGCCTGGTCTGTATTTGAGTGATAACAACTCACCAACGCACCTGTTTACCATCCGTTGGTATAGAGACTATACTACCTACTAGCTACCTGTTGTCAATAAAACAACAACAAAAAAAAAAAATGTCCTTCATCTTTATCATTTTACTAAGAAAGGAAAGAAAAAGGATTTTCATGTTTTTTAGAGCGAATTTTATTGAAGTCCAGCTGACAGGAATTTTTCTTTGATTTCTACCGTTTTTTTCTGGGTTGGGTGTATAATATATCCTTTTGAGAGTGAAGATATCCTTCTTCTTGTTATCACAAAATGTTCATCAACCTGTCAAAAGTTGTCAAATAATTCGAAAAGAAAAGGATTCATTTAAACACAATCCGGTCCATCCATAGAAAGGATGCAATAGATTAATTGATTCTTTTATCCTTTTCTCGATATATACCTACAAACATATTTATATGACTTGTGGTCTTGTAGACATCAGCATTATAGCAACTGCTGCTCCTATACATAATAATAATATTCTAGTAGAATGGGTGCATTCACACAGCAACAGTACATATATATAATGTGAATCCTTATAAATCAATTGATATAATCAGATTAACAGCTGAGTGGTTTTCAATATTTTTTCTTCATATTGTCATTGATGTTGCGGTTTTAGGATTTCCTTTCTCTCATTCTCTATTGGGGTTGAGAAGGAAAATCAAAACAGATGTGTAGATATCCTTCAAAAAATATATGTACAGAAAGTCTTACAATAAAATTGATCATCGATGCCCATGTAATTCGATTTAATTTTGTATATTTTTTTTTTCTAATATCTAAAAATTTGAGAGTCGGAGAGGACATTTCTGTGGAATTAATTTTTCTTTTTGATGTTTAATTGAAATTAGTCACTAATTAAAAAGTACAGTACTGTGATTCTCAGACAAGAAGAAATTGGTGTCGAGATAGGCCAGGGCCTAAGTGACTTGCAACTCTCAACCATTCCCGTGTGCGTGTTATTGCTTGAATGGAGCTGTACTAAAACTTGTCGGAAGAGGCAGCAGCCCGTGAAAAAAAATATTTCTGTCTTTTTTTTTAGATGGAAGAGACTGGGAATTGAACCCAGACCTTCGACATGACGTCCTACGCACTTATTACTTTTTTCAGTTATTATTTTGAGTTCTCATCTCGGGTTCTTGGATCTTTCGATTCCAAGTCAAGCACTCCTAGAAAATGTTGAAAGTTGACAAAACAAGACAATGCTCTGTGTGTTCCTGAACTTTGCATTTGCACTTGTAAGGACCAAATAATTTGCATTTGGTACTTACGAATTCATTGAAAACGTTAGATTTGGGGACCTGCATCGTTCCTTATCGGGAAACTACTGATTGCCGAGAACTTGGCCTGGGCTAGTTATTGCAACAATCAGTCACGGCAAAGTGTTTGTTTTACCATGGTGGTCCCCGGGCAACTGTTTGCGTACTCCTATATACGTGAATAGGCTAAAATTACAAGTTCGAAAGGCTTACCTTAGGCCATGGCGCCGGCGCTTAACCCACCCGAAACCAACTACTTTTGGCTCTTATACCTCAACAAAGATAGGTTTCTGGAATGTTAATACACTTCTTGACAACGGAAATAAAAGTTCAGAAATGCCAGATTCCTTCAATTAGGGAATGATTTCAAGCGATACAAACTGGACATCTTAGGGGTTAGCAAAGTTAGATGATTAGATGGTTAGGCTCTTACAAAAATACTTTACGGCACCTGGAAGCTGTCGGGAGTCTGTCGCCGGATTGCTACTTTTCAAAACAGCTCTCAAAACCTTGGTTTCCTGGTAGCCCTTAGGTGACAGGTGCGTCACCACCTTACAGGGTTATGCTCCAACGACACTCACTTCTGAGGAGAAAGAACGTTTTATATCGTCTGCTAAAAGTATAGTTGGTAAATTTGAGCAAGGCTCGAAGAAAGAAAACACTTCAAAGCTCGCATGACAGCAAAGTACCTCTTTTTGTTGAATTCCCTTCCAAAAGAGGGAGGTTTTGACAGTTTATCAATGCCAACTCAATTCTTTGATATGAATTGTACGCAATCTAAGCAGACATAGTGACAAAAATTAAGCTCGGTAGACTCCGGTGGCCAGGGCACCTAGCTCAGATGAGCGAAGAGAAACCGGCGCTGAAAGCCCTTTGTGGTATATTCTATGGTAGATGGCAGCGTGGCAGACCATTTTTGCGCTGAAGAGATGGCGTAGACCAGGACACCTAAAGCCTTGGAGTGGGCAACTGGATTGTGTCGACTCAAGACCGGGATAGGTTGAGAGACTTGTTGAACGAAGCCAGGACCGTACCCGATTGTCGAGCCGATAATGATGACGAAACATGTAAATCCAATAATCGCATTCAGTGTTTGGCCTCCCCTCTTCACCCCACTTACCTGCAAATGATTTAACTGGTAACTAAACCACAGAAGGTACCTACAACTGGAAAATAAAAATTTCCGATACCAAAAAATTTCCGTCAAAACATTTAAATCATCGATTTTGTTTCAACAAAAAAGAAAAGTTCATAGTTTTCATCGATATCCATAAAATATATAATTTATAAGATTTTCCACTCTCAACTTTTTCCATATTTCCTCAACCAAGCCAAAAATTTCTACAGAAATCAGACGAAAGAATAAGTTCAAAACTCACGTAGCCAAGAGTGCCGAAGCGTTGTCATTCCATTTTGGCATTTTTTTTTTATTCTGTTGAAAAGTATAGAAAAATAAATTTTCATCTCACCCGCGACGAGCTCAGCTGGTACCTACATCTACATATACCTTCCTATAATTTGACCCTCAAAAAACTTCCAGACCAGACATGGTGTCTGGAATGCCAAGAAATGGCAATATGCAATAGAACTTGAATTACCACACGCAAATGACTCATCAATCAAATATGCAACACAAGGCTTAGTCGTGAGTCGGTCGGTTAGATGATTGAAGAAACAAAAAAAAAGAAGAAAATGTTAGTTACTCCCTCTCGTAAAAGGTCTGATGGTGCAAGGTCCTTATTCTAAGGAAATCAGAGTGTTGCAAAAGTCCTTCAAAACTATAGCGGAAAATTTATAAAATATTCCGAACAAGTCGTTCCCGTCGTCGTCGACGGTTGTAGTAGGTTTGGTGTAGCAGAAATGATATCTTGTGAAAGGGTTGCTTGTGCAAGCTACGTGTAGGTATATGCCAGGCATCAGGCAGTCTGGCCGCCAACATCAGGATGCATACGTGGTCGCCATACAAGTTGAAGGATTTGCCAAACGCGATGATTTATTAAAAGAAACTTGCAAGAGGGTGACTTATATTACAACAGTAAAGTACGACGTTATTTTTTTTTTGTTTTCTGCAGAACCCCTCTTTTACAGAAGCATAAAATTCTAAGGACAACTACAACAACAGCCAGTTTATCTGGAGCTAGTCATTCAATCATCCGCATGTCAATCAAACGTTTTTACATTAATTTTCTTCGATGGATGATAGCGCGGTTCAGGGGGTGGGGGTTGGGGGAAGCGCGGTGGCAGTACAATATATGAACACTAAAATACAACTTTCCGGTTTTAGAAAAACAACAACCGCACTCTGATGGACGGGAACGGAAATTCAAGAAACAAAGAATACAATGGCCGGAAAATATCCGGCCAAGTTGTATATGGGGTGATATAGGGCAACGTACCGCGTCGTCGTCGTCGTCGGTCGTTGTTGTCGTTGTCGTGGGTGATAAGGATACATCCCCCCTCCCCGCTTGTCATTGTGACATACAAAAAGTATCTAATCTTCTGAAGATTTAATTTAGATATACTAGAAGCCAATTCATTATTCTCTCGGGAAGCCAAATAGAACTTTATATTCATTGAGAAATGTTGGTAGTGTGGCCAATACATTTCAAAAATTGCTTAATCAATGATTTTAAAAATTAATTGCTTTCTTTTGATTTTGATTCTGATACACACCGAAAAAAAAAAACTATCGTGTCACATTGATGACCAAAACTGTCAACGGTATGACCATAATTTTGTTGCAACTTTTTTTTGAAATATTTACTTTGAAGTAAGTTTTTTCTCCAGCTCCCGGCGTTGTACAACCTTAGGTTATCATCACAATCATCGGCTCGACAACCGGGGTTCGGTCCTGGCCTCCTTCAACAAGTCTCTCCACCTATTCCGGTCTCAAGCCTACGCCATCCAGTTGGGCACCCCAAGGCTTCGGGCTACCTGGTCTACGCCATCTCTCCAGCACAACCATAGAATGTACCACAAAGTCTACCGAGTCTCCCGAGCTTAATTTTTGTCACTCTGTCTGCTTCAAGGTAGATGGCGTACAATTCATGATTGTCCCGTCTCCGGAATCGTCCTTCCTCACATATGGGGCCAACAATTCTCCTTAAGACTTTTCTCTCGAACGCAGCTAAGAGGTCTGAGTGTCTTTTGCTAAGCACCCAAGTCTCGGATCCAAACGTGAGTACTGGCAGGACCATGGTCCTGTACAGCAGCAGTTTTGAAGTTATGGTGAGATTTCTGGATTTGAAGAGCTTTGACAGTAGGCTCTGTTGGAATTGAGCAACCGCCCGCGTATTTTGCATGAAGGAATCGCGTACAGCTTGTTCGGTCCTTCCAAGCCTTACGTTGTTATTTTGTAAGAACATTCAAGATTCCTTTTCTGTCTGAAAAAAGGGAAATGGACCCCCTTATAGAGTTTTGTCTTGTTTTAATTTAACTTTCTTGTCCTAACAACACGTTCGTCTCTAATGCACATTATCATCCTTATCCTGTTTAGGATAACAAAAACAAAAAGTATTGTTAAAAAAAACCAGAATGGTCACACTTTATTGAGAATGATTCATATCCCCGAGTTGGAGATGTGGTTTTATTCCTACGTACATATATATATTTATAGAAAAGTCAGAAGTGGGGTGCGGTTGATGTTCCCTTGTCATTCGTCTGGCTGAAGACTATAATGCGATTAACCATCAACTCAATCTAAATCCGAGCAGTAGTAATGTTTGATTTCATTATTTTAATTATTTTTTTTTTCATTCATTCTGTTCGTCTCCAAATGGAAAATGGCGGAAATCAAAAAGTTTTGCGGCTTACCGCCTCTAAACAAGGCCAAAAATAATGAATGATTATGGCTAAAGATATACAACGAAACTCTCGGCTGTCATGTTTTGAATTTCTAAATTCAAATTCAATCCATATAGAAAATCCGAGTGTATAGTGGAATCTCTCTTTTCATCTCTTTCCATCCTGATCAAAATGACATCATTTCTTTCCCCTTACAAAAAAAAAAAACGAACTTAACTTAAATGAACATCTTCATTTTAGAGCAAAAAAATAAAAATAAGTAAAGCAAAAATATCTAAGGAATTGTGTACCGGAGTGACAAGTCAACATGATTAATGACTTCAATTTCACTTCACTCCAAGCGGCCCCTAATGAAATTCCGTTGCTTGCGAATCTTTCATTGAATTAAGCAGATTTTTTTTTTGCTTGTTCGCTTTCACCGAAACGACGACGACGGACGAAGGAGCTATGTATATATGAATACCTACTCCCTAAGCAAACTGCATCACTAATAGAGCCAAAATCTTCCCTTCCCACCATCATTGCCAGCATCATCAGGGAGTAGATTTTGTAGAAGGATATAGTTTGGCCAAAGGGATAAGGACACGACAAAGCAAAGCACATACATCATCTTAGCTGAATTTTCTTCTCAAGCTCTTATAATGTATACTAGAGATAGCTCGAGAGTCAAGTTGAAACGGAGAAAATGAATTTGAAGGGCCTTCGAAGAGGAAGTCTAGTGTTAGTGTCCATGTCCATCCGTCATCTATGGCAAATGGATGTTATTTGTTAAGCACAGTATGGAATGGAGTGTATCCTTTGGAAAATTTTGCTAAATCATACTCATCTCTCGAATGATGAGTATCATCATTATCATCATTAGTTTGCACTTGCTCTATTGGCGTTATGTGTGGTTTGAGGATCTTCTTTTAGCTTATTTGTATTTAAGTTTGCGATTTATTAACCGGAAAGATGTGATGTTCATGTTTTTTTTTTGAATTTGGGAATGAGGGATTTAATGGAAAGAGAAGTCAAGATATTTAAGATGAAGGCGCCGGAAATTGAGTATTTTTTTTTAAATTTGGTTTCGGGGGTTTGATGGTGGGAATTGGGAATTTGGCAACAGTTAAAGGTTATAGCTAAATAAATCATTATAACCAATTTGTTTGTATATTAAATCTACACACAGCGTTATACGAGTATATAAAAAATCGTATATTTCAAGAGATGCTCTATGACATATGAGATACGTACTGGACGATGTAAAACTGCTACCGATGTGTGAGAGTGTGAAGCCATTCATCAAGAACCTGATAGGACCTTATCAGTGCGGCTTTAGACCAGAAAAGTCCACCATAGACCAAATCTTCACACTACGGCAGATCTTGGAAAATACCTAGGAAATTCAAATCGATACCTACCATCGTTTTATCGATTTTATGGCCGCTTATGACAGCATCTATAGAGAGGAACTATATGGAGCCATGTCTAGTTTTGGCATCCCTACCAAACTTGTCCGATTGTGTAGGATGACGATGGAGAACGCACGCTGCTCCATCAGGGTCGGAAAACGATACTTTCGATAACAAAAAAGAATTTAGACAAGGCGATGCACTGTCATGCAACCATCTTCAACATCGTTCTGGAAAGAATAGTGCAAAACTTCCACGTCAACACAAGAGGCACAATTTTTCAAAGATCCGTCCAATTACTTGCATATGCTGACGATATTGACATAATTGGAAGAACACAGCGTGATGTCAATGGCGCGTTTATGAGCATTGAGAGACAGAAGCGAAAAAGATGTTTAGTGGTCAATGAGGGCAAGACCAAGTATATGACGACTTGGACAGAACGTCACTATAGACAGCTTTGAGGTAGTTAAGGACTTTATCTAAATAGGCGCCGCTGTGAACTCAAACAACAAAACCAGCGATGCAATCAAATGAAGAATAACTCTTTCCAATCGCTGTTTCTTTGGAATAAGTAAGTCCCTTATCAACCCGGTTCTTATTTGATGCATGAACTTTGTCAAAGGAAAATGAGAACGCTTTGGGATGCTTCCAGAAAAATTTCTTAGGGCGATTTTTGGTCCCGTCTGCATAGATGGAAACTGAAGATAAAGATTTAACCACGAACTGTACGGGCTGTATTGATCTGGTCTAATGAGTCAAGGTCCATCGCCTTAGATGGCTGGGTCATGTAGAGCGAATGGACCCCAATGCTCCAGTCCGGAAAGTCTTCGAAACCAATCCCAAGAGACGGCGCTGTAGAGGAAGACCGTGACTCAAGTGGCGCACGCAGGTAGAAGAGGACCTCAACCAACTTCGCGTGGGAAACTGGAGGCAGTTAGCTAGGGACTGAACTGGATGGAGAAGCATGCGGGTTGAGGACCTGGTCGAGAAAAAAATGCAATACAATTTTAGCTATGGATTCTTTGCTGTAGCATTTCTATTAACAACTTGAAATCTCTAATCAATGAATCCAACGTTGCATTTCAGCTATTTACATGATTAAAAGCTCAAAATAATTGAAGTTTTGCTTATGTGTATTTTCCATAGAAGCTATCGATAACATGTATGTATAAATATCGGGTCTGTTCCATGTAAGTCATGGAGTGAACTGCGCGAGATGAGTTAGGAAAGTTTTTAAGTTATACCTTCCTAAACTGAAAAAGGACTGCATATTTTTTGGAGCTGAAGATGTTATTTTTGAATCATATTGCTTCAATAAAATGGTTAATCATTTTTTCAAAAAATCATATTTTATGAGAAATACTAAAAAAAGAGCAGTTTTTGAGCTGAAAAGTATTGCGTACCGTTTATGTGGAATTTTGGAGGTTATGAAAAAAAATTCAAGTTCTTTACTAGAGAATCTCCTTAAAACATTATTTCAAAAGTTTGAAAAAAATTGCTTCACTGAGTAAACATGTAGGTCGAGGTACAAACTGGCTGACAGAATTGCCGACCATTTTTTTTTTCGGGTTCTCTATCACCGTAATGTCAGGTCTGATTAATATCTCGAGTTGGGTTTTTTTCGAATCCAAAACTTGCTCTATAGTTCCCTTGTTAACTCAGGACTCTATCGTATCCACTACCAATAGACTATATCAGACATTTTTGTATTGGGTAACCTTTCTTCATCTTCTTAGCTTTTCGATAGCTGTTAAGACATTCACGTATAGAATCAAGCTCGCTATTTTAAAAATGTCAGCGACAAGTGAAAGAAATTCATGGATATCTTGGAAATAATTGTGCCTTGATAAAGCAACTTCAGAATGATATTCTCTAGCACAGCCTTAAGAAGCTGTTTTTTTTACTTTCAGAAAATTTTGGAGACATCATTAGCCTCCTTCCACATCAAAGGTCATAATTCATAACTGTTTTGTTCAAACGAGAAATCCATAAAATATTATTTATGTAACATTTTTGCTCTATAAAACTGGCCTTAAAATCAAAAAAAAAAAACCGTACACATCATTTTTCTCTACAGTTTCATCAGTCTTGGATTAAGCTGTCTCCAGACACATAGCCAAGAGGTTTTCATTAAAGTCTCCGCTCCCTCCATCTCCATTATTATAGTATATTTCTTAGAAAATCCTGCTTCTGTATAGCCCCTGCCCCTGTTCCTCCTAATTCCTTTATCATTTATCTTGCGAGCATTTCAGTATTTTTATTAATGGAATTTTAAGCATTCGTGAAATGCTGATTTCATGATTTTTATTATTCTCTCTTGCACAAACCCTCCCGCTCCCGCGCTCGGCGCAATGTGTTAAAAAGAAAAGCAGAGCCTTCCCTTTTAGCGAGCCATATCGCCATCGTCAGGGCAACCCACCATCGTCGTCATCATCATCATGTTTTCAGATAAGAGAGCATGGAGAAAGGTGAAAAGTCATCAGGATTTCGAACGTTCCCATTCCCAGGAGGTGATGAAAACAACTTTACAAGAGTAGCTCCAGCTCCAGCATACCGCATGGTGTGGATGTTGGGTTAGGTTGAGAGGTGTTTTGTTGGATAAGATGGAGGGAGAAACACACCTAGGATAATAATCAGAAGCAAACAACAATATTGCCTGTGGGTTGTTGTAGGTACCTTTTTTTTCTTTTACACAAAAAAATAAATAAATATAAGAAAAAAAAAAAAAAAACGAAAGCAGAAAATCCTGCGAATTTTGTATTTTTATCCTGGCTGTTCCTTTTATTTTATGCCATTATTCTCTTGGTTTTATTTTTTTTTCTTTGCGCAATTTTGCTGCTGTTCCGCTTGTTTATACTTCTGCTGCTGCTGCTGCTGTTGCGTAACTTTTATGCAAAGTCAGTAAAGATTACTTATGCAAATTTAATAAGGCGAAATTAAAGGTTAAATAGGCTCGCTGGAGGCGAGGTGCCCCCTCCCCATTCTCTCGAATCCTCCCCAATCTGGGGTTGTGAGTTTTGTTAAGTGTGGCATCGGCACAATGGAAGTGGCTGATGTAGAAGGGTGCCACACCGCGCACACTGGCCGTTTTTATACATTTGGAGCTCTTACACCCAATTGCTGTTTCTGTTTCTCGCTGATGTGAAGTGATGATAAATTATGTATTCAATTATTTAATTATATATTCTTTCATATTGCTGAGATTCTATAAACAAAATGTGTTGCAAATACATATTTTGTTTAAAAAAAAAAACAGAGAAGAAGAAAACAAAACAAAAATTATAATCTAAAGTAACAGATGCCTTGGGATAAATCAGATTTATTCCCACGCTGCGCATAAAAATGGCGTCTCCTTATCTAGGTTGAGTGTCTATTAAATATTTAATCAAAAGGAATTTAGATAGATTTTAAACAAAAAAAAAAAAAACAAAAACGTCTAACAGCTTTGAGATATTGATAAAGTTTTATTGAATGTTCTTGAATATTTTTTTTTGTGTCTGTTGCACGTTCACAAGAAAATTTAAACGATTTGCATGAAATGAATGTTTTTGGTCCATCTTATGACTTTTCACAAAGAAGTGATTGGTCAAAAAAAAAAACATAAAAATCTTTGTGTAAAAAGTAACTCATGTCTCTTATTGAGATATGAGTTACTCTCAACAAATTTGAGGGGGAGCCTTTATTTATTGACAATCCAATGGCAACACCTGCATAAACAAAGGTTGCCAAGGGAGTTTGAAATCCAAAGTGGAGTTAGACAGGGCTGTAAACTTTCACCAATATTGTTCCTGTTCTGGTGATTAGTGATGTTCTGAACGTAGCTTTTCTAAATGAAAATGGAATAATTCAGTGGACTCTGCAATCATACATCAAACACCTTGACTACGCGGATGACATAAATGCTTCCTCTCTAATAGGATTATGGATCTTCGTTGAATGAGAGCAAGGGTTGTTGACCAAGTTTTATTTTCTGGCTTCAAAACAATTCCCTGAAATTTTTTTTTTAGAAAATTGTTTTTGAACAATTTTTCAGTTTTATAATTCTTTTTTGATATAACTTTTTTTTGGCAACTTGACCAATTTTTTTTTCGCAGGCTTAAGAAAAATTACAGTTGGTCTTGACAAATTTTTTTGACAAAATTTTTTTTCCACGATTTTTTATTCGGAAATTTTTTCTCAACCAAAGTTTTCTTATACAATTTGTTTCTGACAAGTTTTTATTTTCGATACATTTTTTCAATTCTTCTAGAGAAGGCGAAAAAATTATACTTTTAACTTTGGACTTAAGGTTAAAGAGATTCCAAAATGGTAGGTATAGGTATCTGTCTGCGTGTTAAAAAAGTATTACCAATTTTAAATTTTCGTGGGTTACGTATGGTGGTATTCATGTCTCTGACTTATGCGAACAAGTTCGGCCATTTTGAATGTCCATTTTGTTGTTGATTGCTTGCATGTATTTTGGCTCGTCTTCGACTTTTACCTATTCTAAAAAAAAAATGGATTAAATTAAATTTGTTGTTAAAGCTATTTAATTGTTTGTTCGAAAAATGTTTTTCAAAAAACCGTTAAAAATGGTACCTGTCATAGAATTGATTTTCGATTTTCTCATAAACTGTTTGACGGATTGCGTTGCAAATTTTCTTGAAAAAAGTTCTAAAAACGGCTTAATCATTTTTCATTAAGCCGTTTTTAGAAATTTTTTCCAGAAAATATTTATTTATTTCTTAAAATTCAATACATATTTTGAAAATAGTAAATATTTTTTTTGAAATTTTTGTTTTTAATATTATCAAGCACCTACCAAAACTTTTCAAAATTTCCACTTAAGTGGAACTAAAAAAAAAATATGTAAGGGGATTTGTTCTTTGCACCTAGAACGTTTACATAAGTCCGTTTTTTTTTTTTAAATTTAGCGCGCACTCAAGGGGATTTTTTTTACCCTTTATATGGTCAGAGACACAGTGCGAGCTTTAGGTATAAGTGCGAGGGGATTTGAAAGGAGATGTCGGTGAACATTAGTCTTCAATTTCGTCACATCACAATGTGAGGGAAAGACAGAGCGGGGAAGAGTATTCCACATTCAGGTTGTACGGTTAAAGAAAGAATCCCTGTACTTGACAGTACGACAGAAATTGGGTTCAAGAGTAAACTGATGAGCTTTCCTAGAAGCGAGATTACGGTTGAAACGTTTAAGTGGAGGAATGCAACTGGCTATTTCGTTTAAGCACTTACAGTAAAAGTAACGATTCGAAGCATTAAATTCTAAGCAGTTTCTTAATCCTCATTGTACAATGCTGTCTAAATCAGAATTTAATGTACTTATCATATTTAGCCGTTTCAGTTCCACATCCGAAGAAGAAAGATGTGAATCTGGAAACGAATAAGAAAAGAGTGCTATCGTCAGCGAAACAATTTAATGGATTAGTAGTTGCAGACAGGAGATCATTAATGAAAATGAGAAAGAGGGTCGGAGACAAAACGGAACCCTGTGGCATACAGCATTCATGTTGTGTTTTCAGACTTGAATCCGTCTAATACTACTTGTATAGAGCGATTCGAAAGAAAGTTACTAATCCAATGAAGAAGGGTTTCATCGATACCAAAAGCACGCATTGAAGATCATGCAACTTGTCAAAAGAGAAGTAAAAGCTTTTGTTTGTTTTTAGTACCGGTCTAGAAGCTTAACGCATTACTCAAAATGATTTGTAATAAAGACAGGTCAAGACAAGGCTATCAATAAAAAGTTTAGTTAGTTAGTTAGTCCCTCAATAATCTCCAACAAAATCTGAGAATCATAAATCAAAGATTTACATTGTATACTTTCAGAATCATAAGCCATAAAATTCAATTTGCTTTGAGAATAACTCCTGAGCAATGGAAAATTTCTCTGTTTGGCCAGTTTAACCCACAACTTTTCACTTATAGGTTCTTAATGAAATAATAGAATTTCGTTGAGATATAAAATATTTTCTTAAAACATTCTTCTATACGAGTATAGGATAAATCGATTTTCAACGTGGTTTCACATGGAATTCTTTATCCCTCCGTTAGTTTAATATTCACTTATTCGAATAGAAGTTCATATTGTTCTGCCTACGGAATTGACTTCTATATCATCAATAAATAACAATAGAATTTAAATTTGAATATTTCAATACTTCAATATTGTACTAGTAACCATTTCTTGTTTTCGGAAAATCATCATATAATAAATTCTCAAAAATTAAATTATGAACTCTAACATCCATATATAATCTGTAAATATATATGAATGTGGAAGGGCAGAGGACTCTTCTCCTTCTTCCATCATGAACAACACTAGTTTACTAAATTACCATTTTAATGCATTCATTTCTCTCAAACTTGAAATCATGTTTGTTTTCTTGCAAAACTTCCTAATGTATGTAATGTAGTTGGGTATAAGGTATTTTGTAAATTCGACATTCTGACTTATTAAGAAGGTCCTTCTGGTCTTCCTTCGACATAAGTCAGGAACATATATAGAAGTCATTGTTACCAATGGTACTTTGTATACATTTTGTCTGTCTTACTCTAATTTGAATATATCCTTACCTGTTCTCCAGACAAAAACATATCCCATTTATAGTACAAGGACATTTACACACTCACACAAAATATTCAAAATGCATCATCACCCCACCTCGGTATGGCTCGAACACAAATGCTCTATGGCCATGGCAATAATAAATCTATTTAGTTTGTTAAATGCTAACATGGTGACTTGTAAATTAAGGTTTTGCATTTCGGATTAATAACGATTTATGTCCCGGCTAAGACTTAATTATACCCCACAACAAGTACTATAAGCCGAGCTAAGCAGGGGGCGTCATTCAAGCCACAAATGCAAAACCAGCAGCCAACATGCATAACATCCTGTCAAATAGTGTTCAATTATTTATTACACGAGTGTGGACATGGTAGGCATTAATATTGTACACGGGTAGGTGGCGCTGGGGCGCGGCGGTGGAGGAGGGTTAGTGGCAGTACAGGATAATTGGAGTGTATCCTATTGAGTTTGGCATTTTATATGAAATGCAGAAGGAGTTATGGTTCCATTTTTTTTTGTACATGCGGAAGACCTATCCCAGAATCAGGATCAACCAGCCGCAACTTCTATGGTTCCCACCTTGCCTTGAAGATAATTTTGTTTATTTTTTATGAATCTCAGCAGATTCAGTTAGCGCCGAGCCGCCATGTAATAACCATATCCTAGCGGTTAATTTGGTGTAAGGATATCCTTGCAAGGACGAATTTATACATTCCACCTTGGCAGGATAACAAAGATAAAACTGAATTATTATGATCCTCCGAGGTGTGGTGTCTTCAGCCAGCTTCTATGGTTTGTTTGGTTTTTACGAGAAATTCAACACGAGAATTCAACAAATTAAATGTGGGATTTTGTTTAATAAATTTCATGGCTTATTATGAGAACATTGAGGATGAGCATAAGCACAAGTCGAGTTGAGCTGATGCAGTATAATTTTAGGTGAGATAAGGTTTCTTTTTTTTTGTAATCAAATTTGCCATGGCATAGCACCATCATATACGCTCTAAAAACAAGAGTGGATTAATTTTAATATTTAATAAATAAGCAGCAAAATGTTGATGCTTTACTGATGATGCAGATGACATGCAGAGACTAATTTGTAAATGTATATGAGGTCTCGCACACAGTTAATTTTTTAATTTTATTAGGTTTTTATTTTTTTTATTTTTTAGTGGACTAGATGTGGTTGCGGTTTTAATGACTCCTAATGTTAAATTTTGCACAAATCTATGGACTTTTATGTGTACGCATCCTTGATATCCTTGGTCTTGATGATTATTATTATTATGTGAGGTGTATAATAATTATATGGATTAAACTTTATGGGCACATTAAGTTGAAATGAGAGAAAATCTCAATTTTTAACACCATACCGCCATCATCAGGTTAGATGATGTGAAGTGAATATAATGTTTTAATTAGGATTTTTAGGAAGTAATTTGCATTTTAGATTTTTTTTTTCTGTATAATTTTGAATTTTTATGGAAGTTGGGAGAATTTTCATAAATTTTTGAAATGATAAAATTATTATTATATTGTAACTGTAATCCGGTATAGAATTTGGAATTTTTACTGCCTTTAGGAATATTGTTGTTTTGCCAACTGAAAGTAAAGTAAAACAATTTTATCTATACATATACAGGGTGACTTAAAAAGTTTTAGGAAAAAAGTGTGAAGGTCTGATCAAGAGGTCAACAAAATTCTGAATATATATAATAAAGTGAGTATACGTTCGAGTGAATCAATTTTTTTTTAACTTTCCCTTGAGTTTTCGAAAAAAGTACAAAAAAAAAAAATAGTTCTAAGTGTTTTCGTAAATCTTTTTCAGATTTGCAAATATTTTTTTAAATTCTTATCGTGTTATAACGTCTTAGAGAAAAATAAAGGAAACAAGATTTTGTGAATTTTTTAATTCAAGATTTAAATAAAAAAAAAATATTAAAGGAATTAATCTTGTATTGATTTTTACCGTTCATTTATCATCATCAAAAGAAAACGAAAATGCGATGTTTTTGCTAACTTTTTTCAAAGTTTTTCTTTTCTTAAAAATTCATAAAAATTTTTATCACTTTCTTATTATGTGGAAAATTGACAAAAAATTCTTTTTTGTTTTCTTTTGAAATCAATGAGATTTGTTGCTTCAACTAATATTTTGGCTTTTACCATTCATAATTTAAAAGTGGTTTGACGAACCAATTTAAAAATTTACAAGGTTTTTCTTTTGTCTTTTTTTTTCAAAAACGTACTACTACAGTTAGGATTGTAACTAATATTTGCAAATCTAATGAAGATTTACGAAATCTCTTCAAAACTCTTTTTTTTTTGTTGTACTTTTTTCAAAATATAATAAAGGTTCCGCCATCTAACGTTTTTTTTTTTTCAACTAGTGCTTATTTCGTGAATGGTAACACTTATAGCTCATGTCTGATTTGACAGATAATTAGTTTTATCCTTCTATGGTTCAAGCCAACTGACCATCTAATGCGTTTTCGCTTCGCTAAGTGGGCCTGCGATCGACTTAGTGAAGATGCTGATTTTGCCAAACAAATCATCTTTGCAGATGAAGCTCATTTTGATCTTGGCGGGTATGTAAACACACAAAATTGTAGCATTTGGGGTACAGAAAACCCGCACGCATACATTGAAATTGGATATTGGCAACATTTGGTTTCAACAGGACGGCGCTACGTTCCACACAGCCGAAGCTACACTTGTTGTTTTGCGCCCTGTTTTTGAAGATCGCATTATCAGCCGCAGAGCTGATGTTGTTTGGCCACCTCGGAGCTGCGATTTGACACCGTTGGACTATTATTTGTGGCGTGCCGTAAAAGATAAGTGTTACGCCGCGCCGCCAACAAGCCAGAGGCAATTGACGCTTAAAAGGACAATATTCATGAAGCCCTTGGTGAAATACAGCTGCACACAATCGATAATGTGCTTAAAAATTGGACCGATCGTGTATAGGCTACTGCATGGCCATCCAAGGCAGCCATTTGAATGAAGTTATTTTCCATTACTAACCGGAAGGATTGTACTTTCAAATAAAAAAAAAAAGAAATTTGAGAAAATATTCAGTGGTTTTTCTTTATAGCATTTTCAAAAAAAAAAGTTATTTGGCGGACTCTTTACCTTAAATGTTTTTTTTTTTTGTAGAATTTTAGCTCTTAGATTTTTTTTGTTTTTTATTCAACATTAAAAATTTCAAAAATAAATTTTTTTTATTTTGTAAATTTGTTGCTTGTGCTATTTGAAAAAAATAAGTTAAAAAACTAAGATTGGTTTTTATTTTATATCAATACGACCATTTTTCAGAATTATACAACTCTTCAAAAAATCCAAAAAAATAAATCAAATTTCTTTGCACTAAGTTGGTTTGACTATTAAACAAAACATTTTAAAAATCAAAAAAATTATTATATTTAAGGTGAGAAAAAAAATGGATCAAAAAAGGGGTTTGTCCAATTTTTTTTTTAATCGCCGCCCGTACGAAGAGCATGTAATATATGTATTTTGAGAGGTCTTGACCGGGATTATTACCATATTCAGTTAGGAAAATTATTACTGGGACACCCTGTATGCAACTTTTTAGTATTTAATAAAAAACAACAAAATTTCAAAAAATAAGGAAATTAAAATACTGAGTTAACGATAAGTTCAGGTTTTTTTTTGCAATTTGTCAAACCGTTTGTGGGAAAATCAAAAACCAAAACACTTGTTTTGGCAGGTACCGTAAATAACGGGTTTTTGGAAAATGTTTTAATACAAATCACCAAAATGTATGATTGCATCCAGCAAAAATAATATTGCGTATTAAAAATTATACGAAAAATTTTTTGATTTTGAAATAAAAAAAAATAAAAATTTAAGAAATTTAAAATTATCTTAATACATTATACATGGAATAATAAATTGTATACTTTTTGCTATTTTTAACTTCCCATAGGGAGTTATTGTAATCGGTCCGATTTGTCAAATTGAAATTTTTGACATTTCTCGACGTTTCAAGGTCCCTAGAGGTTATATCAATAATTTTTAGGGAGATGTCTCTGTGTGCGTGTGTGTACGTACGTTCGTACGTTTAAAAACTACAAAAAATTCTACCAAAAATTGGTATAAATTGTCTTTCGACTCAAATTTCTCAATAACGAGTAACGATATTGACTTCTTGTTTGTTTTATTTTCTACGTAACATAATTGTTAGCAACTGATAAAATTTTGACAAATATTGAATGGGCAGTTTTTTAACAAAAAATCGAAAACTGTAAAAAATTCTAAAGAAAAGTAGTTACAATTGTATTTCAGCTCGAATATCCTGAGAACGAAAGTATTGGTATTTAATTTTTTACATAATAAATTTGACATATACTTAACTGATATTTTAAACAAAAATTTAAACAGAACTAAGAAAATTCCACATTCGTTAAAAAAACGCGTGGAAGTTTACCTCCTGGGTCACGTGGAAACAACTTATGCATCAACAATCTCTATAATATATGTGCATTTCGTAAATCTCTTTAAATAATTAAAATACTTTTCAATCTTAAAATAATGATTGTTTGAATTTAACAGCTAAAGTTTGTTTCGCAGAAAATTTGGTTATTTGAAAAAAAACTAAATATAAAGTTTTCAAGATCACAAATGGGAATACTTTTATACTTTTCGCTATTTTTCTGTAATGCCATCCTTCGATTTATAAATTTTTATTGTATTTAATTCAAAAATAGTTAGGTACCTCATTTAACATAGAAGCAACCTCGAGCGATTCAGAGCTCCATTTTATTTATATTTTAAGTTATTTGCAAATGCACGTCTATTTACCCTACGTATAACATATAACTATGTATTTCAAAAGTTTGCCCATCATATAGCAAAAAAATTAATACCTACAAATTTTTTTTACTATACCATACCCACATAAATACTTTATACATCTATATCTACACTGACCTTTCTTAAATAATGTCTTTTAAAATTCTAAAACACGTATTCTATAAAAATAAATTTTCCATTTCGTTAAAAAAAAAAATAAATAATCTTTCTTATAGCAATAAATCCAGTTCTCCTAACCAATTCGTCAACATAAAAATCAATGTAAAAAATAAATCCACAAAAAAAAAATACTCCTATATGGCTTACCTATATAGAATTTTATTTAAAGACAATTTTACAACGTTAATAAAGCCAAAATAAGAAGAAGAAAAAAAAATATCCTCAGCTAATCCCATCTTTTCATAAACCAAGATCAAAAAAAAAAAAAAAAAATACACACACATACCAGAATAAAAAGCCCAGCTCATATCAATATTCCATTTTTAATGACAAAACATAAAAAAAGGATTTTTAACCAAAATCAGAGTCGTAAAAAAAAACGAGAGTGTGTGTCGCAGAATGAGAAAATTGCAAATTGCATTTGCTTTACGACGACAACAAGAACAAAACCAAAAGAAAACAAAACCATCACACTCGGCTTTCTTTCTTCATTTTAAAAACATGAAAATATTCGAGAAAATATATATTTTTTTTTTAATACCAAGGATAAATTCATACATACACACAAACATTTATCTATAAATGAAAAATGTACAAAAATCTCTTAACCAAAAAAAAAATAAAGAAAAGAAAAGAAACCGAGAATATTATGTGCCATTAAAGTCAGAAGAGCATTGCATGTGACATGAATATTTCATCAATTTATCAGCAAAAGAATATTTTTTATGAAAATGGATATTAAAGGATGTGTGCCGTGCTGTGGCAAGAAAACAAGATATCTACGTATGTTTTCCTGTTTCCGTCCGAGCTCATTTGAATTCCATTTTTATTTATTTTTTTCCTGTACAAATACCAACAACAACAACAAAAATATTGGAAAACTGACAGTTGTCAAGATGCACTGATTATATATCCCAAAAGTCAACCAACAAAAAAAAAAAATGCATCGGAACCAGCAGAGGCTCATTTATCTCCACCACCCATTTCCATAACCATCATAATATCATCTTTTTGGGCAATAGAGCATAAAATAAAAGAGCAAAAATTCACGCATATCTGGTCCTGGCACTGGCACACATGAGAGTTTTAAAAAACAAAGACCGACCATTCCCTTGGCCATTCTCAATCTGTGGTAGCAGTTTTTGACTATTATTGTTTAATAGCTAGCAATTCTAGGGCCAAAGGGAATTTTCTACCCATTGAATCTCTGGCCCCCCACAAAACACAATCCCCATCAATCCCACATCCTAACCTATCGGCTGAGTAAATACAGAGATGGATATCAGCAGCAAAATTTTGGGTATGGAATGCTGCATGCATGCTTGCGTTTTCATTCATCGGTTGATACATATTGCCATCGCATCCTTTTTTTACCTATACACAGCCTTTATCACTATTTCTGTATAAGTTGGGCATATTTATCTCACGTGAATTTCATTAGCAAGGCAAATGAAAGGTTTTTTTTTTAAAGAAAATAAAAAAAAGTTATTTTTTTTAAAATGGTTTTGCTTATAATTGAAAAAAGCGAAACCAACCCCTTTTTCAAAGAAATAAGTAAAAAAAAACTATACGTGGATTGCTGACTTATTAAAATAGGTTTAAAAAAGTCGAGTCTAGGATTTTACATTACAAAAATTTGTAAGCTAAAACTGAGTCACTGTCCTGGAACGGATCTACGCATTTGTATGAAATTATGTTAAGTTCAATTGGAGCTTATTGCGATGCAGCTCACACAATTTCATTCGAATAATAATTTGGAGCCAGTAAAAAAAAAGCTTTAAAAAATATTTTAATAACGGTCTCGAATAAAAATAGGGCACATGTTTTTATTCACTGGAATATTTTTCTTTCCACTTTGGATTATTTTTTTGAAAAATAATTTTTCGCAACATTTTTTTTTCTGAATAAAATTTTTTTTTTCGGCAATTTTATCACCCATTTTACTTGCCACTTTAGGTACTATAGGGCAAGTTTTGGGTTCGTGTAAAAAAATCGAACTCGAGATATTAATCAGACGGTCCCGCAATTCTGTCTAGTTGTCTGTCCGCCTCGACCTACAGCCCTAACTACTGAAGCGATTTTCTTCAAACTTTGGGCATAAGGTTTTGGGGAGATTACCTAGAGGGGAATTTGAATTTTTTTTTAGCTCCAAAAATAACGGTACTTGTCTTAGTACAGTTTAGACAACAAAACATTTGTATCTCAAAAATTGCTCTAACGATTTTGATGAAATTTTTTAAATCAGTTTGTCAAGTAACTTTAATAATTTGGTCAAAAAATATTTTTGAAGAAACCGTTATTAACGGTTCTTGCCATAAAATCGGATTCTTGGTTTTCGGTTTTCTCGTAAACTATTGGACGGATTTCGATGAAAATTTTCTTATATAATCTTAATAATATTGCATATCAAAACAAAAATTGCATTGAAAACTCAATATTTTAAAAAAACCAATAAATATTTTCTTTTTAATTTGGTTTTAAGTGTATGTTATCAAAATGTGCTGTGCATACCAATATTTAAAAAAAAATTATATTTATATAAAAAATTAATTTTTGAAAAAACAGCTATACCGATTTTTGAATTTTTTTTTTCAAAGGTTTGTATTTTTATGATACATAAGATGGCATCTTCAGTTTTAAGACTAAACTACTTGTTTGACTTATTTTATCAGTTCAAATAATGAATTTCAGGCTTTTTCATATTTTTATTTCTGACAATAATATATAGCATGATTCTTTTTAAATAAATTTGTTTTTATACTCAGACTTTAAAACCAAGATGTTATCGCACAAAGGAGCAAGTACGTGCGACACAGTCGTGCATATTATTAACTTCCCATAGGGAGTTATTGTAGTCGGTCCGATTTGTCAAATTGAAATTTTTGACATTTCTCGACGTTTCAAGGTCCCTAGAGCCTATATCAATCATTTTTAGAGAGATGTCTGTGTGTGCGTGTGTACGTACGTTCGTACGTTCGTACGTCCGTACGTCCGTACGTTCTGGTACCATTTTTCGTCGTCGATATCTCAAGAACGAGTAGAGATATCGACTTGAAATAAATTTTGTTTTACAGATAATAACTTCGAAAGAAGCTGAAAGGGCGTTTATTAATATTCAATCAGTTGTTTTTTTACTATAGCAGTTTAAAAAAGAAGTGAAAATTTTGGTTGGGCTCAAATATCTCACGAACAAATAATGCTATTGACTTGAAATAAATTTTATTCGACACATTATGACGTCATACAAATTTGATATGAATTTGGAAAAAAATCAAAATACCGTTATTTTTTAAAATCAAAAAAACTAAAAAAAAAAAATTGTATAACTCGAATATCCTTAGATGGAAAAACGATATTAACTTTAAAATAATTTTATTTTACGAAAAATGTTGTTTTTGACTACTGGTGAAAATTTCAAAAAAATTCAATGTATAGTTTTTTTACAAAAAATTAAAAACTGCAAAAAATTCTACCAAAAATTGGTATAAAATGTCTTTCGACTCAAATTTATCAAAAACGGGTAACGATATTGACTTCTTGTTTGTTTTATTTTCTACATTACATAATTGTTAACAACTGATAAAATTTTGACAAATATTGAATGGGCAGTTTTTTAACAAAAAATCAAAAACTGTTAAAAATTCTAAAAAAAAGTAGTTACAATTGTATTTCAGCTCGAATATCCTGAGAACGACCAACGACTGTGCCTTCTAAAATATTTTATTTTATACATAGTACAATTTTTTATGAAAGGTTTAATTTTGACAAATATCTAATTGACAGTTTTTGACAAAAATTAAAAAAAAAAAATTAAAAATTGGTAAAATTTGTTTTTCGACTCGAATATCTTGAGAACGAGCAATGATATTGACTTTGCCATTAGGTATTTAATTTTATACATAATAAAATTTTTTACAGCGGGTATATATTTGACATATACTTAAATGTGCATTTCGTAAATCTCTTTAAATAATTAAAATGCTTTTCAATCTTAAAATAATGATTGTTTGAATTTAACAGCTAAAGTTTGTTTCGCAGAAAATTTGGTTATTTGAAAAAAACTAAATATAAAGTTTTCAAGATCACAAATGGGAAGTTATCAGTGTGGGTCGCACCCAGCCTCTTTTTTTAAATTTTTTTCCAGCCGAAATTTCAATTTTGAGAATTCTTTTTTTTTGACAACTTTTATAGGTATACCGAAACTGAACTTTGAACTTTTCTAATTTAAATAAAACCGCTTTTTCCATTTACTTATTTTATTGATATCAACATTAAATTGCCTATAAAGCTGTAAGTACCTAAATTGATCTTATTTTATTTTAATATACCTATAAGTACCAATTGCTTTGCTATAACTCTTTTTCTTTCTAAGACTGAATTATTGAAGCTATAAAATCCCACTTAACTTCAAGAAATAAGTTAGTTTCAATCCTAAGCCCAAATAAGAAGCTCTAAGCTATTCAAAGAAATACAAAGAAATAAATAAATCAAAATGAAATTATTTATAATTGTTGTCGCATTTTTTTTCATCCATTTTTTTAGGACGAATTTTTTTTTACATTTTTTTAAGCATTTTTTTGTGTTGTTTTCGCTAATTTTTTTGAAAATTTTTTTTCGATAGGTACATAACAGTTTTTTTCACAAATAGGTTTTTGACGATTTTTTTAGCGAATTTGTATGACCATTTTTTTTTTGGTGCTGTAAACGCAAATTTGTATCGATTCTTTTTTTTTAGGTAAAAAAATTACAATACATTTTCCAAAACAATTTTTGACAATATTTTCTTCTACAATGTTTTTTCATAAATTTTACAAAAATAAAATTTTCTTTTTTTTTTCAGTTTCATTACGTGAAGATATGTCCGTATACAGGGTGTCCCAGTAGTCATGCTTCAAACTGTAAGTGTTGATAGGCAAAGTTATGGCCTCTTAGAATATATGTAATACTTGTTCATAACGTTTTTTAAATATTTTGTTGATGTTTTCTGAAATTTTGACTAACCCCTATTTCAAATGGTTTGATCAACGCGTTCAAAATTGATTTTCGTTTTTTAAAATATTTGAATTCAAACGGTGGTTAACATTTTTACCAACTTTGTGCATCAAGGTCTTGAAGTTTGACGCTGAAAAAAGAACATGTCGATATTTTTCCGAAAAGTTATTAATATTATCTACCAAAGTTTGGCGTAAATTGAAAATACATTAGAACATAATCGAATATCTTTTTAAAACAAATATAAATATTTCGAATTGTCTTAAAAAATTAGAATTTCAATTTAAAAATTCATGTTTTTTTTTTAATTTCTTGAAAACAGTTATTTCTTTTGAAAATTAGTTTGAAAATTTCTCCAAATTTCGGACTTTTGAATTTCGGCATATTGATTTTGGTTTTAGGATCTTTTTCGATTTTTTTTTGAGATTTTGTCGATATCCCTAAGAAGTAAAGTAAATGGTGGAATTCTCCTAATCGCTTTTATCCATTCATAGAACACACATCTACTATAAATTTCCTGATGTTCCTATATACTACTAAAAGAGTAACCACTGATTTGAGACTTCTAAAGTTCGACTGCACATTGTGAAGGGCGAAGAGTCATCCTCGCCTCGTCTCGCTTCGTCTCGTGGTTTGGTTGGGTTTTTGGGGAGACTCATTGAATTGAAATCCATTCCGAGAGTGCTTTGGTTTTGCATTTAAATGCTGATGGAATCGCTCCTACCAACCACCCACCCACCTATACCACCCCAACAGTGCAGAGCAAACGATTTTGGAATTTTCGTATAATTTGTGTGCATTTATATTTAAAATACACAATTCTTATGTGGGTTTTTGTGCGTGTCCTTTTGGTTGTTTCCAGTTTAGTCGAATAAACGCACGTTTTTGTTGGTTTTACCAAAAAAAAAAATGAAGCTTATTTTTGCAGAGCCCATATCCTACGACCTATAGTCCAGCATGCATGAGTGCATTCAGCCAGTCAGCAAGCGTTGATCATTAAAATGTACACTCATGCAGAAGACTTTGTACCTCGTACCTACTACTCGTATATTGTATTAAATTTCGTGTTGTTTAGACTTGGACTTTATTTTTTTTTTGCGATGGATTTAGGCTTGATTTATTCGATTCCAGGAGAACATCTCAATTAATAAACGTTGCGCGATTCCGAGTGGAAACGCTTGGGTTGATGGTTACCTGGTTACCGGTAATGGCAAGGCGTCACACAGTCCGGTAGTTAAAGTATTCCTAGTGGAATTAATATTCCATCGGAGTATTGGATAATGCTGGTGAAGGTGATGGCCATGTGCTGTGCCTCGGACAGCACAGTACCTGGGAACTTGGGGACTCATTAGCATTTGCAAGAGTATATATACGACTGCGATGCCGTTGATGATGATGGTCAATACTCAGTATAAAATAATGATGGTGCCATGCAGCAGTATGACTGTTTTTCGCTGTCACTTGTTGAGTTGAATCCTTTTTTTGTTTGGACACACGCAATGCAGCAAGTGTTGAATACTTGATTAAGCATTTGCTGATATTTTTGCTATTTGATGAATGACAGTTGATGAAGCAGTTTATAGGAATAAGTTATCTATGAGTATAGGTTTGCGTATATTTTAAGGCTGTCTCGGCTATATATGGCTGAAAAGGAAATATTTGCTTTTGTCGGTAAATGGGGGGATGTATGACGCCAGGCGCATATAATAGAGTGGACGAAGTTATTGAAAGTTATTTAATAATGGAACTTACAAAAATAGATTTTTTGTTTAACATGGAAAATTTTAGATATGAAGAGTAAGGTAGAATGCATATTGATGATTCTAAGGCAATTGACAGGTTGTATGTCGTATTGATGTACGGATTTATGACGACTTGAAGAAAAGATAGAAAGGTGATTTATACGCGGAAGAATTCACAAGAAATATGCAGAAATTTATCGATTAAAAGACTTTAATATTTATTGCTGATTGGAGTTATTTTGTCAACAGTCTCGACTCTGCAAATGGTAAAGAATTAACGTTACTTTTACTCTGACTTTGGGGGGCTATCTTGTAAATGTTCGTATTTAATGTTCAATAATAAATTTAAAAGATATGTTCCTCCTTTATTGATATACTTATTTTGAGAAATAATTTAACTTCAGATACGAGTATTATAGAAATGGCTTTATTCTATATATACGATTTCCTTGTCTTCAAAAAATTTAAGAATTTTGAAAGATTCGAGAGGGGAAGACAGAGCGTGGAAGGGTATTCCACATTCGCGTAGTACGGCTAAAAATGAATACCTGTACTTGACAGTACGACCGGAGTTTGGTTCAAGAGTAAACTGATGAGTTGAATTGTTTAAGGGGAGGAATGCAACTGGCTATTTCATTGGAGCACTTACCGTAAAAGTAACGATAAAAGAGAGACAGGAAACGTTACGCCGATGTTCGAGTGACGTAAAAGTATCGATGATGCTCCTGTCTCCGATCATTTTGAAGGCTCGTCTTTGTATACTGTCCAAGAGACTTAAGTAAGTTTCTGGAGCACCGATTCAGAGATGGGAGTTAAACTCAAGCTTTGGACGTATATAACTTTAATAGATAATAGCCAGATCAGAAGGGAAAAAGAATTTCTTGCATCTCCAAAGGAGACCTGATCATCTTGCTGCATTTTTGGTGACGTTAAGTATGTGATCATTCCACATAAGATGGTTTGTGATACACATACCTAGAATCGCCAGCTGATCAGTTTCTTCCATGCAAGTGCCACTCATAGATAATGGCAGGGGGGGGGGGGGGTACGTCTCGCTTTAACGACAAAAGGCAGCGAAAAAATTTAATGGATTAGTAGTTGCAGACAGGAGATCTTTAATAAAAATGAGAAAGAGGGTCGGAGACAAAACAGAACCCT
Source organism: Syrphus vitripennis (assembly GCA_958431115.1). Lineage (NCBI taxonomy): Eukaryota > Metazoa > Arthropoda > Insecta > Diptera > Syrphidae > Syrphus > Syrphus vitripennis. Next base: position 18,063,002 of record OY288109.1, read on the forward strand.
GTGGCACACTAGCATTTATTTTGTGGGTTTCTGACTTGAATCTGTCTAATACTACTTGTATAGATCGATTCGAAAGAAAGTTACTAATCCAACGCAGAAGGGTTTCATCGGTACCAAAAGCACGCATTTTCGATAAAGGAGCAGGATGTCAAACTTTATCAAATAATTTATCAACGTTTTCATGACCTTGGAAAGAAGGAACATTAGTGCAATTGGTCGGTAATTAGAGGGTGAAGAAGATTCGCCTTTTTTGGGATAGGCTGGACAAATGCTGTTTTCAAACTGCTAGGAACAAGCCCAGAAGAATAGGATGGATGGAAAATCTTATTAGTAATCTTATCCGTACTGGAGTCTACGTCACTACCGAGGAAGCATAGTGATCAGTTAAATTTATTGAGACCGTCAGAGTTGGCTTTCTCGTGTTGCCAAACGGTTCTCACAGGAGCTCTTTCTCTAACTGGATGTTTTTGGCTCGAAAAATTAGCGGAAATGATACTATGGTCAGATGTGCCTAGAGGTGTTTATACACTGATAGTGTATTTATCGGGGTCAGAGGATAGAAACAAGTCAAGAATATTTTCGGTGAGGTGATTACTCTCAGCAATTAATTGAAAGTTCTTGAAATACATTTATTGATTTAAAGGACCACACTTTCTAAATTGCTCCGATATATTACTGAACATCCCTAAATCTGGCTCTGTGTTAAATCGGGCCATTGCAAGGAGACTGAGAAGCAAATTTCTTATTTCCTTGCGCTAACAATTGCGGTTGTATTGCATTTTTAATTCAATCTTCTTTTTCGCGTATGAATTCTTTAAGTGAAGATCTTGAAACAAGTTCCCTTTGTAACATCTCCCTCACATAAATAAATCAATATTTTTTCTTTTCCACGCAGCTAGGTAACCACAATTTTATTTCTGCCGAGGTTGATGTGAATCTTTAAAAAAATAATCTCCTATCTAAACATCATTTTTTTTTAACAAAGTAAAATCCCAAAATTGCCCAGCAAAATGAGATAAGATACTGAAGCTTATAGCTGGGTACTTTAACACAGGCGCATACAGTAATAATAAATAATTGCAATGTTATTCTTTCCTCTTATTTTTTTTTTTTTGGTCTATTTTATCCTTTTTAATCTAAGTATATAATGTTTGTGTGTAAGGTATAAGTTTATCTGTTCCTTTTAATAATATCCTTAAATGATAGCATCACAGAATAAAAATGGGGCGCCTTTAAGTAACCTGTATGTTGACTTCCTTCTTGAAGTGAATTATTTTTTTTTTTTTTTAAGAATTTCATGGCAAACAATGACACCGAAAAAATGAAAAAAAAAAGAAAAAAATGAAAGAAAGAAAGGATAATGATGCGAAATGTGGAAACCTTTGTGCGAATATCCTGAATGAAAAACGGGAACGCTATGAAAAATCGACTTAAAGTCAAAATATTGTTAACCCTTAAGAAAAGAATAAAGGAGTCCTTTTGTATACGAATGATGTTGTCGTCGTCGTCGTTGTCGTTGTCGTCTCTGATGCCTGAATATGGAACCAGAACCATATCATCATGAATCCTGTGGCTGTGGCTGATTTTTTCATCTTCATTCTTGTTGGCATTGTTGTTGTTAGAAATAATATGTATGATTGTCAAATTGAATAGGCAGCAGGATTATATTGTACCCTGTTCACATTGAAGAGAAGAAACGTTTCGCAAAGTTGATAATTGTAAAGATAATAATTCCTTCATTCAAACCTACATTTATCTACCCAACCAACCAACATATAGAAGAATTCTTTATGAGCACATAAGTATATGAATATGGTTATTATATGCTATGAATAAGAGTGTGAAAGCTAGAAAAAAGGGTTGCGGATAATATAAATTCATTTTTTAGGAAACCAACAGGGAAATATTTTTAGTACCTTAGCAACAATAAAAAAAATAATAATATATAAACTCACTTGAGACACTTTGCTTTTATAACGTGATTGAGTGCAATAAATCGCAAACGTTTCGTTTCTCTTTCTCATTTTTAAACAGAACCCGAGCTACTGATGTGATGGCTGTTAGCTTTGAATGCTACAAGTGGATTCGGCAATTGGCTAAATTGACAATGGTTATGAGGATTTTAAATGAATTTATTTATGTTTGCACATGCAACTGACATGCAATATATTTTTATGAATTTTATCATCATTTTGGGGGGAAGCAATTATTTATCTTATACAAAAAGCGGGGAAGGGGAGAAGAAAATTATAATATGGCTGTGTGACGATCAGTGCGGGTTTGTTTCGGGTAAATCAATCACAGATGCAAACCAGAGTATAAGAATCAGAATGAAAAAAAGACTACGTGAGGATGATCATGGTCATGTATGAGAAAGTTAGGCGTGCACCAGGGAAGCCTCTTAAGGCCTTTGCTCTTTATCACAATTGTTGATTTTGTGCGTGAAGGTAAGATGATGGACCCTAAAGTGAATTCTCTGCTGACCATGTAGCCGTCATTATCTAGTGAAACACTTGTGTCCTCACAACGAGCCATAGACTTATGGGAAGATATTCTGGAGGGAAATGGATACCGTATTAGCGCTTAGAAGACCGAATACCTGTGCTTCCGATTCACACAGACCTATTCCGGACATTTATTTGTGCTTCCCAGGTACGAAAAGTTTAAACATCATGGATCTGTGATCGCGTAAGCGTAATGTGGATGAAGTGGAAATGTCCTTTAATCTGTAAGGAAAGTTCTACATGGCAGTAGTTGGTCCAGGACTTACATACGTTTCACAGTGTTGGACAGCGTAAAGAGTGTTTTTTTTTGTTTAGAATAGTATGGAACTTTAAGTTGACAACACTTTTTTTTAACTGGAGGCCATTTTAACACTGCTAACGGATTTGTGCTTAGTTTGGTTTGACATTTCAACATGAACAGACTGACAAGCTTCCAAATTGTTCAAATATATAATGATACTGATCTAGATTTTTGCAAGAGAAATTTGTTAACCGATTAAGTTCACAAAACTGCCGTTTTTGAAGTGAAGATAATACTCTAAACTGACTGTTTGGTGTACTTTATGGGCTGACGAAATCATTGGTCCTTTCTTCCTTAAACGTTACAGCCAATGGTGACATATTTTCTGTGGGGATAATGAGAAGTTGCTAGTCTACGTCGCGCCAACAAAGCCGAAACGATCGACCACTTGGAGGACAGCATGACCAAATTAGCTGGTACTTTCATGTAGAAAGAAGAAGCCCTGAGAAATCAGTTCAAAATTCAGTAGTAGAAAACAGTACATGACGTTCCATAACTATCGCGGGAAAAGGGAAGAGGGGCAGCTGTGATTGCTCAAACGGTGAGGCTTTTAGCGGAGAGTGGCCTGAAATCAAGAAGAATTGCTCGTGTACCAAGACTCCCGGTATAGCACAAGCGACGTCGGATGGAATTTGCACGCCTTCACCAAGGTTGGGCTGACGCTGTCTGGGCTACAGTTATCTTCACTGATGAGAACAGCTTTTGTCTGCGCTCTTCAGATGGACTTAGCAGAGTGTGGCAACAGGTGCCCAGCGGGAACATTTCTGTGCATCATGTAAGGATCGGTAAACTCCAATTATTATATCAGCAACTTCCTGCTGATGCACGAAAATGCTAGACCTCACGTTGTCAGGTGCGTTACGAACTACTTGGAAGAAGTTGAATTCGATGTGATGGCTTGGCCTGCCGTGAGCTCGGACATGAATCCCATCGAACACGTTTAGGATCTGGTGGGAAGAATGATAAGACAGTGGCCTGGCCTTCTCGAGGCACTCAGTGGGCTGAGATCTTCTCTGATCGAGGAGTGGAATAATTTGGACGAAGCAGCCCTAAAAAGTATGCCAAGGCAAATTATAGCTTTGATTGATGTCAGGGAAGGCAAATAAAAATAAAAGATCAAAATGTTGTTTAAGGTATTAGAAATAATAGCGAAATTTCAAGGGGCGACACTATTTTTGTAACTCAGTGTTTATAGAAACTTGAAAATTACTTAGATCTTTGAGTTGTTTTCAATTTTGCCTACAACGGATTATCTTGTTTTCAGTGTTCGATTAGCAACAACTCAGTTCTATAGATTAAATCCTATTTTGTTTTTCTTTCCTGTTTTAATTAAATTAAAGGTAAACAAATTTTTATGTTAAACATTCTCCCCAAGGAAAAGTTCCCTATATCCTATTTCTTTTCTTTAAATTAAAAGGTCTTATAAACCTATCCATCCAGGTCACCCACCTTCTATTATAGCTCTCCAGCGCTATTAAACATCCCTACTTACACCATCATCCAAGAGCGTTGTTTTACCCTCCTTAGTGTATAACTAATAACTTAAGTGCAAAATCTCACATAATGGTCCTTATTATTCCATCTCAAAGTGTGTCGTTCCTTCTTCAGATTTGTTTTTTTTTTTTTTTTCTTATTCTCTCGCGGTGGTCTCGCCAGACGTTACTTGCACATATACACAACACAATGCAACATTTTTATTTCTATAGAGGACGAAGAAAAATCATCACAAATCCGCTCAATTTGCCCTGAAATTGGAATTAAAGGAACTTAATTCACCCCGAAAAGGACATCGGGGGGACATAATAGGGAAAAAAAGGTAATTTCCTTTATACTTATAAACAACGGTAAGTGGAAATGGAAATCCTTATTAATGGATATGAACAAAATAAAAAAAAAACAGAAAGGAATACAATTGAAGAAGAAGTCCTTTTTTTTTAAAGAGTAGTCCATGCACCATCCTAGCATTAGTTCCACCTTTTAAAGACTCTTGGCTTGTCGCCCTTTTTAGCCCCCAGAGTGAATAATGTCAAGTTGTGATGTAATGGAGAAAATTATTGTTGTTACGCTCTGCATTCAAATATATATGTGTATTATGAACAGCACATGAGAATGCCATTATGCTGCTGCAACACCCTCAGCAGGACATTTTTATGACACGTTTATGAAAAAAAAGGACATGCACACACCACAGCAATAAAAACAGAAAAAAAATTCACAAAAAATATCATTCGAAAAAAATATATGAAATAAAATTGCAAAACAAGAGTGGACGTGTGTGGCACTTATATTTATGTATAGTAAATGTTGCCCATCAGGATGAACATCAGGATGAACAACAACAAAAACATAACATCACTTCACACAGCACTGATAACAGCAGGATCATAAATTACTCCGGCTGGCTAAGGTTGTTATTGCAGCAAACACCAATAATAATCATTGTTCGGCATGAGATAAGGACGAAAAGGACCCCTTTTGGACTTTGGAAAATGTATAGTTGTTTCAGGATTAAACCTCCCCCTCCCCCCCCGACGCACCGCTCTGGTATAGAGGTACTACTGGACAAGCCCATCTCGCACACTAATGCTATACTCACATTACGCCATTTGTCATTATATCCTTTCCATCCTTATAACTATTGTTATTACTTTGAAGACGCATAGTTCTCCCTTAAAAAAAGGACATACGTCCTCCTTCACTATATAGCAGAGCAGGCCATAACCATGGGAAGGGGCCCCATCAGGATGAGACTTTTTGTCAACTTTAAATACGTTCTCGAAGTTTTTGGCAAAGAGACATACACTCTTTTATACGGATGGTGTCCTTTTTTGCCATTAAAATGGGATGTTACACCGCACATTACAATGTTATCCTTTTCTGAGGCTCTATATACATATTCTCCATCAACCCTCAAGCCTTTAAATCCTCTGCAACCCCTTCTGCCGCGTTCTCTTCAAGAAGTGCACAGTAATGGTGTATAGCTAATTTAGGTTTTTCATGCCAAAATGACTTTGTTTCTTTATCCTGACACAAGAAACTCTGCTCCTTGGTTTTTTAATGGTGTTGTGTATGTTTTTCTTTTTCGGGGGGGTTATTAGTGCCCTTTTGTGGTTAATTAGGACTTTCTAGGAGCGTAGCTAATAATTATGACTTTCTATATATAGACGACGTGCGACAAGTTAATTTGCCAGACCCAATGTCGGGGTTTTGTTTTTCAAGTAAAAGAAGAGTGCCGCGCGCCCGGGCCGCCGCCGCCACGCCGACAACGGGGAAAGGACGAAAGATGGTTCGTTTGGTTGGTTAGTTTGTTTGGTTTTATGTTCTAGTGTTATGTGGCGCTTCTATTTCAATATTGAAAGGGAGCGCGTCTGGGGAGACCTGCTGATGTGGTATTACTTTTGGGGGTGTAGTATATATTTTTCCTTGGGTAGTTTTGTTCGTCTTAATTGGCAGTGGGGGTGGGGTTTTTTTTGTTCGTTTTAGCTATTGGGGGTTTATTAACTTGCTGTGAAAATTGTTACTTTAAGAATTGAAGATTGAAAAATAATACCTAAGTTAGGTAATGAATAGATTGAAAAGGCAGTTGTGTTAAACAAATTTAAGTTTGGTTGATATAAGAGATGGGAAAAATTTACCGCATAAGGGTTTCTCGCATAAGTCTGACTTCCGTCAAACGGATTCGGTAATTGGAGTTTTATTATTTACTTGTACTTGTCTAACTGTAGCGCCACCTTAAGTAAGTAACTTGTCTAAGCTTGTACTTGTCGGCAGAAGTGCTTTGCCTTTTTTTTGACAAAATCAGAAGAAAATTAAAAAAGTGCGAAATACTGAAAAGCATAAAATGCCTCTTACTGTTGTATCATTCCTGGACATTGAAGAAGCTTTCAACCACGTTCACAACAGTGCACAGTTATCAAATGTACCATGTGTATGTTGCAAAACAGACAGATACATGGCGAACTTGGTAAAGCACAGATAAAGATGCACGTGCCAAGAGGTACCCCCAAGGTGGAATTCTTTCACCTCTTCTCTGGATCTTGGTGATGAAAGAGATCCTGTTAAAACTAAAACATAACGGTATAATAGTGGTAGTCCACGCTGATGACTTAGCACTTTTGGCGACAGGAAAATATCGTACCACTATAAACGAACAATTAGAAAATGCATTATCCATGGTCAGTAGCTGGACCAAGAAATGCTGTCTTACGGTTAACCCCCTTAAAACAGATTCAGTACTTTTTACAAACAGAAGGAAAATACCTCCGTTCGACATAACAAAAATTGATGACACCCCACTTAAAATTTCTGAACGAGCGAGTGATCTCTCGGAGTGATCTTGGACAAAAAAAAAACTTAACTGGAATCCAAATGTCCAAGGAAGGTACAAAAAAGCCATGTTTGCACTCTACTCATGTAATAGGATTCTAGGTAGAAACTGGAGACCTAATCCTAAAATAATCATGTGGATGTAAACTGCCATTGTCAGACCAGTGGAAAGCTCTGGAGAAATCCACGAATTTAAAAATCCTAACCAAACTACAAAGAATGGCTTGCATTAGCACAACTGGTGTGGTGAGGGCCACCCCTACTGCGGGTTTGTAAGCAATCTCCTCAATCTCCCACCCCTAGATCTATTTGTAAAAGGAATCAGCAGTTCTTTGGCTTAGTCAAACCAGCATCTGGAAAACTAGTCCAATTGGCCATGCTGCTATTCTAGCGAAATACGTAGGCAACAACATCTGTACAGATTATATGACCCTTACTAAGATTTCAACAAATCTTTTAGTACCATCTTCCCCAATAGAATGAGTCGTCTTTCACCACTGATGGCTCAAAAATAAACATTGAAGTAGGTGCAGAGTTCTTTTCGGAAAACCTTAACCTTGCCAATTCATTCAGGCTACCCGACCACAGCAGCGTCTTCCAAGCTGAGATCTTGGCAGTGAAAAACGCTGCTAGGCATATATCTATGATGGCGATATCACACGTGGACATCACTCTTTTCATTGACAGCCAGGTAGCAATAAAAGCGATCTCTGCCGCGAAGAGCTAAAGGTTCTTAGTATATAGCATAATGTAAGAACCTGCTAGGTTCCTGGCCATAGTGGTGTGCCAGGAAACGAAGAAGCAGATGAGCAGGGAAAGTGGGAAGGGTAGGCTCAACGCCTTCTTGAACCTTCTCTTATACTGAAACTAAACGTCGATAACATGTTATCTCTTAGAAACCTGTTTTTTTTACCAGTAAACTATGGCCTAGATACGATAAGAATAGGTCCGAAAGAATTTTAATTCTTGATAACTCCTTAATATCCCTTATAAGCATAATAACGGGACATAACCACTTGGCTACCATAAAAAGAAAATGGGGCTCAGTACCGACGATCTCTGCAGAGGCTGTGATGACGAAGATAAGCATGAAGACACTGCTCACTTTCTTTGTCACTGTCCATCACTCTGACACACTAGGAAGAAACTCCTAGGCACTTACTTCTTTAACAAATTAGAAGAACTATCAGAAGTCTCAGGCAAGAGATTACTGATCTTCGTCAAGACCTCCAAATGGCTAGACGAACCATCGGATTCATAGGTTAACATTTATGAAGCTGAAGATTGCAGAAGAGAAATATCAAAAAAAAATTAAACTGGAATCTCTAGAGGTATTTTGAAATGATTTTTCAAAATTTTAAAAAATCATCGTGTTGAGCATTAAATTTTCTAGACGTGATGTTTTTTACTTTTTTTTTATTGTGTTTTTTAATATTATTTTTTAGTCAAAAAACGTAACATTTACATCAATTTTTTGTTTGTACTGGAATCCTGCCCACAAGAATGGTGTTATGAAAAAAAAAAAGTATGTCACGAGTAGAACGATCAAAACCGCTGACGTGATGTGTTTTATTTTTTTTTTAATATGAACCGTTAATTTTTTTTACGATGATATCTGAAAGGAATACACCAAAACTTTGTACCCATAAAACTCGGAGGTCTGAAACGGCAGGCTAAAATGGAAAACACTATCTTATCAGAATTTTAGAAATCTCAACATGACTTATTTTCTTTTTTTTAATTTCACCATATAAGGTTATTTTTAACAAAACAAGAACATTTTAACAAAAACCTACCTACATATCACAGACAAAATGATTTGGAAGTTCATGGATTTTGTAAGGCTTGACTGAAGCTTAACTGAAGCTTTTATACAAAATCCATGAACTTCCAAATCATTTTGTCTGTGATATGTAGGTAGGTTTTTGTTAAAATGTTCTTGTTTTGTTAAAAATAACCTCATATGGTGAAATTAAAAAAAAGAAAATAAGTCATGTTGAGATTTCTAAAATTCTGATAAGATAGTGTTTTCCATTTTAGCCTGCCGTTTCAGACCTCCGAGTTTTATGGGTACAAAGTTTTGGTGTATTCCTTTCAGATATCATCGTAAAAAAAATTAACGGTTCATATTAAAAAAAAAATAAAACACATCACGTCAGCGGTTTTGATCGTTCTACTCGTGACATACTTTTTTTTTTTCATAACACCATTCTTGTGGGCAGGATTCCAGTACAAACAAAAAATTGATGTAAATGTTACGTTTTTTGACTAAAAAATAATATTAAAAAACACAATAAAAAAAAAGTAAAAAACATCGCGCCTAGAAAATTTAATGCTCAACACGATGATTTTTTAAAATTTTGAAAAATCATTTCAAAATACCTCTAGATTCCATTTTAAATTTGTTTTGATATTTCTCTTCTGCAATCTTCAGCTTCATTAACATTTCAAGAAGTTACAATACTTCAGGGTATCACAATGGATCTACATTGATCTCAGTGTGACGGCAACAAAACCAACTGTCAGCCCAATTAACCTTAAATAAGCCAAAAAAGAATTTTGAATTCAAAAATTTGGGAGGGAACGAAATTAATAAAAGTTTTTGTAGTTGGGAAAAAAACCAAACTTTTATTTTACGTTTAGTTCACAAACAAAAAATTATATCTTTAATTTAATAAAAGCATTAATCGATTACACATTTTATTAAAATTCGAAACGAAATATCTATGTGAATATCTTATCCCTTCACCAAGACATGATTTATCTTAAACTGCCAACTTTTTCCACTGTAATGCATCCAAACAAAATGACTTCAATTAATTCATTGTTAATTTAATTATTGTCCAAAAATAACACAACACTTATTGATTGTTCCTCATCAATCTGTCTGATAAAATAAAATTAATGATTGAACAATAAGGAAATCTGCTAGAACATCGATTAAGATAAAAGTCAAACTCTAATCGACTAAATTGTCTCTGGTGCTTCTAGGTGTGGCGAGTATCAAATGATGTTGAAAAATGTGCCACATTAGTGTGTGCCTTATTTGAGAAAAAACAACAAGCCACAAAACAAAATTATATTCAACACAATAACCACCCTAAAAACAACAACAACAACAACAACAACGTTGAAAAGAAAAAATCATTAATTTTAATCACATTTCCTATGATCTACAACGGTGAAAAATCACCCCAAAACCTTTGCAATCAATCTTCCTTTTCCCAAGCTTGGTTTTATTATTTTATCAAAAGTGCACGCACACACCATCTAACTTGACCATAAATCTACCAACAGTAAAAGCCTCTCCAACTAACTGAATAAATAATTAAAACAACTTACCTGCCAAAATAACTGATATATTATTTGTGGTATAAGGTTTTATTCTTCTCTTCTCTTTTTTTGCAATGCAAACACCCCCCCAAACCTGAAAAACCACCCTTGCTGTACCTCTAGGAAAAAAAAAGAAAGTTTTTCTTTTATTTTAGCTGAGTACAGAGCAACCCCAAAATGCCAATGGCTCGTAAATCACCTTGATGAGTCCATAAAATAATTTTTATTACTTTAACCCGACGTAAGTCTTCATTAAAGTTGGTCCAATTCGAAAATAACAAACTTCACTATTTTCTCAAGACATATCAGCTCTCTTCCATATACATATAATACCTTCACCTACCAATATACGTCTCACCTGTTCGACCATAATAAACTGTAAAAGATGAACTCCGAGAAGCAGTCTCCTAGCCACCGCCATGACCACATCCCAATTATATATCCAAACGTGCCAACTAAATGGAAAAGTAATAAAATGCTGCTTCCTCTCTCTCTCTCTGTGGTAACTCTATCCCCAAACCACACTCAAATATGGCACAACAGGCTTTGAGTTCGAGTTTGTCTCTATATAGCATATAACTCTATCCTCGAAAACGGAAAAGGTTCATTCACATTCGATTTTGATTTAATTTGCCGGACGGTCCATTAAATAGGTCCGGTCCGATGATAGAGGATGGGATCGTAAAAAATGACTTTACTCTCCACGGTATCGGTTTTTCGGTATCGGCACCAGGACTATATCAGTGCGATGCGGTTTGAGTTTATGGAAGGTCTCGATTTCGATTCTATCAATTCTATTTGTGGAAATGCCACATATATGTAGAAGATAGGATGCTGGTTAATTCATCAGAAATTTATTACAAAATACCCATCAATAAGGTAACTGTGAGCTGTGGGAGATACCGCTGGGGATGTTAGTTTATTGAGGAACTTTTAATGACTTTTCAAGGGTCAACGGAATCGTAATAATAAAATGCGAAAAGAAGGAATCTAGTGCATGGAAAAGCGAGCGTTTTTATAATGATTTGATAGAATTTGTCCAGAAAGTTTGTTACTGTTGGATAGATATTGGAAAAGTTCTATTGAGTTTTAATGTGGTCAAATGTTCTAAATGCCTTCTTATTCTTGGTCACGGCGCAGAACCTCGTATCTAGAAGACTGGGAACACAACTCTTCTACTTTAATGCTTCCCGGACTCTACACACAGAAAAAAAACAAGGTAAAATCAAAAAAAATGATAATGATTCAACACGTTTTGCCCTATGATTTTGCTTCATTGAGCATTCGTGTTGTTTTAAAATGATTTCACCACATGTTAAATCAATAACTCTCAATGTTGAAATAAAATCATTTTTAGAGTTGAATCAATTTGTTTTCATTTTGAAATAACTTTATAGTCATGTTAAGATCAAGTGGAATCCATCAAAATTTATTGAGGAATCAGCATGGTTTTCATGTTGAATCATAAAGATAATCATGTTGAATCATGATGATCATCATGTTGAATCATGATGATCATCATGTGAAATCATGAAGATAATCACGTTGAATCATGATGATCATCATGTTGAATCACGATGAAAATCATGTTGAATCATAATGTTCATTATGTTGAATCATGAAGATAATCATGTTGAATCATGATGATCATCATGTTGAATCATGATGATCATCATGTTGAATCATGATGATAATCACGTTGAATCATGATGATCATCATGTTGAATCACGATGAAAATCATGTTGAATCATAATGTTCATTATGTTAAATCATGAAGATAATCATGTTGAATCATGATGATCATCATGTTGAATCATGATGATCATCATGTTGAATCATGATGATCATCATGTTGAATCATGATGATCATCATGTGGAATCATGAAGATAATCACGTTGAATCATGATGATCATCATGTTGAATCACGATGAAAATCATGTTGAATCATAATGGTCATTATGTTGAATCATGAAGATAATCATGTTGAATCATGATGATCATCATGTTGAATCATGAAGATCATCGTGTTGAATTATGATGATAATCATATTAAATCAGGATGATCATCATTTTGAATCATTATGATAATCATGTTGAATCATAATGGTCATCATGTTGAATCATTATGATCATCATGTTGAATCACGATGAAAAACAAGTTATATCATAATGATCATCATTTTGAATCATTAAGATAATCATGTTGAATCATGATGATCACCATGTTGAATCACGATGAAAATCATTTTGAATCATGATGATCATCATTTTGAATTATGATGTTTATCATTTTGAATCATGATGTTCATCATTTTGAATCATGATGATTATTATGTCGAATCATCATGATGTTTATGTTTATCATGGTGATAATCATCTTAAATCATGATGAATTTTATTTTGAATCATGATTACCATCTAGCTTCAGCATGGTGGCTATTGGGGGGAATATCAAAATACTTACTGAAGTAGAACCTGTTCAATAGTAAAATAATCGGCCAAATGAAAAGAAAATAAAAAAAATTATGTTTCAAGTTTAAATTGAATATTTATTTGAAGTAAAACAATATATGTATATATAAATATATGGGTACATAAATATTATTATATATTTATTTTTGACTTTTCTTTGACAAGTTTATTTGTTTTTGTTTATTAATATATATACTTTGAAATTAAAATTGTATTTATTTTAAATCATTTTTGAATTTATTATAAAAAATAAACTAAATAAATAAATTAAATAAAAAATATTAATACAATAATTGTTAGAGATAATTGTTTGTTTATTTATATTGTTCTTTAGTTTACTTCAATGTTTTTTTTTAAGTGTAATCTATATATCATGTTTTGTTTGATTTTTTGTTTGTTGCTTTCTTTGTTATTTTGTTTATGTTGTTGCTATAAAGTCTCCTTGGAAACTTTTTATTTTTTCTAAACAAACTTGAATTAATTATTTAGCTTAAAATATAATTTATATAACGTAAGATCCTGAAAGGGCGATGACGCATAAAAGCGTTAGTTTATCAAATTTTATAAATTGTTTATATTATTATCTATTATTTTATTTAGGAAATAAAACCTCTATTATAACTATAATTGAATGGACGTTATTATTTAAATGCTCTGGATTTTACAATAATGTTGGCTGTACAAAAGTTATTACTAAAGGTATTTGTTTCTTAAATAAGTTTTTCCATTGTTATTTGGAAAAAGGTGTAGAGGTGGACTTGTAAATTTCATTAAGTCTTTAAAAAGAATTTCTTTTTTTAATTTACCAACTTCATAAGATACAAAATGTCTATCAAACAAATTAAGTTCAACTTCGTAGCATAAAACAAACATTTTAGGGCACTCGTATGCAAAAACATATATTTTAAAAAGTCGTAACAAATCATTGTCTATAGTAGTTAAATAACAGTTCTTCTTATACTCTCTACCACAAAAGACAATTTTATCATAAAATACAATATTTTTGAAATTGACATTTAATTCAGAAAATTGATTTTGAAAACTCTTATCCAGGGTTGACTTATTTTCAATATCCAAAACGAACAAATCAGGTATGCCATGTTCATAATCAAGAAGAAACTTCGCAAAACTTAAACCTGCCTTTATACTTAGTGTTGCTGGAACGTTTAATCTAGAGGTAATATTAGAACAATACTTTTTAGTGTCCTTGTGCTTTGCTTCAAATCTCAAACTCCATGCATATTTTGGAGGACCACACCTCTTTATAAAACTTACATAATGAACCAAAAAATGTGCCTTGGGTTTGAGAGATCCATAAAGGCAAACATACATTTCATTGTGTTCATTAACTAATGAAGTTATGCATTCTAAATCTACGTCAGTGAATTTATCTTTTAACAGCAAGTCAAATATTTTTACCAAAAAAGTTAACATTTTCCAATTAACATTATGAATTGGTATCAGGTCCCCAATAATAAGGGGGATAAAATCAGTTAAATTCCAAAGTTCCCGAGCAGTCATTTTGAGGTTAAATTTTTTAAGATTTTTAAGTGACACATCGGGGCCAACATTGCCAATTTCATCTTCACCATAAGGAAATAACCTTTTGCGGCTATTAAAAACTTCTAAAGTTAGTATTTTTTGTTCAAAAAGAGATATTAAAGTGTTACATATGTCGTAAATACATACACCTTCGAAAAGATCATGCATAAGATCTAATGACATATTTTCAGTAACATGATAAGCTCGAAGTTCATTAAAAATACAATTTTCTCGCAAACCTGTTTCTCTAAAATCTTGAACCGAAAGGTCAAACTCGTAATTTTCTTTGTTTCTTAAAGCTTCGTCAACTTCTTTACTATCTTTTTGCATGTCACATCGATTTCGCCTACAAAATCTACAAAATCTTTTTGAAGTAAATGATTTGACAAATCCTAGCATTGTATTTAGTCCTAAATTGTCCCCTAGTATTGACCCAACGATAAAATATATTTTTTGTGATTTTGAATTTGTTATTATTTCGATACCTTCTGATTCTAGTTTCTTTAGTTCTCCAAGTAAAAAATGAAATATTATACCACTTCCAAACATTTTTACATCACTGCTATTAATGTATCCTAAGTGAAAAATAAAATCAAGCTTAGAGAGAACCCTTTGGGGAAGGACAGGTATACTATAGTATCCTGCCGAAATTGATTTTGCGTGGGATCCTAAAGGGTTGTTTATTCCAAAATCATCAAAATAGATGAACAACGGTATAATCGGTTTGTTATTAAATGCAGATTCTTGACACTTAAAGACTTGTCCGTTTATAAAATTTTGAATTGAGTTTTGGGATTTCAATTTGTTAATGTTTTGCATAGTTAAATCAAGAACTCCTGGTATTTCGAAAAGTTTTTTTAATTGAAACTTGAGTGGCATGTAGTGACAGCTATACGATCTTATCCCAAAAGAAGGATTGCCGTGACATATACGTTCAGCAATTTTCTGAGAGAAAGTGAAACACGTCGGATCTTCAATCAATTTTTTTTCTTTTAAAATTTTGAAAAATTTGTATTCAGAAGAAATTTCCTCGAACGGGTCATTACAAAAAGTGAGTATATGGTTCAAATCTGAACCAATAATTTCAGTATTTGGCAGAGCGTGTATACATTCTCCAAGGTTGTTAAATAGTTTAAGCATTAGTTTTTGTACTTTTTGAATTTCTTTTCGTGGCATCATTGGTACTGTGTACAAGGATAATGAAAATTTAAATGCTTCATTTCTTAAATCTGTTATTTTTGGACTCAGTCCAGCTTCAGAGGCGGCACAAGGTTCTGGAAGTTTTTCAAGTGGCTCAAAGCAAACAATGTCGCTTGTATGATTAAGAGTTATTAAGGATTCATTACTCGCTTCAGAAACATTTTCATTGCAACAATTCCCATGTTTACGAGAAATATGAGCTTTGAAAGATTTTAAGTTAGAAAATTGTTGTGAACAATTTTCTTGTTGACATTGAACTGTACTTTTTGAATTTAAATGATGAATACATTTCAAATGATTAATCAATAGGGTCATCCCTGGCAGTGATATTTTACAAATGAAACAATGTAACATTTTTAAAGTTAATATAAAGAAGAAAAAAAAGAATAGTCTGCATCAATTACATAACGATATTTTGTTTTAATCAGTTACAAACTATGGCAAAAGAACACAGACAAATTTGGTTTGCAAAAAACTGTTTTTGTAATCCGTTGAAATCTATTCAGATTATTCAATTAATAGTAAAAAAGAAGTGTAGTGCGAAGAAGTGTAATGCAAGGAAGTGTAGTGGAAAATGGAAAATTTTACCAAAGGATAATTAATATGTAAATGCCGTGCATGGGATCAAACGTAAACGATGAAATTGACTGAAGTAGGCTATTGCCAACCATTTAGGAAAAAGAAGACAAGATAATTTTTTTTTAGAAATTTGACTTATGATGTACTGCAAAAAAGTAACGTGAAAGTATAATGAATATTAATGAAAATTATGCAGAGCTCAATTGAAATGTCAAGAAGTGTTAAATTTGTGAAATTAATGTTTTGTTAAGAAGTTAAGTATGGAACAAATGCTAGGTATTTTATTTCCTTTTTCTATTGGTATTTCGAAAAAGTATTCTTGAATAAAATAATAAGGTCCTCTACAACCCTTTGGATATTGAAGCGATAAGACATACATCAATTTAAAGCAAACATCAAGACTCGAAACAAAATTTTCATATTTTAAAAGAGTTTTATCAAAATAAACGTAAAATTCGTTTAACTGGTATATACTTAATCCTACAACAATTAAAAACGGTTGGATTGTCAAACCTTGATTATAATATTTTTCCCTCAACTGGCTGATGGTTCTTTCAAAATCGTTGATTGCTGTCAGATGAACGATGAAGCTGTCATTGGCATCTGGTATGCTGATTTTTTTGCTTAGTTTGTTGGACTTATCCTTGAAGCGCGCAGTGGGCAAAATCACTGAATTCAGTAGAATTGCGTTGATGAAGTCCAGAGTATCTAAAAAATATTTTTCTGTTAGACATACCATGAGAAGATAACATAAACGTCTTACCTTGGTTAGTTATTGTTTTAGAATTTAAAAACAATTCGCGTGATCTTTTGTCATTAATCGTTGAGTTGTAATATTCGGGCACTTTTTGCCGAAAAAGTGTCCATTTCATAAGAAGTAAGTTTCCCTTATTAGGATGTAACAACTCGAAGTCAAGGTTCACCTAAAAGAAATAAATAATGGTTTCTGTTTTTGTAACATATGTATATACAATAAAATAAAAGAAATTGAATAGTTAAATTTAAAAGATAATAAATGTATTTTTATGTCAATATAAACAAAAATTACATATAATGAAAAAAATGCTTTATAAAATTTCACTCACAAGTTCGTGGCATTTTGGATGAGAGAATAAAGGCCATTCAGACAAGAAATCAAGGTTTGTTGCTGATGATTTAAGTTCCTTTTGTCTCAAAATAAATGTTCTCTGCCACTTATCTTTTACTTCGTCCCAATCGGATATATTCCTCTGCAGTGAAAATTTTAGGGAAGTTAAAATTGACTCGTCAACCTCCGTAAGAGGACACGTTGGAACAGAAGTAATATCTTTCAAAGATTCATTAACTTCTTGTTTGGAGTCAAATCTCAAACGCTTTGCTTTTTGATTTACGTATCGATCCCAAAGCTTGCCACCTGGATTTTTTTTAAGCCCACGTGGAGTGAAATAATATTCCTGAAATTCACAAAAAGTAATCGAAATTGAAAAGTAAAGAAATAAAAAATTGTGTTAAGCTTAGTTCTTTTAATAGTTATTTCAAAAAGTTTGGTTTTGTTAGATTCCAAGCCCTTAGCGCCAGCTTATCATCACGCTTTTGATAAACTAGTAGTTGGAGCCATAATGAAGATGGATGACAATTTATTCAACTACTTATTTTTCTCTGATTTCTTGTATAAAATTAAGTATAGATTTTAACATGTGTACATACATGTATAACTTAAATATAGAAAAACTATAGCTGAAAAAGGAGACGTAGCTGAATAATTTGTTGGAGTGCTTCATTTTGTCAATTTTGTAAACATTTCGTCTGCGGTTGAAGTTAATTCTCGATAAGAACAGATTTATGTATGTAGGTATATATGTATTTGCCCCTTATCGGTTTAATATTCGTAAACCAATTTTTACTTGTAATTTTGATCAGAGCAATAGTGATATACATACGTTGGAATACATGAATAATTGCTTACCCTTGTTTCCGTAGGGAACAGTTTCATTACTTGATCCAAAATTTGGGGAAAATCTTTGGGACTAAGTTTTATCCCATTAAAAAAAATGTCATCCAAGATAATATTTATTAAATCCTTTCTGAACGAATCTATTAAGTGATTATTTTTCTCATAAAACTCCAGTATTGCTTTTCCTCTTAGACTCTCTGATAATGTTATCATAAGGTTCTTAATTTTACATGTTAGAGTATAAAAATAAAAAGTATGTAAAACAAAACTGAAGAATGTTTTCTTTTCTATGTTAATGTACCTTAGATAAGTGTGAACCACTGATTTTCGAGTTTGATGATGTTACAGTTGACGTTGGCGATGAAATACCGGGTTGGCCACATAACCAAGAAACTACTTTGGGTGCAAATCGTTGTGAAAGGGTATCATCGTCAATTCCAAACTAAAAAAATAAACGATTTTTAAAATAAGATAATCAATAAACAAAAAGAAAAAAAATTACTTCAGTTTTTCTCCAAACAAAAAGTATTTCTCGAAAACGCGCACGCAAGCCAATTGGTTTGATAGCTTCTTGGATGTCTTCTTTCGACAGGAATCTAAGGCTCTCAAAGTCTATTCCAGCTTCTACGAAATAAATTCAAATTAATTAATTATGAACATTTGGGAAAATGTCCCTATAAAAAAATTCCTTGCTTCATCGTGTTGTGAAAAATAATTCCATTACTTTTGTATGTAAATTTTTCCAAATTTGTAGTCGAATTTAAAATCACATTGAATAATAAATAGTGCACCATTGTTAAGAATAAAAACAGTTTCAACCATAAGAAAAAAGCCTTTAGATTAGAAGTTAGAGCGATTTTTGTCCAAAAACTTCAAGCAATTTCTATATGTTTGGCAAAAAAACAATAAATCTGACGCACATTCCGCACTATATTTAATAAACCACTTGTTCCATCTGGGTGGTTGGTACGGTTTTTTAGTCCTAACAATGGTGCACTATTTATTATTCAATGTGATTTTAAATTCGAATACAAATTCGAAAAAATTTTCATACAAAAGTAATTCAATCACTTTTCTCAAAAGCGATGAAACAAGGAATTACTTTTATAAGAATATTTTTTCCAAATTTTTGTGAGACTTTGAAATGACTATGCGGTATACTTGATGGACACTAAAAAGGACTACAAACCGTTTCAACCACAAGAAAAAAGCCTTTAGATTAGAAGTTTGAGCGATTTTTGTCCAAGAACTTCAAGCAATTTCTATATGTTTGGTAAAAAAACAATAAATCTGACGCACATTCCGCACTATATTTAATAAACCACTTGTTCCATCTGGGTGGTTGGTACGGTTTTTTAGTCCTAACAATGGTGCACTATTTATTATTCAATGTGATTTTAAATTCGAATACAAATTCGGAAAAATTTTCATACAAAAGTAATTCAATCACTTTTCTCAAAAGCGATGAAACAAGGAATTACTTTTATAAGAATATTTTTTCCAAATTTTTGTGAGACTTTGAAATGACTATGCGGGATACTTGATGGACACTAAAAAGGACTACAAACCGTTTCAACCATAAGAAAAAAGCCTTTAGATTAGAAGTTAGAGCGATTTTTGTCCAAAAACTTCAAGCAATTTCTATATGTTTGGCAAAAAAACAATAAATCTGACGCACATTCCGCACTATATTTAATAAACCACTTGTTCCATCTGGGTGGTTGGTACGGTTTTTTAGTCCTAACAATGGTGCACTATTTATTATTCAATGTGATTTTAAATTCGAATACAAATTCGAAAAAATTTTCATACAAAAGTAATTCAATCACTTTTCTCAAAAGCGATGAAACAAGGAATTACTTTTATAAGAATATTTTTTCCAAATTTTTGTGAGACTTTGAAATGACTATGCGGTATACTTGATGGACACTAAAAAGGACTACAAACCGTTTCAACCATAAGAAAAAAGCCTTTAGATTAGAAGTTAGAGCGATTTTTGTTCAAAAACTTCAAGCAATTTCTATATGTTTGGCAAAAAAACAATAAATCTGACGCACATTCCGCACTATATTTAATAAACCACTTGTTCCATCTGGGTGGTTGGTACGGTTTTTTAGTCCTAACAATGGTGCACTATTTATTATTCAATGTGATTTTAAATTCGAATACAAATTCGAAAAAATTTTCATACAAAAGTAATTCAATCACTTTTCTCAAAAGCGATGAAACAAGGAATTACTTTTATAAGAATATTTTTTCCAAATTTTTGTGAGACTTTGAAATGACTATGCGGGATACTTGATGGACACTAAAAAGGACTACAAACCGTTTCAACCATAAGAAAAAAGCCTTTAGATTAGAAGTTAGAGCGATTTTTGTCCAAGAACTTCAAGCAATTTTTATATCCGAACGTATTAAACATGTATTTATAATTTGTAGGTACTTACTTATCAGGAAAGGTTTTGCTTCCTGTAAATCGAATTTGTCCAGAAATTCGTCCAATTTTTCACAATTTATAAATTCACAATCTTTAGATTCCATTTAAAAAATTATTAATATTGTTATTATGTATTATAATTAAATTTTGCTGCACGACTAAAAAATTTTTCTTTAATTTTAACACTGTACCACGACTGAAAAAGTAAGAAATGGCGGACGACTGGCACTGGACGCGGAGAAAAGCGAGGACGCGATCGTTCTTAATTTGTATTTGTAATTTGATTTCCCCATAAACTATCGCCGTTTCATTTTCTTTTGTGTATTCATTATTGAAACGTCAAAACGATACAGGGTGATTATAGAAAAAAATATAAAGAAGTCTTTATGTTCTTTACTTTATCAAATTATTACATTTAAATAAAATACATGATAATATTAAGTTAAATTCTGATACTTGTTATTTTATTAAGTTTATATTTGTACGTAATTTGGTTTTTTATTTTATTAAGCCTTTACGGAAAAAAATATTAGAATCTTTTTTTCTGTTAGAGAATAGTTGCTACTTTCTATATAAGTTAAAAACAAATTCGAGATCTTCCGTAAAAGCGACAAGCACTGACAATTTGGTTAACAACATAGCCTACAAAATAAAACTTTTTGTTTGGTTCAAGATTCAAAATATTCGTTTCTAAAGGTTTTAGGTCTGCTGAACTGGAATTTAAAGTTGGAAATATTATATTAGCCTCCGTTTTTAAAATATTACCGTGATGAAATTAAAAAAAGTTTTTAATTTATTTCAACAAAGTTTGAAGCGGTGTCTGCAAGAACTGTTTTTGTCTTTCAAAAATGGTTTTAATCTCTTTGACATATCTTTTCTTTTTTGAGATATTCTCCTAAGTTTAATAACAAATGTGTTAGGTACCTATATAAAATGCAAACAAAAGTTTAAATTTAAAGAATAACAAGAAATATCATATACTTTTCTGAAAATATTTTATTAGCCTCCATTTTTGAAATATTACCCTTATAAGGCTTAAGATATCTCGCACAAGAAAAAATATATGCTGGAGAGATATTTTTATCTGATTTAAAACAAATGAAGTAAAAATGTGCTGAAAATAACAACACATTTTTCTGACCACATTATATCATTTTATGTGTTGCAAAAACAGATAATTTCTTTATTAAGAACATGCATTTACGTAAATGATATCCCAAATTTTAGAAATTTCAAATAACACTTTGTGTCAGTTTCATCTTATTAAAGGTAATGTATAGCGCTAAAATCCCACCTAAAGATAAAAAAATCCTATATTTGAATCTGTATTAACGAAAAATTGTTTTTATTATTTAGGTATCACCCTGCTCTTACTTTTGTTTTATTTGCGAATCCTATAAATGAATATTCTCATAGAATTCATAAGACCACATACATACTCGTATGTCGTATATCGTTGGCTTGGATTTGTAGAAATCAACATGTGCATGTGTTGTTTTGAAGTGATTTCACTTTGTTTCAACATTGAGCATTTTTAATTTTGAAATCATACGCAAATCATGTCATTTTAACTCGATTCATTTTATTTCAAAATGAACATTCGTTATGGAATAATTTTGAAATGACACATTGATGATTCAAAAGTTTTCCCTTTAAGTGTTTTAATGTTTGTCTTACATGAAAAGCCTTTGTTTCAACATTGAGCATTTTTAATTTTGAAATCATACGCAAATCATGTCATTTTAACTCGATTCATTTTATTTAAAAATGAACATTCGTTATGGAATAATTTTGAAATGACACATTGATGATTCAAAAGTTTTCCCTTTAAGTGTTTTAATGTTGGTCTTACATGAAAAGCCTTTGTTTCAACATTGAGCATTTTTAATTTTGAAATCATACGCAAATCATGTCATTTTAACTCGATTCATTTTATTTTAAAATGAACATTCGTTATGGAATAATTTTGAAATGACACATTGATGATTCAAAAGTTTTCCCTTTAAGTGTTTTAATGTTGGTCTTACATGAAAAGGCTTTGTTTCAACATTGAGCATTTTTAATTTTGAAATCATACGCAAATCATGTCATTTTAACTCGATTCATTTTATTTCAAAATGAACATTCGTTATGGAATAATTTTGAAATGACACATTGATGATTCAAAAGTTTTCCCTTTAAGTGTTTTAATGTTGGTCTTACATGAAAAGGCTTTGTTTCAACATTGAGCATTTTTAATTTTGAAATCATACGCAAATCATGTCATTTTAACTCGATTCATTTTATTTCAAAATGAACATTCGTTATGGAATAATTTTGAAATGACACATTGATGATTCAAAAGTTTTCCCTTTAAGTGCTTTAATGTTGGTCTTACATGAAAAGCCTTTGTTTCAACATTGAGCATTTTTAATTTAGAAATCCTAAGCAAATGTTTCAATTTGACATGAAAAATCATGAATCAACTGGATGTATACTTAAATTAATGTTGTGAAATGTTAAAAATACATGAAAACATTTTAAATCAAAGAAAAATCACTTTACCTAAAGAAATACTTTAAAGAAATACTTTAAAGGAAATCAACAATTCGCAATGTCAATTTTACTTCGCGATATTTTTCTGTGTGTACGTGTGGGGCTTGCTGGGTTGATCCCAAGACATGCTTACCGATTTCGGATTGTCCCATGTCTGAGTCCAACTAAATGCAGGTGCCCCAGACGGTGTTTTCGATGTGAAGGCTTCCTCTGTGAAGGCTTGCTTATCTTTTTTATAACTAGCCCGCACTTAAGGGGATTTTATGTACCCTTTATATGTCAAAGACACAGTGCGAGCTTTAGGTAAGTAGGAGGGCATTTTTTGAATTTCAGCTCATCACAATCAGAGGGAAAGACAAAGCATGGAAGGTTATTCCACATTCGCGTAGTACGGCTTGAGAACGAATTCATGTACTTGACAGTACTACCGAAGTTGGGTTCAAGAGTTAACTGATAAGCATTCCTGGAAGCGGGAGTATTACGGTTGCATCGTTTAAGGGGAGGAATGCAACTGGCTATTTGAATGAAGCACTTACGGTAAAAGTAACGATAAAGGATTGAGAGTCAGGAAACGTTACGTCGGTGTTCAAGTGACGTAAAAGTATCGATGATGTTCCAGTCATTTCGTCAATTTTTCACGAAGTCAAAACTAGTTCTGGATCACCGACCATTATGAACTAATAGTTCTTAGAACAACGAACATAGTTACAGTTTGGGTCCCAGGACACTGCCGTATACTTGTACACGGGAATGAAAGAGCAGATGGACTAGTCACAAACAGATCAACATGGGAAGAGTGGGAATTGAATAATCTGACTTTAGAGGGTGTCAACACGGAAATGCTACAGCTTAACTGGAACCATGAAAACAGCTGTCGCAGAATCTTTGAGGAACTAGATGACGTCTAGTCTTTGGCACAAAGGAACATCATGAAATTTGTTTAAAATTTAATAACGGTTCAGGAACCAGGAACCAATTGATTTTATTATACGAAAAGATAACGAGTGCATTACGAGCCAATTGATGCAATGGAACCCTCTCAAGCAGGCAGGTAGACGATTAGCCGACCTAGAAGCGCTCAGGGAAGAACTGTCGAAGAGGATTCAGCACAACTTGGGAAAAGTTAGAGAGAGCTAAAATACGTCTTCAGAAATCCTATGTTCCGCATGGAACTCAAATCCATTAACTTGAAGTAGAAAGTTCTGGTAAAACGTATCGGGAATGACTTTAATTAGACATTGTGAAGCAGACCCTTAATATTTTAAAATATTTAACCACTTAGGGTATTCTATTTAAATTTAATTTTATCATCATTAAGCCCAATTAACATTTAGCCCTTACCATTTTTTTTTTAAATTTTGTATAATTAACTTAAACATTGTTTTATACAAAATAACAAAAATAGAAATAAAACTTTCAACAAATTCCTTTAATTAAATTTCATCAAATGAAACATGTGTGACTCATTTAGAAACTCCTTCTTTTGGACATACATACAATAATGATATCTAAAGCTACGTTCACATCAATTATGACTAAATGAATGTGTGTTGTCCTCATTTGTTAAAAAAATGAGATACCAGACACAACATTCATACTTACCTGACTGGCTAGCGACCAAAAATGTGTCAGATTGTTGAAACAAAATTTAAAATGAAAAACTTAATCCTGGCATAGAGAGTGGCTTTTCTAAAAAAAAAAATTAAAAAAAAAAACTAGAACACCTCCAGATAGAACACTTTCATCCAAAACTGAACAGGTACACCCCCTTTCACCTCCTCAAAACAAAAAGTTAAAGGAATTTCGAGAACTATATGCTGGAACATTCTTACGGTACCCTGCACTTCACTGGGACTTTATCTGCTTGTTGAGGACGAACAATTTTTGAAATTTATATTATGAAATTTTGTTGGCTTGATATATTTTGCCAGTGGTTAGAAACTTCTTCCCCAGTCAGCATTCCGTAGAGTTCAAAAACCTCATGTACCTATACATAAAAAGACTTCACAGTATGAATTTTTAGAAATCCCCAGAACACTCATTAATGCTACTACACATATAATAATAGTCTGTGATTGCAATTACAAAATTTAGTCTGTCGAAACATGGTAATGTTGAAACTTACCCTTCTGAATGTGCAATTATGCCAAGTGGTCACGTGTCTTTTAGCAAAAGAGAGCCAGAGCATAAAAGAGTTCAATCGTCAAATCCAGATTTTTTCCATCTTGTGCATCTGCAATAATTGACCACGTTGCGTTTTTTTTTTTTTTTTTGATAATGCATCCGATTCCCACTCTCTTCCCAGATTATTTTGCAATTTGAGAACAATATACAAAACATACACTTAAAATGTCGATAATTTTTTGCACGAATGCAATGAAGGGTTTGCTAAGCATCTTCGCTTACTGTGGTTGAAATTTGAGAACAAAGATTAAAGTAATTTGAAAAGAGTGTTTCATATATATGTATTGAGTGTTTTTAATGCCCGTAATCCATTAACCCTTTTCATAATCAAGAACCGAAATGTTTCCCTATGGAATAAAATTGATTGATCTGTTTCTGATGTACAGTTGCAAGTAAAAGTATTATTTGGTAAGTTTTATTTATTTATGATATGGTTAGGGTTTCTAGCACGTGGCGAAAAATATAAAGTTTTTTGAGAATCTTTCGTTATGTATCTGGTTCGAAAATATTTTTTTTTTTAAATTTTGTAGTGAAAATGCTTCCCAGAGTTTAACATAAAAATAGTTTTGCTGCTGTTTTGAAAATTTTAATTCGACTACAAGTCATAAATGAGGCCATGAGTGCAATAGTGGCGTAACCCACTTTTTAAAAAAAAATGAGTTTTTCATGAAATTGGGTCTCTTAATATATCTATTTTAATAAAACAAATAGTTTTATGCAGCTATCTGCACTCAAAACCAGATGTCACTCAAAAAGGTCTTATTGCATTTTATAATTTGATCATAGTTTGAGTGCAATAGTGGCATAACCTTCATACTTTTCTTAATTTTTGTTTCGGTATAGATTGTGACCTTTTGCTTTGTTATTGTTATACATAATATGGGCAATGAAAAAGTTCACATGCATGTTTAGGTGAGTCTACAGCATCAAGGGGGCCTCAAGAAATTGGATCTTGTCTAATGCATTATTTTAAGAACGTACATAGGATGGTCTAAAAAAATTTATTATGTATTCTGTCCAATGTGGATGCCAAAATATAAATATAAATCTTTCACTGCTGTCCCGATTTTGTGGTTGAAGAAATGGACCATACATTTTTAGTTGGTGGCGATTTCCATTTGCCATGTGACCAAGATTTTGGTGCAATAGAAAAGAATACAAAATTTTATAAAGATATCTTCGTCCCAGATGATTGGCCAGAAAGAGAAACCCATTTGGAATGGTGAAAATGACTTCATCTGATTTTTTTTTCAAAAAGTCTCTGGAAGAAAATATCACAAACAGGAAAATGTCCATTTCCAATTCATAGTTGAGTGGCTTAAAATTCAGTGGTTACATTTCGAAAAAAAATAAAACATTTTCGAATGAAATTGATGTTTTACTCGAAGAGGTAAATGTAAAAAAGAGACAATCCGTGGATATTAAAAAACTCAACCAGCCTTTATTTTTTCTTTATTTTTACAGAAAACCATGAATGCAATAGTGGCGTAACCCACTTTTTTTTCAAATTAATGTTGAATTTAAAAAAAAGCCATACAAAGTATGTCTTTTTTCAAACTCTTCCACGTTTATAGATTAATCGAAAATGTCAAAGGGAAAATACAAAAAATATTTAAAAAAAACCCTGTTTCTTAAATCTCTTTATAATTGGCATTATCCATTATAATTGGTATTATCCCTCATAATAATTTGCATTAAAAAAATTGAAAATCTATTCACCATTTTTCACAAAGTTGCAGCCTTTAGAAAATCACCAAAGAACTCCAAAAAGTTTTTGATAATTTGGGTATTTTTTTAAAAAATTATGCGGTTTGACAAAATTTTGTTTGATAAACTTGTTTTTGATGCCTAATTTTTTTTGACAGAATTGTTTTACAAATGTTAAAAAAAATTGTCATAAAATCAATCAAGGGCTAATTGAATGATTAGCGGATGGCTAGGTAGTCGTTTCAATGTCCATTTGGGCTTTTCCACAAATTTTTTTTGTAGGTAGGTACAGAACTTTTTTTGGACAATTTTTTTTCTTTTTTGATGAGGAAAAAACATTTTTTTTCCCATTCCTTATTTCGCAGTTCGAAAAAATTAGCAAAGCAATTTTTTTAACAGATCTCTTTTATTAATAAAAATTCTTTTTTGGATTTTTTTTTACGATTATTTTTATGAGGACGAACATTTTTTTCGGTAAAACTTTTCTTTACGCAGTTTCTTTTGTGACTAAATATTATTTTTTTTTTTAAATTTATTTTTAAAGTATTTTTCTTGTCAGTTTTTTTCTGACAAAGTTTTGTTTGTTAATTGTTTTTTTCATCTTATTTTTGATAATACATACGTGTTCAATTTTAAAAAAAAATTTAAGGACCATGCACGGTTTTTAACATCATAATATATTTCTTTTTAAAATTTTTTGGAATTATAATGCACTCATTTTTAATAAAAATTGCTTAATTTTTGAATGCTAAATGCATTTTTTGGTATTAAAATTTCACATACCTGCTGACATCTCACCATCAATTAATCTATCAATTTTTGTTTCTAAAAATATTTTTTGATTTTTTTTTTCAAAAGTTCATACTTTTTCTATATCTTCAGTTTTGAAATCAAGCTTCTTTTTTTGGATAACTTTCGCAAAATCCAAAAAGCCATTTTTCCAAGCACCAAAACTTTTGACTTCCTCTGTGTCCAATTTGAAACTCCCTCTATATTCTGTCGGTTCAAATTGTCCAAGTTCGAAAAACAAAGCAAAGGCTTACAATTTTCCATCGTCATCTATCTTCATACGTATAGAGTTTATTTTTTTTTTTTTTGGTTTCTATTGTTTCAAAAGCAACAAACGAAAAATAAAATCCTTTTAAACTTCAAAACATAATGAATCATGACACCCTCACACCCTTAATGTGTGGTCATTTTCTGATTGATAAGGCAAAGAACAAAAAAAAAAAAAAAGGATTGAAAGGGTCAACGCATGGCATAGAGCCTAGCCTGATTGAGTGAACGCAAAATTTTCACTTTCGATTTAATTTTCCTATCCCTACAGCAGCTATACGAACTACCAACATGTTGGGAAAAGTTGGGATATATCACATTGAACACCAC
Source organism: Syrphus vitripennis (assembly GCA_958431115.1). Taxonomy (NCBI): domain Eukaryota; kingdom Metazoa; phylum Arthropoda; class Insecta; order Diptera; family Syrphidae; genus Syrphus; species Syrphus vitripennis. The sequence continues at coordinate 18,091,443 of OY288109.1, forward strand.
AACGATTTATACATTATATAGAGAGAGTGAGTGAGATTGATGGGCAGGACATTTGTTTTTGTGGATTCGTATTACTTCGAAGAGACATCTATTATCGTAGAGGGATGAGGTTGAGGGGTGGCGGCACAAACGGTGCTGTATATGCTTCTAGAGTGAATAAGAGTCTTTTTTTTTTGAAAATATACTTTGACCCAGATGATCCTTTTGTAAACATGTGTGTTCAGTCAAGATTAGGTTCTCTGGTTTCATCACATTTTGGAGAGATTGTATGTTATATATAAGGGTAGGGTTAGACTATGTATTTCTCGTTCGGATTATAGTCAGCAAGAGTCTTAAAGGGTTTATTAGTCTTTCACTCTCTTTGTCAATTATGTCTTTATTGTCTTTGAATCCGATTGAATTTTATTTGAAGGATTTGCCAAGGAGGTTATCATTATCAAGCTTTTGATTTCTTTTTGTTTTTTTGAAAGAGTATATCGTTAGGGTTAACCAATATCTTATATGAACTTTCAATATAGGCTTTCAAAAGTTTCAAGAAGATGTAATAACGTGTCTATAAAACCAAAGATTAAAGGCTTTTAGGAAAAAGGAAACAACATTATCTAATTTGGCGACCATGATCTGATGGAAGTATGTGTTGAGTTAAAATTGATTCCTCAAGAAACAAATATACTTTGTATCCTTCAAGCCGGCATCGTGAAGGTCGTACGCCTCAACTGTATAGCTCACAGGCGTAATAGGTCCTATCTCCTATGCAGATATTTCGAATACACTAATTATCAAAATTTTTCTAATTGGAACCTTGGAATTGGAATTATTCCATCACTGCAGGGTTTTCAGGTGTTCTCGGTGAAAAACTTTTTTTTTACTATTTTTGAAGTAAGGCTCTTCTTCAAGTGTGCCCCACACGCCCATTAAACGAATAAGAATCAAATTCGATGAGACACTATGAGATTCGAATACATGGATTTTCAATAATTTAACCGGAAAATTCTGAGTTGGTACCAGGACGGAACCGAGGCAAGACTTAGTTAAATTCTAGAATTGGTTGTCAGCAATTTTGGTAAAAGTTGAAATTAATAATATTAAAGACTGAAATACCCATAACGGGGCAACGAAGTTGCGTTAGCGTGGCAGTGTCTTCACTGGATTTTAAGTCCTTGGAACCCGCGAAGCAAGCCAGGCATGGTTTTTTTAATTAAAAAAATTATCCATGCTGTTGCAAAGCAGGTCTTACCGATAAATTCTTGAATTTAATCATTTTGGCAATTTACACAATTATCTACGTCATGACGTACTAACGCGTCAGTTAAAATTACAGGGCATACGATCGCCACGTCTGTCAAAGCTCTTCAAATCCAGAAATCTCACCATAACTTCAAAACTGCTCCTGAACAGGACTATGGTCCTGCCAGTACTTACATACGTATGGATCCAAGACTTGGGGGCTTAGCAAAAGACACTCCGACCTCTTAACCTCATATGAGAAAGGACGATTCCGAGGATGATACGATAATGAATTGTACGCAATCTACCTGGAAGCAGACATAGGGACAAAAAGTAAGTTCGGTAGACTCCGGTGGGCAGGGCACCTAGCTTCCATGAGTGAAAAGGAACCGGCTCGGAAAGTCCTTTGTGGTACATTCTATGGTAGACGGCAGCGTGGTGGACCATGCTTGCGCTAAAGAGATGTCGTAGACCAGGACACCCGAAGCCTTGGGGTGCGCAACTGGATGGCGTTGGCTCAAGACCGGGATAGGTGGAGAGACTTGTTGAAGTAGGCCAGGACCGGATCCTGGTTGTCGAGACGATGATGATGATGGTACGATCGGCACGGCTCGGCTGGCTGGGACGTAATTTAATCTGGAGATCCAATTTTTTATCACTTTTCAAACATTTGTGACCGTATATCGGTAATAACACGGCGAATGTTGTCTTCCAAGTTATCTACCGTTTCGGTCTTACCGGCGGCGGCGGCGGCGTGGCGTAGATTAGCGACTTAACATATCCTCACAGAAAATGGTCCAGCGGGGACGATTAACCGCACGATCTAGGAGACCAATTCACTGATACAAAACGTAAAACTATGTGGTTCCCAAACGTTTCCTTCAATAAATTGTAGCACGAGCTGTGTGACATGTTGCGCCATCTTGTTGAAAGGACAGCTCCTGCACATCATGGTTGCCTTTGATTGTAACGTTTTGCGAGCATCGTGATTCCACCAGCTCATAAAGCACACGATCATTTTTATCTTCCCATAGGGAGTTATTGTAATCGGTCCGATTTGTCAAATTGAAATTTTTGACATTTATCGACGTTTCAAGGTCCGTAGAGCCTATATCAATCATTTTTAGAGAGATGTCTGTGTGTGCGTGTGTACGTACGTTCGTACGTCCGTACGTCCGTACGTTCTGGTACCATTTTTCGTCGTCGATATCTCAAGAACGAGTAGAGATATCGACTTGAAATAAATTTTGTTTTACAGATAATAACTTCGAAAGAAGCTGAAAGGGCGTTTATTAATATTCAATCAGTTGTTTTCTTACTATAGCAGTTTAAAAAAGAAGTGAAAATGTTGGTTGGGCTCAAATATCTCACGAACAAATAATGCTATTGACTTGAAATAAATTTTATTCGACACATTATGACGTCATACAAATTTGATATGAATTTGGAAAAAAATCAATATACCGTTATTTTTTAAAATCAAAAAAAATTAAAAAAAAAAATTATAACTCGAATATCCTTAGATGGAAATACGATATTAACTTTAAAATAATTTTATTTTACGAAAAATGTTGTTTTTGACTACTGGTGAACATTTAAAAAAAATTCAATGGATATTTTTTTTTACAAAAATTAAAAACTACAAAAAATTCTACCAAAAATTGGTATAAATTGTCTTTCGATTCAAATTTCTCAAAAACGGGTAACGATATTGACTTTTTGTTTGTTTTATTTTCTACATAACATAATTGTTAGCAACTGATAAAATTTTAACTAATATTGAATGGGCAAAAACTGTTAAAAATTCTAAAGAAAAGTAGCTACAATTGTATTTCAGCTCGAATATCCTGAGAACGAACAACGATTGTGTCTTCTAAAATATTTTATTTTATACATAGTACAATTTTTTATGAAAGGTTAAATTTTGACAAATATCTAATTGACAGTTTTTAACAAAAAAATATAAAAAAAATAAACTAAAAAGTGGTAAAATTGGGTTTTCGACTCGAATATCTTGAGAACGAGCAATGATATTGACTTTGCCATTAGGTATTTAATCTCTAGGTATAATATATGATGTGCATTTCGTAAATCTCTTTAAATAATTAAAATGCTTTTCAATCTTCAAATAATGATTGTTTGAATTTAACAGCTAAAGTTTGTTTCGCAGAAAATTTGGTTATTTGAAAAAAACTAAATATAAAGTTTTCAAGATCACAAATGGGAAGTTATCAGTGTGGGTCGCACCCAGCCTCTTTTTTTTGGATGTAACGACACCGTTCTCAACACACATTTGAGGATTATCTTCACTCCAAATACGGCAGTCTTATTTATTGACGTAGCCATTCAACCATTGCTAAACAATATTCTCTCAAGAAAATCGGCATTCACGGCAAACTTGCTTGGGTATGCACCTTTCTGGGCGAAAGTTCTATTACTCTAAAAAAACACACACCCTTTACATATGCAAGATTTCATGTCAAATTATTCAAAGCTGAACTCCTTTATTTTTTTTGTCACCCAAGAATCAACTGAATGTCCCAAAAACAGAATTCTACATCCATAGCCAATGTCCATCAGTTCAATTAAAATCCCAATAACAACAGTCCAATCAATAATTCAACTCTCAGGATGGTACATATATAATAAATCCCCTTTACATCTATTATTGCACAATCGCATTCACTTTACATCCTTGAATTGTTATTTGGAAATAATTTTGAATGTAACTGATCCTGATCGAACATATACACCCTGCGGTGAAAATAACGTCCCACCATTTACCAACTCCGGATAGCTAAATTGTTACAATCCACAGATTTCGACCTACCACATGCAATTTGGACAATAATCGTCTACCTTTTGTTCAGTTTGGTTTTTCGATTTCATTGTCCTCACGGGACACTAAACTTAAGACTATACGCGTAACAAGAATCCCAAAATATTATATAAATACCCTCATTACCTCCGATGACACCCCGAACAATGCCCAACGCTGTTTGAGTCCAATTTTAAGACCTATCCGTTTTGCCAGCACCATCATTCGTGTATGGACCCTTGGAATCGTATTCGTTCTATTGATGATAATAAAATTAATGAGATGCATTACCATGATTGCTACAACCGACCGACGACGCGACGAGCTATTTGTTATATAGGTCCGTTGATTTACCAAAAATAGAGTCTCCTGTGCTGAAGACGTGTCGCGACGCATCGGCCGTCATATCTACCGGAGAAGCCAAAGTCACCCTAAAAATACCACTTACCGGATGACATTGAGGGTTGCTAACGGTATACACACGTGTCATCACAAGAGGGGGGGGGGAGAGAGAGAGGGACATAATGCCAATGTGGAAAAAAATGACTTAACACTGTCGTGCCATTAGATTGACTTCGGTTCGGAGTCCCGCTAATGGACTCATTATTCCACGTATTTATTTATGCTTTCGGAAGGAAAAAAACGGCACAAGACTCCGAGAGTTCCGAGGCATTTCCCAGAAATTCATATACAATTTTTTTTTTCATTTATTGAAATTTACGATTTGAGATACGGGACCTAGACACACTTGAGTGCATTTGCCATTTGCAATGGCAATAATTTCCGCTTCTGGGTTTTCAGCACCATCAGGGCTTCAAGGCGCTCTTAATAGTTAATGAGTCTATTAGCTGGTTGCCCATTGGCTTCCTTCATATTATAATACCTTCTATAGAGCCCGTTAAGTGGTCTTAATTAATGACAAAATACAGTCTCGTCGAACGCGCGGGTGTACCTTCTTCCCGGCGATGGCTCATCCCCATCAAATTTTCTATGTGTCACCAATTAAAACAATGCCTTCCAGTAATATTCATAGCAGGAACAACAATAACCACGTTACGGTTTTATAACTTAATTAGGTTAAAAATTTACAAATTTGAATAATATACAACCATTTTGACAGACTTTTAGATACATTGGATAGATAGATATATTCTATACTTTGTGGGCTGCAAAACCTTGATAAGCAACTTCAAGCCATGTTCTGTTGTTTTTGTAATAAAAAAAAAAATTATTGGGGTGATTGTGTTGGCATCAGGGAAGAGAACATAACATTCGCGTTTTGAATGTTTTATGGGCTATTTGATGTTTGGATGTCTTCATTATAGCTAATCTTAGATCTGGCATCGAAAACGACTGTTTTATGGAAATTTTAACATTTTATTTACGAACATTAAGTTGAATTTCTTTTTTTTTTTTTGGGGAATTTTTAATTTGTTAAATTAAAGGTATAGGCGTATGGTTTAATGGGACAGCTAAAATAATGAGATGTATATTATATAATGGGCGTTTATGGGGTGAGATTCGGAAGAGCTGCGAGATATGATAGCGAGTAATGAAGATTACCAGATGCTATGGTAGGTATGTTAGGGCTGGTCACGAGAGGAGACTATTGAAGTAAAAACAGCATTTACTCCAGTAAAGAATATCTTATTGGAGCATTTATACTCTAAGCTTCTTTAATTTTGGAGCAAATATTCCCTGTTGCTTTGGCATAGTTTGTTTACAGAAAAATTGATACAACTGGGCATTAACGCTGATATATTTGGCACAGAACATATCTTAAACATAAATTATACCACCATTTAGTCAAATAACGCCATTAATTCTTCATTCAGAAGGATTATAGGAGCACTACACAAAGAAAAAAATCATTAACTTGTTAGTTGAGGTCAGGTAACGGATGCGTGGGCATCTGTTATTTACCCAATATGCAGCCATTTTCTCACTTTACTTACTCGCTAAAGTCCTGGGAACTAAGTTCGTAAGTCACCCATTGCCGAACATAGGGCCACCACTACTCCTACACCCCATAGTGGACGGTTTCTGGAGATGTGTTTGAGCTCTCTTCAACTTTTCCCACAGCAGATGAAGTGGTGATCGGTATTCAACGCACTATTTAATGACGGTTCGCAAGGTGTTAATGTGGTCCACAAATTAAGATCCATTGCGGAATTCTTCTTGTTCGCCTTGAAGTGGTTTTTATTCTCTGCAGGACGATTCTGCAGGTCTCCTGCTTTGCGGGCTTGACAATCATTACATTTTTCAACACTTTAGGAAAGCTATTTCCCAGGCTCTCTCAATGAGTGGGTGCAGTCTAGTAAATCACTTGATGTTGGGTGGCACTGCTAGTAAGAGCTCTCTCGGATTACCGTCCGGAATATCATTTCGGAAGTATCATTGAGTGTTGGATTCACATCACTGGTTAAACGCAATTTTAAACTGCAGAAATGTACTCCTATCGCTTTTTGAGCTGCTTCTCATCTGAAACTAGCAAATGATCCGTCAATGACTTTTACCAGGTGTTGTCTAAAGCTTTGGGCACCTGTGGTAATTCTGTAGACGGACCTGCTACCACACCCAATACGTTGATATTGTAAGGCTTATCACGCCGAATACTACAGTAAACTTCTCTTTATGCGGTATTAAGACTCTCTAGCTCGTTTCTCCCTTCTGCTAGAGAGCTGCGATGCGAGGTTTGAAGTGTTTCCTTTCTTCGATCCTAGGCCAAGTTTCTTCGGAAAGCCAAAGACTATAGCTTTCTTGCGACCTTTAACAGCTGATATGGAAACATTTTTCACTGCCCAATAGTGGTTTTCGATGAAGGTGAGGCGAACTGGGGGTTCCTTTAGCCTATCGGTATAAAATTTAGGCATTCGGGTGGTATCTCGGGATCTCACAACTGTAGCTATTCCAAAGGCTTGAAGATCGCATTACTTTGAACGCAATCAAAAGACTTGAAGATTGAAGTCATTTAAGTATTAAAAAAATACTTCAAAAATATTGAAACACTTCATCAAATGATTGCAATATTTTTAAAGTTTAAGATTGAATTCCTAAAAACTACCAAATTGTTTGGGGATGCGGTTTTGAACTAAAAATATTTAGATGAAAATCAAATCATTGCAGAACGGAAAATATTGCAATACATTTCATCTCTGCTGTAGGTAGGTTTGTCTTTAAAAATATTTAAAGTTCTCTTTAATTTATTTTTCTCTTCTCAAAAGCTATACGTCTGAAGAACTGTGGGGCAACATTTTATTACTCCGTTTTGTTTGCTAAACTTTCGTGAAGAACCTTTTCTTGAAATCCCCCATTTTCAGAATTTTCTCTAAAAACTCTGCAAATGACATTTTAATAAAAATATGATTTTGACATTTTTCTCCCTCGTCGTTGGAGTATGTGTGCTTACCAAAACAAACAATCAAATACAATCAAAAAACGGCAGTCTCCCAGTCTTAGTCTCAGTCTGATATGATGATGACGACGAAGAGGGCCGCTCTTCCGGCAGCTACATATATGTACATATATGGCCAAAAATAAACCTATCGAAAATAGTATCAAGTCCATAATATTATGATGCCCCCAACCACCCAAGGCTTTGTGGTAAAAATAGAGGTCCTTTTACTCGTCCCATTTTAAGGACTAAATAAATAGGAAATAGCGTACGTCTCATTCTATGGCTTAATATGACCGATAGAGAGGAATCATAATCAAACAAAATCAAATGCCAATTTTGTTTTTGGCCGCGACTTCTCTTCCCTTTTCTTTAGTTGTTGTTGGCTCTAACTCATACAAAAACAAACATCCTGCTCCTTTCGTTTATACATACTGTACATTGTAGGTGTACATATATGAAAACGGAATTGACAGAAAAAGGGCAGAATGTGCAGAATTCGCAGCCAGCAAATACAGAATGTGTTTGCTTAACGTGTTTTGACAAATTATTATGGCCGTGCCATTTGGGAATTTTTTTTTTTTTTCGTTCGGGGTTATTTTATGGTAGATAGAATGGGGTTGTGATATGGGTGATGGGGCGGAACCCTTAAATAAAGAAAAAAAAACGGTCAGGGATAACGTAAATTATTACCTCGTCGTCGGACTTTTGGCTTGTTGTTTGGTCTGTGTTGCCAGTGATATGGGAGTGAATGTACGGATCGGTTGTACGAGTATGTGGAAAGTTGCAAGTGATGTATATGCGAGGTATGAATGGTTTCGCTGTTGCTGGACTGGATCCCATTATGGAAACATGAGGTTGTTATGATAGCGATTTTTTTTTTTTTAGTCCAGTTGGCTTTAAGCCGACCCATCTCTCCCGCAATCGTTTCAATTTATATTATCAGTCGGGAGTGAGAGAAGGACTCTCATTTAATCAACATTCATTGAGAGGAAAGAAGCTGAATGCAGGGCGCAAACAACAAAACAAAAGGAGAATATTGTGCAAAAAGGCATTAAATTACATATAACACCCCCTCAAATATGATTTTTTTTTTTAATACTCGTATTTTTTTTTAACCGAAATTAATGCAGAACTTAAGCTGTAGTTGTATCTGTATCTATGGATATGGTTGATGGAGTAGGTCGTTGGCCTTTTGGTATGGTCAACGGCTTGGTTTGTTATGATGTTGGCTTGAGAGCAATAAATCTTAATTGGTAGCCATGGAGTGGGGGAAATGATTACTCTTTTCTTTAAAGTAGAAATAGGGTTCAGGACAAACCAAAAATGGAGATTATTTAGGTACAATCGCTTATCAGTAGTGGGGACTTAAGTACCTACCATTTTAAGACCATTTAAGGGAACCATTTTGAGAATTTATGCATTTTTTTCGTCCCCTCTAATCTTATATGGAGTTTTTACCTACTGCATTTTGCTGAAGATTTGAAAAAAAAGTTGAAAAGTTGATGGCAACTAGAGCTATTAATTCCGACCGGGTACCCGGTATACTGAACGGGTACCCGCGTAACCAAATCTCCGGGTGTTGATACCTGGGTACCCGAAATATGATCGGGTACCCGGCATTGTTTGTGTGAAAATCTGAAATTTCGTTAAAAACAACATGGCGGCCAAATTGAATGAGTCACAAATGTGAAAAACGTGATGTTGAGCTTGTGTAATGTTACACTTTCAATATTCATTCTCAATCGATTATGTTTTGGGTACCCGACACCTCGCGGGTAATCGGGTACCGGGCTACCGGGTACGCGGTGAATGTACCGGGACTCCGCTATCAAGACCTCTAATGGCAACATGTTGATGGTACATGCATAAGGTACATATTCGCTACAGCAAGGAGTATTAGAAACATTGACAAAAAAATTGAAAACAATATTTAACAATTCAAAAATTACAAATTTTCAAGTTTTTAGACTTTGAAGAACGTTTTAAGCTCGAATTAGCTTGAAAAATCGTCTGTCTGTTAAAATATGTTATCACAAATACATGAAACATCTGAAAATATTTGAAAGAGTTAAGTTTTTTAACTTGTAACTTTAAAAAATTACTGCTGTGTTCCAGTTACTCAACTCGTTGAAGATTAGGAAGACGTTTAGGACGTTCAAAGCACATTCCAAACGGTCAATACGAGGTGCTGAAGACGTCCAAGAAATTCAAGACTTTCAAGTCTCTCAAGAAGCTCAAGACATACAAGACGCCTAAGACCTCCAAGATGCTCAAGGCCTCCAAAATGCCTTAGACTGTTAAAATGCTATGGTCGAGCTCCAGTCAAATAAAACGCAAAGTACATTTTTGAAAAAAGAATAATTTTGACATTCCATCGACATCAAAAAAAAGTTGATGAAGTAGTTTTTGAGAAATCTAAGATTGAGGTTAAAAATGCAATTCTTGGTCGGTAACAATTTTACTTTTTTCAAGCTTAGCTTAAATAAACATCATCACATTTAAAAGCAATTATTATTAATTGTTAAGGCCCAATTCTTGTCGTGTTTAATATCTACCCTGTATTAAGGCATCAACAACGAATTTTATTGCTGCTCCTTTGCCCATGTAGACCAAACATCCTGTCATCCCGTAAATTTAACAACTGAAAATAAACAAACAGCAGTAAACTAGAAAAAAAAAGAACGTCCGTGAAGGTATGTTTTATTTATTTGTTCTAGACTCTCACCTTCGCATTACTATATCTCTATATGCAGACCGACAAAGGAATATCATATCAAGGATTCATCAATTATTTGTGACCCATGAATGTGTTTTGCGTATTATGACGACGAGTGACAACGAAGGACGTATACGAAATCTAATGCCGAAGATCGGGTTTGTTATTGTTCTTTTGGAAACGTTACACGTCCTAGAATGTTATAAAAAATGACGGTATAGGTGGGGTGGGGTTGGGCTTGGGCTGGATGGGTGAAATATTTTACTATTCCTGAAAAAGGACGACAACGAATGAGGAGCAATTTCGCAGACAATATACGAATACCCTTGTAAATGATATCCTTATAAGAAACAGCATATAACCTCCGGTTACGGCAGCAATGGGTCTCTCTGAATTTATTTCAAACCACCCCAACCCGCCGCGCGCCGCCGCCCAAGCCTTTTTCCTCCCAAGATAGAAAGTGACTCCTTAGAATCGCCACTGTGACATGTAGTGTCCTTATTCCAGTCGATATATTTCATTTTGTATGTTTTTCTTCGTTCTTTTGTCGCAGTCGTCTTCGTCGTCCTCGTCATCGTCCTTCTTACCGCTTTGCTAGGGAGTTGAAGCGATATCATTTCTGTTATATGTAGTAAGAGTAACCCTTGGGCTGGAGCATAGTCACGAAGACATTGTATTCTTTTTGTGTGCAAATGTAACGATGTCTTAAATGGATTTGGCCTCGACAGGATATGTGAGGAGTTGAATTGTATATAACTGGGAATCAATGCACGTAGGGAGTTGATACACAGATGAAGAAACTGTCCTTGGGGATATTTTAATGAAGTTTTCCAAACTATTGAACAGACATATACAACATTGTAAACACACACCTATACACACACACGCGTGGCAGGAATAGGTACCTTTTATGGAGATCACTTTTGCTGGGTCAATTGTTATTGTGACTTCTGTTAGGAACAATTTATCTATGATGTTTGATTTAGTTTATTAAAGAGACACGAAATAAATTCGGATATAAAGTTCTAAGGTTCTTAAATTCTTTCAGTCAATATGTTGATATAAGATATATCCTTGAATAATTGATAAGGCTTTGTCGAACTAAAATACAAGTCAAAGTGTCTAAAAGTCTTTAAGACGAAGCAATAATTTTGAAGTGATGTGCCATTTTGTTTGTAGCTCTAAGAAAATAATTAAAAGGATGGTTGATTTGATGGACGGACACTTCTACCTTACCTACATAGCTTCCCAACTATCAATTTTGCTTTCGATTTCTAGGTCAAGAAGTGAGTCACGTGTGAAGAGGGTAACATGTGCATTAGTAAAGAACAGTTGAAGAGGAATCAGCACAACTGGGGAAGACTTGGAGTTGGAGACAGCTGAAATAAATCTCCAGAAACCGTACAAAATGGCGCGTAAGAGAAGTGCAGACCCTAGCCACGCAAGAAACTGTACGATGCGACGGTTACCAAACGTTTCCTTCAATAAATTGTGGCACGAGCTGTGTGACATGTGTTTGTTGAAACCACAGCTCCTGCACATCATGGTTGCCTTTGATTGTAACGCTCTGCCAGCACGTGATTCCACCAGTCCATCCACCGAATCTACGAAGTGCTGTTCAGGCGTTAGTCTATCTATGTTTAAATGTCAAACCAAACTTGGCACAAATTACTTGACAGCTGTCAAAATGGCAGTCAGTTAAAAAAGTGTTGCCAACTTAAAGTTTTATACCTCTAAAATCAAATATGATGGTGGGTTAAAATCTTAAGAATTTATTTAAGCTCTGAGTATTTATTTTGAAAAATGAAAGTTTATTTTGTTTTGAAATTCGTCAGTCATTTTTTTCCATTTCAATTTTCTTTGGAGCATGTAATTTCTGGGAATCATCTCTGAAGAGTCTTTATAACTTCTTTTACTTTAACCGAAACTAGGCAAAAGTTCAAGACGTCGAGTAAGTCATCACCAATTTACCCAAGACCCTGATTAAATTAAAATTTAAAAAATCCGTTCAGAAAATAATAATTATTCGTTTTAATAGCAGTTATAAAACTTTTAAACAATGCCAAGCATCAAATAATACGTGGAGCCATTTTTATTTTAATTTAAAAAAAAAGCTTTAACCTTTTAAATTTTTCAATGTTTGCAAAAACCCATTAAAGAATTACATTTTTGTCCAAAACAAAATTTTCTATATATAACATCGCCCTAGTTCAAAAGTAAATCATCATCATCATCCCCTAACCTTAACAACAACAACAACAACTACAACAAAAAAAAATGAAAATGAAAACAACAAAAGAATTCAAACATTCCAAATGAAATTGTGACCAAAACAACACACAAAGACACATTTAGCAACCACTTAAAGTCCTTTTAATAGGTAAGATAATTTAAAATCATTAAAGCAGAAACTTTAATTAGTTTTCCATGCCTGAGGGATTTTTTGAGATAGAGCAGAGTGCTGCTCTTTGTCGAGCCCTCTGCATCCCAGTTCTCATTCCAATTGGAAAATAGTCTTTTGCTCTTGCCTCGGGGTTCTATATATTATATTCCTATCTTCTAAAGCTAGATAGATACATATATACAACAAGGAAGTAGCGTACAAAGAAAGATGTTCCAAGGGAATGTCCTGACATATTTCACTGTCGATTTTATAAAAATATATAAACAGCAACCAAAAAAAAACTCACGCAAGGGGTCTCCGTAAAACTTAAAGTCAAAATTAAACTGGGAAATCATTGAAACAAACGCCACTTATTGCCGGCTGGGGGTTTTTGGGCATTTTTCATTCAACTTTTTTGCTTTGCCAAGGGAAAGTGGTAAGGGTGGGACAGCAAAAACAACAACAAAAAAAAAAACAAGGGTAGACAGAGGTGAGTTTAATTTAAAACAAAAACCAAAACAGAAACAGAAAACAAAAAAAATTACGTCGGGACGAAGAAGATATGAAAACGGTGCTGACATTTAAAAATGACTTCACTGATGCATTGGGTTTTTTGTTTGCTGTCGCTTGTCTTAGATCGCTAATCTACGGTCTCTGAGTGAGTGACAGTTTGTCTTTCCATCCTGTCTGAATATTTACGGTACTTTTGAAAGCGGTTTCGGTTATTTTTTAAATTAACACATTTTTTGGTTGTGATGGGAGCTATGCAGGGGGTAGGTACATGAAAAGTGTTGCTATTTTTTTTTGTATTTTGTTTAAGGTTGATTATTTGGGTAAATTAAAGAGTGATTAACACAAGATTTTTAATGTTAATTTGAAAAAGAATTAAATTGTAACGGAAGACCCTCTTTTATAATTTCTGATGTTATTTCTGACAAGTTACTGACATAGCACGTGTGTGTGTGTGTTTAAGATTTAAAAAAAAGCCTGAAAGATTAATGATTTTTAAATTGAATTGGTTTTTTCATGTTGTATCGCTTTTAAAGGCTTAAAAATGAGTTGAACCAATTGTTTTTTTTTTTTTTTTCAAACAGCTTAAAGAATTTTATACAGTTGTTTTTAATTTTTTAGTCAGGCAATTTATTTCAATTTATTAAATGCGCTCAATGTAAGTTCATTTGATTTAGTTGAAACGAAAACGTGAAATGCGTTCTGATTCCAATAAAAATAAATCTGAAATAAATCTTGCCAAAGTTAAAAAATAAATAAACGAAAAATTTTATAATTTATTTTCAATTTCTGAGAATGTTTTTTATTGCATTTAAATACTATTCCGAAACGTGCTTCGTTTCGGTTTCGGTTTGGGAGAGACTTTTTAATTTAAATCTAATCTAAATCTAAATCTGAAAAAAATTTCATGGTTAAAAAAAAATAACTCAAAATAAAATTTGGCAAAAAAAAAATAAATTTAAAAAAGAAATAAGTAAAAAAAAGAGCACAATAAAAATCTTATTTGTCAAAAAAAAGTTCCGTGAAAATTTAGACAGGAATTTTGAACTGCTGTGGCGCTGAGAATTACAAAACCATTAAATGTTTAACCAGTTTTTGGATTATTGTTTTATTTTTGAAAAATCTGGTAAATAAACCTCAAAAACTATTTCAGCAAGTGCATGAAAAAAAAAACTTCTGGCATTTTCAAACAATTTAATAAAACTCTGGATAGCTACAAAAGAAAAAACGGGAAATTGGTCAAAAAAAGGAATAAGTTTGGCCAGAGGTTTCTATGATTGATTATGTTTGTGTGGGACTTAAGGATGCTCCTTAATACCAAAAATGCTATACTACTCATTTGTATATTTCTGAGACAATGGTCACACTGGTTACATTTTTTTTTACTATAACTCGAAAACTAGCCCATTTTCTATCAGAATCAATCATTTCAAGTTTTTGAAAAATATTTAATCAGGAACATTTTTTCATAACCCAGCATATAAAAATTGAAAAAATCAAAAATTTTGAAATGTTTAACTAAATTGTTCAATTTTTTTGTTAAAAAAAATGGGAATCTTTTCATAAAAATCCAGACCTGAATGGATGAATTTCTTGGAACTTGGAACTTAGTATTTTTTTGACATACTCAAAATTGATTTTGAAAATGTTTTTTTAAATTTTCAAATGACTAAGTAAATTTTGTAGGTATGACCGAGCAAATCATACTTACTGCACAACTAGAAAAATTTATTGACATTAAAAAAGTTTTGGCCTAAAATGTTTTTTTTTTAAAATGTTTTCTGGATTCAAGAAGTTTCTTTTAGAAATAAGCTATAGTAAGATTTTTTAAAGAAACAAACAATTTGACTCTTAGGAATTAACTTGCTCCATGGTTAAGCTGTTGGTGGAAGTACCTAACTTTCCGATTGTCACATGTAAATATTGGCAGCAACAGCAGAAATGCGCAGCTTTAAATACTTATTTTATCCAAACACGTAAAAATCACTAAATACTAGGTAACTCTTTAACTCCTCAATCCAATATCCAAAAGTCAGATTGTATAAAAATTTCAATTCCCCAATAACTCAAAACCTAAATTACTCTGTGTTATTATTTATCTAAAGTGTATGACGTATAAAATATTTTATGAACAATTTAATATTCAAACCTTTTTATCATCAGTGTGGGCAACTTAAATTAAAAGGCCAAATGTTTTTTGCATGTGGCAAGGCAATTAGTTTTAACCTAAATAATTTTCAAACAAAAAAAAAAAACAGTCAATAAATCTCTTAATTAAATTTCCATTAAAATTTCAATACATTAAAGTTATTTATGTAGATAATATTATATGTAAATTATTTAGGTGTTTGATGACATACATTTATTTATCTGCTATATTTATATAAAGAAACAAAAAACACGCATAATTTTTTTTTAAATTGTGTGAAATTGGTAAACACCTTAATTCCGTTTATATATATTCACACCCTGTTGAGGTTAGTTTTTGGTTTGATGTGTAGGTAGGATGCGTGGTAACCCTGGACCAGGAATTGGAAACTATTTTACAAAATTTTATTATCATATTTTAGTGCTTTTATATACCTATTTGGGGATTTGTGTTTTTTTAATTTTTTTTTGTTCCACAAATACAAAGCAATGGACATTTTAAAATTATAATCTCTTCATTGCAATTAATCACCGTGGCTTAAAGGGAGGGTTGGCCAATGATTGCATCATTGCCTATTCTGTGGTAAATTGAATCACAAAGTGTTTCAATTCTCACATTTCACTAAAAAAATATAAAGGTTATAGTTTATATTTCATTGTTATATTATAATATAACAAAAAAAAAAAATATTGAGATTATGCACAATATTTCCGCTAAATAGTTTTGAATAACCATTTTTTTTTAAAGAGCTTTTAGATTTTTTTTAACAACAACTACTGGTAGTGGAAGTATAGGATAAAATATTACAATAATAAAATTTTATTTTATGGGATTTCGAAATTAATAAGTATTAATTTATCATCAATACCAGTTTGCAAAAAAAAAAATTATTGATTTGTTTATGCGTGTTGAAAGTCGATAGCAATAATAGAGGTGATTGGGGTGACCTGGAGTTTTCTAAAAAATCCAAAGAGCTTTAGTTAAAACAATTGTGTTGAACAAGGGATGTGAATTCAATGGAGGATGCAGTGCAGGTACCATTGAAAATTTGATCGAAAATTAGACTTCTAATCATTAGACTTCTACAGTTCCCAGTACTGCATACCTACTCCATGGTCTACAACACACAAATTACTTGCTTCAAAGTTCACCTTTAATTCAAAAATGCCTTTAGAAAGTCATATATACATATTTTTCCACAGTAAAATCTTTGAAAAAAAAAGAAACCAGACGCACAGGTGTTCCAGACATCCATCACCCTTCAAAAAAAAATTTAATCGATTTTCTTTTACCATGAAGGGCCATTTCAATATACGTACATATACCAATAGCAGCTAATTTAAATATTGTCACGAATTTAATCTGAGAACAGATTACACAATTTTCACATGCTTTGGCTTTTTCCCTTGGCCCATCGAAAAAATAAGATAACAGCCAAACAAAAAAAAAAAAAAAATTATAAAAACACAAACCGTTTGAGTGGCAGTCAGTGATTTTTGTGTTTGCCAACCTTCATCCCAATGTCTGATAATTCTTTTGAAAATGTATCAAAAAAAAAAAAAAATTCACCAACGAAAATCCATCATCCTAACCGATCCTTTTGACGGTGAGAGCTGAGAGGAAGGACATCATCACAACAACAGCAACTCATAGTTATGTAGATGCAGGGATTGGCATGTGATAGATGGCACGTGTTAGTGGGATTATGCGTGCCAATTGCTTTAAAAGAATATAGTGTAACATTTTAAGGGGTGTTTCGTTTTTTTTTTTTGTAAACCAAATTTGATTTGTCCGATAAATAAAAGCAACAAAATATTTTAATTTATGTGACATACATACAAAAAAACAACCCCTTCAATATTATAAACTGTGTTGAGGTAGAATTAAGTGCATATCATTAAAAATTTAAAATCTTTCAATCCAGTTTAGAAAAGAAAAAATCTTTGTTAGTCAAGGACAGGTTTATGTTAATAGGGTTTTTTTCTTCCCAGACAGAGAGGGTGCCTCATTTAAAAAATATAATTAGTAAGAAAATAATTCAAACATTTATAATACGAAAATAATAAATTATTTTTTTCATGTACATAATAAATATTTATTTGCTTAAAAATAAAAATAGAGAATGGTCACACCAGACATTTTTCAATTTTTTTTTTAATTTACATAAAAATATTTGTGCAGGTGATATAAAAAAAAACAACCTAAAAAATTATATTATTTGAATTTTTTTTCGAAATTATGAGCAATTGTGTAAAATAATATTTAAAAAAATAGCCATAAGACATCATCCCATAAAAAAAGAGGCTGGGTGCGACCCACACTGATAACTTCCCATTTGTGATCTTGAAAACTTTATATTTAGTTTTTTTCAAATAACCAAATTTTCTGCGAAACAAACTTTAAATAAATACCTAATGGCAAAGTCAATATCATTGCTCGTTCTCAAGATATTCGAGTTGAAAAACCAATTTTACCACTTTTAAGTTTATTTTTTTTTATATTTTTTTGTCAAAAACTGTCAATTAGATATTTGTCAAAATTTAACCTTTAATAAAAAATTGTATTATGTATAAAATTAAATATTTTAGAAGGCACAATCGCTGTTCGTTCTCAGGATATTCGAGCTGAAATACAATTGTAACTACTTTTCTTTAGAATTTTTAACAGTTTTTGATTTTTTGTTAAAAAACTGCACATTCAATATTTGTCAAAATTTTATCAGTTGCTAACAATTATGTTATGTAGAAAATAAAACAAACAAGAAGTCAATATCGTTATCCGTTTTTGAGAAATTTGAGTCGAAAGACAATTTATACCAATTTTTGGTAGAATTTTTTGTAGTTTTTAATTTTTTATAAAAAAACTGCCCATTGAATTTTTTTGAAATTTTCACCAGTAGTCAACAACAACATTTTTCGTAAAATAAAATTATTTTAAAGTTAATATCGTTTTTCCATCTAAGGATATTCGAGTTATACAATTTTTTTTTTAGTTTTTTTGATTTTAAAAAATAACGGTATATTGATTTTTTTCCAAATTCATATCAAATTTGTATGACGTCATAATGTGTCGAATAAAATTTATTTCAAGTCAATAGCATTATTTGTTCGTGAGATATTTGAGCCCAACCAAAATTTTCACTTCTTTTTTAAACTGCTATAGTAAAAAAACGACTGATTGAATATTAATAAACGCCCTTTCAGCTTCTTTAGAAGTTATTATCTGTAAAACAAAATTTATTTCAAGTCGATATCTCTACTCGTTGTTGAGATATCGACGACGAAAAATGGTACCAAAACGTATGTACACACGCACACACAGACATCTTTCTAAAAATGATTGATATAGGCTCTAGGGACCTTGAAACGTCGAGAAATGTCAAAAATTTCAATTTGACAAATCGGACCGATTACAATAACTCCCTATGGGAAGTTAACAAAGTATGGTTTATTTTGAAAACAGCAGCTTTTTATATTTTTTTTTCAAAAATTTACAATAGATTTAAATAAAATGAAAGAAGAAGTTTTTGGGCAGTTTCAAAAAAGTATCGCACAGCATTGTGGATGAAACGTTGATTTTAAATAAATTTTTTTTCCCATTTTAAGTAAATTTTTTCTCCCGACTTTTTTTTCTTGTCTCAGCACAGCCTACACTCATTTTGGCGCACTGCTCATGACTCACCCTGTGCACATTAGATAAATAGTAATTGATTTTTTAAAATAATTTTTTAAGGTGTGGTTTTTAACAAAAAAAAAATTATTCAATATAAAGAAGTTATTGTTTTTTTTTGGAAAATTTCATTTTAAAAATATAAGTTTTTGAAAATGTGATAATGTCACAAACACTCCCTCGATTTTTTACTATAATTAGATATCTTACGACTATTTTGTAACATTTTTCAAAATGTTCAATAGCTGATAATTTTTAATATGAAATATTCCAAAATGTGTATGTCATATCAATAATATTAGTAAGATAAAAAATAATTGGCTTTATTTTTAATTTTTCAAAAATCATTTTATTTAAATTTTGGCTTGTTTTCATTTGGCTTTTTATACTATTGGTGCTATTTTTGTTCATTTCACCGTTTTTGTACATATCCTTAAAATGAGGTTCAAAAAATCGCTATGACTAAAACAATAACTTTAAAAATTCGCTAAAAAAATCCATGGCTGACCAATTTCTCAAAAAACTAGTTAAATTTTCTTCATCCCAAAGAAGAATTGCATATGAAACTTTCGGACAATTCAACGCTCCTAACAGCATTAAAGAAGTCATCAATTCAAGTAATTTTGAAGTAAAGTTACATCGCTTTCCAGCTCATCAACTTGATCCAAGAACATTGAAAATAAAAAGATAGTAATGACTTCATAAATAATCCCTCCTAAGCCAAAGTAAGACTCCATTCGGAAAACAAATAAACCCAATAGCTTATCAACTCTCCTTTTCACCAGTGTATCTTTAAAATGTACCATCTCTGTCAAAGTCTATTTTTTGAATACCAAACCATGATGAGTCTCTAAATACCACGTCTGCAACAAATTAAAATAAATGCTCTCACATAGCTAACCAACAAAAATTAAAAATGAAAAATTAAATGAATACATCAAAAATTAGACCAGAAAACATCGAGAAGGGGATCTTTAACAACCCCCAATGGATTCTACCCTCAAATCAACAACCCAACATACCTATGGACCATATTTCTCTGTATATATATAACCAAATAGCCTCGGGGCGCATAATGAAAAATCCACGTAACATTATAAGCCTCTAAAAAATGTTTACCTCAGCATAGCTGCGATAATTTCAAGTTATTGCGGCTTTAAGGCCGCAGACATTTTTTTTTCTTCCTTTTTTTTTTGTGTGTTGTGGAAAGGATCATTGCATTTGTTTGATGAACGCGAAAAAAAAACAATACAACATCCCCCAATGGAATAGGTCTCGACGCGACGCGACGGTGGGTGATATGGTTTGGCTGTAGGATTTTGTGTGTCTGAAGGAAAAATTCCCTTTGATCCTGTTAATAATTAGAGTACGTGATTCTATTTAAAAAGGAATTCAGTGTTAATTCCAGGTTCGCATATCAAATAGTTTATTTCCCTTTCTGTTCTTAAAACAAGGGTAGGCAAATGGAATATGAAAAAAAAAAATATAAAGGTAGCGAGAGGGTAGCGCATAAAAGTTCTTTAATTTTGAAAACTTTTCTTTTTTCAAAACACACTCTATGTATTTTCAGACTTGTTCAGACACCTCAGCTTCTAATGGAGTTCGGGGATAATAACCTTTCTTCAATTTTTTTTTCTTTTTAAAAAAATTAGAGTCGGCATTGACTTTTTAATAAATTCAAAGAACGTTCAGTCTAATGACGATGATGTGACAAAGGGTTGAAAATGAAGTTTTACAAAAATGGCGCCCAACAGGTTTTCGTTATAGAATAGAAAATCTTCGATGGAATAAACTTTTTTTTTTATAAAGAACTGTTTCTGAATACAAATCATAGTCATAAAGGATTCATGAAGAAATTCTACATTAATTAATTCTGTGCCTAAATAATAAATGCGTGTTTGAATGTCGGAGGACACCATCCTACCTACCACCCTCATTTTTATTGTTACGCACTTGTTAAGGGGTGTTTTGTATAGTGCAGTGGGATTGCCTCATGCGAAATGGATTCCTTTCCTTTTGAAATATTATATATATTTTATGCAGTCGCACATAATGCATTTTCAAGACCCCTAGGGTTCATGATCTCATGAGGGTTGAGCGGCTTTTATAGCACACGCATAATATGCATATATCCAAAACCGAGATTTGTTGTTGTTGTTGTTGCATGTAAGATATTGTTTTACAAGTTGAATTGCATTAGTCACAGACGAATGATAATATGCGCGAGAACTGATGCACTTGTGCATCAACAACAAGGACATTCAGAGCCCAGAGAGTGGTGTATTGTGGTTGTGTAGTTATGAGGGGGTTGCAAAAAAAAAAAAACAATAGATGCATACTTTACCCTAAAGACACACATATTTGTCTTATTATACTGCAGCGATATGGATTCCTATATGGATCACGTATCCTGGCGATGCATGCGATGTAAATGTGGGTGCAATCGATTTTTTTTGTTGTTTTGTTTTTTTGTCATGATGCATCTTTAAATGGGAACTCACAAAGTCAAAAAGTCCTTAGAATTTAACATGATGATGTCGGCTGCTGTCGGAAACAAAGGATCACATGCCATCAACATTGGTGAGTGGTTGAGATTCAGTATACATACTCGTATGATGATGTGATGATGTATATAGTGACGTGATACTTTTTTAATTTCTTAGTGATTCACAGATGCATAATGAATTCACGCAACAGGACACGTGTCCTGTTTTTTTTTTTTTCATTCTTTTAGTGTTCTTAGAAGTGTATTGTAAACGGCGTAAAAAAAAGCGTTGTAACAATGCACTTTTTAGCAAGCATGTTTGTAAAGTACTTGTTTTTTTTTTTAAAGAATAATAAGAGCTGCATTCAAGAAAAAGTGCTTTGAAATAATGAAACAGCCGAGGCAGTGCTATGCCTACGCACTTTCAATATGTGATTTATGTATCCGTAAGATGGGTATGCATCTATGCATTTTTAACATTTGCATATTTTATTTTTTTAAAGTAAAAGAGAAGCAGAACACAGAAGGAGTTCAGGAAAATAAACTTAAGTTTAGTTTGGATTGTAAAAAAAAGTCATGATCATAACCACCCGCAAAATTTTGACCAAAGACGGGACAAAACATGGAGTCAAGCAGAAAAAAAAGTCATATTTTCAAAAAATTAAAAATATTTTAAGTGCATGTTATTTTTCTGAGCTAGGCGAGGGCAATTGAACCCTTTTGCCCTACTCTTCGGGTGCCAATGGTAATAATATTTTTAAATTGAAATTTATGCAAGCATTGAAATTTTAAAAAAAAAAAAGCATAAATATTTCACTTTCTTCGAAAAACCATAAAATTTCAGGACTTTTTGTCATCGAAAAGAACGTTATTTAAAAACATTTAGAAAACAAAATTTCCTAGCAGTACTATTTTTTGCTAAACCAATACTAAAAAAAAAAAATATGAAGCTCCCAAAAAAGTTCATAATTTCTTATTTCCCAAAATTTTCTGTTCCTTAGCATTTTTCATCAAAGTTTTCTTAATCAGTCTTTTAGAAAACTAAATATTAAAATATGTATAACTTTTTTTTGAAACGAAAACACACATCTTAGTGAGGGAATTAAAATAATGCACGACTGGGTAGCAAGTACTTGCTCCTATGTGCGATAACATCTAGGTTTTAAAGTCAAAACTAAAAATCCGGTTCTATGGCAAGTACCGTTAATAACGGTTTTTCAAAAAAATTTTTTTAATAAATTATTAAGGTTACTTGGCAAACCCAATTTAAAAAATTTCATCAAAATCGTTAGAGCCGTTTTAAGATAACAATGTTTTGTCTAACGGTACTATGACAGGTACCGTTATTTTTAGAGCTAAAAAAAATTTCGATTTTCCCTCTAGGCAATCTCCCCAAAACCATATGTCCAAA
Organism: Syrphus vitripennis; assembly: GCA_958431115.1. Taxonomy (NCBI): domain Eukaryota; kingdom Metazoa; phylum Arthropoda; class Insecta; order Diptera; family Syrphidae; genus Syrphus; species Syrphus vitripennis. The sequence goes on from OY288109.1 coordinate 18,114,208, forward strand.
GTTTGAAGAAAATCGCTTCAGTAGCTTAGGTTGTAGGTCGAGGTACAGACAGACAGACAGACAGAATTGCGGGACCCACTGTTTTCGCGTTCTCTATCAACGTAATGCACGAATCCAAAACTTGCCCTACAGTACCTACAGTCGCAAGTAGAAAGTTCATTACGAACTGTGTTCAAAAAGTAAGGTGTACATTTGTTTACGAGTGTAAACCTTACTTTTTGAACACACCTCGTATTCCATAATTTGGATGCCCCTTTCTGCGAGCATTTCAAAAATGCAATGTTTTTTGAAAACCAAAAGATTTCTCCTAAGTAATTACAAATAAAATAGCCAGTATGTGGAATTTCAAATTTTTAACTCATAGGGAATTGCTGGCCGCCGAAAATGGGTTTTTAGCAAATTCTTTTTAAGAAAACTTTTAGATTAAACCCATAAACCAAATTTTTCAGATCACTTGCTGCTAACAGGCAGATCCTTAAAACCAAACATACCTCCATGTACTTACATCTACACTTTATTTCCTTGACCAACACCATCAAAAATGGTTTTCAACATTTATACCTTCTAACAACTTGTTCACGACAGTTATTCCAAATAGTTTTGCACTTCTCTATGCTGTTTCAAGAATGTCGCCGCCATCATCGTCGTCGTCGACACTCCTTTTAAAAACAAAACTATTTATGGTTCTCGTTGCGATAAGCAAAGCCAATAAACTAAATTCAAATGCAAGCTGATTTAGCTATAGTTTCATATAGGATCCTATATCAACCTCCCCACAGGACACTGTTCTCCTTTTTCCATTTAACCCAATGAAAGAAGATACATATCATTGAGTCATATAGGTACAAGAACATGGATTCCAATTCGGATTCGGACTACCTGTATCGTGCAGACGCTTCTGTTGGCTATAAATCCATCCAAGTGCAACGATGGAAGATGTTTTATTACTGTGTTTACGTTATAATCAAAATGCAATGCACACAGAAGCAGAACATGCATTCGGCAAGGACATGCAGTGGTAGAGTGGCAATAGTACAGACAAAAATAAGAGATATTCTTGTTTTATTCCTGCCGTCATTACCATCATTTCACTGGAAAATTTTGCTCTCATTAAAAAGGACACTTATCCTGCACACGTTTAGTTTTTATTTTGAAACAAGAAAAAAAAAAAATTAACAACCCATAAATGTCAACATCTTTCTCTGATAAGATCATTAGTTTCTAAAACACGCATTGTGCGTCAATGAACAGGAGAGCACCTGCAACAAGGATATTCTCACATTTACACATACTACCCAAGAACATTGCTGGATGTTCAACATTTTTAATTACATATTTTGTTTTGTGCATAATACTCGTAGAAGAAGAAGTGCATTTCGAACACAACATGTGTGACTGTTAATTGCATGTCCTGATCCTGCCTTGAATTGAGAATTATTATTAAACAAAAGGATATTTTTTTTTTCATTTCTTCTATTGTTTGGTATGAAGAGCTTTAGAACCAAAAATAAGAATGAGGGTATTTGTTGGTTTGGGGGAGAAAGGAAAAATCTTTCTTAAGGATTCTGAAGATTTCAGTTAAATACATTGAAGTAATAAGAGTTGGCTTGGCATATGATGAATAAATGCAATGCATACAATTTAGTGCGTGTTGTTACTATACAGATGTGCGTGTAGTTTTAAGAATAATTATACTATTTTCTGAATGTGGGTTTTCTGAACATGAATAACTTTTGTGAGATTTAAGGGAGAATTTAATGAAAGGCAGGCATCAGTTGAGTGAATGGTTCTAATAATGAAAATTCATAGAACAAAGAAACTGGGATTTTAATGTGTCAGTAATGATTTGCAAGGGTTTTCTATGTTTGAATAAAATCTTAAATTATTTACTTTAAGGTTTCATCTGTAAGGTGAAGGTCCTGAATTAAAAAAAAAAAACAAGATTCAAAGTGTTTGAACATGAAAAGTAAGTTTTTGGAATTCAAACATTCGGAAGTTCCATTAAAACCATTTATGAAAAAATCTAAAATCTAATCTATGACAGGTACCGTTAATAACGGTATTTTTTGAGAAAAAAAATTGAATTAATAATATTTATTACTTACAAAACGAACAATAGAACAATGCGTTTTAAGGAATACCCCAACCGCATGACGACAATACTGAAATAACAATACATTATTGTTATTGTTATTGTTATTTCTTCGTCGCACGCAGTCGAAATTCTCTTCCCTTCGTTCTGGCAGATCCTTTAAACTTTCAAAAACTTGAAAAAAGTAATAAATTTTTTTTCTAAAAAAAATTTTAGTGTACAAAAAATATTTTTTAAGAAATTTTATTTTAAAAAAAATCAATTTGTTTTTAGTTAAAAAAAAGTTGTTGTTCAAAGTTGTTCAAAAAAAGTTCGTTAAAAAAAATTCTTGCATTTGTGAACAAATTTGAAATTGAGATTTTAATAAAACTAAAAAAAGTGGGAAAACGAAAAATGAGGGTCTCGAAATTCTGTCTGTTGGTCTAAACGGGTGGCTTGATTTTCTTCAAACTTGGTAGGTATTCGTTTTTTGGGCATTCCCCAAGGTGGTTTTATTCATGGGTCTTAGGAACAAAAATAACGGTACCTACCTGCTATAATATTTTTTTGTGAATTTTAGAAAATAGGACAAGTTTTGGATTTGTAAAACAAATTTGAACTTGTATGGGTCCCGCAATTCTCTGTCTGTACCTTGACCTAAAACCTAAACTACTGAACTGAAGTAATAGACTTCAAAATATTTTGTAAAATAATAAAGGAAAAAAAAATAAAATTATTTTATTAGAAAAACAGTTTTAATGAATTTTTTTCTGTGCATTTTTGGATGTATTTAAAATTATTTGGGGAATAATGTTTTGCTATGGTAGGTCCCTGCCACAGAATTGGATTTTTGGTTTTCATTATTTAAATCTTTCACCATTCAAATTTGTATGACATAGATTTTCAATTACATATATTGAATATTTCAAAAAATTGTTTTTTAAAATTTTTGAAAAAGTAACTGTCAATATTTAGTCAAAAAATATTTTTGAAAAAACCGATATTAACGGTACTTGCCATAGAACCGTATTTTTGGTTTTCGGTTTTCTCGTAAACTATTAGACGGATTTCAATGAAAATTTTTCTAAAGGAGGTCATATATAATCTTAATAATATTGCATATCAAAAAATATTTTTTGTACTTAAAAATAAAATAATTTTTTTTTTTTTGAAAACTCAATATTTTGAAAACAAATAAATATTTTTTTTTAATTATTTAATATTTTATTTTTTTTATTTGATTTTAAAACCAAGTTGTTATCTCACATAGGAGTAAGTACGTGCGACCCAGTCGTGCATTAAATTTAATTTATTAAAATTCTTGGTTGGGGCTCTTATCAAAGAAAATCGTGCGTATGGCACTGGGTATGATTTAGTTGCAACCACTATTGCTTCTATAATTTAAAACCAGAAGATAAAAAAAAACAATTTCCAAATCTACATTTCTGTGCATAAGGTCAATGCAGTTATACCCAATTCAATGTATCAAAATATCAAATTTCCATATCAAGTTTCCATTCAATCCTTAAAAACCATATGCAAATATTCCAGGTTTAAAATATATATCAGTGACACAACTTGAATAACCGAACCATGTAAACGTGCAGAACATTCTTTTTTTTTTTTGTTTCATTTCCATTATGAATTAAATTTTAATCTAACCCCAGGGAATATAGCTTCTGTCCTGAGTTTTAACGCTATTTAACAGCAAAAAAATATGTCATACGCGTGAAGCACTCAATCGAAATTGGGGCCAAACATAACCCAGATCCGCGTGTCTATATAGAGTTCTTTGTGTAATAGGGAACACATTTTTTAAATAAAAAAAAAATAAAGCAACAAAAAAAAAATGTATAGCAACAATGTAAAAGAATAATGCAGTAAAAAAAAATATAACAACACAAAAAAAAATTGAACAAAAACATTACATAAAGCTTCACACGCACACTTGCATTATTAATAAGGCCACCATTTTTGTCCCTTAAACTGGGACATTCCCCGTCTCTCTGTTTTATTCACTCAAATTCTTGTCAACTTGGGAGAATACAATAAAAAAATACAAAAAAATGAAAAGTTGAAAAAAAAAAAACGGAAACGAAACTTCAATGAAATAAAAACAAACACAAACAGCTTTTTCATAAATTTTTAAATGTCCTTTTGTGTGTTGCATGGGGTAAGGCAGAGAATATTATATTGCAAGCAAAAGGGATATTCTTCTTGAGCTTGTCGAATGAATGCCCCCCAGAGCAGAGGAGGACCAAACACAACAAAAAAAAAAGAAAGGTTTAACCGGTGCTTCCCCACCCCCCATGTCAGTCATTCAAGATATGAAACATTTTTCTGGAAAATTCCTTTAGGAATTGGAAGCTCCAAAAACTCTCAAGTCTCAACCCACCCCAAAATGTCAAAAATATATCTTTATATATATAAAAATGTTGAATATTTGCCGTCTATTTTTTTGACGGAGGCAACCGTTAATTGCAAATAGCTTGACATGGAATTTTCGCCATGATGGCTCCTGGGAAGTGGGACTAGCCAAAGACCCGAATAAGAAGCCTTACATTTATTTACCTTTGAGAGTTGAAAGAGAGAGAGAGAGAGAGAGAACTCTCATGAGTCGTTTGACGGTTTTCAAATTGTTTCACATCAAAAAAGTTTCGGTTTTCTATCGTCAAAAGGGTAACAAACCATCCATCTTTGAAAAAAAGAAGAAAATGCTTTAAGGGCAAAGAATGCTTCAAGTGAAATCTTAAAGAAATCTAGTTATTTAATGTTGTTGTTTTTCTATATCGAAAAAGGATATGCTTGGTAAAAGGTATGTTTGATGAAAATAAAGGAAAAGTCGTTATTATTTAATGCTCCTCTTGACTTAGTGTATGGATATAGCTTTACCTACATACTTGCAAGTGGGGGTGGTGTTGCAATGCGAAAGAGAGAGGGTTTTACATTACGTGTCCTTATGGCGTCGTGCCACGTTAATGAAAGGCAAATATCATGTAATATGCATGGTTTAATTATAAGCCTATATCGTCTAGCGTTTGTTTGATTTTGTAGCGTAAAAGCGTATGTTGGTGAAATAATCTTATTTTTTTTTTTTTTTTTTTGTAGAAAGGTATTTTGCTGTAAGCCTTGGAATGTTTTGATGTGTAAATTTTAAGTTGAAGAGAAAAATGTTTAATCTCTTTGGTTTGATATCAAAAGAGGGCTTTGTTTGATTTAAAAGAGTCTTAACACTTTATGGTTATACTAAATAGAATGTTGTTTAATTGGTTTTTCTATTTAAATTTAATTTTTGAGATGTTTTTTAAACTTTTAAAATTAAATTAATTTAAATCTAGCTATAGTCAGAGGAAAAATAGCATAAGTTGCTTCCTCGCAACTTAACACACAGAAAAACAAAATTTTTGAAACTGGTGTTTTCAGAATACTACATTTCGAAATCCACAATTTTAGAACACAGAATTTTGTAATGCACATTTTGGTGCCGAAATACTTGGTGTCACAAAATACTGTATAGCAAAACTCTGGTTGGTCAAAGGTCAAAATACTCTATATAAAAGTGACTTATGTGGTTTTTCCTTGTGGCAACAGGAAATTTAATACTAAAGGTAGTATTAGACGCATTCAAGTCTGAAACCCACAACATAAATACTGGTGTGCCACAGGGTTTCGTTTTGTCACCGATTCTTTTTCTCATTTTTATTAATGATCTCCTCTCTGCAACTACTCATCTATTAAATTGTTTCGCTGACTATAGCACCCTTAGCTTTTCATATTCGTTTCCAGATTCACATCCCTGCTCTTCGGACGTGGAACTGAAATGGCTAAATATGATAAGTACATTTCATTCGGACTTAAGATTAAGAAATCGTGTAGAATTTATTGCTCCGAAAACTTAATGTTGCATTCTGTAGTTAAAGCGAGACTTACCTCTCCCTGCCATTATCTATGAGTGGCACTTGCATCGAGGAAACTCATCAGCTTGCGATTCTAGGTATGTATGTGTATCACAAACCATCTCTTGTGGAATGATCACATTCTTAACGTCGCCAAAAATGCCGCAAGATGTTTAGGTTTCCTTTGGAGATGCAAGAAATTCTTTCCCCCTTCTGATGTGGCTATTATTTACAAAAGTTATATACGTCCAAAGCTTGAGTATAACTCCCATCTCTGGGCTGGTGCTCCAGCAAATTACTTAAGCCTCTCACTATTTTATCGTTACTTTAATGGTAAGGGCTCCAATAAAATAGCGAGTTGCATTCCTCACCTTGAACGATTCAACCGTAGTACTCGCGCTTCCAGGAAGGCTCATTAGTTTGCTTTTGAACCCAACTTCGGTCTTACTTTCAAGTACAGGGATTCGTTCTTCAGCCGTACTAAGCGAATGTGGAATTTCCTTCCACGCTCTGTCTTTCCCTCTCATTGTGATGTGACGAAATTCAAGACTAATGTTCACCGACATCTACATACTTTCAAATCCCATCATCCTACTTACCTAAAGCTCTATCTATGTCTCTGTCATATAAAGGGTACATGAAATATAAAATCCCCTTTATATTGTGCGCTAATTATAAATTATAAATTAAAAAAAAACTCTGCTTTTAAAATTCTTCTTTTTAGATTCTGTTTTTTTTTTAAATTCTCGTTTACAGTATTCTTTTTCTTTTAAAGCAGAATTCAACTTAAAAAAAATGACAGTCGTCAATTTGTTGTTATTATTTCACTGGCACTTGTTTATGCATAGAAAAAATATAGTTGCATAATTTATACATGGGAAATTTCAAAACTGAAATTATAATTTTTCAATATTAAATTATTTAACAAACGCTCAATTTAACCGACTGATTTTTTTTTTTATCTAATCACTGAAAAATCGGTATAAGCAGAATTTTTGTAGTTGTACAAAATTTTAAAAAGCAGAATTTTAAACAGCAGAATAATGTATAAAACATTTGATCCACTCTCTTTTTTTAAAGGGTTATTCTTAAAAGTTCAACTATTATATTTCATATCAAAATTTTCACAATTTTCAATCAGCTAAAACTGAATGCTATGAAAAATCATAATTTATCTTTGTTGTGCACTTAAAAAAGGTTTTATGGAATTCGGAACTCAGGATTGCTTTTCTTTGTGGTGCACCCATATTGGCCTAAAACAAAAACAATATCAGTCAAGAAATCGAAAAAATTATTATATTCAAATCAAATTGTCCTTTTGTTCCTATTACTTTTTTCCCTATTTCAATTATCATGCTAATAAACGTCCAAAAAGGTACCAACGCATATGGGTTACACATAAGTCCAATAAAACTCTTTAATTCCTATCTCTCCATTGTCAGTCTGTTGCTTATATAAACACACTTTTACATATCCTTCCCATTATAAAAATTCAATCAAAATTCCATTCCATTCGAGTTATAAAGAATGGAACTTAATAATTCCCTGCAACAACGCCTCCATTGTCCTCTCAAAAAAAAAAAAATAAATAAATATAAAATTATTTATGCGAACGGAACATGTTAAAATATTTTTTTAATAGAAAAAAGGCTGATTTCAATGTTATCTGATGCATTCGTCCAACCAAATAGGTTTTTGAGCCTTTTTTTGTTATTGTTGTTGGTTCTTTTATTTTATTTGTCTATACACTCACTTTTTTTTTACTATATGCACGAATTCAATTTCATCGTCAAATAACTTTCATCTACACTCATGCATATTATATAATATATTTTTTTTTATTGGTTGATGATGATATCCTTATATTCGTCCTTCGTTCTAACAACAGAGAGAAGAAGAAAAAAAAAACGAAACCTCATATCTTCCTTAAAATGGCTGTTTTAAATTTGCATTTAATGCTCATCATATAAATGTATGTCCATATAAGCAATATATAGAATTGCAACAACAATGTGCAAAAAATAAAAAGGACGAGCAGCAAAGTACACATAACCGTCAGTAGACCTATATAATATAGAATAATAATCCTAAGGATGCTCTCAATTTTTAGCAATAAATTTTGGCCCTCAATATAGCCGCTCGCCCACACTCGAATGTAATAAATGTATGTGTCGTTCAGCCATCATTTTTCGCCGGAAATGACACAATAACTGTGAATCGTTTTGTAAGCACGCAATACGATTATCCTTAAATTTATGACAAAACACAGGGACGACAGTAGAAAGATGCGAGTGAGAATTTGAATTTTTATCGAAACTTTAGTAGACACAGTGCTGTGGAAGAAATATCTTGACGAGTCTTAAAGAAGGAAAATAGAAGGAAGGATGAAGGAAGAATAAAGAAGGAAAATGGAAAAAAAAGAAGAAGTAAGAAGTAAGAAGTAAGAAGTAAGAAGTAAGAAGTAAGAAGTAAGAAGTAAGAAGTAAGAAGTAAGAAGTAAGAAGTAAGAAGTAAGAAGTAAGAAGTAAGAAGTAAGAAGTAAGAAGTAAGAAGTAAGAAGTAAGAAGTAAGAAGTAAGAAGTAAGAAGTAAGAAGTAAGAAGTAAGAAGTAAGAAGTAAGAAGTAAGAAGTAAGAAGTAAGAAGTAAGAAGTAAGAAGTAAGAAGTAAGAAGTAAGAAGTAAGAAGTAAGAAGTAAGAAGTAAGAAGTAAGAAGTAAGAAGTAAGAAGTAAGAAGTAAGAAGTAAGAAGTAAGAAGTAAGAAGTAAGAAGTAAGAAGTAAGAAGTAAGAAGTAAGAAGTAAGAAGTAAGAAGTAAGAAGTAAGAAGTAAGAAGTAAGAAGTAAGAAGTAAGAAGTAAGAAGTAAGAAGTAAGAAGTAAGAAGTAAGAAGTAAGAAGTAAGAAGTAAGAAGTAAGAAGTAAGAAGTAAGAAGTAAGAAGTAAGAAGTAAGAAGTAAGAAGTAAGAAGTAAGAAGTAAGAAGTAAGAAGTAAGAAGTAAGAAGTAAGAAGTAAGAAGTAAGAAGTAAGAAGTAAGAAGTAAGAAGTAAGAAGTAAGAAGTAAGAAGTAAGAAGTAAGAAGTAAGAAGTAAGAAGTAAGAAGTAAGAAGTAAGAAGTAAGAAGTAAGAAGTAAGAAGTAAGAAGTAAGAAGTAAGAAGTAAGAAGTAAGAAGTAAGAAGTAAGAAGTAAGAAGTAAGAAGTAAGAAGTAAGAAGTAAGAAGTAAGAAGTAAGAAGTAAGAAGTAAGAAGTAAGAAGTAAGAAGTAAGAAGTAAGAAGTAAGAAGTAAGAAGTAAGAAGTAAGAAGTAAGAAGTAAGAAGTAAGAAGTAAGAAGTAAGAAGGCAGAAGGGGAAGTGAAGAAAGATGAAAAAAGTAGGACGAATGAAGGAGAAAAAGGAATCAAAAAGTCCTTCAAAAATCAGTTTTCTTTGCACAGTCCTGTATGGTTAGTATATGGGAGAGAGGGTATCTTATAAATCCTTTTCATTTTTGCACAGCTATGGAATGTGTCCTTTTTTTAACCTATTATCGATCGTGGATGATGACGGTTGACTGAGTGTCATATAGATATATCCTCTATCATTCTTGCCCCCACGAGCACAGCACTAAGTCAGGATGTGAGTTCGTTGTACAGGATACTCCTATTTTGCATATGTATATGAAGTAAGGGGCATTAAATATTTTTATGGTCATCCCATCAACTATATATGTAAAAAATAGAAAAAAAATTATGTTCATAAAGGAAATTTTTAAGGGAAAGTCCTGTATATAGCAGAATTGTGTATGTCGTTAAATTAAGTCCAATCAAACAAAAGATGTCCTATTTCTAACTTTTTTTTTGTTCCTCATTATTTAAATATTTATCATTGTTCTTATAAAAAAAAACATAATAAAGTATCTTTTTTATAGAAAAGAAAAAATGTTGGAGAAAATGTCCTGCAGAAATTGAATGAAAAAAAAATTCCATTACCCTGCATATATATTATATCGTCCTGGAATCCTTGCAATTTCATTTTCAGTTCAGGAATTTCTTCATAACATATAAAACAAAATTAAAAATGATACACAAACATAAAAGAATGAGGGGCGAGAAGGACATCATGTCCTGTAGAGACAGTTTACCTACCTACAACATGAGAACGTTCTCATTATGGTTTCTTATAGATTTTCTTTTCAACCATATCACTTTCAAATGTCTTCATTTACCACCACTCATGGAGGTCCTCTCACTCATAGTTTGCATTTCAGTAAAGAAATTTATATCCTCTTTTATTAATTGTTATTTAACAGTTCTTATGCATTTCTCCCACATTTACCACTCACTTTCTTCTAAGTCCTTGTTTTCGTTTTCGTAAAGCCTTTGGGGGGCCTGTTATGGGTATTTTCCTTTGAAGACATATGCATAAGAAATTGCCTTCCAATTTGTGACCAGCAAATGCATTTGGATATTTTCCAAGCAATTTCCCTCTTTGCAAAGCACATAACATGGTAATGTTAGAGCAGGAAGAATAAATGATAAGAGTCCTCTGATGGCTGGGGGGCAGGGGCCTCTACTGTAGTGGCAAAGAGTTGTATAATGGCATACTCACCCTATTATTATTAAACCGAGGGTTGTTTATATTATTTAGTTATGGGAGTTTTGCAAATGTCTTTGCTATTTTGCACTCTATATGAGTTCATGAAAATATAGATATTCATTTCCTGGATCTTAAGAACCCTGTTTTGTTGAAGGGGAGCAAAATATATTGTATATTGGGGGCGAGCGAGTATAGAGGGCTCGTGAGAAAGATAATAATTATGGTTGAATGATATGTTTATGTCGCTTGGAGGAGCAGTTAAGTTGGAATTGTTATTGAACACATTTGTTATCGGTTTTAAATCAGTTCATAGAAATGTGGGGTTGCATTGAAAACACTTCGAATGGGTTTTATAGTTCTTTAATTCTGGGATTCAAACTTCTTTTAGTTTTCTTTGAAAAAACCTAGTCCGCACATACCTCAATAAATTTAAAAACCGTTTTTCTATTTTAAATGAGATTGTGTTGAAGATATTCATTTTTAAACAGCTACGTTGGCAGCAATTTTTTAACAAGCGGCCATTTTAACAGCTGCTAAGTGATTTGTGTTTAATTTGGTTTGGCATTTCAAGGCGAATGGACTGACGTGGCCTCATATGTGAGGAAGGACGATTTCGGAGACGGTACAATCATGTATTACACGCAATCTACCTTGAAGCAGACATAGTGACAAAAATTAAGCTCCGGTGGGCAGGACACTTAACTCGCATGAGCGAAGAGAAACCGGCTCGGAAAGTCCTTTGTGAGATGGCGTAGACTAGGATGTCTTAGGGTGGGCAACTGGATGGCGTTGGTTCGAGACCGGGATAGGTGGAGAGACTTGTTGAAAGAGGCCAGTACAGGGCCGAACTCCAATTGCCGACCCGATAATGATGATAAGACTGACGTGGAATCACGATTCTGGCCAGAACGTTACAGTCCAGCTCGTGCCACAATTGATTTATTGAAGGAAACGTTTGGTAACCTCATAGTTTCACGTTTGGGACCCATGGCCTTCAAGATCGTGCGATTTAACGCCTCTGACTATTTTCTGTCAGATAATGTGAAGTCGCTAGTCTTTGGAGATAAGCCCGAAACCATCGACCACTTGGGGGACAGCAATTTTGTTCCCGATATACGGCCACAAATGTTGGAAAAAGTGATCGAAAATTGGACCTCCAAATTAAATTACATCCGAGCAAGCCGCGAACAACTGAAGAACAATTGAGAGTATTGCTGCTGTAGCCCAAACTGTTGAAGAAAATCCAGGTTTGTTCATTCCTCGTCGTTCTTTGGAATTGGGCATTCCATAAGCATCATTACAGCGTATTTTTCATAAAGACTTAGGTCTTAAGGATTATAAAGTTCAGTTAACACAAGAATTGGATGGAATTGACTTGGACAACTTCTGCTTTCCACAAGACGGCGTGCGGCGCTACGTGCCACACAAGCAACGAAACCATCGATCTTTTACGGGTAAAGTTTCCGGACTGTGTGATCTCTCGAAGAGATGTTGAATTGGCCACCGAGATCTTGTGATTTAGCACCTTGCGACTTATTCTCTCGGAGCAGTCAGCAGGAGTGAAAGAACTTCGTTCAATTTAAATAAATGAAATAAATAATACGTCATAAACAGATGAGTTTTTTTTATAGCTGAAATTGACTGCTTAAAAAAAACGTTTTAAGTTCTTAATTTTTCAAACTTATGCTTCTGACTTTTTTTATTCCAGAAATGTACTTCCAGAAAAAAAGGAATATGCTTACAAGTACCTAATTATCATAGCTTCCTTAAAAAAAATCCTACTGATGTCATGGCGTTTTTTAACTATTGCCATACTTAACATCTTATCTATAGTCAATAATATTTTTTATTCTTATGCGATTCCCCGAAGAGATTCGAATTTAACCACCCCAGGGAAATACAATTCCTTCCTACCTAGTTGATGTGTCAAAAATCGTTTAAAATTTTATGAACTTACATAAAATATCCCCCATCTGTTGGTATAGCTAAATTTCCATATAAATGACATTGCTGGCACAACTTTCAGCTATATACCTCTCTCTATATTATGTATGTGTGTTCACCTAAATAACTTTATTTGATTTGTGTTAAGATATTTTTTTTGTTCGTTTTTTTTTTTTATTTTTATTTTTGTAGTATAACCAACTGAGCTTTATAATATTCTTTATGACTTTTTTTATGTTCACCTTATCTGCATTTATAGCCGTTAACCTTCTTCTTATCACTTGGTTGAGTAATAAAAACTCCACTTCCGTCCATGCGTGCAATTAATCAACGGCCAAACATACACCTCTATAACTTTATCACCAATTTGCTTTTGCCAAAAAAAAAAAATACAAAGCTTAAAAAGGAAAAAACCATAAGGTAACTTGCAACACATCACAGCCGCCTAAAAAGGCTGGTCCTTTGAATTATAGTCACCTAATTCCATCAGTCATCGAGCCCATAAAAACAAAACAACAACTATATACGCAGCTACCTATGTGTATATGATTTTACTTTTATGTTTTATCATCACTCCAAAGTTGAAAACCGTCACCGTCGCCTTTGCCACACACTCAGCACATTCTTCCGCCCACCACTTAAGCTTACTCAAAATGAAAATAAAAGCAGCCATTTAACGCGGCTTAGCGCCATTCTTTATACTCGTTGTAACCAAAAGCAAGGCTCACCTTTTGTCTTGGGTCTAGGTATATAGGTAGGCATTTGGTCATTTAAAAATGTGAATATAAGTGAAAAGCGCTAAAAACGCTTTCCATAATAATTTTTGCTCATAACACACGGACGACAAAAAAAAAATAAAAACGAAGAAAAACACAAAAATACTCTTATACGAGGAAACATTTATTCTTACTTTTGCACGCGTTGATATCGAATTTAGGTCGTAGCATTCAAGCCAGTTCAGCTTCGGCTCTGAATGGCTTCGCTGCCGCCGCCGCTCCACGCCGCCGCCGGTAGAGGGAGTTGTTGGGTATAGAGCGAATTACCACGATGTAAAACAATAGAAGCGTAGAGGGAAAGAAAACACAATGAATAAAAATAAAAGAAAAAGCAAAAACAAAAACCTCAAAAGCTTAATAAAACAATAGAGACCTGTGAGTGGTTCTTAGGCACCTCGTACAATGTAGGATTAACGTTGTTTTACTTTCCAAAAGCAAGTTTTCATCAGAAAAGGGCTGCTTTAAGTCCTAGCAGCTGGCATTTTACCTACCACCAACCACCCCACGTGAATTTCCGGAATCCATCGTTCATTTTAGCGCGCCATCTACCCACAAAATCACCAAACATATACGTTACGTAGGTTAGGTGTATATCACACTCCTCTTTAATAAAGGTAGGTACCTACTTACTATATGGAAGAATAGAATTTTTCTTTTTTTTTCTCAAAAAAAAAAACAACATTTGGAATGAGGAGAAAAAGGTAAAAAATTAATTTTCTTCCTTTTTATTATGATTTGTCTGAGAGTCACCTTTGTCGCATGAAATAGCCAGCCAAACCAGGACCGTTATTCATACAAAAACTTGCCCGTTGTCGTCGTCGTTCTATTTGACTTTTATTTTATTGTGATTGTGTGACCTAAGGATAGGTATAGGTAAGGTAAGTCGACGACATACTGGCCTCCTCCTAGTTGAGGATCGCATGTCAATTGTTCATAAAGCATATTGCCTAACAAGGACATTCGACGATAGTTATTATAGGACGTGGATGGGATATGTTTTACGGATGCGAATGGCATAAAGCAAGCAAGCCATAGAAGTATAAAATGTTCTGAAGGTGGTATGGGGCGATTGACCCAACGACACCGACGGACGGACGGACGGCCTGGACCGGACCGGACCATATATACTAAACATGTGTCCGGTGGCGTGAATTTTAGTATTTCAAAGCTAAGCAAATGGTGATATCAAATGCATTTAGGATTATTTACTTTCTGCCTCTTTATAGTTGAATAAATTGGTTGAGGTGGAGTTTGTGTGTTGGAATGTAGATGTAGACGGTGATTTTTCTATTTGGTGTTAGAGGAGGAAGAAGAGGGCGGTTTGACTTTTTAGAATAAAGTTATATGTGAAGGTATTGGATTTCCTGATTGACCGTGACTTAAAATATATTATGATGAACTGTTTGTGTAAGGTAAACGGGTTGTTTGGTTTATAAAAATACAAAACTCGATTTTCAAGAAAAATACTCTTTACACGCCAAGATTAGTATTTCACAAAAACGAACGTCATAAAAACTTCCGCTAGGAAATTTTAAATTTAGGGAGAAGTTTTTTCATCAGATCGAAGTAGATATGGCGAAGGGCTTGCTATGAGGCGAGAAAACTCAGTCTCGTTTTGATTTCATGAGACAAAATCAAGACGGATACTGGTTTCCCAAGCATCAAAGAAGATGGGATGATAATTTGTGGACCAAAATGTTCGCCACTTTCAGGGCTCTTGGAAAAAAATAAATTTTGTAAGTTGAATTTATCGATGCGTAAAAATATTTTGCAGAATTTAGATTCAGACATGAAGAGATGACGTCATTGAGACGTATTGGGCCAGGCAAGATATGGAAAAATTACACTGATCTTTGAACGTGTAAAAAATGTAAACAGAAGGGTTTCCACTGCCTATGGATCAAAAATCAATTCCAAAACCTTTTCTTGCAATTATTTCTGCCACCATATTTCACATTCTAATTGAACTATATTCGGAAACTATACAAAAATGACACAAAGACTAGGGCTGGCTATCACCAAACAGTTTAAAAATTCTTTAGTCATTATGGAAAGTTAAATTATTGCACTTGATATTTGAAAGCGTTTGATAAATTTTGGTATCAAGCTCTCTCTATCGCAAATGCGTGCATTGCGTATTGACGACTCCTACCTCGACTTAACGGCCAAATTCTATCATTGTCTTTCAGTGTAAAATATACTCGACCTTAAATTAAACAAGAAATTAAATATTGAAGAACGGGTTAAGAAGGCCTGTCGAAGATGATTTTGTGGAAGTACACAGCCGTAGTACGACCAATCTTAAAATATGGTTCAATTGTGTCGTGGCCTGCTCTGAACAAAGCTTATAATATTGATAAGCTAAAGAAGGCTCAGAGAACAGCTAACGTTGGCACAACAGGGGCTCTGCGTACATGCCTTAAATGTTATTTTGCATCTTCTACTACTCGACCCTTTTATTAAATATATAATTTCTTGCAGCGCGATTAGGCTGAAAGAATTTAACAGCTTGTTGTGAAAACCATACGGCCATCACATCAACAAAACGAAATTGATTAAATTGATATATATTATCTCGGCAAACACCGATTACTGCACTCCTACTTTGAGCCTCAGTAAAGATTTTACGGTTATTTCCCATCACGGAAAGATTGGGAAGATGACATCGTGACTATAGGTTTCGGCACAACCATTTTTTACTGACGGTTCAAAGATGGAGTGTTTTGCTTGTTCAGGGGTTTTTCTGAGCCCCTAAAAGTAGCTAAATCCTTTCGGCTTCCTGACTTTTCTAGCGTTTTTCAGGCTGAACTGCCAGCAATAAGGGAGGCATGTAAGATACTTAAACAAAGCCCAAACCAGAACTGAAATGCGGCTATCTTTACAGACAGTCAAGCAGCTGTCAAAGCCATTAACTCGGCCACATCGTCATCTAAATTAGTCCAACAATGTCACGATGAGCTTGTGAGCCTTAACATTAACCTCGTTGTCACCATGATCTGGGTTCCGGGCCAAAGTGGTATCGAGGGAAACGACCGGGCTGATGAGCTAGCCAGGCAAGGATTGGCCCTTCATAGATGGTGCTATGAAGGGCAAAATCTTTTCTATCTATCAAACAGAAGCAAATTGAAGGTGGAGCAATTTACCTAACTGCATTATATCTATGGGAAGATATGCCCACCTATAATAAAACCGGTTCAAGCGATCTTCTATATAGGCCGAGGCAAGACATAGCCAGGGTTGTTGCGGTATGTAACGGCCAATGGTCTATAAGAGATCATGCAGAGAAGTTGGGCATGGCAGCATTGTCCAATGGAAAATTCAAACATTGTAGTATATGCTGTTGTGGAGCTCATTCCTTTGCAACTTATCATGATTGTATCAAGGAAATCGAACACCAACCGGGTTGATCTCAGAAAATGTCGACATGCCTCTCGGTTTTTGGTTGTTGCATGTCTGCTACCAACTAAACACAGGTGCCGTTGCATTTGTCATCCATGAGTTTTTTGTCCTGGCTATCTTTCGCGATAGTGTTGGAACGTGCTCTTGTTTGTTTAAATTGTGTTCTCATTCAGCATAGGTTAGGTATTCGGTAGGGTTAGTAAGAGGTCTTACTAAGCCTTGGTTCTCCACTAAGCATCAAGCCCTCAATTTATTCTGAGGAGCCCAAAATTACAATGCAAGGACTGCATTCCCTGATACCGAAAAAAATCGTACAAAATAGTTTCTTGTTCAGTGAGCTAATCTTTCAGCTCTCAGTATTTGGGAATAGCTCACATTAGTATCCTATCTTACCAAATCATCATCATCATCCGGTCCTGGTCTCCTTCAACAAGTCTCTCCACCTATCCCGGTCTCGAGCCAACGCCATCCAGTTGCGCACCCCAAGGCTTCGGGCGTCCTGGTCTACGCCATCTCTCCAGCGCAAGCATGGTCTACCATGCTGCCTTCTACCATAGAATGTACCACAAATGACTTTCCGAGCCATTTCCCATTCGCTCATGCGAGCTAGGTCCCGTGCCCACCGGAGTCTACCGATCTTAATTTTTGTCACTATGTCTGCTTCAAGGTACATTGGGTACAATTCATGATTGTACCGTCTCCGGAATCTTTCCAAATACAATTATCAAATATGCTGCAAAGTATTACAATATTGCAATTTTCTTTCTATCTAAACAATTTTTTTGTGGGTGCTTAAAAAATACATTAATCAAATACTATCCATTGCATGATTTTCCAACATTTCCTCAACTTCATAGCACCAATCTCGAAGAACCACTCAAGTATGATTTCAGTAAAAAAAAAACCACAATTCAACCAAAATCATGTGGCACATATTTTTTTTCTCCAAAGTGTGTTATTAACGATAAGAACCTGCAACCTCTACTAATTCTACACACAAAGGCAGCTCTTAGAAAATGACGTTCTATAAATCCAGTTTTTTTGAAGTTCCATCATCAACCTATATTTTGTAACCGCGAATTGCTGTTTGCTCGAAAAAAACAAAAACACACAACCGCAAACCTAATAAATTCTGAAATGTGAAAAACATGAAAAACCACTTGAACTAATATCCCAATAAAATGTTGCCTGCGGAATAAAATGGCACATCAACTTTTAAATGAGTCATGCCAACACACAAAACTAAAAACCACAACTCGAAAGACTTTCAGTTCAGGTGTGAAATGCACACAAAATATAGCTACCATATTATATTCTTACCCAATGTCCTAGTGGATTTAGTTATACAGCGTGAAAAAAAACCCCTTCGAAAGATGGCGTGAGCTTTAATTGAAAATCCTAATCATAATTTCAATCCACTTACGCTACAATTGTTTGTGGTTGCATTTGCACGCATTTCCCTTGGGGGTATTTTCAGTTTTTTTTTTCATTCTTTGTTTTTTATTCCTATGGGGATTTCCACTCTTCAAGGACATTTCGTGGTTTCGAAAACCCCCAACATTGTAAAGTTTTGATAGATTCTGGCTTGTTCGCTTTTTGTCCAATAAAAAAAAAAAGCAAAATCCATTTGAGGTAATAATTTTTATTCCTGTCAAGTACTCTGGCAAGTAATTACATAACTGTCAGCGCATAACGTTCTTAACTTGACTTCAAAAAAAAAAAAAATGCAAAAATCAGATAGTCCAATGAGAATGGGAGATAAAAAAAAACTTTTGATTAAAGTGAAAGTACAAAATCGAATGAGGCAATTATTCGAAGTGAAGAGAACAAAAAAAAAATAAATGGCAATGCAAAGCTTCACCAAGCAGTCAGCAAACAGCTCAGGGGACAGGCTAAAGGTCATGACAGCAGTTTCAAGGATAATTTATTGGAAATTTGAATGACAGTGACTATTAAAAAACTTTCACTGAAATTTTTAATGGCTGCGAGTGAACATATAGAAATCGATACTTTTTCTTCAATTTTAATGGAAGTTAACGGTTTTTTATTTCGGATGCATGATGGTTTGGGAAAAGGTATTTCGTGGATATTTTTGAAAGTTGATATGAACTTTTTGTGTGGGGATTTTTTATGCGTCTCTTAATTTTGCGATTCTTATGTTTTTATTTAAACCTTGAACTGTAAACGCGATCGTAAATAAATGCTCATAAAATAAATTATATAATTTTCAATCAAAGAGTGGGGAAAACCGTTAAGGTTATTAAGTCACAGGAAAAACTAAAATGGAAATTATGTATTGTTGATTTCTGTATTTGACCAATTATCATTTTCTTAGATTCTTTTGGAAATAATTTTTTTCTATATTTAGCGCGCACTCAAGGGAATTTTATGTACCCTGGTAGGAATTTCTGAGGAATTTCAGTCTTGAATTTCAGTACATCACAATGAGAGGGAAAGATAGAGCGTGAAAGGTAATTCCACATTCGCGTAGTACGGCTAAAGAACGAATCCCTGTACTTGACAGTACGGCCGAAATTGGGTTCAAGAGTAAACTGATGGGCATTCCTGGAAGCGAGAGTACTACGGTTGAATCGTTTAAGGGGAGGAATGCAACTGGCTTGGATTGGAACACTTACCGTAAAAGTAACGATAAAAGAGTGAGAGACAGGAAACGTTATGTCGGTGTTCGAGTGACGTAAAAGTATCGATGATGTTCCTGTCTCCGACCATTTTGAAGGCTCGTCTTTGTATACTGTCCAAGAGGTTTTAGTAAGTTGCTGGAGCACCAGCCCAGAGATGGGAACTATACTCAAGCTTTGGACGTATGTATATAACCTTTATAGATAATAGCAAGATTAGGGGGAAAAAAAAATTCTTGGATATCCAAAGGAAACCTAAACATCTTGCGGCATTTTTGTTGATATTAAGTATGTGATCATTCCACAAAAGATGGTTTGTGATACACATATCTTAAATCGCAAGCTGATTGGTTTCTTCGGTGCAAGTGCCACTCATAGAAAATGGCGACAGGAGGCAGCCTTGAGTTTTCGAACCATTAAATTCGACGTGATTTCTTAATCCCTATTGTACAATGCTGTCTAAGTCAAAATTTAATGTATTTATCATATTTTGCCGTTTCAGTTCCACGTCCGAAGAGCAGGGATGTGAATCTGGAAACGAATATGGAAAGCTAAAGGTGCTATCGTCAGTGAAACAATTTAATAGATTAGTAGTTGCAGGCAGGAGATCATTAATGAAAATGAGAAAGAGGGTCGGTGACAAAACGGAACCCTGTGGCACACCAGCATTTATATTATTGGTTTCAGACTCGAATCCGTCTAATACTACTTGTATAGAGCGATTAGAAAGAAAGTTACTAATCCACCGAAGAAGGGTTTTATAGCCATCAGTGTCATTTTAATAAAATGGTTCTTTCAAGACACCAAAAAATGTGTTAAAGTTTTTGTCAGAGCAATATCTTTCGTTAATAGTGATTAAAGAGATCATGTAATAAAACAGCGAACGCATTTTTTGTGGTACTATTTTAGCAGCCCACAAAAACTGAAAGGGCATAAATTACATATTAAACGAAAGCATTGTTTGCAGAAAAATGCGGAGTACCAAAATTATTTAAATATATTACACCGAAATTGTTTAAAACAATAAATAAAATTTCAAAAATTTGGGAGGAAAACAACAACAAACAAATCGACTGACAGATAAAATGTCAAATCCAGAAAATGAAAACTTTCAGCGAAAACTCAAAACAATAGCTGGAAGCTGGAACTCGAAACATTAAGGTAAATTCACAGTGATGTTCATATTACACAAATCCACCTACACGACAGAAGCTGATGAACATGTTGTTGAATGTGAACTTCCCTAAATGAAGAAATATTGGGGCATATTCATAGTCATATTAGAATCGAGTCCAACTGGCCTCGAGCCTAAAGTTAACACACAGGTTAGAAACAGCTGATATTCATAAAGAATTTGGCAGCTGTTTAGTAAAAAAAAAACAGAATTCTACTACAATTTTAGTACAATTGCCTTTCAATCCATTTTTTGACAGATAGAAAAAAAAACAACTTAGTCAAAGAGTCAACCGTTTTTAAGGATTGAGCTCCAATTTATCCTTTGGACCAGGGTCTAAATTGTCTATGAATAACATAAACTCCAGGTTAGCTGAATAGACAAAGAAACAACTTGTCAGACGACTATGAATAATGCCCCATTAATTTTTCCCGACGCGACGTTTGTGCGACGTTTACACAGCGCAGTTTTCGGTTATTTTGTTTTGAAGTCTAATTCGGAGATGCGCTCATTATTACACGGAGACTTTTCTGATTTTTCAGTTTTGTGCACTTTTTGACAGTTAGCTTTCATTTCAACTTTCGTTGTGCGTTCTAATGAGAAACTGAATTGGTGGATTAAAAAATAAACTAAAAATAGTTAATGCTTCCATAGTTTTTTTCAATTTGAAAACAAAGAAAACTTTGAAAAGTAACAAGTTTAATTGTTTGGAATCTTAATCAAACTTTTCCTGCAAATTTCAGCAAATTTTATTTAATTTTAACCCAGACAACTTTGTATCTTTATGTAACTTGTTAGTTTAATCTGTCAGAGACTAAGACTAAGAACTATTGTGTGCATGAATTTTATGATTTAAATCTGTTTGAATATACCTAGACTTTGAGTATGGAAATCAAAAGCTTTCGAGGCACGTAGAGGTACCATTACGTAAATAATAACTCATATGGATTCCAATTACCGTGGAATATCCTTCGAAATGAATATTTAACTCAAAAACTTCAAAGTGGATCGACATATAAAACTTCATCCTCAATTATTTACAATAGATATACGAACACGAAGACACACAAGATGGTGGCGGTAGAGGTACACTAACGCTTCAGATAAATACAAAACGTTTCTTTTTTTTTTCAGAGCTTCCGCGATGCTCGATTTATGTTATTTTTATTCTATTAGTTTTCATCACTTCAGCTATACGCATTGAATCACATCACGGCACTCCTATGACTCAGTCTATCATCTGCGCCCCATTGGTAGTATGGTATCCATCAAAAACTGCTGTTCTGAAAATGGCATGGGTACAATATGAATAACATAATGGAATATGGGTCGCTTTCGTTTTGCCTGCAGCAAGTAACATCGTCCTGTCATCCACCTAGTGCTCCATATATTCGTTCGTTCATCTATCTTTCAATACCCTGAGACGGAGTGTGCCGATGAATGTGTCACTTTCATGCTACACCAGATCTAGCTACCTATATTCCCACTCCATTCTCCTATATAAGTCACTATATTTATGCGGAGTCGACTGCGACTCCAGCTCACAGCGGTTTTTGAGAGAGAATCACATAAATTTTCCGGGAACTCATTATTTATCCTGTCAACGAATGTATGGATGACTGAGAGTGTTTGAGAGCAAAGGACTAGCAATTCTATTCATATGTATCCTAGCGAATGGAAGGATAATTAAACTTTAATTAGGAAACTGTACAAGTGTGTCACATTTATAGTTAGAACGTGACGGTATGCCGGTGTCATTTTTTTTTTTTTTTTTGTGTTTTGTTTTAAGCTCCTCCGCACATTGCATTCCCTCGTGCTGCCTGCTATTATTATACATATAGAGTAGAGAGTCCTGTAGGACTTGAATGGGGTTATTTTGGCTTGACTCCGTATATATAGGCGGTTTTTGGAGAGTGCAGATCCTTTGAACTAAAAGATCACACACAGACACACACGTTCTTTTGCCGTGTTTGAACGTGGGAGGTTATTAATTTGAACTGGATAAGAACATTTTCTAATGAACTACTGCCATGGTAAAAATTTTATATTTTATTTTTATTTCTTGATTAAATGACTGCAAGGAGCAAGCATATATGAAAATTTATGTGAAAGCTGAAGGAGCATCTTGTTATAAGGATGGATGGAGCGTCATGTGTGTAGTACCTATATGTGTGCCAGATGGTAGGATAAATTAGTCCAATTCTAAAATAAAGTGCCAAGATAAGATTTTAATTAAATGTTTTTAGTTTCCATCCAGAGAATATAGCTTGAAGTCCTTATTTTGTTTTTTGTTTAAAGATAAGTTTTATTGTGAGGAAGCTTAAATGGTCAACTGAGCAGTTAAAGTATAATGTATTTTGATTGTTAACAGCATGTGGCTTTCTAGATTTCAATCTGTTTAATGACGTCAAATTAAAAAATTGTCAAATAAAAAAATATTCAACTTTAGATAGAAAATATACATATACAGAAATTTTAAGTCTTGAGTTCATAGATTTGATCTTTTGTAGTTAGTGACTGACTGCCTGGTTAAACTAATCGAATGGTAAGCTTTTGTAAGAGAAGAAGATAGACTTGAATCTTTTCAGTTCAAATTAGCTTATTTAAAAAAAAAAAAATATGTCAAAAACCGTCAGAGAGAATTTTTAAAAAGTTTTTGAAGAATTTTTATAAAGTAAAAATTCTTATACAAGTTCTTGGGATCTAATAATATAGACTTCTATGGCAGGTAATGTTAATAACGGTTTTTTAAAATTATTTTTTGACCTAATAATTTCAATTACGAGTCACCATTTAAAAAAAAAATTCATCAAAATCGATTGAGCTATTTTTGAGAAAAATATGTTTTATGACAGATACCGTTATTTTTGGAGCTTAAAAAAGGAATTAAATTTTTTCTTAGATATTGAAGCAAATCCCTCGAGCAGTACAATTTACAGCTCGAGGTACAGACAAGTATTTCTAAGTCGACCTGCACGTTTGCCTTACTTCCTGGGTAAGCGAGTTCCAGTGGTTAACTTTACTCGCAATGCACTCAGTACTACTGCCACATACTAATTTTTTTGTACTGGATTTTCCAATAAGAGGTGTTATTTTGATATTCAAAGAAAAATGCAATTTTTGGCGGTAAAAGAAAACATTCGTCAAATGGCCGATACGGCTACGCTTACACAGCAATATCCTTTTGATGAAATTTTCCATCACCAAATCGCAGAGTTGCTGCTGTATGCCCTCAATAGCTTCATGAATTCCATCTTTGAGGTCTTGAATCGACGCTGTTGGCGTAGACCTTATCTTTGACGTGGCCCCTAAGGAAGAATTCGCAACGTGCTAAGTCACAAGATCTTGGTAGCCAATCTCACCTCTTCGAGAGATAACCACAGTCCGGAAACTTTTCCCGTAAAATATCGTTGCTTGTACAGCACGTAGAGCCGTCTTGTTGAAAGTAAACGTTGTCCAGATCAATACCAACCAATTCCGGCCATAAAAAATTATCAATCATTGCTCGATAGCGCAATCTATTCAACGTAGCTGTTGCTCCAGCCTCATTTTCGAAAAAGTAAGGTCCAATGACCCCGCCACCAGACCATAAACCGCACCAAACAGTAACTCGTGGAGGATGGAGAGGCTTTTCAACAATAAATCTTGGGTTTTCCGAGCCCCAGAGAAGCACGGGTTTTATTCTTCACATCGCTTACTTGTCCCGACAGCTCAAATTTTTCCAACAATTTCTGAATCGCGGCCCGACAAGGTGCTTCACGAGGACCAGAAAATGTTTTAGTTTTTCGAACCGTCTCTGCCAAGTTTTAACCATTTTTATAGTGAATTTTATTAACTTCAGTGCGTTGTTGAAGCTATTCAAAATAACACCTTTTATTGGAAAACATAGGCATCTATTTACAAACATTTGCAGGTTTCTTTTGAAACATCGAATGCATTTCGAAACTGATGAACATTATGAGAAGTGGTGATCGCTATGTTCGATGATGATCCCGTCTAAGTGCGGTCCACTCAGGAAGATCCAGTGCGGAATCTTGCTTATTCTTTGAGGTAGCCTTTTTTCGCTCCAGGAAGTACACAAATTCATCTCCAAGTTCTTGCTCCACTCTTCACAAAAACTCTCGGTTTCACAAGCCCTCTCAATGAGTAAGTCCAGTAGTTCATTCTATCGAACTGGCGTAGCAGCTCTGAGGGAATACTGTTTAGTTTAACCGAGGTTTCTCACGCAAATTCATCCTAAGACGAGTCATTAGCATGTGGGGTCAGTTCACAGAAGAAAACTTGGTTTGAAATCGCTGAAAAGTCTTCCTAGCACACGTTTAGCTGATTCTCACCTCACCTTCCTTTCTTAGAAGGCACTAGACTATTTTTTTTTTTTGAAAAAGTTACCAGTGTGACCATTTTCTCAAAAATATAATAATTCGTTAAGTACTATTTTTTGTTGTACGCTTTTTTAAGTCCCAAACATAATCGGTAACAAAAAGCATTCCAAGTCCTTCGCTTAGTTTTCCTTCTAATCAATGATATTTTGAATATGAAAGTCATAGTCAGTCCAGAAAACGGTTTTAGTAAACTTTTAATTTAAAATTTTTTTAAATAATTAGATAATAGTCCCCCACTACTTACAAAATATTTTCTCTTGTTAAAAAGATCAAAAAGATTTTTCAATTTTAAAATCCCACCTCTTAACTGATTTGTAAGTAAAAAACCACTCTTTTTTCACCATCCCTCATTTGTACTATTCCAATTACTAACAAGTCCCAAGAGACTTACTTCAATTTCACTTCCCAGAGGTATTGGGTTAACGCTTCCATTATACCTACCTACATATTATTTAATACATTATGCAAACCTATACGTATTCATTATTTGTGTGCATTTCTTCCTTAACCTCCCTTAGGTATGCGAGTATATATAGTTTCTGTTTGAAGTCGACCACTTGTACTCAAAAAGCCACATGCATTCGACAAAATTTTAAAACACTAATTAATTAGTTTTTGTTCCTAAAAACGACGATGGCAACGGGCGGGCGTATATAGAGTATATCCGTATCCGTAAATTCTCGTTACGTGACTCACAAAGGGTTGCATATTATCCGTACCCATCATCTCCTTGTTGAATATTGTCAAGAGGGGGTGGTGTTCAAATTTATACCTACAAGCATAATATACCTAGAACTACTACTTTTGCAAACTATAGGAGTAACAGACACATGACTTAAGCAGCGGTACCGAACTGGTTAAGGTCTACTATATTCTATGGTAATTTAAATGGAAATACTTAACAGGTACAAAAAAAAGCGGATTGTGCTGCTGACTTCCAACTACCCCCTTTTGTGTGGTGCATTGTAGGTACATATATGCAAAAGCACACGCAACACAGACGTTTGATCGACCCGGCTTGCCAAAGGCTTCTTCCAAAGCAGAAGTTTGCTAAAGAAAGATTCTTCGCTTGGCTTTCATACATACGAAGTTACATCTGCTGCTGTGGCTTCTGGTGCTTCTCTAATGCCAATTCGTGATTTTTTCGATGAAAGGACCAAATTGCAAATGAAAAGGACCCTCATTCCTGCCTCTTCAGCAATCCGTACTGAAGAACCAAAGTCCTTAGCAAATAAATGGAAAAAACAAAAACAATGAGTGCCCACTTGAGTCCGTCCTTATGCAATACGATAGGGGTATTGTAGCGCAATGATAATTCACAGAAACAGAAACGGCAGCAGCAGGAACCAAAAAAAAAAATATCCTACCTCATCCATTTTCATTTATTTCAGCGAAAAAGGGTTATACATAATATACTCGCGCGTATACACTGCTCACTCGCTGGCTGAGAAGCTTTGGATGCCAATTGGAATGCATGAGCCATCACAACATGGCAAACAATTTTAATTCGAAGTCCGGACGTTTAATGCGCCTCCGAATTGACTTTTAATGAGGAGAGCTTGGCAGAAAAATAAACCATGGACAAAAAACAACAACGAAATAATGGAAAAAAAGGACTCTCAGTACAGATGGGGTACAGGTGGGGTAAGGTATTATGCCATTTTCCATTTCCCAGATTTGTTTATTCGGCTGTTTTTAGCTTAAGGATATTTTTTCCGACTTTCCATTCAGCAGTTTGGCCAATGACGACAAGGACGACGACTACGATAGCGAGGTTGCTTACATTTTGTACACGGGATTATGAAGCACACGAAAGGGTCACATGGGGATTTAGCCAAGAGTGCTGTAAAGAAGGATTCCGTGAGCACCAGGATTCTTGTTTTTTTTTTGCAATTCTGCCAACAGAATTAATTTTTTCCCATTTTGGACATTTTGATGAAATCGTATATATTTTCTATGTTTTTCCTGTTTTTTTTTTTGTTGTTGTTTTTGTTTGTATATGTATCTCGAGAATAAAAAGCTTCGATGAAAAGCAGAGGCAAACATTGAATCACGAGAGCAAAAGAAAACCATGTCAATCAAATTGCATGCCATTTTGGTTTACAACCCTGGAGAATATAGTAAGTATAGTGTAGGTATTGAAATGGGCCAGGAACCTTTTTAACTCGCCTCTCCCTTCGCCTGCTTCTTTCTGGTCGGTATGGGGTTGGCCTTTTCGTGCTGTTTGGTTTTTCTCGTATAAAGTTAATGCGCTTGCCATCTCGTGCAAAGAAGATTTCCTGTGAGAAAATCTTAAAATGGAGGATTAGAGAAGGATAATGAAGTGGAAGCAGAGTTTTGAAATCATTTTTTTTTTTATTACTTTAAGGTGGAATTTATAAAGAAGTTAAAGAAGTGTGCAAAAGACTAACATTTAGTATACCTACGGAGTCACATGATTGTAAAAAAATAATTGTTGTTTTATGTTTGAATTATATGACCAATCCATTGGGGCCCTAAAAACAGGTTTGAATAATTTAAGTTGAGTCAAGCAACTTATATATTTTTCGTGTTTTGAAAAAAATTCAGTTCTGAAAAATTTCTTTTCTTATTAACACAAAGTACAGTTGCCAGAGTCCTCAAGGATCTCGAAATACACAAATCCGCTGGTCCAGATAGTATCTCACCCATTGTTCTGAAGAGGTGTTCTTCCACGCTGGCAAAGCCACTGAGTAAGCTTTTCCATCTCTCCTATTCTACTCGTCTCTTCCCGAGTGGATGGAAAACTGCATTTGTCCAACCCGTCCCTAAAAAAGACAAATCACGAATCCATTCTTTCTAAGGTCATAAAAACGTTGGATTAGAAGTTGTATTGGATAGTTTCAAGTCTGATATCTATAAAATAAATGCTGGTGTGCCACAGGGCTCCGTTTTGTCTACGACTCTCTTCCTTATTTTCATCAATGATCTTTTGTCTGAAATTTCTAATCCCTTAAACTGTTTTGTTGACGATAGTGCATTTAGCTTTTCATATTCGTTCTCAGATTCTCATCCATGTTCTTCGGATGTAGAACTAGAACGGCATAATATAATAAGCTCATTAAATTCTGATCTTGAAAGCATTGTCCAATGGGGAGAATCAAAACCCCGGATAATGTAATGCTTTCAAAACTTAATGCTGCTTACTGTCGTTAAAGAAAAACCCACCTCCCATGCCACCTATCCATGAGTGGCATTTGCATCGAGGAAACTGAAGACCTTTTAGTTCTCGGTATGTTCATCACAGACCACCTTCTGTGGAATGATCACATATCCGATGTCACCAAAAACGCTGCTAAGTGTTTAGGGTTTCTTCATCCATGGAAGAAATGTTTCACCCCTTCTGATTTGGCTTTAATCTATAAAGCATTCATCCGCCTAAAGCTTGAGTACAACTCGCATATCTGGGCGGGTGCTCTTATCATACAATTAAAACTTTTGGATAGAATCCAAAATACAGCGATGAAAATGATAGATGAAGAAACTATAACAGAAACATTCCCTTTCTTGGAACATCGACGTAATGTTTCTTGTCTCTCAATTTTGTATCGCTTTTTCTATAAGCATTGTTCTAGCGAAATAGCCAGTTGCATTCCTCCCCTAAACAATTCCACCGTAATACTCTCACCGCTAGAAATGCCTATCAGTTCACACTTGAGCCCAATGTCGGACGCACTGTTAAATACAGAGAATCTTTCTTTAGCCGTACCACCCGAATGCCAGAATATGCTCAGAAAAAACTGGAAATGAAATGATAAAAGCACGAAATTAAATTGGAGAACTTGTAAATCAATCTCAAAATATTTAAATTTGCTGCTGCATTTTTCTGTTGAATAGTGTGCAATTGTTCGTACTTTATGTTTGCGTGAATTTTGTGACGGTGACTGTGACATTTATGAGTACCTACACACAAGTACCCACATTAGAGTAGTTCAACTGTGTTCTGAATATTAAAAGCCAATTTGTCCTTTCTAAAAAGAAACAACACTTCTGTAACTGATAAAAAAAAGCAAACATAATACAGGAATCAATATTTCAATCTAAATTACCAAATGACCTACAACAACACTTCCTATTACATAGTGACCTAGATCAACTTATAATTTTAATTTACTAAAACGCTGATGTTGGAATTATTGTTAATAACCATCATCAACATTGTCAACATAACCCATTCAACCAATCAATGTAAACAATTCACTAACTACTCTCTTTGCTAGTGCTAGTTCTAGGGCCACTATGCTGGGCTACCGCCATCAACATATACAAATTGAACGCCCATTTCTGTGGTATTTTTTTTTTTTGTTCAGCTCTTATTTTTATCGTACACTTTTAATCAAACAAAAAAGCCAATTCCTCCCCGACATGGAGGTAATTCATATAAAGTCACCAATATAGAACAAACGTTAGCTACTGGAATATATCAGGAGGAGTGGGATTTGGGGGATATATCAACAACTTTCATTATCCTTTCCCTACAAGTATGCTAATTAAAAACCACAACAACTCGATTTCCATATAGACAATAATAATTACAGCGTCAATATGTAATTATAAACAAAGCACCCAAACTAATCGCTAAAGTGCTACCTTTATGCTTTTATTAGTTGCACTTTTAGTTACTTTGTTTATTTAATAAATTATTTAATATTCATAACAAAAACTATTATTGGAAAAAACTCCTAGAAGTATACAACATAATATTAATTATTAATTGCTGGAAGTATGCACTAAGAACTAAAAATAAATCATAAAACTATGCAACAAAATTAAATTCAATAATTACAGCCTAAGATTATGCAATGTTTATTTCGAATCACAAGACAGGGTGATTCAAGTCCACAATCATCAATGTTAAATTATAAATCAACCAAATCGATATTTTATTTGAACAAAAATAATAATAAAAATAATAAATAAAAATAAAAATAAAAATAAAGGTGTGCCATAAAAATTTGCCAAATAAATTTCCGAAACGGTATTTATGGGCAAAACAAAAATACATAAATATTAAAGAGGTTCGTTCACATAAATTTCCTATCACCTTTAAATGTAATAAAAGAGGACACACAACAATTTTTTTTTGACAAAAAAAAAGAAAAAAATCACCTTGTCCGCTTTTCCTGGATATAAAAGTGTATGTCAGAAGGTTTTTTTTTATGTGTAAGCTACCTCGCCCATTCCTTTAAAATAAGGTTGAGGGAATATAAGAAAGAATTTACTAAAAAAAAGTATGAACACAAAATTAAATACAAGAGAGTCAAAAAAAAAGAAGAAAAAACAACCTCTCGTATTTCCAGGAAGTGAAAAAAAAACTACCACATTATATACATACACAGGACGAAAAAAAAAAAATAGTAGGACGAACAACAACTAGACGAAAAAAAGACGAATATCCTTGTCAGGCTGCACATTCCAAGTTCAAGTCAAAATTTAAACTCAATAATTCATTTCATATGTACAGGAGCACGACAAGAGTATTACGCTCTCCGGAAATGTAACATTTTTGGGTGGATGAGGCAGAGAGGGATTGCGTCCACGCATGTTCTCAGAGAGTGAGCGACGCCGAACCACAGCTCCACAAAAACCATCAGCGGTGGAAATAGGAACTAAGTATTCTCAGAGCACAGAGAATCAGGTGTTAGTAACCCATACTCCCACTGAGAGAGCACAGAGAAGAGAGTGATGTGGTTTCTCTGGAAAATGGATTTTGGAAAAACTGCTGACTCAATCAACTTCTCAGTCGTTTTTCTGCCCTCAGCAAGGATATTTCACTGTGTATAAGGGTTTTTTTGAGGGTTTTAGCAGTCTAGCTAGACGATACCCAATATATCTATCCTTTCTCATAGACATGACGCAATTACACTGCATTAGGTTTAAATTAATTATCCTTTTTTTTTCTTTTGTTCTTATGTTATGTGTGTTATTTGTCTTCTTTTGTTCTTCTTTCGTTCACATAATAAGTGCCTTTTGTTTTAGGCATTATGTATACACGCGTATAACGGATTCCAAGGAAGGACGTTGAAAAAAGAGGAATAGATTGGTTCCATTAATCATGCACAGATGACCAGGAAAATGGATTTTTTTTCCAATTCGTCCTTGTACGGAAGAAGATTAGACTTTTTTTTTGTGTGTGTGTTGTTGTTTTTATTATTGCCTCGATGTATATATTGATTTTCGTATTCTATCCTTTTTGGTTGATTCTATGTATGTAGGGTCCTATAATTACTATAGCATTTTATTTATTTATTTTTGTGTTGTTGTGCTTCATCGGTTGTTTTTTTGTCCTTTGCTCATAGAATTAAAGGAGCCGCGTAGTAATTTATTAATTTAAGTCTTGACTTAATTTATTTTTTGTCAATTGACCCACTGGACAAAATATACCCATTTTACCTTTTTAATGGACTTTGTTTTGTTGTTTTAGTATACGAGTAATATTTATTTTTACTTGGGTGTGAAGGACTTTGAGTGTCGTCTTTATTACAGAAAAGTGCTGGGACTGTTTTTGTTGAGTCTCTTCCTTTCCGTCAGTTTTGTCGGTAGGAAATTATGGAGCTTCAGTTAAAGTGCTTATATCACGTAGGTATGTAGGTGTATACATATGTTTCTGTCAATTGGTCTCTCTAGTCGCATTTGTTTCTAATTAGTCTGCCATTAAAAGTCAATGATGGTTCCATATTGGACTTTTGGGAGTTACCCTTATAGTTTTGTAATCGGACTATAGGAGCTGGAATATTGATTGTTCAGTTTTCTAGGTGGATACTTTTACGCTACGGTGTTCAGGTGGATATTATTACATTAGGTTTTTTTTGTTTTTTTTGTGTAAGGCTAGTGTCAAATGGTGACATGTGTTTTATTTTTGTACGAAACACTTTTTTGTTTGTTGTTTCATTTTAGCTAAATAAATTAAGGGAGTGACGATGGTGATTGAGATAAGAAAAAAAAAGGAAAAAAAAAGGTTTATACGGCTTTGGGGATAATTGAACGATTGTAGGTGTGTATAGGTGAATTATAATGATGGATGATTTAACATAAGAAAAAATTGGTCAATGAACTTCTGGTTATGCATGGAAGTGGGAAAAAATAGGGCTTGTGTAATAACCTTGATGGTTGTTTTTTCAGAAGCTTTTTATGACCTTGTTGTTAAAGTAGATTATTTATATAAGTACCTGTGTAAAGTATAAGTATCAAATTAAGTTAAGTGCGGCTTGCAAGTACTTACAACATATCAAAGAAGTTGTTGCATCTTCATTTCAGTAGAATATAGGTTATCAGTCCTTATCGCTTTATTGCAGTATCCATTTGCCTCCAAAACATCTTCAGTTATTATGGCTCCATCGTCAGCAAAGAAGAACTGAGTCACTTATAGAAAATATTATTTAAGGAACATTTTCAAATACAATTTATTAAATATTTAAAAGGAAATATCAGAAACTTTTACAACTTCTTTTTAAATAAACATAATGACAAAAAAAATAAGTCAACTGATGGAACCAGTAGCCACAGAAAATGGGATGTAACAATACCAGTAGAAAATAGAAAAATTGATAAAATTTAATCATTTTCAAGTAAGCCCCAAACAAATTAGGTTAGACCTACAACTTTTAATCACGACTGCGTCATTATTGGGAGAAATTCTAGTCATTGATTTTATAGATTTAGAATATGTATTTTGAAAGTAATATTTCAGTCGCTAAGAGTGTTCTACAGTAAAAAAAAAAACAGTCAAAAGCTAACAATTTTTTTTGATGCTTTTTAATTGGTTGCTTGTAGAGAAGTAACTTATTAAATTTCCGAATTAAGCAGAATTTTCTGTCAAAAAGTCTTTTGCGGAACTTTTTTAAGAGAACTTCCAATTTTATATTACTTTGGACTTATAGTCTTGTATGAAGCTACTCAAACTTTTTGTTTTGTCAAATTTGACCACTGAACACATTTTGGCCTCTATTTAGGTGTTTAAACTTTCATTTTGGTACAAATCCTTTTTAAACCCATATTCTAGAGTTAACATACCTACTGTGAGAAAAAAATCAGCTTTGGCCTTAGTGTATGGTGTTCATTTAGTTTGTTTGGAACATCATGGAAGAGCTCTCCCGAGGTTTTCTCTGTATTCTGGGTTAGATTTGACTATTAAAAGTAAAACCCGGCGAAAGTGGGATTTTGGTATGAAGCTAGTTAAATTTTTGATGTCCTCCGAATATTAAAAATTAGGAAGTTATGTTTTTGAAAATAAAATTTGTAACTGAAAAATAAGTTATTTAAAATTTTAAAAGCCTGTAAAAAAATATTTAGGCAACAGACTATTTATGACTTAATAAAAAAAAAAAAAAAAAATGTTTCACATACGCCACAGTACATCATCGAAAATCTCTTTAAGTTTTAGAATCGTAAAAAGAGATATTAACCAAACCTCAGCTCAGAGTAATAGAAAACACAAAAAAAAATGGGTGCTGCAATTCTGTCTATCTGCCAGTCGCCCGGTCTGTACCTCGACCGACAGCCTTAATTAGCTACTGCAGCTGTTTTCTGCAAACTTGGAACATAATTTTTTATTTGAATTATTAAGAGCCACTCTCATGGAACCAATGAGACTTTACAAGTCCCCATAATCATTCCAGTTTTGCAGGAAGGGTTCTTGAAATATTCGGATGAAAACTTGCTTGGCTGTATTTAAATGAAGTGTGGAGAGGTAAATTCACCCACAGGCTTTACAAACTTTTACAGTCAAAAAGCCAAAAATATAGCTATTGAGAGGCAGGAAAACGTCGAGAGTATCTCACTAGGCCGACGAATCTTTGAGCCCAACCCTGACATTGTATGCAGGAAAGGAAGACTCCCTCAGATGGTGCACAGAAGTAGAAAAAGAACTCAAGAAATTTTGCTAAACGTAACTGAAGGCGGCTAGCTAGGGACAAATCCGCACGAAAGGCCTGTTGATAGACGCCGTGTCGTAGCTCAAAATGGACTTTAAGCGTAGTATAGTACCTAGCAAGTTTTGAATTCGTGCAAAAAATCGAACTCGAGATATTAATCAGACGATGATAGAGAACGCGAAAAAAGTGGATCCCGCAATTCTTTCTGTCTGTTTGTCTGTACCTCGACCTACAGCCTAAACTACTGAAGCGATTTTCTTCAAACTTTAAACATAAGGTTTTGGGGAGACTGCCTAGAGGGGAAATCAAAACTTTTTGTTTAGCTCCTAAAATAACGGTACCTGTCATAGTACAGTTTAGACAAAACAGTTTTGTCTCGAAAATGGCTCTAACGACTTTGATGAAATTTTTTAAATCGGCTTTGTCAAGTAACCTCAATAATTTGGTCAAAAATATTTTTGAAAAAACAGTTATTAACGGTACTTGTCATAGAACCGGATTTTTGGTTTTCCATTTTCTCCTAAGCTATTGAACTCAATATTTTGAAAACTATTAAATATTTTTTTTTAATTTGGTCTTAAGTGTATGTTATCAAATTCTAAAAATTTGCATACCAACTTTTTTTTAGTAAAAATACATCTTCAGTTTTAAGATTAAACTTCTTCTTTGGCTTATTTTATCAATTCAAATACATAATGAATTTTGGAGTTTTTCATATTTTTAAAAATAATTTGATTCTTTTCAAATAAATTTGTTTTTTATACTCAGACTTTAAAACCAATATGTTATCGCTCATAAAAGCAAGTACGTGCGACCCAGTTGTGCATTTTATTTTTCTTTGGATAATTGAAATTTTTGGTAAAAAAATATATATTTTTTGAAAACCCAATATACATAGTGTTCAAAACGGTAAATATATTGTTTTTGTAATTTTGGTTCTTAAGTGTTTTTTCTAAAAAAATTTTAAGTCATTTCTTAAAAAATATTTTGTTTTTGATTTTTAAAAAAATTTAAATTCGTATTTATTTGCAATATTTATTTGCTCAAAAATTCAAGTTAACTGAAAGTAGTTTAATCGGAGCAAACTAGAGCAGCAAGTACCTTAAATTCCCATTTAACTCATCCTCTATCCGTCATTTAGCCCCTTCCCCTGCAGCGCCTTGAGTGTCAACATTAATCAAACTAAGCCGTATTGACATACTCTTAATTAGGCTCTAACATCGACCCCAAAACTCTTTTTTTCATGATTTTCATAATGATAGTAATTATTTCTGTTCTTCACAGAACATAATCCAATAAACTCCCTTCAAAGAAAAAAAAATTGTCCTTTAATACGAGCATAAGACAAAAAAAAGGAATAAACAAATTAAAAAGTTGAACTTGATATAGGTTTGTCATTTTCATTATTAATAAGGTTTTGACCTCGTTAGGTATATCCAAACACAGCTGCTTCTGCTGCATGTTAAAATTGTCTAGACACTTTGCGTGACTGCGATCAAGATGTCTTGTGTCTTTGTATCGTAAAAAAAAATAACACAATGACAAAATAAATCCCAATTTTTCGATTTTTTTTTTATAAAGCATCAAATAATTCTGATTGCATTTTATTTTTCAAAGAAATAGATAAAATTACTAACAGCATGCTGTCTCGCCTTTCTTTTTTTTTTTAAATGTCAACTTCAACAAAAAATTTTGACATCAAATCAATACAATTCCAATAAATCACGATAGGATTAAAGCTCTCCCTCAAACCTATCACAAAACCTTAAAAAAAAAAAATAGAAAATCACATATCACGCCTTATTTTTATCTGATTTCAATCGAAATGATCTGCTGCCGCTGCTGATGCCGATAGAATAAGGATTAAATATGTAAATTCAATTGGAAGGATTAGGTTGCTCTTATTTGCGCATAATTTGTGTGACATCTAAAAACCAATTGAGGTTCAATGAAGTGAAATAATTCACGCTTCGCAAAGGATAATAGAATAAATAACCAAAAGCACAACTGCTGCTCCTTTAACTGTAAAAAAAAGAGACAATTTGCTTATGTAAATGTAGATATAAGGACTCGCCTGACCAGAGCCAGCACAAGCGGCGGCGGCGACGGCAGCGATGCGATGGTGGCGCCTCATTGGTAATAAATTCCAGAAAACGTATTAGCATTAGATTAATCTTACTCGCACAAGATTGCCGCTATTTCCGTTTTTTTTTTTCTTTCTTTATGGTAGGTAAAGTCTCTTGGGCTAAATGATAAAAGGGTGGAAGTTAGTTTCTTCCATATCCATATATACAAATAGCTTTTTCAACGCCATATGCGACAAAAAGGATAACACCAAAACACAACTCTTTCCGTATCCCATATTTCCATGCTTATGCGGACATATATCCATTTATACAATGGAGACGCTATAGTGTAACATTTAGAATCCTTTTTCGGTTGAATGCACAAATATATACTGGGCGCGCAAAGTATAATTCCTTTGCCCGGCCATATACATATTATACATACTTACTATCACCACAATGCGGTGCACCATAATGTTTTTGTTCGGGAAGAAGCGAAAGTCCTCGCGGCATCATCAAATTCTCGTTAGCCCCAAACGGTGGTGGTGGTGGCGGCGACAAAAATCGAAACAAATGTATGCACGGTCTATTTGTGGAATGCGCTGAAACTGGAGCTGGAGTGGCGAGAGGTTTTGCAAAGAGACATACACCAGAAGGACATCCCTTCGGGAATGATAAATAACTTTCTTTCCTTACGTTCAGTACTTTGTTCCTGTTTATTTTTTTTCCTCTTGTTGTTGTGTTCTTTTATTTCTTATTTTATATCAATGCCTGTTTTTGTTTGTTATTTTCTTTGGAGGACATTAAAATTTTGTGTGTGTGTGTGTGTGTTAAAAGTCCTTTTTAGAGTACGACTTCATCTATATTGAAAAGTGTATACAGATATAAAAATAACTGCGAGTGTTCTATGTACTTATTCAACAAACGGTGAATAATATTTAAATTTATTTAGCACACCACCAACTCATATATAGTCTTTTCTTATTTATATCTCCACAACCATATTTTGAAGTGATGACAAAAAAATAATAAAGAAGGAATTTTTGATGTGCGTCATTTGCGGTTGGGTTTTGCGATTATATCCTGATGCCAACATAACGATGAAGTTTACGGAAATTTAAGCAAACGACAAAATAAAAAAAAAAAATTGATATTCTTTTTTGCTAATCGCTTGCTGCGCGGCGACATCTGTTTAAAAATTTTAAAAGGATTAAGTTAGTATATATTATGATGTATCTATCTATAGAGGTTTTTTTTTAGAAGCTTTCAAAATGGATTATTAATAACGTTTGTATATATCTTTTCATATGACGCGATGATGGTGACAAACAATAATGTGGGAGTGCGAGAGTTTATTTTCGGATAATTAACTGCTAAAGAAATTAAGAGCGTTTTTATTTCTTACACTCAGATCAGATCAACGCATTAGATAATTTTCTATGGAATATGATTTTAGAATTTCTTAGGTTATTGAATTGAATACGTCGTGATGATGATAGATGACGGACAAAATAGGTACATTAGACCCTTTGTTATTTGAGTTTTTCTGAGAATTAAGTACTCACTCGTAAGTGAAAAAAAAATTATTTCAAAATATAATTTTTTAAAAAATTCATAATTTTTTTCAAATTTTTATTTTGACGAAAGATGGCGCTTATGGAAAATACTTGCATTTAAGACCTAAAGATTTATTCATCTTAAGGCTCAGTAAACTCTAAAAAAAAACCGAAGTTGCATAAGTATCGGTATCTAGATACAAAAATAATATACACTAAATGACCAAACTAAAAAAGTAATAATTAAAAAAGTAAGTATACGTCATGGTTAACTATTTTTTCATACAATTTAAATTCCTGATCATTAGAATTTTACGATCATTATCTATGCATAATACAAAATAGAGAGAGATAAAAAAAATGATAGAATTTGATAATGAATGATAAAAATTAGCTTAAAATACTGCAAGACTGAGTGAAACGTTCTTTCTTTAATGTGATATCCTGCTGTGGGTTTAAAAAGTATAAGCACCTGGACTTAGACGTGTAAGTTCAAGTCCCACTCTAGGCAGCATTAATTTTTACATCCTCCCGAGTAGCATATAGATAAATATATATATTTAAGCACAATTGACTGCTTGATGATGAAACGATGAAATGGTTCAATATAGGAAGTTTAAAAACATTTCAACTTCCGACATTTCGGCATTTTTTCACAAAATGTATTTTTGTACGCAATTTTTTTTTGAAAGCGACACTGCTTTTCGATAAAACAATTTAAAAAAAAACACTTTTGTTTGAAAATTAAAAAAAAATTTGACCTACATACATAAGTTTTTTTCGACATTTTTTTACAAAACTTATACCTCGAAAAATGTTTTCCTTTGAAATTCCTTTTTTATTTTACATACATAGGCATTTAGAATCATATATTTCTGGAAACCGCAAAATATTTTTAATCAAAAAAAATGAAACATGAAAAGTAAAATAATATGCACGACTGGACAGCACGTACTTGCTCCTATGAGCTATAACATCTTGGTTTTAAAGTCTGAGTATAAAACAAATTTATTTGAAAAGAATCATTTCCCCTCTAGACAGTCTCCCCAAAACTTATGTCTAATATTCAAGCTGTAGGTCATGTTATATACAGACATACAGACAGAATTGCGGGACCCACTTTTTTCGCTTTCTCTATCATCGTAATGTTAGGTCTGATTAATATTTCGAGTTCGATTTTTTGCATGAATCCAAAACTTGCCCTATAGTAGGTACCTATAGTAGCGAGTAAAAACAGCAGTGGAGGGGAGTCAAATTTCTTCCGGGTGGGAGGAGAAATTTTCTAATAAATTTACTTAGACATAAAATAAATACTAAAACAACAACGGCAATACTTACAATATTATGCTATAGTTTTTTTAGGCTAAATAAATCTAATTTTTATTGAATTCTCCAAAATAAGATTTTTTAGCAAACAGTTTTTGAAAAATTAATTTACAAACTAAAAATTAAATATTTTTTTCATTTTTTTTCAATATTAAATTCTGTAATAAATCTTTATTCAAACACTAAAAATGGGATGGTTTAGGACTTACATACACTCTCAAAGACCTTGATCTTGCAGTTTATCACCTGGATTTCTCAACAACTGCTTTAGCTAGGAACATGAAAAAAGGCTTCAAATTTGCTACAATTTTTTTTGCAGGTCCAAGTCTTTATTTAAAAAAAAAATACATACTGTACCTCCTGAATATGAAGACAGCAATACGTGCTCTTTTCTTCACAACAAACTAAGGGAGGAACTTGAAATAAGGCTCAAAAAATTTCATTTTATTTGTAGGTAGTTCAAAAAAATATAAATTTGAAGTTTTGAAGTAAAAATTTTATGTTTTTCATCTATTTTAAGAAAAATTTCAATTCAGTTTGAGATCGTTCTTTCAAAAAAAAAAAAACAAAAAAAATAATATTATTTAATTATAATTTTAAAAAGTCCATGATGTTTTTGACTGACCACTTTTGAATATGTGAAAGATCGTATTTTTCCCATTTTTTGTGCAATCTATACGTTTATAAGCTCTTTTGTTGCATCTTTAACAAATCACCCTATATAATGTTGTTATATAATGAACTATATATCAATATAAGAATAACTTATTTTAGTTTTGAATTGTAACAAATATTTGTCTGATAGAACAATTAATTAAAACAACAAAAAAAGTGCACCAAACGTGATACTATAACCTGTCGATGTAAAATTAATTAGACCTAAATCAAATTACCTATATAGTTATTAAATTCATTGCTTGCAATTGTTTTTTATTTTTTTTTTCTGACAAAACTCTAATAACTTGTCGACACGAACAATCACTAATCTCTATATAAAACTGATTGACAAGCAATTATTGTACCTGTCAGATTATTCCATTAAAGCATATTGATTGCCAACGACCTACGGACAACATCATGAATTGGCTTATATTTACTTTGGTTCTGTTGTTATTGTTAGTTCAGGTTTGAATAGAAATTAAACCATGTTTTCCAAGAAAATTGTAATACTCATATAATTTGTATTTATTCATTGTATTTGAATTCAGGCAATATCAGATGAAAACATCGAAAATACGTTCGAGTCCAGTGGAATAAGAGCATCCGGAAACGAAACTGCAATTCATTCAGTGCCATGTTTATCACTTTGTGTTGTTATAGTTCTGTTTCAGTATTTTTGGAAAATTAAGTAAATATATTCCAGATTAAATAAATATTAATAAATTTGGTGAAGTGATGTTTCTATGAAAAACCAGGGCATTAGGGTGTCACAAAGATAAAAAAAAAAACAAACAATTAAGTCTCAATTTATTCACTATATATTCATCATAACTCGAAATTTATATTCCATTCAAAAAATACCCAATCCTGTATCCAATCCACTTTATCAATGCCCCCAAAATAAATCTTTGTCTACAACACAAGAATGGACGACAGCTTTATAAACTCCAAATATTTAGAAGGAGAGATTCATTCCACCAGCACTTAAATCATCCAGCGCGATAAGAGAAAAGAAAGAGATTAATTACCGGTTCTTGCGATGATACTCGAGAACCGCTAATAAGGACTTTCATCTCAATAATCACAAAATCAACTTGACATCCATATCGGTCGATGGAAAACAGAGCTTGATACTCAGCAGCAGCAATTCGCTGCGCTGCACTTTGTGAAAGACCTTAACATCCTTAGGATTCCCTTCGTCCAACCAGAAGTCGTTCATTGTCCTTTACAACAACAAAAATCATGATAATGATGATGACTCTAAAAACCGAAGGAGTGTAGGACTTCTTTTTTGGAAAAAGAAATTGGGAAAAATTTAATTCATGACAGCATGACATCTCCGACAACAAGGATAACAGAGATATTTGCATAAATTCAGGAAGCACCAGCAATACCAAGATAAAACTAGTAGCCATAACTCTGAAGAAAACAGAGAAAACCAAAGAAAAAGAAAAAGAGACAACTCGAAGTAAGTAGTTGTAGTGTTTGTCGTCGTCGTCAGCCTTAATATTTGGTGGCCAAGAGAATTTGAAACAAATTTAGACTGGAAAATGTCCTTTAACTTGCCTCTGCCCTGCCATGCCATGTCCTGTACTGTAGAGTCGAGGTGGTCAAATATAGAGTGAGAAATCTCTAATGCAAGACACAAGAACAAAAACAAGAACTTTTCTCCCAGCAAAAGTAATTTTCAAGTTTGTCCTGATGGTGTCCTTATAATGTGTTTTTATTTTTTTTTATTTTTTTTTTTATTTTCGTGTTCTTTTACTTTGTCCATCTGTTTTTCCTGCTGCCATACACTTGACTGCTGGTCTCTCTGTTGCTTGTCCTTGTTTGGGTGAATATTTTTTTTTTCGTTTCGTCCTGTGCTACTGCAACCAGTGAAACAACACAATCCTCCAAATGAAAACTTGATAAAAATGTTCAAAGTTTTGACTGGTGCTCTCCTTGGAAAGTTAAAAGTGAAAAGCATAGGGTTAGAAAAATATAGTCGGCAAGGGAACAAGATGTATTCATTGACCGAAATGAAAAACAAAAAACAAAAAAATGATAAAAAGAAACAGCTAAAAGTGGTCAGCTGTGAGTTGATAGATATATTTTTTCTTCTAAATTCTTTCTTTTTTTTGTCAAAAGAAATTCAACAAGCGATTGTGTCTTTTTTAAATGGCGTATATAGGAATGTGATTATTCTTCTGGAAATTGATTAATGATTGGAGTGCAAAAGTGATTTCTAGTTATCAATTTCTTTAGAATTTTGCTTTGACAGGAAGGAGAGAATATCAAAGGACTTTCGAAGGAGCAATATTTTGTCCATTTGGTCAATTAAAAGGAAGTAACATTATAAGACGAAATTTGTATTTTTAGTTAAAATAAAAATAAATTCTAGATTTTAATGAAACATAATTAGAAAAATGAAAACATGATTCCTTCTCTTGGTTTTTTTTTGTTAATATAAAGGTGTCCTTGAACAACCTCTATGTACTTTATACTGCAAAGCAAAAAGGCGAGCGTATGTAGGTTTCGTGAAAACTCATTTAGACTGGAAAGACAAATTAAAAAATTTGAGGAAAAAAATAACGTACCTAGTTTGTAATTATTTTCAAAAGGACTTATTTCAAAGTGTTTTTTTTTCTAATATTTAAAAAAGGTAATTAGCTCAGTACAATTTTAAGAAAAAAATTGAAGGTTTTCAAAAACAAAAAATATTCTGAAAGTTGAGCTTAGTCAAAAAAATTACTAACGATTTTAAATGAAGATAAAGTCAAAAGCATTCTTAAGATTTAATTCTCTAGTTTTCAAAATATTTGAATTGATTTGAATTTGGAAGTCAAGTTAAACCCTAATTGACCATTCACAATTTGTGTATAGTTTACAATTTGTGTTTAACTTGACTTAATTCCTGTCAAGCACAACAACAAATATGAATCTTTATAATGCTATGTCTTTCATCTTAATTTGGCCATTTTCAAAATTAACTTTTGATTTTTCAGAAGAAATAAATTGTTTTATATTTTATTTTAATTAAAACAATTTTTAAGAAAAAAATTAGCATGCGAAGTTGAAGCAATAATTATATAATGCTAAGAACTTCCATTTGAAAATATAACTCTCCCACAAGTTGATTGAATATTACATTTTTTGAAATAAAAATATTTTTTAATTTTTATTTGAAAAAATCCAAACTTTTTTTTGGGAAGTATTGCTTATCAGATATTAAAAAAAAAAAAACAAAATAAAATCAAAGCAATTTTAGTTTTTATTCAAAATATTTAAAATCCTTTGGTACCATAATTTAAAGAATTCATTATTTGAATTGCTTAAATAAGTCAAAAAAGAAGTTTGATTTCAAAATTGAAGATATCATGCTAAGTATCATAAAATAGCAAATTTTCGGAAAAAAAATTAAAAAATCGTTAAGCTATTTTTTTCAAAAATAATTTTTTTAAATACCTATTCATAATAATAAATTTTTTTAAAGTATTATTACAAGAAAAAATGCTATGAAAGCTTTTAACATTTAATTACATAAATTAAAAACAAAATTACAAGGACAAATATCCACCCGTTTTCAAAATATAAAAAATATAAAAAAAAATCTTAAAATTTCGACATCATGATGAGATACATAGATAGATATGTTTATTTCGTAATAATGTTTTCAAAAAAGTCTGTGACCGCACATTTTACAATTCAGAGATATGATACATTTATCTTTCAACTGAAACATTATCTTGTGTGACTAAAAAGAATAATAAAATTTGAATAAAGTACAAAATTGAAGGAAAATACGAAAAAAAACCTTCATTTGAAAAATTGTAAAAAAAAAGAAAAAACAAAAAAAAATAAATAATAGTAAAACAATTACAGAAAAATAACAGTTAAAAAAGATTAACAATTAATAAATAAATAGTAAATAAGTTAGAGAGAAAAAAATGTAAAAAAAAAAATAAAAAAAAAAAATAAGTAAATAAATAAACAAATAAACAAGGAAAATTATAACAATAAAGAATAAATAAAAAATAAATAAATAGTTAACAAATAAATAAATATGTAAGCGAATAAATAAATAAATACATAAATAAATAAATAAATAAATAAATAAATAATTTAAAAAAAAAATTAAAAAAAATTAATAGTACAAAAAAAAGAAAACAATATTAAAGCAAACGCAACAAATATTTAAACAGAAACTATCACAGTCTCTATATTGAGCTGGTTTATGAGCAAATTCTCAGAGATATCACAGCTATTATTAAAATTAATTGAAAGTTTACGAATCCTTTCAAAAATCGATTCAACATTCGCTCTCCTGTGTAGATCTAAGGTTGAAGTATGCCAGGGTAGATTAAGCATCATTTTCAAAACTTTGTTTTGTGATACTTGCAACTTTTTTATATGGCATTTAGCTGCTTTACCCCATATTGGACATCCAATATGCCATAATAGTATGGCTTGAAAAATTACTTTATGAATTATTAATTTATTTTCATTTGTGAGTGAAGATTTTCGATTTATAAAGGGGTAAAGCATCTTAATTGCAATACTCATTTTTTTTTAAAGTGTTTTGAATATGTATGCTAAAAGTGAGTTTCGTATCTACATAGGTGAATCCCAAGATATTTTACGGATTGCACCCACTCTATCGCAAAATTATTAAACTTATATAGAATCTCTCTCATAAAAAATTGAACCAAAAATCCGTAAATCATTTATGAGAATTTTTTTTTTAATACTGTTCAGTAAAATATTTTTAAATATTTACTTATAAAACCCCACTGAAAAAAAATCATCACAATCGTTGAAGCCGTTTTCGAGATAAATATGTTTTGTTTTTTTTAGAGCTAAAAAATTTCAATTTCCCTTTTATTGAATATCCTTAAAATCTTGTGTCTACATTTTTTAAGAAAATCCATTCAATGTCCTACCCATTATTAGATCGAGGTATAAAATTCCGGCACCCGCT
Organism: Syrphus vitripennis; assembly: GCA_958431115.1. Classification (NCBI taxonomy): domain Eukaryota; kingdom Metazoa; phylum Arthropoda; class Insecta; order Diptera; family Syrphidae; genus Syrphus; species Syrphus vitripennis. Next base: position 18,158,521 of record OY288109.1, read on the forward strand.
TTGTCAGGTTTGATTAAGATCTCAAAATCGATTTTTGTTTTTACGAATCCAAACATGTCCTATAAAATTATACCATGAGAGGAAAAGGTTAGCCTTCGATATTTCAAATTTTTTAGTAACGAAACTGAGCCAATTTTCCAAAAAATGCTCAAAAACTACCGTTATTTGTGTTTTAAAGATACAAATACATATAACGCTAAACATCAAACCTAGTTTCAGGAAAATCTCCAAACTAATTTGTCTTGTAGATGGTATAAGTTAAAACTTCCAAGACGAATTTACTTCCACGATTTTATTCTTTTTGAAATATTTGAATATTCGAGACTCATTCTTGCATTTTATCTTGTTTTTTTTTTAATCACATCTTCTTACAAATTGATGGAGATAACTACAAACAAAATAAAAAAAAAAATCAGTAGACAGCGAACAAACAACACGGTCAAATCGACATAAATAATTTAAAAATGAATTAAAATTAACAAAAATAAAAATAAAAAGAAAGAAGACGAACGCAAAAATAAACTCAAAAGCTCAAATGGCCTACGTATCCGATGCAAAAAAAAAAACACCCCTTACAATATGAATCTACTGTGATGGTAGGTATAAAACATTAAAAAGCAAGAAAATAAAAAAAAAAAAAAAATAAAGAAGAAAAACACGACTCTCAGGACTCACAAAAATAATTTTATTTATGTCGAATTGAAAGCAATCCTGCCATTGAATGCAAAATAACGGCACACTCAGCGAAATCCTTTTTATTACAATTTCCATCATGAATACTACATACGAGTATCTATACAGGACGACTTTTTCAAATGTTCGAAGGGACTCTGCTTCAGATAAACACAGTTGTTGTTGTTGTTGTATGTAGTTGCAGATATTCCTTGATGGTGTATAAGAGATGAACATAGACACACTCGTTCAATTATTGCACGCTTATGGCAGTTTTTGGAATACAAGAACTGCAAGATAACGATATGTCTACAGAAATTCATCGAACCCCTCTGCCAACGCGAACATCCAGTATACAGGACCCATACGACGTATAGTACCCGTTTAAAGGTTTTTCCAATTTTTTCCAAGTCAAACTTGCCGGATTTCACAATTACGCTTTCTACAAATATATTTATGTATATGGACCTATATACAGTTAGGTGCCATTTTCCCATAATGCGTTTGGAATTTTTGAAACCCACTTTTCTGACGGGCTCTCCATAAACTATATATATAGAGGTACTCCCTCTCTCTCCCTCTCTCTCCGATAAGGATCATTTTCAATAAAATGAAAAATTCTTGAAATTTATTTGTCTGAAATGCGCTTGGTGAGAAATAAAAATAAAGAATGGCAGTCGAGCGGCAGAAGAAGAAAAAAAAAATAACAATCGTATATCCCTTCGCCTGTACTTAAAATGGCGCCCAACAGAGAATGAAACACTGCTTCAGGGGCTGATCGGCAAGCAATATAGAACGACTACGACGAGAACGACGGAAGCTCCCAGACGCCAAGTCAAATATGTGGAATAAGCAAAACTCAATTGATATCCTTATAACTTATCGATAACCGATTGAAAGTAAAAAGGATATACATATACTAAAGAAGGAAAAAAAAAAACAGCCCATCCCCATTCCAATCCAATAAGAGTCGAGTGCGAACAAATTGTCTTTAAACTATGCCAAGTCTGGCATGTTGGTGTTTGGGTGCAGCCAGGATGTTAAGGATGTAACGCATGAAGGATGCCCCCACAGGAGCTAAAGATAAATGTAATCAAAACTATAAAAAGATTTGTGATTTTCTGTCGAAAAGTGGTAACTTGCATAATAGCAGAGGGAGTGTGTGCCGTGGTTTCGGTGGGTGGATAAAAGTCCTGGAATTATTGCATTTAAATATTTTTTGAATTTTTTTCCCTGGCTACTACTCTCTGCAATATTACTCATAGAGTACTTATGCCAAACGTTTATTCTTCATGTGAGTGTTGTTTTTTTTTTTGTGGTCGTTTGAATAATTTTCTCAAGAAGTAATAAATAAAATATTTGTTCCTCTCTGTCGGTCTGTCTAATAGATAGTAAGTTGGTATTGGTTGGCGGTATGGGCGAGGGGAATGGGTGTGTTTGCGTATAATAGTGATGTGGTGTTTACTATAGGATATTCTGGTCAATAAATTATCCTTGTAGAGTGATGAGGGTTGTGCATACGGTTGTTTTGCAAATTGGATAGTAATGTGAGTTTTATGCGTTTTTCCGATTGGAAATAATACAAAGAAGTGATTTATGCGAATTTGATGCTTGTAAGGTAATTGGTCGGGAAAATTAGAAACGCAATATCTGATGATATTATTACAAAAGACATTATCATTGAGTGACCTACTGGCACCCACTCATTGATGAGTGAGCTTGGGAAACAGAGAACAATCTTGAAGAATGGAAAAATGGAATGATTTTTCAAGATATGAAGAATCAACTCTTCAGTTCAGTTTCTTCGAATACAAAATCTATGAAAATGGACTTTTGGAATTTTGGAATGAAGAGTTTTGAATTTTACTCGGAATTTTATTTATTATATAATTCTGACCCCAGCTCGAAAAATTAAGTATGATATATTTTTTTATAAAATCTGAACTTATTGTCTTTTCTATGTTCTTATTTCTCTATATTGGTACTTTTATTTTAGGAGAAATACTTTCGAAAATTTATAGTTTTTGTTTTCGAAGTATTTTTTGTCATGTTGCGTAGTAAAATTTTTATAGCAAACCTCAGAAATGAAAGAGTTGCCAGTGCAAAAAAAAAAATTAAAACTATTTATTACGCGACACTATAGTCGAAACTTTATGGTTTAACCATTAAAATACCTACAGGTCTATTTGGAATATAAAGTAGAGTAGAGGCAAACCGTTCATGGAAAAAATCGGCTTTATTGCAGAAACTGTAAATAACGGTTTTTTTCACAAAACCCACAGACAAAATTTCATCAAAAGCTTTTTTCAGAAGAATACATTTTGCCGAAACGGTAATATAGCAGTTACTGTTAAATTTAGAATTAAAAAAAAATTCATTTTCACCTCCAGGGTATTCCAAAAATCGAATGTTTTAACTTTGTAGGAAATCCGTTCAGCAGTTTAAGTCGTCGAGAAACAGAAAGACAGACCGACAACAGACAGACCGACAACAGACAGAATTTTAAAAACCACTTTTTCGGCTTCTGTATCATTGTGGTGTTAGCACTCCAGTTCATTTTTTTTCCAATTCTTTTGCTGCCTCATAACAGCTACAGCATTCAGTTATAAATTTGGTTGGGGTGCATTTTTTTGCCTTTATTAGGTTGAGCTTAAGTGTCAAATTAATCATATTGTTCAGTAATACAAATGGGATTTTTAAATTAAAGTATTAATAATATTTCAATCGATGCGACGTAAAACCAAAATAATATCTTAACAAATAAAAAATAAAATAAATGAAATAGTGCGTATACGCCAAAGTGTACTGCTCTTCTTTAAGGTTTCTCATTAACCATGTGTCGTAAAAAATATTTAAAGGTACATACATACATACTTCCTTTTATTAATAAATACAATTGCTTGTAAGTGCATCTCATTGATAAGCACAAAAGGATCTTTAATGCTACAAAATAATATAAATAATTTAATTTAAATATTAAACAATAAATATTTTTTTGAAGGCAGATAAAAAGATAAGAAAATCGTATTTTTAATGCATTTTCTTAAAAAGGCTTAAAAAAAATTTTAACCAGAAACTAATTTAAAATTGAAAACCCGTTAAAATCGAAAAATGTTTGACCCTTATGTTTTTTTTTGTTTTTAATTTATTTTCTTTTATTTCCATTCGTTAATTTTTATTTTGTTTTTTTTTTTCGCTAAGTTAGAGCCAGTCAAACGAAAGAAAAAAAAAACAAATTATAAAAACCGCAATAAGTCGGAAACGAAAACGATAAAATTATTTCTTAATTTTCTTAAATTTCTTCTCTGAATGTGGTTTCGAGACTCCTGTATATCGTCTATATTTATTCATTAAAACGATGAAACATGAAAAAGCACCAATAATTAACCCATGTGACGGAAATCTTTCTTCATTAGATTCTTTGAATTCTATATGCGCCTAAAGTCGGGAATTAAAAAAAAAACACAGTGCAAACGTTCTAACAACAACTACTGTAAAAAGCTAACATGCATTTCTCCATCTTTTTCATTTGCATCATTTCCCTCAAATAGCTTCTCGTAGAAATACCTACATGCATTGTTCCAGTATTCCAGGAAAGTCAAAAATCCTACGAAAAGAACTGAAAGAGCAGTCAGTCAAATCAAAACGATAGAATCCTTTTGATGAATCAATTCGATTTTAATAATAAAAAAAAACCTTTCAGTATGTGTGTGTATTAAAGGTTGCAGGCAACATGTTGTTCCATAGCATAGCAATCGTTTTTCTGGATTTTCAAGGTTTGAACAAAAAAAAAAATAGAATGCCGAAGGAGTAATACTGAAATGAATAGAAGATTTTTGATGAAATTTTTTGACTTCAGTTGCAAGAGAAGGAAATCGAATTAAAACAAAAAAAAATGTCTGAAGCTGGTGAAGAAAGGAGTTTTATTTATTTTTTTGTTTGGTGCATGAAAATGTTGTAGAAAATAAAGCACATACCAGGTGAAACAAGTAAATTTGATTTTTTTACAAGTTTTATATTTTACTTTTTCGGAGACAAATTTTAGACCAATTCGTTATAACATTTTCTATTCATCGAAAATAGGGAGGCAACTTCTTAAAGAAAAGGGTTACTTGACGAATCTTTTCGATATCATAGTTGTATCGCAAAGACACAAGCATACATTTTTTCAAGAAGGATTGAATCCTTCTTGTTCAAACTGTAGCGAAGAAAAAAAATCTGTAAATTGACCTTGACCAATGCAAAACAAAATTGGCTTAATAATAACCACCAAAGCTTTCATTATTATTATTATGACTGTTTGAATAAATAAAAGTCGATATTTTCGAAGGTCATTTATGAGTTAATTTAGACACTAGTCGGCTCTCGGATCATCCTCGTCACTGTACCTTCATCCTTATTTACCAACATCGTTCTTGACCATTAGATGCTGCATAGGTACATGAAATAATGGCAATTCCCACGCCAACGCCACAAGGGTCAAGACCCGCCCAGCCAACACCCTCATTTTTAGAATTTCAAAAAAGGCCGTATATTATTTTTTATGAATTTAAAAATAAAAATGGCTGACCAATTGATAAATATTTTTGAGTAGTATATACTATTTTTTCAAATTTTAAAATCTGGTCCCAAAAGTTTTATGGGGTGACCTTGAAAATTTTTTAAAAAACATACAAAAAAAAGTTTTGTCGACAAAAAAAAATTGTAAGAAATTGGAAACAATACCGACAAATCAATATTGAAAAAATAAAAAAATGGTTTCAAAAGAATAACCAAGAAAAATGCATTTTTCAAAAATAGTCGCCAAAGAAAAATGCTGTAAAAAAAAAATTGTCATTGAACAAAAAGAGAGCTTTCAGTATTCAGTGATTTATTGGGTCAAATACAAAGTGGTGTCCGTATTTTTAAATTAATTATTGGTTTTTATTTATAATAAAAAATGTTTGTTTTAATTTATTTCAGTAATTCTGTTTTTTTTTGGGAAAGGTTGGTTGTTCCTTATTTTAAAAAACCGTAAAATAAAAATTTTGTATGAAAATAACCCTGTATTCCATTATTCTACTTTCCCATTATTCTGTATTTAAAAATTCTATAAGTCCAAAGTTCTATACTTCAAAATTCCAAAATTCTAAGTCCATACCTAACTCAGCTCCGTTAGAGTTTTAAATTTGGTTAAATTTCAAAAATTAGGTGCCAAGAGTCTAATGCTGTAACCTTGCAAAATACAGCAGATTTTTGAAAAACCGAATTTTGCGCATACATAATTTTAAAATACGGAATTTCACCCAAAAATAGTTTCAAAAAAAAGCAACAGAATTTTTACCAAAAACCAAAAAGAATTCTGACGCTCTCACAAACACGGACGCAACGTCCATCGGTCGTCTCAAACGTTTTCTCACTGAACCGAAGGATTATTTTTCGCAAGCATAGCCAAGCTACTGCGTATGTATTTTAGTTATCGTCTCCCTGTTTTGAAGCAATATCCAAGTGGGTAAGTTATTGCGAAATAGTCTGGCCAGCATAGCCAAAAAATTAAAATTTATTATGCTCTAATGCAGATGAAAGAAGAAATCTGAATTCGAAGTCGGAAAAAAAGAAAATATTCCAAACGGTGGGTGGTCGATCCTTTGCTGGCAGGACCTTCAAAATTCAATTTAATTTAAATTTCACTTTTAAAAAACATAAATCTAAGCATTCATGTATTTTTGGAAGAGAAACAAAAAAATTGAATATCCAAGACATACGGGTCTGATCCATATGTGTGTATAAATATTTTTATACAGCACCATCTACCGGAAGTCAGTCGGCGGCGGCGACGACGCGACAAAAGACCTATGTATCTCGCAACACAAAATACACACTCCAGGAAGGACACACCATGTCATCTATCGCTTGGGGATTATTTATTTCAGCATTTGTTGAATTTATAATCCTTTGAGTTGATTTACTCGAAGGGGCTCTTTTCTTGTATAGGTATAGGTAAACTTGTCTTTTGTGTTCAGATTGGAATAATATGGTGGTAAAATTGACCTCCCACACTCCCACCATCATCATGTCAACAGGAAGTCTACATAGTCTCAAACATCGTCTTGGGCTTAATGCAGTATAAATGTTAGACACAAATAACGTGACTGATATTGTATTTGGCTTTGTTCCTTATTTTTTTTTTTTATTTATTTGTTTGTTGCCTCTACTGATCCATATGGGTAGTGATTTTGAACAGAGGGTTTAACTCGCGCGACCAAGTCCATAAATAACTGTCACCCATGTGTCACAAGGTAAGAAACATGAATGTGTCAGGCAAAGAAATGTTAAGGTAGCGGTATATCGTGACATAATTCAAGAGACAGCTTTTACAAGACATCAAGACAAGGTTCCCCAAGCCCACAAAAAAGGGTTAAATGAGGCTGTTATTTTTTTCTGTTCTGAAGAAACGAAAACTTTCTTGAAGTCCCAATCCCTCCTGCTACCTATAACAAAACAAACAAACAGCAAAAAAAAAATACATCCTAGCTAAACGTCCCTTAAAATCAGGACATGAGAACTTTATTGTTGCAGCATCGCTTGTTCGTCGTTGCGCGGCGGGTGTTTGGTTCGCCCCAGTTTTTGGGGTTTTCAAAACTTTGATTAATGACACGAGAAGCTTTTTCGTGTTTTTATGTGCTCCTGGGTGTTCCTGTTCTTCTATGCCAGTGGGAATGTATGTAGGTGTGTTGTCGAGGGGGTATATGATTAATTACATTGTGAGCAAGTTAATTCTTTGTGCCATTTTTAATCATACGCCATTTTAAAGTCTGTTGTTTTATGAAACGAAATCATTTGAAACAGGAGCGTGTTGCTGCTGCTGCTGCTGGTGCTGTGGTATGGCAAAGCTGGTAACGTTTTTGCTTCAAATCGTCAACGACTTCCATGGAAATGGGGCCATAGGGCTGATGATGATGTAGTGAGTAAGAAATGAGTATCGGTTGATATTGTGATGGCTACAAAGAAAAAGGGGACATTCCCCCAACACTCTGTACTGCTGTGGCAAAGTGAGAAAATTAAATGATTAAGTGTTGAGAGTTGCATAAGTAATTTTTCATTAAGTAATTTGTCTGAGTTTAGTAAGCCATGCAATGGTTCTATTATGTACTTTTTTTTTTTGGTTATTGTTCTTTAGGGGGGATATTGAGTGTTATTTGTTTGGATATATTATAAGTAACATTGTTTCATTAGGATTGTGGACTGAAAGAGCAACAGGATTTGATGTTTTTGCTCAATTTTTCAACAACAAAAAATGTAAATTTGTTTTTCTTTTTGGAATCTGTCAAAATGCCAGAAAAAAACTACATTGTAATAAAGATTTTATTTGGCATCTAGAGGAAATTAATGAAATGGATCGTTTAAGCTCAGGGAAAAAAAAATCATTAACCAAAAAGTCATAAATCAATTAGAATAAAATGGTGGTTTACAATTTTTCCCAAAAAAAAGAGACTATATTGGTGAAATTCTGATTCAAGAGTAAGCCAAACAGGACCGAGAAGAGACCAAGACGAGACTTTCATCATCATCATCGGCTCGACAACCGGGTTCCGTTCCTGACCTCCTTCAACAAGTCTTTCCACCTATCCCGTTCTCGAGCTGACGCCATCCAGTTGTACACCCCAAGGCTTCGGGCGTCTTGGTGTACGCCATCTCTCGCAAGCATGGTCTACCACGCTGGCAACTGCCGTCTACCATAGAATGTACCACAAAGGACTTTCCGAGCCGGTTCCTCTTCGCTCATGCGAGCTGGGTGCCACCGGAGTCTACCGAGCTTAATTTTTGTCACTATGTCTGCTTCAAGGTAGATTGCGTACAATTCATGGTTGTGCCGTCTCCGTAATCGTCCTTCCTCACATATGGGACCAACAATTCTCCTTAAGACTTTTCTCTCGAACGCGGCTAAGAGGTCGGATTGTGTTTTGCTAAGCACCCAAGTCTCGGATCCATACGTGAGTACTGGCAGGACCATGGTCCTGTACAGCAGCAGTTTTGAAGTTATGGTGAGATTTCTGGATTTGAAGAGCTTTGACAGACTATAGTAGGCTTTGTTGGAATCGAGCAGCCGCCCGCTATTGACCAAAGGTATTTAAAGGATTGCACCACTTCAAAAAGTGCATGCCCTACAAAACCCTTATATTGCCAGTTCTGCTATACGGCACTGAGTGCTGGACGAAAAGCAAAAAGGTAGAGCTGCTACTGGGCTCTTTCAAAAGAAAAATTCTTCGACAAATATTTGGTCCTGTGTGCGAGGAGGGCGAATGGAGGAAATGGTATAACCGCGTAGTCCAGAAAGTCAAAACTCGGAGACTACATTGCCTCGGTCACATTCAGCAAATGGACAACAATGCTCCAGCCAAGAGAGTCATTTACTCCCAGCCCCTAGGTTTGAGACGCCAAGGAATACCGAACCTCTTTAAGGACCAAGCCGTCGCCATAGCGCTTGGTTTGGAAGGCTGGAAGCAACGTTCTCGGGATCGTAGAGGATGGAAAGCAATCGTGTCTCAAGCAGAGATTCAACGTGTGTCAGGAGCCTGATAAGTAAGTAAGTAGTATCAATATCGATGATTGATATCTCTACGAACCAAAAAATTTGAACTATTTTACTTTATAATTTGAAATAAAATGCGTTTTTGTAATTTTTTTTTTAATTTCGCTCAAACTCCGTATACTCTAAAACACACTTATAAATTTCATATCCACACTCACAACGCTCCATGCTCATCGAACTGTTGTTACATGCATCAAATGCTGACAGCAAATCATTTCTCAAATGATTTTCGGTAATATACTTTTTACCCAACTCAGGCTGAAAGGTGCAACCATCTAATGCATTCATGCCCTCAAGACAACATGCAGCAAAACACTTTAAATTCGGTATTGATTCAGCTAGAGTTAGGTTTTCGGTGATAAACTGAAAGGCATCATCAGCTGTAACATTTTCAGACTTCAAACATTCTATAGTTGGATCATTGGCCTCCTCAGCCAAATTAAACTGGAAAAACTATTTTGGTATTTTAAAAGAAAGTTATTATTTTTTTACAAAGTAAAATGTGTGACAAATATAAATTTACCACAGAAAATAAAAATAAGAAGATAAAGAACATGTTCTATTGAAGTTCGATTAACTTTACAACATTTCAGTTAATGCAAGTTGAAGTTTATATAGCTGCTTCCTGCTTCAAACTATTTAACTTCACAGCAAAAATTAAAATATTCAAATAAAGGGATAGAGGTGTAATGGTACCACAATGAGTATTTAGATTTTGTGGTTATGATTATTTGAGTCAATTTATTTTTAGTAGGTACCTATGTACATTTGCATTTTTTTCCCAAAGATTCATGATAAAAATTATAAAAGATACCATTGGATAGTGTTTTTTTATAATATGTAATTCAACAAATGAATTAATTGCTAAATTCACAGAAATGATGTATTTGTACTTATTACTACCAATCACGCTACGCTATAAGTAGCAGGTGTATTATAACATTTGCTATTTCACTTGATTAAATTATGCAGTTTATTCATTCTATATAAACTTGGTAGTAAGCAAACTCCACTTATTCCAAGCTTTGCCGCTAAGCAATTTAATGTTAAAGTTTGATCCATTTCAATATATATTCCTCGGGAACGGCTTATTTGAAATTAAATTTGTAAGGCCTCTTTTGATATTAGAAATTTTGTAATTTTAACTAATAATTCCAGAGTCAAAATGCCTGTGAGTTTACTTTTTAATATTCCTTCTTAATAGTACTGGAGGTAACGTGAGTTTAACTTTCTCATCAAGTTTTTCAAAAAAATGGTATGCCAGCCAATAGCTTTATTGTAAACATAAGCAAAACCGCTGGTTGGACATTTTAACTATTGAAACATAGTTCTTCTATCAGATTTCATTGAAAATTTAAGGAAAAACTTCTGCACCATAGTGTACGGTTCTTGGAGATGCATTTAAATTCTCTACAACTCTTTTACAGTTGTGCTGATTTGACCTGTTCTTCACCAAGTGCTTCTAGGTCGGCCTGATTTTCTGCGGGTTTGATGGAAATATTGCATCTCTCACAATGTGTTCGTTACTGTTTTGAAGTGTATGGCCAATGTACTGCCACTTACTTCTTGGTATGATAGAGGCAATGGTTCCGTGCCTTTATACGATTTAGCCATAAAATCCTCAATATGTTGCGTAGACGTCTACTATCACACGTTTGTAGCTTTCTTGTCCCAGTGAATGTGACTTTCCAAGTGTTGCACACGTAAAGAAGCACGGATTCAAGATTAGAGCGGAACAATTGTAGCTTGGTCCTTGAGCTTATAGAGTTGTTTCTCTATATTTTGGACATCATCCTGAAGCAGACTTAATATCTAGTTCGGTCCCGCTATCAGTAGAGACAGTACTAGGAGTACATTGATAATTCTCTATCTTGAGAAATAAGAAAGTTTCAGGGCTGGTAAATTTTATTCATAGCGAATTAGAATCATTAGCCCAACCATTTCTTCAAGACTTTATCCACCCTTGTTGTCATTTAATGGAGATCCTCTGAAACAATAAGCATACGTGCGTCGGCGTCGTCTGCGTATTCCAGGTGTTTGAGATATGATTGCAGAGTCCGTTAAATTCTTTCGTTTCCATTCCATCACTAATCACCAACAGGAACACTACTGGTGACAGTATAAAACCTTGCTTAACATCACTTTGGATTTCAAACTTCTCTGAAAACTTTAAATTTTGTAGAACGTGACATTTGGGGATGTCCATCCTGCACAAAGCAAGCCCGATAAATTCCCTCTGTCGAACTCCTTCCCCAAGTCGACGAACAGCAGGTGAATTAGTGATCAATATTCAAAGATCGGCTCGATGGTGAACATCATGGTGTGTGGATCTTCTTCGCACGATGATCGGCTTCGAGTGTGTCTTCGAATTTGGCTTTTATTCACTTCAGGAAGATTTATGCTATTATCCTAGCTACTGCATGTAGCATGCAAGTTCGCCTTCAGTTTTCTGCTTAAGGTCTCCTTTCTTTAAGAGCTTGACAGTCATTCCTTTTTTTCCCACTTTTAAGGAAAGCTTTAAATTTTATAAGCTCTCTAAATGAGTGGATTCAGAAGTTAAAAAATAATGGTAAATTTAAGAAAAAAAAGACTGAAGATGGGCGTTACCGATATTATAATTTATTTAAAAATCTTAATTTTTTAAAAATAGTTTTTGTCAAAAAAAAACATACCGATAGAACAAAAAAAATTAAAATTACGAAATCTAACTATTTTCGATTATTTTCTGATTTTCCCAAACTCTCATATATACACTTAAATACATTGTACCCGCAATCACAACGCTCACTTCCACTGGAACTATCCTTGCATTCATCCAATGCCACCAATAATTCGTCCGTTTCTTTCTCCATAGCATACTGTTTGCCCAATTCCAACTGATAAGAGCAACCATCCATTACATTAATTTTTTCCAACATACAAGCTGCATAGCATTTTAGTTTCTGATTTGTTTGATTCTCGAGGTCAGGTAAGTTTCTTCTAAAAATTGTTACAGCTTCGTGTGGGTCAATTTGTTCGATTTCCATACAAACTTTTTCTGGATCTTCAGGAGCTGCGTTTGCCTGAATAAGAGGATTTACAAAATGTTATTTTAAAAAATTGATAAGCTTTCAAAAATGAGTGTACCTGAATTATTAACAAAGCTAATAAAAATGGAATGAGTCGCTGCATCGTGTTTATTGAATAACAACAATTTTGTATGATGGCGAATTGAAAATAATATGCAAGCTTTTATACCAAGAATTTAATTAGATGATACATATAGTTTTCCATATAAACAATAAAATAAATTTGACGAAAAAAGACTTAATTAGACTAATCTGCGCAAAATTACTCACAATTTTATTTTTTCAATCAAACTGCAATAATGAAAATTAATATTAAAAAAAAAATTCATTCACATTCTTCATCAATCATAATTAATACAAAGTTGGTTAAAATACATTTTATTTATGGCTTCTTTTGTATGAAACAGATTTTGAATGAAGTTTATTAATTGCTTAAACATGCTTTCTGGTCTAATACAAGTTCCATGTTGTGAAACAATAAAATTTTAAATACAAAAATTAAATAGCGTAACGACTACAGCTATTGGCACCCCTTAGAAATTTTCAACTTTGAAAAATTAATGTTTTCATAAAACTATCTATTATTTAGGTTAACAGTTTTGCATTGATTAGATGAATTAAAAAATATTTTATAAGCTTATTAAAAACTACAATGGCGCACCCTGATATAATTATCATTGGCGCCCATATGAACTTCAATTATTGGAAGCCCATCACGAAGAAAACATCAATTTAGTGTTATAAATATTAGAGGTCTGGATGAATACATTCATTTGCCTTCTCTGACCAAGCACAGTACTTCAGTGTATTCTGTTCGTTGCATTCATAAAAAGTAGTGAACACTGAAAATGAATACACTATTCTTGAAAATAAACACTGCACACGATTCGATCCAACACGTTTAGAAAATATTAAGAAAAAAACTTGAAAAATTCAAAACGTTTAGCTTAATAACTCCGCTTAGCGGTAACATAGAGTTTTGAAATATTTACAAAAAAATCAAAATTCCGCATTTTTATAAACTGTTAACATTTCAGATTTTTTCGTTTAGAAAATTTTTTGTTCAGAAAATAGAAATTTGACTTTCATTTACATTTACCGTTATTTGAAATAGTTTGAACCTACCCTAATAAGCACCTAGGTACACAGGGCCGGCCCAGCCCAAACGAGCACCCTGTGCAAAATTTAGCTTTTGCCAAGAAAGACAAAAAGAGAAAATCATGTTTGACAGTAAAAAAAAAACACCCACATTCATTTCCTTTGAAAGAGTTGAGCGCATAAGATTTTGCTTGTGTGCAGGATTTAAATCTGCACAGTCTACGTCGTCGGTCGCACTGCTTATTGTGGGATACATTCATTTCAAACAAAAATCAGTGTTTGAGTTAATTTTTCTATCAAAAATTTTGGTTGAGTGAATTCCCATATGTGCAAATCTTAAATTTGCACATTTCTACTCAAACGATTGTATGGGAAATAAAAATGAGTATATTTATTTATATGGGGATTTTCGAGTGAAACGGGCAAATAAATATCTTGCACGTATGGAGGAAGTTCGATTTTTTTTGTTTGAAATACTTATAAGAAGGATTTTTTTTTTGCAAAATGATAAAATGGTTTAATTCGCATATTTAGAAATTAGTGATATAGTAAAAAAAAAATTTAAAAAAAAATAAATAAAGCAGGTTAATATAAAAAGAATGAAAACATATGAATGTAGTTTTCTTGTGAGTTTGCGCCCCTGCAACTCTGCGCCCTGTGCATTTGCACATCTTGCACATCTGGTAGGGCCGGCCCTATATGTACATAAATGTGTCTTTTAAATAAAATTTATTTCATAAAAATATCTTTAACCATTTTAACAATTATGAATGAGTCAGCGAGTAAGCAAATCAACATTTACAAATATATAAGTTCAAATTAAATTCATGTATTGTATTTGGTGTATTCGATGTGTAAACTCGCTGTATTCAGATGTATTTGAGAAAAAAATCAAATGGTGTATTCGTTTCAAGTAAATACACGATTCTATTGTTTTGGTTTGAGTTGATGATTCATTTGTTTTGTTTTGAAAAATGTGTAGTGTACGCAGTAAATAGTGTATTTGAAAAAAATATTGAACGGTTTGGAAGTGGTTTCAAGCCATTCGTTGCAGATGTTAAATAAATATATAGACCTCTCTCCTATTTTGTATTGCATTGACTCAAGCTAAAACTTGGTGTATTTCACGTAAAGGATCTTATGTTTACTTATAAAGTGCATTAACTAGGCAGTATTAATTTTAAGCCATATCCCGTTGACAAATTTTGTCCGATTTTAGATACGTTGTTCAGCACTGTTCAGTTTTTTTTTTATTATTTAATACAAAAAGTGGGACCGAACCTGAAGATTTTTCCGGACTATTTTGACGTCCCATTAAGAAAAAGAGGCAATTTTTTTTTTAAAATTTTTCGGATGTCATTTGATGATTTGAAATTATTAAAAGTTTGAAAGAATTTTAATAGCAAATAGACATTTTTTCACAAGCTTAGGTTCAAAAAATTATTTGTCAATATTAATTTTATTAAAACAGTTGCATGAAAATTTAAAGAGCTAATATAATAAGACTCGATTTTTTTAGATGAAATTTTCAGAGACTATTTTTATGAACAAAAAAAAAGAAAAAAAAAGTTTTATAAAATCTGAATACTGCCACGCCCACTTTTTTCATTAGCTGGCTTTTAATTTTTACTTTTAATAAACGTTTTGACGGTTTGTGATCAAAATTTTTTGAAGGAGGCCCTATGTAACGTTAATAATATTTACATATCCAAATTTTCAAAATAAATGTTTTTCGAATTTAAAAAAAATTGGAATTTTTTTATGAAAACTCAGTACATATTTTGAAAACAGGTGAATATTGTTTTTGAAACTTTGTTTTTAAGTGTACGAGTGTGTTTTATATTATTTGCATACCGAATTCGTTTTCTAAAAATATTTTTAAAAAATTTATTATTTTTTCATAAATCGGCTCTAACATAAAAGCCAATTCTTGCCACCCATTCATTCATTTTATTTTGATTGTTGCATCCTGTACAGCAAAAGGATGCATATTTAGCTGTATTCAGTATTTCTAAGTTCAAAAAATACTCGTAGTTAATTACTTTTTAAACAAGAGAGTTTATAATTTCAGAAAAAAATGGTTCCATACCAAACCTAGTTGTTATTTTTGGTTAAAAACTTTGGGTTTATGTTTGTGACAGCCCATAGTCGAAGTAAAATAAATAATTCATTGTAAAATTATACGAGTTTGTGGAACGTTTCTTAGTTTAATTCCATTAATTCATGTTCCCTACATTTAGATTTAGATAGCTATACCGTCTGCAATATAACCAGTAACTGCATGAATTGGACAAGCATATTTTACAATGTAAATTTATTAATTCGTTGCGGATTATAAAGTGCATTATCCTTCGTGAATCACGGCAATTATATTACATAAATGAAAGTAATATAAAATCTGGAATTTCTCTACGATTATGTGGTTCATATGAATAGAAGGTCTATATAATATTTCATTTGTAAGTCACCCTGCATCAGAATTGTTGGTACTCTGCACGTGTATGCATTTAAAATAAAAAAAATTAAAATGCAATGCAAAAAAATAACAAATAATAATTATATTTATAATTATCATGGCAATTCAGCTTGTAGGTACATATGTATGAGCGTAATCAGATGTATACTTAATTTTTTTTTTTGTTCTCTGTCGCATAAATGCAACGACATGTATTGGGGAGGGTTCTTAGATTATGAGAAAATGTATTATTAGAGGTAGTGTTTTTTTTTTAATAATTCGTTGCCGTTGTGAAAATGAAGCATGTTGAATTCTTTGGTTGACGTTGGTTGGCTTGATATAAGGTGCTCATTAAAATGAATTTCAGATGCAGAGCTTATGAGAGATATGGATTTATGGTTGTTATAAGAGAGAAACGTGCTGGAAAAAAATGTTTCGAAAAACGTGATTTGATATTTTTTGTTGTAAATAGAAACTTCATCCGAAAAGTCCTTCAAACACAGTAACATCAAAAAGCTTTTGTTTAAAACAATTCATTTGCCAAGAGATAAAAGAGTCCCAAAAACATTTAGAGTGCAAGTTTTTTAAAGATCGAAAATAAAAATAAAAATTTAACTCGAATCGAATGAAACCAAAAGATAATCAATATGGTAACCAATAGTAATATACTGAGGTTAGATAACGCCAAACGAAATAACACCAAATTCAAAATTTTGAAAAAAAAAAATTTGAAAAATGAGTTCTGGTTATATTGCCAATAGCTATATAGGGTGTGTAGGTTGGGTTGAGACAAGAAGAAAATTGTATGGAAGGGAGGTCTATTCTCCCCCATTTAGCCAGATGGGGCATTTTTCGAAAAAATGCTGTGCGATACCTTTTTGAAAAGCGAAAAACTTTATCTTCCACGTCACGTGCGTCGTCCTTTCGACTTTTTTTGAAAATAAGTTTTTTCACAAATTCTTTTTTGACAAATAACTTTTTTTTCCAACAAAATTATTTTTCGGCATAATTTTTTCAACGATTTTTTTTTTTTTGGAGGACGAACATTTTTTTCGGCAAAACTTTTTTTCCCAATTTATTTTTTGGCGAATTTTTTTACTGACCAAATTTATTTTTACAAATTGTTTTTTTTTCGGGCATTTTTAAACATTTTTATTTTCAATAATCTTATGGCAAATTTTGGATTGAAAAAAAAAATAACGGTGCCTGCCGATTTTCCAATACATTCAAATAAAAATTTGTCTAATTTTAATGGAAAGAAATTTTAAATGTGGGAAGTACAGATACCTTCAATAGGACCACTTTTTTGATAATCGAGTTTCTCAAAAAAGGTGCATCGGATTTCAATCAAAATCAAAATTCCACGAAAATACCATTTTCAAATATTTCAAATTTCTTGAAAACAGAAAAAAAAATTTTTGAGTGTATTAGTAGTCTATTAAAATTATCTATTATAAAAATATAAAAATTAAGATATTATAAATTGTATCTCCCATACATGTTAAGAAAAACCCGTTCTCAAAAATCTCACCTTTCTCGAAAACGGTTCCGAGGATTTTGATAATTTTTTTTTGTATGTATTTGTATTGATCATCCAACAATTTAATGCATTGCTGTCTATTAACCAAGCAAATAAAAAAATTCAAAAATTTAAAAATTTCTTGCGGTTGTCAATTTTCCTGTGTAGACAAAAATATCATTCATTTCAAAAGCATCCTGTAACACAGGATAATCCCACTCCACAACATAATCAACTCATCTGGCACATTTCATAAGAATTTGTTTTTTTTTTACCGTTCGAGTGTGATTGAAGGACAAGAAAAGAACACAAAAAATAAAATTTTCAATTCACATTTATTTTAATTTTCGCAGGTTGAAATAAGTAAATGTGTAGGTAGGTATAGAAAGATATAAAATTATTTACGTCGTCGTTGTGTCTACTGTCTGTTTCCTTCAGATACAAGAACCTGCAAAAAAAAATATCCTCACGGATAATTTAATTAAAAAGAATCTTGTCATTATTAATCTCCTTGGATATCATCACAATCTACCCTTTACAAAATTAAACAAAATATTAACCACCTCTCAAATCTGCCACCAGCAACGAGCACTCTCAGCTCAAACAAACGCCTACATAAAGATAAGCTGAGACTGGGGACAGGACGAGCAAAAAAACAAAAAGAAGAATCCTTTCACTCGCCTGCCAATTATACTTAACACTCATTAAACATTACTTTTAATGAAATAACATGCGAGACACTGCTGTTATATGGGATTGCATTCTTCCTTGTTGTAAAAATACTGTTGGGTTATTAAGGATATAAATAAATTAAAAAAAAAATACAATTCAAAGTGTAAAAAATAGCGTTTGCAGAGATACCTATGTACAAAAAAAAATGTAAATGTCCATTGGCAGTTGTTGGTGGAATTATTGTGAGATACTTAATGTCATAGTTTCGCTCTTTTTGTTATGTAATATCCTTCGATGTTCAGAGGCAGCTTTTTGGAGACATCACTTTAGTCAGTATGTACTGTACAATGTACATAATATTATTCACCAGAGTAAGGCACGTTGTTATACAAACGAATTTATATCACACGGCTGTGAACACACAATGATGGTGTTGCTCCGCATAAAGATAGTAATTAAAATTAAATTCATTTCAAGTTAAAAGTAGGCACAAATAAAGGACATGCAGAGAAAAAAAAAAAACAATTTTATTAATTTGTTAATTGTGTAAATTATTGTGTGTAGATGGGCTGCGTGTTCGTGATTCATGCCTCAGTAAGTCCCAACAGCAAGGATTGTTTCCTGATATAACTTTTACTTCCGACAATGTAGCCACTTTATGGTCACGTAATGCAATCGTACAAAAATATTACATTACCTATTTTATAAAATCAAAAAATATAAACATGAATTCTTTATTATATCGTAAAGTAGACAGGATGAGGTTATGTATGGAACAACACATCGGGCCGAAGGCCGACGCGGCTTTGCTGGCACATACGCGATCTTTTAATGAAATTTTCAATGACCGTTTTGCAAAATGCTGCGGTATTTCATTAATGCATAGTCCTATTTAATCTTTTAAGGCTTGAAGTCGTCGTCGGCTTATTTGCATACACCATCGACTTCAAAAAACCCCAAAGAAAAAAGTCCAATGGTGTTAAATCTCACGATCTAGGCGGCCAATTCTGGTCTCTAAAATGCGAAATAACACGACCGGGAAATGACTGATGCAGCCATTGAATAGTTTCTCTGGCTGTTTGAGATGTGGCGCCGCCGCGCGCCATCTTGTTGAAACCACATCCCCTTCACATTCATTTCTTCAATTCTAGGCACGAAAAAATTGGTTATTCGCTGCATAGTGGATTTGGAAACACCAATTTGCTGAGCGACATCTTCACGTACTGCTGCGATATTTTCGGTCGATCGACCTGGTCGAAGGCGTGTTGTTGTCTTTACATCAGTGACAGACACAGTTTCAGCAAATTTTTCCATTATCGCTTTATAGTTGACTCTTTTGGAGCATTATTGTGACCCCAAATTGTTCGCAATTTGCGAACTGTAGCCGCAAAACTTTCACCATATTGGGAAAACAATTTCACAATGAGAATGCGTTGTTCATTCGTTTAGCGCTCCATTTTTATTAACCTTATACCTTCTACTAACAAACAACAATAATTGTTCAAATGTCAAACAATGACACTTCGAATGGCGCCAAATTTAAATCTTGCGTTCTTGTTGGGACACCCCTTACAAAAATCTTTATAGCGACCTTGTTTTTTAAATTCCATCAATCATGTTTTAGAAGACTTGCACTTGAAAAAAAAAAACTTCAGAAATTGATTGAAAAAATCTATCGCTGATTTTTTATGAAGCTTTAGAATCCCTCCAGATGGTGTAATTTTTTTTAGAATACCTTGAAATTTTTTTAAAAATTTATAAAAAAATTCAAAAATTGGATGCCAAAATTTGTATATTGTGCCTTGAAAACGCAAAAAAAAAATCATATCAAAACTTGTAATGGTAATTTTTTCATCCCAATTAATTCAATTAAAAATTTTGAAGTATATCTAACTCATCCATTCACCATCGACTAATTCTCAAATACCTCATAATTTCCTAATTTGGCTCCTATGATTTTGATAAAATTTTTCTAATATTCTTGTTTTTATAAAAATTTCAAGAAAAAATTTTGAATTTTATCAAAAAAAAATTATAAGAATATTTTTTTCATTTTTAAATTTTAAAATTTTACTGTAAAATATGTTTGTTTTATGAAAATAATTTATTTAAGAAAATAATGTGCATAGAATTTTTTTGATAACAATTTTTTTACTACTACTCAAAATATTTTATCAAAATTGTCGGTGTCCTTTAGAAGAAATTTGAAATTTTTGAAAACGGTTTTTCTTACATTTATATGGGAGGTATCGTTATTTTCGAAAATAAAATTAATTTTTGATATCTTCTTGTACTAGATTTTAAAAACCTGTTCCACCCGTTTTTGAAATATTCAATTTTAAAAAAATAATTTAATTTTTTAAACTCAAAAAAAAAACTGTTTTTGAACTCTTTTAGTAAATTTTAAATGAATAAAATTTTAGACCACAATCAGTCCAAAAAAAAATTGTGGCTGGCAGCGTTATTTTTAGCCTTAAAATATAAATAAAACAAGATATGGCTCAAAAAACACTATACACCAAGGCTTATGAAAATCCACCCATCCGTTTAGGCTGTATCTACCTATAACCTTTAACCTTTAGCCTAAAACATTGGCGTTTATTTTTAAAACTCTGCTATACTTTCAAGACAAAACTAATTTATCTCAAAATCTGATTTTAATGTTTCATATCCAAATTTTCAAAAAAAAATATTTTTTTAAAATCTGTCAGCATCTAAATGCGACTCGGTAGTGAGTCATTACTATTTGTACCTAAAATGTATTCACTGAACTCTGTATAAATATAATATATACACAATAATGTGATGGACAGCACGTTGCCGTTGGTTTATATACCTTTTGTTTAAAAATGTTATTCTGATGTGTGCAAATTATTATTGGCTGAACATTATTATTTAAATTTAATAAATTAAATAAAAATAAAAAAAAATACATTCTGTTGAATTAACAATTAAAACATATTATAAATTTTATACAAAGGTACATATATGTGTGATGATGTAAGAATTATTGTTTTTTTTTTTAAATAATTCTACTGTTATGTTATGAGTATTATTTCAAAAATGCAGATATGGACCTAGAGTCAGAGACCACAATCAACGCATCCTTTTGTTGATTTTTAATAATTTATGAAATAATCGGTTTAATTTTTAACGGAACTGTCATTCATTATTTTTTTTTATTGCTCAATAATTTTTTTATATTTCCGTTTTTTTTTCAATTTTTAATTCTTTGTTTAATTGTCAATGACGACTGACCAATTGAAGTGTGAGTGCATGAGAAGTTTTTTTTTTTTAATTCTATGGAACAAAGCTTTAATTGTCAATTAATTGGATCAAAGGACATTAAATGAGTAAAATGTTTGCAATTGACAAACATGATGAATTGATTTTGTAAACCATACGAATTCTCTTAGAGGTATGCCTATTATATGAAGCTAGAGGAATAATCCAAATGAAAAAAGTGTATTGATGGAGTATTAATATTTTTATATATTTATTTACATAATTATAAAATTATCAGGAATTTTAAACAGAAATTTAAAACTTTTTATTTAATTGGGGAAAATACCCTGTGAAGGAATCTTTATTATCAGTTATCAGATATCAACCGCAGTTATTTTTAATGCTGGCATTAAATACTATAAAACAAAAGTTAAAGCAACAGAAAAAAATCAGATTGTAAAAATAAAATGTTAATACAACTTTAAAAAATATCTGCGTCAAAATGCACGAATGGGTTTTAATGAGAACAAAAAAAACAAATTTAAAAATTTGTATTTTTTTAAACATATTTTTTTTCAGTTCTTAAGTATTTTAAGAAAAAAGGAGCAAATTTTAAAAATTGATCCAATTGTTTTCAAAATTTTAAATTCTCAAAAAAAAAAGATTTATTTATTTGAATGATATATTTTTTATCAAACAGTTTATATTTCCTAAAAAATAAAATACGTGACAGAGTCCCGCTTTACTAATACAAAGATACTCAAAAAATGTTATCAAAATTTACGGTGCCGTTTTCGAGAAATTTGAAATCTTTGAAAATAAAATTAATTTGTATTCAAAAGATAATGTTGAAAATCACTTTGTACCAAATTTTGGGAATATGTATTGAGCCATTTTTGAAACATTTAATTTTAAAAACGTCATTCCATTTTTTTAATCTAATTTTTTTTTTTAAATTAAGCATTGAATACTTTTTATACTTTTTAGATGCTTTTACATAAAAATTTTAGTAACAATCATCTCTACAGCACACTCTGCCGTCTACCATATAATGTACCACAAAGGACTTTCCGAGACGGTTCCCCTTCGCTCATACGAACTAAGTGCCCACTGGCCACTGGAGTCTATCGAGCCTAATTTTTGTCACTATGTCTGCTTCAAGGTAGATTGCGTACAATTCATGATTGTACCGTCTCCGGAATCGTCCTTCCTCACATATGGCCCAACAATTCTCCTTAAGACTTTTCTCTCAAACGCGGCTAAGAGTTTGGAGTGTTTTTTGATAAGCACCCAAGTCTCGGATCCATACGTGAGTACTGGCAGGACCATGGTCCTGTACAGCAGCAGTTTTGAAGTTATGGTGAGATTTCTGGATTTGAAGAGCTTTGACAGACTAAAGTAGGCTCTGTTGGAATTAAGCAGCCGCCCGCGTATTTCTTCTTCCAAATTATTATCGGCTGCTACTGTTGACCCAAGATATTTGAAGGATTGCACCACTTCAAATTCGTGCTCCCCTACCTTGATTGTTTGACC
Source organism: Syrphus vitripennis (assembly GCA_958431115.1). Lineage (NCBI taxonomy): Eukaryota > Metazoa > Arthropoda > Insecta > Diptera > Syrphidae > Syrphus > Syrphus vitripennis. The sequence goes on from OY288109.1 coordinate 18,181,335, forward strand.
AACTGTTCTTCTCGCATTCGACGCCACCATGTACTTTGTTTTACCTTCACTAATGTGCAGCCCCAGATTCTGTGCCGCCTGCTCGATCTGGATGAAGGAATCGTGTATAGCTTGTTCGGTCATTCCGATGATGTCAATGTCATCTGCGTATGCCAGTATCTAGCTGGACCTGTTGACGATAGTCCCTCTTGTTGCCATGCCAGAGTCACGGATTGCTTTCTTCAACGCCAGGTTGAAGAGGAGGCAGCCCAAACCATCCCCTTGTCGGAGTCCATTAAAGATGTTGATTGGTCTGGATAGCAATCCGCCTATAAAGTCGTGTCAATTTATTTGGGATGCCGAATTTTCTCATTGCTTTGTAAAGTTCTATCCTGGCTATGCTATCATAGGCGGCCTTAAAGTCTATAAGCAGATGGTATGTTGGGATGTTAAATTCTAGACATTTTTCCATCGCCTGCCTAAGGGTAAAGATCGGATCAGTTGTTGATTTGCCTGGAACGAAACCACACTGATATTGTCCGATTATGGTTTTAGCGTATGGGGCTATCCGTTCTTGTAGGATAGAGGAGAGTATCTTATAGGCGGTACTCAACAACGTGATACCTCTATAATTGCTGCACGTTGTGTGGGGCAAATTATACCATTTCGCCAGTCCTCTGGCATTTTCTCTACATTCGTGCACTAAAATATCATGAATTGCTTGACGTAAGGCTGAATTTTTGGATACAGAAGTTTTTAATCCATATTTTTGCCCATACAGAATATGATCCCAACTGCGGTGCAGCAGAAAGTAATAGATTTGTTGTTTGCCAACCACTCCCTTAAGTTTGAAGTAAAGTACAATGTATTTATATTCAGATATTGAGTCTAAAATATATCCCTGTGGAAGTGTATACCTACGCGGTGCGAGTATTTTCTTGAAATAATTAAATCCACTTAAAACAAAAGAGACTACAAATCCTTCGTTCATATGTACTTCGTACTTTTGGGCTCAAAATCTTCCTTGGAATACCTAATAAAAAAGAAGATACAACCAATCTCTCACCAATGACACGTGTGTCCTTAAGAAAATTAATTTAAAACTCAATTAAAGCAAAGTGTAAATTTACACAACAAATCGGCGCGTTGTCTGACAGTAAACACAAGACAGGAAACATCATCACACATTACGACCTTATCCTGCGGAATTCATTAAAAAAAGTTCTTTGGCAAACAAAATGGCAGAACGTCGTTTTATCAACGGTAAACTTCCAAACTTTGAAGGATAATGTACTTATGGGTATATAAGGATGGACAGGACTCCTCCATACATATGTTTATCTTGCTGGGATCGTTTACGGTTTACTTGATGTTTTAATTATACATTAATAAAAGAGAATTCTGATTTGAAGGAGCGTAAAGGCGCTCGCTCTCTGCTGATAACTTTGATGAAATCCTTGCAAATAAAACAGCAACCACGACCACGGAAAGTGAAACCGACCAGAATATCATCAACAACATCGCAGAAGGTACAATAAACAAACAGAAAGAGTTGAGCGAGAAAAAGGAAGAGGACATAACCACACATAGGGCAGAGTTGTGTCTCGTGTGTAGTTGATGATTATACATCCGTGGACGACTGCACTACTCGAGAAAAAAAATATATACTCCTCAGTGATTGGAGAACACGTTGTCGTAGTCTTTGTCGTAATATGGAAGGAATGAAGCGACTCTTTATTTGCTTTTAATTTATTTTCCCTCAATATTTGCTTAGCCGGTGTGTTTATTCACTCTCATCTTGAAAATCCATTTCAATTGTTTTATTTTCTGCTGAAACTGAAACACACATCCTGGCGTTTCTGTATAATGTCCTTGCCATTCCTTCCTGTATGTGCGATATGCATTGGGCTCGCTAAATCACCAACAACCAATTTACTAGAAGTGAGCATGGTTATATGTATGATGGAGCTATAGCCGAGGTCTGGCTCAGAGTTGAATAGAATGGATGCAGATGTCCTGTCCAGCTGGCTTGTTGTTTCTATTCCTCCACAATATTTGAATGCATGTCTAGCATTAGATCCTGTGATTTCTATTTTTTTTCATTTTCTCCCCAAACAATCTGTTGGATCTCTTAGTCAGAATCAACAGAATATAACAAAACTGTCATTTGTCATTGAAAAACATGTGTCCTTGCTCAGTTTTGTAGGAGGACTTCTCCTGCTCCTAGAAGGATTATTTTTTGTTGGCCTTTCCAGCTAGAAGAACAATACACTCAATAATATTTATTTACTTTTCAAATACCAATGCAGTGTTGATCGCCACTTGGGCTTCCATTTGCACAAAGGTATATAAAAAAAAAAAAAAACATTTTTTGGGTATACCTTTAGGTAACAAAATGAAAATGGAAAAGCGAGCGTGATGTTCGGATATCCTTCGGAAGATATATACTATACACTGCTCCTGGTTGGAATGTTGGTGACAGATTGAAAGTGGGATGTTAACAGAATATAGAATTGCACTCTTCATTGCGCAGTTTTATAGCAATAGATGACGATGGTCCTTGAGCATATAGGATGGGAACATTGGTATTTGACAGATACTGATAAGTGTTTTGGTACTCCAGACACTTAAGTGGTAGTGCAAAGGTACTTCTTGTCTACTATGGGGGATATGTCTTTTACGGTGTCCGGAAATTAAACAAATATCTTGTGATGTAAAAAAACAGAAGAGAAGAAAAGAAAAACCAGAAGAGCTGTTGTGTATATCTACGAATGGATTTTCTCTCATCAATATTTGATTTGTCAGAGATTGCAATAGAAGATCGAACAATGGAAATTGAATAAATAAAGAAGATTAACAAATATAAGAAGAGATTTTACTTGGGTGAATGTTTTTGAGAATATCTGCAAAGTCTTTGTAATAATATGCTGATGGTTTTTTTTTTATAGAATTTCTGAAAATTTTCAAAGCATACTTTTAGGCCTGGATGGAGTCGTTAATGTTATTGTTTACAATTTAAGTGTTTTGTAAACAAAAACATACAACATCTACAGTTGAAAAAAGTACAGATAGGGTGTTTTTTCAGAGGTATAGAAGTTTGAAATGGAATAAAACAAAGATGAATTTTTAAAATTGATAAAGTTGACTTTGTGGCCGTATATCGGCAAGTCGTTGATCGTTTCGGGCTTATCGGCGTAGACTCACTACTTCACTTATCCCAACACAAAACGCGGCGTTAAATCGCAGGAACTTGGAGGCCAATTCACAGGTCCGAAACATGAAACTATGACCTTACCAAACGTTTTCTTCAAGAAATCAATTGTGTCTAGAGCTTTGGGACATATGTAGTACAAGACGCTAATAGAAAGTGGAAGCCCACAATAAGCTGAGATTTCGAGGTCAACGCAGAGCCCAATGACCTTTTTTGTGGTGTAGTTGGTTTCTGGTTGGGTACGAAATCCCAAATCCCAGAATGTCGAATGCCAAATTCCCGAATCTAGAATTCTAAAAGAATCCGAAATGACTTAGCACTTTCTTAAGGCAACGAGAATAATACAAACACACAATATTCTATTAAAATTCTCGGAACCGTTTTCAAAAAATTTGAAATGTATGAAAACTGTTTTTTAACATAACATGTATGTAAGTAAGTTGGGAGATTCCATTGTTTTCAAAAATAAAATAATTTTTGCTCAAATTATTTAAGATAGTATTAAAGTTTTGTAACAAATTTTTAAAATATAAACTTGGGTAGTCCTTTTTTAAATATTTAATTTTTAAAATAAATTTTTTTTTTAAATTCATGTATTTCTGTAAATTTGAGATGCATTTGCAAAAATGTTTTTAATGACAATCAGATGAACTTTTTTTTGAGAAAAACGGTTTTTTATTTTTTGGGGAAAGATCAGATTTTCTAAAATAGCATTAAAGCAAGTACCGTTAATTTTGGTCTTAAAAATGTACACTAAATCTTAAGAAAATCGACCCACCCGTTGAGGCTATAGGTCAACGGACAGACGACAGAATAACGAGACCCACTTTTTCTACTCAGTAAAATTGTGTAAAAAACAGTTTTCTGAAAGTTTATTGATAACGAGCAAATCCAAACATTTTCCCCCAAAAATTTAAGCACAACAAAAAAAAACCGGAGTTATATTTACAATCTCATTGAATAGGAAACCAAAAGTTGGCCTTCTATTGTTTTCCTTCAAAAAAGAAAAATATCAATCAGATTAATAGAATTTCCTTGATCACAGTATACAACATACAAACATAAAAGTTCTTTTATCCAAAAATAACAACTACAATAAAAAAAAAACCAACCCTAAATCACGATTCAATAAACAGAAGAAAAGCAAAAAAAAACAACAAATAACCTCAACTAAATCAAAGGAAAATGCTACACAATTCACAACCTCTGTGTCTGCATGTATCCTCTGATGGCCAAAAAATTAAGGAAGAAATCCATTTACGATAATTAAAGTAATGTGTCAGGGATATTTGTCAATGTCCTTTTATGATTTGTCTCACTCTCATCATCACCAAAACAAAATCTGGCCACAAACTAAATGAGATATGCGTTCTTGCTGTACAATACGAATGTGAAGACCGGAAGAAACAGTGGATAAGGGAAGATCAATCCATTCGACCAAAACGCGTCCGGCTCTTTCTCTCTCTCTCTCTCTCTCTCTCTGATGCCTATAGTACATATATCAAGACAAAGAAGAAGAAAAAAAAATCTCTATAAACAAATAGCGGAAGCGACAAAATGAATTATTTCATCATGGCTTTTGCCTTCCCCCAAGCTTTATTTGCAGCTTTATATACATAGCTGGGTCTGGTATTATAGTCTGCAGGAACAGCAAAAACCGTCTTCCGTGATGCTGTGTGCTTTTGTCTGTCAATTGTCTCGACGAAAATGACGACAACACCATGGTGAGGGTGATTATGTGACTTTCCCATCATCGCACTAAAACAGCAGGAGTATCGCTCAGTCCCATCTCCATCGCCTCTGAACACATCAGCCGACGAGTCCTTTCTTATAGAGAAATCGATTTTTTCTTGTGATTTCTTTTGCCGGTTTTTGCGCCAGCATCGGAGGATATTTTGCCAATTATTTGACGTATGGTGCAGACACACCAGACTCAGCATGAAAAGGACCAACCAAGGACGATAGGGAGTGTGGGGAATTAGATGCGTGAATAGTTGTCACATCTATCGGTACACTTCGGAACGGGTGGGGAAGCGGAATCCGGGGAAAAGAAACTCAATTTTTATGTTGAAAAGTAAATCCCGTATTCAGCCGGTTCGATGGGGCTGAATATACCAAAAACCCACCGACAAAGGAACGAAACACAAACATTCGCATACAAATTGAAAATATGTCAATAGCTTTTGCCGGAGTGTCAAACTCAGAGTTGGGCATGCGGGCACCCGATTCAAGGCTTTTGTTTGTTGATGTCATTCCCGCCCGCCACCGCCGCTAGCGTCCGCCGGTGGCTGTCAGTTGATCATCTGTCAAAAAGTTAATTCATTATTATATCGCATCGGGAAAAAGTTGCAAAAAAAAAATCATCCTTGTCGTAAGTTGAACTTGAAAAGAAAATACTATAAACTATGGGCTTACACAGCAAGAATAATACCGATTGCTTTTTTAAGTCTTAAACAAACTGCAACGCCCCCTGTCACATCTATCAGGTTCCTTAGCACAAGGGATAAAGGGTTCCAAATTGTTGAAGTTTTTCTCGTGGCAGGTATACAACATGCACTTCCTTTATCAAGACACGAAATTTTTCTTCCCCAAAAACAACAATCTCTTAAAGTGCGATTAATTTCCTCTTTTTTTGTCACGAAGTTATATGTTAGAGAGTTCACCAATTTTTTGAGGCTGGATAGTTTATAGGAGCGTCATACAGTTGGGGAGCTCTTCAACGATGAATATCCTTCTTTCAGTTAGGTAAAAGTCGTGTTGGTTTATGCGACGAACGACTATACTAACTTTTAATTAAATTTTGCCCAACATTCTCACCTCTGCTGGATGTAGAGCGAATTTCTGCAAAGTGTTTTAGCTTTTGTGTGTCCTTGTGTGCTAATTTATGGCAAATTAATAGACTAAAGGTTTGGTTTTAGTTTATTAGACGAGAAGAGAAGTCACAAAAAACAAAAAAAAAAAAGGACAACAAAGTGGAAAAAGAGTGTTAAATTGAATTATTAGTGGAAAATTGGTGGGAGCAAGTCTTTTGATATCGGTATACTCGTAGATACTATGCACTACATCAACTTCAAGGAAAGAGAAGTAAATTTATAGACTAATTTAATAGGAGGTTGTTGAATATTTGCAAACAATAGAATGATTTTGTATAATGTTCTTCGACTAGAATAACAATTAATAGCTATTTTTGAAATGAATTTAAAAATAATTTAAAATTAACGGAAGAATATTTATTACTCGCATTCATTAAGGTCCAGGGATCTGAGGAACAGACTATTGAATGGAGCTGAAAGTTGGTCGAAGCAGGAAACACATTAGTGCAAGAGTTTTAATGATTGATATGTGGGATCCAAGGTTAGGATAGGTTAAAGTGGCTGTCAGGAAAATAGCTGACACGTTAAGACCAGTATTAGGTCCATTGTGTTGCCGCACTTGAAGAATGAAGAGATTCCCTTCATTACGAAAACCATTCGGAGCTTATGTCGTAGGGCTGATGATACCCGGGTACCCAAGTAATTCGGGTAATCCCCGGACTACCCGATTAACCGATTAAAAGATTACCCGGGTACAGCAAAAATAGGAACTGGGTGCGAAAGACTGCCATTTGTAAAATAAGTAAGTTTGAAGTAGTTAACTATATGTCTCATCAAGATGTTGGAGACATTGATCAAACTCTATTAAATAAAATATATGAGGTCTGATGATACCCGGGTACCCGGCCAATACAAATTATACCCGAATACTCAGGTAATTTACTACCCAGGTACAAGCAACCCGGGTACCCGGTTAGATGATTACCCGGATAGAATCATCATCAGGATCCCTGAAATTTAAGTTTCCCAAATGGAGTCCACAGAAAAGATGTGGAATTTTTTCCTCCTTCTCTTCATCCATGGAAGTCGTTTGAAAATACGCCAAACCTTGGGTCGTGCCTATAACGGAGCTAATTTGTGATCTACTCAATGATAACAAACAGGGGTCTAGCATTGGCTAGATTCCTTTGGTAGCCCACATGTGTTAGGTTTGTCCATCTTGAGTGATCTTGAGAGTCTTGTTTTAGCAGAAAAAGGGTATACCCATGTTAAGCTTGCTAGGCGAAAATGGTAGAGTTCCTTTTCTGGCAAAATTGGCCGACTTTACAATTTCCCGGAATGTCTCTATGGCCCAGCGCGCAGAACAGGTGAATGTTGAACTGATGTTCTGCCATTTCATTAAGTTTTCATTCAGTCTTGGGAAGTGATGGATTTGGTAGAGAAAGAGTCGAGAGATTTAATGGCTGCTTGGCTGTCCTAGAAGATGGTGATATCCAAAGTTGGTATCACGTGTTCTATCAGATATAGCTTCTTTGATTCCCAAAAATGTCTGTTGGAACACCTTACAGTGGTTCGGTAGTGGATGGAAGATAGACTAAGCTTAAGTCTTTGACGTGCCTTAGAATAACAACCTAATTCTGGCAAATCTTCAACTTCGTATATCGAAGTTGTAATCTGCTTCAGAGCAGGTCACAATTGAAACAGTTGATAAAAACCACCCAAAAAAGAAGTTGCTTCCTTAAGCAATATACACATGTAAGTCTTTGTCCAACCACTGAAAGCTTTATGGATTCAGAAAGAGGGTGATACTAGCTTTCATTTAATATCCCACTCTCGCCTTAACGAGAATTTGGTTTTGAAGCCAATAAACAACTAAAAAGTGAATTTTTAAACCCAAGCAAGCTGAACAACGTCACAAACGTCAGATTGAATAACACTCTCCACGTTTTCTATCCTGGGTTTTCCCAACGTACGTACGGGTCTTTTGAAACTTTTTACCCATTTTCGAATAAGAGGAATGCTTGGCGAATACTGCAGAATCTTCTACGCACTACAGTCGCGAATAACAGTTTTTGTAAAACCCTCGCACACACAACGCACGGTCCGCCGATTGACATAAGCAAGCTAAATATATAACAAATTTTTTTTGATACACATTGCATAACAAACACATAAATTTGTCCGCCATTGTTTCAGTCCGTACACTTTTTGACAACTTTTGGAGATTTTGAAATAAAAATTAAAAAAAAAAATCAAATACACTTTTTTCTTTCCCCTTTATTTATCGTCAATTATCCTTGAAACCAATCAGGTCACCATTGTATAAAATCAACAACAAACCAAACAACAAATTACTCTTAATACGGCTGTCCTTATGCGTTTTGAAGCTACCCCATCATCGTGATCGTTTTGCATTTCAAAATATCTCTAATGGCGCGGCGAGTGGCAGCAAAGCTAACAACAACAACAAAAAATCCTAAAAGTCCCTCTGCTTTTGCTTGAAAGTTTTTGAAAATCGAGCACAGGACCTTTTCATGATTTATTATTTCGACATTGCCTTTTGAGCAAACGACAACGATGTACCCCCGATACACAGGATAACTGCAACATACGGATATACTTTTATATAAACGCTTAAAACCGAAAATCCAATTAACAAATCATTAAACATTCATTAAGCCGCAAATAAAGTCCACCTACTATACCACACGTATACCATCCCGCACTTCTTTGCTAGGATTAAGGTTGATTTACTCCACAGGACGAAATGTGAATTGGAATGAGCACGAGCCGCGCCGCGCCGCTGCTTGATGCTGGTGAATAGTAAAAATAAAACTTTTGAATGTTTACATTTTCAACTGCAAGGATGGATGTGAGACGCACTTCCACTTTATATCCATTGATTTTTTTTTTTTTGCAATTGGGAGGAGAGCAGAATTGAGTGTTTTGTGTGACAAACGAACGCAGCTTGCGGCTTATAAGGACACAAACCCCCACATGGGGTTAAATTAGATTCACTTTTACGTTTGGATAATGTTTTTTTTTTTTTTTTCATTTTTTATGTGTGTCCTTTTGTGTTACAGGATAAGGCTTTGGCAAAACAACTTTCTCGGTGAATTATTAATTAATGGGTTTTCGTTTTGGCATTGGGCACTGGCATCACTCTCTCTCTCTCTCTCTTTGAATGAATAGCGCAAGGACTTGCTTTGTGATGCCAATATGGCTGATCTATTGTTGCAATGAAATTACGCAGAACCAAAAAGTGAAGTTGTTTGTTATTAATTGAATTTTAAATTGAAAATGGAGGTATAATTCTTTTGTACTAAGACATAAATTTTCTTTTGTGTTCATTTTGTGTAAACAATTTTTGGGCATTAATAGAATGAAAATGGGAAAATTTCTATTTATTTCGAATTTAACTTGAATGGATTCAATTGAAATTGCGTGCCTTAATAAATATTAATACATATAAGAAATTATTAAAGGGAATTTACTGTTACTGTTGTAGATTGTAGCTATACATCCGCAAACCACTCTTCCAAGACAGAATTAGTCAAGGTGTCTCAAAACAACTGAAAATGGTTCTATATTTTTCGAATTTTTTTTCATTGAATTGAATCAGTGATTTCAAAAACACGATGTGAAACAAATGACTGTGATAACTTTAGATTAGGAATAATAATAGATTTTTACTCAAAAATTATGAGTCATTCCAAAAAGTCCAGCTTGAAAAAAGGGGCTACCTTAGAAGACTGAAAGTTGTAAGGTTTTGATATGGTTGATAGATTAGAAAACCAAACTGAAAAAACCACGCATCCATTCTTAATCCATCACAACATTTTAACAATTCAGAATTACTACAAAATTGTTTATGGAGACTTTTACGCTAAAATCAAATGTTTAGGAGTATATTTCCAATAGCTAAAGAAACGGAAAAATTTGGCAAAATATGACATTTTATAGAATTTTGTTGTATTCAATAAAGTCTAGCCTATAGACTAACCCCTATAGGTTGATGTGGAAATTTCTCCATTTGAACCTCTAAAAAAAACACCCTCAGACAAAATTTTTTGTTGTTTTTCGATTTTTGGAAAAAAAATAATTTTTTTAGCTCAATTTTTTGACCAATTTTCGATTTCGATTTAAAAAAAAATAAATTTTTTGAAAAATAATTTTTTTTTTGAAAACAAAAATACCTACATATGTATGTATGTAGGTACATATATTTAAAAAAAAAATTTTACAATTTTTGATTTTTATCTTCTTGAGAGTTGATATAAGAAACTGCAAATAAATACAGAGTTAAGGTAATTTTTTTGTTAATTTTTGGGAAAAGAAGTAATTTTGGAAATATGTTCTTGGATATTATTTTATTGATTTTTGAATTTATATTTGCTTTTGGTTTCCCACCCTTTTTTTTTGGTTAAATTTTATCTTGAAAATAGGTCCTATCAGGTGAAATTTCGCATTAGTCTTTCTAGTCCTTTCATTTCCCATTCCGGCGTACCTCAGGGAAACCACCTTGGCCTTTTTCTGTTCAGTCTTGCTATAAATGATGTCGTGTCATGTCTACAGTCGAGTGAGATTTTCATATTTGCAGATGATATGAAAATTTTCAAGACAATTAAAGATAAACATGACCACCATCTTCTTCAGGCCGATATTGATCGTTTTACTGTTTGGTGTAGTAAAAATGGTCTTACTTTAAACCCTGCTAAATGCCAAACAATTACTTTCTCAAGAAAACGTTTCCCAAATTCTTTTGATTATTCTATTTCGCAGCATAAACTAGGTCGTATCCCAAGCTTTAAGGACTTGGGTGTTCATTTTAGCTCTAATTTAGAGTTCACGGAACATATAAATTTCATTGTTAAGAAATCCAGCTCTATGCTTGGATTTATTAAACGTTGGGCAAAGGAATTTACCGATCATACGTTACTCTCTCTTTGTACAATTGTTATGTACGTCCTCATCTTGAATATGCCTAACAAGTATGGTCCCCTTTCTACGAAACACATAAAAGTCGGATTGAATCAATTCAGCATAAATTCATTCGCTTTGCTCTGAAGGGCCTTCCTTGGACTGACCCGTTCAATCTACCTCCATATGAACATAGAATCCAACTTCTGCAAATCCAAACTTTGTATCAAAGACGTGTCAATAATGACCTTATATTTATTCATCAACTCATTAATGGTCAAATCGATGCTTCCGATTTGTTAGCTTGCATCGGCATTAACTTCCGCGGAGGATATCACTAACTGCGAAGATTTGAACTTTTACACGTTGATTTCCATAAAACCAACTATGGTGTGCATGAACCATTGAACCGTATGTGCAAGCTTTTTAATTTAAACAATTTATCTATCGATTTCAACATGATTAAATTAAACTAAAAACTTTGTTTCGAACCAGTGATCCTCGGTCGTGATATTGTTTTATTTTTAACAATAGATATCCTGAATGTCTAGTATTTTGTATAATTTTGTATAATTTTGTTTTATTTTGTATACTTTTTATTTTGTAATTAGATATTTTTATGTTTTGCATATGTAAATTTTCATTATAATTACTAACCACTAACACATGCACTTACGATGAGCCTCTGACTGTAGTTGAAGCTTGCTGTAAGCTCACTACAGCAAAAAATCTCAAATGTAAAAAAAAAAAAAAAAAAAAAAAAAAAAATATTATTGATTTTCAACAATCTTTTAATTAGGAAGTGTATCTAAAATATGATCAATTTTTTTTTGAAATCAGATGAATAATTTTATTTGAAACTTTATTTAAAATTAAAAAAAGTATTTTTGAAAAATAAAGATTTTTGATTTCTTTTGTTAATATTCCAAATTTTAGAAACTCAAAAAATTAACTTTATGATTTTTAAATTTTTTTTTTCTATAAAATACTTAAACAAAGAAGCAAGTTCAAGCGATTTTTTCTCAATCAAACACCGTTCCAATAAATCAAGGTCCAAAATACTTCGACTTCATCTGCACTAGGCAAAAAGAATGGAAACAGCCATTCATAATATTGAACCAAAAAAAAAAAAATTTAAATGACAGCTGGTCTTAATCCTTTACTTACGCATCATGAAGCGCAATAAAAATCCTTCTTTAAAAACCAAAAAAAAAAAAAAAGAATAACCTGTAGGTTCCTATATGTATATCTACCAAAAGGAAGAATGTAGACAAAAAAAAGCAACAAAGTTTTTCAGAGAGCTTGTTAGTAAAGTTCGAATTAACCAAGCAAATCCAAATTGAAAAGTGATTACTGACACATCGTCCTTCATGTTTTCTTCCATGTTCGTTCTTTGAAAGCGAAAGATGAAAAAAAATATTCCATCGTCGAAAGGAAATCAAATTCTTTTATTTGCTTTTGCTGCTGCAAAACTAAGCAATTGTCTCGACATCATCGTCAACCAGGTTATAGGTATATGGGAAAATATCCTTAGTATTAGATGACATTTTTGATATGGTCTATACAGGGAATAAAAAAAACAAAACTCAGAAAAAAATGAAGCCTTTTGAAGTTTTGTTTGTTCCTCTAGAATCAATTGATAGATAAAAATAGTCATTGTGTTTGATTAAAAAAGACTGTGGGGCCTTGAGGTTTTTAAGGATATTAAAAACATAAAACAAAAAAAGTACAATTTCTTTAAAATTTAATTTAATTCAGTCCACAAGTTAAAGCATCAACGACTTGTCTTCAAGTAGTAAGTTAGCTTCAGATGGACAGTATGAAGGAAGCCACTTTTTTGGACCGCATCATCATCCTCAGGGATTTTAACCCTGAATTCTCTTTGGTAACAATTGTCCCAAGAGTCACCTCCTTTTCTTCTATATGTCTAAATATATAAATATGTATGAAGAATTCCTTCATTTTAATGATAATACCGCCAAAATCATTGCATGTTTTTTTTGCCTCTTTAAAAAATAAACGACCCCCTTGTGCAATGTCACATTCTACAAGAGTTGCTCTTTTCTTTAAATGAAGTTTGGGGTCGCCAATGCTGCTGTATTAATAAAACAAGGACACCCCCCGTCCCATCTAGGTACCTAACAATATATCCAAATTCTAGCTTCCCCAATATCAAATTGGTGTTGGTGTATGTCATCCAAGGACATGCAAAAAAATAAAAAAGAAAACAAGTTAGAAAATGACTTTCTGCTGTCATTCTAAGGATAAAAAGATTACAACTGGAGGAGAATAATAGGATTTTTATGCCACTTCTCGAAAGCGCACAGAATAACACCAAAAGCCAATGCGAAATCGAAGAAGAGAAACATATAATAAAAACCATCAAACGAGAAGAGAAAAAAAACCCGGCAACAAGCTTGAAGGAAACAAAAAAAAAATACTTTTCTGACAAAGTTGACAATCAAAACGAAATTAAGTTTCACTCGTCGTCTGCGTCGTCGAAAAGGAGTCTCCCAAATGTCCTTTCACTTCGCCCTTTTGCTTTTTTTTTAATACTATACGCCCAGCCCATCCATTTTTCTCGTCGACGGATGACATTTGGTTTATGTTCGCACAGTCTTGAGTTTTATTTTTCCGTTTTTATTTGCTTTTGTCTTTATCCCTTTTTGAACCAAAAAAAAAAATATAAGAAAGTCTTTTTCATCTATTGTATATCTGCTGCCTTTCATTGATGGTATATTATAGTAGGCAGCAAAACTAAAATAAATAGAGAGGAGACAAGGATAATCAGATAACACCGACAGACCATAGTTCGTCCTTATAATATGTGTGTTCGAATGATAATGATATGAACCCAAAATTTGACACTTTGTCCTTTAACTCGTGTAACTCGCTGAGCTGAGCTTTTGTTGTGTGTGATGCCATATGGTGTCTCTGTTGATAGTTAATTCGAAAGAGAGACAAGAAAATCTTGGAATTTCATTTAGATAATCCTGGCAGCCTACAAATGGGACTCTATAGGGACCGCCATCATACAAGATTCATCGACCGGTGTGGTGCTGCGTCTAATAGGCTGGTTGTACACGTAAGTCATGTAGTAGAGGTAGTCTCAGATTTTATTTTGTTTCCTGAAATTGGGATAATTCAGGATCAAGGAGAGAAAAAAAAGAAGAATGTGGATGTTGGTCTGGATTTTGTGGATAAAAATGGTCTTTAATTAGACAATCTGTACGGTATAGTGTTTTGGCTTGACAAAATTGAATGGGATATGAAATTTTTACAGAGCATGATTTGAAAGCAAGAGAAAAAGAAAATTAACGTAGTAAATTTTTTGTAGAACAAAAATAATAACCAGAAACTTCTATAAAGGGTGTTCTTTTAAGAGACATAGAACTTTAAGTTGGCAACACTTTTTTTAGCTGGCGCCCATTTTGAAAGCTGTTAAGTGATTTGCCTTTAATTTGGTTTGGCACAATAGACTCAATAGACTGACGTCTGAAGAACGCTTCCAAATTGTGAAAATTTATCCAGACAACAATTTTCAGAAGAGAGTTTTGTTGTGCGATGAAATTCACTTTTGGTGAACATTCAAGTGAATGTTGAGACGCCGCTGCCTCCGCCTTTACATCCAGAAAAACTGACTGGTTGATGGTGTGCTTTATGGGCTGGTAGAACCACGATGTTGGCCAGAACGTTCGGTCAATAGTAACCGCTATAGAGCCATGATGACTATTATATTTTTCAGTTGAACAACTACGATAAGCAAAAGCTGTGGTTGCGACAAGACGGTGCAACATGTCACTCAACTCGTGTCACAGTTAATTAATTGAAGGAAACGTTTGGTAACCGCATAGTTTCACGTTTCGGACCTGTAAGTTGGCCTCAAAGATCGTGCGATTTAACGCCACCAGGCAACTTTCTGTGAAGTTGCTAGTCTTCGTTGATAAGTTCTAAGTCCAACAACAACAAAAGAAAAAGTGATCAAAAATTGGACCCCAGTTTCGGTCTTATGCCAAAAATCATATTTAACTGGTAATGCCAAAAGATGATTTTTCGATTTCATGTTTATTTTAAAAAATCGTCTTTGCTTTATTCCATTTCAAAGTTCTATACCAGAATTATTCAGATGTTTTATATCTACTGTGTATAAAGAAGACATATAGGGTGTTTCAAAAAGACTCAAAAGTCTCGAATTGTTAATAAACCAGATTTGTAAAAATTGGAGCCTATTAACGCTTAGGCCTTCTTTAACGCGCTTTATTTAAATATAAAATTTAGCAGTCTACAAAAATGGTTCAACAATTTTTACAGTAGATTTAACCTCTGGAAAGTTGCAGCTACAGAAAGTCAACGAAAAAATTCACCTACAAATAATTTGTATTTTTTTACTATTTAACATATTTCAGTTACAGATATGACTCTTATCAAAAAAAATTCTTAGGACCTTATGTTTAAAGGACCAGTGGAAAACTTTCAAACGGTTCTTCATACAATAATATTATATTTTTATGAGAATTTTTCGAATCCAAACTAAGTTTTAATTTAATTTTTTATCTAAAATAAATTATTTTGTCTCGAATGATCCCAATAATTTTGGGAATCCTTCAAAAGAAAAATTTTTCATCTCCAAACAAGGTCCTAATTAATTTTTTGATAGGAGTGATATAAAGATCACAGCAAAAATGAGGTTTGCTCGCGAACATGGCCCTACACCGCGAACATTAAAACCAACGAACACGAGAAAATCGAAATGTTTCGCCAATAACGAACTAGCCCCTACACGATGAAAACATAGCGAGCATGTTCGGCGGTTAGGGCCACCTTTTTTTTTATATATACAATCAACTCCCTCTAAGTCGAATTATCACGGAATATCAAACCTAGTTGGAGTTAGAGGGAGTTTTAGAAAAATTCGAGTTAGCGAGTTTTTTTTTTACTGATTTATAAATAAAGTTAACAAATTTCTTGACCAAGTCGTTTACTTTGTGATTATCCTTTACCATGAAAATAAAACAGATTTTCTAATTGGTATCTTTCTACCTAAAAAACCAGCAAAGAATATTTGCAGCAGCTCTGTTTGAAGTTGAACTTAATTCATAAAGTGGTAGATACATAGGTATGCTTCGTAAATTTTTTATTTGTAGCTATTCCAACTTCCTACAATTAACTGTTTTCTGAGTTTCAATTGCAATCTCACTGGAACGTTTCTATTTCTTTACTTACTCTTACATATTATGTAGATTCTTTTAAACAACCAAAAAAAATAATTATGAAACCCATAAGCACAATCCGCACGTCCGCAAATACCTATACACATGTGTATTGCAATTGGAATCTCACCCACGTTCCCCTTTTCTTTTCCAGTACACACACTTACAAATTTTCAAATAAACACAAAATGGTTGGATGTTGTGTCTAGCTGATTTGTCGATTTGAGAGAGAATGATTTTAAAAAATTTTTTTTTCGGCAAAAGAAAAAAAATCGACTTAGAGGGAAAGAAAATAGGCCAAGAATCGAGAGAATGTGTTCGAGTTAGAGGGAACTTCGACTTAGAGGGAGTTTGGCTTAGAGGGAGTTTGACTAAGAGGGAGTCGACTGTATATCTATTTAGCTCGCACTTCCATATGTCAGAGACACAGTACATGCTTTAGGTAAGTAGGAGGGGATTTGAAAGGAGTTGTCGGTGAACATTAGTCTTCAACTTCAGTTCATCACAATCAGAGGGAAAGACAAAGCGTGGAAGGGTATTCTACATTCGCGTAGTACGGCTAAAAAACGAATCCCTGTGCTTGACAGTATGACCGAAATTGGGTTTAAGAGTAAACTGATGAGCATTTCTGGAAGCGCGAGTATTACGGTTGAATCGTTTAAGGGGAGGAATGGAACTGGCTATTTCATTAGAGCACTTACCGTAAAAGTAAGGTAAACATTTATAAATGGGGAGTTTAGGAATTTTGAGGATAACCAGTTTCAAGAGATTTAAACTTGAATGGGTACACCCATGTAGTAAAGAAATTAAGACTCAAAAAAAGGACTAAAAATGCCTCATATGAACACAACAAAGGGCCAATCATTTTGTATGGAGAACTGTCCCAGTACAAATAAAGATGACCATGTAGCTAGCCTCAAAAACCTAAAGGCTGTTGTTAAAAAAATTCTATGAGAAAAAGTTTAAAACAAACCAAACAACTGTATACTCCAATATATATAATTTTTTACCCCACTCATAAAGGAAATAAAAAAATCCTAATACATGATGCAGATTGCAGATGTGCCAAGCAAAAAAAAAATAAAAAACTTTCATACATAAAGATGAAATGCCATAGTTTGTAGTATGTTATAAAGAATGAAGCCCTGCTGAAAATGTACAGAAAGCAAAACTGCAAATAAAAAAAAAACATATATATAAAACCACAGCAATTAAGAATCCTTAACGCCACATTATAAATCCTGCTTAAGAGTGTTTGCTAGCTAGTTAACTATATGCACTCGTTTTTATTTCTCTAACACTATACTATACACACTCCACTCCACATATACTCTTACGCTCTCTTGTTCTCTTTTGCAAGCAAGGATGTGAAAAATTACGTCTAGACGCTTGAAATGGTAGGTTACTTGGGCTTTGTATATCTATGTCGGTTTAAATTCAAAAACAAAAAAAAAAAGAGTTAACCAACAGCAGAGGAGAAGAAAAAAAAATTGTTTTAAAAATGCCAACTACTCTGTTTAAGGATTCGTAAATAGTTGAAGTGGGTAATAACAATCACACGTGGGACCTCTTATAGCCAAAGGCAAAGAATATTAATGGCAAAAATAAAAATACTTAAATAATGTTTTGTTTGGTAAATAATTATTGTGTAAGAATATTAAGAGGATTTTCTTAGACAGGAAGTGGAAGTAGCGTACATTTTTTGAAAAATAACGTTGTAAAATATTTTATTTATTATCATAACAGTTTTAATTGATGCCGGGTTATAGGCCTGTGGTGGCGTATGTGGAACATTTTTTTCTTTTTTGTTTCTCAGTACAATGCTTGAAATTATGTACTTTCAATTGGTGACTTGCAAAATGGAAATTTAGATATCGTCTCAGTTCCGTATTCATATTTATTTAGTTTTTCTTGTCTGAGTCCTTTTTTCAATGTTGACTAAGTTTTAAAAGAAGATTTTGCAAAGAATAATAACTACAAAACTCTAAAAAATAATTTCGAGTTCACATTGCTTAGTTTTAGAGGTCTGTTAAAAATTGTGTATCTCTTTCTGCAAGGGTTGTTTTTCATAAAATTTCTAAGTTATTATGGGATATCATACAAAAAATCGCCGTTAAACAGGAAAATCCTGAATATCGCCTAAAATATTAAAAATATTAAAAATATAAAGTAAAATTTTAAAATTGCTTTACAGAAAAAAATATAAAAAGGTTTAAATTTTTATAATTTACATTAAAAACAATATTTCAAAAAAATCGTTTTGAAAAAAATTTCTTAGAATTTTCTTTTTAATGTTTTTTGTTTGAAAAATAAATTTTTTTAAAGTTAAGTTTTTTTAAGTTTTTTAAAGTTAACACACATTTTACTTTTTTTTTTTGAATATGATAAACATGTTAAAAATTAATGGGCCACACAAGAGTTATCAATTATCTCGGTCTCGTAAAAATTGAAAAATTTCAGTCTCGTCTCATTCATGACTAAGTCTTGTCTAGATTCCGACCTGGTATACCAAGTCCAAAATTTTTCCGATTTCATCTTTTTTGTGAGAAAAATGAGAGGCATTTATTTTATTCTAAAGGCTGTCTGAAAATGAAATATACAATAATAAGCTTATAAAAAAAAAAAAAACAATTTAAAAAAATTTTCTTTTGCTGAAAACGACAACAATATTCTTGGTCTAAAAATTAAATTCTCGTAGGTTTAAATTTAGTCTTAATTGTTTCTTGACTTTAATCATGCAATACGGAAAAACAGATGTACTAAAATAGTGCTGACCGTTTTCTGAGCGGGGACTTGAATCTAGACCAAGCGTGAAACAATAAATTTTGTAAAAAAAGTTTTCTAAAAAAAAACTGTATGAAAAAAAGGTTGACAAAAATGCCGAAAAAATGTCAAAAAATTGCAAAAAAAAATATATGTGCAAAACACAAAAATAGTAAAAAGTAGAATTTAGGGGGAATGTCTAGCTTTAACGACAGAAGACAGCATTCAGCTTTCAAAGCATTAAATTCTACGCGAATTCCCATTTTACAATGCCGCCTAAATCAGAATTTAATGTACTTATCATATTTAGCCATTTCAGTTCCACGTCCGAAGAGCAGGGATGTGAATCTGGAAACGAATATGAAAAGCTTATTGTGCTATCGTCAGCCAATGAAAATGAGAAAGAGGGTCGGAGACAAAACGGAACCCTGTGGCACACCAGCATTTATGTTGTGAGTTTCAGACTTGAATCCGTCTAATACTACTCGTATAGAGCGATTCTAAAGAAAGTTACTAATCCAACGAAGAAGGGTTTCATCGATACCAAAAGCATACATTTTCGATAAAAGAGCAGGATGCCAAACTTTATCAAAAGCTTTTGAAATATCAAGTTAAATAATCTCACTGAGATAAACCATCAAGTCACCAGTGGACCTATTGCTGCTAAAGCCGTACTGACGGGCATTAAGAAGCTTTCGATCTTCGAGATATTTCTTGAGCAGATAGTTTTTTTACAGCGTTTCCATGACTTTGGAAAGAAGGGACGTAGGTGCAATTGGTTTGTAATTTGCCTTTTTTTGGGATAGGCTGGACAAATGCTGTTTTTACTACCTGTCGTTGATGGTAAATCGTTCCGAACCAATTTTGGTTTCCCATATTATTTTACATTGTTTTTTTTTTGCTCTAAAATCATAGTAAATATTTTAAATGATTTGCATTGAAATTCACATAGTACGAATATATTCGAAGTTAAAAAAAAATTAAAATAAAATAAATATCTCTTCAAAGTCAATTCTACAAATTAATCTATGTACATAAGTAGACATTTTATGATTTCCAAATAAAGTTTTATTACCATTTGCTTTTAACAAAGTACCTCTTTTTCCAAAGCTGATCTCCCTCCATTTCACTGAAAAATATTATTTATTACTTTCTCTAAGAACTCCTTTGTCTAACGAACAAGAATATTATCTTATACCACACCAACAATACACCCTCTACTTGTAACTCTATATCATTTCAAAACAAAAAACAAAAAAAAAATAATCAAAACTCAAACAAAACAAGACAAAATGAAAATTAACGACAATTTAATTATCCTTCTTATTGGCAAAGTGCGAAGGAGTACAAGTCCTTTGCAAATGAAAATTATCTAACAACTAAATTACAACCATTTCAACATTCATATATGTATGTATGTACACCTACTCGTACATTATATGCAAAAGAAAGCATAAAGTCAGGATGAATTTTACTAAGAAACACTGCTTTAGTTGTCCTACGATATTACTCGTACGATAAACGTAGGGGGTTGGTGAGAGGGGGATGACAGGAGAATGCTTTTGTTGCACAATAATTGTTTGGAGCGGGGACAACAACCCATTCGTTTTTGTATGCCATATTTTGTAAGACGTCGAAATCCTTTTTATTTTTTCGACTTTTACATGATTCCCCCGAGGATGTTATGTCATGATGTGTGTATTTAGCACACGCATTACACGCGAACGATGCTCATTATTTGCCATTTAGGTGGTAGAGGGTAACTATATAAGAAAGCATGTGGGTTTTGGTAGGTAGGTACTTTTGTAATTTATGAGATATAAACTGATATGACAGGTCCTTGTTGCTGTGTAAACTGTTGTCAGACAACCAACTTTGTGTATAATTGATTTATAATTTTCTGTTTTTGTTTTAAGAATAATGTTAAATAAATTAATAAAAGAGAGAGATTTTGCGTGTACATTATATGGATGCTTTTAAAGCTTTAATGTCCATTATGAATATGATCTTTTCTATGTTCAACATCCTGCGCATAAATAAAAAATAAAAATGCATATAGGTTTTAGCCTTTTGTTTTAATTAAAAAGCTGAGTAAAAATTGAATATAAAAAACAGAAACACAGACACAATAATTTTACACAACTTATTTTTAATAAAATGTGTTTGTTCAACCGGTTTTTTTTTTTGCTTTATGTGACTATAAAGCAAATAATAATAATATTATAATATCCTTCTTAAGAAAATTGTTAAACTATGTACAAGTTTTGTTTAAGTTTATACAAAATAATATATTATTTTAAAAAATTTTAATTTTTTTAGATCAACAACGAAAACTGCAACTATTTTGATTTTTTTTTCTCAAAAAGAGGCTCGAAAGTTTTGCATTACTGCTGTCTTTTTTTGGTTATCTCGAAAATATAACGAAAAAACCTCCTACTTTACACGTAGTGAATATTTTTGTTATTAACAATATTCTCCAATAGGTGTGTAAAGACAAAAGTTGTAGATTTAATTTTTGGCAAATTTGAATATTTTTTTTTTGTATTTACTGGAGGAAAATAATTTTTGAGTAACAACCACCTGGTGTGTCTTTTTTTGGGGTAATTCATTGAACCGTCGCTCGTGGGTCAATATTAAGCAACGGGTTCCACATGAAATTTTTAAACTAAATGTCGTAGTAATTTTTCATTTAATTTCAAAAGAAAATTGGGAATAAATTGTTTTCCAAAAAATAAATGTTCTCAAAAGCCAGCAAAAAAATTAATAGGAAATAAAATGGTCAAAAAAAAATTTCAAAAAATAAAAACTTTTCAAAAAAAAAACGGCTAAAAAAAGATCAAAAAAAAAATGTTTGTGCTTAAAAAATTGTTGAATAAAATGACGAAAAAATTATTTTGTCAGTTTTGAACCATGTGTAATTTTTTTGAATTTAAATAATCTATAATTTTTGCAAAAAAAAGGTGTAGGTACAAAAAGTGTTTCAAAAAAAAACTACCAAAAACAAAAAAAAATCATAAACAAATAATTGTAAAAATTTATTTCTTAAAAGAAAAAAATCTAAAAATAAAATTGGCCAACTTACATATACATAAATTTAGTTGCAGGTATTATTGGGAAAGGACACAAAACAAATAAATGAGTTCAACTTTACTCAGGGTTTTCAAAGGGAGCTTATGGAGGAACAGTTAATGGGGAAGAAGAAGTTAAACTTAAATATTAAGGTAAATGACTAATAGCAAATATTCTTACACCCAACAATGATAGAACGATGAGATGATATAATATGTAGGTATATTTATACGCGGTTTGAATAAATTTTCATGTCGTGAGAGACAAACAACTTTTTTGAAAACCGAAATTTTCACAAACTTTTTCGTCATTTTTCCTTCAAAAAATGTATTTCCAGACGAAATTTTTTTTTGACTATTTCTTCTTAAACTTTTTTTAGGGCTGGCCACGAGACTCAGACGAGGCTAACTTCTGGAAATGTCTCGTCGCTTTGATAAATTTTTTTGACACAACAGACTTTATTTTGACAATTTTTTTTCCAATTTTCTTTTAAAAATTTTAGGGAAAATCTGAACAACGGGGTTGTATGAGGAGGCAGTGTTAACCACTTCTAATGGCCACTAGTTCCAGTTAGGCATTTAAAATTTCACATGTTGGGTATTTTGTGTGTAATTAGAGGAAATCATAAAAAATAAATTTTAAAAGCTTTTGATTTCCAGAAAACTCGTGTTACAACGCTCACCGAAAATATATTAAATTTATTGAAGTAATTATTTTAAGACTCTTAATTAATTAAAAATTATTGAAAATTGAAAAAATTATCAAAAAATAAATTTGCGTAGAAAATATATTTTTTTTTCAAAAATTAATAAAAAAATGAAAACAAAAGTTTTTTTTTCAAAATAATTTTTTTGGAACATTGTAAAAATAATTTAAGTTAAATCAACGTAAAAAAAAGTAACAAAATTATTTTTCTTTTCCAAAATTAAAAAAAAACAAATCATTTTCAACAAATTTTATTTATTTTCGAAAAATGGAGATTTAAATTGATTATTTTTCTTTAAAAAATTTGAAGAATTTTTTTTTCAAAAATTTAAAAACTATTTCTTAAAAATTTAATTAGAACGCTGCATAAAGTGAAAATTTCTCCTTATAATTCTGTGGCAAAAAGGAATAACATAATAAGTCGACTTATGTGGAAATTGAGTTTTTGGATAACATCGGATGCGCAACGAGCGATTCTACCTCCAATATTTTTTTCGTATTTATATCTCTTATGGTTTCTGAATTATAGCCTGGAAAAAAAACATAAGTCGTTTTCTATGCTCAGCAAAAACAAAACTATAGCAATTCCTTTTGAATAAATAAGTCGACTTGTGTCGTCACTTGTGTATAGCTATTCCGAAAAACTACATAAGTCGACTCAAGATCAGAACATTTAAAAACTGCATAAGACTGCATAAGGAAAAACAACACAAAAATTCAAACTGCTTTCCTGAAAAACTACAAAAAGTTACTTATGTTGTTTTTTCTTGTTGCCACAGAATAATAATCCTTTAAAAAAATAAAAATGAGAAATGTACAAAAATTGAAAAAAAATGCGAACAAAATTTAATTTCGTAATGAATAAAAAAAAGTCAAACAATAGGTATAATGGTTAAATTGCAACTAGTGAATTAAAAAAATTAAAAATTAAAATTAAAAATAGTTTAACTGCATAAAAGGAATTAGTCGCAAGTTATTATTATTAAACAAAAAAAAAATAATAATTTAATGACAAGACACTTTGGAATTCTCACCGTGAAAAATGATAAGAAAAAAAAACGGAACTAAAAACTATTCTAATGTTTCATTGATTTTAATTAGATACATGCAGCTATGACTTTTGTTATTAGGAATATAGAAAAAAAAATTAAGAAATGCAATTAAAGAATAAATGCACTTAGAAAATGTTCTCACCAAAAACTGATGGATAAGCCAAACATCTCAATCACATTTATACCACAAAAGTAGGTAATGAGTGTTAATTAATGAAATAAAAAAAAAAAATATAATTTGTATTCTAATTTGGGAAAATATTTTCCTTATCGGAAAAACAATTGACTGATTGCATGTTAAATCAGTTCTTCTCATCAAAACTTCAATCAAACTTCATACTTTTCCAAATCCGTATAAAAAGACGCTCAAATGTAAATACCTTAGGTAGTAAGAAGCTGACAGCCAAAAATGAAGTTTATTCTATTAGTTGCTTTTGTAATTTCTTGTGTTGGTGTTCAGGTAAAAAAAAATATTAACAAAACAATTTTTTAAGTTTATTTATTAAAATTGGAATATAAAGGTTTGGGCATCTGAAGATGATGACGCTCTTACTCATGCAGCCATTGAAAAATGCAAAGCCATAGACGGTGTTTCTGATGAGGAAATTGAACATCTCAAAGCTGGTGAATTAGATGATGCGCATAAGAATGTTATGTGTCTTGTTAAATGTGTATTGGATGAGTTTGGTGCTCTAGATGGTGATATATTGAAGGAAGATGTTTTCCTTGCATATTTTGAACCTCATTTGGGCGAAGACAAGGCTAAGGAACATTATGATTTGTGCAAAAATGAAGCTGGTGATGGGGAGTGCGAAACACCATTTAGAATTGCTATGTGCCTGAGCAAGAGCGATGATATATTCAAATTTTAGAAAAAAATGTTTAATGTTTAGAAAATGTATTGCATTGTTATCCTATTAACTTTACTTTATTTATCTATTATTTAATTATATATTTTATTTTGAGCAGAAAAAAATAATTTAATTTATTTTGTTGGGACTACTGTAAAAAAAAATTAAATAAATAATTTACAGATTTCAGAATAGGTCAATGAGTCTCGGGAATATTTCCCCAGACAAATTCTGAAACCAAAGGGTGCTCCTCTTACCAATGTACGTCCTTGTCCAGTTAACGATTGCGAAATCCAAAATCTCAGTGTTCAAAGCTCATTTTCGCTTTCTAAACCACCTTTTCCCTCCCCTTCCGAATCCCAAAATGGGTTGCATCTAAGGTGTCAAACGACCCGTACCGGGGATCGGCCAGGCTGAGGGAACAATTCACTCACTCCGAATTTACTAGTCTTTCTTCGCTACTTGTGGGGACACAAATTCCTTTTAAGGTGACACTTGTTCTTCTTCTTCTTAACTGGACGTGCAAACTGATTCTGTTAACCAAAACCAGGGCGGAAGTAGAATACCTAAATTCAGTAGTAGATGAGTTTTAAAAATGGTTTCCCCATCCCCACTGCTAAAGAGAGAAAACCTATCACAAACGCTGCTCCACAACGGGCCTTTCTCTGTAGGGCTTGTGGATCATTATCTCTTGGAAGTTTAGACCTTCAACAAAATGAAGAAGCCTAGTGCAACACTTGGACGCCAGAATTAATTGGACCGACAGCATTACCGCGAATGCTAAGACCAGTAACGATTTAAATGTGAAGCGTGAGGGGATTTTGGAAGAAAACCAGCAACCAGTAACTCAGCATATACTATACGGAAACGGTTTTCTTCAAACCTGAAATTTTATGGTTTTAACGCAATTCCGAAATAGAAAATTTCCTTAGCATAAAATAAACGGTTTGCTGCTATCTTCTTACAGTGGATGTGAATTAGAGATTCAACTTTTAAAAAGGAACAGTTGTAGCGTCATTTTGGACGAACCTTTCTGGTTTTACAGAAATATCTACTTGAACAGATGAGGCAGTTCCAAGGCTGATCCTACAGCCCAAGATTCATGATCCTATAAGATAGCGTCGTCTGGCTCGTCCGCGTGGCTTGAGGTATAATTGCAGAGTAATGAGTTGAATTCCTCCATATCCATTATACAAAGCTGAGTTTAGAACATCACCAATGACCAAAAATAACAATATTGGTGACAACATACAGCCCTGCCTTACCCCACTTTAGATTTAAAATTCCTATGACAAATTTCCTTCATGTAAGACATGAGATTTGGATTAATTCTAAATTGATAATGTCGAACGCCATTTTGAAATCAATGAACAACAGGTGAAGTGGTGAACGATATTCACGTAGGTGTGAATGTGGTTTATGCAGAAATATCCAGTACGGAATTCTGCTTGTACGGCCTTCGAGGTGTTCTTCTACTCATTCCAGTAGGATTCGTCCAGTTATAGGCACATAAAAGCAAGCTCCCAGAACCAAAATGAAAGGACATAATTTCTTTATATAATTTATTTGTTCCATTTTACATAAAAAGCAATCAATAAATTCTCTGGTTATCGGTAAATTAGATATAAATATATTTTTTTAACATTCAAGAACTATAAACATAATAAAAAAAGCGACTAAACTATTCCCAAAACTATCTCTCATTGGGACGATAAACCGATTTTCTGCCCTCTTATCTACAGCTCAACAAGGACATGACAAAGTTCTTTCATAAAAAAAAAATTAAATTGAATATAAAAAAAAAACATGCTAAAAAAGTAAAACTTACAGAAAAAAAAATTGAAAAAATATTTTTAGAAGTTTTCTCTTCTGGGCAAAAAAAAAATAAAAATAAAAAAACTTTTCAGTCGTCATCGTCATAAAAGTCACAAAAGAGAAAAACTTGTCACTTTTAAATAACTTATCCCATTGGTGATATGGTCTCCAGGACTAAAATAAAAAAACAAAACCCTATACCTACCCTCTTCTTATTTTAGATCTACACCACGTAGCACTTAAAAAATAAAGTAGCATTACCAACATACATACATTCATACTCCACTATTCCACCCACACCAAAAAAAAAAAAAAATGTAGTAGATCGTAGTACATTCCTCCATTCCATACCTATACATAGTTATAAAAGTTTTGTTTGAAGTAAAACTTTTCTGTTGAATTCTCAATGCGCGCCATCTCGATGTCCTTTCTTCGTTCAAATGACATCTCAGCAAACAGTTTATCTAATTTCCTTAAACAGTTTTTGCAAACACACCAAACCAACCCAAAACTCCAGTTGTGTGTAGCAAAAAGAAGGACGAACAAGGATAAGCTGAGAAAAATAGTTTCGTTTATTTTTTTTTTCGTCTGTCTTCGAGCAGCAGCTCACAATTTTAGGGTCCTTTTGGCACTGTTACAACACTATGATGCTGCAAAACAACTTTTGCACTATAGGTACTATATGTCGTCGTACATTCCAAGGACTATCGCCCCAGATAAGAACTTGCATTCGCATCAGAGGAACATGCTTGACAAAGTGATGACTTTGTACCAACTACTCTCAACTACCCCCTTCCCCCCCCCCCCCAAAAAAAAAAACGACAAAATGTGAAAAATCCCAACACCAACACCCTAGTGCCACGAGATAAGACCTCGAACTCAGGATTTGGATATAGAGGAAAAATGTCCTTTCGTTTGCTCTATGAGCAGAAAGAACTTAAAGTCGCTCCCAGAGTTCGACAGTTCAAAGTGTAACTTTGATACCGAATGAGAGAAAACTATAAAGAAAAAAAAATAAGAAGTGTTCCCAAAGAAAGTTCCCATCGCATCACATCGCCAAAATCTTATTCCCTGGTTGTGTCCTTTGACAGTGAAGAACGACAACTATATGGAGGCTGAGGCACTGAGTGTGGCGCCGTATAGTGGGATAACACGACGGGTGCTAACACAAAACTATACGGCTAATGTGAAATCCATTAAAAGTTTAGTCCTAGAGCGAAAATATAACACGCGGGTTAAATTGAAAATCTGTCATCACGAAAGTGTGAGCGTGTGTATGTGATGCGTTCAGGATTCCCAAAAAGTCCATTTGCTAATCTTTTGGGATAGATATGATGGGGCTCTGTGTGTGTTCTCGTGTGCCGCTCTGTGTGTGTGAATGCGGTTGGAAATTTTAGAAAAGGACTCGTTTTAGTTTATTTTCAAATGTGTATATTTGTATTTGCCTTACGGTACATGGGCGAAAAAGTTTTTAAGGACAAACAAACGTCAGAAAATAAACTCGTATATGAGATTTAAATTTATTTGATTTGAAATTAATTGAGTTGAGTTTATAAAGACGACGACGATGACGATGACTACAAGGACCAGGACTAGGACCAGGACCAGGATAACAACGATCGATAAAAGGGAAGAAGATAAAGATAGAAAACCGGATACCGGGAGGAGGGTGTTGTGTTTCCGGTTGTCATAGTCATCTCAAAGGGATATCATCTATCTCTCTTTTCAGTGTGTTTTAGTTTCGGTGACAACTTTATTTTCAATATTGGGATGCAATTTGGTTAAGTAAATTGTTGGCACAAGCGTATCTTATATCTCTGATGTTTTGGTGGTAAGTTATTTATTTGTATATGTATTTGCATACATCAACTTGGGAATTCAATATTGGAAAGATTTTGGTAAGTGATTGAGTGTTTTAGGGAAAAAGTACCTCTATGATTGCTTTTGTGAATGATGAAGTTTTGACAAATATTTGTGATTTAAGTAGTTTTCTTATACGAATTAGATAAATTTCAAAACTTCAGTTTCAAAGTTATTAATTAAGCTGATCTTAGAAAAGGGCTATGGGCTATGTCCTAAGACCCTTGCGGAATATATGACTTCGACAACTCCTACGCAGCATCGTCAACGGTTCCTGGATATGTATTTTAACTCTTTTCTACTCTTCACTAATTACGCTGATTCCTCTTCGACCGTTCTTCGGCAAATATTTCTATAGCCCAGTCCGAATGAAAGTATCATTATTGTATTGAGTAAACAAATCAAATCGAATTATGTGCTGAATACAAAGCAATACGTGCACAAAAATAATATTCAATTCGAAACAACATGGTATTCAATCTTTATTTTATGTTAAACTTAACTTTCCCATTTTTCAAAATACATATAAATGTCAATTGATCACAAAAGATCTTCCATGGGTACAAGAAAGTACAGCTTGTACTGACTACAGTTAATATTTAATTTAAAAAGAGGCTGGGTGCGACCCACACTGATAACTTCCCATTTGTGATCTTGAAAACTTTATATTTAGTTTTTTTTTCAAATAACCAAATTTTCTGCGAAACAAACTTTAGCTGTTAAAATCAAACAATCATTATTTTAAGATTGAAAAGCAATTAATTATTTAAAGAGATTTTCGGAATGCACATATATTATAGAGATTAAATACCTAATGGCAAAGTCAATATCATTGCTCGTTCTCAAGATATTCGAGTCGAAAAACCAATTTTACCACTTTTTAGTTTTTCTTTTTATATTTTTTGTCAAAAACTGTCAATTAGATATTTGTCAAAATTTAACTTTTCATAAAAAATTGCACTATGTATAAAATAAAATATTTGAGAAGGCACAATCGTTGTTCGTTCTCAGGATATTCGAGCTGAAATACAATTGTAACTACTTTTCCTTAGAATTTTTAACAGTTTTTTATTTTTTGTTAAAAACTGCACATTCAATATTTGTCAAAATTTTATCAGTTGCTAATAATTATGTTATGTAGAAAATAAAACAAACAAGAAGTCAATATCGTTACCCGTTTTTGAGAAATTTGAGTCGAAAGACAATTTATACCAATTTTTGGTAGAATTTTTTGTAGTTTTTAATTTTTTGTAAAAAACTGTACATTGAATTTTGTGAAATTTTCACCAGTAGTCAAAAACAGCATTTTTCGTAAAATAAAATTATTATAAAGTTAATATCGTTTTTCCATCTAAGGATATTCGAGTTATAAAAATTTTTTTTTAGTTTTTTTGATTTTAAAAAATAACGGTATATTGATTTTTTTCCAAATTCATATCAAATTTGTATGATGTCATTATGTGTCGAATAAAATTTATTTCAAGTCAATAGCATTATTTGTTCGTGAGATATTTGAGCCCAACCAAAATTTTCACTTCTTTTTTAAACTGCTATAGTAAAAAAACAACTGATTGAATATTAATAAACGCCCTTTCAGCTTCTTTCGAAGTTATTATCTGTAAAACAAAATTTATTTCAAGTCGATATCTCTACTCGTTCTTGAGATATCGACGACGAAAAATGGTACCAGAACGTACGGAAGTACGGACGTAAGGACGTACGGACGTACAGACGTACAAACGCACACACAGACATCTCTCTAAAAATGATTGATATAGGCTCTAGGGACCTTGAAACGTCGAGAAATTTCAAAAATTTCAATTTGACAAATCGGACCGATTACAATAACTCCCTATGGGAAGTTAAAAATATTTAAATTTCGGAAATTTAAAAAATCGCACTTTCCAAGTGCTGCACCCGTCAAGAATTCGGATTCAAAGTTGAAGTGGAAGAGTCATAGCTTGGCCAATATGGTTATCGAGCTGTTTCTCCATCCCGACAGCATCCCGAACGCAGCCTTTGCTTTCGATTCCAAATCTACCGTTAATATCTAGTTCAGTTCCACCATCAGTAGGGACAGTACTCCCAAGATATTAAAAAATTGCTACCATTTCAAGTGGTTTTCAAAATCTTCCAAGTCTGATGGTTTTTGTTTTTTCACGTATTTATCTTCAGGCCAACAATTTCAGCTTCTCTTTATACCCTCGTAAGCCAGGATTCCCTATTGACATACTTTCGAACCGAGGAACCGGCTTGGAAAGTCCTTTGTGGTACATTCTATGGTAGACGGCATCGTGGTAGACCATGCTTGCGCTGGAGAGATGGCGTAGACCAGGACACCCGAAGCCGCGTCGGCTCAAGACCGGGATAGGGGGAGAGACTTGTTGAAGGAGGCCAGGATTGAACTCCGGTTGTCGAGCCGATGATGATGATGATACTTTCGAACGCCTTTTCGAAGTCGAAGATGAAGTGGTGATCGATATTCTACGCATTGGTCGATGATCATCAGCAAGGTGTTAATGTGGTCCACATTGGAAGATCTAGTTTTCAATGCTGCTTGTTCGGCATGGAGGACGAATCTTACTAGCCGCTCCTTACTTGTGGATTCTAAAATTAACATGATTTTCTTCTTTAAAAAACTTACCAAGAAACTTAATAGCACTATCTAAAAAATCTCTCGTCTTTGAATGATTATATTCCCGCCATTTTGAATCAGTTTTTTTTTGTATTCGATCTGTCATATTAAAGATTTTAGCTTCTAACTTTTTTCCATTTAAGCTATTGCTTTTGTTAATTTTTCTGATTTAAAAAATTTTTTAAATAAATAATTTTTCGCAAAACGTTTCATGTAAGTTAAAAACTCATATATTAATAAAACACTGAAACAGTGTGACCATCCTGAATTTAGTTGTAATTTTGGTTTTAAGCATTCTTAGGTTCCACACAAATCCCTTGAACAAGTTTGTTCCTCTCTTAAAAATATTTATTCAAAAACCTAGTGCAGACGTTTTTTAAACACAGCTTCTACCTCGTGATTTCTGTACAGTACTAAAGTCATGATTTATGATGAACACAAACAATTCATGGTCACACAATTATATTAACCCCTCACTTATAATTGACATTGACACTGAACTTTGAAACTATCCAACCGTATAATCATTTGTTGGCTTTGTCAAAAATTATTTAAAATGGCTGCGATGCCAAAAACTGATTATCAATCGTCCCAATAATTTGGTCTTTATCATTGCAATTAATCGAACAATTTCAAAAATATAAAACCACCACAAAATTAGAGCTTAATTCAAACGTCTGATAAACTCCCCGAATTCAAAATGTCTCTCCAAAGTATAGTAACCATTGTTGCCCTACTCTGTGTCCAGAAAGTATTTGTGAGTCAAGCAACCCCCTAATCCGGTTAATTTTATTTTTTCTAAAATTAAATTTCTCTTGTACCATATATACAGACTCGTTATGCTTCACTAAATATTGGTCTTAACATCTCGGCGCACTTCTCCGACGAGAGCAACCAACTCACCGAACAACTTGTCCGCATCTGCATGAAAGAAACTCAACTCTCCATGGCTGATTTGTACAAATTCAAGACCAACGAAATCCAAGACACCGAAGTCAATGAATCCACACAATGCTTTGCCCATTGCATCTACGAGCAAATGGGAATAATGAGAAATGGTCTATTCATAGACAATGATGATTCTGCAAAATTGATGGCCGTTGAAGATTTTGCGGTATGTAAGTCAATCCGAGGCCAGAATAAATGCGAAACTGCATTCAAAATTCATCAGTGCATTCAGAAGGTTAAGTATGGTGGAGTATCAGTTCATGATCAAGCGGTCGCAATGAATTCCGACACAAATAATAATAACAGTCCAAATGATGATAACGATGAAGATGATTCTACTGAGAGTCAAAGTGGACAATAAAATGAACGATTTGGAGGAAAATAAGACAGAAGACTGCTGATGGGGAATTTGAAAAACAACATTATCATGGCTGAATGACTCAATGACAACGCTGGAAAATAATTAAATTTATATTTTGTACTTTTTGATTTTGTGATGTTTCTTTCGTTGTTCTGATGAAGGCAATAAAATAAATTGCGATAGGCATTGTATGATATGAATACAAAATATTATTCAACAAAACGATTGAAGCGTGTCGGTGTTTTGTAATTTAATTCTCACATGGAACAGAAAAAGCACTTAAATTAGACTAATTATACGACTAGTAGTGATAGAAACAGGTATCCGTAATTGCATAGTGAAAAATCAGAGACACTCGCACTGTGATCCAAACAGTGGTGGAATAAAGTAAAAACCCGATGCAAAAAAAGTTTCCTGTTTTTGAAACTCTGTTTATACCTAATCGAAATTTAAACAGAGCATTGACAAAAAAATTCGGATTTTGTATTTTTTTCCACGGCTTTTGGATTTTTGAGTGGCAACCCGTGAATAATGTATAGTGCTTAGGATCGTTATGCTGGAGGTATGGGTTCGATTCCCAGCCTCGCCCATTTCAAAACAGAAGAATTTTTCCAAGGGCTGCAGTCTTTTGAGAGAAATTGGCAAATTCTCCAACTCCTTCTCACTCTAGCCTTTTCGGATTCGGGATTAAATTGTAGGTCCCCTCCATTCCTACAATAACACGCATTGGTTGAGAGTTGTAGGTCACTTAGACTGTAGCGCAACAAAATTTTAAATACAATTTTTTCTGTGGGCCACACTGCTTCCCTTGTTGGCTCATATGCAAAATTGCAGCTGCAACTTCTCCCAATTTTTTGAGATGATGTAATTAGTAGGTACTTTGTATTTTGGTCTAAGTTAAATTAAATAAATTTTGTATTATAAAGGTTGTCCCAACAAGAACGCAAGATTTAAATTTTAAATAAAACGCAGATAAAAAAAAAAAATTGCAAATTCTTTATTATAGGTATCGTAAAGTAGACAGGATAAGGTTATGTATGGAACAACACATCGGGCAGATGGCCGCCGCGGCTTTGCTGGCACATAGGAGTTCTTTTAATGAAATTTTCAATGAGTGTTTTGCATAAATGCTGCGGTATTTCATTAATGCAGCGTCCAATTTCCTCTTTTAAGGCTTGAGTCGTCGTCGGCTTATTCGCATAAACCATCGACTTAAAAAAACCCCAAAGAAAAAAGTCCAATGGTGTTAAATTGCACGATCTAGGCGGCCAATTCTGGTCTCCAAAACGCTAAATAACACGACCGGGAAATGACTGATGCAGCAATTGAATTGTTTCTCTGGCTGTATGAGATGTGGCGCCGTCTTGTTGTAACCACTTCCCCTCTATATTCATTTCTTCAATTCTAGGCACACCAAAATCCAAAAACCGCTGCATAGTGGATTTGGAAACAACAATTTGCCAATAAATCTTGCGTTCTTGTTGGGACACCCTTTATTTAGCAGAATATTTTTTGTTATGATGATCTTGATCACGTTCCTTTTTTTTATCGATATCGAAGTTCTTTGACTTTAAACAAAATTAAATTTAAAAAATCAGTTTGGAATAAAAAAAAAATTGGTGGCTACCATGGTTCCAGTTCGAGTTCAGTCCAAACCTTGAAACGGATTGTCTATTTCTTTTGTAATTCTGCAAGAAATCTGGAAAAAAAGAAAAAACTTAAATTTTTTTAAAGAAAATCCACGTTTTTTAACGATTTTTTCAAACATTCAAAAAATCACTTTTACAACAATAAATTTTTTTTTTCAAAAATGTGGACTAAAACTACTCATAAGCAAGTTGTGTAAATTTTAATTTTCGAAAACCCAATTAATAGAAAACTTTAAAAAAATTTTACCTTAAATTTTTTTTCAAAAATTAAAACAAATGAGAATTTTTTTTTTTTTTTTAATTAAACGAAATTGTTAATTAAATTCATCGTGCGGACCAAATATGTTTAGGGAACTATTTTGTAGGGAGTACCGTGGGTACCTTAATACCGCCATAATTTGAAGTTTTTACTCTTTTATAAAAGGCGGTTCTAATACTCGCATGTATTTCAAAAAAAAAATTATCTAATTTATTGGTTGCGCTTTCGAGAAATTTTCGAAAAAATAAAATATAGAATATAAATATAGAATAAAATATAATATATAATAAAAGTATTCAAATGTATAAAATATGCAAAACAGAAATACGAATGTTAAAAACACCATTTTCAAAAATGTATTTATTTATTTTTAAAACCTAAAAAATTTTTTTTTTTTTTTTAGATATTCTTGGATAGAAATTGCTGGTGAGCCGCTTCTGAGAAATGGAAAAATGATTTTATGGTAAGTGACGGCACCTCCCATATTTTGGAATTTTTTATCATTAAAAGTGAGTTTATTATCTATTAAAGTTTATTGTTTTTTTTCAAATGAAATCGTTTGAGCCATTTTTGAGAGAGAAAAATCAAATTTTCCAAAATGGACAAAAAACGTAGACAGCTGCAAAAATTAAAAAACAAAACTTTGGTGGCCCAAAAATATTATTAACCATGTTTTAAGAAACATTTAGATTGTAGCTGAACGGACAGATGAATTTTTTTTCGTCTTTTCTCTCATATTAATGTCAAATTTGATCAAAATCTTGGATTCGAAATTTCATGGAAAACCACTACAGCAACAGCAACAAAAACAAAACACACCATTCAATCGCCTTCTTAGGTGGTGTTCAGTTTTTTTTTAATTATCTTATACCCCTATAAAATTAATTAAACGACATTTATTTGCAAAAATCTTTTTTATTCACTATTATTTTTATATACTATAAATTAAATCACTCTTCATCACTTTCATCTTCACTATCTAATATTAGCTTAAGACACTTGTATATTAAAAATCCACTTCTACACGTGTCACCATATTCATCAGTCAAATCAGCACAATGTATATATACGTCATCAATATCGTCCGGATCTACTCCATTTTTTTTAGCTACAGCCATACTCCTTAAATATTTTTTATCCATAACTCCATGTGATTCTAATACACATTGTATATAACATTGAAGTTTGGGTTTGGCATCATAATATTCAAAACTATCATTAAAAAATAATTCAACTTCGTCCTCTGTTACATCTGTTTGAAATATACAGCTGTAAAATGGAAAGCCTTCAGCTTTAGTATAATGCCAGATCTGTGGATAAGATAAATATTTATATCAGTTTTATACGTCCTTAAGTTTAACTTACTTTTGGTATCAAAAAGAGGTAAAACAAAAAAACACTGCACGAATTTGATGGCAGCATTATTGACACTCTAACTGTGAGAAAGCAAAAATAGGAAGTAATGATTTTATGAACAACTTTTAGAATTTTAATTATTCTTTCGTTCAAATTTTTTGTCTATATTTAATTAGATTGCAATTTCTTCTAAACCTATAATAATAAATTTGTTTAGAACAAAAAAACGCTATCTAGATATATCTATTGTTAATATTTAGGTCTAATGCAAACAATGAATACTGTGTTTTTGTACAGAACTAAAAAAAAGCTTCTCAACCAATGTACAGATTTCCGTATAAACATCGATATTGAACATACTCGTAGGATCGTTGTTCAAATTTTATGAAGTGTTGTTACCTGACAAATTTTTGTTTCAAAATGGCTGCCAAGGCTACGTTTACAGAGCAATATCCCTTTCATGAAATTTTCCATCACCAAATCGCAAAGTGGCTGCAGCTGTATGCCCTCAATTGCTTCATGAATTCCATCTTTGAGGTCTTGAATCAACGCTGGGCTGTTGGCGTTTATCTTTCACGTGACTCCTAAGAAAGAAGTCGCAAGGTGCTAAGTCACAGGATCTCGGTAGCAAATCTCACCTCTTCAAGAGATAACACGGTCTGGAAACTTTAAAAGAGCACGCCGCCGTCGTCTTGTTGAAAGTAAACGTTGTTCAGATCAAAACCATCCAATTCCGGAAATAAAAAATTATGAATCGGCGCTCGATTCACCGTGGCTGTTGCTTTAGTCTCATTTTCAAAGAAGGAAGGTCCAATGACCCCACTGCCGGACCATAAACCACACCAAACAGTAACTCGTTGAGGATGGAGTGGCTATTCAACAATAAATTTTGGGTTTTCCGAGCCCCAGGGATGCATGGGTTTTGTTCTTCACATCGGTTACTTGTCCCGGGAGCTCAAATTTTTCTACCAATTCCCGAATCGCCGTCCAACAAGGTGCTTCACAACGACCAAAGAATGTTTTAGTATTCATTTTTCATTCCATTGTTATTAATGGCGTAGTTTGTACTTTTAAAATTAGAAAAAATTACAGTTTCAAAAGTGACAACTACCGAAATAGCGAGCTATTCAAATTAACACCTCTTATTGAGAAACCGTTTATTCAATTTTTTTCACAAATTGGTTTTTTATCAATTATCAAAAATCAATCGCAGATCAAAAACAGTTTCCATTGCATTTCCAATTGTCAATTCGATTGACGTCTCAATTTTTTCGTATGCAACTTTAAAACGGAATAAATGAAATTATTGACGTAACCATTCAACCAAAAGTTAGCTTCAACGCTAAGCAAAATTTCTTTACGAAAATCGGGATAGGGGTCGGGATAAATTTGCCCAATTTGAAAGCGTTCATCAAGCGTCATCGTCGGTCTATTACCAATGCCAGACCGAACTAAACACAAATCAGTCAACTTGTGCTAAAATGGCGGCCAGTTAAAAAAAGTGTTGCCAACTTGAAGTTTTACACCTCTAAACAAAAAAACATACCTACTCGTATAAATCGGTCAACTTCATGATGTGTAATGTGTATCACATGCACTTCCCGACAGATCCATACTGAAATGTATTCCAAAAATAAACTTATAATTAATAAAAATAAAATAATTGCAAAATGCAAAAAAAAAATACATAATACAAATAATGACAAAATTGACAGAGAGAATATTATTAAATTGCCAATAAGCATTGCTTAACTTTAATCGATTAAGCAACACAATACGTAAAATATTAAGCTCTATTACAATGAATATTATTTATATTTAATTAATACAAAAAGAAGAATAAAACGTGTTTTTGTTTAACTAATTACGTAAATATTACCTGATGAAAAGAATGTCAATTTAAAATATAAATCAAATTTAAATGTGACTTTTACTCTTTTGAATTTTAAAAGCCAATTATAATAATTCAAGTGTATATTTTCAGGAAAAATCAACTTATTTCAATTTGTTTTTTTTTTTCTTACGACCAAAGGGACTATAGGATATTCGTAAAAAAAAATATAACTCGAGATTTTGATCAAACTTTACATTACTATATAGGGAAGACGCAAATAGTGGGTCTAGAAATTCCGTCTGTCTGTCACTCACTTTGTCTGGGTACAGCCTAAGAGGACGGCTGGATTTTCTTCATTTTTAGGGACAAAAAAATTTCTTTATCTATCAAGAAATTTCCTGGATCTTTTGGAAAATCTAAATTTCCCCACAAATAGATAGCTATACAGATTTTTTTGTATTTCCTTGTCATAAAAATTGTTTTTTTTTTAATCTACATACATAACATTTTTCTCTTATCTTTGCTGTTTTTCAAAAACGGTATACCTATTGATTTTTGTTTTTTTTTTTAATTATAAAAAATATTTTTTGTTGGAATTTAGAAAAAAAAATTAAGAATTCGAAAACAGCTTATTTGATTTTCTGATAACCTAAGGGTTTTGAATACTTTTTTAAGGATTTTGAATCAAAATCAGTTTAAAATAAAATAAATAACGGTATCTTTAATTTCTTGAAAACGCCTCCAAGAATTTTGATGAACAATTGTGTGTGTTCTAGAATCATAGCATTCTTATCAATCAACATAAAAAAAATTTGAATTTAATGACACTACCTTTTCTCAGAAACCAATATTGCATATTCAAGTTTTAAAACTTTTTTTTTTCTCAAAATCCAACATTTTCAAAATAGCCGTTGTAGGATAACATCAAGAATAAAGAAAATATTTATTTTAAAAGAGGTAGGTACATGTATCTTAAAAACCCGACTTGATGGATCAATGTTGAGCTTGAATTAGATTTAATCATGTTCAGTTTTTCAATGTTCAAATGGGATGTCCCTTAAATCTGTCGTGATGCAATGTTTTGAGTTCTCATTCTCACCAAAATCTCAACTGAAAGTATATTTTAGTTTATGTAACAAAAAAAAAAAAAGAAAACTGAAAAGCCGGAACTTTGTATTTCAGATGTGATCACACATATAAGAGCAAGTACGTGCGACATTTTTTTATTTTTATTTTTTTTTTTATTTTTATTTTACTGATTCTTTACTTGTAATCATAATCATACTTCAATGAGCGAGTTAGATTGAACATAGCTGGGTTTGGCATTTAATGTTGGTAAAGGGTACTGATCAATGCGGGCCCCATGTAGGTATAGGTACCAAAAAGTCAGTGGAAATTCTTCTCAAAAATAAAGAGGGCTTAAAAGTTCTTTGTTTCATTTTATGAATTAAATAATTTAAAGTTATCCTATTTAAAAAATTAATAAAAAGTCCAACCAAAAATAAGATACTGTAAAAGGGGCTGCATTAACAGTCAGAAGGCTCGATTACTACTTACTCCGGCTCTGAAGTCAATGTCAAACTCCCTAATTTGCTAAAATTAACAAGCATAAATATGAATTTATTTCAAGAGTCAATCATGGAACTGAAAAAAAAATTGGTAATTGCTTTTTGACTAACTATATAAATCACAAACCGAAATCTACCAAAACAGTCAGAAGTAAATTTACTGTGCAACAATCAAAATGAAAACAAAATTTATCTGTCTCCTGATAGCAACTTTGGCCATCCAAGTTCGGGTACCGATTTTTTTTAAAGAATTTTGAAAATATCCCTATTTCCATTTCTATTATTTGTTTCCTTATTTTTTTTTTTGTACAAAAGGCCGAATCACCTGATGCCATAGACCAAACCAAATTTATTGAAGACAGCAAATGTCTTGAAAAGGAAAAACTTGTATTTGCCGATGTCCTGGAATTCATACTGGAAGACAAAGTGGAATTAGCTGAGAAAAATCCAAAATTAAAATGTTTCGCATCATGTTTGTTGGAATATGGCAAACTTATAGATGGATGTGCTGTGGTTTATAATAAAAATTCGGATACATTGACGGGCGTGAAGAAGGATGCATTTGTGAAGTTAATGGAAGCTTGTAAGGATTCGGTGAAAGGAACTGATCGTTGTGAATGTGGATATCAGTTGATTAAGTGCATGAACGAGAAAGGAAAAGATGCTTAATACATAAATGTATAATTGATGTTGTTGACAGTTAGTAGGTAACATGGACGCGATTACTTTGTTTTTTTTTTTTAAACTAATTTTTGGATATTTTTTTGCTAGTTGTTTATTTTATTTTGTTAATTATTTTGGTAGTTTGTAAAATTCATTTTGAAATCTAAAATATATGATGG
The DNA here is from genome assembly GCA_958431115.1 of Syrphus vitripennis. Taxonomy (NCBI): domain Eukaryota; kingdom Metazoa; phylum Arthropoda; class Insecta; order Diptera; family Syrphidae; genus Syrphus; species Syrphus vitripennis. Next base: position 18,221,035 of record OY288109.1, read on the forward strand.
TTGTGAATTTTTATATTTTTATCATCAGTGTTCGGTAAAATAAATGTATGTGGAACATGTTCTGTTTTTTGTGGATCGCGAATTTAAAAAAAAAGATATTTTATAAAAAAAATTGGTGACTCGATAAAAATTGCCAAAAGTCTCTCAGCGCTGTCTTCTGCCTTCGATAGTAATTTTTGTTTAACTTTTTTTTAGTTGTTAAGCCGGCTTACCATAAACATAAAACTAATCTGAGATGCGCCTGATCACGTGATCTCGCTAGCTTTGTCCAGGTTCAAGGTCCCACTGACCAAAAAGTTTTATTATTAAAATTGAACAAAAAGACCAAAGCACCACTGAAAGGAAGGTGATGAGCGACCTGGTAGTCGTGAAATAGCTATAACTCCAGCCAATAAAATCTTGTTGGTAGCTCACCCAAGTGTAGATGTTTCAGTTAAAACCTTCGAGACTGAAAAACCATTTTTCTTGCTGAAGGAACCAGAGGTAGTGGTCTTGTCTCGCGAACAAGGTGCTAATGTACTTAAACCTCCGGGAATTATTTGGAACATGCGTCTCCCCTCGATATTTTCAAACAGTTTTGCAACAACCATGTCAAAAATGAGATCATCAAGTTTCAAAAACAGGGACCAATGATCTATACCTATAGAAAGCTAATGACAATCATCAAGCGTAATGTGTTTGGAAACCTTTGATGTTGAACGAATGGCAAGCCTAGTTGGAAGTTACACATTGGAGCCTTGAAAGATGTTAATCGTCTTTTATGGACATTGTGGGAATCATTTAGGAACCTTACACATTTTATGATCAACAACATCTTTCTTCGTTCTGATGATTCAGTTAGGTTAGGTTAGGTTAGGTTAAAGTGGCTGTTGGCTTGGAAGTCCAACACACTTAGACCCAAAATTAGGTCCGTTGTGATACTACATGGATCAGTTGATCAACCTCCCTCGTTGAACCAGTTAGAGCTTCAAATAATGAAGCGTAGGAGACAAGTGATGTCGCAGTTTACTAGATCACTGGGATCATCGAAGAAGAAGTCTCCAAGATGGAGTTTTCATGATTGGTTGTCGTGGAAATCAAAACCAGCTCTGGCCAGTTCAATTGCGTTTATCTATTTACGCAACATAATTGTGAGAAAGCCACCTCCGGTTACCGAAATAAGCCGGTAATGATTTGACTTCAACCCCACCCAAGGTGAAGTATTTGTGAGAAGCAGCCCTACTAACGATTAGCTTATCGAACGAGCGAGGAGCTAGCTAATGGAGTCGGAACTGAATGGTGACCGCCTGCTCATATAGAGTAGAAAAAACTGCTTTGGATGCCCTCCGCATTATGGGGAGAATTCAGCCGGCTTTACAGTCGCCTAGACGCTTCCTTGTGAAAGCAAATGTCACCTCTGCCCAGAGGCAGATCAAAAGAAAAAAAAATGTCTGTAGTCCAATGGGGACCGTACCGTTTTCATTGGTTTGACTTTAATAACGAAGAATTCTGGAAAAAATAGTTTGAACAAAAAAAAAAAAAAATAGTTTTGTTTTTTAAATAATTTGTTTCTTCTTCTTTTTTGAGAAAGTTGTTCCTCCCTGATTTTTTGCCATGTTTCAACGCAGCCATTCGTCATACCTATTGTTCATGTATTGACTGCAGCAAACAAAAATAAAATATTTCTGACTGTCTGAACTGGTAGGTACAACTTACCGCCAGTAGAAAATAAAAATACAACCCCGCTAAAAGAGTCCTTTACATTATCATCTGTGACTATTCATAGTTTGTCATATTTCCTTAGCTCCCCATCAAAGCCATACAAAAATGAAAACTTTCATCCTATAAACATGTTTTGGGGTCGATGGCGACAACGACGGCGGCGGCGGGTGCAATGCCGGAAATTGTAGTTTTCAAGGCTCATTGACTTCATTTGAAATTTATACGAAAAAAAAACCCTAGCACCAAATGCAGATAAACGAATGGACAAGATACTCTTAAAGGACTTCTCCCAAAAGACCAAGACAAGCGAACGAAAAACAATAACCATTACAGTAACAATAATGATCGTACATAACCAACCACCAACCACCTACCACACACACACACACATAATCAAGTTATCATAGACAACTATAACGTGCAATAAGAAACTATATAGCAAATATGGGGAAAGAAAGTAACATTCTCATAACGGTGAAAAGTTTAAATAATAAAATATAACGACCACCACAATATACTGTAGTATAGTAAAAAAAAAAAAAAAATGTTGGAAGACGAACGAAAATCGGAGGTACAGCAAACTTTTGACAAAGTTTCGATAAAATATGCGACTATACAAGAAAGCTCAAATTTCCAACGAAAATATAAAGAAACATTCTAGTTTGCTGTTGTGGAACGATATTGGCATGGTTGCCACTTAAATTTAAATTTTAAAAAAATGGTCTAAATTTCAAAACTAAATTCTTGTAACATAAACTGAATGCAATTTTCGAATGATTATTTTGTTATTTTCTTATTAATATTAAGAAAATAGCTTAAGCAAAATAACTAAGTAAATTTTTTTCTCATAGACATTGTTTTCAAAAGTAATTGGTATAAACTGGTCTAATGCACTGAAAAATTGATTTTTTTTAAAATAATTTTTGCTTATACGACTGAGTTTTAGTAATTTTTTTTCCTTTATTGGTATAAAATTGGTCTAAGACACTTATTTAATCATTTTCAATTCAGACTTCATGAAAAATTTGATCAAAAAATGTTATGTCCTGTGGTATACATAATTTTGTATAATTTATAAAAGCTTATTAGTATAAAATATTCTTGTGTATTGTGTAGATAAGTGTTTTTATAAATTAAATTAAGAAAAGTCAAAGAAAACTATTTGTGACTAACACACATATTTTTTAATATTTTGTTCGCTTATTCTTATGAACTCAAAAAATTGCATTTAAAATCTGAGTCGCAAAAAAAATCTATGTTTTGTATGCAAACAATAAATTGTTGATTGGTATAAATTAGTATGATATATGTATGTATATTGTTAAGGTATTGTGAATCATTTTCTTTTCCTTTTTAAGTTCACCCATACTGTGATACCCATACTAGCAATTTTAAATGTTGCATTTTCCTATTGGTATAAACTGGTCTAATGAGCATATTTAACAATTTAATATGATGATAATAAAAACTAAATAAATAACATGAACGAAGAAATAGTTATTAAAGAAATTAATTTTCTCTGATTGGTATGAAAAAGTAGTCTCTTAAAAAGAAACAATAAAACAAATCTAAATCTCTAGACTATTAAAATCAGAAAAAAAATTTAAAAAATAAAATACTTACGGTGGTAACCATAAATAGGTTATAATACTCGTATAGAAGAGAATAAATAAACGAACTAAATAACTTTACCTCATTTTATTACATGCTTCGCGAAATTGTTTATCTGCTTATAAGTATGCGAAACTTTTCTGAGCACCGGAAGTCCCACTTTCCTTCATTTGAAAGTTTCATTCACGACGAAGACAACATCAGACAATGAGTCCTCAGTGTATTGTCTATTACTTTAAGTATAAATATGACTTCATCCTGGTACTTGGATGTACCTTACCTTTACCTAACTTATACTTGTCTCCGTTATTTTTTTTTTTTTTGTTTTCGTTCTATTTTCTTATGACAGGACAAACCTACTACTGTCATTTGGTGGATTTATTGTCTTGAGAGAAGTTGTCGGGTACAATTTATTACAACGGCAAAAATGTTTGTGGCCACGTAGGATCACGTGACTTATACACGTATAGTTGAGAGAAATGCAGTTATTTTAAAAATGCATGCTGGTTCAAAAACATTGAACATTCTAAGTAACTACCTGCATAGTAGATATTTATTTTTTTCGCATTTTTTATTTATTCGCCGCTAAAAAACAAAAAATGTTTATGTCACATGCTATTCCTGACAAAATCAGCATATTTGCGATGAAAAAAAAAATATTTTAATAAAAACAAAACTTTTTTATAAACAAGTAAAATTCTTTTTTTGTCTTAGTTAAAATTGTTGACGAAACTTGATTCATAGCCAGGTTCATTTGTTTTGAACTTAAGAAAATAATACAGAGACACTCTTTTAGCCTCGGGCAAAAAATTACAGTCTCGTCTGAGGTACCAAATGGTCTTCGAAATGTTGTTTGAAATGTCACTTGAAGTAACCGCAATTGCTCTATTTTGTGAAACCAAAAACTGAAAAATTCGAATATTTGAAAGAAATTTTATGATTTTTCAGCTTTTTTGGTCCATCAAGATCTAAGCCATCTACCAATGAAACTTAACAACATGCTTTATTTTCAGGGAAATACAATATTTCGTTCCAAATGTCACCAAAGACAATTAAATCGATTTTCAAAAAAGAATATTGCCAGAGGAAAAGAGTGCTTATCCAGTTTTTTTTAATCCAATGGGATAGTGGACCAATGGAACTTGACATTTCATGGCTTTTGGCCAAAAATTCAGTAATACTTTTCAACAGTCAGCATAAGTCTCCCAAAATAGGTGCAATTCAAAAAAAAAAAAAAAAAATGGATTGAAAATTTTTTGTCAAGTTTATCGATTTTTATTGCTTTTTTGATCCATCAAGATCTTACCAATCTGCATATGAAATTTTACTGTTTATAGCTTGATAGATAGACAGAAAACTATTTTTGGAATCAAATGCGTTAGAATCTTGTCAGAGGAAAAATATGTTGTTTTCCTAGTTTTTTTCATATACCGGGATTGAAGCAATCCTCTAATAGAAAATTAACAGTTCATGATTTGACAGATTGAAGGAGATTTTTTTTATAAAATCAAAAAACCGTTTCTTTTTTCTCATCCTCATTGAAAATATTTTATTTCTTCAATTATTGATTTCAAACATCAAGCGTATCAAATTTTATTAGAATCCGTCAAAAAACCGTCAAAATAACAATTTTTTAATGCACTGCAATAATAAACAGTTAAACATTTTTTCTCGCAGCACATTTTGAAAACTCCACAAAGAAATTAGCACTTAATTTATTTCTTTCACATTGAAAAATTTTGGAATACAGAATTTCAGAGTGCATAATTTTTTAATACATAATGTTAGAATACAAAATTTTGTAATTCGAATTTTGGCACAAACAGAATTGTGAACCCGACCACCCCTGCCTAGTTTTTAGGAAAGTTTTGGGCGTTTTTTTTTTTCTTAAAATTATTTTTTTAATTAGAAACGAACTAAAAAATCAAAATACAAAAAATACAGATATTCTTTTAGCCAATATTTCCAAGTCGTTGTCTAAGGCCACAATGTTTGCATATGACATGTTATGTCAATTGATGTTGAAAACTCCAATAGAAAACTTTTATCGAACAATTAAAACAAATTCTTTCGAAGAGCAATAACCCTTAAAATTCAATGACTTGTTTATCTTCAATAGACATCTTTCCTATAAACAATGTGTGATTATTTTTTGTGTCCTCAACCGCAATTGAAGAACTACAACTACCACAAATAAAACGATAGAAATAATTAAAGTTTATCACCATCAGTAGAAAGGAGAGTCGTTAGACTTAATGGCGTTTTAATTCTTTCGTCAGGTACCCATCTAATGTCATGTATGCTTGCATTTCGGCTTAAATCCTTATCATTAACAAAAAAAAAAATTAATAACAACATCTGGTCCCTGAGGAACGGGAAACCCTTATAAAAAATATATGAAGGGCTATCCAGGGTGTTAAACAAAACAAAAAAAAAATAACGTGCTTCATTTTTCATCTGTCTACATATTTTTATACGAAGCACCTACCTTAAAATAAAAAAAAACACCCACTCACCTCCTTCCACCCATCACATAAATTTGTTTGATGTTAATTGTTGCAAATCGAAAAGCAAACAAATTGCCAAACAACTCTACTCCGGGATACACAACCCCCCCCCCCTCACATCACCACCATCACCGCTTGTGATATGGGAATCAAAAGAAGGGATCTAGACTCGGGAGTCGGGATCTCTCTGGATGCTCGCTTTGGGATTGTGATTCATTTTCCAACTGAATTTGAAATTAATTTGCAGACGTGAATTTTTCAATTTAATGCTCGCTCCACGTATGTGAGAGATGGTGGCGTATATATATTATAAAGAGAACCCCACCAGCCAGGGGGCCAACCCCTTTCGCGGGATCACGTTTTGGTTTACCACCGCGCCGCCCTCGCCGCCGCCGCCAGTTCTTCTTCCCCGCCCAACCAAATTGAAAAGGAATACCTACACCAAAAAAAAAGAACAAAAAAACGATTTAAAAGGTAAAGCGTTGATGATGCTGGTGTGTTGAATTTAAAACAATTTATTTGTTTGAATCGTGCCTGGACTAACAGATAAGGCAAAAGTACTAACTTACATCCCGACAGCTGACCCCTTAGCCGATGTTCCAGACCTCCATCCAGCTCCAGCAGTGGAGTTCTCATCATTCGAATCATTTAGCAATAACTTCGGGTGGAAGATAAAATAAGGTGATGAAGTATATGGGGTTGTAGGGGGTTGTGGGTGGTGAGGTTTAATCTCTCCCGCAATTATCTGTAATTTTCTGCGGATTTGGATGTTTCGGTCTTAAAAACGTCTCTCTCTCTGTCTCTGCATAAGAATTTATTTTGTGGACAAAATTTAAGGAAATACCTACTTAAAGTTAAATCGTGAATTGATTTGACCAGAACCCAAAAAGAAGAACCAAGATACAGCTAAACATTTTTTTTTTCCGAAAAAAGAAAGGGTTGAATAATTGCGTATTGGGTGACTGAGACAGGGAGGTATTGTCTGAAAGTCATTTGTTATGGAAGACACGATGTGAACACAAAATCGATGGCTAAAGATAAATATCTTTGAACCTTTATTCTTTTTATGGAATTCTGTCTCTATACTTTTTAGCCACCAATGCCAATGCTATTATAATAGTGGTATACATTGAACATCCTTTTTTATATTTTTTATATTATAATAGGTGACCGACATTTTATTAGGCCAAGGTGACATATTTAAGTTCAGCTATAAATTCACTGGGTGGTGAGTTAGTGTTTTTTTTTTTTAGAACTTCTGTTGTTGCTATAAAAACTTATAGCAGTTTATTTTCATCGTAAACTTACAACATGAAGTTGGATGGAATTTCTAACAAAAACTAGAATATCTTATTTCTTAATGCAACGAGTAAACATGCCTTGCTATTTCTATTACCAAATTGCCAAACCGTCAATAGGAAGAATTTGGAAATAATCGATTTGCTTTATAATCAGCATTTAGATAAAATTTTATTAAATTATGTTTTAAATTTTAAAATGACGCTTGTTAAATTTGTAAATGCGTTTGGTGCAATTAGGCATAAGACAAAAAATAAAAAAAAAATACCGATCCATGACGGTTTTGTCAATATCACAGGCACACAGATAGTCGTGTGTAAAAATTTATAAAAATTCTTGGAGCCTTGGTTTTTATTAACATTTGAATGGGAGGTGCCGTTTATAATGTTTTTTAATTTCAATTTTCGTATTATTTTATAATAGGCCTCAACAAAACACACAGTAAACAAATGTTATCGAAATTTGAGAGGTACCGTTATTTTTGAAACTAAAATTAATTTTTTTTTCAAATTATCAAAGATTAAAAACATTTCGTGGAGGCGTTTTGTAAAATATTTATTTTTCAAATATATGTACATGTAACCTTTTTTTTTTTCAAAAAACAAAAAGTATCGAAATTTTTTTATAAATTTAAGATGCTTTTAATTTTTTTGCATCTGATGAACCACTTTAAAAAATAGATAAGTAATCAAAAAATGATTCTATGGGAGGTTAGGTTGGATATTTTTTTTTCATTTGAAGTGGGCAAACATATACTTATACAAATTTATAGAACTTGAAAGATTATTGGAGTCTTTCTCAAGAAAATCAGATTTTCAAGAAAGGAAATCAAAGGTGTATGTGCCATATAAAGTTTTTTTTTAAAGTTTTTTTGGTCTTAAAAAAAATCAAAATTAAAACGTGTCGAGATACTACCCAAAAAACACTATACCTACATCAAGTTTCAAGAAAATCAATTCACCCGTTTACATAAGCTGAAAACAGTAGCAGATAGACAGACAGAATTGCGAGACTCACTTTTTTCAACTTCCCTATATAAAAGTAATTCAAGTTTTATAAAAATCTTACATTCAAAATTTTTCACGAATCTAAAAACTTCCATAAAGTAGTCCTACACCTATAATTTTTGTTTAAAACTCCGAAATTTTGAACATTTTCAGATTGATATTTAAGTGTGAATATAGGTTAAAACTGTCCGAAACATGACGCAGTACACTTACTGCAAGAACGGAGAGGGAAATTTGATAACCGATCCCCCAAGCATACTGGAGCGATGGGAAGTGTACTTTAATGAATTGCTAAATGGTCAGCTCACTGCAAAAGTAGAGGCTCCACACTTTAAGAAGAATATCCTATGTTACCGCCACCAAGCATAGAAGAGGTTGAGAAGGCTATAGCCCGGCTTAAGAAAAACAAAGCCTCGGGAGCCGATGGCATACCAGCCGAACTATTCCACCACGGCGGGCCAGCCTTACGCCAAGCAATTCATGATATTATAGTGCACGTATGGGAGCAGGAAGAAATGCCAGAAAACTGGCGAAAAGGTATAATTTGCCCCATACATAAGAAGGGAGATGTCACAACGTGCAGCAATTATAGAGGTATCACGTTGTTGAGTACCGCCTATAAGATACTCTCCTCTATCCTACAAGAACGGATAGCCCCATACGCTAAAACCATAATCGGCCAATATCAGTGTGGTTTCATTTCAGGCAAATCAACAACTGATCAGATCTTTACCCTTAGGCAGGCGATGGAAAAATGTCTAGAATTTAACATCCCAACATACCATCTGTTTATAGACTTTAAGGCCGCCTATGATAGCATAGCCAGGGTAGAACTTTATAAAGCCATGAGAGAATTCGGCATCCGAAATAAATTGACACTACTTTGTAGGTTGACCATGACCAACGTAACAAGCCAAGTAAAAATAGCCGGATTGCTTTCCAGACCAATCAACATCTTTAATGGACTCCGACAAGGGGATGGTTTGACCTGCCTCCTCTTCAACCTGGCGTTGGAGAAAGCAATCCATGACTCTGGCACGGCAACAAGAGGGACCATCGTCAACAGGTCCAGCCAGATACTGGCTTACGCAGACGACCTTGACGTCATCGGAAGAACCGAAAAGCTGTACACGATTCCTTCTTCCAGATCGAGCAGGCGGCACAAAATCTGGGGCTGCACATTAGTGAAGGTGATACAAAGTACATGGTGGCGTCGAATGCGAGAAGAACAGTTGGTCAAACAATCAAGGTAGCGGAGCACGAATTTGAAGTGGTGAAATCCTTTAACTACCTTCGGTCAATAGTAGCAGCCGATAATAATTTAAAAAAAGAAATACGCGGGCGGCTGCTCAATTCCTACAGAGCCTACTACATTCTGTCAAAGCTCTTCAAACCCAGAAATTTCACCATAACTTCAAAATTGCTGTTGTATATAGGACCATGGTCCTGCCAGTACTCTTGTATGGCGTCGCGTCGGCTCAAGACCGGGGTAGGTGGAGAGACACACATAGTGGCAAAAGATGATGATGATAGGTTAGAACTGTAGGGTAAGTCTCCCAATGGTAGTTTGATCAAAAACTCGAGCTCGATTTCATTAAAATCGTTAAAGTCGTCTTCGAGGTAAATAAAAAAAGTACCGTTATTTTTTGGCAAACTTTAAGATGTGAAACTTGGAGAATATTTTTTTTTTTAGGATTTAGAATTTGTTAAGACCTAACGCTTAGGCCCTTATGTATCCTATATACATACCATCGCAAATCTATAAAATTTTAACAATGAATGCTTATGGTTTAATTAAACAATTAAGTCATCAAAACTATATATCGATCATATTATTAAATACCTCCGTGATCGAGTTTGGTTAATTAACAAACTCAAACTGTTTTTTTTTTTGTTTTGTTAAACCAATCATCACAATAATTAGATCAATCTGGTTAAATGGGAAATGCAATCAAAACTACGTTACAAAACAATTTTAAATGAATATTATGTACAAACAATTAAATTCAACAAAATCGACAACAAACAAATTGGCCGCGGCTGGCTTCCCACTTCCACCGGATGGTTATATGAACTTGAACTTGATTGTTTGAGCGCATTTTATTATTATAGTTGTCCATGAAACTTTACTCAAAAATAAAAATAAAAAAAAAATCAGTCGGAAAGAATCGCCTTAGGTTTTGTTTTGATTTTTTTTTTCAGGGGTCTCCTGTGAAAAACAATTAAAATTTTCCACTTATTAACATTTATCTAACACAAGTACACACGAGTGAGAAGATATAATCATAAATATTAACATGAGATGTTATAATTATACGAATTTGTGGAAGGTAAGTGCCGCTTTGCACAACAGCTTAAGTAGGTAGGTATACTGGCAAAGAAAAGACCGGCCGGCCGGCTAGGTTAGCCATTTTAGATTCGTCATTTGTTATTCCAATCCAATGCCATAGTCGTCGTCGTCGCCGCGCCGGTTGTGATAGTCGGGCGTTTAGTTGTTGATATTTAAACAATTAAATTACCACCAGTTGCTTATTGCCTACTTGTATCTCACAAGTCATTCGAATTAAAATAACACTTTAAGTTACTCATATTATTAAGAACCTATTATACCTGTAGTTGGATTTTAATTTGTGGTATAAGATTATTGAATATTTATAGTAAGATTGTACATAGCGCTAAAGGTCTTGAGATGAGGAAGTCATTAAATTGTTTCAATTTATTTGAGGTACTTTTTTGTTTGTTGCTCAATTTGAATGTGATTTAGATGAATCAGTTAGCTGTCAGTTGAATCGATTTATTTATTGATAACACTGCCTGGTACGTTTCTAGAATTTTAAAGATCTATAATAAATGGCACGTTTGTGCCGAACGATTTGCATACACAACTATAAGTGGTAGTAATTACACTGATTGTATGATCGACTAATATTATGACTGGGTAGGTGGCTCAATTTCCAATTGGTTGTTCAAACAATTTTTTCTTTCAACTTTTTCTGAAATTTATTTTCTTGACGAATTTTCTTATATTTTTCAAGAAAACTTTTTTTTCACTATCAATTTTTTTGACAACTTTTTTTTAATGGCCAATTTTTTTTCGATACATTTTTTTCAGCGACATCATTTTTCTGAACAATTTTTACTCCCGGAATACAAAAAAATGTCCACATTCTATTTACTTCTATGAAATTTTTTTAGGGAACTTTTTTTTTATGAATTTTTTTTCCACAATTTTGACAATTTTAAAAATTCTTAATTTTTTTAGTCTGGGTTTTTTTTTAAGTTAAAAATTTTTATCGACAAAATTATGTTTTCCAAAATTTGTTTGAAGATTTCTATTTCGATATTTGGCACTCGGAAAGAAAAAATGCTTATAACAATTTTTTGGAATTTTTTTTTGCAAAACATATTTAAAATTTTTAAATATTTTGTAGGCTTGGAATTCTTAATGTTATCGAATTGGTATGAGTTATCGAAAAAAAAACAATGTTTTGAAAAAAAAACCGTTTGAACAGTTTTTTTCAAAAAACAATTCAAAATATTAAGTATACCAAAAACTATTTTTTTTTTAGAAAATTTTGATATGCGATATTATTAAGATAAAAAATAGGACTTCTTTTATAAAGTTTTGATAGAAAAAAATTGAAAAATATTTCAATCAATTCAACCAAAATCGTTATAGTCTTTTTTGAGACAGTAAAGTTTTTTAGTAACGGTTGTATGACAGGTACCCTTATTTTTTGGGGCTAGAAAAAATATATTCAGGTAAAGGTACAGACAAACAGAATTACGTTTTCTTTCATCTATAACTGTCTAATTTTGGGATATTTTTGGATACCCTATAATTTAATCAATTTATTTTCGAAAATTCCGTTTAAATAGAAATGGTTTTGATATCCCGTGAAAATTTGGCTTAGGAGGATGGAGGGGTGACTGAAAAAAGCATTCTGTCAATGGCCTGTTGTACCTACATCCTACAAGTATTTGAAACCATTCACAGATTCTATGATTATTTAAGGAAAGCTCTAGTTCAAGGTGAAAATACCTACATACGTAAATCCAAATAGAACACCAGCTAATTTGCCGAAATCAGTTTTTTAGAAGCTCGAAACAAAGATGATCTACGTTTGTAAAACTGAGTGAAGGTTTTTTTAAAACACGAAATTTTAAATTTGATTTTATCAAATCAAAATATAAATAAAAAAAATCACCAAAAAGATAAAGATAATTTAAAGATAATAAAGTTTGTATCAAATTTTAAAATTACATACATATGTAGGTATCAAGCCGTTTTTAGTTTTCAAAAAATAATAAATATGTTTTTCAAAAAGATAAATTTATAAATTTTATAAATAATTTTAGATTTGATTACAATAAAATGAACCGTTTTGGAAAAAATCAAAAAAATTATTCTATCGGAGGCAGCGGTCCTCCCATATTTTGGATTTTTTTTTATTTAAAGCGAGCCAACGGCTATTTCAATATATTGATTTCTTTCGAGATTTTCCAAGAAGGCAAAAAAACTGCATAGCTAGTACCGTTATTTTTGGTCCCAATGAAAATCGAAAAAATCGTGTGGAGATACACCCAAAAAACACTACACACCAAGTTTCAAGAAAATCCATCCATCCACTCAATAGACAGACTGAATTGTTAGAATCATAGTTTTTTCGACTTCACTTTCGTAGTAATGTCAAATTTGATCAAAATGTCTTTTTTCACGAATCTTAAACTTGCCTTTATATAGGATTATATCTTATTTCTGAACGCTCACAATTTTAAAAGTCCAAATGACGTTTGCTCAAATTTAACCAAAAAAATCTGGTTAATTTTCCGCAGCATAACCAATTTACGTAAATCATTTTAATTTTTTTTTAGATTTTATTTTCGGGTTTGTCTGACATATAAACATAAAAATCCCCTTGACTGCGCGCTAATTATGAAAAAAAAAATATTTATTTTTTTTCTAGATTCCATAATTTGTAATTTTTGGTAGATTGTAAAATTTTGCTTTTAAAAATTTTTACATTATAAATAATTTTGTCCGTTCGAGATTTTTGTCATTATACCATCAAATTTGTAGATACCATCGAATTCTCTCCAAATAGTAATAATATACCTATCACCTTTTTTTCAATGACACTCGCGCAATTAACAAAAAAAAATAATATCGTTTGATCTAAATCATTTTTCTTGTTCATTAACTTTCGTATATTATACCGACGCAGCAGCGGCGGCGCGGCCGGCGGTATAGTTCCATGGAATAAAAATAACAAAACTATTAAGTGCTTTTTTTTAAATGTCACTAAGTACTTTAATCTTTGGTCAACAAAAATATTATGATTTAAAATTGTTATCACGTACATGATGTTTTATATAAGATGATCACATTGTTTATACTTAAACACTATTTAAATTACTCAAATAGACCCATTAAATTTGAGCTGATTTTTAAATTCTGTATACCTCAACTCAAATAAGCAAATAATGAAAATTTGAATCTTAAAATTTGCCATGCTGTCTGTTATGCCACAAAAAAGTACATTTTTAAAGGCCCTATTGGTAAAAATAAGAACTGAATTCTATTTGCGGCATTATCTGTCCAAAATAAATAATGTTTTGAAAAAAGGTGATTGAACCGTTCCTCCCATCATTCATATGAATTCACCGATGACTTTTGAAATACAAAAGAAAACAAGCTCTGAACGTGCTGCTGGTCGGTAAACACAAATAGTAGCCTATTCAGCTCTTTCTGAGACCGGCTTTTGTCCATAGCTATAACCAATTCATCACGGGGCTGGCCAATATATTCAATGATTTTATTTTCTATCCTCTTAATCGATTATTTACCTCACCGTTCCCTTGCAAAAGCCCCGCAACTATCTGTCTACACAATTTAATTGTTCCATTTTGTTTGCGGTTACAATAGTGTTTTGTGTACACTAAACACTTTTGACTGTGTGTAGTGTATTGAAGCTTCTGACATTGGTCTTTATTCGGGGGTATAAAAACTCCACAAAATGTTCAGCATTCATCAGTTCCATTCTAAGACTCTTCGAAGAATCTTCTACCAAAAAAAAAACACAAAAAACTCAAAATGAAATTCTTACTTGCTATTACCTTTGTCGCTATGATCATTGCTGTTAATGTGAGTCCTTTCAAAAACATTATTTTCTTCCAATATTTTACAAAAATGTAATTTTTTTAAAGGCTGCTGGAATTGATATCCCAGATGCTCACAAGGAAAAAGCAAAAGAAATTATCAATGCATGCAGAGCTGAAATTACTGTTTCCGATGAAGAATTTGAAAAAGTGAAGGCTGGTGAAGATGCCGAACCAAGTGAGAATGCCAAATGTCTTGCCAATTGCTTCCAAGAGAAGTCTGGCATTACAAAGGATGGTGTTTTGCAAGCTGATGATGTTGTGACCAAGTTTTCTGCCACTGTTGGCGAGGACAAGATCAAGTCGGTTGTTGCAGCTTGCAAAGATGTGTCGGGCAGTGGAAAGTGTGATACTGCATACAAATTACATCAATGCTTCAAGAAAAATAAGGCCTATTAAATTGTGATAAAAAAAAATGCAACTGTATCTATTTTTGTATAAATGAAAAATAATAAAGTTTTTGATTGAAATTTTTTCAATGAATCGGAATTTATGATAAGAACATTTAAAAGTTGTTGTTTTCTTGGTGAGTGTTGAAGGCACTAATATCTAATAGAAAACACAGGCAATAATAAAAATACGAACATCTTATTAACTAATAAGTTTTTCTTCATTAAACCAATCTGATTCCTCTATAAAAATATTTTTAAAAAATTTTTTCTTTGGGTTGAGGCCTCCAGGGAATTTTCAAACAGATATACATATTGTGAAAAGAAAATGGGGCGAAAAATTGTTGTGTATTGAGTTTTCAGAAAAAAATTGAAAATCCAATTTTTTATTAATGTTTATGCAATATTAAAAAAATATATTCGACCTTACTTATATTAATTTTTGATCTCAAATCGCCAAACCGTTTATTAGAAAACGAAAACCAAAAATTCAGCAATTAATGGCTTTTTAAACAAATAATTTTAATTACTTAGAAAACCCCACCTAAAAAATTCATCAAAATCATTACAGCTGTTTTTGAGAACTAAAAAAATCAATTTCGCCATTAGGGAATTGCAGTCACAAAAACCTGAAGTTTTAAGAAAATCGCTTCAATTTTGTACTCTGTAGAAAAATAGTCAGGGCGAAACTAAGTGGATTTTTTGCACCCACCGCTGCCTACTCATATGCACCTATTGGCAACTATAATTCTCGAACGGATAAAGGCTAAAATCGTATCCACACTCAAGAGGCATTATACTGGCTAGCGACAATATCAACACTTCAACGCCCTGCGCGTCGTTCTTGAACATTCTTCGAAATTTTAATCACCACTTTACCGGTCGTAGATTTTGAGTACGCCATTGAGGGAGTTTACCGTGAATGTTAACGAGAAGGGAATTGCAATATCTCGACTCCGGGAAAATGTCACGATGGATAAACATAATTTCGAAATAGTCAAAAACTTTGTCTACCTGGGATCCACTAACCTCTCAAAATCACATCAGTTTAGGGATCAAAGGAAGAATTACTATAGTGAACAGTTGGTTCTTTGAGCTCAGAAGGCATAGAACCAAGTACTGCGGAATGGGACAAAGGCATGGACCGTGAAGGATTTGGGTGAAAACTTGTTGATGTGCTTTGAGAGATAGATTTCTTCTGCGTTTACCGAAAAAGTTTTACAGGCTATGCAGCAACTTCAACCTGATCACAAAGCTGAAAACCCAAAGGCTGAGATGACTGGGAAACGTGATAGAGCATATGGACACAAACGCACTACCGAATCTAACTCTGATGGTGGACGAAACAGAGGAAGACCCCCAACAAATGCCGCATAGCATAAAAGTGGAGGCGGCAAGCAAGGTACAGAGCTCGCTGGCAAGGTTTGTTGGTTGAAGTCCAGGTATCCCATTCTGGACTGATAGTGCCATCTAAAGTTAAGTAATTAGAAGAATTCCAAAACGCGTCAGGTTGTGAGTTAAGGGGATGTTTTATCGCCAGTTACTTTTTCTGCTGGCAATAGGTGATGTCTTGACGGACAGCATCAGTACATCAACGAGGCAGTGCTTCCATGAAGACCGTTCTGAAGAATTGATTAAAGAGGTCGAATAGTTTAATAACCTTGAAAGTATCGTTTCAGCAAATGATAAATGCGTTCACACAATTTAAATGAAAATAACACTTCATCAAATTTATACCTTAATAGGCTTTATTTTTGATAAAACACTTATGCAATTTGTATGCAGTTTCACATGGTGTTGATCCAGACTCATTATGACATGATTCGTGAATCTTCTTTGCCTTTTCCTCACCAACTTTCTTCGTTAACATTTGAGAAACTGCATCCGGCTGAATTTTTCCATCCTTTAGAAGACCAGCTGTTTCCATAAAACAATTAACAAGACATTGCATATTTTCGTCAGGATTAGCTATCTCATCATGTCGCAACTTTGTGTACTCTTCATCAGTTATAACAATTTTTTTCCGGCATTCGGCAATAATTTTGTTATGTTCTTCGTCAGCTTCTTTTGGATAATCAGCCTGTGAGAATAGATTTGAATTGAAAAAAAAAATATTGATTCGTTATTGAAAGCGAACTTACATTAACAGATGCAACAAAAACGATAAATGCAACAAATAGGAATAACTTCATCTTGTTTAATTGTTAAGTATGAGATATTTCTTGAAACTTCTTCAACAAGTTTAGAATTAAAACTGGATATGGCTTTAGAACTGAATGCGTTTTTATACAACTTTATTAAAAAGAATACCGGTATTAATGAAAATGCAATATAAATCATTTAAGTAACAGAGTAAAAAAAACAACAACCTGACATGTATTATAGGTATAACTTAAATGCAAATAAGATAAGAAAAATGACATGGAAATAAAAATGAAATGCTGTTTAGTAAATGATTATGCTAAAAGAATCGGTGAATAAAGTTTTTTCTTTTTTCTGAAGCTTTTACTTAATGGCAGCAGCATTTTCACCACATACTGATGTTGACGCGGTTGATTCATCTATATTTATGTATCGAAGAATTTTAGAATACGTTTTTTGGAGAAATATAATATATGAATTAACAGGATATATTTTGAAACAACTTTCATATTTTTGAAAAGATTTTGAGATACCAATGAAGATTTTACAAAATTCAAAAACTTGAAGATTTTTTGTTTTTAGTGAAAAATTCGTGTGTCTATAGTTATGCTTTTGATGTAAAGAAAACTTTTGTTCTTTTAAAAATCAGAACTCGAAATAGGAGAAAAATAACTGTAGGTACCTGCCATACAAATTTTTTGGTGGCTCAGCAAAATTTTATTTTTATTTAAAAAAAAATTAATTTCATTTAATATTTTGACTAAAAACATCCCAAAATGTGAACCTTTGTCTTCCAAAGAACATTTGTTTATTTTCAATTCTTTGAAACAGGATTTCATCTGATTTTCATCAACATATTTACATATACAAAACATTGAAAAATTATTAAAGTATTCAAAATTAAGATTTAAAAAAAAAGTTTGTTTGAGACTAAATATTTCGAAAACGAATATATTATTTAAACGAGTCCATTTTTGGAATAAACGGTTTTGTACTAAAATTGCTTTTAAATTGTCATGTAACATGAAATATTTAATTAAATATTTCATTAACAGTACAGTGTGTGTCTCATTGTACTCTAAGATGCTTAAAGCTAAAGATGCTAAAGATGCCTAAGCTCAAAATGCTTAATAATTGCAAGTAATCAAAAAATTACAAATTTACATTAAATTCCTGGCAACCCTATTAGCGCTGATGATACCCGGGTACCCGCTTATCCGGGTAATACACATTGTACCCGAATACCCGTGTAAATTACTACCCGGGTAACCGGGTTGCTTGTACCCGGGAGAAATAATCAGGCCTAAGCCCTATGCCCTAAGCTCATATACATATCTAAGCAAGTTTTCTTTAGACACCATTTTCAACCCATTTTAATGAATCACAGCAAACTAGATCCCATGCTATTACTTTTTAAAATTTTTTGAAAAAATTATTTTATAGGTCAAAATTTTGAAAAAAAAATTTTACGTTCGTTTTTAAGTGCATTTGTCTCCCATATTCAACACCCCAAGCAACTTCTAACACTGAGAACTGGACGGTTCTAATAAAAAAGAAAAATTGAAAAATCCCTTGCACATCAATGGTCTTCGAAAAAGCTGGATTCCATGCTGCTAACTGTTATCGATTCTTGTTATCTAAAGGCGGACTGGGGAATCCTTTAGTCTATCGGAATCAAACTTATGCATTTAGTCGTTTCTTGCGATCTTCAAGCTATAGCAGTACTTAGCAATTCTATTTTGGAACTTCAAAACTTCTTCTAAATAGCCGACTGATTGGGATTGTGGAAGTAATTAATTTGGTTAATATTGGATCCTATGTCCTTCTCGTCTGCTCCCAACTGGCTTTGTAACAGGTCTTGTGTTCAAAGATGGTCTCTCATCTGGTGTGACCCAATGTGCTCAACTATAATCAAGCTTTTTTGAAAATCAGAAATCAGAGCTTTCCAGGTGTCTTTCCAGAATAAGTTAGTTAAGTATTACTAGTTGCAGACTTTTCCTTACCCAAGCCCAACCATTAAACTTCCCTAAGATATCGATACCAAGCTGTTCTTCCTCTAAATGGAGGAATTTGGCATTTTGAGGACCTTCACTTCCATCTTCGATAAGCGTCCTTCATAATCATTAAGGGAATTAATGTCAAATTTTGATGAAAACTTGCGTACGAGTACTTTTCATCCTTGCATCAATATATATGTACATTTCATCTTCACGTCATAAAATGTTTACAAACCTCAACAGCAAAACCCAGCTCCTATAACAGTTAGTACACAGAAACTTCGTTTCTATCCATCAATGTTGTTTGCATTTTTCTTATCTTATTTGCATTCAAATTAAACTTCTCACGTTTGTTTTTTAATCAATTATTAAATTTTAATTGCACTGCTAACCGGTATTGTTCTCAGTTAAAAAACTATAAAAATGCAGTCAGTTCTAAAGCCATATCCAGTAAGTCACCTATTGAAGAAGTTTCAAGATATCTCAAAATAGTCAAGATGCAGTTATTCCTATATGTTGCATTTATAGTTTTTCTTGTTGCATCTGTTAATGTAAGTTTGCTTTAATAACGAATCAATATTGTTTTCAATTCAAATCTATGCTTACAGGCTGATTATCCAAAAGAACCAGAAGAAGAATATAATAAAATTATTTCCGAATGCCGGAAAAAATTCATTTTGACCGATGAAGAGTACACCAAGGTGCGACGAGATGAGGTAGCTAAGCCTGACGAAAATATGCAATGTCTCATTAATTGTATTATGGAAACAGCTGGTGTCCTAAAGGATGGACAAATTCAGTCAGATCGTCTAAATGAAATTTTAAGCAATAAACTTGGTGAAGAAAAAGGCAAGATGATTTACGAATTGTGTCATAATGAGTCTGGATCGACAAATTGTGAAAGTGCATACAAATTGCATAAGTGTTTTATTAAAAATAAAGCCTTTTAAATAATTTTAAAATATTGTTAAGTATTTTTTTTATTTTTTTGAAAATAGAGTGAGTGCTAAATTTATTTAAAGTAATTTAGTATTGCTGTTAAGGACCTAACGAGTTGCATGTGATCTAGACGTGTTGAGCTGCAGCACTCTTGTAGATCATGTCCTAAGATTAATTTTAAGAAGTGTTGCCGTGATGACAACAGTGGAGAAGGGGTTGGGTGGGGTATCACATATTCATTAATTTTGCATTTAATATTTCCAGTGATGCGAATTGGCCGTATTATAAAGAGGCTATTTTCTTGATTGCATTTCAACAAAGCAATTAAGTTTTATTCGAAAGATTTTTTTTTTTTCTTAGAACGTGGGGGTATGACTTCTACAATCTTTGGATTACAAACAGACTTTCTGGGAAAGAAAAGGCAGCAAAAATTTTATTAAAAAAATAATGTTTTGGTAAACAACTCTTAAAAAGCCTTCAGGTGACAGAATCTTAAAAGTCAGGTTCCTGAGTTGAGTGCGTTTCGTCACCACCTAGGACTGTTATGCCGGATGAGGGACCGTCTTTGAACACAAGACCTGTATAATAAGGCCAGTTGGTTGTCACAAAAAATCCTTGAAACAAAATTCCGTCAAAGCAAACTACGAGTAAGTGAAGTTTTTTTGAACTGCGAGGATATAAATTTTCAATTTTAATTTATTGGCTTAAGAGTAATTCGTAGTTATAAAATATATTGATTCATTTTTGAATATGTACAATTGTACATTAAATATTATAATAATGTGAAAACTATAGCCGATTTAATTTGTTCGTCCTAGCGTTGTTGAGACCCGGTTGTCCAGTGGCGGTGTTTTGGTTTGGTGTTGGGGTACGGTTGGCGTTTAGTCGCGGTAGTGTGCTGACCCTTGGTTGGAATAATATCATACCAAATCGCTGATGGACCCCTCATTCTTCTTTTTAATTGATTAGTTGATTAATAAACTGATTGGTGATGTTTCTAACCCACTTCCTTGCAGATAGCATTCAGTACCTATCCAGGGAGGGACGAGAATATGAATTGTCCAAAAATAAATTGTAAAGAAAAAGTTTTGTACAAAATGAATTTTCGTCAACAAAAAAAAATGGTCCAAAAAAAATTCCAAACAAAAAATCGTCAAAAATAAAGTTTTTCAAAAAATTGTAAAAAAAATTTTTGTCAAAAAAATTCGTCGAAAAAAATTTGTCAAAAATTCAATCAAAAAAATTTTAGCAAATGTTCAAGCTGAAATATTTTAATACTAAACAACATTGGTTACTTTTGTGAACCCCAGAGTGAAAATTAGTCAAATTTGAAAAAGAAAATTATCGTGAAAAACTTTTTCGTCTCCAAAAAAATGTTTAAAAACATCAACAAAAAAAATTTTGTGGAATACAAATTGTTAACAAAATTTTCAAAAGAAAAGTTCTTTCAAAAAAATTATCAAAAAATTTTGTTTTTTTTTAGGGTTAATTGAGCCGCCAACTAATCATTCCATCAGCCAGTCATAAGATCAGTGTTGTTCGCAAATGTTATTCATTATTTTGTTTGACATTTTATGACATTTTTTGAATTGTAAAATATGTACAGTATACCTAAATGCAAAAAAAATTTTTTTTAAATAACCTGTCAACAGAATTCAGAATAATCATAGCAGAAACATTATAAAAAAATTGCCAATAACGTGCTTTTATAGTGTTTTCTTCTAAAACTTAATGTCAAAGAAAATTGTCGGAAAATTTTTTAAGGAAACGTAAGCGATTCTGAACCGCTTACCGAATTATTCAGTCCATCATCAAATCAGTGCGTAATTGCATACTTACAAGTATATTTATTATTAGAATATATATTTAATTAAACTACGGATGTGGTTGCGGCCTCCCCTTTTATTTAAACATTCACACCCTCAATTAATAACTTTCATATAACAAATAACTCGACTAGTATTATAGTTAATAGCTCTAAATATTTCTAAGTCATTTAGTTCGCTTAGTCGAATTACGAAATTCACACTTATGTATATGTCATAGCTGGGTCTTTCTATACACTATGATGCAGTTTGCTGCATTTGTAATGGTTAGTAGTAACTTAACGATAGTCTAGACTAAAGTCATGTTTTGAGACATACATGAATATCTTTGGTTCTTGGATGTCAATAATGTCACTTGCACTAAGCGTACGTACGCTCTTCTCAAAAGCAGAGGGCAAAAAACCGGTTTTTCTCTTCTAGTGACTTATAAATGCAGGTAATGTTTTTAGCTCTTATGAGCTTAGTAAAACATTTCCCCCTCCCCCCTATATTTTCTTTTCTTATTAAACATTCGAACTTAATTTATTGTTTTTATTTTGCTTTAAATAAATATTGTCTTCTAAGAATTTGTTTGCACTTATGTATGTAAAATTTAAACCGGTATATTAATCACATGAGGGTATAAAAACACAGTACCTATTTTTAAAAGTATTAATCAGTAAAACAGCTTCAACTAATCACAAAGTCAACAAGTCTAATAGACATTATACTACTTAATCAAGATGAACTTCCTCATTTATTTTGTTGCATTTATTTTTGTTGTTGGTGTTGCTGATGATGTCAAAGTAAGTTGAAACGAACCTAAAAATTAAAATTTATTAAATTTTATTTATAAATAGGCTGAAGATGAACAATCAAAAATTGAAAATATTGATCAACTATTTTGTGAAATAATTGAATTAAGTGAAGAAGAACTAATTAAATTGCGAAATTTTGACGAAGTTGATGAAGATTGTCTCATAGATTGTTTTATGATAACACGTGGTATTCTGAAGGATGGCAAATTTCAGGCAGATGCGGCTATTAAATGGTTAAGTACTAAAGTTGACGCAGAAAAGGCCAAGAACATTACAGAATCATGTCGTGGTGAATTTGGAGCAACAAGTTGTGAAACTGCTTTGAAATTGCATAAGTGTTTTTTAAAAAATGGAGCTTATTAAATTATATTCATTTAGTTTTATTGTAAGTGTTTTTTTTTTAATTTGATCAACGTGATTGTTGGAAAACAATTTTATAGAAATATTGTTTGAGAAATTTTCTAAAATATAGAAATGGGTTGGCCAAAGATTAGTTGTAAATTAATTTTTTTTTGGTAAGTATTATTTTCTATGGCTTCTTGACTTGAAATGGGAAGCTTTTTATGAATGAGTGATTCTACAAAATATTGTATTTTTGATGACAGCGTGATTTTTTAAAAACCGCCACATCTTTGAACCTGAATTTTTCATATACACTGCCCATCACTTGATTGAGTCCACTCTTTCAAAATTCAATTTCAAAATAAAATAAAATAAAATAAAATAAAATAAAATAAAATAAAATAAAATAAAATAAAATAAAATAAAATAAAATAAAATAAAATAAAATAAAATAAAATAAAATAAAATAAAATGAAATAAAATAAAATAAAATAAAATAAAATAAAATAAAATAAAATAAAATAAAATAAAATAAAATAAAATAAAATAAAATAAAATAAAATAAAATAAAATAAAATAAAATAAAATAAAATAAAATAAAATAAAATAAAATAAAATAAAATAAAATGAAATAAAATAAAATAAAATAAAATAAAATAAAATAAAATAAAATAAAATAAAATAAAATAAAATAAAATAAAATAAAATAAAATAAAATAAAATAAAATAAAATAAAATAAAATAAAATAAAATAAAATAAAATAAAATGAAATAAAATAAAATAAAATAAAATAAAATAAAATAAAATAAAATAAAATAAAATAAAATAAAATAAAATAAAATAAAATAAAATAAAATAAAATAAAATAAAATAAAATAAAATAAAATAAAATAAAATAAAATAAAATAAAATAAAATAAAATAAAATAAAATAAAATAAAATAAAATAAAATAAAATAAAATAAAATAAAATAAAATAAAATGAAATAAAATAAAATAAAATAAAATAAAATAAAATAAAATAAAATAAAATAAAATAAAATAAAATAAAATAAAATAAAATAAAATAAAATAAAATAAAATAAAATAAAATAAAATAAAATAAAATAAAATAAAATAAAATAGCTTGCAACTTGTTTATTTTTACTGGAGAATTGTTAAGAACTGAATGCTTTTTATATTATTTTTTATTGTAATACCAGTATTAATGTTGAATGGCAATCCAATAATTAATCTGAATGATTCTTTGAATAAAATCAAAACAAATAGATAGGAAAAGCCGGTTTTCTGCTGCTTTTCTTGGAAATCAATTGACTCTATTAAATATCGACAGCGAAGAGAATGCCAGGTGCAAGTGATATTTCTTTCTATCATATATTATGTCAACAACAATTAACTGGAGCTTATTAAACTCGTTAAAGTAGAAAGTGTATAGTTTATTCTAGCAAACAGCAAACTACCTGAGTATCAACTTGATACTAAACAAATATTAAGACTCTTCTAAGCCAATGCGAAACTGATGCGTAAACATTCGTGACGACGTTATGGGAACAAATTACGACAACTTATTGTTTTAAATCATAGCAACGTTTAGTTTTTGTTGTTTGTTCATCGTCACCAATGTTTCATATCAGTGGCGCATTGGTTTGGCTAAGCATACAGCATACATATACGACTAAATACTATGGGACGTGCAGGTTGGGTCTAGGTTAGAACCCTTAATTAGAAATGGCAATTTTCCTAAACAAGACCTAAAACAGAAAAAAGCATTATTGAAAAACAACGGTTAACTAATAATGTCGTATTGTAGTTTTTTTATATTATTTAAAACGCAATTTATTGCTTTTTTTTAGAAAAAAGTTTCTGAAGAAATAGTTTTTATATTCATTCGCTCTTACAACTCCGTTGCTCTGTTTGTGGCATGTTCAATCACGCACGCGCCATATTTATAAACATGTTTTTTGTGGGTTCCAAGGAATTTGATAATTAAAATCCATAGTGCTAAATGCCGAAATAAAAGTTAAAAAAAAAAATAAGGAAAAAAACTTTGATACAAATTTTCGTCTATAATATTTTTTCTCAAAAAAAAATTATCAAAAAAAAAAACAGCTGAAATAAAATGTTGGTGTATAAATCTTCAAAAAATAGAACTTGTAAAAAAATAGCGAACAACGAAGTGAAAATGTTTTTCAACCGCGGGAGTAAAATTTGGTCAAAAAAATTAATAAAAAGTTTTGTGGAAAAAAATCCTTCCTCAAAAAAAAAAATGGGTGAAAAAACTGTCAAAAAAATGGTTGGGTTTGATATCGCAGTTTTTGAATTTCCCTTTTGTGCAGTAACTTTTTTTAATAATCCCGCTTTTGATAATCCCTTCTCTTTTAATACCTTTTAAATTATATTTTTTTAATTTAAGAACTATTATTCCAATACGCTCTCAAAAAATATTTCTGAAAATATTAGTAGGTAGAAAAAAAAACTAAATTTAAATAAAATGTTTTTTTTTTATAATTTGCGCGTGCTCAAGGGGATTTTTGGTGTACCCTTTATATGATATAAAGCGGAGAAATGCCGTATCTTATATCTTTATTATGTTCCTTATAATTCACATTATTTTGTTCATTGTCATATTTGTTGGGCACACTAGTATTTACTCAATCACATGTTGTTAGTGTTATGCCTGAACAACATGCAATGAGTAAACCAGCGGCCCAACAATGATCAATGATAATGGAATAAAAACATGACATAGAACTACAGCAGGGATCAAACCTGTGACCATGAGGTTGACAGGCGACCACGCAAACCATCGCGCCACGACCAACCCCAAATGTTTTTTTTTCGAAAAAAAATGTTCGTTTTCAAAAAGAAAATATAGCAAAAAAATGTTTCAAGAAAATGGTAAAATAATTGTCGGAAATTGAATTCTACTCAGCATCATTCTAAGCAGGGTGTCCCCAAATTATTGCCACAAAAATGTTCATTTCATGTCGCTTCTTTTTTGATGTACCTACCTTGTATCCTAGGGGATTCTTTTTTTTCCTCTCATTTATGTTTTTAATCTAAATTTTAAATAAAAATGTTAATATCCGGTGAAACAACTTCGTTCAAAAAAGTCAAATTAAAAAATGGAGTGGACTTTTGTCACACCTATGTATTGCAATTCACCCTGTATTAGATTTGTAATAATAGTTTGAAGCTTTCATTTATTATGTATTTCCTCTTCTTTAAAATCTCTTGTTTGTTTTGCTTAAAATACGTTTTATTTTTTCACACAAATAAGAAAGATAATGTCAAATATCTACCTTCTAAAAGTAATATCAAAATTTCATTACTTCATATTTTTTACAAAACACTTGCGCAATTTATGTGCAGTTTCACATTTTTTTGTTCCAGATTCCCTTCGACATGATTCTACAATTTTGTTTGCTTTTTCCTTACCCAATGTCCTGGTAAATAATTTTTTAGCCACGTCTGCCTGAAATATTCCATTTTTAAGAATACCATATTTTTCCATCAAACAATTGCCGAGGCATTTTATAGTTTCATTCGGCGCGCGTATTTCATCATTTCGCATTTGGTTGTATTCCGCATCGGTAACTTTAAATATTTTGCGACATTCAGCAACAATTTTGTCATGTTCTTCATTGGTTTTTTTTTGATCAGCCTGTTAAAAATGGCTGTTTTAATCGAAATCTATTAAGTCTTATAAATAAATTGTAAAACTTACGTTCACGAATGCAACAAAAGCAATGATTGTACACATTTTGGAAAACTTCATATTTACTCAAAAGATGAAGCGTCTTAACAGAGTTGAGAATGTAAACTAAAGCATACTTTATATAGTCGGGGATTTTTAAAGTCTGAAACAGATTCGCGGAAAAGGAGATTAAGTTCAAATTTCAACAATATCAGACACACACCGGTTTCTTTTAAACTTGTCAATATCGTAATTATACAATGTTGTCTTTTTTTTGTACGCTGAACAAATATTTACCTACCTCAATGAAGACCGAAGACAATGAAGACAAATGAATGTTGAACAGTATGAAGTTCAATAAATTCATATCTACTTAAATAATTTTAAGACATCTTAATTAACTTCTCTTGAATCGGAACGAGTTTGTCTTAATAAAATTAAAAACAAACAAATATGTACCCACCTGACTGCATTTCGTAGCTTTTGTGCATCATCAAGAATCACGGCTAAGCGATGGTGATACTGTGTTTTTTTTTCTGCTGCTGAGAGTTGTAATGTATTTTTTACTTGCTTACTATAATGCAAGTTCTGGCCAAAAAATCGAGCAAAAAAATCGAACTCGAGATATTAATCAGACCTAACATTACGATGATATTTGTCTGTCTCTCTGTACCTCGACGAACAGCCTAAACTACTGAAGCGATTTTCTTCAAACTTTGGACATAAGGTTTTGAGAGATTGCGCCTAGAGGGGAAATCAAAATTTTTTTTTAGCTCCAAAAATAACGGTACCTGTCATAGTACCGTTGATGAAATTTTTTAAATCGGGTTTGTTAAGTAACCTTAATAATTTAATCAAAAAAATTTGAAATTTTGAAAAAAACGTTATTAACGGTACTTTTCATAGAACCGGATTTTTAGTTTTCGGTTTTCTCGTAAACTATTGGACGGATTTCGATGAAAATTTTTCTACAGGAGGTTCTATATAAAATCTTAGTAATATTGCATATCAAAATTTTAAAAGAAATATTTTTTTGTATTTAAAAAAATCTCATTTTTTTTGAAAACCCAATATTTTGAAAACTATTTTTTTTAAATTTTGGTTTTAAGTTAATGTTATCAAATACTCAAAATGTGCATACCAATTTTTTTTTCAAATACTTAAAAATACTTATAAACAATATTTTTTTTTGAACAAAAATTGTTGATATTGATAATGTTAGTAATACACATTTAAAAACAAAATTTCAAGAACATAATAAATTTTTTGTTTTTTTATTTATCCAAAAAATATTCTTTGGACAATTTTGACATGGAATTAAAATTATTTGTCATCTTTCATAAGAATTTGTATCGCAATCCGTCAAACCGTTTATGAGAAGATCAAAAGCCAAAAGTCGGGTTCGATGGCAGGTACAGTTAATAACAGTTTCTTGTAAAATATTTTACGAACAAATAATTTCAATTATGGACTTACAAAATCCCACTGAAAATGTATCAAATAAAAATACCAGACATTGAGAATTGGTTTTATTCCGAAAACTATGAAGAGAAAGCGAAAATATTGAAATACACAGCGTTTTTCGTTCGTCTGAAGAATTCAAAGAAATTATGAAACGAAACAAAATAACTGAAACTAATGAATGAATTATGAATCGAATAAAAATGTTTTCCCAAGGTTTAAATTATGCTTCTGCTGCTGCACATCTTTTTATAAATTAAAATCATTACAATATCACATAGAAAATTTGAATTTTTGTTTTAAATGTTCGCGGTTTCTTAGAGGACAAACTATAAATGCGTTACAAATTCAATTCAAAAGATTTTCCCACAATTTCGAATGAAATTAAGTTCATTAGGAATAGTAAATTATTATACAAAAGAAAACTATTTGCTTTCCAACAATTATGTTCACTGGACAATACCACCTCATTAGTTGTTCACTTTTTGTTGTAAAACATTTTGCATCACCATCAACAATCAGGAAGGATTCAACCGCAATTGCAAGACCGCAATTCAAAAACTATAGGTACTAATTAATTGCAAACTTTGCATTCATCTTAACATAAAAAAAAACCGTTCCAGTTTGTCTTTAATAATAAGTTGCATCTTTTTTCCCATTTTCATTTTTGTCAGAGTGAACCGCCAGCCCCCTCACGCTGCCACCACGAACAACGACGCAGTTTGTAAAAGCATCAATTATAACAGCTTTAGAATGTTTTCACAGCATAATTTCATGTTGATCGCTTTATGTAACATTTTAGGGTCAGTTGGGATAAATGGGTTTTTTTTTTAATAAAACCTTTCTTTCGGTAAAATTAGAATTATTTAAAATTTACATTTTTAACTTTTGAAAACCGTATATTTTACTAGAAAATACCAAAAATTTTCTTGATTCTCAAAAAAAAATCGGAACAATGGATTTAAGGTTTTTAAGTAATTCCCCACAATCGAAATTGAACATTTTACCATTAAAAAATAGGAGTATCTTTCATAAACAGCAAGAAATATTTTTCTCTAAAACGGCTCTAACGATTTTGATAAAATGATTTCTGTAGGGTTTTGCAAATAATTAAAATTATTTATTTTATTTATTTATTTTTTTTTCACATTTTTTGATTTTCCAAAAAAATATTTTTTGGATTAAAACAAAATTTCTGAAAAATCTATATATGTACAATGTACAACATATTTTAGAAACGGGTTGATATTTTTTTTTTTTTTGAAGTTTAGTTTTTGTATTGCAAACTGTAAAATACGAAAACAAAATCAACGAACGATTTCAAAAACATTTCATTTAGAAATTTAAATTTCAAATAAATCACGAACAATGTTAAATGCATTGGTTTCGTGTGAATATTTTACAAATCATTTTAAACACCAGAAATAACTGCCGTTTACATTTACCCCAACTGTCCCTATTTACTTTTGTTGGCTATTCTTTATTTACTTACAATTTATAGAGGAAGAAAGGTACATCTCGTGACCTAATTTATGAAACTTTGAATTCTCCTTTCGTACCAATTACGCAGACTAATTGGGAATGGGTACTGGGTAGGTCCAATTGAATAATTTTTTCAAAAACTTACATTTATTTGTAAGACACGAGGGGAGACTTTTGAAATCAATGTTACAGATGGAACTCAATGGACCATAATTATTTAATTAACATTGTTTATGTTTATTGTTTTCATCGCAATTATTAATTTATTTTTCGATTTTCTTTGATTCTACACAGGTTGTTTTTTTAAGAAGTCTAATTTTTTATAGTTTTCTGGGAAGCTTCTTTCAATATTTTTTTTTGCTCTCCTGTTCCAGTGGGAACAGGTGTCTTTGTTTCCACGAATAATTTATAGTAATTTTATATACACCACTTTAAATCATTATATTTTTTTAAGCTAGAAATCCATTCTATAATTTTTTTCAAAATAAAAATAGAAGCAAATAAAAAAAAGAAAATTTAACTGACTTTCCTAAAACATTTATTTTTCAACTCAATTTTCCTTCTTTTGTAAAAGTATAAGTCCTAATAAATATTGAAAACAAAAATAGTATAAAAACAACAATTATTTATATAAAGATGAAACGGATTTTTTTGGATATTTGACAATATACAAATTTTTGAAAAATACTTAAAAAATTTAACATAAAAGTTATATTTCTGTGGCAACAAGGAATAAGTCGACTTATGTCGAAATTGCATTTTTGATAACATCGGATGCGCAACGAGCGATTCTACCTCCAATATTTTTTTCGTATTTGTATCTCTTATGGTTTCTGAATTATAGCCTAGAAAAAAAACATAAGTCGTTTTCTATGCTCAGTTTGCACAAGCAAAAACAACACAAGTAGACTTATGCTCTTTTTACAAAACTATAGCAATTCCTTTTGAAAACATAAGTCGACTTGTGTCGTCGAATAAAAATAATTTATTTTTTTTGCAGAATGCGCAATGCGGAAAAACGACATAAGTCGACTTAAGATCAGAACATTTAGAAAACTGCGTAAGACTGCCTAAGGAAAAACAACACAAAAATTCAAACTGCTTTCCTGAAAAACTACAAAAAATGACTTATGTTGTTTTTCCTTGTTGCCACAGATTTATTGAAAGAAAGCTCTAAGCAATAAATATTTCTTGCACATATGTAAAATTTTTAAACTTTAATGACACGGTAGGCGGTTCATTTCCACTTGTTTGTCGTGACAAATTTTTCTTGACAACTTTTTTTTTAACAAATACAGTTTTTGAAAAAAAATTGTACGCGATTCCTTTTTATTATAATTTAATTTAAAACTGATTTTTATTTCCTTGATAATTTTTTTTTTTTACATTCTTTGTAGAAAAATTTTTTGACCAAATTTTTTGAACAAAAAATCTTGTGTCCAAATTTTTTTGACATATTTCTCAATCTTTGTTTTTTTTGAGGGTCAATAGCCTTTTTCAACAAATCCTTCACTCCACAATTGTATTTTCTGACCAAATTTTCTTCGGCATTTTTTTGACAAAATGTATTTTTATTAAAATATCTAACTCAAGATAAATACCCTCTAGCAAATAACGCATGAGTAATAATAATGGCAAAAATAAAAAACGTCTGGGGTAGTTTTTGAATCTTCTATATCACATCATAATTGAAAAGTCTAACTTGTAAACAAAACAACTATTGTATTGCTTTCTAAACTTATCAGATGTTTTTTTTTTCGATTGTGTAGGTATCAATTAAATAATAAAATCATTTTGACAAAAACTACATAAAAATTCATCAGAACAAAAATCCCCGGAAACACCTATAAACAAGGCTTTTGTTTTTCATTGATTAAATATAATGCTTCAATTAATTTAATTCGACATCACAAGCATTCCATCCAGATTGTGTTAACAAAAAGTACACTATCATTAATTGCATGTCAAATCAAATTGTATGCAACATTTTTATAAAATCACACAAAGTAGACAGGTATATATAAAGCCCTTTCGTAAAATCTTAAATCAGTGCGGTATTATAAATTGAAAAATATGAATTTTGTTGTAACAATCATTTCTGTGTTTTGTTTTATTTGCCTCGGCAATAAAGTACGTTTAGGAAATATTTGAATTTTATCTCGTTTCTTAAGTTTATCTTTTTTTCAGGTCTATGCAAATAATAATGAAGTTATAGCCTATATTAAGGGAGTTGTTGAAGGGTGTCAAAAAAGACTTGGCACTCCTGATGAAGTTATGGTTAAACTCATGACTGGCGAGTACGATAACGGTGGTGCTGATAAACAGTCTATGTGTCAAATCAATTGTATGATGGAAGAATTTGGAACTTTGAAAAATGGAAAAAATATCGGATTTGAAGCTTATAAAAAACATATCGAATCGAATGAAGAAGCCAAAGCACACTTGGAAAAATGTCAGGAGGAAACTGGTGAAGACGACTGTGAGACAGGCTACAAGGTTTTCGTTTGTTTGAAAGAAAAATCTGATATTATATTTAAGGCAGAATAAAGCTCTTTTTTATTGCAATTAATAAAAAAAATATTTTAATACAGGGTGTCCTGTAGACAATGGATAATACTCAAATGGCTTATAGCAGACCATCTGATGGTGCTCTGCATTTTTTTAGACATCGTCAATTTTTAGGAAAAAAAAAAATACGAAACAACTGATACTTGAAATAATTTTGACTCGTTTCGGTTCTCAAGACGGAGACTGTTTTCGGTCTCGCGGAAGCATTTCTGTAATTCTTTAATTATGTAGTTTTAGAAAATAGTCGAATTTTCTGAGAAAAACTACTGAAACAATTTAAATAAAATTTTGTTCCTATTTATGGCGGAAAAATTATTATAGTTCACAGTTTCATTGATATCTCTTCACCTACCCAGGAGAATCTGATTTCCGATCGAATTTTTCGAAGCGGATACCTCCGAAGTGCTGGATAACTTCTAGGGTTCAATATTTGTGCTAGTTTCACTTTGTTGCGTTCTCTATTTTGGAAATGTCAGGCTTGACTAATATCTCCAGTTCAAAACTTTTCCTTTACTAACGGTGACTGAGGTTTTGTTTTTAAAAAAATTCAATTTTATCCAGCCCAAGGGTTATTTTGGTCTACGCTTTTGAAAAAAGAAAATTTTTTTCTTAGGTTTCCTACAAGTTTTTATTTTTATATTTTAATATTTGAGAAAAGAAACAACAATTTTATTTTTTTTCCAAAAATAACTGATATTTCGATGAGATGTTTTAAAAAGCTATGGAGAGCTTTTTTATGAAAATTTAAAAACAATGGAAAAGAATTAGAAAACATTAGCAATAAAAGTCATTAACTACTAAATCAAATTCAATACGAAATAGGCTGTCAAACGAAATTAGCAATTTTTCAAATATAAATGTCCATTTTTGATTGCCGGAAATTTATTTTTCGACCCTTAATACCCCAGAGTAGATTCAAAAATGGTTGTTCTACCACAAAAGTTATACCTACCAAAGTTATGAATTCTGATATACATATAGGATTTTCAGGGTTACCGGGCACCATTTTGGAAACTAAGTGACATTTGGTGATCCGATGTTGGTAATATTTTTTAAACAACAAGTACCAGGTATTCAGTAGGTATTCAGAGGTATAAAACTTCAAAATGAAAAATAAAACAAAGATGAATTTTTAAAATTAACATAAAATTGACTTTATTCGAAAGACAATCTTTTGACATTTATGATTTAAATATGATTTCATGATGAACGCCTCGAGTGGCTGTGGTTTTTGTCAACAAAAACTGTGTGTCTTCAAAATAAGAAAAAAGGTGTTGCCAACTTAATGTACTATGCCTCTGAAAAAAAAGCCCTTTAGAACTTAAATTAAAACCTTCAAAAAACATTTTAGTTAGAAATTGTCCCGCTTAAAGTAAATTTGAGATTATTGACTCGTCTAAATGTATGACTAATAGAATTATTTTGAAAAACAAAATGTACAAACATTTGTCAAAACAAAAAACCCCTACAAGCCCCCATAAGGCTTTCTATAGAAAAAAATTGTTGTTTTCCATTGATTAATATTACCTGATCCCACAAAAAGTAAACCTACTCATCGTTATTGCAATTAGCGATTAAAATTGAATTGCAAAAAGAATATTAAAAAAAATGTTATCGCAGATTGATGAAAGTATATAAGCCCTTGCATAAAATCTAATATTATATTGGTTGAAAATCTGTCCACCTTAAAAGTTAAAAATATGAAAATCGGTGTTTTAATTTCTGTATTGTGTTACATTTTCCTAAGCAGTGACGTAGGTTCTCGAGATATGAGTGTATTTAAGTTTATTCTTTTCAAAAAAAATTTTTTAAATATTTTTAGGTTTCTGCAATGAAAAAAGAAGATGAAGAGTTTATGACATATTTGAAAGTAGTGATTGAAGAGTGTCAAACGAAAATTGGAACCCCCGATGAAGTTATCAAAAAAATCATGTCCGATGAGTTCGTTGAAAATGAAGCTGATAAAGCGGCAATGTGTCACGTAAATTGTATGATGGAAGAGTTTGGTGCTTTGAAAAATAAAAACAAAGAGAAATTCGAGTTTCTAAAATCACAGATTGATGATGAAGAAGGTATAGAAAACTTGGAATCATGTCAGCTTGAAACTGGTGAAGATGAGTGCGAAACAGGATATAAAGTTTACATGTGTTTGATTACTAATGCTGGTCATGTATTTAAAGTAGAAAAATAAAATTTTATTAATATTTGCACAAATGCATGATTATACAAATAGTTCCGTTTCTAAATAAAGTGCCTCACAGCGCAAGATCTAAGTTTTTGATGCACTAGATAATTACAATAAAAGGTGCCGGTGATACGGTTTGCATTCTGTTTTGACTGAACACGACCACAAAATTCTGATATAAAAAATTGTGACACTGGGGCGTATAAGCATTTTTTTATTACTTGAAAATTTTTATTTAACTTAATTTTGGAGAAAAGAACAAAAACTGGAAACTTTGATCAAACTTGGCGTTAATAGGTATGATAGGGAAGTCGAAAGAAGTGGTTCTCGCAATTCGGTCTGTCCGTTAAGCTACAGTCAACGGGTGGTTTTCGGGCCGTACCTCCATACGTTTTTCATATTTTGTATGGCATTATATTTCGTAAATGACTCCGAAGATTCAAAAAAAAAAATCAATAAATTGAAATAGATATTGGCTCACTATAAATGCAAAAAAAAAATCCAAAATGTGGGGAGGTACCGTTACCTCAGATAGAATCATTTATTTGATTTTCCCACAAACAGTTAATCTGATTGTAACCAAAATTACTATACAAAATTATCAAAGATTTATGAATAGTAATTAATACTTGAATTTTCAAAAAAAAAAAACTATTTTTTGGAAGTTAAATATTTCAAAAACAACTCAATACATTTTTTTCAAATTTTGTAAAAACTTTTTTTCAATAATATCTTTAATAATTTGAACAAAAATTTATTTTACTTTTGACAATAGAGGTACGTTCTATACAAATGTTAAAAAAAAAAGTTTTTGAAAACCAACGAACACATAGAAATACTGCCAGTTATTTTTTTCGCGGATTTAAGCCTTTATTTCCAACTTAACCGACTGGGAACGTGTTATTTAAACGAATTATTTACTGATTCTTTGAGTACTAAAATAAATAGTAAACATGTTCTTTTCAAAATGACGCCAAGCTTAAAAATGAAAATGGGACTTCTTCGTCGTTTATCAAATATAAATTCGTCTGTCAAAAAAAATGTTTCGTTCGTATGTTTAAACGGAACATGGAACTAACTTCCAATACAAATTTAACTTAGTCATAGTAATTTTATGAAAATGAACTCTCACTTTTATCTTGCGACTATTATGTACTATAGGGCAAGTTTTGGATTTGTGCAAAAAATCGAACTCGAGATATTAATCAGACCTAACATTACGATGATAGAGAACGTGAAAAAAGTGGTTGCGGCAATTCTGTCTGTCTGTCGGTCTGTCTGTACCTCAACTTACAGCCCAAACTACTGCAGCGATTTTCTTCAAACTTTGGACATAAGGTTTTGGGGAGATTGCCTAGAGGGGAATCGATTTTTTTTCTTAGCTCCAAAAATTTATCATAGTACCGATTAGGCATATTTTATCTCGAAAACGGCTCTAACGATTTTTGAATTTTTTTTTCAAAAATTTATATTTTTATGATGCATAAATGGCATCTTCAGTTTAAAGATTAAACTTCTTTTTTGGCTTATTTTATCAATTCAAATAATGAATTTCAGGGCTTTTGATTTGACTTTAAAACCAAGATGTTATCGCATATAGGAGCAAGTACGTGCGACCCAGTCGTGCATTTTATTTTAATTTGGGATTTACTTCATAATGAACTAAGTCCCAATTGAACCAACTCCCAACAAAATTTCTGTGGGAATCAACTCATTTGGGAGTTAGTTCGTAGCTCCCTTTAAACTATCATTATTATGTTGAATAAAAACAGCCATTGAAAAAAAATCTGCCTTCCTGAAATTTTTCTTAAACAGGTCTTGACTTACAAATATTATTAATTTAAATGATAAGCCGCAAATTAATTTGATGAAGTATTTTCCTACCTATTTATGTAATTGTTTTGAAAGCTTAAATATTTAAAAAAAAAAATGAATAAAAAATAGAGAAAAGTTCAATTATCATTTATTTACAATTTTATTCACCTACTCAACCGAATTCCAAAATCTGTAGCTACACTTCAATCATTGGCTTTTACTGCATACCTATCTACTCTTATTATTTTTTCTACATATTTCGGTATGTTTGTTTAAACCGAATGTCAATGAAACCCCTCTTATCCCCAAGTAAAGGTTGTAGGTAAAAAAAAGGAGATGTAGGTTACCATAAATTATTTATAGAAACACGTGCTAATCACATACCATACTCTTCTCCATTTCAGAACCTTGACGTTTTTTTTTTCAAAATCATCATGTCATGTATTCAAAGCATGTGTCATGATACAATTTAAAATCATTTTACACTTAGTCCTTTATTTTGTGTTTTCTCACATTCTACCCCGTCCATCTTTCTGGTTAAGCTTTTACGAATAAACGAATTCACTCCTTAGAGGACTTCCAACCCTAGGTATACCCGAGGAGTATGGATGGACAGCTCCTGGCTCATCAACAACAACAAAAACAAATGCAACAACAACGAAATAATATTGTTTTTTTTTCAGGTAGGTAGATCAAATACTTAAATCGTGGAAGAACAGTTATTTTTTTCTTGCTATGCAATTCGTGCTTTGTATTCGGGTCATATCGGTTTTTTGCGGATGCACACAAATATACACTCTACAGTTCGGAATCAAATAGATAAATAATTCAAAAGTACGCCAACGGTCAACATGAAATATGCAGTGAACATAAAATCACCGATGCTATAGCTGCACTCTAAATAAACGGGAACTCAGGATCAGGACTTCTTTTGTGCTTCCGCATAGCAGATGCGAATGGATAGAGGTATTAACCATAACGTTAGTATATGCTAATATATAAAAAAAAAAGTATTCCTCAAGGATAATGTGCTTAGTTAGGTCAATCAACTCAAACTAAAAAAAAATATCGTTAAGGATCATTCATCTCCTGAGGGAATGATGCAATTCCTTTCAATTTATAATATGGAAACATTCAAAATCCATATCGAAATGAAATCAGACCAACTCACTCGCTTGGGAACAGTGCAATAATTAAAAAAAAAAATAGCACAAGTGGCAGGCACTCGCTATGTTCATACATACAGTAGTGCTACTCCAAATAAAAGCAGAAGAGAAAGCTTCAAATTCAAATTTCCGCTGAAGCAGAAGAATCCTTGAATCCCACCATCGTCATTGCATCGGGAATAGAAAAGCCTCCAGGATGAAAAGACAAAATGAAATCAAATCTGTTCTCGGCGCTGCGCTCTTGCCGCGCCCTCTGTCTTTAGTTTTTTTTTTTTTGATGCTCCTGCTTCTGCAGTGGGTGGTCTGATGGTGAAGGACTCTTAATATGACCCAGTGCACTGGAAATTGCACACAGAAGTCAAATTCAGAAGAAGTGAAGAGCGAGAGCTTTGTGAACGAAAAATTGAAAAATTGAACGAAATTTCAGCAAAAAAAAATTAAAAAGAAAAGAAAAGAGCAAAGCAAAGCCCTTTTGCTTGTTCCTACTTTCTGTTTCGTTTTCAATTTTATCCAAAACGGAATCCTTATGCTAGATGAAACTGATGATATGGATTGGGGTGTTTTTGAGTGACTCGCCCCTTTTACAATGGCAGTGCGGTCGTTGCATATTGACGATATTGAAATAAACAAACAAGCTTATCTCGGGGAATTACATTCTTCAACTATTGGATTTACTTATTTTGGCTTTATCACACAAAAAACTTAAAGTTTTAGGTAAAAAAGTATGCAGCAATATTTGCAGTGGTTGTGAAGTTCACCGAAGATTCATATTACAAGAAACAAATTCAATTTCCAGAAGAA
The DNA here is from genome assembly GCA_958431115.1 of Syrphus vitripennis. Taxonomy (NCBI): domain Eukaryota; kingdom Metazoa; phylum Arthropoda; class Insecta; order Diptera; family Syrphidae; genus Syrphus; species Syrphus vitripennis. The sequence goes on from OY288109.1 coordinate 18,258,926, forward strand.
AAATCTGTTCTCCAAATGATAAAAATTTTCCCCAAAACGTAAGATCTAAGACCTTACATACAAAATTGAATTTGAATCCATTTTGAATGTTGAAGTCTTCGCTTATTGAAGAAATTATTCAAAACCTTCAATCGTTTTGCTCCTACAGCTCAGGGGTTGTTTAAAAAAATCAAGACTTCTATAATTTTCAAGATGGCGGCTTTCACCGCGCCAAAAAATTGGATTTATAAGAAGAAGATTTATTCAAACACTTCTTCTTTATTTATTTATTTATTTATTTATTTATTTATTTATGTATTTATTTATTAATTTACTTATTTATTTATTTATTTATTCTACATTTATTTATTTATTTATTTATTTATTTATTTATTTATTTATTTATTTATTTATTTATTTATTTATTTATTTATTTAATTATTTATTTATTTATTTATTTATTTATTTATTTATTTATTTATTTATTTATTTATTTATTTATTTATTTATTTATTTATTTATTTATTTATTTATTTATTTATTTATTTATGTATGTATGTATGTATTTATTTATTTATTTATTTATTTATTTATTTATTTATTTATTTATTTATTTATTTATTTATTTATTTATTTGTTTATTTATTTATTTATTTATTTATTTATTTATTTATTTATTTATTTATTTATTTATTTATTTATTTATTTATTTGTTTATTTATTTATTTATTTATTTATTTATTTATTTATTTATTTATTTATTTATTTATTTATTTATTTATTTATTTATTTATTTATTTATTTATTTATTTATTTATTTATTTATTTATTTATTTATTTATGTATTTATTTATTTATTTATTTACTTATTTATTTATTTGTATGGAAGCATTTTTTTTCAAAAACTTTTTCACTTTTGTTATTAATAAAACAGAAATTTGTTAAAGTTTCTTTAAGGTTACCTTATACATATACGAGTATCTATCCAAAACCTACCTTCACAAAATACTTCTCATACCCTGCTGCCGCCGCCATTTGACCTTCTGAATATAATAAGAAAACAAAATGTCACCTTACCTTATGTGACACCTTCGTCACTAAGTATTATAAATAAAAGTTTTCTGCCTCCTGGCGTTTGTATAATTAAAAAATTATAAAAATGTTCACACCTTAAAAAAGGATTCTTCAACTTAGAAGCTATACTAAAACACAAAAGGATAATATACCCCCAAAGTGGTTAAGTATTTGAAACTTAACCGCTCGAAAATGAAGTTCTCCGATTCACGTGAGCCTTCGTGTCAGTTGGCTATAATTTAATACCCTAATTTCAGGTGTGGTGGTGGCATTGAATAAGAGACGAAGCTCAACGATGCTTTGCTTGGTTGGTTGGTTCTTCTGGTTGTTAAGGATATTCTCTTCCCCGATGTCTCAAAATTATTTGACATTTTACCAACAACAATACAAAACAACAAAAAAAAAACAATGATAATTGGCACGATATTTTGACACCTGCTTGTGTGTGTTCCATTGGATCCATCCTAGAGACAAAAGAGCTGCAAATTGAATTGAAAAATGTCACCATTAGGATGGCAAGGATTTTTTTTTTTTTTGCAAAACCGCAGTTTGAGGAACCTCATCAGCGCAGAGCAGCAGAGTTAAAATGTTTATTAAAAATTTTTTTTTTTTTTTTTGATGAGGAAAGTTTTGAATAGCTTGGAAATTGTTCAATGTCACGCCATCTGTTGGGAAAAAATGCGCCTAACTAAGTACAGTTTTTTTTTGTTTTTGTACAATTGTTGTCGTAATGACCTCGTTTGGGTTTTCTATTATTTGCTTTTGTTTTTTTTTTATTTTGTTTTGTTTGTTAGATTGCTAAAGTTTATTACTGTAATTTATCCACGACAAATGTTTTATTTTATTAGCGGCTTTCAACACATGACACTGTGGTTAGCCAAAAGGGTGTTGACTGGAAAAGTAATGGCACTTAGTTGGGTTGTGTTTTTAGAAAGACGCTGAACAGGTAGAAGTATGGGTTTAGTTAAAAAAAAAACAATAATGCAAATGGACTTCCACAACAATACGCAGATTAGAATTACATGAACTTGTTAGAGGAATCGAAAGGTACTATTTCTTTTACTAGCGACAGGTTTGTATGTTTTTTTTTTCAACTATAAGGAAAAAGAAAGGTGAAGAAGTTAAAACTCCTTTAAGGCACATCGAAAAGTTTAAACTTCTTAGTTGAAAAGTAAGAATGCTTTTAATAACTAATTACCACTACAATCTGTTTGCTGGAAACCTTCTGTCAAATTCCAGCCTCTAGCATCGTGTAACTAGAATTCAATCGATAGCATAAATTCAGGCGCAAATATAAGCTTAAAGATGGCGCTGGTGACTTTATTTGCAAATGGTGCATGCTTGCGCCTTTTATCGAAACACGCTTGTGGCATCCATTTTATTATTGTGATTGCCACCGCCCCCCAAAACTTTAAGCAACTAAAATGTAACCGTTATATGAAACCACTAGTGTCTATGCGTAAGTATAAATATTGCTTTAGATATTGTATGTAGCACAGTTTTCAGCACCAAAAGCGCATTGCATCGACTTTTATTTAAGCCCACTATATTCATACTATAAAAATGCAGGGAATATATGGTCCAATAATTAAATAAAAGGAAGTATTTGCTCCAGTAATAAAATCTTTATTGGAACAAATGCTCCTTTCTGATATTTATTGGAGTATTTGCTCCATTATTAAACAAGCAGTATTTGCTCCAATAAAAGAATTTACTCATATAACGCATTCCTTAGACATTTATGGGAGTATTTACTCCAATAATTCATTCTTTATTGGAGTGAAAAATAAAAGCAAGTATATAAGTTAGATGCCGACAAATTACATGTTTTAATGGTCAAGCGATTAGCGCTTACAAGGATTTCCGTGCATTGGTGACGAGGTTGGATTCCAGACGAGCTTGCATGAATTTTGAATTTTTTCAACTACTCCTATAATTGAACCCTGTAAAGTGCTCAGAGGAATTGAGTTAACTTCCTAAAGGGCGGCCTACACATGAATTGTTCTACCGGATTCTTTCAACCATTTCACATGAGAAGAAAAGAGCCAATAGATTATTGTTCTTTTTTCTATGCATGCAAAAAGGTTTAAAAGAGTGAAACAAGGGTAAAATGTTCAGCCAATTTTAACCCAATTCTTGCCTCTTCCACATTCAACAAAAAAAAAACTAACAAATTGTAAGCAAAGTACAGCCACCACTAAATGATCCTGTTAAAAAGCATTTTATTTACTGTTTGCTTTAACCACAATCACAAAGAATAACGATAAGAGCTGGAAAAATAAACAAAAGAAAAAATTTAAATACAAAAAAAAATATAAATGAAATGTAAGCAAAGCATACTCCAAAATGAAAAAAAAAAAAACTAGGAGCCCTATACCATTGACAAGCGCCATCACAGCCACTACATAGCCACATCCGTTGGGGCGCCATTGTGACTCCTTATCCTTTATGCCGTTTGTATTGTTTGCATATAATTTTTAAGAGGTGCGGTGTCGAGTCAACCATTGTCCGCCATTTATTGCCAGTCATGCGATATCCATTTCGCCATAAATACCTCGCGTCTCATGTGAGAATTCAAAAAAAATACAACAAACATTTTTTTACAAAAAAACAAAAAAAAATGGCAATCGAAAAGCATTCCAAAGATAAGAATAGCCCTTAGTGAGTACTGGGTACTGGTTTTATACACATAACAGTAAACAATAAAGGAAAGGAACAATTAAGAGATTAAATTTTCGTGAATCTCATGAGAGGTAAATGCTCATTACTCGCTTAATGACAGAACCTCACACTTTCCACCCATGCCCATCAAAAGGTAACCTCTTGTTTGTTGGGCGCCATTTTGTCGTGTTGACCGAACGTTAAAGTTATGCATATTGTTGTTGTTGTTTTTTTTTATATTGTATTATATATGTACTTATTAGTTACGAAGAATATTCACATTTTAGAGTGCGATTCGCAATTTATTTAATCCGATTACTGTAATCAACACAGCGCTGTCAAGTGCCCTTTCATTCTCAGGTAATGGTCTAGATGGGTGGTGGCAAAAGTAGCAATGGCGGCAATGGTAATGGTAAAGGTCGGTAATTACACAGCTATTGTTTGTAATCAAATCAGGCAACGCATTCACTTTTACCCAGTGGCGGGGGCGGCTCTGATGGTTTGATGGTATAGATGGAAGAAGAGTATAGCAGGGGCGTATAATTGAATGAAATAATTATGAGAGGCTTCAGCATCAGCACAGAGTGGCACTCGTCATTAGCATAACTTTTCGAAATAATATTATTACTCAACGTTAATGGTTAACCAATATCTGCCATAAATTTGAAATGGAATTACCCAACTCTTTAGTAGGCTCTTTGTCCAAGTTTGACCGACCAATTTTGCTGCTTTTTCGTTTCGTTTCGTTTATATACATAAACATATAATAAATTTTCTGAAGAACTTTTTGCTCCCTCTGTTCGTTGTGCAACCTTGGAAGTGGCAAGTAAATTTATTGTTGATTTTGAGTATCATTAACGTAGGTAGTTAATCCTAATGTAAGTAAAATTCGAGTGGACCAAAATCGAAAAACATACAAATAGCTAGAGAAAGGGATTCAAGTGCCTGGGTGGATGGCGTTGGCGTTGGCTATGGAGATATGACAAGCAGAGTATCGACTATTTGCGGTATTAGATAAAAACCTCTATGGAAACAAATCCCTTAAGGAAGAGTACCTAGTATCTCACGTATACCTACTCTTGTGTCTGTTGAATTTTATTATTAGTTATGAAGTTCTGTGTTTTGATTTAACTTTTTGATCTAAAAAGGAACTAAAATCTATGGGAATTTTTATTAAGCCACAGGGTCTGTTGATAAATAATATCTGCCTAATTATTAAAGTTTCACTGTTCATTCATAAAAAAAAACATATTGATCTAATCATTGTTTTGTGAAACATTATAATAAACTATAAGGATTTCAACAGAAATCAACGTAAGCTGTAAAGGTCAGACTTAAGGGATCCAGCTTTTTTGGGGGTTTTCTTGAAATTCTTGGGAAAAGCCCACGAATTTGATGTAAAAAAATTATTCTGAACTTTTTTTCCCCCGTAAAATTTTATGAGGATAGAGTCAGAAAAACTTTAAAATTATTATTACTTTTTTTCCTAGCTCGTAATACGTTGAGATCTAGAAGGTATGTTTTTACCGATATGAAAACTTTTAACGAATTCGCTTAACTGCAGAAATTTGATACAGAATATCCATCTGATCATAAGAAATCACTGTTAAATAATTTTCGTACATTTCACGCGTCGTTTTCGAAGCACGTGATCATAACTTTTTAAAAACCAACAAATATTAAGACACTTTTTCACTAGATTTTAAAAAAATGTATCGGTTTTTCGGGTACATCATCATCATCGGCTTGACAACCGGGGTCCAGTCCTAACCTCCTTCAACAAGTCTCTCCAACTATCCCGGTCTCGAGCCGACGCCATCCAGTTGCGCACCCCAAGGCTTCGGGCGTCCTGGTCTACGCCATCTCTCCAGCACAAGCAACTGTTCTACCACACTGCCGTCTACCATAGAATGTACCACAAAGAACTTTCCGAGCAGGTTCCTCTTCACTCATGCGAGCTAGGTGCCCTGCTCACCGGAGTCTACCGAGCTTAATTTTTGTCACTATGTCTGCTTCAAGGTAGATTTCGTACAATTCATGATTGTACCGTCTCTGGAATCGTCCTTCCTCACATATGGGGCCAACAATTCTCCTTAAGACTTTTCTCTCGAACGCGGCTAAGAGGTCGGAGTGTCTTTTGCTAAGCACCCAAGTCTCGGATCCATACGTGAGTACTGGCAGGACCATGTTATGGTGAGATTTCTTGATTTGAAGACCTTTGACAGACTATAGTAGGCTCTGTTGGAATTGAGCAGGCGCCTGCGTTCGGTTCGGTCCTTCCGATGATGTCAATGTCGTCTGCGTAAGCCAGTATCTGGCTGGACCTGTTGTAGATTGCCCCTCCTTGTTGCTGTTCCAAAGTCACGGCCAAACCATCCCCTTGTCGGAGTCTATTAAAGATATTGGTTGGGCTGGATAGCAATCCGGCTATTCGGGTACACTTCATATTATTGAACCGTTTTCTATCAAAAAGTGCTTTTACACTTTCAAAAACATATAGTTGTCCAATTTCTGCAATTAGATGACCTTTGTCCATTTTTTTTTAATACGAGGTACGGTTCTTTTATTTTCTTTAAAAATACTTTCAATTGCTATTTTTGAAAAGGTGAATTTTAGATGAATGACAAATTAGATTCTTTTTTTTTCTATGCTACTATACTATTCAATACAACAATCAAAAAAAAAAACAGCGCCTCTACAAGAATCCCCTGCGGTAAGCCTCGTTAAAACATTAAAATCTACAAAAATTCCCTTCACACAACTAACTCATCCTAACAAAAGTCCCCAGTTCTTATCTAAAAACTCCTGCTATATAAATATATGTATATGTTGTTAATTCCCATGGCTAACTTGTATATCGTCTATCTCTTCTGCGGCATAAGCTCTTATAGTCTTAAAAAAAAAAATAATTAAAAAAAAAAATAGGAGTGAACACAGCGATTCGCAGGGATTTACCTGGGACAACTGCAAATGCTGTCAACCATAAAAATGAATTTCCATATCCATTCTGGTTCCAGTTTAGATCCCACTTCCACATCCTTACTCTGCCGGTCGCTCGTTTATATAGGATTAATTGGCCATTGCATAGGCAATTGGACATGGACATGCCTTTTGGACCGGCAATAGCGAGTGCTCAACAAAACGCATATCCATTGCTCAGCTATATGAATCCATAATCCAATTAAAAATTGTTTGTTAGTCGATCCGAGGAGCAGAGCTTGCTGTGCACACACACAGGAAGAAAACTCACGGTTTCGTGATGCGGTTAGTTTTATGGATTTTTTTGTTTTTCTTCCCCGAGGTAACTAAGGATAATTCGCATATTAAGACCTCAAATGAAAAGCATCATAGACACAAACTTTAACCTCTTGAAAGCTATTGGACTTGAATGCTGGATGGGTTGAAGTTTTGTAGAGGACGACAACGAGACGAGGACGACGACGACGAGAAACTTCCATCTTTTACCGGTGGTGATTCATTGTTTATTATTATGTAGTTGGTATAGACAACTGAACTTCCGGACCAGAAGACCGTGAAATATTTCTCTTCTTTTGAAATGGGGGAATACAAAATACAAATAAATAATCTTTTAGCCATTGCCAAGGTAACCCATACTGACATTGCATCGACGAAAGGATCAAAGGAAACTAGTAACTCTCTGGATAGCTTTCTTCGGAGAAATGTTAACAACTTAATTCAATAAACTTTTGCCAAACTTGTCTACGTTACCTACAATCTACATACATATACGCTTCGAGTCTTGAGATATAGCCTTTTCGTCTGCAAGGAAAAGGCAAGGGCATTGATTCATTCAATAAAGTTGTTGATGTATGGAATCTCCCCCTTTGCATCATTTTCTTAAATAGGTTCTTTTGTATTGTAGGACTTCATTTTCATCTGCATTTCGGTAACATTTCATATCTGGTTGGAGCAATGAATGTGAGAAAGTCCTTCATTCAACCATATAACCCTTTCTTATATGACGGTAACATAGTAGTAGTAGAAGTTTACCAAAACTTCACGAAAGATTGAAAATGTTTTTTTTTTGTCTTCAAATAAAACCCGAAAACTTCTTCAAGTTATTTTTATGTAGGAGGTGGTACCTATCTGAGTTGTTTTTGTGTTTTTGCTAGCAAAAAGAACAAAGATAAAAACTGTATGAGTTGAAGATTTAGAAAACGGATACTGTACGAACTTGAAGAGTATTATGTTCACCTCTGGTGCGACAATGATGATGCAATGAATCGACAAGAGTGAACTTTGAATGTGTTAACGAGTTGAGATGGAAGATTGTATGATGTTCAACGATGAATTTGATTATTTGATATTATTGAAATGCCATTTAAATATTTTCATGGTTTGAATTTGTGTTAATCTGAGAATTTTGGAAAAGCTAAATATTTTCTTATCTACTGCTTTAGTAGACGAGATAAACGAATGGTAAGAGGATCAAAAAAATTCATTTGAGAATTTTAATTTTGATAAATTTTTTGTTGACACTTTACTCGTCTTTTTTCAATTATTTTTTCGACAAAACTGTTTTTTTTTAGAATATATTTTCTGTAAGGTATTCCAAATCCCACTTGGTTATTCAAAAACAAACCTTTTTTTGACCATTTTTTGACATTTATTTAAAAAAAAAATGAAGATGACCATTTTTAAATTTATTTTTAAATTTTCATGTTGGCACTTGGCAATTTTTAATATAAAAATACATTTCTGTTTCAAAATTCCTTGGAAAGAAATGGCGAGAATAAATTTGATAAAAAAATTCCGAAAAAAATTTTCAAAAATATATTTATAAAAACAAAATTTAATCGTAAAAAGATTTCAACAACATTTTTTTAATCTTTTTTTTTATGAGAAATATTTTGGGGGTTCCAAAGAGCTGTCAAAAACAATAATGTATTTTAATACTTTAAAAAAATCGTCGTGACAAAAAATTTTATTAAAAAATTCTCAAAAAATATTGTTGAGGAAATGTTTTTGAGCAGTGAATAATTGGACAAAAAATTAATTGTGGAAACAATGCCAGAAAAAAAAATTCAAAAAAAGTTGTCAGATGGAAGTTTTTTTGAATAGCAAGAATAAAAATTTGTCAAAAAATTTTTGAAAAATAGTTTATCCAATAAAAAGAATTTGTCAACAAAAAAAAGTCAGAAAAACGATTTTTCAGGGAACAGCTTAATGGAATTTCAAAAAAATTGGTCAAAAAATAAATTGTAAAAAGTTTTGTGGATAAAATTTTCGCAACGGTAAATTTTAAAACAAAATGTTTTACTTGTAAAATTTATTCACATATTGTAAATTAAAATTCTCAAATTAACAGCTATGATAAACACGAGTAATTGGATGGCCGTAGAAGCACCGATTAAGACTCATGCACAACTTCTCAAAAAAAAAAAATGGATTGGGTGCTTTTTCGTGGAGTTACCCTCCCAACACCCAAATAAAAAATAAATCAGGCATTAAAGAATGACATTTATTTTATTTGACATTTATTTAAAATTTACTTTTTTTTAAAGAATATTAAAATGTAAAATATTAACGCAAAAAATTGGAACTATTATACCCATTCGAAAAATTCTCAAACCAAAATTTTTTCTTTGGAAATTTTTACTGAAGAAACTGCGTTTACAGCCAAAGGGTTCACTTTGAAAGTTTACTATTTTTTTAAATTGCAAATATTGACAGTAGGAAATTTTGATAGTTTGAAAAATCTGAAATGATTATCGTACAAATTTGCTCTTCTTACAAAAATAAAAAATGTTTGAAAACATTGGACGAAATTTGGAGATCAAGGCCCAAATTTACAAAAACATTCCAAATTTTTTTTTGCGACCAAAAAATATGGTTTCCAAATTGGGAAATTGTAAGTTATTGCCCATCGTCTCTTTTTTGGGTCTATATAAGAAGAAAATTTTCAAAATATTATTTGAAATGCCTGAATTTCGGAAACAAAAATTTTGAAAAAAATAATAAAATTTATACCTATATATAATTTTAACCGCTGCCTTAGTCGGACTATATTCGAGACAAAGGAGTGCTCATTTTTTTTACCTTTTTTAGTTTATTTGGAGATAGAGCAAAGGTTATCTAAAAAGTTTATTATCTAATTGTGTCTTTGAACGCGATTCTATTTATAAATTTTCACACCTCTTCAAAATAAAATGAACAAAAAAAAACTTTTACCTTAAAAAAACTTTTCATCAAGTTTAAAAGATACTAAAGAAGAAAACAAAAATCAACATTATGTAGTTCATTATGACGGTGGTGTTGTTACAAATTCGCAGAAAAGAAAAAAAAAACCAAAAACTTTTTTGCTTTACAAAAAGTCATTTTTTTGTGTTAATCTCTCGTCCCATTATTTTCTCATCCATTGCTCATTTGCTCGATGTGAAAAAGTATTTCATTAAAAATGTTTAAAAAAAAAAAACTTAAAAAAGAATCTTTCACCCACAATCGCCATGCCACACATAAATTTAAGTTGAAACGAATAAAACAAATAAATCTTAGTCAAGAAGGCTTGTATACACAACGAATGAGATGATGATGGTGGCCTGGTTCTTTTTTGCCAGACAAAGTTGAAAACCTTCTGGGAGAACCATTTCTTATCTGCTGGGTTTCTGCGGATGCACGCGCCTTCAGTTTAAGAGTGAAGACCGACCCTCTGCCATTCCCAAAAAGTCACACAAAAACTTCACCACCATTACTTTTCACTCCACCATACCTGTGGGGAAATGGATAAATTGAAACAAAATCCAGCTCTAGCCTTGGTAGCCACAAGGATTCACTTTGAAATCAAAAGAAGGCAGAACGGAGGGAGCAGTGGTCTATTTTGTGACTGCACTCACAACTTTCCAATTGGAGAAATGAAAACTGTCTGAGCGCTCTAAGGTGTTACTTAGTCCATAATGTACACTCTCCTTTGGCCTCGTGGTAATAAATCTTTGGAAAGCCTTTTGACATTTCAATTCCTGGTCCTGCCATCGTCATCGCCATTGCCACACAGTCCTTCTGTGAACTACATACATATTATATAGACAAGGATAGACCAAATAACAACAACGATGTGCCAGAATGAAGACAAAGTAATTTCCCATTAAATCCTAAAACGGAACTCACTCTCTCTTTGCGTCTCCATTGAAATCTCATTGGGGCGAACTTCTCATAAATATCGTTTAGGCAATGACAGTTGTCATTTTTACTAAACAATACTGCAGTTCATTATCCTTTTTGTAAATAAGTTTTCCAATTTCATATACGAAAAGAAAAAGAAGGATGCAACAAAGCCTGCGGCCGCATCCTGAGAATATAGAGAACTTCTTGTTTGAAACTATATGTGTACTTTATATGAGATTAAAGGACAATTACTCTGGGATAATATGCAAGCTTTTGCATAAACGGTATATTGCACATAAGTGTAAATCCCCTTCCCCCTCTGCTACCAACATGCAATTGTGTTGTGGTTTGGAAGGAATATTTCCTTTCTTTTAAGTTTTATAATACAAGTACCAACATACGAGTGCTCGTACTCATTTAGTGATTTTTCTTTCTTTCTTGTGCTGAAAATAGAGTTTTTGCAATCTTTTCTGAGAGTAAAAAAACTGCCACGGGCCTCGAATAGTTTTACATTGTCTTCTTTTGTTCCAACGGCGGCGGCGTGTATGCGAGTGTTTTCTTTTTTGTTAAATTTTTTTCTAAAGGGCAAGTATGGTTTTGGTTGGTAAATTGCACAGCCTAAGTGCTTGACTGTTACCCTCGCTGTGTGGGTTCGATCCCCAGTCTAGGCAGCAATTTATTCTATATTCCCTCAACTGAACATCAATCCTGGGATTTAAGGAAATAATCAAAACCTAATTTCTCAATTTATTGTGCCAGCAAAAAACTGTCCTATACTTCTATTCCTTCTAAAATTGCTTAATTTCAAGACCCTGGGTCTTACTGGCATATGTGTGGGTGTTTTTTTTTTTAATACTGATCTTTTAAATATTTGAAATTTCATTAAAATCAAGTTCTTGCGGACATTCCACGACTCTTTAAAAAAAGGTAACTTTTTTCGGTTCAGTTCAACAAGTACAAACGACAAGTCTGTATTCTTTAATTTACTTTTAAAGAAAAGAAGTGAAACAACATAATACATATTCGTTTCCTGTTTACGTCTTTGAATCCATTTTAAAATTAGTTCTTATATCATGTGTGTTCCTTCAAGGGATACTTTATGTTTCTTTAAAAAAGTTTCTTTTTTTTTTTTTTTTTTTGCTTGCATTATAATTAGGAGGTTACATGGGTTTTTTTTTTGTTGTATGTACATCATGAAAGAAGTAAGTGGTTATTATAAACTGTATGTTTGAGTATCCCGGAGCTAAATATTTACAAGCACTTGCCATGTAAGATAATAATTTTTTTTTAAATAATTTACATGAACTAATTAAAAGTTTTAATAAAAACAGGAATATTTTCTTTGCCAATAAAATATTTTAATGGTTAAAATAAAAACAACTTCACTCTTCTTATAATATCTCTATTTTTATAGATACTCGTTATTTATGGTTTTATTAGGTTATGAGCTGTACTTTATTTAAATGGCAACTAAGCTGAAATCCAGTGCAAAATTAGTTTTTTGTTGCATTTTATAAAAAAAGTTCTTCGAAGAAAAAAAATGACTTGTAAGTAACGGTAGTAGTGTCAAAAAAATTTTTTTACATTCTGTTGAAAGTGGTGCGAAAATGATCATAATCCTGCTCTTTTATCGAAAATGCGTGCAACATAAATGCTGGTGTGCCACAGGGTTCCGTTTTGACTCCGACAGGTTTCATTCAATGATGCAAGAAATTATTTTCCCATTCTGATCTGGCTATTATCTATTAAAGTTATATACGTACAAAGCTTGAGGATAACTCCCATCTCTGGGCTGGTGCTCCAGCAACTTACTTAATCCTCTTGGACAGTATACAAAGACGAGCCTTCAAAATAATCAGAGACAGGAACAGCATCGATACTTTTACATCACTCGAACACCGGCGGCGGCGTAACGTTTCCTGTCTCTTACTCTTTTATCGTTCCTTTTACGGTAAGTGCTCTAAAGAAATAGCCAGTTGCATTCCTCCCCTTAAACGATTCAACCGTAGTACTCGCGGTTCCAGGAAAGCTCATCAGTTTACTCTTGAACGCAATTTCGGTTGTACTGTCAAGTACAGGGATTAATTCTTTAGCCGTACTACGCGAATGTGGAATACCCTTCCCCGCTCTGTCTTTCCCTCTCATTCTGATATACTGAAATTCAAGACTAGTGCTCGCCGATATCTCCTTTCAAATCCCCTACTACTTACCTAGAGCTCGCACTGTGTCTCTGACATATAAATTGTACAAAAAATTCCCTTGGGTGCGACCTAAATATAAAAAATAAAAAATTCTTCCAAAATCCCACCGGCAACAGGCAGTCATCCATTTAATTTATAAAATTTTTGAGAAGGTGGGTGGAACCACGCCCTGAAAAATTTTATTCTTTGTATGCATTTTAACACCTTTAGATCAGCAGTCAGAAGTGCTCTCTATATATATAATATCATTTCTTAAAAGTAGGCGTATACCACGCCCTCTGAAATTAAAAACCTAAAAAAAATTCTACCTACCTGTCCGTTCGGCTACAGCATAAAGGGTAATGAGAAATTTGGTAAAAAACGGTTATTTTAAGAAATAGAACAAAAACCAATTTATTTTCAAAAATGTGCAAAAAAAAGTCGTTTTCTAAAATATAAAAAATTTACCCCAAAAAATATTTTTAAGAAATCGGTTTCTAATTTTTTTTTAACTTCTCCACTGCTGCTCTGGACGATGCCAATTTAATCACACAATCGATTTTAAAATTATAGTTCAGGTGAATTTAAAAACATGTATGTACCTCCAGAACTTCAATATCTATTGTTGATAGAACTATTTAAATTTCAAACCATAAAAAAGGTCTTATCTATAAAACAATTGATAGCTTGCATGTTTAATCAATAGAACTAAATAAATCTAATTAAATTAATGAAGCTTATATTGTGCCAAGTGAAGTACACTTGTATAAAAGCTCATCACAAAGCACCATTTGCAAGTTGAAATTTTGAAAACTCTCAGGTTTGTAAAGAATGAAGTTATTCATAGCAATTATTTTTGCATTAACCTGTGTTTTCGTAGAAATCAAAGTAAGTGGCTATAACAAAGTACTAAAAAATATTATTTAAAAAATATATATTAACAGCAATGCCAATCCAAAGACATAACCGCAAGCTTTAAGGAAGTATCGGAAATGTGTCAAAATTCTGAAAATACACCTCAACATATGGTTGAAAAACTTCGATCTGGTAATTTCGATGTAAAGGATATTGAAAGAGAAGCTATGTGTCATGTCAAATGTGTGATGGAAGGTTTCAATGTTTTGGAAAATGGAAGTTTGAGTGAGAAGATCTTTGTTAGAAAAATGGGACCACATATTGGTGATTCAAAAGCACAAGAACTTTTTGATTTTTGCAAGAAAGAAAACGATGGCGATGGTGACGAGTGCGAAAAACCCTTCAAAGTTTTCGCTTGTCTCCAAAAATTGAGTGATATTTTCAAGTATTGAAAATGAGTGCAACTTTTATTGACAATAAAAATAGAGCCTTTAAAAAAAAACAAATTATTTAAAGTGATTATGAAAAAAAACAGAAAAAAACTGTCTTGAAAAGGTAAAACAAAATAAATCAATGTAAAGTTAATTCCCTCTACCCAGACCATTTTTGAATCCTATAGCAAGTCGCCACAAAATTCAAATTACCTCCCTTTACTTTCCCTAAATTCCTTGTTGTTCTTTGATTAGCATAACAAAGAACCTTCTTCACCATCAACGAACGTCCAAATAGCCCAGATAATCTTTCAATAGTGATGCAAATTTTTGTGTGTTGCACGAGAAAACACTAAATCCAATATTCCGGACGCAAAAACTTTGTCCATCTTTTTCATTATTGTTCTGGCTGCGACCAAAATGAATTAATTCCGAATGAGATTCTTCTCGATAACCCTCTGAATATCCTCACCGAAACTGAAAAGAAAAACTGTCCTTTTCTTAAATTAGACAAAGACAATGGAGTTTTTTTTTTTTTTTTTTGTACAAAACATCAAGAAAGAAAAAGAGAATGGCTTAAAAAGGATTCTATACTAAACTCCAATAATTACAAATGAATACATAAGATTATTAAGGAAGGACATCTCAATGTCTTAATTAACATTCAAATGCAAATTTTCATTTTGAATAAAACTATCAGGACTCAGGAATGAATTTGTATATGGGAATGTGAGGGTTATTGGAACTTTTAAGGATTTAAATACGGGATTTGACTTGACAGTAGTATAAAGAGATATATCCTTTTGTTAGAGTTTTAATCCGAAACTAATACACGATTATTATGAGTTTTTGTATGGGATGTAGGTCTAATTAATGACAATGTATCCAGAAAAAAAATGAAGAGTGGATACTTGCTAGTATCTACATAAATGTGTGATCACAATTACAGTCGACGACCTCTAAATCGAATATTAACGAAAGTGCAGAATTGGTTCGACTTAGAGGGAACCTTGCAAAATTTTGAACACAAGGATAGGGGTATGCAAAGTACTACTCAAGGAAATTCAGACTTCGAAAGAGAGAACACAACGCTGAAACTTTTGTTGACAAACATGTTGGTCCAAAAAAAAAATTGTTTAAAGGAAATCAGTCCTCATGAATTGAATGACCCGATAATTTTTTTGGTCTTTTTTTTAGCAAATAATTTTTTTTTGTGAGTGTGGACAATGGACGACAAAACTTTTGTTTTAAGTTTTTTTTTTAACATTTGTATTCTCAGGATTCAAACACATTTCGGCACCGTAAAATTAGGCCCCAAAAGAAAAAAACGAAATTAGGTCCCAAATCGGTGAAATGAATTAAGGCCGCAACTTGTTTTGACTCTTTATTAAAAAAATGATATAAAGCCCGAACTTATTTTTTCGGTTGGGTGTCAAATCACCCAAAACCGAATCGTTCAAAACTTAAAAATGTCACATCGCCCAAAACCAAAACTCCCAAATTGCAAAAATGAAGAAAAATGCCAAATCGCCCAAAAATAATTTTTGGGCGATTTAATATTTTTCATTTTTGGGCGATTTAGCATAATGTCCTAAGAATGGTGTAAGTTTTTATAATTTTTATTTATTATTTCTTAGGTATTTCCATTTATGTTCATATTAATGAACAAAAAAACGACTAAGTCGTATAAACATTTGTTCGATTATATTGAACATAATGTTTTTCAATTTGAGCCCGCAAGCTTTTTAACTGACTACGAATTTGGGTTGAGAAGTGCGTTAAGGCAAGTTTATCCTAACGCTAGTTTTCATGGTTGTTGGTTCCACTACTGTCAGGCTCTTTGGCGAAACCTGACAACAAAAAATAAAAAGCTGGCGCAATTAGTGAGGTCCAACCAAAAAGCTTCAATATTGTTTCACAAATATGAAATGAAATAGCCAGTTGCATTCCTCCCCTTAAACGATTCAACCGTAATACTCGCGCTTCCAGGAATGCTCATCAGTTTGCTCTTGAACCCAATTTCGGTCGTACTGTCAAGTATAGGGATTCGTTCTTTAGCCGTACTACGCGAATGTGGAATTCCCTTCCACGCTCTGTCTTGCCCTCTCATTGTGATTTACTGAAATTTAAGACTAATGTTCACCGACATCTCCTTTCACATCCCCTCCAGCTTACCTAAAGCTCATATGTAGACATAAACTCGTATGTATAAAAAAAAGTTGGTAATACTCGTACATGTAAATGCATACATATCTGTGTGCATACATATGTATAAAGAAAAAAATAAAATAGGAACTGATACAAATACTGAAAAAGTTTTTTTTTTTTATATTTTGGTCTAATTGCAATAAATATTTTGGGCGATTTGTTAAAAGAACCCTAAATGTTAGTATTTTTGGATTGCGACAAAACGCCCATTTCTACTTTGGGCGATTTGACATTTTTCTTTTTTGGGCGATTTGACACAGGGCCAACTAAAATTGCCGAAACACCAAATCGCCCAAAGTTATTTTTTGGGCATTTTGACATTATGTCAAATCGCCCAAAAAATTGAAATGTCAAATCGCCCAAAAAAGTTTTTGGGTGCTTTGACATTTTTTCGCTTTTTTGCATTTTGGGCGATTCGGTTTTGGGCGATTTGACACCCAACCATTTTTTCATAGTTAAGTTTATTTTTGAAAATGAAATAACACCCCAAGCCATTAAACAAATACTTGGATTGTATCCTGCACAATTTCCCTGCAAAAAGAATACCATGTCTTTCAGCAATAGACTCTGCCTGAATCTTAAAGTTGCATTCACTCCGCGATTTTTTGCTTCCTGATGGTTTTCAACCTGATAACCTGAGCCCTACCGATGATGAAAGCCCGGTTATGTCATTTGTACAGTGTTATTTTCGTATTTTCAAGCAAATTACGAAATAAGTCCCAAAATTGTTTCTTTTTCTTAAATAAAATGAAACAATGCCCCAAAAACTATTTGAGATTTTATTTGGTGTTTTGTGTACTTTTTTTTGGGACATTATTTAATTTTTTTTGGGCCTTATTTCCTGTGGCCTAATTTTTCGGAGCAAACATTTCCACTTGGAATTCCATGGGCAGTTATTTTTTGAATTTTTTTTTACTGCATTTTGTTGAAGAAAATTTTTTCCACAATTTTTTATCTAACCAAATTATCTTTTTGGCAAATTTTGTTTTAGTCCATTTTTTAATACATTTTACAATTTTTTTTTACAATTTATTTCTTAACAATTTTTATTCCCGGGATTCCCGCTTTCAATTTCCACTTCCACTTTCCACTTTGTTGTTCCCTTTCTTTTTTCCGATTTTTTTTTGACAAGTTTTCTTTTTGATAGATTTTTCCTTGACCATTTTTTCAGATTTTTTTTATGTGAAAATTAGAATAAAAAAATAAAGCTTTCGGCCATAGACGAAAATTGCTTTTTCAAATCAACATTTATAAAAAAAAAAAAAACAACTATTAAAAATGAATCATTCGTCTTATCGCTCGCGCCGCAATTCATCATGGCCAAATGGGTATTTCCAAAACAAAAAACCTTTCTAACAGTCACACAACACACAAAATAATAGCACCAAAACAACAATAACAAAAATATTTAAAACACCCATTTCCATTAGGATAATACAAATGGAGGAAGCTCAATATTCTGAGCTCAATTCGAGTGTTCAATACCTACTACTTGTTGGTTCTGCAGCAGCAAGAAGAAAAAAAAATATCGTCTCTCCATCCACTAGCACATCTGTTTCCACGTATCCACAAAGTCATCGAAAAATTCGAAAACTCGACAAAAATAGTTGCATTCCATCCATTTCCCAAATAATCTACCGGTCACCATCGACGACGTGCACCGCTAAATCTTCATTTGATTTGACCAAAAGTCGCCACACCAACCATCTACCCCCACTCAAGCTTTGCCATTTATTTTCAAATTTACCGGCACTCAAGTCCAACAACACACACTTCTTCTCATATAGCAACTAACCTATTGGCCAAAATAATGGCGTCTAGTCTGCAGGCGATATTTTGTTCAGTTAAAAATAAAAAAATTAAAAAAAAGTAATAAAACACGACGACAAACCCATCCACCCGCCAAAACGTTCACTAAAAAGTTCGTGAATAAAAAAAAAGAACTGCTGCTCCTCCACTCGGCATATGTATTTGAAAGTCGGGACTCTCATCCCGCAATTACTTTTATCATTGCTCCGGCAGTGAGTTTGGTATCAAGAGCAGGACACCATCCGGGATGAACGACTTTTGGTCCGTTGCCAATTTTTAGTTGAAAACCGATGCATTTTCATTTTCTCATGACACCCTGTCACGCCCACCACATATAATCGGAATATGGTTGGGTCGCGGTGTATGGGGGGGTTCGATGGGTTACTCTCACAACTTCCGGCATAAAAGGATACTCCAGCTCTTGGATAGGCGACACACAATGAGGTTTCCGAGGAGCACACTCTTTAGCCGACCACATATCAGCAGGATGGGTGTTAGTATCTCTGTGTTTCAGAGGACTACGCCAACACAATCCGGTTTTACGTATATACAATATACATACAACAAAAAGCCCTTCGAGCTTCAACTCTATATCCATCGCATCGTAAAGGGCTACAAGGTATATCATTTGAGATGAAGGAGGAGGGATATGTGGGCATTGAGCAACAAACATATAGCACCCCCTGTGTGTTTTGAATTTACTACTCTGAGGCCTGTTAATAACCGCACTAATTAATGCTTAACCATTAATTATAGAGCTTTATAGCTTTTCGGTTTTTGGCTTCGAAGTTTACGAAATTAATGGTCTTCAAGCGTGGGTGATGGTGGTAATGCATTTGGGCTTGGGGGAAGCTGGTTTGGAGGACACATTACATGATGTCACTGGTCGTAATTGTTTGGTATATAATAAAGCTCATTGCACAATGCACATCGGCAGCAACCTTTAGCTAGTGCTTAAGCCATTCAAGGCAACACAACTCCAGGCTGTATCAATGTGGTTAAGATTGAGAGTGTTAAAATTGTTTACAATGAGACTGGTGTTGCATGTGTGGAAAGAATGCGATCGAGCTGTTTGTAGTGAAATAAATTTAAGAAAAATTGTTGCGTTACAACAAAACTAGGTCATGCAGATAAACAGCAACAGACATTTTCTAAAAAAAAAACTTAAATGGTAAAATAAATATTAAAAAACTTTGGCAACACCCAAAATTTTATAGCTTTTTCAAGCCAAATTTCATACTTTAATTTATTGTTCAAGTGAACAGATTTTGAAAAATAAATTATTTTTTTGCTCAAACTGAATTTTAAGGGGAGTAATGCAACTGGCTATTTCATTGAAGCACTTACCATAAAAGTAACGATAAAAGAGTGAGAGACAGGAAACTTTACGCCGATATGTTCGAGTGAAATAAAAGTATCGATGATGTTCCTGTCTCTGATCATTTTAAAGGCTCGTCTTTGTATACTGTCCAAGAGGTTTAAGTAAGGTGCTGGAGCACCAGCCCAGAGATGGGAGTTATACGCAAGCTTTGGACGTATATAACTTTTATAGATAATAACCAGATCAGAAGGGAAAAAAAATTCTTGCATCTCCAAAGGAAACCTTAACATCATGCGGCATTTTTGGTGACGTTAAGTATGTGATCATTCCACAAAAGATGTTTTGTGATACACATACCTAAAATCAAAAGCTGATTAGTTTCTTCGATGCAAGTCCCACTCATAGATAATTGCAGCGGGGGTACGTCTCGCTTTAACGACAGAAGACAGTATTGAGTTTTCGAAGCATTAAATTCTATGCGATTTCTTATTCCCCATTGTACAATGCTGTCTAAGTCAGACTTTAATGTACTTAACATATTTTAAAGTTTCAGTTCCACATCCGAAGAGCAGGGATGTGATTCTGGGAACGAATATGAAAAGCTAAAATCCAATTTAATGGATTAGTAGTTGCAGAAAGGAGATCATTAATGAAAATGAGAAAGAGGGTCGGAGACAAAACGGAACCTTGTGGCACACAGCATTTATGTTCTGGGTTTCAGACTTGAATAATTCAAGGAAGAAGGGTTTCATCGATACCAAAAGCAAGCATTTTCGATAAAAGAGCAGGATTCCAAACTTTATCAAGGGCTTTAGAAATATCCAGTGCAATAATCTTACTTTCTCCAAAACAATGTAAAGATTTGTTCTACTGTTCGATGAGATAAACCATCAAGTTACCAGTGGACCTATTGCAGCGAAAGCCGTGCTGACAGTCATTAAGAAGCTTTCGATCATCGAGAGCTTACGCAGGGGTTTTGCCGGCATGGAAGAACACCTTTTCAGAACAAATATTTTTCGATCAGACGTGAGTTATTTAAGTCTGCAATATCTAATGCACAATATTGTTTTAATCAGACTCAAAAAATATTTTCGATCAGACGTGAGTGGCTTAAATCTGCAATATCTGATACACAGAAATGTTTTCAAACATATCGAAAATCATTTTTTTTATTGGACGTGAGTGGCTTAAGTATAGAAAGCTAATAATAAGAAATAAGTTAGCTTTCTCGGGAGAACTAACGAAGGGAGTTTCATTGAAAACGAGTGTTGGGACCGATGAAAAATTTTTAATACCTGTGGGACATTGTTGTATTTTTTGCTTTAATTTTTGGTCATGCAAAAATTTGGTCCTTCGAATATGGGCGTTACAGGCCTTCCTGACTTGTTTGATCTCTATATCTAGAGTGAGTCGAATTTTACTTGAAAAAAATAATACTAGAACTTTTATAAAATTTTCGCTATCTTACACTGTAAAACCACAATTTTCGAATAATTTTCCTTATTGAAAAAATACTGCTACACTCAGTTAACTTCAGTTACCTCGGATTGGTGTTTCTGATCCCAGTCTCGTGGCCAGCTTACCAGTATAAAGTATTAGCTTCTTTTCACCAATATTCAGGTTCTCTTAAAATTAAATATTTAAACAAAAATGTAATTAAAATTAAAATGTTTGCCTAGCATAACTCTGAGTATTCAAAGGTACCAATTTCAAAAATTTGATAAAATGTAATTTCCTATGAAATGCCTCATAGGTTAGGTGTATGTATTTCTCACGATGAACTAAGTTCATAAATTTTGAAATTTTTTCTTTGAAATGTACGAGTAATATCACAAGACTAATAAAGTATACACCTACATTATACGAATAACTGTTTGTGGTTCTTTTTCTAACAAAATGTTTGCCTTATGGCTATCAATTTGTAAAAGTTAAACGAAGAAACATTTAAGAGTTAAAAGCTAATTTTCTCTATAAAATTTCACAAACAACCCTATCCCACCGACCGACAAAATGTCTATGATTCTAGATTTTTTCTTTACCTACTTTTTTTTTTTGTATAAAAATAAAAAATTCAAAATTCCATCTCATCAAGCATAAAATCTTTCCTCCTTTAGTCAACAACAAACATAATATTATAACCAAAGCGAATTCTTCCCCAACAAAACAGATAAACTATCCAAATTTGCATTTGCTAAATTAAATGTTTGACAAGAGGGCATCATGGCCCGTATAAATATATATCCTGTCGGAAAGAGTGTTCATGTTCCGACCAATCCAAGTCTCTAACATCACCCTCATATCATTATACATCATACAACCAACACCCATCATCAGCCATCATCATTATGCTCATCCTTCTAACATTTCCATTAAATATTTTACACAAGGAGAGTGATGAAGACTTTTTCACTTTGATGATGTCAAAAAAAAATAAAATAAAAAAAAAACTTTTCTATAAGTTACAGAAAAGAAAAATAAAAGTGAAAGGATGTTGTAGATAGACACAGAGAACAAGCTACAATTATATGGAGAATCATCACAAGGATCTTAATTAAATATTTTCTTGTCGACGAATTCACTTAGAGCAATCATCCATTTCAATGTTAAAGGCAAAGGCAACTGAAGTCCTCCTTTTCCCTGGTTGGATACTAATTTATTGTGTATCCTGGAGTTGCTTTGGAAATTAGGAAAATCCACGCCAGCCAGAAATGAATTTGATAAAAATATTATTATTTTATTTGTCTGCACTGGTTTGCGTGATGTGTTTCCGCATGTCCTGCGGCCGCATTAAACAAATGTTCATAATCAAATTTTACCCCTTCTTGCAGGAGAAGGAGATTCCTAAATATAAATCCCGGTCGTTGTCGTAGACTTTGCCGTTGTCATCATGATTTTGGATTTTTTTTTTTGTGTGGAAACAAACAACTCTTTCTATGCAACATTTTAATAGGATTCCGGAAAAAGTTTTTGATTTTTTTTTTTGTTCTTTATTTCATTTCTAGCGAGCAACGGGGATTTTCGTTAATCCTTTTGTAGGACGCTTGGTATACTGTTTTCATTTCATATATAGCTTTTAATAGAAAGGACACAAAAATACCAAAGCATCAGACAGACAGACTGAGATAAGGATTCGTTGGTCTTACTCGTAGCTTCAAGGACAACGCGACATCAGCATTACACAGCACAGACAGAATGTCAGAACAATCGAATGTTGAAGAGACTTTACTTGGGTTTCATTTTCGCATTTGGATGCATTTTTGTGTGATGGTGAAAATATTCTAATACCATGTCGTAATTCTGGTAAAGGATTTCAACATTTATAAGTAGGTACATAGGTAGAGATGGAATCCTGAGTTGCCAGACAATGGAGAGCTAATAAGATGAAGAGCCCGACAATAATTTGTAACGGCTAATCCTCGAGAGAGATTTGTTACTGTGGGTGATTATATTTTTTTTTATTGAGGATTGTTTCTTTTTTCCGAGACAAGACAACGAGTTTCTTTTTTCAAGGAAGTATTTTGGAAAAGTGTTGTTAAGGACCCAGAAATATTTTAACTTTATTTTAAGTTTAGATAAAAAAAAACTCAACGAAATTTACCAAATCTGAAGCATGATGAAGCTATCTTTTGTATCATAAAAAAAAACGAATTTTTAAAGAAAACATAATTCATTTTGAGCTCTTTTTTCAAAATTTTTTTAAATAATAGTATACCTACAGAGTGAATGGAAAACAAATGTTTTTTGTAGCTCCATAAATAACGGTACCTGTCATAGTACTGTTTATTTATATTGGCTATAACTATTTTGATTATTTTTTTTTAAATTGGGTTATCCAAGAACATATAGTCAAAAAAAAGTAATTAACGGTACTTTACATGGTTTTCAGTTGTTGGACGGATTTCGATGAAAATTATTTAAGGAGGTCCTATATAATCCTAATAATATTGCATGCCAAAATTTCAAAAATATATTTTTTTGTATTTAAAAAAAAATATTAAAATTTTAGATCACCACCAGACATGCTATTAAAACAAATAATTAATTTTTTTTTTCAATACCAAGAGTACGATACAAACTTACTAAACTTTTTAAAACACAGATTGAGATATAAAAATTAAGCTCCCAACCAAAATTAAGATTAAAGTTATTTTAAGAAATTTTAATTTAACAAGACTGTTTGAAATATTTTTATTTGTTTTAAAAACTCGTTCGATTGTGTTGTATGAATTTCAATTTACGCCTATTTTCAGTTTGTTTATTTTTATATAAAATTTCTTAAGTATATTTATAATAATAAATTCACTATACATTTAGAAAACAAAATTTCAAAAAAAAATTCAATCCGTTTTCAAAAATTGAGTTTTCAAAAAAAATTACTTTTTGCAAATATGTATCCCAAAAAATATTTATTTTTTAATTTGATAGGTATTTCAAATAGCAGATAAAAAATCGAGTTCTCTCCGGTACCGTCGCTTTTAATAATGATCTGTCGTTCTTTCTGAGAACCTGCCTGTCTGTTTTTATGGTTTTTAGATGAGCTGAAATATTAATTTTTTCCTGTCTCAAAAAACTACGGTACCTGCCATCTAAAAACGGTTTTGTTTGGATTTTCGAATGTAAACACAATATTCAATATTTTGAAAACAGGGCTAAATGCTAAAAATTGCATACCAATTGTATTTCTAAAAATACTTGTGAAATTTTGTATACAAATATTTTTCGAAAAACTGTGAGGTTATGTAAGTCTTAGATTATCAGATCAATTCAAGTTAAATTATTGGAATAAATTTGCATAGTTTTTATAAGTTATCTTTAACATCGACCAAGACATCAAGATATCAGTTACGTATTATGGTTACCTCAACCATAATAGTCGACCACCTGATGTTTTCCTGTCTGGATCACACGGTCCACGTAGACAAACTTCTGGTGTTAACTGGCAGTATAAACGGCCATTTGTTTTTCTAAGTTATCGATGAACGAAAAATGCTTACTTAATATGCAAAAGAAAACAATGTAAACTTTGCAAACAATGTTCTCTATGGACAATATTTATATTAAAGTGTCTGTCTATTTAAGAATACCTACCCTATAGAAGGCTATATGTTCTTAACAATTTTTGAGAATTGAAATTTAAATACCACTAGTGATTGTTCATTTGAGAGAAGTTTATTTAAGTTTTTAATTGACTTCCCTAGTATCTAAAATAAAGTCTTAAGATTTATTTTTTTAATGAATTTTCAAAGTCGTGTCCATTGGATATACCCTTATACTAGTACAGTATCAGCTTGAAGTAGAGAAATGTTAAACCTAACCTAACCTAGTACAGGGGATTTAGTGCAGACCAGAGTTATTGATTTTTACGAATAACTCGCGTATTTTTGATTTTAGGAAAAAAGTTGTGTGAAAACTTGAGGAAAATTGATTTTCTAAAAAAAAGTTAATTATATTTACAATTCATAAAATTAATAAAATAGCGATCGCTAATAGACCGCTAGTAGTTTTCGAAGAAGACCAACTCAAAAGGTGAAAAGGGCAGAAGTAACAATTGCCCGAATACGGAATGATTTTAAGGAGAAAGGAGACTTTGCAAGGAACGAAAATGAAGAGCCATTGGCATGCTACCTGCAGTAGCTAAGATAATCGTCCTGACCACAAAGAAGACACATTCGACACCAAATAAGCTGGATCTTCTCCAAATTAAAACCTTACTGATCATCATCGAACAATTCGTTGAATATCGGTTACCCGCTGTTCATCGAACTCGAAAAGGCATTCGACAGTGTTATCAGGAGGGGCATCAAATATAAATTGATTGCTATAATAAACGCTACATAAGATGGATCCAAATGTCACTTTCTGCATGATGGAAGGTTGACAGAGGAATTTGAGATCCAATGTGGGGTAAGGCAGGGCTGTATACTTTCACCAATATTGTTCCTGTTTGTGATAAGTGATATTCTGCATGCAAGGAATTCAGTAGAATCTGGAATCATAGCTGAAACACCTTGACTTTGAGGATGACGTAATGAAATAGTAACGAAGTTACGCAAGACGAAGTTATGCAAGACAGAGTTGCGCAAGACAGAGTTACGCAAGGACAGAGTTACGCAAGGACAAAGTTACGCAAGGACAAAGTTACGCAAGGACAAAGTTACGCAAGGACAAGGTACGCAAGGCAGAGATACGGAATGAAAAAGATATGCGAGTTTGGGTGTATGCAACAGTGGGGTGTGTATGGGGGGGCATGCTGCCCCCCTGCAACCCCCCTGCTTGGGTCCACTGTAGGATTTGGGGTAGGTGCGAGGTTGGGTGTATGCCACACCGAGGTGTGTATGGGTGGTGCAACCCCCCAGCTTGGGTTCACTATAGGATTTAAATGGTCAGAATACTAGAATATCTTACACAATTGATGAAAATTTACTTGCGTCCCATTTTGAAGCCCTTCTCCTGCCTGACCCCAACCTTGCTCAAGCAATAACGAAGTTGAAATTTTTTCAAAACACCCTATGAAACTATTTTTTTTTTTTATTCTGTGGCAGCTACCACAACCTGTGTCGATTTCGTAGCTACTATATTGTCTTCTTCTTGCATCCCAATATCCAAACGACATCTGGTTTTTAGTATCTTTGTTTTGCATATCTTTTTCATTCCGTATCTCTGCCTTGCTTACCTTGTCGTTGCGTAACTTTGTCCTTGCGTAACTTTGTCCTTGCGTAACTTTGTCCTTGCGTAACTCTGTCCTTGCGTAATTCTGTCTTGCGTAACTCTCTCTTGCGTAACTTCGTCTTGCGTAACTCTGGTATTCTCCCACGTATGCTTGCTTTCTTATAGGACTATGGATCTCCATCAAATGACCACAAGGGTGGAGATAAAAGCAAGCTATTGTTGAAAAAGATTCCACAGACGTTGTTTGATTATTATTAATGTTGGTGGCATAAAAATAAAAAAAACATTCAGCTGTTTGAACAATTCTGAAATTCAAACCAGAATGGCGAGATCCTACCAGCATGCATTTTGCGGCAAAAATCTCAGATCTAAAGTTTCCATTTAAAACTATAAAATTAAATTTCTAACAGAAACGTATGTACATATAAACTTTTCCGATTATAACAAAACTTATAACTTATATTTTATAACTTACAATTTTCCTTTAATTAGCACTTTATCTCTTTGCACATACTTCTTAAAACAACCGAGAGTATAGAGTTGCAGGCAGCAGCATCAAGCAAGGATACAAAAGCAGCATCAGCAACAAAAAAAAATGTATACAAACAGTAAAGCATAATTCTCACTTTGTTTACCAGGGCTTAGGTTTCATAAGATATTCACACATCACATGCATTAGGTACCCTTCTATAGTTACCGTACACTACTAGCTCCAGTATAATGTATATACCCAAACCGGCACTATGTATATGGTACCAACAGGGATAACGAGATGAAAGCGGTTTTCAACTCTGCATCTATTGAGTTTCCGGAATTCTTCAAAAAGACCGTTTTATATGTACGAGCTATGAGTAAATGCAGATCCTGCCATGTATGCTCAAATCCTCTCAATCCGGTAATCTAGAGACAACAAAAACCACGCCATATACCGCGCGTTTGAAATGTACCTACCCTCCTTTTGCAGGGTGCGCAAAAGTTTATAACAATTAGACACAACAAAGCGCACACATCATCGCACACACGTGTTCTGTCTTATACTCGTACTCTACGCACCCAAACATCATGGAATACGGTACATTCTCGATAAACCGCATTTATGGCTGTTAGTGGCGCTGCGTGGTGCGGATGGGGAACGGGAAGCTGCAGAAACTGTGAATAATGTCTAGTGGGGGTGAAGATAGGCTTCCTGCTGGTGTGGTTGATTCAAAAACAGAAACTTGTATAATATGTACCGTTAGGTTATATTATCCTTACGGTGGCGTATATACAAATTTAACAAGCGGATTAGTATCTGGCTAATTTGAAGTCATTTAATTTTCATGGCACCTCTGATGCTTGACATTTTGTTATGTCGGGCTTTTGATTTCAACTGTAAATTGTCTTGTCTGCTGTTTCTTGCTTTGGTGCGGAGTTGCGTTGCGCTGCACGAAAAACTTAATGTAGTGAATATTGTATACTATGCCATGTAGATAAAGGTATTTCGAAGTTAGAGAGAAGAGTTTGTTGTTTTAAAATATTATTTGGTTGTGTGTGGGAGTCATTAAGAAACTTCTGAGCTATTTACCAATTATAATTAACAAAACAATTTGTCTTAGTTTTTTTTTTTTTAATTCAGCTGCTTTTAAGTTGGAAAAAAAGTCTGGGGAAGCAGACGTTGGAGTTTTAAATAGCAGACGTAATTTATTAAAAGTCCGAGAGGCCCCGCAACAAACATTTAAGCTTAATATCACCACAGCATTTGTTAAATTTTGCTTTTTCAAAAACTTCTATTAGCACAATTATATAAGCTTAAGCGAAGTCTGTGTTTAGATGGATAGCTGGAAATATGAAAATAAATAAATTTCGTGGCGTGAGAGTCCATGCAGAACCAGGGCGTATAAGTGATTTACAACTCTCAACCATTCCTGTGAGTGTGCTAAAGCAGAGATGGAGTTGACCTACAATTTTATGCCTAGTCCGAACGGCTATAATGGGAAGCACTTTATTCTTGACAAGTGATACTCTTGAAAAATTTGTCAATTTCCCGCAAGAGGCAACAGCCCGTGAAAAAAAAAACATTTCTAATTTTTTTTTAAGATGGATGCTGGGAATCGAAACCAAACCACCGAAACGACTCAGGCTACCACTTCAAACATGCTACTTTAAAAAAGGCGCCGGGACTTTTTTTTACCGTTCATTCTCTTTTTTAAGGGCACTACCTTTGCTTCTTGTATTTCGGGGATCACCAGACTGGAAAGAGTGTAAACAAAACAAGAGAGTAGTGCTGGCGTTAGAGGAACTAACAAGCCCAGCAAGAATATTTTGGCGCCAATATAAGGAAATCAAAATCGAGTGCCAAAATGTTTTCTGAACCAATGTGAACGTGTATTGGACGTAGAAAGCTTTGTAGCTTCCTTCTTTTTGTATATTTTTATTTTTTTACCACCAATCGGCCAATAAATTTTTGGTGCCCTGGGCTCTCGCCCTAACCCATTTCCCCTAAACGCCAACACTGTTTATTCCATAGGAAATATATTGTGCTTCAATATAATCAACTTTTTTTTATTTTTCACGGGCACTATCAATTTCAAATTTCACTTTTTAGAGAGATTCTCTTTTTAAGACAATAATTCACATATAATTCCAAACAACAACTAAGAAAAATTCCATGCACCCGTGCCGCGACATTTCAAATTTTGAATTTTTGCCGTCCGAGTTCATGCGATTTGTTTTTTAAACGGTAAAATAAAGGCCGTTTACATTTACCCCAACTGACCCTAAATAATGTACAATTTGCAAAAAAAAAAACGTTTTGTCAAAGATGTTCGTCCTAAAAAAAAATCTGTCAAGAAATACTTGACAAAAATAAGAACATGCCAAAAACATTCGGGAAAAAATCTCAAAACATAATAAAATTAACAAAAAAAAATAGTCGTTTGCAAAAAACTAGAAATTCAAAAAAATGCCTTAAATTTTAGGGTTTCACTATTTCAGGAACTCACTCTTGAATTTAATCGATTTAAAGTCTTTTTTTTTTACTTCTTTTGCTATTTAATTTTCTTTTTGCTATAGATTAATAAATAATTCATCACCACAAAGAAAATCTAATTAATATGGAACCCCATTCAGTAATAGCATATGTTTATATCCTCTCCTTTTCTCCAAAGAGACTTTGCTTCCCTTCCCATATTTAGGTATAATCAAGTCCCAAAGGATGATCT
This sequence comes from Syrphus vitripennis, assembly GCA_958431115.1. Classification (NCBI taxonomy): domain Eukaryota; kingdom Metazoa; phylum Arthropoda; class Insecta; order Diptera; family Syrphidae; genus Syrphus; species Syrphus vitripennis. The sequence goes on from OY288109.1 coordinate 18,288,435, forward strand.
AGATCCGACAGACAGCAAGCATATCACAAAAAAAAAAAAAAAACTATACCGCAATTTATTCTCCAGCGGAGGGGTTATAGTAGTGGACTAACAGCCGGCAAATAATCAGACATTTACAAATGCGCTGTCATTAAGCTGACCATAAATATACACATATCGCACATATTCGACCAAACTATATATAGTTCCAGCTTTTAGTATCAATTTCTATATACTAGATGCTCTTCACCATCATCAGGATGAATCCTTTCAACATTTTATACACCCCCTTCTCAGCTTCCTCTGAGTTCTCTAACTCGTCTCCGTTCCTCTTGATCCTTCACTATAAGGATTACAGGTTATTTTCTTTTTAATTTAACCCATATCGTTTCATTTGTGTGTACGCGCGCAAAGAGAACCCGGCCAAACCTTGAAACCAGCCTTTTCACATTTTGTAGATTTTAGTTCTCAACGAGAATGAACTCTGTCTGTAAGGAATGATACATTTACACAGTTACGAGAGTGTAGTAGGAGTAAAAAGGAAAAGTAAAAGGATATTACTCTTTCCCCAAAAAAAAAATTACTGTTATCTTCAACATGATGATCCCATCATAGAACTATTTATTTTCACTCTACCGGAAGTAACGTAAATAAGTTAATACGTTTGTTTGCATGGGAAGAGTTGCCATTTGGAAATGTTTTTTTTTTATTTATTAAACAAAAATTATATAATACCAACCTATGAAAGTACGAGTACAAGGGTTCATTACATACAACGTAGATTTGACTCTAATTTGTATACTCTTATACCGGGCATTAAGAATCCCGCTAGGAGTGACTTCAGTAGTAACCATTCACTTTGACGTTCTGGTCAGTCAGTTTTTCTGGATGTAACGGTGTCTTAACACACACTTGAGGATAATCTTCATTCCAAATACGGCAGTTTGTTTACTGACGTAGACTTCAACCAAAAGTGATCTTCATAGCTAATAATTCCGTTATGAAAATCGGCATTAGCAGCAATCTTGTTTTGGGCGCATTCACCGAATCTACGCCTTGTTAGATGCTCGCGTGGCTTCAATTCTTGAAATTCCAAACCAAACTAAGCACAATTCACTTAAGGTGGCCCTAAACGACTAACATGCTCGCCGAACATGCTCGTTTGTGTTTTCCCCTACACGGCGAACACATTTTGCGAACATTCATTTTGTTCCGATTCTCTAAAGAATAAACATCATGTGCGACATAGAAGTGCAACAACAAAGTTCACAGCAAAAATGAGGTTTGCTCGCGAACATGACGAAACGACGAATAAATAGGGAGCAAGTTCGGCGAACATGTTCGTCGTTTAGGGTCACCTTTAACAACTGTTAAAATGGCCAACAGTGTAAAAAGTGTTGCCAGCTAAAAGTTATATACCTCTAAAAAAACACCTTTTATTATTCATGGTTCCTAGTAAATATTTTTGTAAAGAATGCCATTTGCGAAATAATCGCCCGTGTAATTGTGTTAACACATGCGATCATTCCGCATAAAAATATGTTTGTTTGTTTGTTTGTTTTTAAATTGCATTTTACTAAATGGAAATACAAAAAAAATTGTCTAAAACAAAAATCCTAGAGGTATAATTTACAAAGAGAGGGAATATTAAAAAAAAAAAACTTTTATATTTTCACCTGGCAATGCCGTATGATTTTCAAATCCCAAGAACCTTCTTTAATAAGTAAAACCAAAAGCTTCTGTGTATACTTAATGATTTCGATTATTGTCATGGGATAAATAACATTCTCATGCAAGTTATATAAACTCCTACCAAGTAACTGGACTTTAACTCCTCCTTTCCAATAGTTCTTAAAAATTTCTGGGTCATGTCTTAGGCTTTGCCTTTTCCTCATACATCCCTTTAGCAAACTTTTAATGAATTTATGAGCTCAGTCAATCGAAAGATGGTCAACTATATGTTAAATTTTTTTTTTTCTTCCTGGCACAGTTTAGAACAACTTAAGCAATGAAAACATCACAACCCCTAAGATCAAAGTTTCAATTTAAATTATTTTACTTTAGATTTTCTCCAAACAAAATGTTTACATATTCAATTCCATTTACCTCTATACTATATCATTTAAAGTCTAACCATGTATTTGTATTATAGCTAGAGCATATCTTTTTTCTCGACAAATAATGAAACTAAATTTGTTATCGAATTTAAAATGAGTTCCTTGGAGGTTATAAATTTGTAATGTTGTCTGACTCCAAACTTCTATACCCTTTTAAATTGTCAATAAAAGGGTGCAATTTGGTCGGTTTTTATGGGCTATTTACAGAAAGTACATCGATTGATTTCATTGATCAAAGATTCACTCGTTCTCGTCTACCTTATGTTTATCTGGTTTGCCATTTAATTTCACAGAACATCAGAGAGTGGGAGAGAGCAGCCCATCACTATGCCAAAACATCATCATCAACATTTATTGCAATTTACAAATGAAAGTATCTTACCGTAATGAAGGGCGTACTATTATACGGATGTTGTTCCTTATACGCATTTTAAACGCTTTTCAATTTTATCGCAAGAGGTTTTTTTTTCTCCTTCGATCTTTTTTTTTTAGTGAATTATTAATTTTTCTATTTGAGAAGGCATGAATAAAAGTAGAAGTCCCACTTTATTCATGTTTTGCGGGATGGTAGGTAAAAGAACTTTCATTTTGGGAGTAGTTTAAATAAATGGGAATCTTTTATATTTGAACTTTGAGCAAATGAAATTCATTTACGAGTAAGAAGGTATGTATTTGAAATTATGTACAAATATAGAAAAAATCAATTTCAGTTTGGAATACTTAATTGAAATATTTTATTTTATTATTTTTGGGATGAAGTAGGTTCTCGTTCTCGTAAACAGTTTACGCATTGAACTGATGAAAATGGAATAAAATTGATAAGTAAATTGTTTTTATTCTTAAATTAATCTATCTACGTGCATATCCAGTATCTAGAAATGGATATGTATAGTTTATAAAGGGTGCTTTTTTTTAGAGGTAGAGATCTTTAAGTTAGCAGCTTTATTTTAAGTGGCGGCCATTTTAACAGCTGTTAAGTGATTTGTGTTTAACTTGGTTTGGCATTTCAACATGAATAGACTGATGACTGAAAATTGCCGTATTTAGAGTGAAGATAATCCTCTAAGTTGAGACAACGTTACATCAAGAAAAATTGACTGTTTGGTGTGCTTTATGAGCTGGAGAAGCTGATGCTGGCCAGAACATTACAGTCAATGGTGACTTCTTTAAAGCCGTGATTACTGAATTTTTCGTTCCTCAATTGAACGACCGTAATGTGCCGTAGCATCTCACACAGCTCGTGCCACAATTGATTTATTGAAGTAAGCGTTTGGTAATCGCATAGTTTCACGTTTCGCACCCGTTAATTGGCCTCCAAGATTTTGCAATTTTGGGCCGCTAGACTATTTTCTGTAGGGATATGTGAAGTCGTTAGTCGACATCGATAAGACTGAAACGAATTTGGAGGCCAAAAATGTTGGAAAAAGTGATCGAAAATTGGACCTTCAGATTTAATAACATCTGAGCTAGCCGTGGCTTCCATATACCAAAAATCATATTTAAATTATAATGCAAAAAGATTATCTTTCGAATAAAGTCAATTTCATGTCAATTTCACAAAATCATTTTTGTTCTGTATCTCTAAAAAAAACACCCTTTATTTTATCATTCATTATTACCTAAAATTTTTAATTTCTAAAACAAGTTGCTCAGAGAAATGTGCTCCAGGCAAAGAATTTTTACAAGTGACCAATTACTAAAAAACCAATGTTTCATAAAAATCAAAGTATCCAATAAGAGTGAAAAAAATTACTAGCTAAAATCTGGAAACCAAAACACTTTTATAAATCAAAATAATTAAAACTTTTTCGAATTTTTAATTTGCAGCGGAACACGTCGGAAATATTTAAAACTCTATTTGAAAATTAAAATAAAATTCATAAATCTAAAAAAAAATACATTTTTCCTTTTAATTTTGCTTGGAAATGGCCCTCGTAACCAATTTCGAAAAATGTGTTAATGTGGAACGCAAACCTTCATTTTCCAAATTCAAAAAACTTTTTGAAAAATCCACTTTGTAAGATATTAATGCATTTGTCAATTAAGCCATCATAGTTTGTTGGTGTTGCGAATCAGCGGGTTTTGGTTCACTAGAGACATTTTATCACAAAATATGTATCGGAAACATAACCTAGGACCGATGATTCCACCCGGGTAATCCTCTACCCGGTACCCGGGTTACTTGTACCCGGGAAGCAAATTACTCGGGTATTCGGGTTTAATGGGTATTACCCGCGTAACCGGGTGCCCGGGTATCATCAGCCCTAATATATTAATTTTAATAGAGTTTAATAAATGTCTCCAACATCTTGATGAGACATAAAGTTAATCAGTTAGAACTTACTTATTTTACAAATGGCTGATTCGCTCCAAGTTTCTATTTTTTTCTTTCTTTTTTTTGCTGTACCCGGGTAATCTTTTAATGGGGTAATCAGGTAATAGCAGGGAACCCGGGGATTATCCGAATTATTATCCGGGTACTCGGGCACCCAGGTATAATAAGCCCTAACATAACCCAATGTGAACCAACTGTCACTCTACAAGTCTCTTTACTCTACTACCAACAGACATCAAGAAAACAACGATTTAATAATGTTACATAATTTCATAAATTTTAATCAATTTAAAAATTCAAATTAAAAAAAAAGATTTTTTTACTTCACTTAAACACACAATTTAATAGCCATTGTTTTTCTTGTAGCACTGATGTAATTTAAATGCAGTCTCACACTTTCCGGGACCAGATTCATTTTTGCAATTTTCAACAATAGTCTTGGCTTTCTCTTCGCCGATACTAGCAGAAAATTTAGATAAAACATCTGCCTCTTGGAAGACACCATCCTTCAAAATGCCAGCTTTTTCTTGGAAGCAATTGGCAAAGCATTTGGCATTCTCACTAGCATCATAATCTTCACCAGTTTTCAATTTTTCAAATTCTTCATCGGTCACAATAATCTCCTGTCTGCATGCATCGGCGATTTCTTTAGCTTTTTCCTTGTGAGCTTCAGGGATATCAATGCCAGCAGCCTATATGAAAATAACAATAGAAGCGAGTGATTAGAACTTTTTTTTTTGATAAAATAAATTATTAATTTGATTACATTAACAGCAAAAATCATAGCAACAAAAGTAATGGCGATTAAGAACTTCATTTTGAGCTTGTTTGGTAGAATAGAAGATTCTTCGAAGAGTCTTAGAATGAAACTGATGAATGCTGAACAGTTTGTGGAGTTTTTATACCTGAATATGGAGATTCGTGTGAGAAGCTTCAATACACTATACACAGTCACCAATTGATTATAAAAAAAAAAACAAACAAAATAAAACAATTAAATATTATAAGCAGATAGCTGTGAGGCTTTTTAACGGGAACGGTGAGGTAAATAGTCTATTAAGAGGGCAGAAATAAAAACAATTTAATATTGGCCAGCCCCACAATGAATTGGTTAAACTTTTTGTGTCTAACGAAGGTAGATTTAAAGTTTTTGTTTGTTTATGTTTAACCTACTCGAATATTATGGTAAATTTATAGACCACCCCGAAGAATTTTTAAAGTTGTTTATTTACGTTAAATCTAATAAGATAATTTGGTAAGTTCATATTTCGTGGTGGTCTAGTGACACAGCACAAAATGATTGAATCACATTTTTCCAAATTTTTTAAGACCACTCTACTTAAGACAATTAATATCGCAAATAGAAGTTATGTTTTTATATTTACCATTTTTTTTGCCTGTATGCATACCATAATGGAAAATTTTAAGCTTGAAGTTTGACTTGAGGTTTTGAATTTAAAAACGAATATAAGTAGTTTAAACAATTAAATTATCATTTGAATTCCATAAAAGTGGTATATACGAGTATATGCATGCAAATTACATCTATAAAGCATCAGATGTAGGTACGTGATTTAATTTCATAACAAAGTAGTTTTGTTGTCCAAAGATTTAAATAGTGACATTACAAAAGCACTTAATAGTTTTTTTTTTTTTTTGTTGATTATATACACTGGGAGAATTATTTGAAGAAAAACTCCCAAACTACTTTTTCGTTTGAATCAAATTTTCGTTTGTTTTGAGACAAAGATTTTCTTCACTATTCCTACGATTCTTCGGAATAGTGGAGGCCCTATGCCTATTCGTAGGCTACGAACCATTGTCTACGGTTTCTGAAGATATGTTCCAGCTCTCCTGAACTTTTCCACAGTTGTGCTGATATTATTTTGAAAATGGTTGAATATAATGCGAAGGGGTTTTTAATACAAATTGGGAGCGGGTCTTAATACAATTTTTCAAAATTCTATATGACATATCCTTCAACAAGTCTCTCCACCTATCCCGATCTCAAGCCGACGATATCCAGTTGTGCACCTCAAGGCTTCGGGCCGCCTGGTCTACGCCGCCGTCTACCATAGAATGTACCACAAAGGACTTTCCGAGCCGGTTCCTCTTCGCTCATGCGGGCTAGGTGCCCTGCCCACCGGAGTCTACAGAGCCTAATTTTTGTTACTACCTATGTCTGCTTCTAGTTGGATTGCGTACAATTCTTGATTGTACCGTCTCCGGAATCGTCCTTCCTCACATATGGGGCCAACAATTCTCCTTAAGACTTTTCTCTCGAACGCGGCTAAGAGGTCGGAGTGTCTTTTGCTAAGCACCCAAGTCTCGGATCCATACGTGAGTACTGGCAGGACCATGGTCCTGTACAGCAGCAGTTTTGAAGTTATGGTGAGATTTCTGGATTTGAAGAGCTTTGACAGACTATAGTAGGCTTTGTTGGAATTGAGCAAGCGCCCGCGTATTTCTTCTTCTATATTGTTATCGGCTGCTAGTATTGACCCAAGGTATTTAAAGGATTGCAGGACTTCAAATTCGTCCTCCACTTTTTGTTTGATTGTTTAACCAATTGTTCTTTTCGCATTCGACGCCACCATGTACTTTGTTTTACCTTCACTAATGTGCAGTTCCAGATGTTTAGTTGTTAAAGTGTAAGAAGAATGCAAAGAATCCATGAAGATTTAATAGATACGTTAAAGACTGCATTTGCAAAGATTGGAATCCTTTAAATTAACTCCTGTTGCATACGAATGTATTTTGAATTCAAATTTACGAGTTTATCTTCACTGCGATCTCCAAAAAGAGTATTGAAATATTGAATTTTAAACAATAGTTCCGTTCGTATTAACTTCACTAAAAAAAGCAAGCTCAAAAGAGGTCAACACTCTTTTAGCAGCATGCATTTAGCATATCCTTTTTCAAATCTACAAGGACAAGTTCAAAGTTGTGTGGGTGGGGCGATATGCAATACACTTTTTGCCAGGTTAAAAAAAATACAAAACACCACATTTGAAGGATTTTCACAATGACGGCATTAAGTTTTGAAAAATTCTTAAAGGGAAAGAGCTCTTCATCATCCAGAATGTATCCCGTTCCAGCTTAGGTTTCTTTCTTCTTTGTCTTTAGCTGACATAATCTGCAAAATATTTTCGCATCAGTTAAGTTGACGAGCTATAGCACCACACACATATTTGCACAAATTTTTCACTATACTTAAAGTTGTGTACAGCAGCGCCCCCTCTATAGAGCCATATGAAAAACATCATGCAGCCATTGAAAACAACACAAAACAGTGCATACATTATGGGTAGATACCGCCTCGCCTCGCCTTCCCGCCCAACAAACAACCGCAGAGGAAGTTATGAACCAACCGACCGACCCCTGTCTAAAGTGCCTCAAGGAATAGGACACTTCAAGAGCAAAGCTCTTCTCCTCCCCAATAAACTCCATGTTCTCCACATCATCAACGTCATCATCATCATCACTGACAGTTGGAAAATATTTTTCACTTCTTTTTTTCTCTTGCAGTTGTTTTACTCTCCACAAAAGGAGAATCCTTTCCTGCTGCTCCAAAGTCAAACATCTGCAACAGCAAAGCAGCAGGAACGAGCTTTAAAGCAAGTCCCATGTGTCTGGAGTCAGGACATACAGACAGAAAGACAGTTAGCCAAACGGAATAATAAATTTCCACTGTTTTCTAAAAACTCCACAAACTTTCTAGAATCAGATGTGGGATGGCGGCAAAGGGCCCCCGTACATAATCGTTCCCAACTTTTTGGCCAATGCAGTTGTGCGGCACAGCGCAGCGAGTCCTTGCATGCATATATGGCTCTCTGCTCTGTGATGGTTCTACGTCTGATGCATGTTTGTGCAGAATAATATCGCATCGCCATTCGTAAATATTTACTCGTGTAACTACATTTATGAGGAGCCACATCAGCAGCAGGAGCATAACCCTACAGATACAAACCGGCCCGAGACTCCAGCTATAGAGTGAAGCTACTTTTGCATTCAAAGTTCCATCAGTCTTCGTAGAGAAAATCTCTCAAGGGAGGTCGAAACAAACGATGACTCGCTCAACTCAAAGCCATGTTTAAAGAAGTTCCCTTTGCAGTTACTCTATATACGTACCTTGGAGCGGAGAAGAAATATTTGCTTCCTGGTTGCTTTTTGCAAACCCATAACATGCACAGCACATTGCACAACTTGTGTCAGGCCAAAAGCAGGTCCTTTTTACGCAACAGCTTTACAGAGGGGGTGGCGCGATGTTCTTCTGGAGCTGCAGAACTTCTTTACCAACCAAAATAAAAAAAAAATGAAATAAGAAGAAAACATGTGTGTTGAAGAAAAGTTCGAAGGATGAGCATATTCTGTCCGCCACCAAAATACAACAAGATGATGGTATGGCTGAGATGCATCACGTGTTCAGAAACCTGAGGCATTTCCCTGGGAATTAAGGAGGTGGCAAGTAGGAGTGTTTGACCAAGACTGCATACGAACACACATGAGGAACTTCCTTTGGAAAGTACAGCTAGTTGTTTCAAAAAAGTTCCTTTGTCGTGTCTTTTCGGAAGAATGTTTCTTATGTCATCCATGTTGTTTTTTTTGTTATTGTTTATATTTTTGTTTTTGTTTGTTTTCTTTGTCCAACAGTTGGCCTGTTATGTGGCATGTTACGATGCAATTACTCAAACACTGGGAAGGAGTCATGTTGTCTTGCCAACATCACTGATATGTGCCAGGTTCTGAACAAGAGTTTCAAATAGTTTATATTATTTTAAGGGGCAGCTTCCTTTTGCAATGTCATGTTTATTTTTTTTTTTTTTTTTTGGTTTCCTTTTTATTGTATCTACTGATAACCAGGGTTTGAATTTGGATTTTTGGTTTGGCAGCAGATGGAAGTTATTTTTTTTTTTGTGGTTCTTAGAAAAAGTTTATTGAATTCTTGATGGTTAGATAGCGATTGTTGTGAATTTGTTGGTGGTTTGGAGAAAAAAAAATTGAGGTGTTGAACGAAATTCCAAAGTTCTGAAGGAACAATTTCCCTAAAGGGCAGTATTAGACATTCAAATGCAAGATTGCGGTTCAAGATACAAGATTTTATGATTAACTTTAAAATAAAGGAGGAATTTAAATGGCTAGGAGATTTTGATCAAACTTTACTAAGATAGAGAGGTCGAGAAAAGGGTGTCTCGAAATTCTGCTGTCCATCTGTCTGTCAGTCTAGATTTTGATTAATTTCTTCTTCTATAACAATATAGAAGAAGAAATACGCGGGTGGCTGCTATAATAGTCTGTCAAAGCTCTTCAAATCCAGAAATCTCAATTTAACTTCAAAAGATGGTTCTGTCAGTGCTCACGTATGGATCACAGACTTGGGTGTTTAGAAAAAGACCCTCCGACCTCTTAGCCGCGTTCAAGAGTCTTAGGGAGAATTGTTGGTCCCATATGTGAGGAAGGACGATTCCGGAGATGGTACAATCAAGAATTGTACGCAATTTACCTTGAAGCAGACATAGTGACAAAAATTAAGCTCGTTAGAATCCAGTGGGCAGGGCACCTAGCTCGCATGAGCGAAGAGGAACCGGCTCGGAAAGTCCTATGTGGTACATTCTATGGAAGACGGCAGCGGGCAGCGTGGTAGACCATGGCGTAGACCAGGACACCCGAAGCCTTGAGGTGCGCAACTGGATGGTGTCGGCTCGAGACCGGGATAGGTGGAGAGACTTGTTGAAGTAGGCCAGGACCGGACCCCGGTTGTCAAGCCGATGATGATGATGAGTCTCAAAATTGTCTCCAACAAAATTCTGTAAGCCCAGAAAAGATAAGAAAAAGAGTTTTAATTATAAAAATGAATGTTTTGAAACCTAAATTTAGCACTACCCACCATTTTCGATTTTCAAACAGAAAGAAAGCGCTGTGATAGGATATTTTTTTTTAATACGGAAAATGGCAGCATAACCCAACCCTATACATATAGGGTATGATATCTACATATTATGTACGTTTAAGTAATTTAAATAAAAATAACTTTTTTAAGTTCTGTTCTGTCTTCTTGCTTTTCCCGCGTGAATTCAATTTCTAATTTCCAGCATAGAAAGGACATTCTTAAGCTGCATAGCAACAATAACCATAACTTAGGACAAACGAAAATATACAAAAAAAAAGGAAGCCCACATCCAAATCCGAATCCCAGAAATTTACATTCTTAAAACGATAGTAAAATAAAACAAAAAATTAAACCTAAGACCACCACCGTTCCACAAAAGAGATTAAGCCTCGACAAGACAAATAATGGTCCCGCGCGTCAGGACTGTTTGAAATATAATTTTTCTTGTTTTTTTCCTGCTCTCTAATTCTTAACAAGAAAAAGGACTTTACATTTTTTTTTTTGCTTGTTGGTTGTTAATAAGAAGCACGCCATGCCTTCCAAAATAGATTAAGGATACATCCTGCTGTGAGATAAACAGCAAAAAGCTAAAATATAAGTAACAAAACAAAACAAAAATATAACGGAAAAAGAAGGCACAGCAGGATCTTAAAATGACAATTTTTTTTTTGTGTGAATCTTAAATACAAAAAAAAAATTAAATACAAAACTGATGAACAGGATAAATGCAAAGGAGGAGAAAATAAAATAAAAAAAAAACATAAGAAAGTGGAAAGAAAACCTCAAATGGTTTTAATTGTCCTTAAGAAACCAAATTTATTGTTGCGCGTCCTCTTAGATTTTTCTTTTTCATTTTAATCTGATAATTATTTCACTTCAAGAAGATTTTATTATTTTTTTCTTTTTTGTGGTGTTGATATTGTTTCATATTTATTATACTTTTAGGATTAAAAAGAGTTTTTGAAGCAAGAAAAAAAAAATAAAAGAACAAATTGAAAACACATAAAATCACTTTTCAATGAAAACAAAAAAATCTTCTTAGTGGGTATTTGGGTAAGTGGTGTAAAGGTACATAATTTATTATGGCCACTCAAGAAGATACCATTTTTACTTTCAAGTGATTTTAGAACAGAATGATTACCCATTCATTTAACAAAACAAAAATGTAGTCCTAGAACCTAGAGAGGAAAAAAATTTGTCACAAATTCTTTTTTAACAAGATTTTTTTTTAAACAATTTTTACACCAAAAAATGTTCTGACATTTATTTTTTTTTTACCAAATTGTTTCAATTTTTTGACATAACTTTATTTTGGAAACAAAAATTTAGACGCTGTTTTTTTAGCCACAGCAATTTTTTCCTGTTGTCTTTAAACAATTTTTTGTCTCTATATGTACATTGGGGCATATATAGTCAAACTATGGAACCGAGTTCAACTGGCCTCGTGTCTAAAGTTAACACTCAGGTTAGAAACAGCTGCTGTTCATAAAGAATTTGGCAGCTCTGTTTAGTAAAAAAAACAGAATTCTACTACAATTTTAGTACTACTAACTGTCATTCCATTGAAATCCAATCCATTTCTTGACAAATAGAAAAAAACAACTTAGTCAAAGAGTCAACCATTTTCAAAATTGAGCTCCAGTTTATATTTTGGACCTGGGTCTAAATTGAATATTGAATAACATAAACTTCAGGTTAGCTTATTAGAAACAAAAAAAGAACTTATCAAAAGACTACGCGCCATTATGTATATTCTGTGGAGTGGTGAAAAAAGTACGTCATTTCATCAACATTGCAGCGGTTTTATTTCATTTTTCAATCGCGGCCTTATTACATTTTCAAAATTAAATAAAGTCACGATTTTGCCTTATTTCACGCAGTCTTATTACACTCAGCCCTCAGCACTTTGAACTGTCAGTAAAAATGATTGTGTTGAAATCTCTCATCACAACATCATTTTATTCTTGCAATCCTTTCTGGAAGAAAAAATAACTTCAAATATCCGATTCTTTAAGCGCTAATGAACTTCAAATCAATCAAGGTCAAAGTCGGTAGGAAATCTTTTAAGCATTATTTGGACAGGAACGCCGAGCCGTCCGCAGCGCCACGACCGTGCGTCATTGCAACACGCCATAGCAATTTTTCACCTCATACAATTCCACCCTGGGTATGGTAAATTATTTTTCTTCAGATGTATAACTTAATCTCATTTTATTTCTAAATATAGCCCCAAAAAAAAATAAACTAAGGTATTATTTTCAATTAACAAAATATACCTACACTTATTTATCTGTCTAATAAGGTTTCTTTGATAGACATTCTTTGTTCGGACAGACAATCGTTGTTTAAGATGTAGAGCCTCCAATCGATTGTAATTAATTTGGGAGCAATACCTATATCTGAAGAATAAACTGTTTGTTTCAATTTACTTCAGATTTTTGATTATCTGGTCTGGGCAGAGTGGCATTTTAGTAATTGGAATTAGACTCTAAGGGGCTTTAAAATAAAAAAAAAATAAACCATTTCTTCGTTATCAAATAGAAAATTTTCTTCTTTTATTAATTATTGATTAAATATCCAAATTAAAGAGATATTCCTTGATAAAGTACAGTTCATCTGAATGAAAAAAAATTGTTCGTTGCAGTAAGAAAATCGTTATTGGAGCAAACGCTGATAAAACGCTTTTCTGATATATTAATTGGAGTTTGCTCCTATAATAAAGTCTTTATAGCAGTAAACGGGCTCCCATATCTCTTTCGTGCTGAATTTATCGGACTCCGCTCCAATAAGAAAATCTTTATATAAGTTAACCTGCTGATATAACGCTTTCCGGATGTATTTATTGGAGTCTGATGCAATTAAAAAAATTCGACTGGGCCCAGGTTCGATTCCAACACGAACCTATATTTTTTTTATTTTTCAATTACTCCTATAAGATTCCTTTTATTGGATCCAGTAGTTGTTTTGCGGAACAAATAAGAATTTTCTCCGTAAAGGTACAATAGGAGTTCATATAGGAGCAAAATTGTTTATTGGTTAGAGGCTACTACATTGAATACGTTTTAGATTCTTTAATAAACGAAAGGAACTGACTGTTTACTTCCATGTATGCAGAAGGTATGCAAGCCTTCAAGCTCTTTACAAAGAAGCTGAGATATATAAAATGCCCCTAGGATGATCAGGGACAAAATTCGCAAGGAAAAAAAAAACAACAACGAAAAGAATTTTTCATTTGAATTCAATTGGAAAAAAAAATTACCGTGTCATGTCTAATGAAAAATGACATTTCTTATCTCTTGACGTCTGTGTGCTGCGTGTAACAGAAATGACAATCACTAGCGGCAGCATATCTCCTTTTGCGTGCACATATCTGTATTACTAGAAGTTCCAACGACGACGACTCAAGGCTTTAGCAACAGAGTATCCTTTCTTTTATTTCATTTATTTGTATCCTCGACGAAGCAAAAGGGTTGAAATTTGAAATCACCTGCATGACTACGATACAACATGTTCTCCCACACATCATGGAGTGTGTTGTGTATATTCACATTGTTGGGGGTGGAATGAATCTGTTGTCAAATTGATGTTTACAATTTCCTCATTCAGATATTCACATCCCCCCAATCTCTGAGAAATATGGAACCCATACCCGGGAAAAATGTTTTCAATTTATGACACAGCTTGAGCGTTATCTTTGGTTTTGGTACATGTCGGAGTCGCTCTTGGAGTGGGCCTCATTTCCTTCCAACTCCTTTTCAACGAGCCAAAAAAAAAAAAGCTACAAGAACAAATAATCAAATATACATCTTCGGAATCATATCGTGTGCATAAAATGTCACCGCAGTGATTTTTAGATAGGTATATTTTTTTATATTGAGCTGTCATAACCAGTAATGTCATGCTTTGCTTTCTATATGCCGCTTTACAGTAGCGGGTGTGTATATGGGCGGAGAGTATGGGTAGGTGATTTGGCGAAACACCCCGTCTAAATGTGTAGCATCACAGAGGATTCGCATGCTCCTCTAGCAATTGGTTTTGATTCTGATGATATGTTGTGATTTCTTTTATTTGTTTTTTTTTTTTTGTTTTTTTTTCAGTGAGTACAATGTTTTTGGGGTGAAACTTTGATAATTTGATTACACACAGAGACAAGTGATTGAATTTAAAATCCCACAGTTATAACGAACAACTGCAAAACATCGAGTAGAAAATAATGTGTGTGGTAAATGTAGACTTGGCCTAGAAAAGTTTTTTTTTTTTAAATTGTTTATTGATTTTTTATTGAAAATAAAAAGTTGTTGGTTGTTTTGCCCATCATCAACTCCCATGGGGAATTATGTTATATAAAATTTAATTTAAGTTTCTTGTTTCTTTATGAGGAATCAATAAATAATTGAAAAAAAAAAATTTGTTTGGAAAATTTTACCCACCCAAGAGATGTTGTGAAGATGAAAAGTTTTGGAGCAACATTATTTTTTTTTTGTATAGGGAAAACATTCCGAGAGCATTTATATATTGTTAAGTATTTTAAATTTAATTTGTTGCAATAAACACCAGATATAGAGTAATGATGAACTAAATAGCTCAAACATGTAGGTTTGATGATATCAAGAGAAAAAAGGTTGCGTTTAAGAGCAGTTTCTATAAATGTTTAAAAAAAAACATCTAGAATAGAATGAATTTTGAATTCAAGCACCAAAAAGTTTTACTGGGTAAGGCCGCGGTTACGGCTAACGCCGCCTGTGAACTAGGTCATGCCAGTGAGAAATCGCGGCTTTGGGACTGTTTTGAGCAAGAAAATAGTGTGAAATAGGTTGCTCGAGTTAGAAGTAACAACTGCCTAAGAATACTGCAAGAAATTCAAAAAATAAAAGCCAATATCTTCATTTGAAATGTTACTTGGGAGATGCAGCCCTATCTTTAAAAGAAGCCTTGGCATGACATTGTAAATGTTGCCTATGTCTTTTTTTTACATGTTAAGGTTTTTTTTTGTAGAAAATTGTAAATTCCACCTAGGAGTTGTATACCCCTCCTCAAAATCGGATTTTTTTGGATGTTTCTTCCCATGATTTGGACGATATTTCCAAATGGACTTAGCGGATTTTTCTTCGCTGCCTGGTACCGATTCACCAAAAATTAAATAAAACTGAAGAAACATAAGCAACCTTTTGCATTTGAACACATTATAAATCCGCATCATCACCGTTTGTTTTTAATGTACATATATATATACCTAATTCAACCAAACAGATAAAATCCAAAAATAGAAATTCTTTTTCATTTCTTTTTTTAAAAAAAAATATCTCTCTGACAAAAAAAAAATTCTCAAATCATTCATTATTCCCTTAGAACTTTTTGACATTAATTTATATCAATAGCAAAAAGACACATAACCTTCTTATATCATCATGGCGGATGAATCTGATACAAGTAGGTTGGTATTATAATATAAAAGTAAAAACTGCGGTGTCAAGAATTTTATTAAAATTTTGCCTTAAGCATTCTGAACTGATGTCAACTTCAGAAACAAGACGTTTGAAAATAATTCCATCATATGTCACCGTTAAATCTGATGGTTGCTTGCACCATCAAACCACTCTCCCGCATCAGCCGCACATATTGCTAAAAGCTTTCGTAAGCAATATGTAGAGTTAATTTTTCCTCAGAGTTTGTTTTTTTTTTTATCTAAAGACTTCCTTGAATATCAATTTTCTTCAAACAAAATAAAAAAAAAAAAAATCAGCCCTATAACACCCGTAGAGATGCAAAACAAAAAAAAAACAAAAAAAAATAACAGCAACAGCTGTTTCGGTTTCCAAGTTTTGGTGTATCGAAGTTCGCTAGCTTTTCAAACAGCATCAGTGATGGAGGATATATATAAGTTCCCTCCACACACCACCGTCTATCCCACAGCCAGCTATTATCCCCAGCAATTCCCAAAAGCATCGTTAGCGTACGGGAAGTCTGTCTTAACTGGGGGCTGTGTTCACAAAGTATATAGACAACAACAGCAGCAGAAGAAAAAAAAGTCTATGACACGATAAACGCTCTGGCACAAAACTTTTCCTCTTTCGAACAACGAAGGTATTAGCAAATTTTTGAGTAGGTTTTGCCATGGCAAAAAAGTTTTTGGTTTCACATCTTTTTCTTCGCATTGATAAGCATTGTTAAAGTTTCCAAAACGAGAGGTTTCCATTCATGAAAAGATAGATAGATAGGAGAGTGAAGAACAGGGGTTATTCTATACGAAGACCGAAGCTACGATGACATCAAATCTGTCACTCTCGCTTGATTGGATCACTTGTTCTTTTCGAGTGGTGTACCTACATAATTCCTTAGTTTGGTTTTTTGCCAGCTTCAAAAGTTTTTCCTTTAATATAACATCGCCTTTTCTATACCTATCTATCTACATCTGGTTTTTCAATGTTCTATATAATAAACGCTCAACCTCTGCATCGTTAAATATCGAAAATTATTATTGAATGAGAAGACAAATTGGCCACCCATTCATGATGCTGAGGAAGAATGCGCCTAAACTAAAGGACGCAACGTCTGTGTGTCTTCGTCTTCAGCTCTTGTGTCCACTTTGTGTGTTAAAAGTTTCTTCTTCTCCAGTCCAACTCACCCCTCCAAATAGATAAGTAGAAGTCGGGCCTAATAATGTCTGATTATGCGGCACAAAGCAGTAAGACTTAAGGGGTGTTTTAGGGTTGGGAGAGGGAGTTCGATGCTGATGTCAGAAGCTCTTTGGATTGTTACTGAAGCAAGTTTGTTAAACTAAAAGTTTTCCTTTCGCTATTATGGTTGTTGATTTTTTTTTATTAATTTTTTGCTTCTTTTTCTGTTTATTAAAGTTGAACAAATTTGTAATTCGGGAGCTGTAGAGAAGTATTTTTTTTAATTTAGTTTCTTCTTTTTCTGAAAATGTAATTAAATTATATCATAAGCGATATATTGAAATCTTGCTACTTGTTGGTAGGTTGCCAATACCTGAATAATATTAGTTCAGGAAACTTACAGCTGTCAAATATGGTATAATATTACAATTGTCTGATCGTCAATTTTACTGACTTCTTATGGCCAGTTGCACCAAAATGCACTAAAACCAGTTTCAGCTCATAAATGTATCCCAAATGAACGCATTCAGAATGCTTTTTTCTGCTTCCAGATTCCCAACTGAAAACGACATAAGATACCAAACGGTCTTTCATCAGAACGTGACCCTTTTGTGCGTTTTTGTTTCTTGCATTTTTTCGTTCTATTTCTTTTCTATTAACTTTTTTATCTTTGTCGTCTATCTGTCTGGTTCTTACTGTTAAATAAAGGTAAACTAGACAAACGTCAACCTTCAATCAAGAGTTAGGTATCAAAATCAGATGCAATAAAAGCGGGCGAATTTATTTTTTCTATGGAAATAAACAATAAAAATATCTAATAGTTTTTTTGCTGTCAAACGATAAATTAGGTATTTACATAACTTTGTTTATGTTTTTTAATTTTCTCTTTTTATATATTTTTTTTTTCTTTATATTCCACAATTTAAATTTTATGTTTGATTGAGCAATAAACATTTAAATATTCTAATTTCATTATTTTTATTCACTTTTTTTTAATCAATTTGCGCTTCTCGATTTTCATTACTTTTCCAACAGTAAAGCTTTAAAACTTTTTTTAAGTGACGCTTAAAGGAAAAAACCTAATTGGGGCCAGGGGGCCAAAAAAAATTATTTTACTCGAACGCGACCACTATAAAATAATTCTCTCCGTACGATTTACACAGTCCGAGTGCACACTGCACATTTGACATTCATACTATACTACATACATTCACTCTATTTCTTGTTTCGACCTGCATGCCTGCACCGTTGTTCTCATTTCAATTAAAAGTTTGTGGAGTGAGCTTAGAAATATTTTTGCGCGCGATCGTTTGCAAAAAAAAAGAATATTCTTGTGTTTATTGAAAAAAGTCAGTGTTAAATATTTGCGAGTTCATTTTTGGATGACTTAATATGTGATCATAACAACTTAAAAGAAAAATTTTAGTCCGTAAAAAAAGTGTTTTCTACGTAATTGCATATCTACCGAAAAAAATTTGGCGCTTGTCACGTGCTACTGTTGGTGGTTCGTCTTGAGTTCCTATTCGTCAGGTGGGTTAAAAAAATTGTTTATTTCAATATTTCAGTTTGAAGTGCGCGATAAGTTTAACCGCGCCATAATTTTGGTAATTTGTGCATTGTGCCTAAGCTGATCTTTGATATTGAGAAACTACGAGAAAAGTGAGTCGTGTCGTGACCGTGAGTGGTAGCCGTAACGTGAGGCATTGTATATGAAATGGAATAGTACTACTATGAAGAGGAACGAACGACGCGACCTCTGATGAGACGGACGGAAGCTTTTTCCGACTTGAAGTGGAGACGAGTGTAGACCTGAGAGTGGGGTAGTCACAAAGAAAAAGAATAATAAATATGAGTGTTGAGGAAATAACAGAAGATAGAGAACGATATATAAAATTGGAATGGAAATTTATGGAAGTTGGAGGGAGTTAGGAAAAAAGACTTTTTTCTTCATTTCTTTTTTGCAAAGGGGAATTATTTGAATTTTTTTTGTTTGGTAGGTAAGGAATGGGCAATGAAAATTCGTGAAGAAAAAACGATTTTGTTTTGAAATTTTTCAAGCAAAAGGCCCGTATGCACTTCGTGACTTTGCACATAGAAAAATATTTTTAATTTTATTTTTTCTTGAAAATTGAAAAAATTATAAAAGGAATTTCAATTGTTTTTTAATTTCACGTAGTGGTTTATACTTACGTGATATTTTAAAATTATTGAAAGTCGACATAAAAAATATTGCTATGGAAAATTGAAGTAAATTAAATTTTTTTTTTTCAGTTAGGTATTTGAAAATTCAAGTAACATTTTCAAATTGAAACGTGAGTTATTGAAGATGTTAAAAATTCACGTTAATTTTTAGAATTATTATATTGTATTGAAAATTAAAGTGAAATTTTGAATTTACTTAAGAACTTTAAAAATTCACGTCAAAGTCTTAATTTACTTAAGAAACATGAAAATCACCGTGAAAATTTAAAATTATTAAATTCTTTTGAAAATTCACGTGGTATTTAAAATTTGTTTAGGACTTGAAAATCCAAGAATTCTTAAAATACCCGTAAAATATAAAAACAGTGAGCAATAAAACGACGTGTTTTTGGAAAATTGACGTGAAATTTATAAAATGTTCTAATTCTTTGGAAATACACCTAGACTAGTAAAACTAAGTAAGTTTTTTGAAACCTAGGTGTTTTTTAAAGTTCCGTGTTTTTTTTTGAAAATTCACGTGAAAAATATTAAACGAGGTAATTTCTTGAGAAATAACCTGGAATATTAAAACTACGTGTTTTTTTAAAGTTCGGTGTTTTTTTTTTGAAATAATTAAAACTTGAAATTTCACGTGAAATTTTTGGAATTAAATATGTAGGTACGTAATTTACTAAAAAATGTTTTAAAATTTTAAATTTCATTGAGAACTATCCACGTGAAATTTTTAACTTCATTTGAGTTACAAAAATTCACGTGAAAATTATTTAAACTTTTGAAAATCCAGGTGGAATTTTTCGATTTGCTTAAAATACTAAAATTCACGTGGTATCTCAAATTTACTTAAAAATTTTGAAAATTGACGTGATATTTTAAATTTACTGAAAAAAATATACAAATACGTTTATTTTTAAAAATATGTATTTGATTTTGTTCAAGAAATTTTTTGTAAAAAAAACTTTTTTTAATTTTACTGATGGAAATTTGCACGGAAACCTTTTTTAAGCAGTAAAATTAAAAACAAAAAACTGTTGCATAAACTATTTTTAGTGATTTTAGGTACATCAATTTTGTTATCCTTTTAATTTTCAAATGGTCATTTCTTCAGATTTGAGAAATTAAAAGGATATCATGTATGTACCTACCTATAAAAAAGAAAGATATCATAAAAATATAAATGTTTCTGTAAAACATGAAATTTGGCAAGGTACATAGTTCACAAAAACCAAATACGTATAGTAAATTCTATTACAAGCAAGAAAAAAAAAGTTTGAATGTATCTGTAAGACATGAAAATTTGCAACATAGCTCTCATAATATCTCAAATCTCACAAAATCAAATAAAATAGCTATACGAAATTATTTGAAAATTGAAAATAATGTAGCTATATCTATACTTCTACATATAGCAAAAATCGTCCTATGCAAAAAAAACCGTTGAATAAATCCACGCCAATAGAATTCTTTTCATTTTCTCATTTTCCCCTTGTTGCCATGACACCCATCAGCTGACTCACCTATCTCCCTTACCCTGCCTAATTGTTGTCAGCAATTGTCAGAATGAACATAATTAATTCTCTCACTCTATTACTTATTTTATATTCTTTCTGCCTACCTTCATTCCGAACTCTCCAATCTGCTTTTTAGGCAACACCAGCGCCACCAAAAGAGAGAGATAGGTAACTTAAAATCGTGTTCCATAGTAGTACTATTAGGTTATATATACAATGCGTGAGGTCAAGAGCACTTGAGCCTTGAACAAAAAAAAAAACAGAAAGATTTTGGGCTGAATTTTGTTTTCTCCACGATTTTTTTAAATTTTAATTAAATTGTGAAGTGAATACAATATAAATAATGTTTTATCAAGTAATCGGTATGCAAGTTATTTTCTTTAAAGCCATCGATTAAAGACCACATGTCAATTTTTTGTTTAATCAATTTGTTTCGCTCGGGCTCTACTTTTTGGCGGGAACGGGAATGCTGTGCGCTGTGATCGATTGTCAAACAATTATTGATGGTTGATTTGTGTAAAGTTTGTTTCAAGTTTCAACCTGCAGTTTGCTTTGTACTTACGATTTTTTTAAAACTATTTTTCGCAAATAGAAAGTTTCATTTTTTATGAAAAATATTAATTTGTTTTCGATAAAAATTTCATCAATTTCATCAATATTTTTTTGTTGTTTTTTTTGTATTTCTTTTCGGGTATTCTTATATATATTTTGTAAATAAACAGGGATGTGCAAGGAAAATAAAAGTAGGCAAACAGGGGTGTGCAAGGAAAATAAAAGTAGGCCATTTGCAGTTTGGCTGAAGGATTTAATAATTACATAAATAATTTTTCGTTAATGGTAAGTCATTAATTTCTTATTTTTTGTAGAATTTAATTTTTTAATGGAATAAGTTTATAAAGAAAGTGTATTTTTTATGAATTTTTTTTATTTTAAAATAAGCCGAAAAAGAAATTTGATCTCAAACTGAACTGAACCAATGCACAGGTATTTTCAAAGTTTTGATAACGTTTTTCATAAAAAAAATTGCTTACAAAGTTGAACATTTTATGAGCTCATCGAAAACAAAATATCCAGTTCTATGGCAGAAATGGTTTTTTGAAAAATATTTCATACGAAATATTAGCTCACATTTAGCACCGATTTTGCTAATTTTACCCTCATAAAAAAAAATTTAATCAAAATCGATAACTCCGTTTTCAAGATAAATTAGCCTTGTCATAACTGTTTTTGAAGCTTAAAAAATCAATTTCATTCCTAATGGAATTATCTGAAAACCGTACGTTCCATGGTTTCTAAAAAAAGCTTCAGTAGGGCCCAATTTTGCCCCGTTCTCATAATGATAAATGTCTCGGGTTTTACTTTTTTTTAAGAATCCAAAATTTGCCTTATTGGTATAACTTTTAATCGTAAGTACATAATATAGGTAAATGAATTTGGTACCTATTGGGGACCTTCAATTTTATTCTTCTAAAAGTCCTTTAAAACTATGAAAGCGTTATTTTTGGTTTGGGAGTAGAAAATAATTTATTCCGTTAAAAAAGCATCTTCACATGAACCCAGACAAAAATGCAAGCCTCAACTTATTGTACTTTCCCAACATCTTTAAGGTGCGGTTTATTATTTCTATTTACTAATGTTTTGAGGTTGTCCAGAACATAACAAAAATTTGGTAATGAGGTTAATAGTTTGGTTTAAATATTTTCGGAAGTTCGTAAAAAATCGTTCAGGAGTTTTAGGCTGTTGGGAATGTAACAAAATATATTTAGTATCATCCCTTCGACGAAGAACATTAAACAGGACCCATATAATACAATCAGAAATACAACTGAACTAATTCAGGATTTCTCTTTCGTAATCGTTAAATTCGTTAAGTATTCTCAAATCATAAGTATAGTACAAGGTACTATTAAAACTCGTGAATATTCGGTCAACATTACTTGCGAAAAGTTCGAAATTCGGTTTATTTTCAGAAATGGCAAAACTCGATTTTTCATCCACAATTTCAAAGAATACAATGAAAAAAGTTTCACGGTAGGAAAAAATTTCGGAAAATATAATTCGCTAACAAATTTCTTTAAGATCCGTTCTTTAATAAAACAAGCAATTAAAAAGAGTAGCAGAAAAAACTCGTTCAGAGTTTAACGGCTGTAATGACCGCGGCGCGCCGTGTTCAGTCTAGAGGAGAAAATTTCACGACGAAAATAACTGCTGGAAAAAAATGTACACAAGAAACCAATTTCGAAACATCTCTTAAAACGAACAATTTAGCCAAACAAAACTTGCAAGTGTGTTAGGGGAGAGTTGAAGAAATATGAAGACCTTAGTTTGGAGCCGTATTGACGGTTTGGGCATTTCGTCGCAGCGCTTTCATGGAAAGCGTAAAAGTAAGCATGCCACTTTTCTGATGACCAAATGCCTACCCCAAGGTTTATTTAACTTGACGAAATTTGGCTGAAAAAACTTATGTTGATACCGTCCTTGAGTCGCCCGTAAGTCGTGATCAGCGTATGACCCTCCGAATATGAATTTGAGCTAGAGCCTTCATATATTTTTAACTCTCTTCTGATTTTTTGTAAGTCTGGCTCAAATGTTTGTTTAATTCATTTTTGAAATATAACAATAATTTCGTTGTATTGTTCTATCAGAATTAAAAAAAAAAAAACTACTGTTTCCGACTGATTTAGCTGTTGAGAAGTTTGTCGCAGAATACAAATCGCCTAAAAATTCGTTAAAAACGCTCCAAATTGCAAAAATCTTTTCCAGGTGCCCCCTAAAGTTGCCTAAATTCTTTCGGAAGAAATATTTTAAAAAAATTGTAAGGAAGTTCGTTCATAGCTTAACCTCATTGAAAAATGTCGGTGTAACGTTTATAGATGTGGTATTGCCAGGTTAAAATTTTAAATTACTTTTAAAAAAAGATTTATAAAGAAAATTTTTATAAGCACTGTTCAATCGTGCCCCGCGTTCAAAAGTGCCCCGAATATATTCGTCAAAATCCATGAAAATTCTTTAAATATTGGATTTTCATACTAATTGCTTTGGCGTTTTCAAAAAATATAAGAAACTCGTGAAGAACTGAAGAGTCCTTAAAATTCGTTCAGGATGCCGCAGAAACGTTAAGAGTTTTATTCCGTATTAATTATAAATAGCAGAAGAACTACGCAAAGTCTAAAGGTCGATGGAATGTCGCAGATTGTTATTCGTCAAAAGTTTCGTTGTAATCCGTTCAGAATTGTAACAAAAAAATAAGACTCGTTTAAGGATCAGCAATAAAAAAAACTTTCAAATCTGAATTTTACGGTTTTAAAAATATTTGGAAATTTTAATTCGCTTGTTCTTGAAATCCATATCACTCCTTAATTATAAACATTGCTTAGTAAGTTAGAGTTGGACAGTTAATTTTATTTGAGTTGAATGATTGATTTATTATCAGGCTACTGTTGTATTGGTCCGTACCTTTAGTTTAAAATTGCTCACAAGAAAAACTTATTTGAACCACGTCTAAACGTCAATAAAATTAAAACACTCACAGATTACTAGAATGAGGAAATTTTGAACCAAGCCCAATATGCCAAATACGTCGAAGACGGCAAAGATGACAACGACGCCGAAGACTCCCATGGCACCAAAGACGCCAACGACTTCCATGTCGAAAAAAAAACCCAAAAAAATACAAGATGCCGAAAGTTCCCAAGACGTATGATAACAATAACGGAAAACGCTGAAGATTTCGAAGAAGTCTAAAACGCCGCCGGAGACTATCTATCAATCAAAATAGAAAGCACGAACAAATCGGTCCCGCAATTTTGTCCATCTGTCTATCGGTCTGTTTTTCCGTTGGTCTGTCTGTATTTCGACCAACAGCCAAAACTACTAAAGCGATTTTCTTCCAACTTTAAACTAAAGGTTTTAAACTTGAATTTTTTTTATTCTAAAAATGACTGTCCTACAATCCTTATGACAAAATTTATTTATCGCAAAAACGGCTATAACGATTTTGATGAAATTTTTTGTAAGAAACTTCCTTATTAAGTCAATAAATATTTTTGAAGATACCGTCTGGACCTGGAAGAAATAAAATTTTGAAAAATAATTTTCAAAATTTGTTTTTTGGATTTCTAAAATAAATACATAATTAAAAATTTTACTTGAAAAATCTGTATTTTGAAAACTGGTGGATATTTTTGTTTTTGAGATTTGGTTTTTATTTAAAACAAAAAAAAAACTAATAACATCATTATTTTTTTCTAAAACCCCCTAAAAAATATATTTTGAAAAAAAGGTCTCTGGAAAAAAATTATCATCTTTAATTTTGTGATCAAACTTGGCTTATTTAAGCACTTCAAATTATGAAAAGTGTTGCCAGCTTTAAGTTCTATACCTCTAAAAAAAACAAGAGCAAATTTATCGTAAAGCAAAGGGCATTGACGCATTTTTGTTCTTTCATTGAAATTTTCAAAATTATTCCTTTGCTTTTAAATGTGAGCCTAATTCAGATAATTGTGTGCTGTAAAAGCATCTTCAAACCAGCATCTTTTCCATAAAGGATCACCATCATCTGTTTAATAAATCCTGCCAAAATAAACTTTTTAACACAAACCAGAACAAGCAGAGTCAAGTAGTTTGCTTTCATCACTTAATGAATATTGCTGTGTCATCTTCAATTAACCGTTCTTATTGAAGGACCTTTTATATATCCTATCTATGTAGGACTATAGGAAGATATATTATATTTCTTATACCCTAGCACTTGGAATGAACAAACACTTTTGGCACATCAAACCGTATATTTCAATTTGGCTTCATCCAACTATAGGTTGTAGAGAGAAGAGCTTCTATAGACTAATGGAGTCTTCATAGGAAATAATCCTGAATCCTGATGTTGTCCAGTCATCGTGATGTCGTTGAAGTTTCAACTACATTATCCTCGAATAATTACCGTTATCGTTGTGGCTTCTTAACATTCTCAACTCACCGGTTAATTCCCACGAGCAATTGGTATGGTCTATACGTCCGTCGTCGCTATGGATTACCCACTGCAAGCTTCTTCTTCCCACCGCCCGCGCACCGCTCCAAAGACGCATCCGGCATAGATATTATATGATATCCCTGGTCCACAATATTATATTTTTGACATCTTAACAAGAAAATAGAAAGTCATTTCTTAGAAATAAGGGGGCGTTTTGGGGATGAAATTCAACACTGCACTATCTATCCCCTCTCCATATTTTGATTCATTTTCAAGAACGAGAAGGATAGTACTCATCTACGTTGTTATTATTGTTATGGAGCAGAGATGACTAAAGTTGCACACACAAGGACGAGCATCACCACCGAGACAAAGTTACGATTTCTGTGGCTTGTTGGTCTGTGAAAGCATCCTTGAATGAGAAGCATAACGAATAGGTATGTAGGTAGGTAGGTAGGTATTGTGGAATGGGCCTAACGGTAATATGAGATTATGACTTAATGATTATTGATGCCCACGCAAACCACTAACATCAACAGCCAGCATCACGAGATGGCACAGCTTGAAGGAGCATCCTTATACGATGATGATGATGATGATTACACAGTGAATGGTGAGTTATGAATAAAGAAGGGGGGGGAGAGCCGATGATGGGGTTTATTTTGTAATTGCATTTCAAGCTTTCTACTCTTACCCTCTCTTGATCTCGTCTTGTTATGCCTCCAACCCACTATCCTTCCACCATCTTTCCACTCCACAATGACAATGATTACGAAAGATTTTATTTCGAATCATGTAATGAGAGTAACGTTGTTAAATTCAGTTTTATGACTTGGAGTTCAAGAAATAGGGGATGGAGAGTGCCGCCATCACAATGATATCCTTAAGGCGAAAAATAAATTTACTATCTCCGGGTTTGTGTATAGAGAAAGGGTGAGGGTTTGCCAGAGGCAGGATATACGTATACTAGGTCTATGGGAGATAACAAATTTTTGGAAATCGTTACAGTTGTTTCATTGCTAGGAAAATCCCTTAATTAGAACAGCCGAGGGATTAAGTACAAAGCTCAAGTCAACTTTTTTTTTTTCTTCCGTCATCTATGTTCTGATGTTGGTGTACATTGGAATAAGTATGTGATGTTGTTGTTTTTACTCTGCTTGAGGATAATTAATGCTAAAGTAGAATATCGTAAATGCTTAACATTTGTATTGTCTTTTTTAGAATTTCTTCTAACTTTTTTTTGTTGTTGGTATCTGTGTATCTTTTAGTGTATTGCATATGTGTGGAAGTTATGCCAAAAAATTAACTGGCAAATTGCCTTCTCATAAAGAGTTTTTCGTTGGTTGAGTTTTGCAAAGATAAGCCTAATCCCTGTTTAGTTAGTATTTCTTATTTTTTTTTTTTTTGCTAAAGAATTCAGATAAATTGAGCTTGAAATAAAAAGGGAAAAACTTAATCTTTGCATAAATGTACATATATGACAGTGGAATCCGCATTTTACATAAAATCTTATTTTACGTGATTTTTTGCAGTTAACGTTATTTTATTTTATTTTATTTTATTTTATTTTATTTTATTTTATTTTATTTTATTTTATTTTATTTTATTTTATTTTATTTTATTTTATTTTATTTTATTTTATTTTATTTTATTTTATTTTATTTTATTTTATTTTATTTTATTTTATTTTATTTTATTTTATTTTATTTTATTTTATTTTATTTTATTTTATTTTATTTTATTTTATTTTATTTTATTTTATTTTATTTTATTTTATTTTATTTTATTTTATTTTATTTTATTTTATTTTATTTTATTTTATTTTATTTTATTTTATTTTATTTTATTTTATTTTATTTTATTTATTTTATTTTATTTTATTTTATTTTATTTTATTTTATTTTATTTTATTTTATTTTATTTTATTTTATTTTATTTTGTTTTATTTTATTTTATTTTATTTTATTTTATTTTATTTTATTTTATTTTATTTTATTTTATTTTATTTTATTTTATTTTATTTTATTTTATTTTATTTTATTTTATTTTATTTTATTTTGTTTTATTTTATTTTATTTTATTTTATTTTATTTTATTTTATTTTATTTTATTTAATATTAAACAAAAAAAATGTAATCCCTCTGGAAGACTCATTTATATATTAGATAACAGTTCTGACAATATGTGCGTTAACCACGCCCCTTAATAGAAAAACTGAAATCTTTCGATTTGTCCATTGTACTCACATTAAGTCCTACCACCGACAACCCTCCTAAACTTCATAATTCTACCGCAATTAGAAGTGCTCCATATAATCGATAGTAAATTTTTGACAGTGGGCGGGGGACCACACCTTTGAAAGGGAAACCTCAACTTTTTATTTTTCTTCAAAAAATATAAATTGAAATTAACGTTCTGTAGAATTGCTCCGTCTGGATAGCGAAATAAAATTGTAAAAATATATTGGCTGCCACGAGTGTCCATGAAGAACCACACCTTAAGTGACTTACAACTTTCAACCATTCGTGTGTGTGCGTGTTATCAGAGGAATAAAGAGTAGATACCTATAGTTTTATCCCGAATCTGACCGGCTATGCCGAGAAGTACTTACGTGACAATTTTTTTGGAACCTTTTCGAAATCTTCCAAAGATGGAGAAGAAATTTTTTTAAGGGTCACCCTAATGTAGTACACACAAACCAATGAATATAGATTTCGGTTAATGTTTGTAATGCATCCATCTGTAGCTGCAGTCTCTAACAAGGTACGAAAAGGATACGTTAGAAAAATAGCAGTACACAACAAAGTGACGGAAATATATGTAGGAAGTGTACCGTGTGCACTAACATCGCACCGCGCTGCTCTAAATAATATTAAAAAAAAAAAAAAAAAAGTTCAAAGAAACGACTTGAACGTGCTCCGTGTCCCTATCACATGGAAACAAATCTCTCAAACGTTGTTGGAGCATCAAAGCAAAATAAAAAATAAAATCCAAAGAAATCTCTCAAGAATCTGCACTTTCTTCACAAAGTTATTACCTTCTAGCGCTTTCTGTATATGAAAACAAAAAACAATTCTAAAGCCATTCCAAGGAACACATTCACTCACCGCCAGCACCACCTCAGTGGCATGCCACCCCATGCATTTGCCAACAACAAACAAGTACTACACATCCTTGATTTACTTTTCTGTTTATAACATTCAAAAACAGAGGTGCGCACCACATTGACTATAGAACAGAGGAAAAGGATCTATAAGATCTAGACTATATAGAGGTTGCTTTTTTTTTCTATACCAATGCCGACCGAAGATGTAAATGGTGGTATTCCACCTACGTTCGCCTTAAGGTATGCAATAATTTTCGCTCGTAAAACCCAAAGCCCAATAAAATTTTGCAAGATTTTTCTCAAGACTTTGGCTCTACTATATCTCTGCTATTGGACAGACACGCGTTTGGCAGAGTAGATAGGTGGTATACAACGCAGGATGGTCTCGGTCGATTTTGGCATTCAAATCACGTCTCTTTGCTGCTCAAAAAGGTATCCTACAATATATCTTTATGCCTTGCCTTTCTCTTTTCTATACTCTCTTGGTTGGTATAAGGACTAAAAGAAGTTTTATGTATATTTTACTTGTTCCTGGGTGTTGCAAACTTGTGGTGGAAGTACCGCAGTATAGCGGTGTACCGTATAAACCTCTCCAGAGGCACCACACTTCTGAACCGACCGAACGACCCGATCTATAGAAAGAGGCACATGGCACCCCATCCACCCATCACAATACTACATCTACCTCTAGACCTACATAATTCATCCATCATGTTTCACTTTGAATTCGAAACGTTATTCATGTTTTGTTAGTATAAAAGATGTTCAGTTCGGATGGTCGGAAATTCCAATGGGGGATGCCTTTAATCATTTGGGAATTTTATTTACCACAAAAATGCCAAGTGACTATAGAGGGATAGAAAAAGCTTAAACATTGTGTGCGCATCGGGGTTTGTTCAGAATGAGAGTTTAATTTTAGACAAAAAACCAAGCTGATGGAAATATGTAGGATTTTTTATATTTTGAGATATTTAAGGTTATACGAATTTGTGGTGGTGAAATTTGCAAATCAAAAGTTTTTAATTTTTTTTTTTCTTTGAAGAAAATGAAAATGAAAAAACTTATATGATTTACACGAGTTTTTCGCCCAAAAGTATTTATTTTTTTAAGGCACCTACACAGAATATTTCTCCTTACAATATTTCTATCAAATATGTTTATTTTTGTTTAAGGTTTTAGGTTAAATGTTGGTGTCAGTGTTATTTGTTAGGTATTTATTTTTGTTTAGTTATAACGGGTCCGCCAAAAATCTTTTTTTTTTTTTTTGAAAATGCTCTTAAAAAATATTTTCTCATTTTTTTTTTTTAAATTTGAAAGTACAATCCTTCCGGTTAATAATGGAAAATAATTTCATTCAAATGGCTGCCCGGGCTGGCCATGCAGTAGCCTACACGATCGGTCTAATTTTGGAGCACATTATCGATTGTGTGCAGCTGTATTTCACCAATGGCTTCATGAATATTGTCCTTTAAAGCGTCAATTGTCTCTGGCTTGCCGGCGTAACACTTATCTTTTACGGCACCCCACAAATAATAGTCCAACGATGTCAAATCGCAGCTCCGAGGTGGGCAAACGACATCAGCTCTGCGGCTGATAATGCGATCTTCAAAAACATCCAGTGTAGCTTCGGCTGTGTGGCTCGTAGCGCCGCCGTTCTATTGAAACCAAATGTTGCCAATATCTTCCTCATCAATTTTGTGAACAAAAATTCATTCAACATGGCCCGATAACGATCGCCATTGACTGTAACGGCTACTCCTTGCTCATTTTCGAAGAAAAATGGCCCAATTATGCCTCTGGACCAAAATCCGCATGGAACACCGACTCGTTTTGGGTGTATCGGCTTTTCAATTTATGCATGCGGGTTTTCTGTGCCCCAAATGCGACAATTTTGCTTGTTTACATACCCGCCAAGATGAGCTTCATCTGAAAAGATGATTTTCTTGGCAAAATCGGCATCTTCTCTAAGTCCCTTCTCTTCTCTAAGTTCCCAGCGTTGTTAAAGCGTATACACAACCATATTCGTTCAGCGGAAGGATAAAACTAATTATCTTTCAAATCAGACATGAGCTAAGTGTTACCATCCATTCACGAAATAAGCACTAGTTGAAAAAAAAACGTTAGATGGCGGACCCGTTATTTGATGTCTGATGTTTATCTTTTTTCAAGAAAAAAAAATATGACCAGAATTAGTTAAAAATTTCAAAATGGATGATTTTTCGAATTTACCCTTTTTTTATATTTTCCCAGTTTTAACATTTTCGTAATTTTTCTTAAATTATTGGTTTAAATAGAAAATCTTATTCTACAAAAAGGGTCTTAAGTTAAATTCTCAAATCTGGCTTAGTTTTCCAGTTATACCAAAAAATGAAAAATTACCAGTGTGACCATTCTCTCAAAATCTTAATCCTACACAAACAAAATCATTTGATATTTTAAGACCCTGACTCATATTTACCTAGCGTTTTGTGGTTAACGAGCCGCTTAAGTCTTTACTCAAAAAATCCTTTCTCATTAGCACAAAAAAAGGAAATTTGTATATGACCTAACGAGGGTGGGTTTTTTTTAGTTAAAAGACTCTTAAAGTGAAGAGCGTTTGATGAAATATAATTTACATATAGGTTAGTTTTTATTCATTCGAAATTGTTTTTGTAATAAAAATATAAATTCTTTAGATTCGTAACTAAGCACCTATTTATTTAAATGTAAAGTTTTGTTTTTTGTGAAAACTTTCTTAGGAAAAAAATTAATTTGATGAAGTTTTTTAATATTTTGAATGTATACTAAGTATCTTGTAAATCTTAAGTACCCCCATTGTATGCAAGTAAATGGGTTTTAATTTTTGTCAAATCCTTGATCCAATTAAGAAACCAAAAGCATTCAAAAATATTTCCATACAAAAGTTCACTTTTGTTTTTTTTTTTAACAAAATAAAAACTATAGATAGTTATACCTACTTACCACTTAACATGTTTCTTATTATTAAAAATCTCTACTCTTGTCATTCCTATTTAAATATTGACTCTCATCATATTCATCATTTATATGAATAACCTAGTATTAATGTCCTTGAACTACACTCAGCATCAGCAGGATGATGATGATGGTGCTTTGCTTTCATAGTCACATCACACAGAGAGTTTCAGTATTTTATGCAACAAAAAAAAAAAAAAGAAGAAAATTTCATCTCTTATCTCCAAATGAAATCAAAGGCAATTCCCCAAAGGCAAGAAGCTTTAGAGTTCGTTTCGCTTTTAAACACAAGAATTTGTGTCACAAGGACAATATAATAACGCATACACTCTCTTGCAATGAAAAGAGGATGGCAAAAGATTTTTTTGTAGGTAGGTATATTATGAATGTTGACAAAAAAAAAAAATAATATACACCTTAATTCCCACTTGCACCAGGCCAGGCCAGGACGACGACGACGATGATGATGATGATGATGATGATGATGATTATGATGACGAAGATTCTCATTCTCAATCTCAATTCCAAAAGCCAAAACCATCATCGCATATTTCAACACATTATTGTGCACACACACAAAAGAGATGTGTGTAGCTTCAGCTTGGCACAGTTTTGGTTTTCAATTCGAATGAATAGCGGTTAAATTATGGTGTGAATACCGTACAAATTGTGGTCTCATTTTATCCTTTCTTCCTCTATTCCCCTATATAATACCTATGCGCATTGAGTTGGAGGTTACCCGCCGCATAATAGAGATGACAATCTGCAGATTGTGTTGGTTTTTTTTTTTTATCTTTTTTTCATATTTTTGCATGTTTCTTTTTTTTTAGAGGTTTTTATAGGAAATGAGGTGGTATTTGAGGCACTATACTATACACCTCAAAACAATCATGTATCCTTGGGAATTTGGCAAAGTAGGCGTAGATACGAGGATATATGTAAAAAAATATTTTATTTGAATAAAGAAATATTCATAAGAAGCGCCTATACCTATGAATTTATGTTTTTCAATTCGCGCTAAACCATTTTTACTATTACCTATGTTGGGAAGCGGTTTCATTTGGAATAAATGTCTTCATGAAAGTATAAGTTTTGAAATTATCTCAATCCACTCTTCCAAAGAATTTGTGTCCTCTACTTCATCGTTTGTTTTCTTCTTACTGAAGTACCATGAATTTCATGGTATTTCATTACTTTAACGTGTACTGGTTACATGTCAATTTATGTACAGCGGGCAAATCTTCATCAACGAGTGAAAATATATTTTTGTAAGTATTTAATATCAATTTACTCCCAAAGCCCAATATTAACATATTGGATCATTTACCGTCATAGAAAAATGTAATGAATAAATAAATAGTTTACTCTTAAAAATGTACTGAATATGTTATCGACTTTTTTGAATACCGACGACGTTGAAATAAAAACTGCAGTAGCCACTGTTAGTTACATATGTATTCATATTCATGTATCATAAAAATATCAATTTTCCAAAAAATTAAATATCAAAACTTCAAGATTTTCTAATTTTTTAATGTCTTACCAAAACAAAAAATAGTATGCAAGCTTAAAGTATTTAATTACACGAACTAAATTCAAAAAAAAAAAAAAAAAAAAATATTGAGTTTCCAAAAAAATTGATTGTTTTTTCAAAAATCCATAAAAATATTTTTCGAAAATCTTGATATTTCCCATTATTTGGATTATGTATTTTTCATCAAAATCGTCAGAATCGTTTTCGAGATTAATATTACTAAACGTTTATTTTTGGAACGAAAAAAATGAATTTTCCCACTGGAGAGCCCTTAAAACAAACCTTTAGCCCAAAGTTTGAAGAAAATCCCTCAAGTAGGTAAAGCTGCAGGTTGATCTTCAGAAAGGCAAACATTCAGGCACAATAGCTGGAATCCAAAACTTGTCCTCCAAAAATAAGAGAACACTCTACCTCTGTGCCAATTTGCCTCAAACTACAATACATATAAAACAAAAATTTCTTCGTCTGTACCGATCTTCACATTTGCAATATTGTAGGCATTAAATTTTAATAAGTAAATCTTTAAAAAACAATGGGAGTCTCGTATTATTAATGTATACAAATTAAATGGTATTCTTCTTAAAATAATACGAAAAATCTTATTGAATTTCAATAAGTTTTTCTTCATTAAATCAACGCGATTGCTCCATAGAAATATTTGAAAAAAACTATTTAAATGTTCTTATAGCACTTAAAATATTTTCCTACAGCTAAATGTTTTATTTCCTTTCGAATATGACTTTATAAAGGGTACGCCATCTAACGTTTTTTTTTCAACTAGTGCTTATTTCGTGAATGATAACACTTAGATCATGTCGGATTTGACAGATAATTAGTTTCATCCTTCGCTGAACGAATATAGTTGTGTATACGCTTGAACAACGCCGGGAAGGGAAATATTGTGACTTTACTTTGAAAATCATGGTAATGTTGCAGAATGTGTGCGAAAATTGCGTACGGATTTTGGAAGAAGAGAAGCACCGTCAGCTCCGTATGTTCGTTATCTTGTAAAAAAAATTAAAAGAAACTGGCATCCTCATCGATAAACCAAAGCGTGAAAAGCCAAAAACAGTGCATACACCAGAGAATATTGCAGAAAGTGTGCGTGGATCGCATTTCTTCGAAAATGAGCAAGGAGTAGCCGTTACAGTCAATGGCGATCGTTATCGGGCCACGTTGAAGGAATTTTTGTTCACAAAAATTAAAGAGGATATCCTCCTCTGGCAACATTTGGTTTCAACAGGACGGCGCTATTTGTGGGGTGCCGTAAAAATAAGTGTTATAGCATTTTCAAAAAAAAGTTATTTGGCGGACCCTTTATAACAATTTTTAAAACTTTTGTTTCCTGTTTTTGCTTCAAAGCCAATTTTTTACTTCGAATTCTTCTTTACTATGCGGCACGTTTTGCAATTGTTAAAAAACTCAAACTATAGGTTTTGAACAGATAAGAGATTATAAAGTCATAAAATTTTGAAAATGTTGGCAATAGCATTAAAAATGACGTCTGCCATAGAACCACTTTGTTCTATTTCTGAATTTGTCATTAAAGAAAAGACTAAACCGATTCTAATGAAATTTTGTACAAAAAAAAAATTTGAAACAAATTATGTACATATAAAATTATAATTTTTACTTGCAAGTGTATAGGTACAAAAATAATTCTTTTTTATTTTCTTAACCATTTTTATAAAAAATTTATTTTTGGCCATTGATTTTGACAAAATTTTTTGAAATTTAATTTTTGTAGAGGAAAATTTTTTCGACGGACATAAAATTCAGTTCTCAAAATTACTTGGTACCCGCGAAATAAATTTTAATATGGCAATTATTTTGATCGTAAGATTATGTTTATGAGAAATTCAGAAATAAAAATATTCAGATTGCAGGTAAATTCCTGCATGTCCATAAAATCGTTGCTCACGATCAATTTAAAAATCTAAAGAAATTAAAGAATTCGTTTAAGGGACCGAAGAATCTATTTTCCAGGGAAGAGTACATACGAGTCTATATCTATTGAAGTTGCTATTTTAAATAAAATTTGTAATTTTGTTATCAAATAAGAAAAAAAAACACTTTCTCTATCGTAGAATTAAATTCATATTCTTTTCTTCTTGTACTTCAATGAAAATGAATGAGTCAAATTTTCTCAGAAAATGGCTTGAAGTGCTCGCAAATTATTCACATTGCTCAAAAGAATGAGAGTTATATTTTCTGTCCGCTAGTTTCTTCTTTTTTTATAATATCAATGGATTTGTATGTAACAGGCTGCAGACCACTATAATATCCTTTTCATCTTCTTTTGGATCTCGGATGTAGCTTGACTTCCTTGTTCTTAATGTAAACTATAAATAAATTGTAAGTATTCAAGTTCTTTTTTCTTCATTCTTCTTTTTCTGATTACTTTATGCTCTTAACTTTTTACTTGACTTCTGCTGCTTCTAATTGTCGGAAGTAATTTAGTTTTCAAGTTTTTCTTTTTTTTTATAATAAATACGTAGTTTTTTTTCGTTTCCACTTTCGAAGTTCATTTTGCATGCATTTTATTTTTTAAACTGATTTAACTTTTATTATCAGTTCTTGAAATTTACATTGGCCAGAAATATAAGATGTTGACCTTTTTTCAAAAAAGATATTTGTAGTTAAGTTCTCTTGATTGTGTTTTTGATTTTTAAGGCAAGCGAAATTAAAATAAAATAAAATAAAATAAAATAAAATAAAATAAAATAAAATAAAATAAAATAAAATAAAATAAAATAAAATAAAATAAAATAAAATAAAATAAAATAAAATAAAATAAAATAAAATAAAATAAAATAAAATAAAATAAAATAAAATAAATAAATTAAATAAATAAAATAAATAAAATAAATAAAATAAATAAAATAAATAAAATAAATAAAATAAATAAAATAAATAAAATAAATAAAATAAATAAAATAAATAAAATAAATAAAATAAATAAAATAAAATAAAATAAAATAAAATAAAATAAAATAAAACAAATAAAATAAAATAAAATAAAATAAAATAAAATAAAATAAAATAAAATAAAATAAAATAAAATAAAATAAAATAAAATAAAATAAAATAAAATAAAATAAAATAAAATAAAATAAAATAAAATAAAATAAAATAAAATAAAATAAAATAAAATAAAATAAAATAAAATAAAATAAAATAAAATAAAATAAAATAAAATAAAATAAAATAAAATAAAATAAAATAAAATAAAATAAAATAAAATAAAATAAAATAAAATAAAATAAAATAAAATAAAATAAAATAAAATAAAATAAAATAAAAATAAAATAAATTAAATAAAATTCAATTCAATAAAACTCAATAGCACTTATTCAATCATAAACGATAAGGCTTAAGCAAGGAATAAAGTTAAAGCCACTTTCTTTATCTGTGGATAGAATTGGCCAACGTTTCATGCTCAATACGTACATGCATAAGTACTGAAACCTTAAAGAACACTTTTCGAGTAGCTATAGCATAAAATAATCTCCAAGTTCCGGTTTTGTTATGTGATAAAAAAGGAGCCCGGTATGGATTTATTCTCTGCCAATTTTAAAGATATGTAGGAAGGTATACAAAAACCTCCTCATCATAATAATTACCCTCGCCCAATCCTTTATCACTTCCGTTTGGTTTAATTTTTTGCAACACATAACACCATAACGGTGTACTCTTCATAGCAGACAATAAACACCAACATTCGAGCAGAGCAGACTATCGGCCCTCACAACAATGTTCTATTTATAGTTTCCAAAATATCCTCGGGCAAGGATATTTTTTGGAAGACTGCCATCGTTGTAATTTATAATTTCGCTTGTTATGTCGTCCTTTATTATTGAGATATATGCATACATATAATATAGGTGTATGTCATCTGCCCACACACCCAATTAAGATAACAACTTGGAAGCGAGTTTTTACCTCCTTCTCTCTATCTCTCTCTCTGTCTCTAGCCCGGATGCGGTTTTATTGTGTGTGCGATCTTACGCGCGCGCCAAAAAACCATATTGCAATTACTCACCTTGTAAAATTTTGTTACAAAATTTATTGCGGAAAATATCTAAAAGCAATGGAGGCAAAAATGTCCTCTGATGCTGATATTGGTATACAGACGACTACAGAGTAAACCAGAAAGTGTTTGTTCATAATAATTGTCCTTTTATAAAATGAAGGCGGGAAAGAGACTCCCGTCCCGATTCGGAAGAGTTTATGAAAAAGGATGAAGGTTCATTTATCGAGACGAAAAAGTTTGCCGGCAATGAACCAAAGGATACGCGATAAGTAATAGCTATTTTTGCCAGGATGTTGGCTTGTTTTTTTTTTTGTTTTTGTTTTTGTTGCTTTTGTCAAAAAGAAGGATATTGCTTGTGTGAAAGTGAGCGTGCCAAACATTATTATAACAAAATTAATTGAGAGCTTAAGTTGCAAGATATGCACAGTCTTTTTTATAGGATGCAAAATGACACTTAAAAAAAGTACATCTTAAAATGGGATGAAGTACTCAGAATATGTTTAAACTTGGGAAGGTACATAGCATAAGAAATAAAGAGTATGAAATAAAAACTTTGAAATTGAAACGGTAGGTAGGTGTGTTAAAGACATATTCAGTAATATGTTATTAAACTTTTATACGAGTGATTTAATCTTTAAGGACAGAAATTAAGTCTTTCTATTTGCTAGTAGTTGAAAAATTGCAGCAAAATTAAAACACAATAAATTTTTTCGTATCGTTATTTTAAATATTTTATTTTCCCGGTAACTTTTTGTTGAAATGAAATAGTTTATTAAATAGTTTATTAATTTTAATTTTTTTAAAACTAGCGAGCGTTAGGAAAATAGAGTTTTAAAAGTAGGTACCGATTGGTAGCACATTGGTTTTAGCATTAAAGTGGGAGGGAAAGTCAGAGCCGGGTTTCCAACGAAGAAGAGATTCATCGAAACCAAATGCACGCATTTTCAATAAGAGAGCTTGATGCCAAACTCTATCAAATGCAATAATCTTACTTTCTCCAAAACGATGTAAAGATTTGTTCCACTATTCGGTGAGATCAAATCACCGGTGGAGCTATTGCTACGAAAGCCGTACTGCTGAAAATTGATCAGCGTTTCCATGACCTTGGAAAGAAGGGATGTAAGTGCAATTGGACGGTATTTTGAAAGTGAGGAAGATTTTTTTTTTAGGGACATGATGGACAAATGCATTTTGCCATCCGCTCGGGAAGAGACCAGTAGAGTAGGACAGATGGAAAGCTTACACAGTGGCTTTGCAAGCGTAGCTGAACACCCTTTCAAAACAAAATAAATTAATTTTATCCGGGCCAGCGGATTTGTGTATGTCGAGTTCTTTCAGGACTCTGCACGACAACTGCACGAGTACGAAAGAAGATTTGTCCCATAGAATTGTTTACGCTCTCAAGTACTGGAAGAGTCATAACACTATCTGGCACCGTCGAATTAACAAACTGTGCTATAAGCAAATAGGCTATATCTAATGAGCTGACAGCAGATGTGTTATTGTAGACGAGCGTTTGAACCGAAAACGAAGTAGAACTTCGAATGTTTTTTACAAATGACCAAAAATTTTTACTGTTATTATTTAAATAGTTTACTATTTGCCACTTACGGTATTCGAACTCAAGACTTTGATCAACCGAAAAAATTGCGCCAGGACTAGATATGGGAATATGGGAATTCGATACAATTCTTATGAAAAAAAAATTATGAAAAAATTCCACATATGCCTTCGCGTATTTCGTATATTCCCAAGCCAATAGGGAAGAAACAAAATGTGGGCCTCACAATTCTGCCTGTTCAACCACAGCCAAAGCAGCTGGGTAGATTTTCTTGAAACTATATTTTTTTTGGGCCGAAATTTTGGCAAACATTTTTTTTTTTTATTTTGCTTTTTTGGGGAAATCCGTTTTTTCCAAAATTACTCGGATGATTTTGAAAATCTATTCACATAGGTATTTGGATTTTGGCTCAATTTAAATTAAAAAATTAAAAATGTGGCAGGTACCGTTAATTCCCATAGAATAATCTTTGTGATTTTCGATTTTCTTAGAATGGTTCATCTGATTGTATTTTGCAAAATCATTTAAATTTTTTAGTTTAAAAAAAAATTAAATTGTGTTTTTTTTTTTAATTAAATTAAAACATTATAAAAAAATCGTTATATATTTTTGGCAACACAAAGTTGAGCATCACAGCAATTTTGTAAGCATGCGAATAATTTTTTATGTTTTTGGCAAAATTCAAAAAATAAAAGAAATCATTCTTAAAAATTTTCAAAACTATCAAAAATTGTGAGAGAATGTTTTTTTTCGTTATAAATTATTTTCCAATTTTTCTTTATAAAGTATTTCGCACTTCGTCTTGGAATTGGTTTGTCTGGCAACTATAGTGTAAACCATAAGCTCTTTGCAATTGTTTTGTCTAAAACCGACTCTAAAGTTTTTTTTTAATAAAAAAGTTCCTTAGACGTTTGATATAATTTCTCCATGTTTTCCTATGATTATTAACACTAACTAGTGACATCTGGCAACTCTACAGCCGAGGCTCTAAAAACTTCAGACCAATTATGTCCGACTAAATCAAATATTAAGTTTTTGTTGAAATTTTTCTTTTCGAAATCAATAAACATAAATACAAACAATTTTAAATTAAACTTTTATCAAATTAAATTGTTCCACGTCAAACTTTGTTTGCCCCCCAAAAACAAAAAAAAAAAAAAACTACTTTAACAAGCAATTGAGATTTAATTCCGCTTTTCCGATCCCGTATTTTCAATTCAAAACACACATTTCTTCATAATGAACATTCAAAATGACATTTCAGGTTTCAGGATATTTAAACCATAATTCAATTTAATGGATTCGAGGTGGTGGCAGAGGTCCTTTTCTGCATTCAACTGCAATTTCTCACACTGAAAGCAATTTCTGATCCCACCAACGCAACGCTAACATACCCCCATGAGAGGAGTCTTGCGCCTAATAGCATTTTGTCTCGTACTCGTGTACTGCTGCTACTGAAATCTGGTTCTGACAGATTTTGTCCATTTTTCCAGGGCGAAATTTTGTGGGGAATTTACCAAATGCAAACGACCGAACGACGCGACACGATGACGACGCCGCCGACGACCGGTTAGCTGTATATAGACATAATAGCCCCCAACTGTGAACGAGGCTGTGTGAACTTCCCTCGAACAATGAAAATTAATTAAACTCTGCAACATTGACAGCAGGCGGCAAGTCAAGTCATGTGCGGCAATGGCAAACATGGCGCAACACCATCAGGAGTCATAACTCGCTCGGTAACACCTTTCAGGTGTAAAACTCTTAAATTACTTGTTATTGTGTTATCACCTCTCTATAATATACCAACGACGTTAACGACCAAGACAGGGGGAATGTCAAATGGAAAATATTCATCCAGATTTGTGAGTCTGTGTCGAGTTTATTAAAAGATTTGTTTTACAGCTGTGATGCTGGATGTTGGATGCTGGATCAAAACCAACTGCCGGTCATCGCAGCAGGTGTCGCGGCAGTCGCCTTCTTTTTTTTCGTTTAGAGAAGAAGGAATGATGAATTATTATCCTGCACAGAAAACCAGGAAGAAGGTCTATACAATTTTGTATCCCTTTTTTTGCGCTTGAAAAGTTTCGTCAAAGGAAATAAGAAATTTTAATTAAAGGTTTTTTTTTTGTTTTATTTTTTGGAAAAGTTTGGCGAAAAGTTTTTGACAATTACGAAATTGAAATTCATTGCGCGTTATGTCAATTAATGGAGTCATATTACTTTTGAAGGAGTTTTTTTTTTTAATAGGAAGAGCGTGCAATTAAATCATTGTCAGATTTTATCATTTGGAATGGGTAAATATTTTGAGAGGGGATACTTAAATTAGGGTGTTTGCAGTGCAGGTGCGTATACTATCTTATGGATTCAAAGCAAAGCAAGGTAATGTCTAATGACAGTCGAAGGGCCGGGGAGGAACTAGTTAACTTATGACTTCCCATAAGAACGATGAGTGAAACGACCGACGATCTTAAAACAATCATCATCATCATCGTCGGCTCGACAACCGGGGTCCGGTCCTGGCGTCCTTCAACAAGTCTCTCCACCTATCCTGGTCTTGAGCCGACGCCATACAGTTGCGCACCCCAAGGCTTCGGGCTTCCTGATCTACGCCATCTCTCCAGCGCAAGCATGGTCTATCGAGCTGACGTCTACCATAAAATGTACAACAAAGAACTTTCCGAGTCGGTTCCTCTTCGCTCATGCGAGCAATGGCCGTGAGTAAAAGATGACCTTAGAATAATTGATTTTAGCTTAAATCCGCTATCCAAATAGATATCCGGAATAGGCCTGGGTGGATCAGAAAATGGGGGGAAGAATATGTATGTAATATATTCGGCCCAATGCAATACCTATTTGCCTCCAGAACATCAACCCATACATAAAGGGCTCGTTGCAAGCGAGCCAAGAATTGTAATAAAGAGTAAAGGACTCAAGACACTTCCCTGACGCACACCTACTCTAATAAGCAACTCTTTGGTGATTCCTGTGGGGCTTCTTACCATTTTTTTGTAACTTGATCGTACATGTCCACAATCATCCTAACGTGGACTTGTGGTCTTTTTTTTATATAAAATGGGTTAGGTGCATGGACAAAATAACTCAGCCGCGAGGTAGGCTACAATATGTAATATTTGCAAATCTTTTTTCCAGTGCCAGAGTCTCAGGATCTACTTTGTGAAATTTATAAGAACCAAGTGAATTTCACTCACTTACTTGTCCCGGGACTTTTTATGTCTCCAAATCTTCCCCAATTGTGCTAATTCCTATCCAAAAGTTCTTCCACGCTTTCATTTCATCGCTGGGCTAGCAATTCACTCGTTAGCCTTTCGAAGCGTATGGCTAATCCATTGCCGTTACCGTTTTCGTGAGATAGAGTCAATGGGTTCCTGACCTGTTCTTGCATGAAATTTATCATTTGAGATACGATTTCACCAAAAAATCCTCAAGACGTTTTGCAGTTAGCTATTTACGAACGTTTGCAGCTTTCTAGTGGCAGCAGTTGTGGCTTTCTAGGTGCTGAACCCGTAAAGAAGTACGAATTCAAAATTGGAGTGGAACAGTTTTTAAGCTTGGTTTTTAAGCTTATAGAGTTGTTTCTCCATATATTGCAAAGCATATCGAACGTTATTTTTGCTTTCCCAATTCGATTGTTAATATCAGTTCCACCCTCGGCGTCGGCGTCGCTTCGGTAGAAGCAGTACCTAAGATATTGAAAATTTTCTACCATCTCTACTGGTTGTGCAAAAATAACTACTTGAACAGATTAGGAAGTTCCAAGGCTAGTCCTTCTTGTTTTTGCCGATGAGCTTATCTCTCCAACATTGATGTCATTTGATGGAGATCCATGGTCCTATGAGAGAGCAGACATACGTCATCCGCATAGTCAAGGTGTTTGAAGTATGATTGCAGAGTCTACTGAATTCATTATGTGCAGCATATCACTAATAACCAACTAAAACAATATTGGTGAAAGTAGACAGCCCTGTGTAATGCCACTCAAATTCTTATGTCATATTTTATTAACTTCCCATAGGGAGTTATTGTAATCGGTCCGATTTGTCAAATTGAAATTTTTGACATTTCTCGACGTTTCAAGGTCCTTAGAGCCTATATCGATCATTTTTAGAGAGATGTCTGTGTGTGCGTGTGTACGTACGTTCTGGTACCATTTTTCGTCGTCGATATCTCAAGAACGAGTAGAGATATTGACTTGAAATAAATTTTGTTTTACAGATAATAACTTCGAAAGAAGCTGAAAGGGCGTTTATTAATATTCAATAAGTTGTTTTTTTTTTTACTATAGCAGTTTAAAAAAAAAGTGAAAATTTTGGTTGGGCTCAAATATCTCACGAACAAATAATGCTATTGACTTGAAACAAATTTTATTCGACACACTATGACGTCATACAAATTTGATATGAATTTGGAAAAAAATCAATATACCGTTATTTTTTAAAATCAAAAAAACTAAAAAAAAAAATTTTATAAGTCGAATATCCTTAGATGGAAAAACGATATTAACTTTAAAATAATTTTATTTTACGAAAAATGTTGTTGACTACTGGTGAAAATTTCAAAAAAATTCAATGGACAGTTTTTTTATAAAAAAATAAAAACTACAAAAAATTCTACCAAAAATTGGTATAAATTGTCTTTCGACTCAAATTTCTCAAAAACGGGTAACGATATTGACTTCTTGTTTGTTTAATTTTCTACATAACATTATTGTTAGCAACTGATAAAATTTTGACAAATATTGAATAGGCAGTTTTTGACAAAAAATATAAAAAAAAAATTTGGTTATTTGAAAAAAAACTAAATAAAAAGTTTTCAAGATCAAGAAATGGGAAGTTATCAGTGT
Organism: Syrphus vitripennis; assembly: GCA_958431115.1. NCBI lineage: Eukaryota > Metazoa > Arthropoda > Insecta > Diptera > Syrphidae > Syrphus > Syrphus vitripennis. The sequence goes on from OY288109.1 coordinate 18,332,123, forward strand.
GGGTCGCACCCAGCCTCTTTTTTCTATTTGTTTTCCATCTCTTAACAGTGTATTGTGGAACGTTAAGAAATTTAGGAAATTAAAATTATTATTTTCTGCTCTAAAAAAAAAAAAGAATCCGTATTTTGGTTATGTAAGCTATATTTATAGGTTAACAACTTAAGTAATTGAAAATGAAGTCCTCTTTTCAATTAATACCAACTTTCTTCCACATGTTTTCGTATCGAAATAATTAAAATAAATAAAAAAAAAAAATATTAATACAAACCGCCATTTGTATATCTCTCCCCAAATCTGACTTTTCTTCGAAATGCTTCTTCAAGATTTTTTTTTTTTTCTGTAAAAAGAAAATTAATTTAATTTATTTCTACATCTGTCTTTCTATAAATGATTTCTGAGGAATATAGCATTTCCGCTTGGATAACCGGTGTACGAAAGAGCTCTTGGGGATAATCATCTGTTTTTTTTTTTAATGCTTGTAAATCTAAGAGCCCTCAAGAGAACCTAAAGGAATATAGAGGATTCAAAATATAAATGCCAAAGACGATAGAAACAACATTTCGAAGGAATGCATGACGATGAAGATGATGATGATGATGGTGGTCCTTCAACGAACGTTTTATGATTTTTATTTCATTTTTAATGGTCGGACATTAATTGAGGTGGCCGCAGCAAAAAGGGAGGCAAATTTTGTTCTTTTTCGATACAAATACAAACAATGTAGATTAAAAGAACAAGACTGTTTTATTTAAGCCCTAAGCTATAATGCTATCTATAGGTTAGCTGGCTATGTACCTATAACCTACCTAAACAAAAACAAAAAAAAAACTTTTCTTTTTTTATAGAGCACAAAACAGTGTGGAACCAATAATTACTTTTTTTTTACGGCATGACGTGCCCGGCTGTTTTTGCTCTTCATGATGATGGCTAGAACAAATTTTATGATCGGCGAACGATAAAGAAGTATAAAATAAGTTCTACTCTGGGTTAAATGTCAAATGAAATAAAATTCTCAGTATAAAAATGTTCAAGATGGAAATGATTGCGAGGCGAAGATATTGTGTTTCTCAGAAAAGATTGTGTAATTTGTTGATTGTCTCTTTAGCTTAATATTCTGCTTCAAATTCCTTAAAACGTTTTAAAAATTAAATTAAAAAACAGAATTGGTTTATTAAGAAATTACTTACATAATATATTATGTAATTTCAAATCTATTCAAAAGAATTTTACAAATTAATTTTTTTCAGACATTTAAAAAATTAGTAATAATTTTAACTTATTTTGAAATAACGTCAGGAATTCATGGAGAAGAAAAATTGATATGAAAGTTTTTCAAGTTTAATATTATTTTTACTCTTAAAAATAAATTTCAAAAAAAAAAAACTCACACCATTTTCAAAGTATACATATTGAATTTTCTTCTTTTTTTTCAATTTTGAAATTCAAAATTCCTAAAAATTATTTCTTTTGAAGTTTTGCTATGCAATATTATTTAATTTTGAACACTAAATTGTATTTGAAAATATTTTTAAATACGGTTGTATCGTATTAATTCATTATATTTGAATTCAATAAGTAGTTACTTTTGATAAAATGAAGTTAAAAAATTCTAATTCTTGAAAAATTCTCAGTGTTTTTCAAAAAAAAAAATTAAATTTTAGAAAAAAATTGGTATTCAAATTGTTAGTAGGTATATCATGAAATACACTTAAAAATTCATTTCAAAAAAAGAAATGATCCACCCGTTTTCGAAATACATATTATAAAGTTCTCATTTTTTTTTTAAATTCTAAAATACTTTTTTTTGGAAATTTTTATATTGCTAAAATTACATAAATGACCGTTAATGAAAATCTAGCTCTATGACAGGACAGGTGGTAGGTAGGTAGAAATGACGATCTCGAGGCAACCTAGCCTGAGATCCAATTAGCGCTGTAGTGCGCCATTTTGATACCATAACTCGTTTGACCTATGATAGAAAGAGAATGATTTATAGAGGAGCTTCACAGCGAATTACATATGTTAGAGCCATTTTGTCGCATTGAGAAAAAAGATTAGATCCCTGATCTTCGTCTCAGATAGCTCGTTGAGTTCGAGAGAGAATTGTTTTCTAAACGATTGCATTCTTAAGTTTGTCAAAGAAGGAAATGAATTTGCAGAGGAAATGAATTACCGTTTCCTTTTCTCGTTGGTCACTACAACTACGGCAAAAAGTGTTGTAAGAAATGCCCAACTTCTCTGCATGAATTCCTATAGGCCAATGTCTGGTACAAACCGCAACAATCCTAGCTATGTCTTGCATGGGCCTGCATAGAAGATCGTTTATACGGGTTTGATTATAGGTGGGCCATATCTTCTTAGATATAATGCAGTTGGGTAAATTGCTCCACCTTCGATTTGATTCAGTTTGATAGATAGAAAAGAGTTTCCCCTTCATAGCACCAAGAGGAATGTTAACCATTTCCGCAAGTGAGCTATGAAGGGCCGATCATTGCCTGGCTAGCTCGTCATTTCCCTCGATACCACTATGGCCCGGAACCCTGATCAGGGTGACAACGAGGTTAATGTTCAGGCTCGCAAATTCATCGCGACATTGCTGGACCAATTTATATGACGATGTGGCCGAGATAATGGCTTTGACAGCTGCCTAACTGTCTGTGAAGATAGCCGCATTTCGGTTTTGGTTTGGGCTTTGTTTAAGTATCTTACATGCCTCCCTTATTGCTAGCAGTTCAGCATCCTAAAGGATTATGTGGCATTTAAAGACTCAGAGAAGGTCCCAGAACCAACACCACACTCCATCTTTGAGCCGTCAGTAAAGATGGTTATGTCGAAACCTATCGTCACGATGTCATCTTCCCAATATTTTCTGGATGGGAAAATAACCTTAAAACCCTTTCTTAGGCTCAAAGTACGATGCAGTAGTCAGTGTTTGCCGAGATAATATCTGGGGGAATTAATTTCGTTATGTTGCTGTGACCGTATATGGTTTTGACAACCAGCTGCTCGATTCCTTCAGCCTTAACAGAGAGGTGGTTAATAACAGTTTTTTAAAAAAATTAGTAGTTTCGGCTGAAGATCGAGGAAAAGGTAAACCTACCGACAGGCAGAATTACGCGACCTGCTTTGTCCGAGTTTTCTTTCATAGTAATGTGAGGTCTTAATGTATCATAGGAATGCCAAATTTGATCAAAATTTCGATGGTAATGGGAGGTAAGTTATTGAAACAAATATTAAACTTTTTCCATAAAATTAGTTAACGATAAATTATGAAAAAAAAAAAAAAATTTCTAGGTTACTTTTCTAGAACATCAGAGTTTTGGTGGAAAAAAAATCAGCCTAACCAAACAACAAGTTTTAGCCATCCATATATTTTATCCTGGCTACGGCTGTCAGCTGTTTATACACTCTTTTTCTATAATACGGCTGAAATTTCGGGTCATTTTTTTTTTTTTTGCAATATCAAACCTTGCCATAGTAAAACCCTTGCATCGCAAGAAAAAAATTCAATGTAAGCAAAATAAAACCAATTAGATTCTAGAATCATAATTTTGATCTATTACAGAGAGTCCTTTTTTTGCAATCCATTATTATTAACACAAATTCTTTATTTCCCAAGAAAGAAAAAAAAAAACCATGAGCTAAGGGATTCCAAAAGAAAACACACTGCAAACGCAGCATCTTTAATCCTTTATCCTTATGCCAAACCTTATATAGATAATCCCTTGCAAAAAAAAATTGATTTATTTGTTTTTGATTATTCAGCTTAATAAGGATTCCTTTTTTTTACACATTCGCATTCACAAAATCATCAAATCAAATTTTTTCTTTTTAATAAAAAAAAATTAATAATAATTTGAATATCTTTGCAGTTCCAGTTGAAATTTCCATCACAACAAAAAAAAAAAACAAACCGAAAAACTCATATACATACTAGTATATTCCGCACCGTCAAGTGTTGGCCGGAGAATTCGTAAAAAAAAACGAAGAAACCTCCAGGATGTGAGTGAATTTCATTCAAACGTTAACCAAAATCATTCGCAATAAATTTGTTGGTGTTTTGTAACTTTTCTGTTTGTTGGAAAGCTGCGGTGTGCTTTTCCCTTCACACACATATGAATGCTGAGATTTGTGTTTTTTTTTTATGTCTATTTCGAATTTTAGCAAAAAAAAAATATAGATACAGATAAAGGACCAAGGACCAAGGATCTACAAATAGGACGAAGGCAAACAAACAAACAAAAAAAAAAAAAGTGAAAATGATTTGACGTAATGATGATTTAATTTTCCGAAAATCACTGTGGGGAATATACAACACTCACACCCTAACCTAAATTCACGTTTTGTGTCCTTAATGGTTCATTGGATTGCTCTGAGGGTTATATCTATATTTATGTGCGGGTGGTGCGGCACAGGACGGCTACCTATAAGGCCAGTGTGCAAGAAAAAAAAAAAAAAATCTGCCAAATATGGGATTTTACGTGGGATATTCTTGAGATGAATGGATATAAATTAGAGAGAAAGTTTATTCGGCAGATTGTGGTTGTTGGCCTCCATGGAGGGAATTTCATTAAATCAATTTTTGTTTGTGTCGATTTCCCTAACATTTCACCACACCTTGATTTTTATATTCTTCTCGCCTGAATGGCAGAGAACGAACTTTTTTTGTGTATTTTTATTATAAGCAAAAATGTCCAAACTGACTGAAAATTTTAATTGCATTTGCAACAGCATCCAATCAACAGACACGCTATTTTATTAAGCCTCATCCCCAATTTGTTGCCCATCTCCATTGTCGTCAACATACAAAAAAAAAAACTGGTAACTCAATCCATTCAGTAACACACTCCATTGAAGCAGAATTCATTTAAATTTAAATAAAAGATTCAAAACCGTCTCCCGCCTGCCGTTCCGTTTGTCGTCCATTCGTATAGCGTCAGACAGAGAGCCTCCCTGCTGATGCTGATGCAACTTTGCCTCTTGCTGCACAACATACCAAACCAGGATAAAGTCAATTTTAAAATTTGACAATAACCAAAAGGACATGTGTTGCAATCGGATGAACAGCATCGAAAGCCAATCGATAACCAGCAACAGTACACCATCGAATATACATACCTACTAAATACAAAAAAATGCCTCTTCATCCTATCTATCGACGTTCTAATATCCTGTGTAGTTGTGGAAATTTGTTGTAACTTCATATCTATATATGAACTTGATAATAACGAACGAGGAGCGAGTAAAAGGTTCACAGGATATTGTTCCTACACAACATAGACATTTATTGCAAAAAAAAAAAAACTGAATAAAAGATAACTGATGATGCTTTTCTGTATTATGAATGTACATTAATACAATTTTTTTTTTTTGTGAGTGTCCTGTCATTTGCCAGCCGCCTGCAGTATTAATAAGTTTTTGATTGTTGCAAATGCAGGAAAAGGACTCTGATTTGTAAAACTATCCTTTTGAAACAGCACTTAGAAAAACTTGGCAGAGAAAATATGCGAATGGTGATGTGTGAACAGGATACTCAACTCATATTAATTGCCTTTAGGAGCAAGGGAAGTTACAGTGTTAAAAGGACGAGAGGAAGTTAATTATCGATAACTGGAAGCATTTATAGTTTACAAATTGCATCAAACGAAAAACAAAAGAATTTATTAAAAAAAAATAACATCAAGGGCATGGATTAAAGTTGACAAGTAAAGTTTTTTTATATGATTACGGTTATATTTTTCTAAATCCGACTTTTGTTACGTTAAAGATATCACAAAAACTTTGTTCACATAAAATGAAAGTCATTAGAAGCTTTTTTATTTATAAAATAAACTTAGTGGCGCATAAGTCCATGTAGATAACCAAGGCCTGTGCCTTTAGACTCCGGTGACATACAACTCTCAACCATTCCTGTGTGGTGCATGCTAGGTGCATTGTGCACACAGAAATGGTTGAATGGTGTTACTGCAGGAATGAAGGGGACATAAACATTGTAATACTTATTTCTATTCTTGACAATTTCTACTCTAAAACCCAGTTTTTCAGTGTGAGATTAAAGTTAACTATGTTGAAATAACCCTGGATTAACCGGAAAACCGAAAACTTTTATCGACAACAATTGAGAGTAGCGGGACCAGGGGAGTGTCCTCATAAAGTGAGTTTCATCATCATCATCATCGGCTCGACAACCGGGGTCCTTCCCTGACCTCCTTCAACAAGTCTCTCCACCTATCCCGGTCTTGAGCCGACGACGCCGTCCAATTGCGCACCCCAAGGCTTCAGGTGCCCTGGGCCCTATTTCATAAACATTGACAGGTGACAATTCTACAAATTTGTCACATTTGTCTGACAATTGCTTGGATCATAAAAATAGACAAGTAACAAACATTGTCATAGTATGACAATGACAAATTTGTCACGACAAGCAATTGTCAAACAAATGCGACAAATTTGTAAAATTGTCAATATGTCGTGACAACTTGACAGTTATCATACTGTGACAAATTTGTCGTTACGTTAGAACACAGCAGATTAAGGTACATAGAAAAAAAGGACCACCTAAAAACAAGAAGTTTGGCTTATTGAGCATGAGCAGTTTTAATAAAAAATCTTATTAAAATGAATGCATAATAAAATATTTTAAAGAATAAATTTTTCATTGAATTGAAAGTCACTTAATGCTAAAACGTCATTGTTAATTTTTTCTTTAAAAATTCGAGGGCGTACGACACGGTATTCCACTTGAACATCTTCATCACTTTCACACGAAGAAATAATATCTAACATGTTGAATGATACTAGTCACTTCTCTATCTCAACTTGACCGAAGCTCATTTGCCTGTCACAATTGTCAATGACATATTGATAAATTTGTAATTTACATATTTTTTCCTGTCCCATAAAAGAATTGTCACGACAAATATGTCGGAAAATTCTTGACAATTCATTGTCATGACAATTTTTTTATGATCCAGAAACTTGACAATTGTCGCAAATTTTCCGACAATTCTACAAATTTGTCAAATTATTTATGGGACAGAAAATTGACAATTTTAGAATTGTCACTTGACAAATTGTCAGGTGATAAATTGTCACTTGTCAATGTTCATGAAATAGGGCCCTGGTCTACGACATCTCTCCAGCGCCAGCGCAAGCATGGTCTACCACGGTGCCGTCTACCATAGAATGTACCACAAAGGACTTTCCCAACAGGTTCCTCTTCGCTCATGCGAGCTAGATGCCCTGCCCACCGGAGTCTACCGAGCTTAATTTTTGTCACTATGTCTGCTTCAAGGTAGATTGCGTACAATTCATGATTTAACCGTCTCCGGAATCGTCCTTCCTCACATATGGGGCCAGCAATTCTCCTTAAGACTTCTCTCGAACGCGGCTAAGAGGTCGGAGAGTCTTTTGCTTAGCACCCAAGTCTCGGATCCATACGTGAGTACTGGCAGGACCATGGTCCTGTACAGCAGCAGTTTTGAAGTCCTAATAAAATTGTATGTAAAAAACGACAGCAAAGCTAAACAATTAACATGTTAAATACAACAACTACTATGATAATTATCTGTAATTAACTTTTGTCTCAATAGATGCGGTTCTTATTTTCAGAATTCGATTATTTTTGTGTTATCGATATTTCGTATGAAAAAACTCCAATTCCCATTTATATGTATGTAAGATTATTCAATGACCCCAGTCACATTCTCCGAAATACCTCGCAATGTTTCTTATGAATAATTTCTATGAAAGTATTTATCAATTATGAAGCGTTCTATTTTTAGCTAGTCCTTAAAGGACTTTGAGAAAAAAAAAACACTTGAATTTCCAATGCTAATAATAAAAATCCTTTCCCAACCGTAAACTTACACAATAACTCTTCCATTTTGAACAACAACAAAAAAAAAAGTTTGGTTCTTCCATCTCTTTTTAAAACGCGTTTTACTTAAAAACGCTTTGAATTCTTCAACGCTATTCAAACAAAATATTAAAATTAATTTCGATATAAATATTTTTGCCGTTCGTTTCAATTTAACATCCGCATCCGGTCTGCTTTTGGCTGCCATTCTCTCTTCAACTGTTAACGTTAACTCTACGAGTCATACCACCTATTCATTCCTTCCCTAAAGCCCTTCATAAGCTGTCAAACAATTCATTCAGTCAATCCGCACGGTTTATAAATTTTACACTGTGCACACAACCTCCTGGCACCAACGCCGCCGCCGCGCCGCCGACGAACGGACCTTTTTTCGGTTATTTCCCGTCACTTTTTTTGACAAACAATAAACACGCCTTTCCGGTATCTTAACAATATATACCCTCCCCGAAGCGATTCGATGGATTGGATGGATACACCCTTTCTGGCCCCATGCTCTTCTTTTTATTTCTAAATAAGGCAAACGTGAGTCTTTCAGAGCAAAGGACATAACAATTCTAAAAGCAACGAGAATATAACTTTTTCGTTTATTTTTCTTTCTATTTCGACAAAGACGATGAGGACGAGGACGATGACGACGAGAGCTACAATCTGCTGTCGCTTCTTCAAATACAACTTGGTGCTGTACCTTTGCGAAACATTGGCGGAAAATCGCTTGGGAAATCGTTGAAAAACGAACAAAAACTCTGTTCAATTCTTTAGAATTATTATTATATTTTGTAAGAATGGGAGCGCGGGCGGTGCGTCATCGTTGGCAGTGTTAGCTTCGTCTTTACTTATTGGAAGAAGGTATACGTACCATCATGGACGAGACGACCGAGGCGACGCGACGAGACGGGAGAGGACGGGATGGATGAATTGGAAACAAAACATTGAAAAGCATTTCACGGCTGTCAAATTTTCTATTAAAAACCGGTTGTGTAAAAGTTTCTCTCCATCTTTGTGTCAGGAAATGAGTTTAAGCTGAAACGGATGTTTCTCCCTGTCCCTATACATATAGATCAGTGGCAGTTAACTGTACTACCTACACTCATGCTCTGCTCGACATCCTTTCGTCGTGGCCGTCGCCGTCTTTGAGCAAAAGTTGAATTTCTTGACAGCTCAAAGCGTTAGTAATGGGGTGTTTTGTGGTTTCTTACATGATGCGTTAGCGGTGCGGGGCGACGACGACGAGGGGCGGCAGCAGCATGAAGTGTGTTGTTTTTTCTGTGGGGAAATGTTGTTGCCAAAATAAAATTATCATAGAAACGATATCACAAAAGGATTCTCCGGCTTCTGCTCCAGCTCCAGCTGCCATCCCTTTTTGGTCGTTGTTTCTCTTGCGTGGGAGAGATAAACAAATGTCATTTGAAATGATGTCTGTCAGTTTTATAGGAGGGTTATAGTGTTTGGTTGTTAATTAAATGCATTTTCGAAATGTTTTAACTTTATATTATATTTTTGTAGAAGGGGCTAAAAGTGAAAAGTTTTTCCCATTCCCCCTAAGGGCTTTTTGTGCGGGAGGGAGGGTTAACTTGACAGACAAAGTGGAATAAGTAACTTTTACTGATGCACACTATAAGGATAATGTTAGCTTTTTAATAGTTTACTGCATTCTCTGTCTGGCGAAAGATATAATTTCTGTTAGCAAGTAGAGTAGATTGTAGAAGTTTTTCTTTGCAGGGTGACGACTTTTTGAGTGCAATATTATCTGTCTCTGACAGAGAAATATTCGATTTAAGTAATTTTTCTTTTAGAGAACTTAAGAAGTTAGAAGGGATGGATAAGGTTTGAAGGGGATATTAGAATTTATATAAAAGTTTTTAGCTAAAGACATATACATACTTTCAAAATATTTTAATTTTTCCTGGAGGGCAAATTGATATTGTACTATTTCAAAAAATTTTTTTTCTTTAGGAAAATATCGGGATAAAGATCTGATATGGTTGCACGAATGATCATATGGACATATTATACGAGCAAGTTAAAAAAATTCTAAGGTTACCTGTTAGAATCACCGAAGATTTCCTAATCGAAGTTGGTGTGCACCAGGGAAGCGTCTTGAGTCCTTTGCTTTTTATTACAGTGGTTAACATTTTACTTGAGGATAAGTTGACCGACCCGAAGTTAATCAGTTAGGTGTTGTTGAAGATGGGCGAAGATTCTACATCCTTGCAACGATCCAATGGAGGGAAATGGAAACCGCATTAGCATGAAATACTTATCTGACCCACACAGGGATATTCCAAAAGTTTAGATGTCTTTGATCTGTGGCTAAATCCGGGAGGCCTGTCGACGTTTCCCGAGGACAACCCAACAAATCCAACAAGTTGATCCTTAGCATGTGGAGTTGTAGGGAAGAGTAGGAGAGAGCTCATTTCTGGGAACCGTGAACGATGGCGCGTAAGAGAAGTAGAGGCCCTGTGCCCCGTAAGTAAGTTTTTTGGAGTGTCCGTGAGACTTTTGATGCAGTGAACAACGATACGTCACGTTTCGAGAAACGAGATGTTTCTGTTTCTGGACAACCAGTCCAGACAATACTGATGGCGGAACTGGACTAAATATTAACAGCCAAATTTGTGAAGCAAACGTTGCGTTTGGTTTGCTCTTCAAAATGTAGAGAAACAACTCTATAAGCTTAAAAACCAACCAACGACTGTTCCACTCTATTGTTGAATTCATACTTCTGTCACTAGAAAGTTGTAAGCGTTCGTTCTGCAAAACATCTTGAGAGTTTTCTGGCCAAATCGTATTCCTAAGGATGAACGTCATACGAGAACAGGACAGGAACCCATTGACTCTATCATAGGAAGACGTAAGTGGCAGTGGATTGGTCAAATGCTTCGAAAGTGTAAGATGTGTTTTGCGAGTCATACGATGCAATGGAACCCTTTCATTCTTACAAGCAGACGGCCAGGCCAGGTCGACCTAAAAGCACTTGGCGGAGAATCGTCTTCTTTTTTTCCCGCAGTATAGAAGCATAGACCTTCTGATTACCAACCAAATCGTCAGCCTTTCTGTCAGTTCAACAACAGGAAATTCTGATCTCAATCTTCCACATTAAACCACGGATCAAAGAAACATTTCTGTGTCTGAACTTTTTTAATTTGCATTTGTATCGATTGAATTTAAGTATTTTTTTTATGTGGTACTCTTCTTACAATAATACGAAAGTCTTATTAAGAAATTACGGTAAGAATATTTTTCAGAAAAACGGTTCTATGTACATATATTTTGAAAACTATTTTTGTCTTGTTGTAAACAATAAGTCACTCTTATTGATTTTAAATAGTTTTTTGTTCGCTGTGACTAGCCCTTATGCCTATGACTATCCCTATGACAATTGCAGCGAATTTTTTTTATTTTTAAATAATAATTTTTTAAACGTTCATGAGAGCATTTCAGCCTTACGTAAATATCTTACCTATTTAGATATTCTGAATCAGGATCCATATAATTGGCCGCTGTTACTCCGGACAGTTAAGTTTTACAGCTATACTGAAATAATATTTTCAAAAATGTCTGCAAAACTGTCAGAAAAGATATAACTTGCCAAAAACAAAATTGGTTGTCATTCTATAATTGAAATTCGAAAACTGTAAACGTAGCACATTTAAACCAATTACCAAAAAATTGCAACACAGTTGTAGTTTTCGATTCGTTTTTAATTGAAAAAGTTTTATTTTTTAACACTGCGGCTGACCCATCGCTATCGCATCCATTCTAGCAAACAGAATTTGCATCATTTCCTCACCCCCAATATAATAGCAATGGTATAAAATGCTTAAATCAAGTACCTGTCCTTTGCTCGAAGTAGTTGGCCCAATCTCCAGATATACATATATTTCCAAATTGTTGTTGAATACAACATGAAAATGTGACATGAAACAACCGTTCCATGGAATGAAAACGGCTACATGCAAATCTTAGATGACAAAATGGTTTAATAAATGAAAAAAAAACTTTATCGTTTTTTTCTTTGTTGTTGTATTTTTGTTTATAAAAAATATCGGGAATGTCCTCCTTGTATATTGATATCCTTTTTATTATTTGCTATTTCTAGAAAATATTTCGTCGTCGTCGTTAAAGAATATTATATTGGATGCCAAAGTCAAGTTGATGTATACGAGTAAACGGGATTCTAAAGGATCTTTCGTTTGTGCTATTTTTTTTTCTTCAATGGACGACCAATGGTGATGGAAAGAGGAACATTTTGCGACCTTTATCCTTGGTTGCCGCCAACGCAACACGGGTACTCAAGCTCACCCAGTTCAAGGTGCAGATTTGTAACTTAGCTTTACATTGTACCTTCTTTTGAGGAATTTCCTTTGATACAATACGATATTTTCAGGGGTAGGTATGATGAGTGACACTGGAATCCTTGAGAAATTTTCTTTATTAGAAATCTTCTAATATTTTAGAAGGTTGGTATGCGTAGCTACACGATTTCTAAATCCCAAAGGGCATGCATTAGAATTGTTTCACATGAGTAAGTATAGCTCAAGAGTTTTTTCAACACATCATAGTTCATCTAATTACTTTCTTGCTGCGGAAGAAAATATATGGCAAATTTTGGGCTCATAAAAAAATCCAACTTGAGATTTTGATAAAACTTGACAGATATTATCTTGCTTTAAATGAAATGAAATTCAAAACATGGGAGGTACCGTTACCTCCGATAGAATCATTTTTTTGATTATCGATTTTCATCTGATTGTAATCAAAATTTGTATGCAAATACATGTAAATTTTATAAAAAGTATTCAATACTTTTATGTTTGAAATTTAATAATTCAAAAACGGTTTGATATATTTTTGGAAATTTGGTTCAAAATGCTTTTTTTTTTAATATTATCTGTAATAATTTGAAAATTAATTTTAGTTTCAAAAATAATGCTACTGGTGATACGTTGCATAGAAACTAAAAAAAAACGTTTTCAAAAAATTTTAAATTTCTCGAAAATGGCTTCTACAATTTTGATAAAATTGTTTTAGTATGTCAGTATTAGTATGGGGGTTTTATAAAACAATAAAAAATTGAAATACTAATGTTAAGAAAAAAGCTTTCGGAAAAATCTCAAATTTCTATAGAAAATGGTTCTAAAAATTTTTGATAAAGACCGAGAAGAGATTCCGAAAGTCTCGTCTCGTCTCGTGGTTAATTCTAATTACCGAAAACCGGATGGTTCTAGAACTTATACCTTTAAAGATATAAGCAAATCACTACAACAATTTTGTTTTAAGATGAAGATAAAGCTGAACTGACAATGACGTCACTCTACTGATAGCTGAAATGATCTTATACAATTTATTTTCATTTTATTATTACCAAATTTAGATATCGTTGTAAGAAAGTATAAGTTTTGCGCCATCCAAAATTTGAAAGCTTTGAAAGATTAAACATGAAAACAAAAATTACATTCAACATGAAATTTTGAAATTAATTTTTTTTTTCAAAATTTATGGCTGGAAAATCAAGTTTTCAAAAACTTTGCACATAAAACAACTTGATTTGAAAATTGAAATAAGAAATAGAATTTTGAACTTAAAAGAAGCTGTAAGATGACATCGTAAGTGTTACCGTCTTACCGATGTTTTATAATATGTATAATTTTTTTTAAACTCTGCCCTGCCAACCAGAGGTGGGCAATGGACCCCTTTCAATACGAATTTTTCTTTTTTTCAGTTCAATTCTCACGCACTTTAGACTTTTTTTCAAACCGTATGTTAAGCTAACTTCTAGTCTCGTTTCGGTCTCGTCAAAATCGATTTATAACAGTCTCATCTCGGTGACGACTCAATTTTTTTTTTGGTATCATCTTTTTTTTTCGGAAACATGAGAAACCACAGTTTGAATCTAGAAGCTGACATAAAAATTTTTCAATTTTATGTTTTCAAAAAACTGTTTTCGAATAATTCCCTTTACTAGAAAAATCACCGAGACTCGATAAGTCTCGGGTTTAAAAATACTTTCTGGTCTCGGATACCAAGAAGTTGAATGCAAAAGTGAATACAATTTTTTTGAACAATTTTTTGATCTTTAATTGGTGTTGGCTATATTTTAAAAAAAATCACATTTTTATAAATTTAGATAGTATTTAAAAAAAAAAAAATATTTCCAAAAATGGGTTATGCCACTTTGGCACTTTTGGATTAAGTTTTCAAGATCGTATTTTATAAAATTTTATGTTTTGTCATCATGTCATAAGGTGAGCGAATTCCCATATAACCGAAAAAGCTAATTTTTATAATAAACATAAATTTAAACAATGTCCTGCAAAGTAAACTACTGTCAACATTGTCACAAATAATTTTTCATAGCAATGACATGTCTGGGAGTTGCTATATACCAACTGACGCTGCCACCATCAAAGCCAGAGACAATCACTCTTCCTATAGGTATTAAAGTAACTACCGCGTAAATTTAACTTTTATCGTCAGTCAAAGACATTAACTTAACTGCTTGCTTTTGCTTCTGGGTGTATAGTATTCGTATTAGTTAACAACAAGTCGTGCAGATCCTTTATATAGCTAAAGCTGACTTTATGATGCGACTTGGTGCTTAATTTTCATCATTTAATACCTCTTCTTTATAATATCTCCCACTACCCCTCCATCCATCCATCTATATAATAATGGAGCAATAACATTTGAATTTTGCTTACATTTTATTCTTCTACCTCATCGGAGTCTCTTTCCTTATCATCGGATTTCACTTAATTTATTTTCAATTCAAAGTCCTCTTGCGGGTAAATTATATCAATACTAAATGCTTTCAAGCCTCTACTCTCTCTATCTCTTTCTCTCTCTCTCTCTGTCATCATAATCTATTCTCCATCGAAAGTATAGGCAACAACCTATATTAATACAAAACATAAACACGAAAACAATAAAATAAACTTCAATGGCCCATGAAAGCAATTAATCCATTTCCAATATCGAAGAATATCCTTGACAGCAATAATCCTTAAGTTAAAAATAATGTCCTTGTACACGCCATTCTAAATTGTATTTGTTTGTGTCTTTTCTCTTTCGAACCAATTCTGATGACAATGAATAAAATTTCCATTTGGCAACTCATCACCTGAATCAGCCCAACCAACACAGTAAAACGGAGAAGGAAAAATTCAAATAAATTTCTGCCTACATGGAGAAGTTTCTTATTATAGAAATATATCCTTCGAATAAAAGTGTGATTGTCTCTTTATGTGCGTGTATATTTGTATTTCTAACAACTTTCTATAAGGAAAACGAATTCAAAATTTATTGCAAATTTTCTGTGAATTTATAAATCCAAAACCAAAATTACTCATTTATTGTTGAGTAGGGCTTAGTTTGAGGGGAGTGGGGGGCGTGGCGGGGGGTGGGTGGTTGTATTTATGAATGTATCGGAAGTTAACCAACAACAACAACTGACGACAAGTTTTATATGTACGACAACGAAGCTCCTTTTGTCTGTGGCAAAGTCCTTTTATCCTTCCTTCTTTCTTATTTATTTTTTTTTGTCTTCCATTCTTCGACGACTTTTGTTATAAATATTTGTGTGTGTAGACCTAGTTTTAGATGTTTGACAGATTTAATAATTTATATTTTCCTTTTCGATAATTTATCGCTGACATTTTTGTCGACAAATTTATGACAAACACACTGCTTGCGAAGGTAAAACCCTATAGAGAACTCATAAAGTTAGATATTCATATTCGACTCTATAATATTTTCACAAGTGGCGAAACAAATGCGGCAGAAACCGAACCGAAATGGTGTGCGGCAGGCGTAAGACATCACAGTGGAATGATGACGTAGAAGGGGACGAAGAACCTCGTTGAACACACAGCGTAGAAGGACGCTAAATTGCCAAAATAAACATAATCAAGGAGTCAGAGAATATTTTCGATGAGTTTATTATCGTTATTATATCGAAAAAGTCAGCAAGCACGATACAAAAAAAAAGTATATAGACTTTGCAACCGTTATACAAGGTGGGCTGGGCATATATGTATATAACTTCAGGATATAATATAAGTTGTTATCCTAGTGCTGCAATAAAGTTCCTTCCCAATGCTATATGGTATGGGGTATGAATACTCATAGCATACACTGTAGAGTAGGTAGAGTAGGTAAGTACTATGTGCTACTTTGCTATCGGTAGAGGTATTATTGGATTCAATAAATGTTGTTACACTTCTTTGCAAAAGTAAATTTGTGACGTGTTATACCTTTGTATTTATTCGAAAATGCCATACGTATGATTGCTTTGAAAAAAAAAAAAAAACGAGAGGAAATTGCGACAAATCTAGCAGGTGGCATATTACTTTTGGAATTTACGATGTGTTTCCAATCGATATTACTTTACGAGTACATATATGCTCTCGAAAAATGTTAGTGAGTATAGTAGGATTGTGATGTGAAATCCGGAATGTCATATCATATAGTATATTATAAAGGAACGTGGGATGGTAATGAACTTTGAAAAACATATATTGTAACTTTTGTATGGGTATGAGATGATAGTGAAAATGAAAAACTAAATTCCCAACTTTTCAATCGCCGATAATTGAATTTTTTCCTTTGAAAAACAAAAATTAATTTCTAAGAGGTAAAGTGGGATTCGAACTTTGAAAACTATCGTTATTTTCTAGCAATATTTTGCTTTTCTATATTTCAAAAAATTAGTTTCTGGATGTACGAGGTGTAACAAATATGTAATGAGACTGATTCCATAAAAACCGTGTTTTTAAAAATTATTCTACCATCATCTTTAACCCATATCCGGCTAGCGTTGCAAAAACGCAACGTCATACGTGAGGAGGTCTGGAACTTAACTGATGATCCATTTAAATAAACTAAGTAGTGAATTTGAGAGTTATTTGAATTATCTAATCGACCTGTTTTTGGATTCTTTTCAAAAAAAAAAAAATGTTTTGTGTTTTTTTAGGACCTTCAAAATACGAAATTTTTAGAATTTTGAGGTAGCATTTTGAACTATTGAAAAATGTCGTCAAAATTACAATTTTTTGAAATAATCTCAACTACAGGTAAATAAATATTCCAACAAGAGAATAAATATTTTAGTTTTGAGAGAAAAAAAAACAAGTCATATACAAGAGCTCTATATTGGAAAATTTAAATGCAGCAGTACAAACAAATGTTATAATTGTGAGTGACAATGAGGAAATTGATGATAATTTGGAAGATGGAAACATGTTCCCAAATGAATGGAAATGGTGAAATTGGGCTAGAATTTAGATTTGATGAAAAATATGAAGAACCGGAAGTCGATGTTTAACCAAAAGATTCAAACAGTGCATCAACATCCGAAAACGTGACTTCAACATCTAAAAAAGAATCAACATGTGTTCATTATGAGTTGACAAAGTGGTCAAAAAGTCAAAAGCAATAGACGTGGCAAGTGTAAATATACGAACAATTTATGACAAAATTGGTAATTGGGCTATTTCACATCAGGTTGTTTTTATTATTTATTCCCAATTGTTTGCAGTAAAAAACCAATTGTTCTATTTTCTAGGCATTTCGTGTAAATAGAACTGTCAACGCAGAGTTGACCGATCCAAAGCAAATGAAAAAAAGCAAATTGCAGCTGTTCTTTGGAAGGACCAACCAATCATTTTTTGGAAAACCAGAAGCTTTTCTAAAATGTTTTTTTTTTCAGATTTCCTCTAATTAGACAAAAAATATAGACAGTATGTGAAATTTCAAGTTTCTAAGTCCACTGATAGCCGCCGGATATGGGTTAAAGTAGACCCGTTGGGCAGCTATACAACGAATCCAACGCGTTTTCCACGCTTCGTGACATTTCTGGAACGCTTGGACTGAGATATGCGTGAGTAACCTTGTCACGGCCGATTGGATGACCGTAATCGACTTAAAGTAGGTTCCTTTGACGACCGATTTTTTTCTAGGAAACGGAAAAAAGTCACAAGGTGACATATCGGGCGAATAAGGTGGCTGTTGCTGCACAGCTATCTCCGTAGAGGCCAAATACTGGAACACGTTAAGGGTGGTATGGCACGGCGCGTTGTCGTGATGAAGGATCCAGTTACGAGCGATGTCTGGACGCACCCTGTTGAGTCCTTTTCGCAGTCTTTCGAGTACTCGACAATAGTAGAATTGATTTACGGTTTGCTTCGATGGAACAAATATTTCGTGGGCGATTCCACGGCTATCAAAAAACGTAGTGATCATCGTTTTCATCTTCGACTTGCTCATGCGACCTTTTTTTTGGGCCGGGGTGACAACCATTGTGAGCTTTGGTTTCCGGGTCGTACCATGTACTTTTACAATTTTAGCGTACGTTTCCGAAGTTGTTTCGCTCAATCTGGCTCAAAATTTTATCGCTCTAGATTTTGTTTCTCCATTTTCGTTACGATCACCACCAACACACGTCTACTCAACACAACACCAGCAGGCGAACCACAAACAAACAAGCGCGATGGTAAATTGAATACATCAATGGAGAGAAGGAGGATGCGGGGAAGGAGAAGGGAATTTTAAGTTCAGGCAAGTCTGTTGTACGCCTCACAGAATCTGATTTAAGATCACAAAATATTATGCTCAGTTCATTGTATTATTTGAAAGCTCAAGATCAACCACTTATTTGAAAGCTCAAGATCAACCACTAAAAGAAAGAGTAAGAAGAAGAGCTTCATTTCAGCAATAGATTCGCTTTCCGAACCTCTGACTGGGATACTAAATTCCACGGAACGCTGATCACTTTTAAAATTTTTTGTTAAAACTCGAAAACTCATTCAATTTCGAGAGTTTAATCTTATGGACTTTCTTTTTTTGAGAATGCATTTTTTCCCCAAAAGAGGTGCCAAGCTAAATTTAATACAATTTATGAGCTTGAACAAGAAAAATTAACAGCAACATTTTGAAAACCTCAGGGCGATGCTCAAGAAATCGACCGAAGTCGAAGTGGCTATCGCAAATCTGTTTGTCGGTCGATCTGTCTGGCCCATCTTTATAGGTCAGTCTATGTACCTTCCCCTACACCGAGAAAAAAAGTATTAAAAAACTAAGATCGCAATTTTCTTCAAACTTGGAACTTAAGGTTTTTGTAACGGAAGCTGACATTTTGCAAACGGATTACTGATTTTGAATTTTCCCATTTTTTAATTGTTGAACATATTCATTCAAAATTTTATGCATGAGGCAACTTTCAAAATTTTCAATTGTAAATTTTTTGGATTTTTGAAAAAAAAATCATTTTGTTTTTTGAAAATACATTTTTAAAAAAATCAATTTGGTTTTTATGTACATAAGTGTGTTTGTCTTTTTCATTTACTGATGATTGTCATGATCTCGACTGGGACTACAAACTCTCCCACACTACGGCACCAATGCTTTTTGAAATTTAATTTTTAAGTGTACATTATTTAATTCATATTTTTCTTTATTATAATTCTCATGTTTACGTCACACATTCTTCAGTTCTAAACTCATTTTTTTTTAAATCCGAGAACTGTTTCTCAGAAAATTTTAATACCTATTCTTCAAAATATAAAAGACTTACGAGAAAATTGAAAATCAAAAATCCGATTCATGACAGGTACCTACCGTTAATAAAATTTTTTGAAGTTTTTTTGAAAAATTATATGTAAATACTAATATAAAAATTTCACCAAAATCGTTGGAGTGGTTTTCGAGATAACTTTAATTATTCGTAACGTAACGGTTATATAACAGGTACCGTTATTTTCGGAACTAAATACAGACAGAAAAAACAAACGGAATTGCGGGACCACTTTTATCGCGTTCTTTATCATCAAAATTATAAGTTTTGATTAATATCTCGAATTCGATTTTTCTTTCGAATCCAAAACTATAACCCTATAATATGTATCTACCCATAGCACCAAGTAAAAACGACAACAAGAAAAAACATGCACATCCCAAGCAATACTCTTAGTAGGTACTATGCCGTTTCCTTAAATTTCACTATTTTAATTCCAAAAATTACAGCGGCGGCCCGCATATTTCCTGCACTATTGCTCTTTTTCATTATTGGCTAAAAATGGAATTGTTTGGGTATTAAAATGTTAAACTTAAATTTTAATGTTCACTGTTAGTAAGCTTTTGAAAAAATTTTATATTCTTATTTAAAATTTAATAAAAATAAATAATCAGACAGTCAAAAAAAAAAATATTTTAAATTATTTCCATCTCCTTGAGGTCCTGTAGGAGCATAAATGTAGACATGTAAAAATCGATATACTATAAAATACAGTTAGCCACATCACTGCTTTTTTTGTAGGAAGGTATAAGATTACGGTCGAAAAGTCAAACAAAACATTTATTTCGCATCGAAGCCCACGATATTTAACAAAAAACAAAATAAAAAAAAATACAAGTTTACTTTGTCTTGTATGTTTAAACTGCGGCTAATTACAATTTATGCGACCTACCAAATCCCTTTAATGGCTTCCTGGCTGGTCCTTTTTCTTATTTCCCCAACACCTCCATCCATATAGATTCCCCGAAAATAACACTGTGACAGCATCCATTTAGTCCCTTTTTTTTTATTTTTATTTTTTGGTTAGTGAACACACAAAACATAATTAGACGACATTTTACTGTCTCAGGGACAATGCCTTTTTTTTTCTATATACTTATATTTTCTTGTGTTCTAAAAATAGGGGAGAAATCCGGGTGTGGTATCGAAATGGTGTATATGCTATGGCATCCCATGGAAATGGATCCCTGCTGAAGTTATAATATTCTGGGTGTCAGAGCCAATTGTCTTACAAAGCTTCAAAGACAAGACACATTCAGAAAAAAAAGGAGACAAATAAAAAAAAACCTTTTAACCCCCACCCTACCCTTTTGAATATAATTTTCAAAAAAAAAAAAACAGAAAAAATCCAGACAAGGACCAAACGAAGAGACCAGAACATCAAATGCACAACATGCTAAGTAGAGGGGTTGCACGCTAGGATTGCTTTCTTTATATAGGGATTGCGAATGGTGGAATGGCGACTTACGCGTTTCCCGTTGCTGGGCTATAACGGTACGTGAGGCCCTAATTAAAAATTTACGTAGCGTAGCTGATTAAAGTGGTGCGCGACAAAATTTTTATTTCTTAATTTCTTCTAACGACTTTACGTGATCGAAATATGCAAGAAACCAAGAAGTCGTCCTTCTTCGGTCGTATCTCGTATCGTACCGTATCGACGAACAACCAACTCAACGGTATACAGAATAATATACAATTTGATAGGAGGAGTTTTTGCTGCAGAAATTGAGAGCAAAAAAAAAAACTCGATATAAAAATGTCCAACCGTAGCTGGTTGATTTTATTATAGGGGAGGGGGAGGGTGGTGGGGTAGATTTTGATGAAACTAATAGCTTACAATTTCTCAGCAATGAAACAGATTGGCAAAAGTATCAGAAAAGCATACAGTTTTTTTTTGTGCTTTGAAAGTAATTATACCTACTGTATATACAGTAATAATGCGATGGACGTCGCGTCGTTGCTAGAGTCATTATTTAATAAGTCGTTTGGTGTTGACTGTTGACACATTATTTGTTGCAGAATAATAAAGTGCTGTTATTATTATAAATACCATAAAAAGAAAGGTTGTTAATAAATACAGATTGTATAAGCAATACAATTTGTTCTTTTTAATTTGAGCGCACACTAAAGGGGTTATAACTACCCTGAATAAGAATTTGATACACAAAACGAACGTTGGGGAAAAAAAGATTTAAATGGAGGTATTGGTTTTTTCATTCATTTGAAGTTCTGAAATTTTGAAATGGGATGCAATTATAGATCCATGTAAAGCGCTCCGTTTTCTTGTTGTGCAGCTAGAGAAAGAATATCAAGCTATAAACTGTCAAATTCTATTGAAGGATGGCTACGATGACGATGGATTAAGAAAACCTCTAAAAACCCTGAAAATTTCGCAGTTTTTTTGAGGTTTCTTAATGCAATGCAATTGTAGCCTTCACTTAGTGGAATTTGACAGTTTATAGCTTGACTCTTGAAAGATAGTCAATGAACTATATTTTGGGAAAATTAATTAATTCCAACTGTCCATAAAATTCCTTTTTCTGGAGCATTAAAGAAATTGAAAAGTTCTTTTATGGATCCTTTATGAATAACATCCAGATCAGAGGGGGAAACAAATTTCTCGCATCGAAGAAAAAACTTAGACACTTAGCAGCTTTTTTGGCGATGTAAACCCATGCTGAACCAAAAGGTGGTGTGTGATGCAAAAACCATGACTTAAAAGATTGTTGGCTTCTTCGATGCAAGTGCTGCTCAGGAGAAGTGGTTTGGGGCTTGGGGGTAGGTTTCGCTTCAATGAAAAGAGACAATATAGAGTTTTGAAAGCATTCAATTCCGCACGGCCTGGCGATGGAGAACAATTCTTCAAAACAGTGGGAAGAATACCAAACCGAGGGGTCTGTGTACATTAAGGTATTTTATGACTAGCAACTGCACGAGTGCGAAGGAGGATTTGCTCCATAAAATCGTCATATCTAACACAACCTGGCACCGTAGAATCAACAGCAAACTGTTCTGTGTTTTTGTAGAGGAACCTTGAAACCGATGACGAAGTAGTATTTCTAATATTTCTAGCATTTGACCAACATTTTTACTACCCTTGGGACACTGTAGAATTTTTTGCCTCAATATTTGGTCATCTAGAATGCGGTTCAGTTCGTCAAATATGAGCGATAAAGGTCTTTCCGCCTCTCATTGAACCCGGAATTCGCTTTTGGATTTATAGATTTGATCCTATTGGAGATACAATTTCTCATTCCATAGACATAGAAATATGTTAGTATATCTACGCTGGAGTCTAACTACCGAGGAAGCATAGTGACCAGTTAAGTTTCCTCAAGAAATCATTAAAACCGTCCTAGTTGGCTTTCACATTTTTCCATATTTTTTCATTAAGGGATTATATCTTTAACTGGATATTGTTGGCCCGAGTAATTGACAGCTATGGCGCAGTAGTCTCATCTGTCTATAGAGGCGATAATATACTAATTGTGCATTTATCAGGGTCAGGGATAAGCAACAAGTCAAGAGTGTTGCCAAATTTCCCTGCAACGTCAGGGACCTGAGTAGGCACGTCAACGAGTTAGGTGATGTACATAAATCCGCAAAGACTTCAACATCCCTTCCTTCCTCCTTGGTGAGCAAACATTAATTCTAAGATGGGGAAATATTAGATTCACCAAGCTTGTTATTGAATTCCGAACGATCAGAGCTTCCGCCTTTGGGTTTCACTTAGTTTCACAACAGCTGTCCTGTTTCGTACAATACACAGTCCACAAATGTCACTAAAATCGACCCCAAATTTATCAGCCATTCCAAATGTTTGAATCTAACCAAAATCAGGTCAATCTGGACTCCTATTTTAACTCTCGAAAGATGAAGTGAAAAGAAAAATGAAGGATTTTTACACGTTGATTGGTTTTAATTTCCTAATGAATATTTAATTGATAGCTTCAGAAGAAGAAGAAAAGGTAGTTACCTCTTTAAGGTAGAAGAGTTTGTAATAAAAAATCACTTGCATCAACAAGATTAAGAACCTGTAAAAATTTAAGATAAACCTTTCTTCAACTTAAACTCCCATAAAAGGTTTCTTTGATTTGATTTTGATGAATTGAAACAACATGATCTATTTGATCTCCTTTTCTAGATTCATCCTCTCTCAAATGAAAACATTTATTCTTCTTTTAACTCGATAACACTCTACGCCTTAGATCACATCAGAGCTTTATATCTTAACAAGAAAAAAATAAAAAGTGGCAAACTTTCGACACAAAACTAATTGGATAACACAATGAAATTTGTCCCTTTTCCATGAGACAGCATTCTATGCTAGATACTCTAAAAGCAATGACCAAACGGAAGTAGCAAAAGCAGAATAAGACTAAAAACTTAAAAATGCAACAAAGGACATGCATACCTGGCTTTTAAGTTTTCTAACAAAATTTCACTATTTTCCTTCATCATATCCTTTGAATGAATTTTTTTTTTTCAAAAGTCCATTCAGTTGCTGTATTAAGGACGAGCTTAAAAAAAACTCCCTTTTCACTATATACGATGAAGAGTTCGAATTTTAAGTTTCCATTCAATGCCCTTTCCTTTCCTATTTTCTTTTTTTTTTTTTAATTTTCTTTTTGGTGGGAAAATTGCATTCTCTAGCATATTGTTCTTTTATTTTGCTTGCAAGATGAAATGGAGTTTCTGCCTATATGCCAAAATGCATTAGGAAAAGACTGGTTTTCTTTTATTTTTTAGAAATCGGATATCCTTGTGAAGTTTATTTAATTTCCGGACGCCAATTTGGCCAAGTTTGAATGTTCAAAACGTTTCTCTCTTCATGTATAGGAATGAGAAGGTAAACCTAGATCGGTTGAGTTTAATTTGGTTATTCATGCTTTCAATAGTTCTTAACTATGTTATAGCAAATTGAGTGGGGCTTTTGTGCGATGTGATCCGTGAGAATTTTGAATGTGCTAAGGCATCACATTTTTTTTTTTTGGATTGTTGTTTGCAAATAAGGAGCAAAATAAATTTAATGAATTTTAAATTTTTTTTCCTGCAGAATGTTTTTAATTTTCTCAATACTGGACTTGATTATTCAAATGAAAAAAAATACTAAGACAGTAGAATATGGAAGGATATAGGATTTGGAATTGTTTGAAGAAGAAGAACACTTTATTAACTTATTATACTATGAATATACATATACAAATACAAGCTACAGAAAATAGTGCATGTCACAAGTGGAAGCGGTGGTGCGATGCGTAGTGCGTCGGCCTCCCAATTGCTAGATCATGAGTTCAAGGCTTGTTCGGGCAATTTTCATCTTTCAAATTTATATAATTACTGATATTCTTTGGGGTCCGTCAACGTACCATCAAGGACTGTAAAAAAAAAGCAAAGGACTGAAGATGCTTCCCTGGGGCACGCCAACTTTAATTGGGAAATAATTGGTGGTTCCATCGGGACATCTTAACTTTGTTTTGACTTGCTCGTACATGACCAGGAACACGTACCCATTATAGTAGGTACTGAGATTTTGACAGGACCAAGACGAGACTTACTATTTAGCTTTCAAATAGTGTTTCCGGTTTTTTAATGCAAAATGCCAATTTTAGTTTTTACCAATAAGGATTTTGACTTTAACTTTAAAGAATTAATAAAATTTCCCTAATTAAGTGCTCTAAGAAAAATGAACAAAAAAAAATATAAATTTACACATAAGCTCTTACCTTTTATTTACTCTCTTTTATCCTTTTGCAAATTCAAATTGCAATGCTACATGGCATAAGTTATTAAGTGAGCCCCTTCGCCCACCTATACGCCACAAAGCCACACACACGCGTTCAAGTTGGTTTTTCAAAATCACAAAAAAAAAAAATACAAAATCTCTCCACAACCCCCAAACACGACTATTATTTGTTGTCAATTAAAGTTAAAAACTCCACGCATAATTGGAGCGTGAAACCGAAAATATTAATCGAAAATATCGCTAGCTCCACACAACAACAACAAAAAGAAGGTAGGAATTTCCGGCCAACTCCCTTACCAGTATACTGTATTATCATTATAGATGTCATAATGTCGGGCATTCCAATTAAAAAAAGCCAACCATCCAAATTAAGCTGGACGCGTGTAAACTGCATGATATCGCACCGCCATAAATGAATTTCAAGCGATTGAATGTTCTCGCTGAACGCACCCGAACCGCCATTCCGCCACACAAACCATGCCATTCCGCCTCAGTTCATATTTAGCTGGTCACCATCAACCGCTGCGAACCGCCATTGTCGATGAGTGCTGCCATCTGTTATTATTAAATGTTATATACGCCTTACAAAAATTTTATGAAATTTATGGAAAATAATTAAAAGTTTTTTTTTAATTGTTATGTCGTATTGGCATATTATTAGTTGCGGCCGCGGTCGGTCGGTGTGCGGCAATAATATTTGTTGGTATAGAATTTGTTTTAAGGACTTTGCGTTACTGGCCGCAAAAATATGCGAATACAATGTTGCACCAGCATCAGCATCAGCATAACGAAGTACTTAGTTCAAACAAATTCCACATGTTCAATTATTATTATACAATGTATAGGCGAATGGTGGCGGCAGGAGGCGCTGGCAGCGGTAAGTTTTACAAATTTGTAATTAATAAATGAAAAAGTGCGGGCTATAAAATGCTATATACGCTGAGTGGTCATGGTCAGCATTTATTAGTGTTAGTCGAATGCACTTTTTTTTCAACTTTCAAAAACGGTCTATCCACAATAACTGTATATAGCTGCAATGGCTGGATACTTTCAAAAGGATGTGCTTATTTTTCCATACCTATTCAGCTGGCGTGTCCGGTGATTTGTTTAGCATTGCATTCATTCAATGAAAAGGTTTTTGCCAATTTTCAATTTATTTTGAAAACAAAACAAAAAAAAAAGTAAACTAAAAATGATAGGTTTTAACTAAAAATTAATTAACGCAAATATTTTGAACAATGGTTAGTGCGGCAGCAGGTTAAGTTCATGTTTTTTTTTTTTTTTTGGATTGGAATTTTTGTGACAAAATTTGGTAATTTTATAATATGTGGCGGATTAAGCGGTCTATAGTAAAATTGAAAATTTAAATATGATTTTTTTTTTGTTGTTGTTTTTGGAAACTCACGTCGCATCGGTGGATAGATATGTGTTAAAAATAGATTGAATGATCAAATTGCGGATTTGGTATGTAATCTCTTCTTAATTAGGTTTCATGGTTCCTTTTGTACAAAATTAATGAGTGTGATGCATAAATGGAAATGACCACAAAATTTTTGTGTATTCAATGTTTCGATGTGATTAAAGCAGTTTGTTTTTGCAAATTATAATAATGCATATAGCTACATATGTATGTAGGTGTGGAATAGTTCATTATTGTTTGAATTCATGCTCCATTTCTGTAGATGAAAACTGGCAATATGGCAAGTTTTTTCTACTTTTGTATACCTATGGCCCAGTTTTTCAGCGCCAAATTAGATGAGCAATTTTTTTTTGGTGGATGAATGAAGAGCCTTAAAAGCTGGTAAGATAAGGAAACAAAAAAAATTGTAAAGTTAATCCGAGGTTAAGTCAACATATTCGGTGGATTTTCTCGGGATCAACTTAATCTTGCATTAAAAAAAAACTGGGAACAAGCATATTGGGTTGAGCAAGGTCGTGAGACCCATCCGAGCTTTTTATTTCACATTCCAAATTAATAGTAAAAATTTATTTAAAAAAATAATTGCTATTCAAGCTTTTGGAATAATAACAAAAGTGAAAAAAAAACATCCACCCGTTTTCGAAATCTTGAGTTTTCAAAAAAATGTTGATTTTTTTTTCTTCAAAGAATCCAAAGAAATATATTGTTTTACAAAATTTTGATAGGTATGGATTTTTTTAATCCGTCAAATCGCTTATGAGAGTCCGGTTCTATGGCGGTACCGTTAATAACGCTTTTTTGAAAAATATTTTTTGCCCACATTAATTTAATTATGTACTTACAAAACCTATTGAAAAATTTTCATTTTGATCGTTAGAGCCAATTTCGAGGTTTATATTTACTATCCTAACGGTTATATGACGGAGCACGAATTTGAAGTGGTACAATTCTTTAAATACCTTGGGTCAGTAGTAGCAGCCGATAATAATATAGAAGAAGAAATACGCGGGCGGGTGCTCAATTCCAACAGAGCCTACTATAGTCTGTCAAAGCTCTTGAAATCCAGAAATCTAACCATAACTTCAAAACTGCTGCTGAACAGGACCATGGTCCTGCCAGTACTCACGTATGGATCCGAGACGCCGCGTTCGAGAGAAAAGTCTTAAGGAAAATTGTTGGCCCCATATGTTAGGAAGGACGATTCTGGAGACGGTATACAATCATGAATTGTACGAAATGTGAAGCTTAAGCTCGGTAGACTCCGGTGGGCAGGGCAACCTATCTCTCATAAACTAAGAGGAACCTGCTCGGAAAGTCCTTTTTGGTACATTCTATGGTATACGGCAGCGTGGTAGACCATGCTTGCGGTGGAGAGATGGCGTAGAAGCCTTGGGTGTGGCTCAAGACCGGGTTAGGTGCAGAGACTTTTTGAAGGAGGCCAGGGCCGGACCCCGGTTGTCGAGCCGATGATGATGGGTTATATGACAGAAACCGTTTAGGGAATCTCCTTGGAACCTCAAGTCCAAATTTTGAAGAAAATCCATCCAAAAATGTAGACTACAGGTCGAGGTACAGACAGACAAACAGAATTATATTTTTTTCGAGTTCCTTTATTATCGTAACATACGTCTAATGTCTGGTTTTGATCGAAAAAGTGTGTCCTTCAATTCTGTCCCAATGGCTGTTCAGCTAAATGCTACAGCCAAACGGGTGGGTGATGGGTTTTCTCGAAACTCGGAACTAAAAATAACGGTACCTGCCATACATCATACATTTCTCGAAAATGGATCCGACGATTAAAAAAAAATCTATAAATTTAAAATTTCAAAAACGTGTTGATATAAATTTATGAAATTTGGTACATAACGGTTTTTTATACCATATTTAATAATAATTTGAACAAAAATTAGTTTAAGTTTCAAAAGTAGGGGTTCCTCCCATATACAAATGTTTTCCACAAAACCGGTCTCGAGAATCTCAAATACATAAGAGCAAGTTCGTGCGATACAGTCGTGCGTTTTTTTTCTTTTTGGTTTTGAGTATTTTTTTTTGAAATTCGCAAAATTCCATTCTGCAATTTCCTAAGTGATAAAAATATGTCTTTTACATGGTAGTTAATGTTGCGCACCTTTTTCGAAACATGACTTATTTTTAAATAAGGAAAAGTTCACTTATTTTTTTTGGTGATCTTTAAATGATCTATGATCTTTAAATGAATACCAAATAATTTGTATTTAATTGGAATGTATAATATTTCGGCAAAATATTTAAGTCTGGTACTAAAAAAAGAGACAGCTTCACATGAATAAAACCTTTGTAACCTGCACATAAATAACCATTCGATTTCAAGCCAAATTAAGCCCCATTACAATCTACGCACTTTATATGATGAATACCTTGGAAACACGCCGCCGTACATAAATTTGAATCCCTGTCATTCCATTTCCGAAAACAATAACAAATGATATTCTCATACCCAACTTACTTTTCTATGAATAAACTTCAATCCTATTATCAATCAGAATGTCGACAAACAATTCCAAATGAATAACTCCAATCATATACTATGCAGTCAGTCATTTATGGGAGGTACCTACATATCTCTACTTTCTTTTGTCAGTCATACACAATTCAATTTGTGAAATTTAATGTCCATAAGCCCCAATAATAATTAGTGCCATCAAACCCAAAAATAAAAATTAAATAAAAACAAAAATACCAGACTCCTCCGTATTAAACCCATCATCATCATCATCAACAACAACAAAACAATAAATAGGTAATTAAACCTGATCCCCTGAGATGGGAACTCAACTCAATTGGGTTTTGTATTTATTCGGTGGAATTATTCTCGCTCAATGAATTCGCACCAAAAGCGAACGCATCACACGCATCAGGCAATTTCTATAGAAGATTTACTCTCGCAGTCAATTGGTATCTATATAGGTTTGTTACAGACACTGTACAGACACAGACGTTCAGACAGACTGATTGTGACATGGCAATTCCCTTGGTAACGACAATTTCCATCGAACCCTGGCTTGTGGATGGATGATGGCGGTTACCAGGTCCGGATACAGTTGCAGCATGGGTAATCGAATACGTCATCGACTTTATCCTGGAGGTATTATCTGCTGAAGTCAAGAAGAATTTTTTTTTTCATTTCAGACATTTTGGCAGGACTAAAGGCATTTTAGTAAGAATTTAGCTCACACTTTTCGAAAAATCAAGTTCACGGCTTATGAACATTTTCAACATAGTCCTGAGCCCCCTGAAGCCAGAGATCGTTCATATGCAGCATCGCATGTCCTTGTTCTACGAGAGTGAACAAATGATGTCTTCACTACAGCTATATGTACGAGCTGTACGATGGAACAAATAAGTCCTTTAATTTTACATATCCTTTGTGGCATCAGATTCATCCTCTTGGCTCTCCCCACCTCTTTTACTGACTGCTAGACGAATGTTGTAGTCATATAGGATAGGCCCATAGATTCTAAAAGGATTAACCATCCAATAAGTTTACAATTTCAACCAGATTACGTTTAGGCAAGAGCACATTATTCAACACTTTCTCGCCTGTCGCCTATATCTACATCTAAATTCTATATATATGTTAAGTGTCGTCCTTTTTTGCATGTGGATAGAATTTCGTCTGCATCCTTCGTCGATTTGATCCTCTTTGAATTTGAAACAAGAATCTTTCGAATAAAATGTCATTGTTGTTAATGTTTTCGTTTTTTTTTTGTTTGCTATTTTGAAAATTCTATGAAAAGGATTTTGTGAATCATTTGAAAACAAAGCGAATGGAGAAAGTAACCGTAAACCTGACAGTGACAAGTCCTTGACAACACAACTTTTGTCAATGCGTGTGCCTTACAAGAATTTACTTATTAATGCAAAAAATAAAAAAAAAACATTTAGCATGAATTATTTAGTTGTACAGAAGTATTTTTGATCCTTTTTCTGATTTATATAAATTTTTGAACGAAAAGTTAAAAAGGATTTCGTTTGGTGAGCATCAATGCATTGAAACGATATAAAGTCGAGAAAAGGACTTAAAACGGTAGTGTTTCATTTCAGTGCTATTTGTACGAGTGTGTTGTCTTTGTTGTTATTTTGTAATTAAGTTTTTTAATTAAACTTTTTTTTTTTGAAGCAGTCAGTGAGAGTTAGGTAAATAAAAAAAATATCTCTCTCTTCTCGTGAGTATTACCACAGGGCATAACCAACTGGTCTACACCAAAAAGATGGAACTCTGTATGGATGACTTATGCAGACGTTGTGGTGACGAGGATACACATGAGGATGCTACTCATTTCCTGTGCCACTGTCGAACTCTTTGCCATCTGAGAAACAGGCTCCTCGGGAGACACTTTTTCGATGACTTGGAGGAACTCTCCTCCATTCCAAGTAATAGCCTGCTGGAATTCACTAAAGCCACCAAACGGCTTGATAATTAAACAGATTCATCCCTTGATACACCAACCACCGGACTATCTAACCCATCCACAAAACGTTGCATGGGGCCAAGGCCCCTACGGGCCTGAGGGAGGGCTGATCTACGCTGTGGGGTAAGGAAGGCGGGGAACATTCCCAGGAAATACTTCTTGAACTACAGGAAAAACTTCCTGGCACGTTAACCTCTCCTCAGCAATGTGTGGCTCAGTACGCCGATTCGACAAGACAACTCAGCACACCAAACCACCGGTTTACCTCTATCGTCCACCAGACGTTGCATGGGGCCACTGGAGAAGGTTTTGATATACCACGTAGGGGAAAAGGACGGGAAGACGCTTAAGGAAAACATCGGGACGCGTTCAACTCTTCTTAATCAGGTGGGTCTGTAAGTCTCTGACTAAACAATACACCGACCACCGGTATATCTAACCCATCCACCAGATTCTTGACGCGTAAACCTCTCCTCACCAAGGTGATTATGTAACGACAGAAACTGCTCAATTCAAATGAATTGTAGGCACCTTTCGATTTTTCGGGCTATAGCTCGCTGAAACCTCATATTTCACACATCCCCAATGGGGTCTGTCATAGGACTTGTCGTAGGTAACTCAATAAAGGCATCACAATGGATCTACATTGATCTAAGTGTGACGGTAATAAGATCAACTGTCAGCCCACTTACCTAACCTAACCTAGGTGAATATGATGTGTTAGTCATTATAAGAGTTTGGTTATACTTAAACTTAGGTTAATTAGACAACGCACAGTTGGGGAGAGTGGAAAGAACTTCATGAGAACCATATCACCGATTTCGATTAAATTTTCAGGCACGATAGCTAAACGACATACTTAAATATAAAATTAATTTTCGGCTTCTGCCACGCCTACTTAAAGAATTAATTTCTAGTGCTTTGCCGTTTTCAACCTCCTTCTAGCTTCAGAGTAGGTACCAATTAAGTTAAAAATTTTACTGATCAAGACCAAAAGATATTGAGACTGAAACTTTATTAAATTTTTTTATTTTAGGGGCGTGCCGTGCCATACAACAATTTCCTCAGTTTCAAAAATCTCTCTTTTCAGTCTTTTCAAAGAGAAGTCAAATCAGATTAAAATCATAAAAGCTAAAATAGAGTAAAAATTCTTACACAGGGTGATTTGCATAAGATGTAACAAAAGTCTAGAAAAAAATTAAGTGGAGTTGGTTAGGGAGAAACTAAACATACAAATTTTTATTGTTTTTCATTTCAGGGGTTTTAGTTATGTACGAGTATTTATTGCTCCTTAACAAAAAACAAAAGTCTACATAGGTACTCGTACACCTGCCATGACAAACTCCAGCTGCATTGTTTATTGTTAAATTAAATACAAACATAAAATATTTAAATACACTCACAGCACGCTTAGATTTCAAATAAACACTTCAATGAGGCCCTTTAGCACCTTTTTAAACTCAGAAATCGCTTCAATTTTACAAAAATTAAACCTGCCAATTAAATTCATTCGTAGGTTAGGTACCTACTTGTATTTCACAATATCCATGCTAAAATTATTTATCTTTTTATTTTTTTTTTATTTTTTTAATTGAACACTTTAAATTGAAATGGCCAACATTTTAACGAACCTGTTACAATAACTATAAAGCAATTGTTTTGTGTTTTTTTTTTTTTTTTTTTTTGTTGATTTCTAAAAATATTTACAAAAGCCCAAGCGCCTATGTAAATTATATAAATACAAATATAAACAAAACCTTTGTCATTAGATACTTTTATTGATTTGCGGAAAATATTTAGTTGAAGTACCGACAGCGAAACAATTTATTTTTTTTTTTTTTGTGTTCAAAAAATATTTTGTATTTGTGTTCAACAATATGATAGGCAAATCCACCAGTAGATACACTTACAGAAAAATAAACTAGAACTGTTTTGGTCGAATTTTGAATTGTAGCTTTTTTTAATTATTCGAAAACTTGAGAGTACGAGTATATAGGCTAAATATGATTAAGATGATACTTGAATGAATACAACAGAAATAAGATGAATAATTGTTAAATTTTGAAACGGGTAATTATTCATCATCATCATGATCGGCTTGACAGCCGGGGTCCGGTCCTGGCCTCCTTCAACAAGTCTCTTCACCTATCCCGTTCTTGAGCCAACGCCATCCAGTTGCGCGCCCCAGGATTCAGGCTTCCTGGTCTACGCCATCTCTCCAGCGCAAGCATGGTCTACCACGCTGCCATCTACCATAGAATGTACCAAAAAGGACTTTCCGAGCCGGTTCCTCTTCACTCATGCGAGCTAGGTGCCCTGAACACCGAAGTATACCGTGCTTAATTTTTGTCACTTTGTCTGCTTCAAGTTAGATTGCGTACAATTTATGATTGTACTGTCTCCGGAATCGTCCTTCCTCACATATGGGGCCAACAATTCTCCTTAAGACTTTTCTCTCGAACGCAGCTAAGAGGTCGGAGTCTCTTTTGCTAAGCACCCAAGTCTCGGATCCAAACGTGAGTACTGGCAGGACCATGGTCTTTGACAGATTGTAGTAGCCTTGATGGAATTGAGTAGCCGCCCGCGTATTTCTTCTTCTACATTATTATCGGCTGCTACTTTTGACCCAAGGTATTTGAAGGATTGCACCACTTCAAATTCGTGCTCCACTCCCTTGATTGTTTGACCAACTGTTCTTCTCGCAGTCGACGCCACCATGTTTTACTTTCACTAATGTGCAGCCCCAGATTGTGTGCCTGCTCGATCTGGATGAAGGAATCGTGTACAGCTTGGAGAACAACATTCGAAAATTGAACTTCCAGATTAAATTACGTCTGAGCCAGCCAAGGAGGCTTTTGTCTGTGCCAACCCACGACACTCTTTTGAGTAGGAACTAAGAAAGGTTTCCGCACTACTATCTCGTCTAAAATTCAAGCGAATAAAAAAAAAATTAATTGCTAAAGCCATGTTGAGGGTTAATGAATTTTTTCAAATCGCGATTTTTTTCAAAAAAAAAAATTCAAATTTTTGATTTAATTTCAAGCTTTATCCAATGGTACCCAATTCCAAAAGTAAAATGGTAAAATAATGTTATTAATTTTGTAACATTTTTTTTTTGTAAGTGTAGACAAAAATAAATTGGACAATTTGCTATTTAAAAGACAATTTGCTATTTGAAATAGTTTAACTAAAAAATTCAACAGCTGCATTGAGGTGTTTGAATAAAACGAATTCATAAAATACCCTTCACCGTTCACCTTTTAATCAACATACATACATAAATACTCCTCCTATCCACATCATTGTTTTGCATTTGCAGCAGAATCAGCTGCAGCTGCTGTTGTACATATATGCGATAGCAAATAATATAGAATATATTTTTATTATTTTTTTCAAAACCCACTGAGCTGGCAAAATATGATGGATAATTTTTAACGTATACATTGCACGTTAATGGAGGAATAACTGAAACGTTAAAAATATTATGTAAGTTTTTTTTTGTTTTATTGTTTATACAAGGTAGGATGATATTTTGTTTAAAAAAAAAAATAAGTTTACTCGCTTTGCTTCAGTCATAGGTACTTCCGCAAATTTGATGTGGATGTATAAATTTTTTTTTTTGTTTGGTTTCTCTTTGAAATTTCAGTCATCCAATATTAAATGTTGTAAAAAATAATATATGATTCTCAATAATTGTTCATTGACTTTAATGCAACGAAATTTCAAAGGAAAATTTCCCGTAAATTAATGTGACTGTGTGTAGGTAAGGATTGAAAGTTAAGTTTGTGGGGGGGTTCAAAGTCCCCCAACATTGATTTCTTGCCGCATAACTTTTTAATGGTAAACTTAATTCTTGGAATGATCGCTTGTACTGTTACTGCCGTGTAAGCAGAAAGGGATAAAGTGCAATTTCGGAAGAGAATATGTTTCCAACTGCAAGTGCCTCAAACTAAAGGGTCCGCCAAATAACTTTTTTTTTGAAAATGCTATAAAAAAAATTACTGAATATTTTCTCAAATTTCTTTTTTTATTTGAAAGTACAATCCTTCCGGTTAATAATGAAAAATAATTTCATTCAAATGGCTGCCCGGGCTGGCCATGCAGTAGCCTACACGATCGGTCCAATTTTTAAGCGAATTATCGATTGTGTGCAGTTGTATTTCACCAATGGCTTCATGAATATTGTCCTGGCTTGTCGGCGGTACACTTATCTTTTATGGCACCCCACAAATAATAGTCCAACGGTGTCAAATGGCAGCTCCGAGGTGGCCAAACGACATCAGCTATGCGGCTGATAAAGCGATCTTCAAAAACAGGGCGCAAAATATCGAGTGTAGCCTCAGCTGTGTGGCACGTAGCGCCGCCGTTCTATTGAAACCAAATGTTGCCAATATCTTCCTCATCAATTTTGTGAACAAAAATTCGTTCAACATGGCCCGAAAACCATTGACTGTAACGGCTACTCCTTGCTCATTTTCGAAGAAATGCGCTTCACTCACGCACAGTTTCTGTCTTTTCACGCTTTGGTTTATCGATGAGGATGCCAGTTTCTTTCACTTTTTTCACAAGATAACGAACATACGGAGCTGATGGTGCTTCTCTTCTTCCAAAATCCGTATGCAATTTTCGCACACATTCTGCAACATTACCATGATTTTCAAAGTAAAGTCGCAATATTTCCCAGCGTTGTTCTAGCGTATACACAACCATATTCGTTCAGCGGAAGGATAAAACTAATTATCTGTCAAATCAGACATGAGCTATGTAAGTGTTACCATTCACGAAATAAGCACTAATTGAAAAACAAAACGTTAGATGGCGGACCCTTGAAATAAAAACTACACACATGTTTCAAGAAAATCCACCCACCCGCTTAGGCTATAATAGATCAACAGACAAACAAATTGAGCGGTATTTCCGTTTGAAAATTGAAAAACGTTCGAAAAATGATCCCAAAGAACAATAAATTTAAATGTCAGTTTTTAAAGTTCACGTCCAACTTTTAGCATTGCAAGCGCATATTAAGAACTTTCACAAAGACGGAGTCTTCCCCGTCGAAAATAATGAAACATAGCTGACCACAAGGAGATTTGGTCCATTATTTCAATACGAACTTCTTCTTGCATGAAAAATAGAGAAATCTTTTTTTTCTATTTGTGGTTTTAGACCAACTTAAAAAATATGATATGATTGGTTTTTATATTATTTACATTTTATGCCGCTGTACCCTTTCCCCATCCCCTAAATATTTTCATTGGATTCATGTGAAAATATTGCGAACCCAAATAAATTCTATCCTTATGTTTCTGAAACTAAAATATAAGCATTATTAAAATATATAAATCTTTTGCTTTGAATCAAAATTCTTTTCAAAAATGAACAAAAAATAAATTTATTTTGTATACCAGCCACTGTAATGAAATGCCCTGCCCACATCTTGATAAAAAATTAAACTCACTTAACTCAAAATAGAATTTTTTATTAAAATTCTTTTTGCACAAAATCTGATTGTGTTTTTCTTAATATACTAGAACCAAATCATTTAGGTCATCAGCTACTTGTATTGTTGCTTGTTGGGTATAAAAAAAAAACAACCTATACTCCTTTTAATAAAAGAAAGAAACAAAATCACTACCGAGTACCGAGCAGTTCCTTAAATATTCATCGCATTCCTTTGCAACTTCGCAATTCTCCACAAATTAACCATATCAACTTTATCATCTACAACAATCTGCCCCAACAAATCTTCTCCGTCAGCCACTCAAGAGTTTTTACTTCCCTTTGGCCACATTCAAGAAATGAAAAAAAAAATATATATATATATATATATCCAGAGAGATTGTCACCACTCAACAAACTGACGAAACTACACCCAAGGAGAAGAGGAAACCAAGCAGTACGCTGCGATGGGAAAAACGAAGAAAAAAAAAAAACATTTCCATATCAGTCCATCAAATTTTTCCACCATCCGCATCTCAAGGGGAAAATCAAATTAATGGACGAAAAGTTAGTTCCCATAAAAAAATTATACTTTGCATAAAATCGTTTGAAGATTGTGTCACCAAACCGACCCATCGAGCGTCCGACCCAAACCCAAAACCAAACCCAACCAGCAACATTGCTCCCCACGAATAGAAAAAATGAAACTTCCCTACCATACATATACTTTATACCTACCCATTGAATTGACAGTCATGCCAAGGACACTTAGTTCTCTTCCCTTGACAGAGTCCCACAACGGAAACGGGCCAGAAGAAACATTTGAATGCAAATGCGACTACTTTGACTCCAACAGACAGAATAAGGAACACAAAAAAAAATGGAATGTCCTCCTTCATTGAATAATCAAAAAAGCTTGGAGTGTGTAAATGGAGACGCGGGCACTCGGGCACAGTCCTAGAGAGAGAGGGAGGAAGCTGCGTATTTCCTTTTTTGTGGAAATTTGTTTTCCTGTGATAAAAGACAAGATTTGTGGGGTTTCAGAATTGAAAGTCTTCTTTTGGCAATTTGTCATACTGTTAACGTTTACTTGAATATCAGAGACGCATATTTTTACATAAGCCAAATACGAGAACTACGAGTTTATGAAACATGCTGGGAAAAATGATCAGCAACAGATTTTGTCACTTTGAGAATATTTGCTGAATAGGATATTATGAACTACTCCAGTTAGTCTTCTTCATATCAAATTAAAAAACGAGTGCAGCGCCATTTTTAAAACCAACAATATTAAATGTCAAAAAGTAGAATGACAGTTCTCCAAGCACACATGCTGGTGTTACACTGTTTTTCGAAACCAAAATGGAGGAGGATAGCTATTTTCTTGTGTGCAATTTCATCATTGATAAATTGTGACACAAGGTGATGAGATATGACAATCATAAAACCGTTAAATTGCATGCTTATGTGGTTCTGTGTTGGGGTTATCCATGTGAGTTATGGGTAATTAAATAACAGTTGGTTTGCCGCCAAATTGCTTGCAAGAAAGAATTATTGTGCGTGCTTAAGGTTGAACTAGTTCGCTGCTATCAGTCAAAAGTTCTAATGTTAACAGAAGTGAACATTTGACGTTGAAAGTTAATCTTGTGGTTGGAATTATTTGTTGAATTATTAAGTCATTGCAAACTGTTTGTATAAGTAAGTTATACAAATCAGGATATATCTGAGTGAAATAAGGGAGGTTTTGAAATGAAATTGAAACACATGTTATTGAGAGACATTTAGTAAACTTTAAACTGCTTGTGTTTAAACTGCTTTCGTGCATGCATTTTTGGAATATAAGGAATTCTCTTTAAACGCGTAAAGAAATGTTGGGACTACAATTGTTACACTCTACAGATTTATCTTTATGCTCCACTTTTGGGGTTGAACCATCGTGTATGGTTCATGTAGACGTATTTTAGCTCTCACCAACTCTTCCACGGTCTTTCCCAAGTGCTTCTAGGTTGATCTGCTCGTCTGCGTAAAAGAAGTCCATTATTTTCCTTACGGGGCACAGGGCCTCTAATACTCTTATGTGCCATCGTGTACGGTTCCTGGAGATGCATTTCAGCTCTCTCCAACTCTTCCCCAGTTTTGCTGACTCCTCTTCGACCGTTCTTCGCCAAGTCCTTCTAGGTTGTCTGCCTGTCTAAGTGAAATAGTTCCATTGCATCGCTTGACTCGCAACCTTTGGCCAATACACTGCCACTTACGTCGTCGTATGATGTCTTAATTATTTATCAAATCTTCTTCTTTGTTGGATAAGACAGTAAGACTAATGTAACAGTTTCCTTTGTCAATGAACTTTTGACAACTTATTGCCTACCTATATGATTAACTGCTTCACAAAACATTTTAAATCTCTACATGCCACTGGCTTTTTTACTGGTTCCAAGATCTTCCTCGAAAAGTCCGTCCTTAAAAAAACTAAACCTTTAAATAAGTCGTGAATGATATTCTACCGGACAAAGTCTGGGAAAAGAAACTTTTTCCCCAGGAGTCCCCAGATGCGTATTAAAAATTATTCTTCTCTACCGAGAATCACACGAACAAACATTTAATATTTTTAACACTCTCAAGGTTCAGACGTCCGAAAATCCTTGCAATTAAAACAAAAGTTTAAAAAAACAATAATTGTAACTCATCCAGGATCAACCTTATTCAATTCATTTTGTAAAGTTTTCTTTCCCCCTTCTCACTCAGCAATGCCTTGAAAAGGATATGTGGAAAGACAGGGTAAAAGGCGCAGAACCACAAAGAATTCTGCAGACAGGAGACAGGTAGGAAGGTAAAGATTGAACCTATACCTTTATATGCGAACAATAGAAACTGTAGGTGAACAACGAACAAGAACGCAAGGATTCTAAAAAGAAAAGGGATTTTTGACTTAATTACAACAAATTGGATTAGCCAATAAAATTACGAGAATGGAATAGTTTTCAGAGTTTCTACCCATTTACAAGATAAACAGCATTCGACTCCTTCCGTTTGTTCTTCATTCTTCGGCAACAGGACGATTCCCGATTTCTTTATTATTTTTTTTTTGGTCTGTGTGTGTGTAATGATTTTCATTGAAATTGAAAAGAAAACCACCAGGAAAGTAGTCGTCGTCGTCGTTGTGGACGGTGGACTTACCACATTCGTGAACGGATGCGGATGATGAATGTCGACTCAGTGATCCTTCGCTCACTATTTTGAGACTCTAACCAAACACAAGAAGAACAATAAAACCTTAAGAAGCAAAAGAGAGAGTGTCTGACTTAATGGGAAAAGTAAAGTCCAGAGTTAGAAATGTCGTAGACAAAGGACTTATAGATAGATACCCTCAGAAATGAATCTGCTGCCATAGACATATAGTCACGATGATGATGGTAATGTCGGTGAACAAACAAACTTTCCTTCTGCTTCCTTTGTTTTCCGCTAGTGGAAAATCAATTGAATTGTCCATCGGACAAGAAAAATATTAAAAGAAAAGTGAAGGAGGTTGGAAGGATCTGATCCGAATTTCTAGTTCGACGGATGGTACTGTACTGTTGACGAATTCGGACATAGGTACATAGTTAAACCTAAACGCATATGCAGGTGGTACCTATTTAAGGTAGTTATGTCAATAGTTGTATGCTACACATATTCGAGCATTATAAGGGAACAATATTAAAGAGGTAGTCGAAGAAATTCCTTCTTAAGGATAAGTGTCCTTTTGTTACATATTTTTTTATTCACTGCTTTCAATGCTCTGTCTAGTTGATGGATGTTGATGCTGGAAGTGTTTACCTATGCTAATAAATCTTAGTTGAAGTTATTTTTACTTCTAAAAGTCATTTCAAAATAACAATTTTCTACTAACTGGTATTTGATGGATTAAAGATTTTTGGTAAAAAATTAAATGAAACACATTTTGTTTTTAAAATTTCAAAAAAAAGCTTGCTTGTAGTTGGCCCCCAATTTAGGAGTTTGTCCGTTTGTTTATTTTTTTTTTGTGTCTATTTAATTAAAATCTATTGTAGCGGTAACTACTGTTCAAACAAAAATTAATTTTGTATTTAAAGATTCTTTTAATTAAATTTTTTACAGTTTAAAAAAATTGACCGTTTAAGTATAAACGTGAAGGGAAATTCTTGAAAAACCATTGGTTTACATTTTTGCGGGGCTTACAAGAACCTAGAAATTTAACTTAAACTTATGTCCAAGATGGCTTCCAAATGAGAAAAATCAGATTCATGATTTCCAATGAGAAAAAAAAAATTAATGCGTCACAAATTGTTGGATCAGATTATAAATGCAACTTGCAGAATTACCAGTAAGTAAAAATATATTGGTCAATTTTTAAATATGAAATTATAAGGTGTGTTTTCTTCATGAGTAGAACAAATGTAAACTACTACTACTCTTATCCTGTATACAGTTATTAGCGACAGTTAAAAGCGGCTAATGTGTTATTTTTTTTTTCAAATTGACAGATGAAGCCGACAATTTATAGGCGTTGATTTTTTTTTATACACGCATTCCGATTAAACAATGTTTAAATTAGATTCAAACAATTAAGATTTGATTAAATTGTTGGCAAATTTTATTTTTGCTCAGTTCTCATTTACTTTTGTGTAAAAAGAAAATAGACATCTTATATGCAACAATATTATCACTCAACTTATTTGAAAAATCGGTTTTTCTTTTTTCAGTTTTCTTTTTCAAAATATTCCCGCACTAATCCTCTGCACGTTTGAATTTTTAAAAAATTTTAGCTGGCAATATTTTTTTTCAAAATCTATTTATTAAAACAATACTGATTATTTTTCTTCACCTCATTGCAGAAACAAAAAAAGCTTTATCTTAAGAAAAGCTTTCACACATCATATACACAAACCACCCAGTTTGGCATTCTAAGTATAAAAAGCTCTAAAAGTAAAAGTTCATTTAAAAATAATTGGTTAAAAAAATGAAAAAAATTTCCCATACCGGGAATCGAACCCGGGCCTTCTGGGTGAAAGCCAGATATCCTAGCCACTAGACCATATGGGATATAAAAATAATGGAAAAAATGTATTATGTAAGCATTTTGGATAAAATATGAAGCTGCAAAGTAAAAAACGCATTTGTCCCAAACATACAAAAATTAAATATTGAAAGGCTTAAGCCAACACAATGCTGACCAAATTTTTGGAATCAATTTCGTTTCTAGGAAAATAATTCTAAAGCTACATACCCACCTATTAAGTTTCAAGTTTGAAAAAATTTTGAGAAAGTCGTTCACTAGCCATACCTAGGCGCCAAAAGCTAGTTCTACTTAAGAAAATCTGGCCCCAAAACCGCTCCCCAAAATGTTGACTACTAAAATATTGACTTTCAAAATGACGATTGTAAAAATGTGAACAATGATCGAAATTTTAAAGAGGAGAAAAAAAGTGCACTAATATTAGACTTCTATTTTTAGATAATTCCCTCACTTCCGTCTATGATTTAAAGCCCATGTACTAAGCCTCTGAACTTATTACCTATTTTGAACAAGGTTTTCATATTA
Organism: Syrphus vitripennis; assembly: GCA_958431115.1. Classification (NCBI taxonomy): domain Eukaryota; kingdom Metazoa; phylum Arthropoda; class Insecta; order Diptera; family Syrphidae; genus Syrphus; species Syrphus vitripennis. Next base: position 18,374,187 of record OY288109.1, read on the forward strand.
TCCTGCAACACACATTTCTACAATGCTATTTATGACCAATAATGGAAAAAAGACCTCATAAATTACACCATAAAATATTCGCCTGTATACCGTTTTGACTCCACAGAACCTTACCTCGTGTTATCGAATAGAATCATGATGAGGATGACTATAAAAATTACGGAAATAGAAAATCAATTCATCGAAAATGAATATCGCTCTTTGAAATGTGTTCCAATTCGTCGACCTACAGAATCATGCTTCTATAAAATACACATTGATGGCCAAGCCAGAGAATCCGTCTACTGTAATACATTCATCTCATTTGTGGTCCAAGTGCCCTACAAAAGGAACAAGCTGTGAGCCGTTGAAGTCCAGCAGCGGTGGTGTTCTAGCTGCTGTGTTAAAAGTTAAAACAGATCGCACCTTCATCATGCACAACACGTTTACGGATGATAATGATGATGATACCTTTTGTGATGGCATTTGGAGTAAACCATTGGCCAATGCAAGATTGTAGTCTCTAACTCATCATATTTGATCTTTGGCTCCTTTAATGATTGATTGCAAAGACAACTTTATTTTCATTCCACTTTAATGTTGAATCAATAGAGAGGTGCATAAAGTTGTCGAGTGCTGTGCTGAAGCTGATGCTAACTTTATATGTGCGTGCGGATCACATTGATCCAGAAATGCTAGATTAATCTTTATTTCCCGATTGGGAATTGTTATTCCTCGGTGTTCGGTGATAGTGCATGCAGCATGCTTGGCAAAGTACCTATTTCTTCATATCTCTCTTTTCTCCCAATATACTTTGGCCTCATTTGTTGTGACCGAAGTCAGGAGTTTTCGCTAATTGCCCGGTTGTTATGCAATTTTTACCTTTTTTGTGCAGAATTGTTTGTTCAGCATTTGCTTCTGAGATGTGGTCAACAATAATTGTATGTTGAGAGAGAAATATAAAGTGGAAACTTGTTCTAAAGGTAGGTGTATGTTTGTTTTATATATACGGTTGTGCCATATGCAATCCGATTAAATTTGACACGGAGTTTATTTTAACTGTTGTAAAATAATAATGTCATTCTGAATGAGGAGGATGGAATTTGACACTGTGTATTTAGAAATGTCAATAAAAATTAGTATATTATTGCTAGATATAAAAGATCCTCAAAGGCTTCTTTCTTTAGAAGGTAAGCTAACTGGGCACCAGTTAGTTTTATTATGTAGATGTAGAACTTTAAATTGGGAACACTTTTTTAAATGGCGGCCATTTTGACAGCTGTTAAACGATTTGTGTTAAGTTTGATTTGGAATTTCAAGAAGGTTAGCAAGGCTCGATTTTCGTGAAAGAATTTTGTTTAGCGATTTAGCTTAAGACACCGTTACATCCAGAATAACGGTTTGCTCTATGGGCTGGTAGAATAACGATGCTGGTCAGAACGTCACAGTTAATGGTGACCGCTATAGAGCCATGACTTTTTCGTTCCAAAATTTAAGAACCATGGAGTTGTGGTTTCAACCAGACGGCATAACATGTCACACACCTCGTGCTACAATTGGTTTATTGGAGGAAACATTTTGTAAACGCATAGTGTTACGTTTTGGACCCGTGAGCCAAGATCATGCAATTTAACGCCGCCGTTAGACTATTTTCTGCGATTATATATGAAATCGCTAGTCTAAGCCCGATACGATCGATCACTTGTGGGAGAACATACACAAATGTTGAAAAAAGTGATCGAAAATTTGAACTCCATAATAAAATACGTCCGAGCCAGCCGTGGCAGAAATCATATTTAAATTATAATGCCAAAAGATAATTTTTTTCACAATAAATTGTTTTTGTAAAATTTGGACGTAAGTTCCTCCTCAAATTCGGTTGATATTTTAAGTCAAAACTATTTTTCTTTCCTCGTAAAATTCTCCAATAATTTTTTCCTCGGCGCCACACTTAAATTTAAATAATATCATAAGATATTTGTTATGTTTAAAAAATCGCTCTATTTTCCAGATCAGATTATTCCAAATTTTCAAAATCCCATTTTGTCAATTTGACGCATATTTTTAGAAATATATTCTGACTATACTCTAACACACCACACTCGTTCTGAAGATTCATTAAAATAAATGTTCTATTTCAACAACTTTTTATTTAAAAATATATAACTTTATAAAAATTAAAATGCTTAAGAAGGAATATTTGAGTTCTCGAGATATCGTTTCTTTAGTTTACAAGCCCAGGCTTAAAACCAATGACGACGTCCTTGAATCAGCTGCAAAATTTCCTCAATTTTTTTATCAATATTTTGTAATTTCTGTTCCATATTTTTAGATTTCATTTCAATGCTATCAATTTTGTGTTCAATATTTTCAAATTTCTTTTCAATATTTTCAACTTTCTCCTCCATATTTTCAGAATTCTTACTATGCTTTAGTTCAATTTCTGCATCAATATTCGATTTCTGTCTTATTCTCAAAATAACTCCCGCCGCTTTAATTGATGACTCCATCAGGTCACAATTTCCAATCCACGAATCAAAGTTCTTCCATATAAATTCTTCTCCAAAACATCCTAAGTATTTATGCTCACCTCTATCATCCCTACAACGATGACAGAGATATGGCAAATTGATCTTATTTGAAAAAACTTTATCGCATAGGTAAACGCCAGAGATAAAATATTTGCAACGGCAAAATGGATTCTCTTCGTTTGCAATTTCATCACGCTTGGAAAACAATTTGAAATCGTGGTTATTTAAAAACTTAGCTCGGTAAATTAATCCATTTAGCTCCGCTTGCTCTCTTATGGCCTGTAATTAAAGAAAAAAATAATTCGGAACATATTAACACTGAAAGAAGATTAATAAGAAAAAAGAGGCTGGGTGCGACCCACACTGATAACTTCTCATTTGTGATCTTGAAAACTTTATATTTAGTTTTTTTTCAAATAACCAAATTTTCTGCGAAACAAACTTTAGCCGTTTAATTCAAACAATCATTATTTTAAGATTGAAAAGCATATTAATTACGAGTAGGTATATAAAGAGATTTACGAAATGAACATATATTATAGAGATTTCTGATATATAAAAATGATTTATTATTTCGGTTCCAAACATTTCAATTGAAAAATTTAAAAAATGAAATGTTCACATACATATAAATAATATGGTTTGGTTATTGAATCAAGGGTACTTCAATAATATATCCGCTCTAAAACTAGATATCATCATATTGTGCCTGTTTGTTTTTTCCTTAAAAAGATTTTCATTCCATTTCCATAATGTACAACACATCCTAAAACAATTTTAATTTATTATTTATAAGGCTGGTATTTGTTTGGGTGTTAACTTCGGTTTAAACTTCGAAAAACAATATTTTCCAGTTATTAGTGGAATTTTCTTAGTTCTGCTTAAATTTTTTGTTTAAAATGTCAGTTAAGTATATGGGCAAATTCTTAAACGCAAAACTTGCGCAAATTATGCTAAGCAGATTGTCCCTAATTGTAGTAGATTTTATTTTCATGCGCAAATCGTCGCCTTTGTGACATAAAAACGTATGTCAATATTTGGAATTTTTTAGGAGAGACGATTTTGTGATTTTTTTACCATTTTTCATGTTTTTTGCAAATAAAAAAATGTTCTTACGAAAAGTGCTAACTTCTAAGCTACTTCACTTAGAGGTTCAATTTTTTCCCACAGTATAGAATGCTATATTTTAAAAAAGAAGACATACCCAGTCCAAAATCGTAAAAAATTAAGTTACGTTCTTGTGTCACTAGGGCGACGAAATGCAAATGTATTTCGGCAAATGTCAAAAATATCTTGCGCACTTCACTTGCTTTGCCTTTTCAACTGCATTCTTCATTTGCTTTGCATGTGGTTTGCTTTGCAAATGTTGCGTTTAAGAATTTGCCCTATGTCAAATATATACCCGCTGTTTATTATGTATAAAATTAAATACCTAATGGCAAAATAAATATCATTGCTCGTTTTCAAGATATTCGAGTCGAAAAACCAATTTTACCACTTTTTAGCTTATTTTTTTTTAATATTTTTTGTCAAAAACTGTCTATTAGATATTTGTCAAAATTTAACTTTTCAAAAAAAATTGTACTATGCATAAAATAAAATATTTTAGAAGGCACAATCGTTGTTCGTTCTCAGGATATTCGAGCTGAAATACAATTGTAACTACTTTTCTTTAGAATTTTTAACAGTTTTTGATTTATTGTTAAAAAACTGCCCATTCAATATTTGTCAAAATTTTCTTTTTTAAACTGCTATAGTAAAAAAAACAACTGACTGAATATTAATAAACGCCCTTTCAGCTTCTTTCGAAGTTATTATCTGTAAAACAAAATTTATTTCAAGTCGATATCTCTACTCGTTCTTGAGATATCGACGACGAAAAATGGTACCAGAACGTACGGACGTACGAACGTACGTACACACGCACACACAAACATCTCTCTAAAAATGATTGATATAGGCTCTAGGGACCTCGAAACGTCGAGAAATGTCAAAAATTTCAATTTGACAAATCGGACCGATTACAATAACTCCCTATGGGAAGTTAAAAATGTATTTGTCTCAAAAACAAGGTAGATACTCGTATATTTTTTTCATTGATTAATGATCAATAAACATTTCAGTGAAGAAACTGAATCTACAAAATCAACACTATTTCTTACTCTATTTATTTTTTTTATTTTGAAAAAAAAAAAAACGAAAAAATATTTGGTTTGTATTTTTGTCATTATTTTTGATAATATGTCAGAAACTGATCCAAATAAAATTTGTAGATTTCAATTTTATCCACTAAAACGAGTTTTTGCTAAAATACAAAATTATTCCGGGTTGCATCAAGCCCTCACTGTTTACGAACCATCCCTAGATGTTAACCTCTGTTTTTTAAACTTAATGATAAAGTTCAATTAATTCAAGTGAAATAACAATATGAGAACTGTCAAACTTACCTGCTCTTCCACACTATCATACTGAGTATTAACACAATGTCAAAAGAGTATAAGAAAATGACAGATGTGTTATTACTCAGTGGGATGCTGGGACGCTTCTTAAGTTTATCTGGAGGAAAATGGCATTTTTGTTCATAGGCTTTCAGAACTAAAATTGACAGATACTTGTCATTTAGAAAAAGAAGCTATTCAAAAATAATTAAGTGTTGCCACTCCTAAATTCCTCATTCTAAAACAATCGGATCGTAAAATTTTAAGAATTATAAATTATTTAATACTCACATGAATATCACTAACAGCTAAACCATTGAGCAGATTTATCAAAACAACAGTCATCCCGATGATAAACAGGAATATCACAACATAACTGCAAAAACTTTCCACTTTCAAACTATCGAAGTCCAGTTCTCCAACAACCATTGCCATTGTTTTCAAAATTGATTTCAATACATTTTTGAACTTGCTATCTTCTTTCCCATCTTGCGTTGTTGCATCAAATTCTGTTCCAAAAAGAACATGAAAACACAAGGCAAATGTTACAACGAAAATCGAATACAATGAGAAACTTTTTAGAAAAGTCTTCAATACTTCTTGCAGCATAAGCATGTGAATTGAAAATGATAAAATTGGCAAATTTCCAATAAGTTCCCAAAACTCAAAGGCCATTAGTAGTATCACGAAAACACAAATTTCCTTGGATTCGATTGATTCAATTCTTACTGTCCAAATCGATAAAAATATCAGAAGAAGTTCCATGTAGTTGCTCGGTTTGCTAAGGTACTTTTTCGAAGACTCAATGATATCTTGAATTACGATTTGTCTGCTGCTCATTCGAATCATGAGATTTCCTACTCCAAACATTTGCATGCACTCTCGAATTATAAGATATCCAATTCCGAAGACCGTAAGCCACCAAGTTATCTCTAAAAATCTAATGTCTACTTGGTCTCGTCTTATCAACAAAAGGACGTATGATACCATGGAGATAAGGTAAAAGCAATAACACAACAAATTAATATACAAGAACTTCGACGCAAGTTTCCATTTAAGATCCATAAAGCTTGTGATGAGTGGATGTTGGAGAAGAGGTAAGTGTCTTTTTGAATTTAAAATTAGCATGATTGGTATCATTTCGTTTGTATCACAATTTGAATCGGGGGGTGATACAAAACTTTTATAGTTGAAGAGTATTGAACATTCATTGTAGGGATGTGTTTCAATACATGAATCAAATAATTCCTCGACATCTTTCGGATCCAATGAACTGCGGCTCTCTGTAAAATAATTTTTTTGTCCGATATAGGCTCCTTTGTTCAGAAAATATTTAATTGCATTTTTTCTGTTTAGGATGGTAGCATATTCCAACGGTGTTTGATTATAATATGATTTATTTACGTTTATTTCCTTAATATCATTGAGAATGTCAAACCATTTGTCTACGTTTTCGGTAACAGAAAAAATCACACTTATTAAAATCAAATCCAATGAAAGAAATTTAAGGTATTTTCGTAATATTTTTTTGAAAATGTCAAAGTTTTCCGCTTTAAGAACCTCTGAAACAAGATTTTTGTAGCTTCCTTTGTCTTCGACTTCTTGAATGCAATCGACTTGGGTAATATTGCATAAAATAGCTTCCATGGCAGCATTTGTGTTTGCTTCTAGAGCTTTGATGAAGAGTTTAATTTGATATTCATTGTATTCTTTAAGTAATGGCGATGAATTATATTGATCTAGAAATTCTTTTTCGTCGCCATTTTCTAAATTATATGATAACTTGTTGAAATGGTCACTCTCGGAGGATGTTAATTTTATAAGATGTGGTGGTTCAACAATGTTATGATCCTGAAATAAAAAATGCAAAATTAAGTGTATGTTTTATGTTTTCGAAAGTCTTTTGACTGTAGTGAAATATTTACCTCATCTGATGTTATATCACTGATATCACTCCGTGTATCAATACTGTGTATTGTTATATCTGATAGTGGAACATCCTGGGCAATGCTCTGATCATCATCATCTTCGTCATTTATATAAGTGAGATTGGCACCCCTAAGAAAATTTCGATTTTGAACAATCATAATTTTTTGGTTTTTAAGTGTATTAAAAATCACAGTTAATGGCACCCTGATGAAAATACTAGCAATTAAAAAACTTCAATTATCAAAAAAAGCTAGTTCCGGGAAATATCTTATTACTGGGAATAACTTTTTTGAAGTGAAATTATATCTCTCACCAATTCAAAAAGACTCTGTGAAGAATTGAACAAAATGGAATTCTGGCGTATAAAAAGTGAAAAAAGTGGGCGGAGGCAGACTGCATAAAAACTGAAGTTATTGCTCACTTGAAATGAGCTCAGAAAGTGAAATAGTATAACGCAACTTAATTTCAAAAAAGTGATATTATTTCTATATAGTGATGAAATTATTTCATATATGAAGTTATTTCTCACAAAGTTATTTCTCTGCATCATTTTTTTCCAATTACCGGTTATTGTTTAAATTAGATAAACATTTTCAATTTAAATTTTCTTTGGATTACGCATTTGTTGATTGATTTTGATAAAAAAAAAAACCACATTTCTTTTTAATTACCGAACCTAACCTCCTATAGGAAAGACAAAGGAGCATTTTCAAAATATCACTCAACATAGTTTTCCATTTTTTAATAAATGAGAAATCGGAGTACAAAAAAAAAATTAGTTCATAGATCAAAAAAATTATAATTATAAAAAAATTTTGTTTGCTACTTTATATACCTAGTTACTTCAATTTTCAAAAACTTTTATCTCATCCTTTTATGCTTTAGTTCAACGAACAGGCAGACCGAATTGAGAGACCCACTTTTTTTACGTCCATATCAAAGTAACGTCAAGTTTGATCAAAATCTCGAGTTCGATATTTTACTTGAATCCATAATTTGCAAGAATCCAAGAATAAAGCCAAAAAATACAAATACATACAAAAAATTATACAACAGAAATCAATATCCGACATTGAATCATCATCCGGATTCTACAAAAATAAAACGTGGTGGCTGTGACAGCTACTACACCTTTTACGACAGATATTCAGAACATGGACCAAAACAAAATAGAAAATCTACTTATTACAAAAAAAAATTTAAAGCACTCAAAAAAAATGTGCAGTAAAAATAAATGTTTACTGTAACATAAAAAAAAAAATAATTAAAACAAATTTTTATGCAAGATTGAAATAAAAACATACAGGTATACATATGGTTAGTTTAAAATAAATTTCATAATAAACGGTTTTAACACATTTTTTTAATTAAAAAAAAAATTGGATTTTTTTGTTGCAAATTCTTTCATCTTGTAATATTTTTTCTTGGTTCAATACTCAGGAAAAAAAAAGAACTGGCACTTGGAACAAATATTAAACTAATGTCAAACTAATAAATAAATTAATAAAAAATAAATAAATAAATTTTAACTTTTACTACTTGTTCCATTTGCATTTTGTTAATAAAATTGCCTCCATTGTCTTAATGTCGCGTCATTCTTGGTTAAAAATCATATCGAAATCCCAAATATTCTCTTCTAATTTATGTGGTCCATATTGCTTGACTGTTTCACATCAACCAACTTTACTATAGCATTACCTTCACCGCTTCTTTTATGAATAATTTGAATATTTTTAACTTTACATGAAGTATGATCATAGTAAAAGAATAAAACTTACATTTTTGTCAACGTACCTAATAAAAAAATTCACTAAATAGATTGAATTTAAAAGAAATATTATTTAAATGTAAGACTCATTTTACATAATCAAACTTTTATAGGTTTTTGATTCTTCTATTGAAGTGGAATGTTTTTTGTATTTTTTGGAGGGATTGAATACGATAGAATTGTTAGAAATCGTAAGAACTGAATAAGATATAGAAGATGACATAAAGTATTTCAACACCGTACTCAACAATAACTTATAGTGCCGAAGATTATAAAAGGCTAAAAATACATATTTTCAAATCTGATACTATTGCCATTTCAACTGAGCATATACAGGGTGTGCCGTAGCAGTTCCAAAGATAAGATATTATTCATGAACTGGTGGCGAATAAAACAGAAGGAGAAAACGAATTAGTCGCCTCTATGATTTTCATCCAAAATAAAATTTCTTATTGGCCAGTCTATAGTTGCAATTTATTTGTTTGGCATTGCCCAAGTAACATTTTTCATCTCATAAGATTCTCCAAGAGTTTAATTAGACTATTTAAAGGGATCTACAAGTATTCTTGAAGAATACTTCTAGATTGTAATAAAACTGTTAAAAGCGTTAAATGGCCTAGTTATGGGAGGCTCTTCGTACTCATAGCAATAATACAAGTTTCTTAACAATACTATCTTTCTCTTTAACCGAGTTTCAATCTTCTTATGAGATGACAGATGTGTAATCAGAGGCCTCTCGAAAGAATCTCATAAGGCTCGGCTAAATTTTGCTTTGAGAATGCGTTTCTTTGAATGGGAGCTGCAGGATCTCATAAAGCTCGGCTAAATCTGGCTTTGGGAATGCGCGTCTTTCAATGGGAGGTGCGGGAAAGAGAACAGATTATTTGTAAACTTTAAAAAAATATATCTTTTTCATTAAACATTTAAAAGAAGAAAGAAATACTTCTTAATTTTTGAATGTGTGCATAAAGTCAAAAGAACTGATAGAGATGTGTTTAGAAAAAATAATTTGTAAGACAATGAATTATTATTGTGCGTTATAATGGCATATGACGATATTTATATATTTAATGTTTCCTACAACCAGAAAATATATGCGGTTGAAATTTTATCAACTAAGTTGAACATTTTACCTAAAAAAAAAAACAAAGCGCCTTTGAAATATTGCATAGGTATTAACATTATTTATTTTATAATTTTAATAAGGAAAGGGGTTACCATCGCATGTTTTTCAACCTATCAAAATCCAAGTTCAGGCCATTAGTTATTGGTTTTTAATTGATATTTTGTCAATTTTTTAAATTACATAATATACCTAACTATAGAGTGAGATATGAAACCAGGATGGTGAAAAAACTTATTTGTGAAAATGTTAGATAGGTATATAGGTTTTCCACCTAAATGAGGCATTTTAGTTAACCGGAACTTAGTTGACAGCAACTAAATTGCTCATAGTATGCAAAAAAGAAAAATCCGATCAACAATGAAGAATTGAGGATGGGCTAATGGTTGTGGAGGAAACATTTTGCCTAATTTCGTCTGGCAAAAAAAAAAAACAATAGTTCCGTATGGGTACGTAATCAAAGAGAACACGTACAAACTACGATCAAAATGAAATGTTTGACTTTGAGAAGTACTTATAATCATATATCAGTGATCTAATACTTTTATACACTTCTTACACTTACATTTCGAAGTAAAAGTTTCTTGACGTCTAATTTATTTTTTTTTAATATTTTAACCAAAACAGAGATCAAAATACGCCTTTACGTATAATCTACTTATATACCTACCTCTTTCTGTACATTTTTATGTCTACTATAAATAAATATATTTATTTCAATTGCAACAATGCGTAGTGAAAACTGTAATAAATGAATTTTAAGTCTACGTTCATTGTTTGTCAATTAAGTTATTTAATCGAGATTGTAATGTTTTAAGTTATGGTAACCCTGAAAACCTACTGTTTGTACATTTAAAAATGTCTGCTGCTGATGAGACTCCAACTCTTCCATTAAAATCTTTAAGAGAATTGAATTATCTTTACACCCTGAATAAGAATGTTAAGAGAATTGAAAATTGTTTATGAAATCAAGACATTTCTTATGAGATCTCAAATGCTCTCTCAGGACTTAGATTTAATAGAAGTGTAAGCGGGACATAAACGGCAAAAATAAAACCAACTAGCAAGTAACCCTTAAGTGCGAGTGAGAGGACAACATTGACAACTAGTGAAATAAGGAGTGATCACAAGAGAAAAAAAAACAGCTAGCCGTGGTGAAAATTGCAATAGTGTGTGGTAAAACACGCACACTAGTGTATTTCGGTTATTTCACCACGGTAGCTTGTTTGAAAATCTAATGGGTATGTTGAAAAAGTAGATAGGAGCCAAGACGGATTATCAAGTGCTTGCCACACCTTAAAGCATTCGGTTTTAAAATAAAAAGGAAGATTTTGGGTAATTGTAGGATAAAAAAGGGTATTTCTTAATGAAAAAATTCCTTCAATAATTTACTTCGTTCGAACGATTCAGTGAATGGAACAAATTATCAGAGCAGAAAATAAATGAAAAAAAGTAAATTTGCCACCTTTTTATTTTAATAAAAGATTTTGTAAGTAATACAACATATTTTTATATATGTATATATATAATTTTATCATACAAAAGGTAGGAAAAACAAGAGAGAAACAGGTGAGATTTTTATTAGCCTCGTCTCGGTCTCTTCAGAATCTAAAAATTTCCGTTTCTTCGCGTATAGGTCTCGGTACCGCATGAACAAAGCCTCGTCGCGCGCTTTTTTCTCGTGAAAATTTAAATTTGTATGGGTTGACAGGTAGGTAGCCACCAATCTAAGCTTTGACAGTTAAATAATACCTATTCCCAAATATCACTCATAACCTCCACAAGCAATTTATATTTTTAGATTTATTTCAGCCATAATTTGCAGAAATTTTTATTTCTTCGATCAGTGGGAAAATTATTTTATGAAATCTTCTTGGGAATCAGAGTGCCGTGCAAACAAACTCCTATTAAATTTACAGCTAGAATTTTAAAACGAAGGACAAAACACAAAATTCCTTTCTGGAATTCTAACTCAACCCTGCAATCTACATGTAAAGGTGAAAAAAGGACAAATTTCAGTCGAACTGACATTAGACGTCAAATTATCTTCATTGATTGCTTAGGAAATGGTAAGAAATAAATTCTGAAATCGATTTCATAAAACAATTTACATATTTCTTGAAATTAAGTGGTCTACATTATTTTACTAAATCGATTTATTTATTTGTAACCATCTCTGTGGAAATAAATGAAGAAATAATTTGAAGTCTAATGCCAGGGTCAGGGTAATGGATTTTGACAGTTTATTATCGGCTTTCAAGGTGGGCAAGAAAAACAATATTTTGAAGATTAAATAATATTTTTTTCAAAATATCACCCAAAAGTAATCTTTTTTTGCAGCGGGAAACAAATTCTGAAAAAATGTGTACAATTCATACACACAGTGCACATAATAAAGGTAGGTAAAATCTTGAAGTTATTTTCTAATTTGACCGTCAAATTTGTAAAAAAATTATGCGCGAAACAGATTGAACCAGCAACAGCCCCAGCGCCGTCAACAGCAAACAGCACGCTGGGCAGCAAAAAAATTTCGAACACATTACCACCAGCACCGCCGCCGTTCATTCTTCCATATTTTCAATATTTTTTGTGGTACCTCTGACAGTGCGAAATTTGACAGCAATAGACCAGCAACAGCAAATTTAGAACTTTGGCCAAACGGCGCTGTTGGCGTTGCTGTTGCTGGTTCAATCTGTGTTCAACAATTGAAATACATTGGTTTTAAAATAATGGCGGCCGCTGTTGCTGGTGACGTCGCTGGTGCTGGTTCAATCGGTTTCGCGTTTTACAATCCAGTGAACACATGTAGTGCGTAAGTAGAGCACAACAATAATACACAAGAATATAGTTGTCACTTTTTTCCATAATTATTTCCATATTATAATCTCTGCATGCGCGAACATGCAAAAAAAAGAGACTCGGAATATATTAACTTTAATATGTGTACTGTGATTCATATGGATGGATTTTTGCAGTGTGACCTTCTGATTAGGTATAAGTATGTGGTTTGATTTTTTTAACCCAGTCATAGAGGTATTTTATGTGTTTACTGTTTTCAAAAAATACGTCGGCATTTTTTGATGAAAATTATTTCGAACATCGAAGTGTGTATGCAACCTTAAAATAAAATTTTCAAACACATCCCCTATTTCAGTTTTGCCCGAGGTGAATAATGGTGGATTTACATGTATCTGCATCTGCATAATGCAAAAAAGTAGAGGGAGGCAGATATATGTCAAACCTCGAAAGTGAAAAAGAATACACAGGTAGTAATTCTTTTTCACTTCTTATAACCTGCTTACTTCTAGACACTTAGACAGCTTTCAGATATCAAAAAATATTATAATAATAAATACTTTTCAGCAAAAAAATAAAATTAAAGGTTAAAACATTGGAAGAAGTAAGGGTCAGCTGTAATTAAATTAATTACTGATATCAATCCTGGATAGTAATTATAGATTTTTAAATATGTATGTACATACGTATCTATGTAATCCAAATTATGTTACAACTTTTCATATTTAGCAAACACTACAAATGAAAAATTCAAATGGACCACTTTCAAGGCGATGGAATAAAAATAAATGCTTTGACTCGAAGTATAGTTTCGGCTGTGCTGTAGCTGCAACCAACAAAGTGTATTGTTTTGGTGGAGCCATGGACACAGAAGAGAATGAAGAAGATCTACTTGGTCAATTTGGTTGTGATCTTTATTGTCTTGATATCGTTTCATCTACATGGGGGCTTCTTGAACTCGGTAAAACTCCAAAATCAAAGAAGGATGATGACGACATGGGAGGATGCTTCAGAAGCTTCTGCTGTCCACACTACACCAGACGGTGTTTCCATAATCACAGTTGGTGGCTCTTCTGCTGCTGCTCTATAAATATCAAGTTTATTTAAAACTTTCCAAATGTGGTTCCTCGCCAAGAATGGACCCGGGACTTTGTGTTTGTAAAGGACAACTCCTTATGTTTGGAGGAATCTTTGAAAAGGATGACAAACAATAAATACAAATATAATTTCTATTCACTCGACTTGCACAAACCAAGTGAATGGAATAATTTTTCTGAATAATTCGAACCAATAACTCGAATCCTCATTGGATCGATTCGGATAGTGAGGGAAGTACTTCATCGGATGAGGATGCAGAGACGAGCGACAGCAGAGATTCTGAATTCGATATGGATACAGATTGATAAATAAAGAACAACGTAGTTTATGTAAGAATTATAGTTATATTTTTATAAGCTTAATAATAATGAAGCTACATTTTAAAATTATGTTTTTTTTTTTCAAATGCAATAGTAAGTTTTGCAGGTCGAAAAATTCTTCTGGTTTCAACGGGGGTTTCATGAATTTTATGAATGAAGAAGATCTACTTGGTCAATTTGGTTGTGATCTTTATTGCCTTGATATCGTTTCACCCCAAGAGGGGTTGCGGGGGCGTTAATCTATATATATACTAGCTGTTACCCGCCCGCTTCGCTGAGTACTTTATAGAATTGCATTTTTAGATCTACTTGGCATGTATTTTATGCCATGCGAAGCGGGCGGGTAACGGCTAGTATTTTTATAAACTTAATAATAATGAAGCGACATTTTAAAGTTATGTTTTTTTTTCAAGTGCAATCAAGGGGAATGCAGTTCAAGTTTTTGGCTAAGCCATGGTCAGTTTTACAGGTCGAGCAATTCTCCTGGTTTCAACTTTATGTTCAATGTGGATCGACAAAAATCTCATAGACGTTGCCCCTGGCTCGGTTTTATCACAGAAAAAGTGAATCTCTTTGAAATTGAGAAATTTTTCGATTTAGGTATCGAAGAAAATAAGTCTCATCTCAGCCATTTGTGAACAGATCAAAACTTATCTGTCCACCAATGCTATAGGTCAAGTCGATATCCGTGAATTCACGAGTAAGTGCGTTTATCATTGCTTTGCCTACCCCATGTTGATAATCGTATTCGGCAAACATTATTACGTTCTTCTCTTGTACGTTGACGACTTATCGGACCAATGTTCATCATGCCATTGCAGAATTCCAGAAATGTTTCTCTCTTAATTGGTAATACCAATTCAGAAAGATATCTCAGGACATATTTGATGAATAGTTGTAAGGTTTTCTCATCCAAATGCTCTTGAATGGATATTGTTTGCCAACTTCCTTGCCGGCTTAGATTTGAACTAGTCCTTTTTTAATAACCATAAAACATAATTTTGTTTTATGTTGCAGAGCATGTAGAAGAATAAACCCTACACAAAATTTTCATTCTTAACAACAAAAAACCAAAGCATTTAAAAAAACTTTGCACCACAGCATTTCTATACGAAAGAAGTCGATCCGTCAAAAAAAATAATCTCACCACATTTTTTTGTGGCTGAATTTCACATATATTCATGGACACAAAAGAAAGAAACAATGGTTTTGGTTATAAGTATAGTTTTGCTTGTTGCACAAAATATAACTGTTCATTCGTTTTTGTTGACTGTTAGTTGTGCTTGTGATGCGGTTCGTTCTTCGAAATTATAATTCTTGCTTGCGTTTAATTGTAATAAAATTAAAAATTATGTTTAAAATTGTACAAACAATCGAGAGGGGGAGTATTTTCCTCTCAGCCGTCCCTTCAGCTTGGGAGAAAGAGGGTTATCTTTTTTGGCCAACGGCACGAAAGCCAAAAAGTATGTTCAAGCTGTTAAGGGATCCAGATTCACACCCAGAACCTGGATGGACAACACAAGCATGCTGGAAAAAACGCGAATTGGATTCCTTCGAGGAGGCAGAACTAGAAATACGTAGGATGGAATCCAACAGTGACACGGATGGGTCGATGGCGAAAGTTCCATCTCCTATAAAAAGAAAAAAATATAATCAGGAGGCATTCGGAGTTGACAAAAGCTTCGATAATTTGTGCAATATTGAGGTAGGTACTTTGATTCTAAATAAAACAAAACAAAATAATTAAGAATTTGTATTTCAGTATAATCTACCCAGCATTCAATTACCAGACATTCAAATACCAGACATACAAATACCAGACATTCAAATACCAGACATTCAAATACCAGACATTCAAATACCAGACCTTCAAATACCAGACGCTCAAATTAACGAGCATTCTATCAATACAAAGGCAAGAAAATTTGATTTTTTTCATGACTTTGTTTTCGGAAAAGGAAAATTAAAGATTTAAATAGTTGGCCAGTTTATATTTCTAAGATCTCTGAGAATATTCTCAGTGAAAATGACAGAGATTGAGAATGAAATATAAACGATTCTCAAAGAAATAAAAATTGTTGTTGTGACGCATTTTAAAAATACAAAAGCAAATGAAATTAATTTAATTTCAAAAGTAAAAGCTGTCACTTTGTAAAATTGAGAAATCGAATCCAAAAATTTTTATTCTCAGAGTTTTGACAGCAGAATTGAGAAATTTATGAGGATTTTTGTTTATATTTCTGAGAATACGAAGATCTCTGAGATCTTAGAAATATAAACTGGCCAAGTTTAAATAACTTAAATTGTAAACAAGTTAAAGATAATAAAAAATATAAAGTAATATTTTAATACACCTATAGGTGTCCATAACTGGTGATCAACTAGAACTCATTGATACCGACGGACAAAATTTGGATTTTTCAATTTGTTTAAAAAAAATTCCGATAACATCAGAGATGTTAATGAAAAATTATATAAAATTTTTAAGGAACTCGCAAAACAACAAGTATTTAATGAAATATACATCGACATCATCACAAAATTAAACGGAAGACTCTCAGGCAACACACATATCACAGAAACGACTTCTGAACTCGGGATTGCGTCGGATCTCAGGTTTCCAATAAAAACGGAAGTTGAATTGGATGAAATGGAGATGCAACTTAATGATCCAAAAAATATGAACGATGTGGTAAGTCTTTCTTTTGCCGGGATGTGATTGAACATTTTTTTTTGTTTTTATTATTATCATTGAACAAAAATATTCGATCTTTTTATGTAGTAAATATTGAATTAATATTATACCTAATACTTTTTACAGATTGCAAAAATGAAAAATGTTTGCGGAGAAAGTGGTTCAAGAAATGGCGTAACATCTGCCTATAAACTAGTTGACCGTTTCTTTGAAAGGCAATTTTTAGTTCATGTTACATGGAGCGGTGGCAGTCGATGTGACGAAAAAAAAATTGGACTTAAGAATTACAAAAATGTTTTGAGTACTTTTACATCAATTATAAGACTCTCATCCGGATCTTTTGACGAGCAAAAATGCAAGGAGTTCTTTGGAGTGGTGCTTAGAAATTCAAAGAAAAGAACCGAAAATAACCCACATGTTATACCACGAGCTTCTACTCAAAAACAAGCAAAAAAAAAAGAGTGAGTAATGAAATTAACATAAGCAGCAACGACATCGTTTCTGATTTGTAGATAACATTCATAAGGTGTGTTTTGTTGAGAACGTAGCACAGCAGAGTAAAAAAAAATCAAGAAAACGATCCACAGCAAATGTGTTTCACTTTTGACTTTAAGGCTTGTTCGATTTCTCTATCTTTGAGCACTCCGGATCTTACACTTAACGCCTGTTCACATGAGAACGACCGACGAATGACCGAATAAATGTGATTTAAAACAATTTATTAACCTAAATTCTTCACAAATTTTAATCAAAATGACAGAAGTACATTTTGTTTTGATGTTCCGATACTAAACTAAGCTTTTTGTTTGAAAAAATACGATAAATTTGAGAAAACAAATTATTCGTCGCGAATTGCAAGATGATTGTTACGAATTGTCAAACTCTATTCGCGTTCCACATACGATCGACATTACGACGAACAAATTGTTCGCGCAACTAACCTCAAAATCAATCTTGTTTTTGTTTTCTTCGTGGTGGGTCATGACTGAATTTGTCAAAGTCAAACGTCATTCGCAACGAATAAAAAAGGCCATGTGAAAGAATGGCAAACTGGACGAATATTCGCTCTTTCGTCGGTCGTTGGTCGCTCTCATGTAAATAGTCCTTTAATGATAACTTAGACTAATTCGAAAAAATCGTGACTACGAAACAACAACGTGCTGTTGTTAATCATAGCAACGTGTTGTTACTGTTATTTCATCGTTGTGAGCCTTGATTCTGGTTTAATACTATCCACACCAAACCAAAAAGGCGTTCACATTGCACATTTTCGTGTTTTTGTTCGACATTTGATTGGCGCTGAACTTTTCATGAGATTGTTAATTTAGTTCATCTCTCAAAAATTATAATCTTTTTGTTGAAAGCATTTACAACGACCTCGGTCAAAAAGATTTTTTTATAAACTCCGCCTTAAAAATACAGGTGAGTAACCAGCCTTAAGATGACAAAATCGAACATACCAACATATAAAATAAAAATGGCAACATCAGCGCCCCTGCCTTTGAGTAGACATACTATTTTGTCAAGTAAAATTTGACTGAGAAAAAAAGTTAAAGTAAATGCCAGTAGTTTTTTGTTATTGTATCTCTTGTTAAATTTTGACTGACTGGGTTGCAGTTGGTCAACAATACACAGCTGTCATATGAATTGATTTATGTACACTTTCGTCTCCACCCCTAAAAGTGATTAAGGTGACTTCAGAAAGTCATGTTCAAAAATTATGGTTATAACTTTTTGAAGTCACTTTGAACACTTTTAGGGGTGGAGACGAAAGTGTACACAAATCAGTTCATATGACTATGAATGTTATCCTATATTTATTTGGCTTTTTTATACTCATATTTAATTTTAATACTCGTATATGAAAATCTATGATGTGATCTTATACAACAAATCACATAAAATTATATCTATGTATGTATAAAAACATTAAATATTTAGTTTCTGCGTGCTAAAACTTAGCTTGGACTAAAGAACTGAAACCGATATGTAAACAGTGCATTTTTTATATAAAAAAAACATAACGTTTAGTTATTTTTATTTGTTAAACAAATGCTACAAAATTCTGATTATTATTATATGTATAAATATGTATATTATCTAAATATTTAATCTCTATTTTCTTTAACTTAACTTGAACTAAAAAACTGAAATTGTATGCATTGTTCATATATGTATGTACCTTATATATACATTGCCTGCTTTAGTTATTATTTCATTGTCAATAAAAATACTAAAAAAAAATCTGATATTTTCTTTTGTTTGAATTGTAAAATCTGGAATTTATTCTGTTAAAGATATTTGAGCCTGGAATTCAGACCATTTTCGAAAACTTAAAAAAACGAACTCAGATTTTTCGACAAATAGCAAAAAAAAGTTGCTTAAAACAAAAAACTTCGAATGTATGTAAGTATGTAGATATATTCTTATTTTTTTTTGTTATCGAAAAAAGTACCTTGTATTTGTTTGGTCAACTTGGTCTGCAATAATTTAATAAATGCATACAAATTACTTTTGTTTTTGACTAACATACATATGTACTTATACACTTATGGCCTTATTCTGCTAGTCATCGGTGTGATCTGATTCATTTGTCGAAACAATATCGTCCTCGTGAAACAATATCGTTCCATACAATTCAGAACCGCGTAAAAAATGTTGCCGATCTGTACTTTTTGTGTCGCAGCTGTTTCTTTAGACCTATGTAGGTAAGTATTAACACATTGAATTGATTGTTTACAATTTAGCAAAGTTCATATTTTTATTTTAGAATAATTATGGATGTAAGAACATTTGGCAAATGAGTTTTTGATGCCAATGGGGTTTTTGAAATTCTCACAGGTAATTTTGATCTAACAAGTTAAAATTTCCGGTAACTAACAAAACTTTCAAACTTAAATAATTGATCCATAAAAAAAAAAACAAAGTACACTTTGCGGCTTGATATTTATTAATTGAAATGAATTAAGTGAGCCCAAATAAACAAAACATGGTATTTTAATTTGTGGTGTGGAGCAGCGGTATAAAAACATGTTGGTTATCCTTATATTTTAAGGAAACCATCTTACATTTTATATCATTTAAGCTATATATTTGTTGATCATTTTCTTTGCCGTTTGAAGAATATATGTTAAAAAACGAAGAACGAATTGGCGTCTCAAAAAAATTTTCCTGGGTTTTTAAACTGCAACCAATAACACAAATTTCGTCATTTTTTCCCAATACGGCTCTTTTGAAACTAACTATTTTGTTGTCGTTTTTTGTAAGAAACCATTTATTATTATTTGCAGTATTAAGTATACAACCGATCGAAAGATGTACCGAGTTATTTATTAAATCGTTACTTTTGGGTTCCTGATTCAAAGTACAATTTGTTTGTACATAGCTGGATTCGGTCAATCGTCTAGCAACCTGGGCCAAAGCATTATTTCCATTTCTTAACATGTTTTTTATTTGATATAGCTTACTTTCAAACGGGTAAGCATTGAAAGTTGATAGGATTCCAAAATATCTGACGTCATCTACTACATGTGAAAGATTATGAACGTTACTTGTTATATGCTCTTCGCCATATACAATATCTCTGTAGAATTCAATAAAATGCAGAAAAAATTCGTGGGCCAAATGAAGGTGCATATTGTATGCAGTTGACGAACATATTGTGACAGCACAGAAAAATACAAGAAAGTGCTGGTACACTTCTTGTGGCAAATGGTCTTTCAAAATTACAATACCGATATAGTAAACAGATGTTCGATATTCCAGAGCTTTCCAATGGGCCAGACAATCTAATCCTCTTACAGCTCTGTGGAGTTCTGATGGCATTTTTATGTTTGTTAATGATTGTGAAATGCAAAAAGTTTCTCGAGCGCTCCATTTTGTTCGAAAATTATTAAACTTTCCATCTCTCCACCCAATCAGAAGCCTTTTCATGATACCTAAATCAATTAAGTGTAAGGAATCTGCAACTGGAAAGTTAATAATCATATTAAGGCCGGGAAGTTCCTCAAGGGGAGTATAAATTTTGTGGTGCGAGTCACAAGATCTCTGTCGAAAAGCCTCATCTGTTCTTTTACTGCATTCGGTCCTGGGAAATATATTGCAATGAGATATATATGAATATTCTCCAATTGTTGTGCATTTTTGGCAACCATTTTGGCCATTAAAGTTGGTAACGCCTATTTAAAATTAAATTAATTAAAAATTGGCTAGTTTTTTATGTTATTGATGTTTACCTTTGATAAATGCTCGAGCTGGGGAATCACAAATAAAAGCGCGAATTTTAACTTTTATTTTGACGTGGTCGTTCACAAAAACACCATTGGTCAGAATTTCTTTTGCTTCGTTTACAAAGGGTCTTATATAGGATTCTAGACTCGAAGGTTTTCCTTTACCACTGTAAATACCTATGACCATTGGTCTCAAATGTGGTTTTTCAAAAATATTGAATAAAATGGGCCAAAATTCTTGCTTTGAGCTATTGAATATTGGCAAACCATCAATGTTTATGTTGATTGAAATGCAAGTTGCTTCATTTAAATCGCTAAAGCATTGTCTTAAGCAAAATCCAAGACCTTGGTGCCAATATTGCCCTTCCAAACCAACTGATTGAATGGTGGTTACGATTGGCGTTTGGTCTTTTGGCAATGCATTAGGATTTCTTTT
Organism: Syrphus vitripennis; assembly: GCA_958431115.1. Classification (NCBI taxonomy): domain Eukaryota; kingdom Metazoa; phylum Arthropoda; class Insecta; order Diptera; family Syrphidae; genus Syrphus; species Syrphus vitripennis. Next base: position 18,395,529 of record OY288109.1, read on the forward strand.
ATTGCATAACAGTAACAAGGTTTTCAATGCTTGATGACTGATATTAAACTGTATTGCCCATTCCCTTAAGTTAATTCTATAAGTATCGTTTTTAACGAATTCATCCATTAAACTGTTGTTCTCCTCATCATTTTCACTGCATGAGGAATCGTAGTCATGAGGCTGGAATAGAAAGTAAGTTTTATAGTTGCAATAATAAGACTATAAAATGCAATTGAATGAATACTTGCTACGCATTTGCGAAAGGGAAAATATATACATATAATGTACTGAATTTGGAAAAAAACTTTGGAGAACAATTTCTGGAGGACATACTTACTTCGATTAGGGTTAGAAGAACAGTCTCATTTAAAGTTTCCAATCCAGCTTGATTCACTGGGATATTTGGAACAAAATCACTCATACACAAAGTTGATACTTTGGCCTGCTGGTCACTATCCAATGCAAGTGCGTGAATGTTTTTTATTTCTTTTTCGTTCTTTTTTTCATTTGATATCTTGATATATGCTTTTTGAACTTTTCTCTTAAAAGATGTTGAACTTTTCACTTTTTTCCAGTTAAAATTTTCCATTATTATGCACTTTACTAGAAAACAGCCGATTAATATTGTGTTTGACACGTGTGTACGAAATAATTACTTACAAATAAGAAAGAGCAAATCCTACATATCTCCTATAATATGATTCATATTTTTAAGTATCTCTTTAGAATCCTATTGCAAGACTTTTATTATACGAAATCCGAATAGTTTCTTGTTATAGGAGGTATTAAGAGCTCAGATCTTGTAAGAGTTTTTATATAAGTACAAAGTAATTAAAGCTCTTAAAAATGTATTGCTATGAGACTAAACAGATTACGAAATTACTTTTAGAGCAAAATTTTCATAAAAAGAATCTTTTGAGACTTTAACTTTGTATAATCCTATTCCAAGATTAAAAATTGATTTACTTATAAGATTTAAGTACTTCGAAGCTACAGAAGTGTTGAATTCTTAAAATAAAACAGTTATGGAACCCATTTAAGTTTCATAACAAGAAATGTATTCTTCAGTATTGCAATGGGACATGAAAGAGTCTTATGAGATCTTTTTTCAGATTTCGAGAACTTAGCTCTGGAGAGTTTGTTAGTTGGGTGTTTTCCAACTGTCCCTTTTCTTTTAAATTAAATTAGTAAATTCCAATAAGTTAATTCTCCATAGATATATTTGGAAAATCCTTCTATATTGTTGCTTTTAAAATATTTGCTCTTTAGTAGAAAAATAGCTCCTAGGTTTTTCAACTTTAAATAATCTCCGCCGCTGTGACGCCCTGTATCAAATGCCATCTTGCAACTTTAATTCGCTTTCGTTGGATATGTAGTTTGTGCATTTGTTTTTTTTTTTTTATAATTGATTAAATTAAATTTAACAAACCGGTCATCAAAGGAAGGAGTCGGGCTATTGATTTTGAATGCCTTTCTTTCGTCTTTTTTCATAGGTTCGTAGAATATCTTGTGATTCTTTCTTATTTTGTTTTGGGTTAATTTTTTCTTATGATCAGCGCATTTATTTTGAATATCTTTCTTACTTTCGTTATAACTGACAGATAGTGTAAAGAACGGGAACCTCGAGTGTCATTCTGTTTTGCTAAAAGTGCAAGGCCGTGGTGAACTCATGAACCTGATACTTTAGGGTATGTTTTTTCACACACCGTTAGTCCAAATTCATGAATCCACCACAACTTATGAACAAATGGCAGAAAATAGGTACCTACATACATTTCGAGGCTTTTGATCAAAAAGTTTGAAAATGACATAACAACTGCTCACTCATTGAGTTTTAAAATTACGTGGAATATTTTGTGGAAATTATTTAAAAATGGTAGTACCATAAAATACATAATATTAATTAATGCTTATATGAAAAATTAAAAACGGTTGTTCGACGCTTTGTGACCTTAGATTGTAGTTCCGCAATTCAATTATTCAATTGTAAGTTTAAAAATTGTTTTGAGAAATTCTATCAAGTGAAAAATAAATCCAATGCGTTTTTTAACTGGAAGCAAGAAGAGTTAAAAAAATGGTGTTTGTTTTCAAGATATTTGACGACTTTAACAATATCTATGAGTTTTCAATTATGTTCGAGTTGATAAACGTTTTTTAGCTGACTCATTGAAACAGACATTTTGAATTGAACATTGATATTTGTTTTTCGCTTCCTTTCAAAACTTTGAGCGATTTAAGTGCGGATAAACGAGTTGAAATTGAGTACGATTGGTGATTTATGAAAACAATGCGAAGAAAAACACATGTTTTTTTTTTGAATGTCCGGTTATTATTTGAATTAGATTAGCATGCAATTCTATTCAGTTGATTAATGTTTTCCTTAAGTAACTGTTATTATTTATATAGTTTGGGAAATAAAACCTTTACTTCTCGGTTTTAAACAATTTTTTCTATAAATCATTTTTTAATTCGTTAATTTACCATATAAGAAACTCAAATCTTAAGTTCTGCACATCGAAACCTTTTTTCCGATATCTTGGAGTTACTCGTGTGCGTGCTATAAAGCCAAAATTGTGAACATACATACATATATACGTATATGAAAGTGACGAGTGTACCAACAAAACAAAGAAAAAACTTGAATATTGTGAAAACACTCAAGAGTAGGTAATGAATTAATAAAATAAAACTTTTACCAATGTTGCAGAAAAATTCAAAGTCTAATAACAGAATATTCCTACTTTGGCATTTTAAGCTAATGTTTTTGCAGTAAAGTTTTGCCTTCTATTTTACAGACATTATTTCTTAATTATTTAATAATTATTTCTAAGATGGTGAATTATGTCCTTTAAAAATATATGCATTGAAAAACAGGGTGCTTTGTGCAAGGTGTGACTACTTTGCTCCGCTTAGGGTATGTTCAGTAAGCATACAGTTGCCAGTAAAAAAAAATTTTTATTTGTTAAAATACGTCAAAAAAATCAACAAAAAATCCTAATGCAAAAAAAAAATATGTCGAAAGTTTTTGGAACCGTTAGAACAAAAATAGATAAAAAAATGGAATGCGCAAAAAGTTGCTTACAACAAAATTTCGTCCTCAAAAACAAAAATGCAAAAACAAAATTGTCAAAAAAAAATTTCTTACTATTACGATATCAGATTTTTCAAAATGTTCAAAAAACCCTTTGTCGATTTTCAAAGATTATGTTACCGAACAAAAATAGCATATTTTCACAAAGGTTCAAACTTCAAAGACCCACATTTAAAACTGGTTTTTGAACTTGTCCTCGCCTAAAAACTACTTATACCGATTTAATTAAATTTTTCTCAAATAAAATGTACGTTTTTTATTTTTCTTGCATTTTATTTAAAATTTATTTTTTATTTTATTTAAAATGGACGTCAACATAAATCTTAAATCGGACGAAATGCAAAAAAAAAAACCACAAAATTCTAACTGTTAACACACAGATCACTAGAGACAAGAGATCAATTACAAGATCTATTATACATAAATTAAATCAACCCCAAATCAGCAATTCCAAATGATATCTATTTGCATCTTTGTCTTCTTACTATATGTATAAATCTTATTTTGAAGCAAATAATTCTTCTCAATTAAAATAAATGTATTTGATAGAAGAAAGAATACATTAACATATTGTTGTCAAGCAAGCCAACGAACATCTTTTTTTAACCAGATCAAAGCATTGCAGTAACACGCACTGCATATTTTAAGTATATCTCAACTGTCATCAAATAAACACGCATTATATGCCATTTTTATCTTAACTAATGACCAGATTGTGGTCCAGTGGTGCTCTTGAACATAATACTGATAAAGATAATATAAGTTATGTGCGCTCTCGACTGATCTCAAAGTTGCAAGCCCACATCAGCTTGATCAGTCCACTATTAATTAAATTAGAATTATATTTATGTAATTGGTTCAGAAGCTCGTCTTCATCAAGATGATGAAGAACCTGCCTCATCATCAACACTATGCCACTTTGACGACCATCGTAAGATGAATTGCAAAAAAACAAACTTGATCTTACTGACCTAGTCAGCCGCATGCTGCTCATGCATCGTCATCATCCTACACTTTCAATCGCCTGCCCGGTGGACTCTTTAAAAATAAGACCAAGTCCGATGATGATATCTAGTCCCAATTACCTAATGGCAAAACAAAATCAAAGAGGATCTATCTTCCCTTCCTCATCATCCAAGCTGCCCAGCAAGGTGATCCCCATCCCGTGTTGCATCCACACCGATCGATAGCAAAAAAAAACAAAAACGCGATCACTTTTTGCAACAGCAGCAGCAGCAAAGAGCATCCAGAAAATAGATAGCCAGGCTTATAACTTAGGCTACTGATAGGCAACCACTGGTGCGGATTTTCAGTCTTCAACGAAGGCTTCAGCCAAACAGACGTGCATTGTTTCACAAGCTCCGGTTGGTGTCTTACGTGTGTCTTGTTCGATCGATCGTTTCTTGGTTGCGTGTTCGAAACTTTGTTTGTTTTGCGATTTTTTTTTTGTATACAAAAGACGTCGATGGTGTTCTAGATACAATTTTTATTTTTGTTATTTTCCATTCGTTTGTTCATTGGGCTTCTTTTTTTTGTTTTGTTTTCTTAATGTGTAACAATTAATACTGTGCCTTGGCTAATTTGCATATAAAGATTGTTAACTGATTTCATTGCATTTTTGTAATTTTTTTGCTGTTGTTTGGTTTTGTGCTCAAGTGGAAAAGAAATCGTTGTTGTAAGCTTGGTTTAAAAAAAAAGAATTGCCTGCGGGGCTTAAAATAATCAGGCTTCCATTTATAATTGGCTTGCAATCAATTTTTGTGGTTCTTTAAGTGGCGACCGGAAATACGAATAATTATTGTGGAAAAAAAAATTCAGACAAAGCTGGAAAAGCTTAAGTTCTTATCAATTTTTGAAATAGGTGAGTTAGACATTTTCTATTCTTAGCTCTCTTAAAAATCAATCTATCCAATTAAATAAAAAAAAAGTCTTTAACTCGCAATCCATGGATCTTTTGTATCGATATAAAAAATAGTTCTTTCTCATAAATCTTAGAATTCGAATTAAGGTTTTTGGGATAAAAAAAGAATTAACATAAAATGCAAAACATGTTTTTTATTTTGAAGCTCTAACTTTCTTTTGGCAATAAGTCAATTTTTTCCTCACATTTCAGTTTTTTTTGTTGTTTAAATGCAAATCAGTTTTTATTAGGTGAAAAAAGTCTCTTTTATTGTTTTTAAAAGAAAACACGTACCTGGTCTATACTTATTTGAGCGATGAAATTTTCTTATAATTCCTTCCGTGTGCCGGCATAATTTCATTCATTTTTTTGCTGTATAATGAGTTTTTTTTTTGTTTTGTTTGTTTTGTTTTTGACTTTAACTTGCTTTTGGACATTTCAATTGTCGCACGCCCAATATAACACAGGGCTATATTAATTGAAGTAGAGCCCTGGAGTCAGTGAAGTCGAGGGCCCTCTTTAATTATAGTAATTTAGTTATATTCCTAACCAAAAATATCTTCGTTTAGTTGAAAATAAGAAGTTTTAACAATTTTTTTTGCATTTCTTTTCCCGATGCAGTTTATCAAAAACTAGGTGTTATCGCCTGACTACTCACTTCCCTCTGAAGAAGGTATTTCAACATGAATATAGGCTGACGATTGAACAACGTTTCCAAATTGTGCAAATTTGTCCCCAGAATTTGATTGAAAATTCATCTATGTTTAATTCTATTTCAAAGTTCTGTCCCTCTTAAAAAACACCCCATACTTGCTCCCGAATAAAAAAATAAGATAAAACTTCATCTGGACGGCATTATATCTTAATTGCGATCAATTTCGTTGAGAATTGAGATGTAATTTATTTTCAGGTACTTCACTCTTATTAGGTAAAGTTTTATTTGCTATTTTGGAAGAAGTGATGAGTGAGGTCTTAGGCGTCAGCGTGCGCCGGCGTTTTCGGCTTGGTTGCCCTAACGCCATGTTACCTTTTACCTTGTCACAATACGACCGGTGCGGTGATGCCATGGCGATGGATGGCGTGGCCAATCTTTTTATTGTTTTTTTGTTTTGTCATACCGGTCACATAGAGGTATAATCTTCGTATTGTTTACATTGCGGAAGAGTGAAAGATTGTCATAAATGAACCAGAGAAAAGAGTGTTAAGCTGAAAGCAAAAGTGGGTATTAAAAAAAAACTCAACACATATAAGTTATGTGTAATTATATACGAGTAGCTTTATTGTAGAGCACTTATTATTTAAAAAAAAAAAGCATACCTAGCTGGATTTCACTTTTTTATATTATAGAGTTGTTTCGGCTGTTTATGTCAAGTTCAGTTCAACCGTCAGTAAAGACAATACTTTCAAGATATTGAACAATGTCAACCATCTCAAATAGTTGTCCAGATTTGATGAGCAGATGATGACGTTCCAAGGCTGATAATTTTTTTTTTTTTGCTGAATTGATCTTTGGCCTGAAAATTTCAGCTTCTCATTCCACCCTTGTTATCATTTCATGGATATCCATGATCCTAAGAGGTGGTAAAGTAAACATACGTTGTCTGTGTTGTCAAGATGTTTGTGGTATCATCACAGATTCTATACTGAATTCCATTCGACAAAGCTGTGTGCAGAATATCTCTAATCAAAAGCAGGAACAATATTGGTGAGAGTAAACAGCCCTGTCGAAACCCACTTTGGATTTTAAATTCCTCTGTCAACCTTCCATTATGCAAAGCGTGACTATTCGATCCATCATATGTAGCATAGATAATAGCAATCAATTTATCTGGGATGCCCTTCCTTATACCAAAGCAAGCCAGATAAAATCTCTATTGATATGATGGAACTCCTTTTCGTAATCCATACTTGACGTATACTGTTCGATGATGATTCTAATTGTTTATCGCCGAAAAAAAGACGAAACAGAAAAGATGTTGAGTCAGTACCGGGACGAGACTTAGTTTTACGAAATGAGACTGGAATTAATAGGTTTTGATGTAAACGTGATGAGATTTCAAAAGCCTCCACTAAGCCAAAGGCGATTATACTCGAACTGAATGAAGATAGTTTGGCTTGTTTAGATGAAAAAAGGTCACTTTACTTTTATATTGGTTTTAAATAATTAAATTTAGCTAAGTGAGACAAATTTTTCACAACAAGTATTTTCTCGTAAAAATAAAACACTGTTTTTTTAAGGTTAATCTTACCGTTTTAATTATTTATCAAATCTTCTTTTTTGTTGGATGAGACAGTAAGACTAATGTAACAGTTTCCTTTGTCAATGAACTTTTGACAACTTATTGCCTACCTATATGATTAACTGCTTCACAAAACATTTTAAATCTCTACATGCCACTGGTTGTTTTACTAGTTCCAAGATCTTTCTCGAAAAGTCCTTAAAAAAAAATAAGTCCTGAATGACATTCTACCGCACAAAGTCTGGGAAAAGAAACTTTTTCCCCACGAGTCCCCAGATGCGTATTAAAAATTATTCTTCTATACCGAGAATCACACGAACAAATATTATATATTTTTAACACTCTCAAGGTTCAGACGTCCGAAAATCCTTGCAATTAAAACAAAAGTTTAAAAAAACAATTGTAACTCATCCAGGATCAACCTTATAGAAATACCTTATTCAATTCATTTTGTAAAGTTTTCTCTCCCCCTTCTCACTCAGCAATGCCTTGAAAAGGATATGTGGAAAGACAGGGTAAAAGGCGCAGAACCACAAAGAATTCTGCAGACAGGAGACAGGTAGGAAGGTAAAGATTGAACCTATACCTTTATATGCGAACAATAGAAACACTATAGGTGAACAACGAACAAGAACGCAAGGATTCTAAAAAGAAAAGGGATTTTTGACTTAATTACAACAAATTGGATTAGCCAATAAAATTACGAGAATGGAATAGTTTTCAGAGTTTCTACCCATTTACAAGATAAACAACATTCGACTCCTTCCGTTTGTTCTTCATTCTTCGGCAACAGGACGATTCCCGATTTCTTTATTATTTTTTTTTTTTTGGTCTGTGTGTGTGTAATGATTTTCATTGAAATTGAAAAGAAAACCACCAGGAAAGTAGTCGTCGTCGTGGTGGACGGTGGACTTACCACATTCGTGAACGGATGCGGATGATGAATGTCGACTCAGTGATCCTTCGCTCACTATTCTGAGACTCTAACCAAACACAAGAAGAAAACTAAAACCTTAAGAAGCAAAAGAGAGAGTGTCTGACTTAATGGGAAAAGTAAAGTCCAGAGTTAGAAATGTCGTAGACAAAGGACTTATAGATAGATACCCTCAGAAATGAATCTGCTGCCATAGACATATAGTCACGATGATGATGGTAATGTCGGTGAACAAACAAACTTTCCTTCTGCTTCCTTCGTTTTCCGCTAGTGGAAAATCAATTGAATTGTCCATCGGACAAGAAAAATATTAAAAGAAAAGTGAAGGAGGTTGGAAGGATCTGATCCGAATTTCTAGTTCGACGGATGGTACTGTACTGTTGACGAATTCAGACATAGGTACATAGTTAAACCTAAACGCATATGCAGGTGGTACCTATTTAAGGTAGTTATGTCAATAGTTATATGCTACACATATTCGAGCATTATAAGGGAACAATATTAAAGAGGTAGTCGAAGAAATTCCTTCTTAAGGATAAGTGTCCTTTTGTTAGATATTTTTTTATTCACTGCTTTCAATGCTCTGTCTAGTTGATGGATGTTGATGCTGGAAGTGTTTACCTGCTAATAAATCTTAGTTGAAGTTATTTTTACTTCTAAAAGTCATTTCAAAATAACAATTTTCTCCAAACTGGTATTTGATGGATTGAAGATTTTTGGTAAATGGTTAAATGAAATACATTTTATTTTTAAAATTTAAAAAAAAAGTTTGCTTGTAGTTGGCCCCCAATTAACTTTTTTGTATCTATTTCATTAAAATATATTGTACCGGTAACTATTCAAACAAATTTTCATTTTTATTTAAAGATTATTCTGTACAGTTTAAAAAATGGCTGGTTAAGCATAAATATGACGAGTAAATCTTGAAAATTGTTGGTGTACGCTGTACGTGTAGGTACGTTCTTGCGGGGCTTACAAGAACCTAGACATTTAACTTAAACTTATGTCTAAGATGGCTGCCAAATGAGAAAAATCAGATTCATGATTTCCAATGAGAAAAAAAAATGAATGCATGAATGAATGAATAAAAGCAACTCACAGAATTACCAGTAAGCAAAAATATATTGGTCAATTTTTAAATATGAAATTATTAGGTGTGTTTTTTTCTTGAGTACATACAACAAATGAAAACTTCTACTGCTCTTATCCTGTATACAATTATTATTATTAAATTAGATTCAAACAATTTGATTAAAATGTTGGCAAATTTTATTTTTGCTTAGCTCTCATACTTTTGTGTAGAAAGGAAATACATAGATATCTTATACCTATGCAACAAACCAATCAACAATTTTTGGTTAAAAAACCGTTTAAAAACCTGATTTTAACTGGGGTTGAGAAACCTAACAAGTTTGAAATTGGTTCAAAAGACGTCTTCAAGACCTTTCAGGAGCATCTTCATGACCGAAAATGGTCAGTTACTTTGTAACCCCAGTCATGAAAAGGTAATAAAGAAACTGGTTTTTAAACGGTCAGCCTACAACTGCTAATTGAAGTTAAAAATAAACCCTGTATTTATGACCCGTTCCAGGTTATTTTGCTACCAATTTTTTTTAGCTTTTTTAGAACCGTTTGTTGACGGTTTATGCAGAACTATTTTGTGGTGGTTATTTATTAACCTTTTGGACACGTTTGAATACAACGTTTTGTGAACGTTTCAAAATGTACAATGCTTTGTATATGCAACGCAAATAAAAGTGTTAATGTTGCCATTGTGAACAAAATCCAACGAGTCCTTAAGCTGAAAAAGAAGTCTTTTTTCAAAATTAAACAGATAAGAAATTTCCTTATTGACATTTATTGATTTAATAATTTAACTATAATATCAATAATAATTAATTAATTAAAACATAAATAAAAATACATTTTTTTTTCAGTGATGTTTGGATGATTGATGTTCACTGGAATGTGGAAGTTGTTGTACTTTTCCTGAAAATGAAATCAAAAAAGAATATGATTTACCTACCATTAGAAATTTACGAAAATTTTAAGATGTATTAATTTTTCCTTACATGCATATTCCAAGTCTGAAGCGTGCGCCTTTAAAAAGGTGGATTTCAAAACAGCGGTTTAATTAGGTTGAACTAGTTGTACTTTCATCCCCGAAAATAAAATTAAAAAAAAGGAATAATAATATTAATATTAATATTTTCTAATTACGTACAAAACAAAACAAAATTCACCTGTCCGAATTGAATTCAACGATCACAATTGCATGCAATAAAAACTTACCTTAAATTTCACTTTAGATTCTTATTCACGTCCCAAGCACAATCTTTTTTTTTAAATTTTTTGAAACTTATAATTTTTTTTTCTTTCTTGTGAGCAACTTTTCAACAACTTTGCTATGTTGTTTTCACTTTGAGAGACAAGACGACAATGTGATTTTGAACTTGATGGCAGTAGAACTTAACTTAGGTTTTAGATTGGTTGAATAAAGGTAAATACTAAACCCAATATTTAACCGGTGGTTGCGACATAACTTTTCTCTATCCAATTTGTAACCAAGGTTTTAAGAAGTTATATTAGAACTGGTTTTATTTTTACTTCATATTTGCAAATCGGGTTACTTGATGGCTAAAAAATAACCATTTTTAAATGCAGGTTCTATAGACGATTTTGGGTAACCGATTTCTAACTCGTGCTCCTAAGAAACCTCAAAATAACGATTGAATTTTACCAGGAACTAACTCAAGTCAAATATAGGTTTGGGTTAAACTGAATATTTGACCGTGGTTGCGACATAACTTTTCTCTATCCAATTTGTAACCAAGGTTTTAAGAAGTTATATTAGAACTGGTTTTATTTTTACTTCATATTTGCAAATCGGGTTACTTGATGGCTAAAAAATAACCATTTTTAAATACAGGTTCTATAGACGATTTTGGGTAACCGATTTCTAACTCGTGCTCCTAAGAAACCTCAAAATAACGATTGAATTTTACCAGGAACTAACTCAAGTCAAATATAGGTTTGGGTTAAACTGAATATTTGACAGTGGTTGCGACATAACTTTTCTCTATCCAATTTGTGACCAAGGTTTTAAGAAGTTATATTAAAACTGAAGTTATTCTACAACCAAGGTTACAAATTGTTGATTGGTAATATTATCACTAAACTTATTTTAAAAATCTGTTTTTCTTTTTTTTCGTTTTTTTTCAAAAGGTTCCCGGACTAATCCCTCCTTTCAATGCACGTTTGATTTTTTTAAAAATTTTAGCTGGCAATATTTTTTTTTAAAATCTAAAACAATACTGATTATTTTTCTTTACCTCATTGTAGAAACAAAAAAAGCTTTATCTTAAGAAAAGCTTTCACACATCATATACACAAACCACCCAGTTTGGCATTCTAAGTATAAAAAGCTCTAAAAGTAAAAGTTCATTTAAAAATAATTGGTTAAAAAAATGAAAAAAATTTCCCATACCGGGAATCGAACCCGGGCCTTCTGGGTGAAAGCCAGATATCCTAGCCACTAGACCATATTGGATATAAAAATAATGGAAAAAATGTATTATGTAAGCATTTTGGATAAAATATGAAGGTGCAAAGTAAAAAACGCATTTGTCCCAAACATACAAAAATTAAATATTGAAAGGTTTAAGCCAACACAATGCTGACCAAATTTTTCTAATCAATTTCGTTTCTAGGAAAATAATTCTAAAGCTACATACCCACCTATTAAGTTTCAAGTTTGAAAAAATTTTGAGAAAGTCGTTCACTAGCCATACCTAGGCGCCAAAAGCTAGTTCTACTTAAGAAAATCTGGCCCCAAAACCGCTCCCCAAAATGTTGACTACTAAAATATTGACTTTCAAAATGACGATTGTAAAAATGTGAACAATGATCGAAATTTTAAAGAGGAGAAAAAAAGTTCACTAATATTAGACTTCTATTTTTTCGTCTTCCTTTTAGATAATTCCCTCACTTCCTTCTACGAACTTATTACCTATTTTGAACAAGGTTTTCATATTATCCTGAACACACATTTCTGCAATGCTATTTATGACCAATAATGGAAAAAAAAGACCTCATAAATTACACCATAAAATATTCGCCTGCACACCGTTTCGAATACACAGAACCTTACCTCGTGTTATCGAATAGAATCATGATGAGGATGACTATAAAAATTACGGAAATAGAAAATCAATTCATCGAAAATGAATATTGCTCTTTGAAATGTGTTCCAATTCGTCGATCTACAGAATCATGCTTCTATAAAATACACATTGCTTGCCAAGCCAGAGAATCCGTCTACTGTAATACATTCATCTCATTTGTGGTCCAAGTGCCCTACAAAAGGAACAAGCTGTGAGCCGTTGAAGTCCAGCAGCGGTGGTGTTCTAGCTGCTGTGTTAAAAGTTAAAACAGATCGCACCTTCATCATGCACAACACGTTTACGGATGATAATGATGATGATACCTTTTGTGATGGCATTTGGAGTAAACCATTGGCCAATGCAAGATTGTAGTCTCTAACTCATCATATTTGATCTTTGGCTCCTTTAATGATTGATTGCAAAGACAACTTCTTTTCCATTCCACTTTAATGTTGAATCAATAGAGAGGTGCATAAAGTTGCCGAGTGCTGTGCTGAAGCTGATGCTGATGCTAACTTTTTATGTGCGTGCGGATCACATTGATCCAGAAATGCTAGATTAATCTTTATTTCCCGATTGGGAATTGTTATTCCTCTCTTGTCTCCCAATATACTTTGGCCTCATTTGTTGTGACCGAAGTCAGGAGTTTTAGCTAATTGCCCGGTTGTTATGCAATTTTTACCTTTTTTGTGCAGAATTGTTTGTTCAGCATTTGCTTCTGAGATGTGGTCAACAATAATTGTATGTTGAGAGAGAAATATAAAGTGGAAACTTGTTCTAAAGGTATGTAGGTGTATGTTTGTTTTATATATTCGGTTGTGCCATATGCAATTCGATTAAATTTGACACGGAGTTTATTTTAACTGTTGTAAAATAATAATGTCATTCTGAATGAGGAGGATGGAATTTGACACTGTGTATTTAGAAATGTCAATAAAAATTAGTATATTATTGCTAGATATAAAAGATCCTCAAAGGCTTCTTTCTTTAGAAGGTAAGCTAACTGGGCACCAGTTAGTTTTATTATGTAGATGTAGAACTTTAAATTGGGAACACTTTTTTAAATGGCGGCCATTTTGACAGCTGTTAAACGATTTGTGTTAAGTTTGATTTGCCATTTCAAGAAGGTTAGCAAGGCTCGATTTTCGTGAGAGAATTTTGTTTAGCGATGAAACTCAAGACACCGTTACATCCAGAATAACGGTTTGCTCTATGGGCTGGTAGAATAACGATGCTGGTCAGATAAAATCTGAGACAACCACCACCTTCAGTCTCAGTACCTCGCCCCACATACCTTTCCATACACCTTTCCCTTCCCATCCCTATCCTTCACGCCCGAGCTGTGTTGAACAACATATAAAGGGTACACCATCCCCTTGAGCGCGCGCAAATAAAAAAACAAAAAGAACGTCACAGTAAATGGTGAACTCTATAGAGCCATGACTTTTTCGTTCCAAAATTGAGCCCGATACGATCGACCACTTGGAGGACAACATTCATACATTTTGGAAAAAGTCGCAAATTGGACCAGATTAAATTACATCCGAGCCAGCCGTGGCAAAAATCATATTTGTTTATGTAAAATTTGGACGTTAGTTCCTCAATTTAGGCGATATTTCCAAACTATTTTTTTGTCAAATTTTGAACGTAATTTCCAAAGTGAAGTTTCAATAAACTTACTCGAAAAGAATCGTTAAAAAAAACTCTAATCTATTTGGAAATACATCCCAAGAATTGGAAACATAAATTATTTTTGTAAAATTTGGGTTTTAGTTCCTCAATTTCGGCGATATTTTATTTCAAAACTATTTTTTCTTTCTTAGTAAAATTCCCAAATTAATTTTTTCTTAGGCGCCACACTTAAATGTGGACGCATATTTGGAGAAATATATTCTAACACACCACACTCGTACTGAAGATTCATTAAAATAAATTTTCTATTTCAACAACTTTTTATTTAAAAATATATAACTTTTTAAGAATTGAAATGCTTAAGAAGGAATACTAGTTTTTTCGAGGTATCGTTTGTTAAGTTTACAAGCCCAGACTTAAAAACGTCCTTGCATCAGCTGTAAAATTTTCTCAATTTTTAAATCAATATTTTGTAGTTTCTGTTCCATATTTTCAACTTTCTGTTCCATATTCATAGATTTATTTTCAATACTTTCAACTTTCTGCACCATTTTTTTAGATTTCGTTTCAAAACTATCAATTTTGTGTTCAATATTTTCAGATTTCTTTTCAATATTTTTAATTTTCTGTTCCACATTTTCAACTTTCTTCTCCATATTTTCAGATTTCCTTTTATGTTTCAATTCGATTTCTGCATCGACCTTCGATTTCTGTTTTTTTCTTAAAATAACTCCCGCCCTTTTAATGGATGACTCCATCAGGTCACAATTTCCCATCCACGAATCAAATGTCTTCCAAATAAATTCTTCTCCAAAACATCCTAAGTATTTAGGCTCACCTCTATCATCCCTACAACGAGGACAAAGAAATGGCAAATTGATCTTATTTGAAAAAACTTTATGGGATAAGTCAAAGCCAGAGATAAAATATTTGCAACGAAATGCATCCTCTTTGTTTCCAATTTCATCACGCTTGGAAAACAATTTGAAATCGTGGTTATTTAAAAAATTAGCCCGGTAAATTAATCCATTGAGCTCCGCTTGCTCTCTTATGGCCTGTAATTAAAAAAAAATTAGAACTTTTAGTCACAACATATTAATAACACTGAAAGCTCAAATTTGGTAGGGTTGTCTAAATGATAAAATGAATAAATTATTAGTATGTGGAATATTGATAAATAAGAAGATTAATAAAAGATTAATAAGAAAAAAATGTATTTGTCTCAAAAACAGCTCTTACGATTTTAGTATATTTTTTTCAGTTAGCTTTTGAAAGTAACTTATATAATTTGATCATTAAATAATTCAGTGAAGAAACTGAATCTACAAAATCAACAGATTTTTACACTTTATTTACTTTTTTAATTTTTTTATTTTGAAAATATTTTTCTCAATATTTTTGAGGATATGTATGTCAGAAACTGGTCTGAATAAAATTTGCAGATTTCAAATTTATCCAAATGGAATGGAAAACCAATGAGCATTAAACAAATTAGACACAATAAAATAATTACTGATTTTGTTAAAATGCAACATTTATCTGGGTCGCACTGCTTTGCCAACCATCCTTAGATGTCATCCTCTGTTTTTTAAACATGTGAAATAGCAATATGAAAAATGTCAAACTTCACTGAAAAGTTCTTCCACACTATCATACTGAGTATTAACACAATGTCAAAAGAGTAAAAGAAAATGACAGGATGTGTTAATACTCAGTGGGATGCTTTGACGCTTGTGAAGCTTATATAGAGGAAAATGGCATTTTAGTTTATAGAACTAAAGTTGACAGATAGTTGTCATTTTAATTTGATCGAAGCAATAATCTAATATCTAAGAGCATTTCAAGCTATTCAAAAGTAATTAAGTGTTGCCACTCCTAAATTCCTCATTCTATAACAATCGGATCGTCAAATTTTAAGAATTATAAATTGTTTAATACTCACATGAATATCGCTAACAGCTAAACCATTAAGCAGGTTCATCAAAACAATAGTCAACCCGATGATAAACAGGAACATCACAACATAACTCCAAACACTTTCCAGTTTCAAACTATCGAATTCCAGTTCTCCAATAACCATTGCCATTGTTTTCAAAATTGATTTTAATAAATTTTTGAACTTGTTATCTTCTTTCCCATCTTTCCCATCTTTCATTTTTGCATCAAATTCTGTTCCAAAAAGAACATGAAAACACAAGGCAAATGTTACAACGAAAATCGAATACAATGAGAAACTTTTTAGAAAAGTCTTCAATACTTCTTGCAGCATAAGCATGTGAATTGAAAATGATAAAATTGGCAAATTTCCAATAAGTTCCCAAAACTCAAAGGCCATTAGTAGTATCACGAAAACACAAATTTCCTTGGATTCGATTGATTCAATTCTTACTGTCCAAATCGATAAAAATATCAGAAGAAGTTCCATATAGTTGCTCGGTTTGCTAAGGTACTTTATCGAAGACTCAATGATATCTTGAATTACGATTTGTCTGCTGCTCATTCGAATCATGAGATTTCCTACTCCAAACATTTGCATGCACTCTCGAATTATAAGATATCCAATTCCGAAGACCGTAAGCCACCAAGTTATCTCTAAAAATCTAATGTCTACTTGGTCTCGTCTTATCAACAAAAGGATGTATGATACCATGGAGATAAGGTAAAAGCAATAACACAACAAATTAATATACAAGAACTTCGACGCAAGTTTCCATTTAAGATCCATAAAGCTTGTGATGAGTGGATGTTGGAGAAGAGGTAAGTGTCTTTTTGAATTTAAAATTAGCATGATTGGTATCATTTCGTTTGTATCACAATTTAAATCGGGGGGTGGTACAAAACTCTTATAGTTGAAGAGTGTTATGTTTTCATAGTTGAGATGTGTTTCGATACATGAATCAAAGAATTCCTCGAGACATTTCGGATCCAATGTACTGTCGCTTTCTGTAAAATAACTTTTTTGTCCGATATAGGCTCCTTTGTTTAGGAAATATTGAACTAAATTTTTTCTGTTTAGGATGCTAGCATGTTCCAACAGGGTTTGATCAAAATATAATTTATTTACGTTTATTTCCTCAATATCACTGAGAAAGTCAACCCATGTGTCTACGTTTTCGGTAACATAAAAAATCACACATTGTAAAATAATATCCATTGGAAGAAATTTAGGGTTTTTTTGTAATATTTTTTTGAAAATGTCAAAGTTTTCTGCTTTACAAACTTCTTTAACAAGATTTTGGTAGCTTTCTTTGTCTTCAACTTTTTGAATGTAATGGACTTGGGTAATATTGCATAAAATGGCTTCCATGGCAGCATTTGTGTTTGCTTTTAGAGCTTTGATGAAGAGTTTAATTTGATATTCATTGTATTCTTTAAGTAATGGCGATGAATTATATTGATCTAGAAATTCTTTTTCGTCGCCATTTTCTAAATTATCTGATAACTTATTGAAATGATCATACTCCTGAAATGAAAATACAAAATTAAGTGTATGTTTTATGTTTTCGAAAGTCTTTTGACTGCATTGAAATATTTACCTTATCTGTTATATCACTTCTTGTATCAATCCTGTGTATTGTTATTCCTGAGAGTGGAACTTCCTTGCCAATTTTCTGCTTACCATCGTCTTTGTCATTTATATAAGTGCAATTGGCACCCCTAAGAAAATTTCGATTTTGAACAATCATAATCATAAAAAGTGAAGTTATTGCTCACTCGAAATGAGCTCAGAAAGCGAAATAGTTTAACGCAACCTAATTTCAAAAAAGTGTTATTATTTCTATATAGTGATGAAGTTATTTCCCATGTGAAGTTATTGCTCACAAAGTTATTTCCCTGCGCCATTTTTCCCAACTACGGGTTATTCTTTAAATTTTTTCAATTTAAATTTTCTTATGATTACGCATTTGTTGATTGATTTTGATAAAAGAAAAACCCAGATTTCTTTTTAATTACCGGGACAAAGGAGCATTTTCAAAATATTCCTCAAAATAGTTTTCCATTTAAATATGTAGATACTGATAAATCGGAGTACAAAAAAAAACTGAGTTCATAGATCAAAAAAATGAATTGGAATGGAAATAGCTTCGTTATGGAAATAAAGTTATTATTTGGAAAGTCAAAAAAAATGTATTCGTAAATTTTTTTGTTGGTGGTTTTCCTGGGATTATTCAAAAATTGGTGAAGCTAAAAATCTTTGAATTAATGATTTAAAATTAGCTCTAATTTTTGTTGGACAACATTTCTTCAAACTATGGCCTGTTGAAAATTACCTAAAAAGTTGGAACTTTTTTTTGATCCCTTAATTTGTTTGCTACCTTTTATACCTAGTTACTTCAATTTTCAAAAACTTTTATCCCATCCGTTTATGCTTTAGACAGAATTGAGAGAATCATTTATTTTTACTTCCATACCATAGCAACGTCAAGTTCGATCAAAATCTCGAGTTCCATTTTTTCATGAATGCAAGCCTACAGTAATTTCGAATATACATCCGAATATTTTACAAAACGAACTCTGCAATATAAATATAAACGTAACGTATCATTTAAAGCCATTACATAACAAACAAAAAATTCTACAACACAAATCAATAACCGACATTGCATCATCAAATAAAACGTGGTGACTGTGACTTGTGACAGCTACTATACACCTTACCACAGATATTTAGAACATGGACCAAAACAAAATAGAAAATCTATTGAATTTTTGTGAACAACAACAAAGCATTAAAAATAATTGTTTATGCAAGATAGAATAATTAGCGTTAAAAAAATACATATACGTAGGTCTACATATAGTAATTTTAAAATAAAAGGTTTTAATGCATTTTTTAATTAAAAAAAAATTAAATTTGAATTTTTTCAATGCAAATTATTTCGTCTTGAAATTTTTTTATTTTTTCCTTTGTTAATTCTCAGGAAAAAAAAGAACTGGCACTTGGAAAAAAAATAAACTAATATCAAATTAATAAAAAAAAATACCTACATTTTAACTTTTACTTGTGCCATTTTTATTTTGTTAATAAAATTGCCTCCACTGTCTTATATTCTTAGTTAAAAATCATGGTTCTTTTTTCTCTGTGTACTGAACACATGGTCCATATAGCCTCACTTTTTCACATCAACAGACTTTACTAGCATATTACCTTCGCCGCTTCTTTTTCGAATAGGTAATTTGAATATTTATTCATACTTCATAGTAAAAGAATAACACTTACATTTTTGTCAAAGTAATAATAAAATTCACTAAATAGATTCAAAATATTGTCTTTAAAAGAAATTTTATTTAAATATAAGACTCATTTTAAATAATCAAATTTTTATAGGCTTATGATTTTTCTATTGAAGTGGAATATTTTTTTTTTTTTTGAGGATTTAAATACGATAGAATCGTTAGAAATCATAAGAAGAACTGAAGATCATGAAGAAGTAAGAAGTGATAGAAGCTGACACTAGAGCGGTTCACCACCGTACTCAACAATATGTAACTGCCGAAGATTACTAAGCATAGAGATACTATAGTCTTTTCAACTGAGCTTGAGCATTTACAGGGTGTGCCGTAGCTGATCCAAAGTATTGTAAGATATTGTTCTTGAAAAAAAAAAATTGTTTTAAATTGGTGGTCTGTTTCCTTCCGTTAATCTGGGAGGGTAAATTTTCTATTTTTAATTGTTTAAGAAAAATTTATTTTAAATTCCAAAATTTCACAAACAAAAAAATTAAGAAGAAAACTAAAAGCGCCTACGGTAAAACAGCAGATAAAAGATTTTCCAAATTTAATGATCATAATGCAGTGCAAAAAGAACCGAATAAAACAGAAGAAAACGCACTAGATGCCTCTATGGTTTTCATCCAAATATATACATAAAATTCTTAATAGCCATTCTACAGTTGCAATTTAAGTATGTATTTGTTTGACATTTTTTTTCTAACTGTCACTTTTCTTTTAAATTAAATTAATAATTACTATACTACAACAATATGCTTTTAAAATTCAACTTTAAATGATATCTGCCCCTGTGACGCCCTGTAATCCATCTTGCCACCTTAATTTTCTTTCGTTGGATAGTTTTTTTGTTTTTTTTTTTTAATTAATTAAATTAAATTGAACAAACCGCTCATCAAAGGGAGGAGTCTATTGATTTTGAGTGCCTTTCTTTCGTCTTTTTTCGTAGGTTGGGTGCACCGGTCGTTCTAAATTTCGTCTATTTCGTATAATTTCTTGTGATTCTTTCTTATTTTGTTTTGGGTTATCTTCTTATGATCAGCGCATTTATTTTGAATATCTTATAACTTTCGTTATAACCTTTGTATATATAAATTATATTACTATCATGGCGAGATTTTTTAGGGTTGCGCGGACCCTTGTGGTAGCGCTGCAAAATGTGAGGTGGAAAATTAGATTTTGGGAGTCTTTAAGCGTCGAAAAATTTGGATTATTGCATCCAAAAAGTATTAATAAATATCATTTAAAACCTCCATAAGCTCTCCGCAAAAAAAAAAAGAGTAAGGGTTGCGCAGACACTTTAGATGTCGCCCCATTCGACTTCCACCATGATAGTACTATAGTTTTCATATACAAAGGTTATAACTGACAAATAGTGAGACAGGGAACCTCGACTGTCATTCTGTTTTGCTACAAATGCAAGGCCATGGTGAATTCCTGAATCAACACGAGGGTACGTTTGTTCACACACACACTTGTTCAAATTCATGAATTCACCACAACTCTTAACCAAATGGCGGATAATACATAAATTTCGCGACTTTTACCAAAAAGTTTGAAAATGACGTAACAACTGGCCACTCATTTAGTTTTAAAATTACGTGGAATATTTTGAGAAAATTATTTTAAAATGGTACTAAAATATATAATATTAATTAATGTTTATATGAAAAATTAATAACGGTTGTTCGATGCTTTGTGACCTTAAATTGTAATTCCGCATTTCAATTCTTTAATTGTAAGTAGTAAGTTTAAAAATTGTTTTGAGAAATTTTATCAAGTGAAAAATAAATCCAAAGTGGTGTTTGTTCTCAGGATATTTATAATAAGTTTTCAATTATGTTCGAGTTGAAAAACGTTTTTTAGCCGACTCATTGAAACAGACATTTTGAATTGAACATTGATGTTTGTTTTTTGCTTCCTTTCAAAACTTTTAGCGATTCAAGTGCGGATAAACGAGTTCAAATTGAGTACGATTGGTGATTTATGAAAACAATGCGAGGAAAAACACATGTTTTTTTTTTCAATGTCCGGTTATTATTTGAATTAGATTAGCATTCAATTCAATTCAGTTGATTAATGTTTTCCTTAGGTAACTGTTATTATTCATATAGTCCCGAAAATGCATATGGTCTTTACTTCACGGTTTTAAACAAAAAAAAAAAAAAATAGAAATAGAAATAGAAATAGCGCAAAAAGTTTGGTACAGACAAAATTTCCGTCCTCAAAAACAAAAATGCAAAGGAATTGACAGCAAAAAAGTTGCAAAAAAAAATTGCAAAAAAACAACTTATCGGGGAAGAACAAAGTGCGAATTTTTTGAAAAATGTCAAAATGTTTAAAAAACCTTCTGTTGATTTTCAAAGATTATGTTACCGTGTAAAAATAGCGGATTTTCAAAAAAAGTTCAAAGACCCACATTTAAAACTGTCTCTTTTCGAGAAGTGGTTTGATATTACACTTTGAAACTACACATAAAATAATTTTTTTATAAATTTTCGCCAAATTGGCTCTGGGTGTCGTAAATTAATAGTCGTGCATTTTATTTTTATTTGATTATATTTTTTAATACAATTTGATTTTTAAACTTAATCCTCGTCTAGAAACTACATATACCGATATAATTAAATTTTTCTCAAATAACATTTTCGTTTCTGTATTTTTAGTTCATTTTATTTTAAATGGGCGTCAACATAAATCTTAAATCGGACTTGTAAAAAAAAACACAAAATTCTAGAGACTAGACACTAGAGATCAATTAAAAGACCTATCATACATAAATTAAATCAACCCCAAATCAGCAATTCCAAATGATATCTATTTGCATCTTTGTCTTCATACTATAAATATTATTTTTAAACAAATAATTTTTCACTAGAAAAATAAAATTGGTTGATAACATAACGATATTGGTTCTTCTCAATTAAAATAAATGTATTTGATAGAAGACAGAATACATTAAAATATTGTTGTCAAGCAATCCAACGAACATTGTAGTGGACACCGACACCTGAAATGGAATATTGATAAGTAGATATGTATGTACATATATGAACAAGAAAAGCCAAAATATTTACCTACAAATGTGTTTTGATTTTCTGGTGGCACTGGACAGCTGAAACGAAAGCAATTATAATAATATGAACAAACAAATAAAAACCTACTTACCTAACCTACAAAAGTGTTTTGATTGTTGTTGTCCTCTGTGTACGCCCGAGTGGTTTGTTGTCTAATTGCAGCTGAAAAAAAAAGAAAAGCAAACAAAATTGCAAGGAATATTATTTATTATATTATAGGTTTATTCATATATATTATAATGCACAAAATTAGATGGAAAAGTGATATTTTCCGACAAAATAAAGAACAACAAATAAAAAAATGTTTCAACTTACCATTTTGCAATTGTTAATTTTTTGGCTCGTCGCCGGCTATGTTTGGATTTGTTTTTATGAATTTTTTTCTTGTTGACATTATTTTGGTTTTTATTCCTATCTCAGATGTCGAAATAAATGTTTCTCTATTTTTTTTTTGCGAATTGAACGAAACGATTATTTTTAATAGTTTCGTGTATTCAACAGTATATATGTCGCGTAATTTTGTGCTAAATTTTAATTTGCTTTTACATTCAATTGATGGAATTGATTTAAGAGTAGATTCCTATGATCTTTGTATATATACAAAGCTATGTATGATACAATGCAATTAGGATTCAATGATTGGCCATTAAAATCGACTGATATTGCCGTTGATGGAATGAGAGCCGATTGATTTTGAACTTGGTTGATTGGGTTCTGGGATATAAAGTATAACGAGAGAAATATGTTAACCACTGTCCGAACTAGGTGGCATAAGTAAATTTTGTCTGGCCATTGTATATATGAATTTAGTTTAGTTTAAGTTTTATATACAATGGTCTGGCGCGAAATTTTAAAAATTTAATACAATAATTTTAAATATCTTTGTATATGAAAAAAAGAAATAAGCTAAAGAACCTTTTTAAATTAAAAGCCAAATAAGGGATAAAAGGTGGAGTTGTAAAAAAAAGGAAAGGTGAAGGAAAGCACGAAGTTAAAGTTCACAAGTGTCTACCTACCATATATGGAGACATCTCTAAATACACAAAGAATAAACAAAAAAAAAAAAATAATTAAGAAGTGAAACCATTAGTTGGATTTTCGAGCAGTTTGGCGGTCGTTGGCTATCGACCACAGAAGTCGAGATCGCCCGCCTTTATTTAACTCACCAATAATTCAAGAGATGGAAAATTTTCACCTCGGATTTCAAAAAAAAATTTTATAACTCGAATATCCTTAGATGGAAAAACGATATTAACTTTAAAATAATTTTATTTTACGAAAAATGTTGTTTTTGACTACTGGTGAAAATTTCAAAAAAAAATCAATTGACAGTTTTTTTTTTACAAAAAAATTAAAAACTACAAAAAATTCTACCAAAAATCGGTATAAAATGTGTTTCGACTCCAATTTCTCAAAAACGGGTAACAATATTGACTTCTTTTTATTTTATTTTCTACATAACATAATTGTTAGCCACTGATAAAATTTTGACAAATATCTAATTGACAGTTTTTGGCAAAAAATATAAAAAAATAACTCCCTATGGGAAGTTAAAAATAAACTAAAAATTGGTAATACAAAGTTTTCAAGATCACAAATGGGAAGTTATCAGTGTGTAAAATCGACTCCAACATAAATCTTAAATCGGACGAAACGCAAAAGAAAAACACAAAATTCTAACTGTCAACACACAGATCACTAGAGACTAGAGATCAGTTACAAGATCTATCATACATAAATTAAATCAACCCCAAATCAGCAATTCCAAATGATATCTTTTTGCATCTTTGTCTTCATACTATAAATCTTATTTTGAAGCAAATAATTCTTCAGCTTAATCTTCACTAAAAAAATAAAATAATATAATGATATTGGTTCTTCTCAATTAAAAAGAATACATTAAAATATTGTTGTCAAGCAAGCCAACAAACATCTTTCTTTAACCAAATCAATGGATTGCCAGTAACACGCACTGCATATCAACTGTCATCAAATAAACACGCATTATATGTCATTTTTATCTTTCCAAATGACCAGATTGTGGTCCAGTGGTGTTATTGAACATAATACTGATAAAGATAATATAAGTTATGTGCGCTCTCGACTGATCTCAAAGTTGCAAGCCCACATCAGCTTGATCAGTCCACTATTAATTAAATTAGAATTATATTTATGTAATTGGTTCAGAAGCTCGTCTTC
This sequence comes from Syrphus vitripennis, assembly GCA_958431115.1. Taxonomy (NCBI): domain Eukaryota; kingdom Metazoa; phylum Arthropoda; class Insecta; order Diptera; family Syrphidae; genus Syrphus; species Syrphus vitripennis. Next base: position 18,419,976 of record OY288109.1, read on the forward strand.
ATCAAGATGATGAAGAACCTGCCTCATCATCAACACTATGCCACTTTGACGACCATCGTAAGATGAATTACAAAAAACAAACTTGATCTTACTGACCTAGTCAGCCGCATGCTGCTCATGCATCGTCATCATCATCATCGGCCTACACTTTCAATCGCCTGCCCGGTGGACTCTTTACAAATAAGACCAAGTCCGATGATGATATCTAGTCCCAATTACCTAATGGCAAAACAAAATCAAAGAGGATCTATCTTTCCCTTCCTCATCATCCAAGCTGCCCAGCAAGGTGATCCCCATCCCGTGTTGCATCCACACTCATCGATAGCACAAAAAAAAAACGCGATCACTTTTTGCAACAGCAGCAGCAGCAAAGAGCATCCAGAAAATAGATAGCCAGGCTTATAACTTAGGCTACTGATAGGCAACCACTGTGGCGGATTTTCAGTCTTCAACGAAGGCTTCAGCCAAACAGACGTGCATTGTTTCACAAGCTCCGGTTGGTGTCTTACGTGTGTCTTGTTCGATCGATCGTTTCTTGGTTGCGTGTTCGAAACTTTGTTTGTTTTGCGATTTTTTTTTTGTATACAAAAGACGTCGATGGTGTTCTAGATACAATTTTTATTTTTGTTATTTTCCATTTGTTTGTTCATTGGGCTTCTTTTTTTTTGTTTTGTTTTCTTAATGTGTAACAATTAATACTGTGCCTTGGCTAATTTGCATATAAAGATTGTTAACTGATTTCATTGCATTTTTTAAAAATTTTTTTGCTGTTTGGTTTTGTGCTCAAGTGGAAAAGAAATCGTTGTTGTAAGCTTGGTTTAAAAAAAAAGAATTGCCTGCGGGGCTTAAAATAATCAGGCTTCCATTTATAATTGGCTTGCAATCAATTTTTGTGGTTCTTTAAGTGGCGACCGGAAATACGAATAATTATTGTGGAAAAAAAATCCAGACAAAGCTGGAAAAGCTCAAGTTCTTATCAATTTTTGAAATAGGTGAGTTAGACATTTTCTATTTCTAACTCTCTTAACGATCAATCTATCAAATAAATTAAAACAAAAAAATCTATAACTCGCAAGTCATGAATCTCTTGTATCGATATAAAAAATAGTTCTTTCTCATAAATCTTAGAATACGAATTAAGGTCTTTGGGATAAAAAAGAATTAACATAAAATGCAAAACATGTTTTTATTTTGAAGCTCTAACTTTCTTTTGGCAATAAGTCAATTTTTTCCTCACATTTCAGTTTTTTTGTTGTTTAAATGCAAATCAGTTTTTATTAGGTGAAAAAAGTCTGTTTTATTGTTTTTAAAAGAAAACACGTACCTGGTCTATACTTATTTGAGCGATGAAATTTTCTTATAATTCCTTCCGTGTGCCGGCATAATTTCATTCATTTTTTTGCTGTATAATGAGTTTTTTTTTTGTTTTGTTTGTTTTGTTTTTGACTTTAACTTGCTTTTGGACATTTCAATTGTCGCACGCCCAATATAACACAGGGCTATATTTATTGAAGTAGAGCCCTGGAGTCAGTGAAGTCGAGGGCCCTCTTTAATTATAGTAATTTAGTTATATTCCAAACCAAAAATATCTTCGTTTAGTTGAAAATAAGAAGTTTTAACAATTTTTTTTGCATTTCTTTTCCCGATGCAGTTTATCAAAAAATCGGTGTAATCGCCTGACTACTTACTCAATTCCCTCTGAAGAAGGTATTTCAACATGAATAGGCTGACGATTGAACAACGCTTTCAAATTGTGCAAATTTGTCCCGAGAATTTGATTGAAAATTCATCTATGTTTAATTCTATTTCAAAGTTCTGTGCCTCTGAAAAAACACCCTATACTTGCTCCCAAATAAAAAATAAGATAAAGCTGCGCCTGAAGGGCATTATCTTAAGTGTGATCAAGTTCGTTGAGATGTAATTTATTTTCAGGTACTTTACTCTTATAAGGTAGAGTTTTATTTGCTATTTTGGAAGAAGTGATAAGTGAGGTCTTAGGCGTCAGCGTGCGCTGGCGTTTTCGGCTTGGTTGCCCTAACGCCATGCTACCTTTTACCTTGTCACAATACGACCGGTCGGTGGTGCCATGGCGATGGATGGCGTGGCCTATCTTTTTATTGTTTTTTTGTTTTGTCATACCGGTCACATAGAGGTATAATCTTCGTATTGTTTACATTGCGGAAGAGTGAAAGATTGTCATAAATGAACCAGAGAAAAGAGTGTTAAGCTGAAAGCAAAAGTAGGTATTAAAAAAAACTCAACACGTATAAGTTATGTGGAATTATAGACGAGTAGCTTTTTTGTAGAGAACTTATTTTTTTAAAGAAGCATATTTGATTTCACTTTTTGAAACTATTTAAACTCTTAATTGGACTTATTTGACAAGAGAACTTAACCAAAAAGTAGAATAACTTTATAATGTAAGTTAAATACTCAAGCTTATGAAATAAGAGTATTTTAAATTTAAAGCTCATTCCTCGATTTTTTATAGCTTTCACTTTAAAAATCTGACATAGAGAACAACCCACTTTTTTGTCTTCCCCTTCATAGTAATCTTAAGTTTGATAAAAATCTTAAGATTCGGTAAACATTATATTCTTTTTAAAACTTAAAATTAATTTGAAAAAAAATTTCCCATACCGGGAATCGAACCCGGGCCTTCTGGGTGAAAGCCAGATATCCTAGCCACTAGACCATATGGGATACTTAAAAATTGGTAGCAAAAATACTATTATGATTTTATATGAAAATGACCACTACCTAAAATGTAATCAACGGAACAAAACAATTTCTCACTTTAACTTTGCCATTTATTGTTAGAGTGGTTGGAGGCGTGTGTGGAATATATTTTAATCTCAATATTTGACACAAATATCAAGTTTCATAGTAGGTATGTTTCGTTTTTAAATTTAAAGTAAGGTAATAAATTGTTGTTGTTGCTGGACATTTTTTGTTTAGAAGTTATATTTTTGTAATATTTTTACGGTATTTGGGCAAACAAAAATATCGTTTTGTTTAATAAAATTTAAAAGCCTTCAATTCCATGATGGAAAGGCTATAACAGACAAAATACGATAAACTAGAAGAAAATCTATAGTGAATTATTAAAATCTTTTACGTTACTCGAACACCGACGTAACGTTTCCTGTCTCTCACTCTTTTATCATTACCTTTACGAAAAAGCCAGTTGCATTTCTCCCCTTAAAATTTTCAACCGGAATACTCGCTCTTTCAGGAATGCCCATCAGTTTGCTCTTGAACCCAATTTCGGGATTCGTTCTTTTGCCTTACAACGCGAATGTGGAATACCCTTCCCTGCTCTGTCTTTCCCTCTGATTGTGATGAACTGAAATTCAAGACTAATGTTCACCGACGTCTCCTTTCAAATCCCCTCCTACTTACCTAAAGCTCGCACTGTGTCTCTGACATATAAAGGGTACATAAAAATTGTTGTTTATTTTTCATTTAAAAAAAATAGCGGTTTTATGGTCCTTATTGTCCACCCTAACAGATAGAACCCATGGGCTGCGGTCAGGCCAAGGCAAAAATATTGACAGATCAGTTTTCAGAAGTTATCAATGAAAATAATATTAATCCAGGGTTATTCCAATACTATTTAATATTATTACTTTCTCATAAAACTCCAATTCAAAAAAAGTAAAAAAAAATAAGATTAATGCTTCATAAATTGCTTCGTTAAAATAAAAATTAATGTTTTTTCTTAGAAAAAGGTGGTTTTCGTTTTTTTTTAATTTCTTGAGAACGACATAAAATGTTTGCATCCGGTTTTCTTATTTTGACTTAAAATTAATAACAGCATTGAATTTTGAAATTAAAATTAGCACTTAATAAGGTAAAATTTTGAAAAAAAAATGAATTTGAAATTTTTTTTTTTTCAAAATTTTGACTTTGAAAATTAATATTTCAAAAACTATTTCTTAGAATAGATTTATTTAAAAACAGAATGAAAGAAAAAGTTATTGGCTTTTCAAAAACGTATCGCACAGCATTGTGAATGAAGCCGTTGATTTTAAATAATTTTTTTTCCATTTTATGTCAGTTTTTTCGAAAATTGTCTCTCCCGGCTAAACGGAGGGGAATAGACCCCCCTCCCATGTCCCATACGATTTTTTTCTTGTCTCAACGCAACGCCCTAGCATTTTGTCGCATTGCTCATGACTCACCCTGTATAAGAAAACCATTTGCTCAAGTTTCAAACCTCTTTAATTCTTTATGTATAAAAATTTATAAATTATACTTTTTTGTTTACGTAATTTCCATTAAGGCTAAAAAAAAAACAAATTTGAAAAAAAAAATACAAAAAACAAGAAACAACATAAAATTCATTACTTGAACTCAAACACGAAAAAAAATGTTCAGAAATAATCAAATTTCTGGTCAAGGATATTTTTTTAAAAATGATGTGTATTAAATTATAAAACAGACCGTTATTACGCGCATATTAAATACACATTACTTGTGATAATAAATTTTGCTTATAATGCTTTTTATTTTACTGAAAAAAGTTTATAAAAAACTTGATTCTGCATGTAATAGCGCTAACTCTCATACCCATGAGGCATTGGTCAACTCATAATATCCCAGACTTTGAGATGAATATTGAATGGCTTGTAAATACATTATTAATTTTTTTTTTTATTTTTATGATGCCAAATTTGTAAAGGAAGTAAATATTTCCTTAATCAAACCATTTGAATATAAAACGAGACAAACTCGCTTACTTTCACCCAAAGTGATCCCATTATTAATTTAGCCAACAAAAAAAAGAGGGAACAACATTGAAACCCCAAGATGCAAATCATCGATCGATCTTTTCCTTTCCGTCTTTCAATATAAATTTAAATACACATTCGTAAAAAAAACTCATCATAGAAAGGTTCATACAACATCGATAAATGTCTATTAATGCCGGAAAACAATTTGCACTTCTTCTTGTCCACTAGACGACATGATGCAGAGCAAAAAAAAAAACAAGATATCCAACCAAAATACGCCTCTCAATTTGCAAATTTCAAATTGAATCCGCATCACCAGGTGACCATACGGCTTATGATCAAAGCTATGTACATATGCATTCACGCAAGTGTATAATAAGCCACTTAGCAGCCACCTGTCAAGGATAAGCCACTTCATTCAGATTCGAAGCCATTTTAATGCCTAGTCATCTTGGGTGTTTTTGGTGTTAGAAGGAAGTCCCCATTCCGTTCTAGATTCAAACATTTACCATTACCGGTCATAAATAACAGCCTTATGCCAACAGAAATCTAATAGCCAGGCACCCCGATATCGGAGCACTAACTATATAGGATGTGCAGCAAGGCGACGATAAATCAGTTAGGCTAGCCGCCATCTTAAATGAATTATTGCCCCAGAACGTGACGCCTTTTTTTCGAAATTCTATCTTTTGTCTTGTACCGCATTCCAGAAGCCATTTTAGACTATATACATATGTAGTACTGGATCTTGCTATGTGATGTGTGTTGACAAATAGCTTATATATATCGAAGTTATCGAACTAGTAACTAGACACCTCTATCTTTTGAGATCGAACCATATTAATTTCTTTTATGCACTTGCATCAGCATCTCGCTGTGCGGCTGTGGCATCACACATTTATACTCATTTCTCAATCATAAAACTGCCATTTAAGCCAACTGTGACGGCCATATTTGGATTTAAATCGGAACTGTAGAGTCATTGATCCGGCTCTGATCGAAACAAACGTGAAATAATATAATATCGATTGCAATTACTCTGATTACATGCCGGCGACCGGCATATAAGCATCGGCATCCCTGAGATGAGGTATTTTGTGGTGCTTGGTGCACCAGCATTCAGCAGAAGCCACCTCTCTACGAGTTCGAGAGGTGGCAATTTACTTTCCAGCTGATTTAATTGCCAAAGTCTAATTGTTAAACTTTCTATCTATCCTTGTTGCAGTTTTAGCAAATGTTGTTATTTTTGGAACTGGTTTAAGGCCTTTATGTGTTGTGGCGTAGATTGTGAAGATTATGGGAATATCCATTCATCTATTTGGAAAATAGGATGGAGAGCAGAGTTGTTGTTGAATAGACGGAACATGAGTTCACAACAACCTGTGAGCAGAGCTGTCGAAGTACTGCAATTGCAGCATTTGTACTGCGCTCAGAAACTCCGTACTGCCGTACTGCTCCCACGACCAAAGTACTGCTTTTCGTCGGTGTGAACTTAAATCAAATATTTCATTATTACTGTACTGCAGAGTAAACGCATCCAAACATTATTTTCTTTGAACACACCCTTAAAAATACAAGAAACAAACAAACCAAGCCTCAAGCCACAAACCCACAAGCGATAAATATAACATATGAGAAAGAGAATACTCATTTTTGTTTCAAAATGTACGAAATCGCAAAATCAGTCCATTACCATAGACGACAGACTGAAATTCCAAAATTGAAAATCCTTGGATTGATGCTCTTTTGCAAAGTTAAGCCGTTTAACTCTGTTTACAGCACTTATGTATGAACGATTTTTTCCGGGCAACTCTACCGTTAAAGCCATGCTCTCGAATTTAGTTCCTCAGAGTTTCTGTACACAACTCTTTGTTGAGTTCCTGACGCAACTTTTCAGCCAGTTTCTAATTTCTAATTCGCGGATTTTTCTTTATTTCACGCATGATAACGCGTTTATCATGAATGTTGAAAATTCCGCGTGTGGTGTTTCTTGGCTTATTTTCAAATCTATTCTTATTTTTAAACCTTTTACCGACTGATTGGACCGTTGAGCGTGGTCTGTCAACCACGTCCGATATTTGTTTTAAGGACTTACAGTCACTGTAGTACTTTACTATTATTCTTCGTAGCTCAACCGACGTTTCACCCCGCTTTCTTCCCATTTTGTAAATTTTTGTTATTTTTTTAAAATTGAAATACGTCTGAAATACGGATACGTATAAATGACAAAAAAGTATTTGGTATATTTTTTTAACGGTTCCTTTTTATTGATTTTGCGAATAAAAATACACTGTACGAATATGAATTTGATAGGCTTTTGTATCAAATTATTTTCAGTTGAACCATAATGTTGGTAAGACATTACCTATCTAATCTTGAATGAATTGATTAATTTTATTCAAATTAATTGAAAAAAATGCAGTTTTGGTTAGAGAGTGTTTAGATTATTTCGAACCTACTGTACGAATATGAATTTGATTGACTGTATGTTCCCATGAAATCGAAATCTGAGATTGCAGTTGAAAAATTTCGAGATTTCTAAAACAGTTGGTCTAACAAGATTTAGGCAATTGTAATTTATTTTAATTCTCAATATCTAATTAATATATCGACGCAATTATGTTCAACAAACAAGTAATCTAAAAATTCAATTTGGTGGGAACATAGCATAAGATTCAGTGTTAGTCCATAAGGAATATTGATTTGTAAATTTAACTATTAATTATTTAATCAATCAAGTACAAAGAATTGGCTGTAAAAAAAAGTATTAAACTTAATTGCAGGTATTACCGTTATTTTTTATTATTTTTTTTTTCACTTTTAATATTTTTTTAATTAAATTGACCCTCCCGCCCAAACGGGACAAGATAAACCCCCCTCCCATACTTATAAATGCTTATATTCGAACCCTCTATAAAATCCGTTAGCAATTTTCAGCGCAAAATTTATCGTACTCACCCCTTATTTTCAATTAAAATCGCACAATTATGCAATTTGTGTTTTTAACAATATGTAATTGTTTTTATATTAAATAAAAAAATGTTGGTACCGTACTGCTTTGTACTGCTTTTTTTTTCTCGGGGTACTGCTTTCTCAAAAAATGAAACGACAGCTCTGCCTGTGAGTTATGTTGGCTTGTGGTTTGCTTGTTGTTTCGATGGATAAACATGGATGTATATAAGGAGCAAACTAGATCACATTATTCCAGATCCAATGTACAGTGGAACATTAAAGGATTTTTTTTTTGCTTGGAGTACTTTAATGATTTTTAAAACATTACTATGATATGTGGGTGCGTTGGAGGCATGGCCAAATATAAATATTAATTTATTCTGCGCCTTAGTTTTTAAGAAAATATAAATTTTTCAGTAATTACTCGTAGGTACACCATGTCATAAAAATATTCCTGACTCAAATGGAACAGTAAGCGATTGCTTTCAGTTTGACATTGGGAAGTTTTTTTTACAACAACAAATTAATAGTGTCCAATTTTAACATTTAACAGTGTCCAATTTCCACAGTTTTGTTTTTTTTATGATTTTATAGAATTTACTATTGATTTTTTTTTGTGATAATATTTGGTCAAACGTCCCACTGTAAAAAGAATATAGTGCATATATTTGCAATGGTTAAATAGAAAATATTTGTTGATATAATGATATCAATTTGATGAATGTGGAAAAGGAATGCTGTTAGGAAATAAGTGAACTTATTTATGGCATCCACCTTAGGTTTCCCATGAAGCTTAAAGGCATGTTTTTTGTTAACTTGTTTTATCAACGTCTCATCTGACATAATATTATTTTTCTTCTTTATCGCTGATGAACTAACTCAAATCACGAATGATGAGCTTTTGCTGTTACTGTATCAACTCAATTGAATTAAACTTGATAAATTTGAAATATATGTAAAAAAATGCTCAGTGATTAAAAAAAAATTATTAAAGTTTGTTTTGCAAATTATACATTTTTTTTTATTTGAATTTCTTTGTTTATATTTATTTTACCAAATTTATTTTATTTTATGTTATTTTATTTTATTTTATTTTATTTTATTTTATTTTATTTTATTTTATTTTATTTTATTTTATTTTATTTTATTTTATTTTATTTTATTTTATTTTATTTTATTTTATTTTATTTTATTTTATTTTATTTTATTTTATTTTATTTTACTTTATTTTATTTTATTTTATTTTATTTTATTTTATTTTATTTTATTTTATTTTATTTTATTTTATTTTATTTTATTTTATTTAACTTTATTTTATTTTGTTATGATTAAAAGAAAAACGTCAGAAAAACATTCAATTGCTAAAAGCGTTTTTTTTTTTTACTTTTTCGTTGATTACTACAATTTTTGTTTTATTGATCTAAGTGTAAAAAAAAATGTAAAAGTTTATGTAAGATTATAAGCCCTAAACCACATTGAATATAATTTAATTAATTTTAATTTGACCAAGTTTAGTTCTAATATCTGGTTCCTTTTCGGCTATTTTGGTCACTCTTGATATGCAATTAGAGGAAAGTCCATCGGAACGTCGGGAAAGTAAATGGAATAACTTTTTCATTGCCTAAGTTATTGGTAAATATTGGCTAGTTTTATAGTTATATGTTTGACTTAAATAAAAGTTAATTAATTTTCTCATAAACTTAAAAAAAAATAAAAAAAAAATTATTTCGATCTTGCCAGGAGTCGAACCTGGAATCTTCTGATCCGTAGTCAGACGCGTTATCCATTGCGCCACAAGACCATTGAAATTTTAATGTGTACATCACTACATGTACCGATATGCTCTTTTCCTATTTACCTAAGGAAACGATGAAAATTAATATCTATAAACCTACCTATTTTGGGATTTTAACATTTGTTGCGATAAAACTTTTTATATAAAAACTATAGTACTATCATGGCGAGTTTTTTTTAGGGTTGCAAAGGTCCTGGTGGTGGCGCTGCAAAACTTGATTATGTAAAATCCGATTTGGGGAGTCTTTAAGCGTCGAAAATTGGTGGTAGGAGCAAGAGGAGACTGTTTTTTGGATTATTGCATCCAAAAAATATCAATAAATATCGATTAAAACCTCCATAAGCTCTCCGCAAAAAAAAAGAGTAAGGGTTGCAGGCATACCTTAGATGTCACCCCATTCGACTTCCACCATGATAGTACTATAGTTTTCATATACAGGATAAAACCAACACATCAGCTTTAAAAAAAACATTCGCTTATTTTTTTTTAAAGACGGCTGAACTGAATGTTGACTTCTTTTTTCGTAAAATCTAATATAAGATTACTGGACATTTTTTTTATTTTTGAAACTACACATGCTAGGTATGAAGGTCTAATTATGTAGGTACCTATAAATATAATTTTTTGTTTTGTTAAGGTTAGAAAAACAATAAAAACGGGTTGGTATGTAGTCATACTATGGTTGATTGACATTTTCAAATTACATATGTTTTTATAATGGCTGATATCACAATGAAAACCAAGCACTGCCCACAATATTTTTTTTTTCCAAGCATAGGCATCAAACAATTTTTTACTTGCAACTACATACGAGTACATACATAATATGTATTTACTATAGGGCAAAAAAATCGAAATCGAGATATTAATCACACCACTATGACGAGAAAAAAGTGGGTCCCGCAATTCTATCTCCATATCTCAGACATTTAACATTTTTTTTTGTTTTTAAATATAACCAAAAATATATGAAAATGCCTGATTATATTTACAAAAAAAAATTCCATTTTTTTGGGAAATGTTTTACGGAGTAGTATTTAAATGCGTGGTATCTCACATTACAAATTTCGGTAACCCGCGTTACTTCACGTTTTCGAATTCAAAATGTTTGATTAGTCTCTTTTTGGCTTGAATGGTTCTAATTCTAATTTTAAAATGAAGATTTCAAAAAATTAAAAAAATCATTAGAGCCGTTTTTTTAAAGAATAATTTTCTATAAATACATTTTTCAAGTTTAGAAAAAATTAGTATAAAAGCATTTAAATTAAAATACACAAATACAAATAAAAGTTCCGAAAAAAATATCAATCAAAATATTGCAGATCAAAAAATAAAATACAATTATGTATTATCAACCGTTCATTAGAAAATCGAAAACAACAAAATTCGGTTCTGTGGCAGTGTCCGTATTAATAACACTTTTTTGAAAAATATGTTTTGACTAAATAATTTTAATCTCTAACAAACCTTATTTCAAAATATTCATCAAATAGTCGTTTTTGAGATAGAAATGTTTTGTCCCTACCGTTATATGACAGGTACCGTTATTTTAGGAGCTTAACAAAAAAATTCAATTTCGCATTAGGAAAGTACCTAAAAACATTGACTTCCAAGGTTGAATAAAATCGTTTTTGTGATTTAGGTTGTAGATCGAGATGCTGATAGAAACACCGGCAAACCGAATTGCGGCGAATTCAAATCTTGCCCTATAGTCGCAAGTAAAAAAAGTGCAAAAATTTCAATAAAACACAAAGTATGTACCGACGCGACGTATTAATCAATGGAAGAAACTGAATGCTTCCATCAAAAATTGAGGAATTGCAACCCGTCATATAATATTTTCATATTTCCTCAAAACTATTAATAATAATGAACCAAACATTACATTTGAGCTTGTTCAAAATTCCTATGCAGGTACCTACCTATAAATTATGTTAATATCTACTAATTTTTAAGTCATCATTTTTCACAATAACAAAGGCATAAACCGTACGTTTACATGGCAACACGCAAAAATCATGATGCGAAAAACTATAAACAGCCCAACTGCACTTTTTCCCACTCGACTGATTGCTAGCCATGCAACAACGTTTGGTCATCGGCATCGGAATATCGACTCCATAAACCTTTTAACTGCTTCTCTCTGCTTCAAGAATGTTATATATATGTACATACATTTGTTCGTTGTTCATGATTCTAAGCCAAGTTATATGGTCTTCCTGTTGGTGAATGCGATGGTTATAATAGCTGATGTCTTGGACTGCGGTAGTGTCGGGAAGATATAAACTTTACTCTACTTGAGTGCACTCAATTAGCAACTTAACAAGCTTATAAAACAGAAAATCAAACAGGCATCAAAGTCCATGCAGAGGAGATTTTATTTCATGTATCTGCTTGTGCATTTTTAAAGTTTAGAGGTTTTGACAGTCCATGTAGGTTCCTACAGAATTATTTGTGTCATGTGCATGTCAGACGACAAAGTCAGAAAAAATAATGGCTGACAAAAAAAAACAACTTTCTTTAAAAATGAAGTAGATTTTGAATGATCATGATATAGTGAGAACAAACACTTCAACTGAATGTAAAAGTGACACACGATGAGAACACAGGAAATACAAAAAAAGTATTAAAAAGAATAAAATGATGTTCGCAGACAAAGTGCGAAAACACGGTATACACTCTTGCCATGCAGAAAATAATTTTATTTATTGAAGTCAAACACGCTAAGATAATCAGAATTGCATGATTAACTGTGGGGAATTATTTTGTTTAATGTTTGCTCTTGTGTTAACGGACTTAGCGCCATTAAATCAATGAAAAATCATATTAGCATTTAATATTTAAATTATACTATTGGCTTCTGGGTCAAATTAAAATAGCTATAGCTACTTGAATTAATGTAATATATAGCATTTTATATCCTGGATGGTTCCCCGTGGATTCAATTTATGGAAGCCATTTTTACAAGCTGTGGATGGGAATTTATCGAAACAATTTGAAAAAGAAGGAAGAAGTGCAGGACAGGAATCGGGATAGTGGTTAAGAGTGTAAAATGTGCGTATATACCTTACGCATTTCAAAATTGATATATTTATATTATAATTAAAAAAGCATGTCGGATACATTAATGGTTCCATTGGTCATAGTCACCATGTAAATCCAAAAAATCCATATATACCATTGGTTGAATTGATCGTTTGGGCAGATTACGTTGATCTTTCATCATTTTTTGGATGAACCATGAACTGAACATTGGGGCATATTCATAGTCAAACTTTAGAACCGAGTCCAACTGGCCTCGAGTTTAAATTTAACACACAGGTTAGAAACAGATGCTATTCATAAAGAATTTGGCAACTCTGTTAAGTAAAAAAACAGAATTCTACTACATTTTTAGTACTATTGCCTGTCAATCCATTGATTTCCAATCCATTTTTCGACAGATAGAGGATTGACGTTTTTAAGAATTGAGCTCCAGTTTATCTTTTGGACCCGGGTCAAAATTGTCTATGAATAACATAAACTCTAGGTTAGCTTAGAAGAGACAAAGAAACAACTTGTCAGACGACTATGAATATGTCCCATTGTGTTTTTTTTTTCAGAGTTATAGAACTTTGTAATGGAGTAAAGCAGAGATGAATTTTTAAAATTGACATGAAATTGATTTTGTTTTATAATTTAAATATGATTTCCGCCACTACCTCAGACGTAATTTAATCCGGAGGTTCAATTTTCGATTACCTTTTCCAACATTTGTCCCCGTATATCGGCAATAACGTGGCGAATGTGATTCTCCAAGTGGTCAATCTTTTCGGGTTTATTTGTTAGCGACGTTATATCGCACGATTTTGGAGGTTAATTCACGGTTCCAAACAATAAATCAATTGTGGCACGGGCTGTGTGACATGTTGTATTGTTGAAACGACAGCTCCGGCACATCATGGTTGTTCAATTGAGGAACGCTCTATAGCGGCCACCATTGACTGTAACTTTCTGGCAGCATTGCCATTCCACCAACCAATAAAGCACACCACACAGTCAGTATTTCTGGATGAAACGGTGTCTCAACATACACTTGAGGATTATCATCGAGCCAAATACGCTAGTTTTACTTATTGACGTAGCCATTCAAACAAAAGTGATCTTCTTCGCTAAACAAATAAATTTGCACAATTTGAAAGCATTGTTCAGGCGTCAATCAATACATATATGTATGTTGAAGTACCAAACCAAACAAAACACAAATCACTGTTAAAATGGCCTCCAGTTAAAAAAGTGTTGCCAACTCAAAGTTTTATGCCTCTAAAAAAACACAACATTAAAAAAAATATCTGTTTACGTTTGTTATTTTTGTTTCAATTGCCAAACTGGATCGATTTAAAAACAATTTTTAAAATTCATCAATTTATATAAATTTATAAAAGATAAATAATTTTGTTGATCCTTAATACCTACACCCAAAAAATGTTTGATGTACCTACTCTAAACTTTGGCAGAAATACATAGTTGTTCTAACATTTTATGAAACGTTTCTACACTTGGTAGTTTTCATTCATGCCATTTCGACATAATGGAACCCACATACGTGTCCTCTTTCTGTTTAATAGCCTTACATCCATATGCAACACCAGATTCCAGGAACATCTTCTAATCACCTATCATCAGTTTGGCACATTTCAATATATGTTGTCAGAGACACACTCCCATCTCTATAGCGCGCTAAGACCCAGCTTGATGGATGTATCTGGAACGGAAACTGACAGCCTGCAATAAAACAAATATACCAACCAACTCCAACTCCAACTTTCATTCAGCTCGTGTTATGTCTTTTCAAAATATATATACACCACCGATAGCACTCTGTCACTATGAATTCTTTAACAGCTAGCACCATCACTCACCAGCAAAGATGAAGTCTTCTTCATCTTTTCCACCAGACATGTAGCAATGTCACTTAAACCAGACACATAAACCTCTGCACAAGTACACAGCTTAGTGGGTCAAATCAATCTTGGAGTTACTTTTTTGCAAGATCCATAACTCGGTATTCGGTCGTAGATCTTCGTCTTGGCTGATGCACTACTTGGCTCACATGTGGATGTTCTTTGGCGTTCTCTTTCGAGCTACAATGTCGAGGTCGTTGCGACACAAAGCCGGTTTTGCTTGGACTTAATCTGGGACTCTCTCATTAGAGTCAACCATCATAGCTACTGATAAGATTGCCAAACACTCTTTCCAATGCAGCAGCTTCGACAGCAGTAGAGAGGAGGAACCACTTTTGGTTCTAAACGAATTAATTGACCTGATTCTTTTGATTCAGCCAGAACTACTTGACTTTCATTTCTTTCAGTTGCGCGGAGGTGATCTGTGTTTGTGGATTCGTTGGAGTTGGAATTGTGTCGCGATATCGATTTGCGTCCAAGTTTTTGGTTTCAATTTCCTTAGGTGGGTTGCAGAACATCAGAAAATTAAGATGTTAATTTCGTGTCTTTGGATGGCTGCTAATTAGGCCGCTAGTGTAATTTGAATCTCTTTTTGCTTTGACGATTGGACGAAATAGCGCAAACCTTCTCTTATGTTATTGAGGTGTTTAACTATTACATGAATCACAAGATTGTGAATTGCAGAAGTTCAATTGGAGTGAGTGGTTTAAGCCTCCACTAATGGAGAAACTTGCTTTGACAACTTGGTGGGTCTTTTGGATCTTCACTATATGACTGTGCTGATGATGGTTGATGAAGAGTAATTTGGTCAAATGAAGTGTGACATGGATAGGAGCAATTCTATTTTTTTTTTGTAAGTATCTTCTCAAACACGTTTTTGTCTGCATGATGGTTGTTTTCGAGTTGAGAAAGGATTTGTGTTGATTAATTGCGATTAGAAATGTTTGATGAGAGGAAAAATAGTTGCCTACATCTGGAACAAGAAAGTGGAAACTAAATGTTAGTTTATGGATCAGGTTCTGTTATGAGTTCATCGAGAGATAAGAAAAGTGTAATACTTTTTTCATTGTGGATGTGTTATGTTTGCTTACAAAAGTATGCCATAAGTTTTATTATGTAGAGTACTTGAAACATTAATTGATTATGTGTAAAGGGTGTTTTTTTTTAGAGGTGTAGAACTTTAAGTTGGCAGCACTTTTTTTAACCACAGGCCATTTTAACAGCTGTTAATTGATTTGTGTTGAGTTTGGTTTGGCATTTCAATATGTATGGTCATGGACTGACATCTGAAAAACGCTTCCAAATTGTGCAAATTTATTTTGAAAATCATGGTTCTGTTGGAAATACGAGAATTTCGTTCAGCGATGAAACTCATTTTTGGTATTTGGAGTGAAGATAATCCTCAAGTGTATGTTGAGACACCGTTACATCAAGAAAAACTGACTGTTTGGTGTGCTTTATGGGCTGGGGAATGATTGGTCCGTAGGTACTTCTTTAAAAAGGATGCTGGCCAGAACGTTACAGTCAATGGTGACCATTATAGAGCCATGATTACTGATTGTAATCATGATTAATTAATTCATATTAACGAATTCAAATTTCTTGAGAATTTATTTTGTGAACTTTCCATTTATTTATCTACTTTGAATTTTTAAGAAATTCAAATTGATTAATTCAAATTTGATTAAAGCTTAAGTTTGTAGAACAGAAATTACAATCATCTTGAATTCATAATATGAATTTGAATAAACTTAAAATTTATTCAGTAAGATAAATACATTATACATATGTATGTATGTACATCAGACATATGTACATATAGGTATATTATGCATTTATTCTTTATATTTGGTTTGATTGGTGTCTACTTGCGACTTGCGTTTTCAATTCATGAAAAAATTTCGACTAGAGGTTCCAATCATAACTGAAATTACGGTGATAGAAAACTCGAAGAAAAGTAGGTCGGCCTCTCTGCTTCTCTGTCTGTCTGTCTGTACCCCAACATAAGGTCTGAATTACTCAAGCAATATTCTTCAAACTTGGAAATTATGGTTTTTAGATGAGGTGAAATTGACTTTTTTAGCTCTTAAAATAACGGTACCTACTTGTCATGTAACAATTACTGCAAAACATATATTTGTCTTGAAAACGACAAAAACGATTTTTAACTAAAATTATTTTGTGAAAATATATTTTTCAAAAAAACGGATTTTAGGTTTTCGATTTCTTATTAACTCTCTGACGGATCGCGATCAAAAATTTTGTTGAAGAGGTTTCATGCAATTTTAATAATATTGCATTCAAAAATATTTTCAAAACAGAAATATTTTTTTGGATCTTTCAAAAGTTAAAGAATTTTTTTATGAAAACGGGTGGATATATTTTTTTTTAACTTCCCATAGGGAGTTATTGTAATCGGTCCGATTTGTCAAATTGAAATTTTTGACATTTCTCGACGTTTCAAGGTCCCTAGAGCCTATTTCAATCATTTTTAGAGAGATGTCTGTGTGTGCGTGTGTATGTACGTACGTTCGTACGTCCGTACGTTCTGGTACCATTTTTCGTCGTCGATATCTCAAGAACGAGTAGAGATATCGACTTGAAATAAATTTTGTTTTACAGATAATAACTTTGAAAGAAGCTGAAAGGGCGTTTATTAATATTCAATCAGTTGTTTTTTTACTATAGCAGTTTAAAAAAAAAAGTGAACATTTTGGTTGGGCTCAAATATCTCACGAACAAATAATGCTATTGACTTGAAATAAATTTTATTCGACACATTATGACGTTATACAAATTTGGTATGAATTTGGAAAAAAAATCAAAATACCGTTATTTTTTAAAATCAAAAAAACTAAAAAAAAAATTTTTATAACTCGAATATCCTTAGATGGAAAAACGATATTAATTTTAAAATAATTTTATTTTACGAAAAATGTTGTTTTTGACTAGTGGTTAAAATTTTAAAAAAATGCAATGGACAGTTTTTATAAAAAATTAAAAACTACAAAAAATTCTACCAAAAATTGGTATAAATTGTCTTTCGACTCAAATTTCTCAAAAACGGGTAACGATATTGACTTTTTGTTTGTTTTATTTTCTACATAACATAATTGTTAGCAACTGATAAAATTTTGACAAATATTGAATGGGCAGTTTTTTAACAAAAAATCAAAAACTGTTAAAAATTCTAAAGAAAAGAAGTTACAATTGTATTTCAGCTCGAATATCCTGAGAACGAACAACGATTGTGCCCTCCAAAATATTTTATTTTATGCATAATACAATTTTTTTATGAAAGGTTAAATTTTGACAAATATCTAATTGACAATTTTTGAAAAAAAATATTAAAAAAAAAAACTGGTAAAATTGGTTTTTCGACTCGAATATCTTGAGAACGAGCAATGATATTGAGTTTGCCATTAGGTATTTATTCTCTATAATATAATGTGTTTTTGTAAAACTCTTTAAATAATTAAAATGCTTTTCAATCTTAAAATAATGATTGTTTGAATTTAACAGCCAAAGTTTGTTTCGCAGAAAATTTGGTTATTTGAAAAAAACTAAATATAAAGTTTTCAAGATCACAAATGGGAAGTTATCGGTGTGGGTCGCACCCAGCCTCTTTTTTTTTTTGAAATTCCGTTTTTAAAAGTACTGGTAAAAACTCTTTCGTTAAGTTTAAGAAACAAATGATAAAATCCAGGGATGGTTCACAAGTAGTGTAGGGGATTGGTGCAACTAAAATGCATTTAAACAAAAACTGATTTTAGTGGATTTTCGAAACCCATTCTGGAAAAAGATTAAACTAACGGCCAACCACAATTGACCCATATATTAACTGCAATCATGAAATTTTAATAAATGGCTGATTTTGTGCTATGGAAAAATAATTTTGGGCTCTGCCAACTGGTCTTCATTTCATACGTTTAAACCGACCGCTTAAATTGGAAAGAAAAATAACCGAAACCCGGTTACTTTACAATATCCGCCCCGCCGTTCTTATATTGTGTACAAAACTAGACAGATTTACTATTTTTGTGCTAAGAAAAGCAGTCGTAAACGAACATTTATAAGGTTTTGTTTTTTGAAAGATTATAGTACATATACTAGTTCTACTCCACTAGAAAAAAAGGTCTTTACGACTTTTAGCTTATTTTTAAATTTAAAAATAAAATCCATTTTTTAATTAACAGAAACTTCAAAAATGTATTTTTTTTTTGTTTGTATGAAAAACAATGATTTTTTATTACATGAAATGTTGAAGTACACCTCAAGCCTCAATTCCAATATCACAATTATGGCTTAATCTACTTATTATAAATGTATAGCCCTGCTGACCGACCACTTTTACATGATTGCAATTGCATATCAAGTAAATTGACCCATTTACCATGCGAAGCATTCACCATCTCAGTTTACCATCGCCTCGCCATCGTGCCGCTACCACCCGCCTCCGCTGTTACTGCTTTAGCCACAGATTCAAGAAAACTATTCTATCAAAATACCTGATCCTAAAGGTAAACACATAGAATGAATGAGCAAGCTATATCGGGACTACCTGGTGCAACAAGTTGCAAACCCATATCTGTGTAGTGTGTAGTCAATGGAGGAGCCAATCCATAACGTGTAATGAGTTGTGTCTACACAATACACCTTGTACGTACATATACTTTAATGATCTGATCAGCATCATCAACATCAGAAGTAGCCAACAGCAGCTAGAAGAGGTAAAATCCGTAAGCCTCTATATTATACGCCACCCATCCCATCTATCGAAACAGTTGGTGTCTGCGGTGAAACATCTATTTATTATATCATGGGAGGCAAATCCAATCGCAAAAGGGTTAAACGTTAAACACTTGGGTTAAACGTTTTTTAGAATATGATTATACAAAATTAATGTCGAATAAGCCATCATCAGGCAAGTTATGCTATAACTTACTTGTAACGGTAAAAAAGGTGGGTCAAAAACGTGCTGAGGGATTTGATCGAAAAATACGACAAATTGGCAACAATCCCGTGATAAACAGAAGTTTGTATATAAAGTTGCCGACAATTTTATGACGCGGGGAAAGAATGCAAAATGTGAAGTTCAAGACTGAAACACCATGGCGAGTGTTTTGCTGGCCTATAAAGTAGATGCATATGCTGCGCCGCGCCGCCGGTCGCGTCGTTCATTATACGACAAGATTTATGTTGAATACTTTGTCACGTTTAATCGATTTTGGGTTAGATGTAGATCAATATAATAATAAAACACGTTTAGGTTTATGTTTTTTATTTACCGAACTTCAGCGTTCGGTTCGTTGGAGATATTAATACAATCTGCCCTGATTATGGATTTGTCTAGAGCTTAAATAGTATGCGGATTCTTTCTTGCAGATGCACATGCATAGTGCACTAGGTGTATGATAGAGAATTGGCTTAGACAATTCTCTAGAACGAAATTTGATCGTTTTGTTTGTCGAAGAATTGTTGAAGACAATTCTTCGGAAATTAAAATTAAATTTGAGAAGTTTGTTTTTCTAAATGATTTGACTTTAAAAGAATTGGAGACAATTCTTTAGAAATTATATTTGACTGATTGTTTTCAAAGAATTGTTGATGACAATTCTTTGGAAGTAGAATTAAGAGTGTGGGAAACTATGTGGCGTATCATAATTGTATGACACCTCCCCCCTTTCAAAGTGTGCAGTCCCTGCAATTCACTTACTTAAACTCAAGACAGTTCCATTGTTACAATATGACATTAAAGTTTTACATACTGTTATTTTTCATTATTTAGGTTATTACAATATAACTTTTAAATTTTTCATTATTTACACATATTTTCTTATTCTATTTTACACAGTTGTGGAATTTACTTCATTTTTTGAAATAGAAAAAGGATCTTTTAAATTTGTTAATTGAATTTTTGTTGTTACAACATTTTTCTTTTCTTTGAGTTTACAACAAAGTATAAATAAAATTCCAACAATTATTATTATTACAGATAAACTGAAAAAACTTGTAGTGACATTATTTTGAAATTGTATGTACTCGATTTTATCTCTATTTTTTATGTTTTCCATTTGAATATTTTTTAAAGATATTTCATTAATAAAGTTCTTAGTAAAATTTACATGAACAATTGGAGCAATAACATTATTTGTAAATTTTCGCTCTCTGTTTTCAAAATTTAAGTTTTTTATTTTCAAGTTACAATTTGCGAATTTAATTATGTTGTTATTTTTTATAAACATTTTTTCTGAATGACAATTTTGAATTATTTCTGTAAATTCTATATTTTTGGTAACCACAAGCCCTTCTGTAATTTCTTCTATAGCAATCATTTTATTAGTTCTTAGATTACAAATATTACTTTCTTTAAAAGCGTTTCTAATGCATTCATTTTTGTGTTCACGTATTTTTTTCACTTGAAATTGATTATTAGCTTCGTATACTTTATTCCCCTGTAATATTACTTCTTCTATTGGATGATCTAATTCTTGAAATTGTTCATTAGGGAATGGAATTACTAAAGCCTTTTCAAAAATAAGGGAAGAGAAATTAGGAACAAAAATTACTAAAATTAGAGTTTCTGAAGAGAACAAAACGCTTGTTTTCATGTACGATAAATGCTCTAATGTTATGTTGTAGGCATCTTTCTCTTGTTCAGTTAGGATATCATGAGGTAAGACGTTAAGTCTGCTTGCTAGTAAAACATCGATTAGTTTTTCTAATTGCCTATTTATTAGATTTATATCAGCGTATAGTTGAAATGTCAATTGAAATTTTTCCGGAAAAGAAACTACTTTGTTAATTTTGTTTGTTATTTGGTCGAGATAGTTTTTCAAATTCGATTGTTGGTTGTTAACGTGATCCACGACCATTTTCAAGTTTTTTATCAAATCATTATTTATTTGAACTTGAGCATTGGATTCTTTTATTAAAAGTTTGTTATTTGATTCAAGGTTCCTTAAATGATTATAAATTTCTTCGGCGTCATCGCTGTCCATATTCCCAAATAAAAATTTCAAGGCTTTGCCTCCGATATTTATTAGACCCCGCTTAAGTCTTTTGTCTTTGTAAATGGAAGGAATAATAAGACTTAACTTGTGTTTAGCTAATATTATTTCCTGATATAAAAAGTCATAATCACTACTTTTAACCTAATTTAAAACATTCAAATTATTTTCTAATTTTATCAAAATATTCTTATATTCCGTTAAATTACAAACATGAAGAATTTTAGTGTAGTCCTTAACAATATTTACTCTTTGTTGTTTTAAAATGGTGAACCCATACTCCGTGTTGATTGGTGTGATGGTTATTTCCTGTGTTTGTGTTTTCTGAATCAAAAAGGCCAGAAAAATTACCCACATAATCAACATTCTGGAATGTAAATTAATTATTTTGATAAGCATTTTTTCTTTTCATTTGATTTCGTGAGTATTTTGTATTTCTTTTATTACTAGTATCTATAACGTAATTATCTTCTACTCTAAACTGATTTAACTTTTTATATTTAGGTTTAATTTTGGCGATTTCCCTATTTCTAACTATGTTATTGGTCAACTCATAATTTCTATCCTTTGATTGATTAATTTTATTAATTCGATTGATTTTGTCTTGCTTATATTTTTCGAATAAAGTTTCAATATCCCTACGGTCATAATTTTTTGTTATAAAATCACTAGGTCTTAATTTTGTTGTTGTATGTATAGTGTTATTGTAAATTGTTATGACGTTATGTATTTTATCGTCTAAACTCTGAGTTTTGTTAATTTTATCTATTTCCATTATTCGCAGGTGTTCATTCAAAGTACCGTGTAGTCTTTCAATATCTGCATTCCCGGTTTTATTATGAGCTGTTGTCCTATGAATAATAATTTTATTTTCTTTTAAGAAAAGTTCTACCGCACTATGCAGCATACATCTTTCATTGTCAAATATTATTTTACTCATTTTCCCTAAGAATCTAATTCTCTCTTTAATAGAATCTAAAATAGATATCCATGTTCTATCATTTAGCTTGTGTATAGTTGCATATTTTGAGAACTTATCTATTGTTGTAAGATACATTATATTTCTGCATGGAAACCAAATATCCATGTGGACAATTTCGTTAAATTTAGAAGCAGTCTCACTTATATCGAAAGGAATTTTAACTGGATGCCTGTCATATTTAGCAAGTTGACATGTTTCGCAATTATTTATTAACTTTGTAACAAGTTTAAAGAGATTTGGATAGAAGTATTGCTGCTTTAGTTCAAGAAACACTTCGTTTATACCACGATGGTTCTTATTAAGATGTTCACTCTTAATTATATTTAGTATTTCATTTTTATCTGAAATATCAATTAATCTAGTATTAGATTTAATAAGTGTTAAAGTAGTATTTGGAAAATATTTGACGTAATTATCTTGAAATTTAAGAAAAATTTCATCTTCTTCACAGTAAATACACATTATTCCTTTATCTATTATGACCCGCTTCATTATTTCAAGTAAGTTTGAATCTTTAGTAAGTGTTATATGGTTTTGACATTTTTTATTTATAATTTTTGTCACTACTTTCTCTTTTCCGCCATACTTTAAGTATATTTGATTTTTATAAAGATTAATACATTTTTCGGTTATACCTATGTAATTAATAGAGTCTTCAACTCCGCTATGAATTGTATCATCAGTAGACATGACTTCGACGTCCATGCTAGTATTATCGCCATCGTTATAAAAGATTTCATTAAAACTTTTATTATCTTTTTGCCTTTCGGTATTAATGTACCTACTAAGTCCATCCGCTACGATGTTTTCCTTGCCTTTTAAATAATTAATTTCGAAATCATATTCGTTTAACACTATCTTCCATCTCTGAAGCTTCATATTTGGCTCCTTCAGGTTGTGTAGCCATACGAGTGGTTTATGGTCAGTGCGTATTAGAAACTTCCTACCGTAAAGATATGTACGGAAGTACTTAACAGACCAAACTATCGCCAGGAGTTCTTGTTCAATAGTAGCGTATTTCTGTTCATGGTCGTTGAGTGTGCGAGACGCATAACACACTGGGTGACCATTTTGGCTTAAAACTGCTCCGATTGCAAATTTTGATGCGTCGGTTGTAAGCACGAATGGTTTCGTAAAATCAGGCGATTTTAAAATGGGATCACTTATTAGCAAGTGCTTAAGTTTTTCAAAAGCTTCGATATATTCCTTATCTTTTAAATTGATCTTTGTATTTTTTTTCAAATATTTAACCATAGGATAGACTACTTTTGCGTAGTCCCTTACGAATTTTCTATAATAACCACTGATACCTAAAAATTGTTTTATCTCTTTGGTATTAGTGGGGATTTTCATTTCACTTATAGCTTTTATTTTGTCACCATCTGGCTTTGTCCCATTATTTGTTATAATGTGCCCTAAAAATCTTGTGGACAGATCGGCAAAGCTACATTTTTCAGTTTGAATTTTTAAATTGGACTCCCTTAATTTGCTCAAAACTTTCTTAATGGAAAGTAGATGTTCTTCGAAGCTAGTCGAAAATATTAATATGTCGTCCAAATAAACTACGCATATTTTATTTATTAATTCCTTAAGGACTTCGTTAACTAGCCGCTGGAAGGTGGCTGGGGCATTTTTAAGCCCAAATGGCATTCTTGTAAATTCAAAATGCCCATGTCTAGTCGAGAACGCAGTTTTCGCCTGGTCTCTTGGATCCACTTGTATTTGGTGGAATCCTTTTACAAGATCTAATGTGGTAAAATAGTTACATTTACCCAGTTTGTCAAAAAGTTCTTCCATGTTAGGAAGAGGGAACTTGTCATCAATCGTTTGTTCATTTAATTTACGATAATCAATGACTAGCCGCCATTTTTTATTGCCATCACCACTTTTTTTCGGCACCACCCAAAGTGGAGAGTTGAACGGACTATTGCTAGGTTTTATTATTCCTTGATGAAGCATTTCTTCAACTTGTTTGTCTACTTCTTCGCGAAATGCCTCGGGATACCTATACAATTTGCTATATACTGGTGATTCGTTTTTCAGTACAATCCTATGTTTGGTTAGATTTGTACATGTCAAAATATCACCCTCCTCATAAAATAAATCTTTGAATGAATTGATTAAATTTTTCAGTTTGAAGGTGTCCTCAGAATTAAGATGAGAAGCAAAAGTGTCATTAAAATGCTTGTGTTCTTCATTGATTAGTAATTCTACAGAATAATGTGTCAAAAGGTTTTCTAGATAAGATTCTTCATCTTTATTTAAAAATATTGAAATATTAGATTCTTTTGTGATTAGCGATCTATTTTTGTAATCTATAACGGCTTCTAAGGCTACTAAAATGTTGTTTCCTATAATGCCATCGAAATATTCATGGAAATTGAATTCTAAGAAATTAATTAAAAAGTTTGGTTTTTTGAATTCTTTAAATAAAGGAAATCTATATTGGATATTTGTTTGAACATTTCGATTTAAAACTCTTAGCGTACGCGTATCGTTATTTGTTTTCCATTTTGGATTGCAAATATTAGGGTTTATTATACTAAATTCAGCTCCTGAATCTATAATAAACCTAAGTTTTCTTACTGGAGTGTCAATTACTATATAGGGTAGTTGTTTGGGCCTGATATATGAAAATTTGGTTGATTTTCTTCTGCATTTACTGATATATCCATAGGTTCAGGATAAGAATTACTAACGTTTTGGGAGTTGGTTGAGTTATAACCCCCTCTTTGTGTATTTCGTGAAGTTCCTGAGTTAGTATTACTTTGGTTAAATTGTTTATTTCTAAAATTATTCCTTGAATTATTTGAGTTTAGATTCGTCTGTCTAGAATTTTCATAGTTATAAGAATTCTGGTTATATGGTCGGCTTAAATGTTGTTGGTTCACAAAATTCCTGTTCTGCCTGTATTCATTTTTTGAAAATGAATTCGTATTTTGATTTTGGGGCCCAGGTTTATAGTAGTTAGTTGTTGAAAAATTGTTTTTGGTTATATTTTTATGAGTGTAATTCAAATAACCGTTTGTTCTAATGATTTCATATGCGTCGTGCAAATTTGAAGGGTTTCGACTAACAATTACACTACGTACAGGTTCTGGTAATCCGTATTTAAAGGTATGAAGAGCAATTCTTATGTTGCTTGCAACTTCGTTACTTACGTTTGGTCCTATCAAATGAGCACAGTTTAGTCTACAAAGCAAATCATTTAATTTTTTATAAAAATTATTTATAGTCGTGTCGCACCGACAAGCCCTTATTTTATCTATAATTTCATCAACCGATTCTTTTTCCCCATGAGTTTTGATCAGAACAAGTTTAATATCTTCCCACGTTGTGAGATGACTATGTATCAATAGGGTTTTTCTCGCGTTACCAATTATTTTGTCTTTGATGGTTGACATTATTAATTGCTTGTAGATATTATCGAAGGTATTGAAAATTGGTAAAAATATTTCTACCTGACTGATGAAATTTGCTAAAGCATCCCTATCGCCGTCAAATGGTGTCATTCGACTTAGGGTATTAGTAACTAATTTGAATCTTGCATTTATTTCTAGCTGCTCCATTTTGTTAAAATAAAACAGATTTAAAAAAATTTTATGTAAACAGAACTTTACAAAACGATGAACACGCGAATTTTGATTGATTTTAGGTTTTAAAAGCAATATTGCGATATTAAAAATTTTTTTTTCAGAAGTGCTTGTTACAATATGTGAAAGTTTTTGATTTCTTATTATCTTTTTAAAAATTTTTTTTTTTGTAGAACACAAAAAGTTTCGTATAAATTTAATAGTATAAAATGTAATTTTTATAAATAAAATAAAAGATTAATAATAATTAAAAAACTTATCTTCCATCAGAACAATGTTCATAGTATTTTTGGATTTGGATCTTTTTCCGATGATGATTCTCTTCGGATGTTGTAAAGAAGTCCACTGTGTCGTCGTTGTCCAATGTGTTGATAAGGTTCTTTCGATATAACTCTTGCCACATTAATTAAGAAGGACGTAACACTTATTTTCTTTACACTTATATTGGTTTACCGGTGTAATTATTATTTAAGTGTTGTCATTTACGTATAATTTTTTTTTTCGATTCCGACTTGTCCACGTCTGCGATCTTTATTCGTAAGACGCGATACTTATTTATTTGGGTTTTTTAATAAAATTTTTTTTTATAAAAATTTTTTTTATAATTTGGTATAAGGTTGTTAAAATTATTTTTTTCAAAGACCACAGTAAGTAGTCACTTATCACTTAACAAGGAAACGGAAATTATTTATTTCGATTTTTTTTCGAATTTCCTTCAAAATTTTTTTTTCTGAATTTTCTTAAAAAATTTTTTTTTTTTTTTTTTTTTTTTTTAACTCATTGCCTTTACTAACGGGAACGAGTACCGACTGCGCCAATAATAAAACACGTTTAGGTTTATGTTTTTTATTTACCGAACTTCAGCGTTCGGTTCGTTGGAGATATTAATACAATCTGCCCTGATTATGGATTTGTCTAGAGCTTAAATAGTATGCGGATTCTTTCTTGCAGATGCACATGCATAGTGCACTAGGTGTATGATAGAGAATTGGCTTAGACAATTCTCTAGAACGAAATTTGATCGTTTTGTTTGTCGAAGAATTGTTGAAGACAATTCTTCGGAAATTAAAATTAAATTTGAGAAGTTTGTTTTTCTAAATGATTTGACTTTAAAAGAATTGGAGACAATTCTTTAGAAATTATATTTGACTGATTGTTTTCAAAGAATTGTTGATGACAATTCTTTGGAAGTAGAATTAAGAGTGTGGGAAACTATGTGGCGTATCATAATTGTATGACAATATAGTTTAATCGTGTTTGGGAAAAGTTAAACTGAATTACGTTGGTAAAAGTGGAATAGATTTTTGTTTAGAGGGTATTAAATTGGGTTTTAGAAAATTGAAAATAAAATAGATCGAATAAAAATAGGTGCATTAATTAATAAATATAATTCGTATGTACGTCCTATCCTTTAACAAAAATAACAGCAACGTTTTTGACCTTTATCCATTTTTTTTTTCTTCACAGCATGAAGGTGTAAAAGTGCAAACACATCGATCTCTGTCATGGGCAATTCGATATCAAGTGGACGATCATACGGCCATAATAATATACATCGTCATCAGGAGCATCAAGGTGGTGTAAATAAATCAAGCGGAAACCCCAACCAATCAAGTGGTAGCGGAGGAGAAAGTTCTCGAGTCTTATTTCTGTTGTATTTAATTCACCGTACCTGGAATGTGGTCATTGACACAGTGGATACCCGCAGCAAAAGGTTCGTCATATCTTCCCCGTATTTCCCCTCAAATCTTTTATAGAGACCATTCGATCTCTCCTATTAACTATCTTACAGAAGTACTAATTGCATTTTGCCGTAGGTCACGTGTGAGTGGGCGATGTTCGACGTCAGAGGATTCAGGAGCACCAAGAAGTTATTTTGATGGAACAAGTTCACATGATGACGACGATGACGATGAGACATACTTGGATGGGTATTCGTCGTTGTATGGATCGCAGTGTACATTCTGCAGTTGCAGCTATTGCTTTGAACCAAAACAAAATGTTTATAATTCAATTGATGGCAAGGATGGGGGTGGTGGGAGAGAATCATCAATTTGTCGAAGAATGTCAATGTGCGAAAGGTAAGTGATTTTTATTTGAGAAAATGAAATTTCAATAAAGTTATGTTCATTAACAATATCCTATATTTAATCCGTTGCCTAATGTGCATTGTGAATGTACAGAAAAAAGCTTTGTATTTCTTTTGCAAATACATAAATAATTGTATTGTTACCGTAGACTTAAACAATGGCATAAAAAATAATTCAGATACATTACCAGTGATTACTTACAATCAAAATTTAAGTTGCCTTTCAAAAATAAATAAAAATGTTTAAACAAATTCACATAACATTATTATGAAAAAGAGTTCGACATCAGCTCTTTTGTTTAGGATTCTAAGATAACGAGAGCACGCAGATACAGGCACCTATGTACGTCAAAAAAGGAAATTGATTGTTTAATTATGCACAATACTTAATGAGGTACTAATGGACTGACTGTCTCTGCTAGTGGTTCAAAAATACAAAATATTTACATTTACATTTATTTTCTAATACATAATATAAAAATATTGATTTTTCAATGTTGACAACAAAAAGTTGATTTCTAAAATTTTTCTTTTGCTACCAAAAACACATCGATTTTGAAATCAAAAATAGCAGTGGCTACCTTATAAATGTTCAAAACCCATTAAAGAAAATCTTAAAGTTATCTCAATTACCTTCAAGAATTTTAATAACACTTTTTATGTGTTCTATTTTAAGGCCAAACATTTTAAAATTAAGACATTATTGAGATTTTATCAATACCGGTTGAAGCAATTTGGATTATTAATTAATTTTATCTAAGATTTTCAAAAATTCCACATAATAGCAAAAGTAAATCTTTAAATCTTATTAAAAAATATTTTTTTTTTTCAAAATTCGATATTTTAAAAAGAGGGGGTTAGTTTTTTCTTATTTAATTGGCATGCAAAAATTGTTTTCTTCAAATAGGTAGGTAACCGTATTTTACATTTTGAAAATAATCTGACAAATGGGAGACCTAGATCTCCCAAACTTTGTTTTTTTACCCAGTATTATTGCAGTTACTAGTACGTACAAAAACCTGCATATTGTCTCCGCTACTAGAAATTTTCCTAGCAGGTACACAAACCAAAAACTTATTCCCAAAAGTATGCAATAAAATTGGTTAGCAACAACATTGGCTGAATGTTCCTAAAAGTATGTGACGAATAATATTTCAACGTTGGAATTGGACTGCGTTTACATTTAGGAGTTTACATTTTTCAAGCTAACAACAATTTACAGACACACAAAAAAAAACCTTTTAAGAAAATTTTATTTATTATGTAGTCATTTTAGCTACACTTTAACATGTGATAATTGTACAAGCTTTTTAGACGTCAAAATAAACTTAAATTAATAAAACTAAAATTTTATTAAAATGTTTGAGAATAGAGAAGATTCTTAAGACTCCTAAAGCCCTTAAGACGACCAAAACGCTGGAGATCCCCGAAACTCAAAGGACATTAAAGTGTTTCTAGATGCTCAATCGCCCCAAAATCCAAGAACCTCAAAACTCGCTTAACAAACGTTAGACACTTAAAACACTGTAAAGCTCATGACTTGCATCACGCCTGTACCCACTAAAGAGGCTCACGATGTGCTTAAGATACTATAATGAAAGTGAAGACGCTCAAGATTTGGAAAACGCACAAGACGAGCGAGATTGTAAGCAAGATCAAGACGCCCAAGATAATCAAATCTTGCGAGACGATCATAAAAGTCAAGACGCTTACGATTTTTGGAACACACGGATGCCCAAAACGTAACAGACCTGAAAAATCTGACAGGTGCGGAGCAGCATTTGACGAAAAATTATACATTGTCAGCTAAATTAACGCCAGCGAATGTTTTGGCTACTCGTATCTTATAAAATGATCAATTCAGTTTTCTCCATTGTTTTTATACGAAAACATACTCGTACAAATATTTCCATTCGCCTCAAATAATTTTTGTATGTAAATTTTCAGCATGGCATTTATTATGTTTATTTTTTTATTTTGTTTAAAATTCTGCTTCTACTAATATTTTTAAGCTCAATCAACCACGGTTTTAATTTTGAAAGTGACAACACTGTTATATAGATATAACACTTTAATAAATAAACATATAACTTCTTTGAACAAAAAACGACGCATTTTACCATCCAAAATGGTGAATTTTATTATTCAAATCTAAAACGCTCTTCAATATAAACTGCCTGCAGCAATCATTTCACACCACTTTCCATCGGCTTGACACCTTCCATCCATCACTTTAGATTCTTTTACAAGACAACCAACAAGAATTTGCATAAACATTTCTTGGAGGAAACAAAATTGCCTAGCTCTGGATCATCCAGCATTACACTCCTTTGTGTGAACCCACATTTCCCCCTTCTGCCCCTCCTCAAATATTATCATGACACTTCAGTTTGTTTGAAGAAGTGGAAATAACGATGATGATGATGAAAATACATCATGTAACGCGTTCTGGAGGTCCGTGTACGTTATTTATATGGGAATCTATTAAAGATTCATTTCCAAAGTACCATCATACCGTCTGATGATGTACCTGCATGTTCCTGCTACTGGTCGGTACGCGGTGGTGGTGGAGAGGATCTCCCTGTTGTTGCTGGAGGAACAACCAAACATCACAACATAACGTTAGTGAGAATTTCTTATTAAGACTTCAAACTTAAGTTTAATATAACTGACTTTGGAAAATTGAATTTCAACGGCACGCGAAGTTCTATCGCTTTGTCGCTCTTGAGATCCGCAGTGGATGTGTGTTTTTTTTTGCTGGCTTGAGGTCAAATTGCTACTACATGGCCTAGCAGACAACAGATTCACTTTACAAATGCAGTTTCTAACTAAACAAACATGAAAAAGGTTGCAGAAAAATAAGAAGGTTTGGAGAAGAAAATGTTTTCATTTTTTTTTCATCAACCAAGCCCTGTACTCAGCTCATTGAAAATATTTCTGGTCGATGATGAGTTCTTATTTATTTTTTCTGAGTAATAATTGCGTTTCTTGAATATCTAATAAGCCGAGGCGAGTTTTTTTTTTTTTATTCCGGGAAGGTTCAAAGGGAATGAAACTGTGAAGGTTCAAAGATTGGCGATAGGCAATCTTGGAAATAAATATGCAAATTATGTTGGAGGTACTATTGATCATTCATCATGTCGGCACAATGCACATGCAGGAGAAAAAAAAAACAGAAAGAGGGAACATTCATACATCTAAGAATTTCATTTCGGGTTTTCAGTTTTTGTTTTCAAGTGATCCAAAGAAACCACTCCCAAATTATAGAATCTTTTTTATTCAAACATAGAAGCCGCTTAACGGTCATTGAACAAAGTATATAAGTACTTAAAGGATTAAAAAGAGCTTATGCGATGAAAATATATATCTTCTTTTAATTAGTTTACATTAAGTTAAAAACCCTTTCTTGCGAATATATTTATCAGTTTATATTTAAGAAAAATGAGTATATTAATTTTTTGGGAAATCTAGTTTCTAGTATCATGTGTGAAAAACTATTTTCAAAGTTAAAATAAAACCAAATGTTGTATAACATAAACATTTAAAATCATATTATTAAAATTAAGAGTTTGCTGACCAGCTCTTTTGTTTATTATAATTGAAAAGAGTAAACAAAAAATTAAGAAAAAAGTGAAAAAAAAAATCAAGCTAATCCAAAAGTCATGTGACGAAATATATTGCAAAAATGGGTAATTTGAAAAACAGATTTTCAAACTTTATATATTAAATTTTAATTTTAACTTTTACGATATTCAAGTAAAACCCAGAAAACCAATTTTGTAATAAAGAAGATTTTTATTTGGGTAGCCAAGATTACAACTGCTTAGGACTGATGTATGTAATTATTTAGTGCTTAAAACTGTTTTTTTTTTTACAAAAACGACCTATTTAAAAAAAAAAAAACTATATGGAGTTTAAGATATGATGGTCGTTATTAAGGCAATAGAGTCCTCTTGATTACTCCACCCCAAACAAATAATACAATTTAGTTTTTGGATAAGATTCTGAATTTAAATTTTTGAAATTATACTGCATCCAATTTTCAGCATTTTAATTCAAAATATATATAAATATTGTCGCTATTCATTCAAAATTGCAAAGTGAAAATTCGAAGAGAGCTTGAGGGCTGGGTACTGGACCGATACCAGTCTCGGTTATCGAGCACGGGCACCCCAAAATCTATAAAAATGCCCTTTTCCAAAGTTCCTCTAAAACTATCCTCGACTTATAAAGTTGACGTATAAATGGATTTTCTGACAGCTTTAAAAAAAACTCTTGAAATATTAAATTCCCTAACACTGTACACTCGTACCTAAGTACATAAAGAGATATTTTCCTAGGTATCTTATTTTGTATTTAGTAACCATTCAACAAAATTATATATTTTTGGGGACAAAATGATTGAAAAAAAATATAATTTCATTTTTATTTATATTCCTTTCTTTCGGACGAAAGTTCTTCCAAAAATGCCCTAATACCATGTCCAATTTAAAAAAAAAAAAAAAAACTCATTCAGACCATGACATTTACATAAATAATTTATCATGCAGTAGATATAATTTATAAAATTTTAGTTTTCTTTAAATTAGTGTCCACAAAGTGGAACGAATTAAATAAAACGTCTACTGACCCCTCCTTTCGATTCTTCTGCGTCACGAATTTTTAACTTTGTTTTTTTTTTTACTTTTTTATTTTCTTCCCTTTTTGTTCTCTGTTCTTTTTTATCTTTCACTAAATCTTCAAGAATTATTCATGACTTAAAAAATCTATAACATACCAAAACGGAAAACATAAATAAAAAACTTATTTCGATACTGCACTTACTCATATACCCATACTCATTTCAACTTCAGAACCAAACAATCCATAATTACATCATAATCCATCTGCAACAACATCTAATCAACAAACAGCATTAGTACCTATACTTGTTGTATCCAAAAGAAAAAGGTATACAACAAAACAAAGTCAATCTTCAAGTCTCCTCACTCACATCTTATCATTTGTAGATGGAGATGCGAGGCTAATAAACTTGAATCGATAAATTATTCCCTGAAGATCACTGACTTCCCTCGACGGTAGCGTTTTTCCACGGTTCTTGTTCAATCTCTCTCACAATGCCCATCCATATAAATCCCCCAAACCAAATCTCGTGAAGTAGCTCCCTTTTACTCTCTTCAATAAATCCAGTTATACAAAGCCCCATGTTTGCAGAGAGTAAAATTGTTAGATAGAAAAAAAATAATATACAAAACTATCTAAGTATCTTTTACACCTGACGAAGCCAAAAGACCAAAACAAAAGCCAGGTGTTAGGCCAAACAGAGTTTTGTTAGCGGCATCAGTTAGTTGAGAACCGCGTATCGTTGTGGACGTTGTCGTCGTCGCTGCAGTTTGTTTCATTTTTTTTTGTCTATATACCCAGACTAGAATAGAATAGAAGATTTGAGTCTTAGAACTAAAGCATCCATAAGATTCTTGTTCTTCTAGTTTTGTTGTTGTGTATCTTCTACTTGGTGGGTTTTTCTATCTTAAGTAAACAATTTCCTCATCTTATAAGTTGCATCTTAAAAACGGGAGGAAAAGAGATGCAACTCCGGACTCAATCAACATATTCTCGTTCGTCTTTATTGGCTTCTAACGGTACAACGAGTATTTAGAGAAACATTTCCTCGATATATATGATGATGCCAACAAAGTTCTTCTTGCAATAATTTCTTTCGTTGATGGTTCGTTTAGTGGTTCAAAAGTGATTCCTGACCCTTTTAAGTGAAAATTGTTTAAAAAAAAAAGAACTCAAATTTCAACCACCTTATAATATTCTTCAACTTTCGCCGAATTCGGATTAAAACAATAAACTTGTAATTATCTTGTTCGAAGAAGATCAACCAAGTGGCATAGAGAGTGGTAAGTGTCAGAAAAAAAATAATAATTACACTCGAGTGCAGGTCAAAAGCGACACGCAAAGTTGAATTACAATTCTATATAGGAACCTACAATTTATTGCTTAAAATGTAATTAGGCCAAAAATAAAAAATATTGTGTTGTGTTGTTGATCAAAAAGAAAGTGAAATTTTTTTTTGGTTTTCATTTTTGGTACATAATAATAATTTTGCCATAGGTAGGTATGCTTTTTATGGACATTATTGTATAATTTACATTTTTTTAACTCGAATCGTGTTTGACTTGAAATTAGACCGGAAAATTTAGATTCCATGGTCCGAGACAATTTGTATGTGGTTTAAGCTGTATGGTGAGCTATAGATGGATGCTTCTTGTTTTGAGCTGAGTGAATTTGCACTTTGGATTATTATTTGGAAATCAAGGTTTTTTTTTTATAATTGTGATTGACCGCAAAAACAATAGTAACGAAAATTATATTTTAGGTAGCTATCTACTTTTTAATGAAAAAGCAATGCGTAATGATTGCGAAATTAAAAGTATGAAGATATTATGAAGGTAGATAGAAATACTGTATAATTTAAAGAGACAGTGCCGGAAGTGATGCGAAACATCATGAACGCGGGTAGTTCTGAATTTTATGATCTTTTGATTTTTTTTTTGCATAACACAGTTCTGTTTATATGCCCTTATTTTTGATCAATTTTTTACTGGATTACAAAATCCCAGAATCTTTGGAGTTTTATCTACATCAAGTCAAAGAAAAGGTTCAAATTGATCTTGATGCTTCTATAATTGCCATCCTTGTCTGGCAAGTATGAAAATCGCTTGATGACAATATGAAGTATGTACTCGTTTTAAAAAAAATTTATAATATTTACATTGAAATACTCAATTTTTAATTTTCAAAACACAATTTTTGAATGATTTTCTTTGTTGAAAAGACCATCCAGACATCCACACTTATAGGTAGGTACAGTCCAACTATTTTCAAATCGGTGGAAATATTCTTTATTTTTCTACTCTTTTGTATGGCAGCTATTAGACAAAAAATAAACAAGGTTTTTGAACACATTTCCCAAAGTTTAGACAGCTGTCGAAAGTTAGCCAAAGTTTATAAAAAAGACTGAATGTATCCCATTATGAATGCTCCAACCTCCAAATTATATTGAAAGGCGATGACTTCTCAGAATTTATACTGAATTGTAACAGTTTTCGAATAACGACTGTTTTTAAAATTTCGAAAATATCCCATATTTATAGGTAAACTGGGGTGGTATCGGCTAACGCGATAGTTGATAGTTGATAATCAAAAACGATACTTTTGCTCCATGTAAGGTGATTATCAAATCGACAATCGTTTTTTTCCTTGTATTTCAAGTGACAGCTATGTATTTAGGTATCGTTTTCATACATTTTTGTGAGTAACATCGTTATTTTGGATTCAATTTCAAAAGCAAATAAATTGTGTGTAGAATATTGTCAAATAAAAGCAAATACATAAATAAGAGAACCAAAATGACGTTTCTCACTGTAAGTGCTGCCAAAAACTCAGCCTGTTTTATTGATCACTTTACACAGAGCAAATCAGAGTTGATAATCAAAAACGACTATCAACAAAGCGACAATCAACAATCGCGTTAGCCGATTCCACCCCTGGTCAAAAAAACTTGCAAAAAATCTCACAACTCTTAGATTTAATTTTATTTTTTTAGATTTTGGCATTTAAACATTGATTTTTAACAATTGTTTTTGAAGTGACCTTGATGTAGGTATGACTGAGTGCCTATTTCGCCATTTTAGAACACAGGCAAACTTTCATATACCCCCAAAATTTCGAACCCTTATATTATTGATTTTAAAGGAATGACAGGGAAACATTCAGTTTTTGGAAAATATCGAAGCAACAATTGTAGTTAATACAATTTTACTCAAATATATTTAAAAAAAGTAAATAATGTTTTTCCTGCAGAAATTTTTGTTTTGTCCAGGAAATCTAAGAACAACCAATTTTTTAAATCAAAAATCGTGGATTTACTTCCTAAATTGGCTCAGTCAATTTATGGACTAACCTGTTCAAATTAAATCAACAACAGTTCCAATTATTTCCATAAAATTTTATTAATCTGATAGGTAGGTACATTTTATGTACTTTTTTCAAAATTGTTATTAAAAAAAAATGCTTTCAGAATTTTTATAAAAAATAAGGGGTTTGACGCTTTTGGTTCATTTGAATTTTGTTAATTATTCCAAATATCATATTCCAATTTTACATTATACTAATTTGAAAAATGTTTGCTGAATGTACCCATGTACATTGTATATAAATTTGCATAGTACTATCATCACGATGATTTTTGAGTTGTGTGCTGTGGTCGTCTGAGGGCGTACTTGTATATACACAGAAACAGCAACCAGAAAATTAGTATGTGCTGTGATCGCTTGGGGCCGATGTGTGGAACGTGCTGACGATAGTACTATCTAAATTCATATACAATGCCCATGTAATAATTTGTTTGTTCAAAACGAAAAGTTCAAAGTATGCTTTACCAAAATTGTTTACCATATCTCTTTTTGGACTTCATCACACATTTTCGTTAAAAGTTCATAGTTGCATATGCAGCCAAAAAGTTATCACTATCATTTTGAAAGTATGGAATTTTTTATAAGTTTAATATATGTGTAAAGTTTGAAAATTAAACTGGCATAAGATATCGATGTTTGTTGTTTTTAAAATATACCTACTGAGCAGTTACATACATATGTATGTTATAATATTTATTCATTTTTATATCACTATTAGAAAGTGAAACAAATCTTTTGCTCTTGGCATCAAATTATAAAAATAATTATTGATTTAAGTCTGTAACTTCGGTATCCCCAAGGGATTTGTTTTCTTTTTCGTTTATTTTGGAATTTTACACTCTTGTTTGCTGTTTGTTAAAATCATAATGTTTGTTAAGGTTATACCTGCTTAAAAAGGTGGTAAGCTTCAGTAGCACTAATTGACCTAATCAATTAACATTTTGACAACAACATAGCTATTCCAGATATGTATAAATACATTATATTATTATTAAAAGGTTACAAGTATTTGTGTGGATTTTTAATTTAATGCCTTTAGCTAGTTTCTGTCATATAGAAATCAGTTACGCTTATAACGTTTTTTTTAGTATTAATTAGATCTTTGCAAATTAAGTTAATGAGTATTATTTATTTTCAGTGAAAAAAAAATTGAGCAAAAAAAATACCTTTGATTTTATTTTCCCATTTAAGAAATTTTCTTAAAACAATTCATACATTTACAACATGATTATATTTTTAAAGAAGGAATAGTTTGATTTTTAGTGCCTAATTAATTTGAAATATATTAAAATGCAAAGTCCAGCGTATTAAAGCACATGAGAGATAATTTCTTTTATAATTGTAAAAGTTATAAAAGTATTAACATCTTTTTGAACAAAATTAATTACAAAAATTTTATTGTTAAAACAACAATGTAATACATTTTTTTTATACAGCCATGTTTTGGAGAGGTATCAATTTCCGACTCCCAAAAATAACGCCCGAAGAAATTGCTCCACTTTTGGAAACAAAAATTCGCCAAACAAATTTTAGTGCAAATAAATGACATTTTTCCTAGGAAAAAAGCCAAGCTTTTCTATGAAAATTACCAGAGTTTATGCCCAAGCCGTCAAGACCATTCTCGTCTTGAGAAACAAGATGAGACCTAGACTTCACCAGAGTCTCGGTGGTGTTTCGATTAAACAAAATGAAAAATTATTTTTTTTTACAGAGAATAGAATATTTCTCTGGATAGTAGTCTTTTTAATAAAATGTTTTTTTTTTTTTTTTCATTTTCCTCACAAACAAACGAAAACAAGACCGATACGAGACTTAGTCATATATAACAAGACCAGATTAATATTTATCGAATTTTGCAGAACTCAGAAAATCTCAGTCACGTGACCAGCCCTATAGAAACAGTTTAAATGTAAAATTATATTACATATATATTTAATTCTTTATTTGTTAATTAAAAATAAATTTCATTCCATCACTATCTTTTTACAAAACAGCTCTATATTCTAATCCTACTATCATCTATATGGACAATTAAATAGTACTTACTAAGATCAAAAAGATCTTTCGAATGAGTTCAAAATTGAAATAAAGTAACACATTTAGTAATTTAAATTTAAAAAAAAAGACACATTCCTGATCATTATATTAAAAATAAAAAAAAAATATTTTCTTTAATTGTCATTCCTTTTGTAGACAACAATTTTAAACGATCCGTGTAATATATTAAGTATAGGTACCGACGACCAATTATTGTATAAAAAGTTTAATTTTTTTATACTCCAATAACTAACTCTACCACATGTACATAAGAAACAGCTATGCTATTTTAGTCAATTAAAATTCATTTGTATAAAATAATTATCATTTTAAAACTTATAGCATATCGAAAGATCGAAAACTGTATAAATTACTTTTTTTCTTAATATAATGTGCTTCTCAAAGTCTTTTGTGACTCGTATAAATTATTTTTTATATCGTTCTGTAAAGGATATAACAATTAGCTGACTCTGCGTATTACGGTGCTTTAATTGCTTAGCCATAAACAAACATTGTCATATGAGGGGTAATTCTTATAGTTTACAAAGGAAACAGTTCGTACACCATCCTCAGGTTGATTGGCAATTAATTAGCAACAGTTAAAACAAATCGACGTGTTTTTTTATAGTTTCCTTTGCGATTCCATAGTCTGAGAGTTAGAGTTGAGTATTTTTTGTGACTAAATTAAATCATAATGAAGCATATTCTCATACAGAGAAATCATGATTTATTTTGGTTATTTAAATGGATACATACAATTTTGATGTATTTGTTTAAACTTCTAGTGTGCTTGGCTATTGAACTGTGTCCAGAAAAATTAGACTTTCATCTTGAAAAAAAAAACGACAAAGCTGAATTTTAGTTAAGTGCTTTATTTGGACGTCTTAAGCAAGTCCTACAATGTACCCTGATTTTTGACCGAAATTCAACCACATTTGCGAAGATGTAAAAAAAATCCGCCATCTTGAAAAATTTTGATTTTAACTTTGTTCAATAACTCCTAGGAGTTTTTTTTGTACAAAATTTTTCGAAATGTTAAAAATTTATTTGAATTTTTTCGAAAATAATTTTAGGCTTATTTGTAGTGTTCTTAATTACTTTTAGGATGAGAACTCTGCTATGATTACTAGACACATACAAATCCACAATATTTATGCTTTTATATTTGAAAATTCAGACTGATGACGTATACTTATTTCCTTTCCTTTATTTTTTATAATTCGAATTGAAACATTAAAATGGGTTCTATATCAATTGCAACTGTACCTACCTGACTATTAAACTTTATGTACTACCTTGTGGCAATAAAATCACTAAAAGAACGCTGTGTTGTAGTTCTTCTGACTTCCTAGAATTTCATCTTCCGTTAGGATTTAATTAGTTTGGACAATGTACCAAAAGAATCTCAAACTATGTTGTGGTCAGAAATTGTTTGAAAACTATTTTTATGAGTTTAGGTATCTAATAGCGTCATAAAACTTTAACCAAAAACATTCATTTTAAATTATGGTTTTCTAACTGCAAAGAGGCAAACGTGTACCTATAGCTCGTGCTGACGGCTGACTTGTGGCTGGAACAATTTAAATGTTGGGGCATGAATTCTAATTGACTTTGATGAAGATTGTTTTTTTCGTTTTGTTGTTCCATTAATCATATTTTTTATATTACCAATTAATTTATTTTCACCTTGAAGTCTAAAAGTTGTTCTGTTTTGTTGGCTTAAGCCGTTTTTGGTAAACCATATTGATCAATTTGTAACACCTTTCAAAGTGAATAAGTATATAACTTCCTTGGGTGTGTGCTGAATTGATGGTGAAGTTCAATTAAACCAAATCAAAGGTTTGATTCATATCTAGCTATTTTTATTTTTGAGAGCTCTTGTGATCGACCTTGAAAACGTAACTCACTTCAATTGTATCTATGCGAAGAACTCTCCACTGGAGTGGGCTTTAAATGAATCAAGTTACTTTGTGTATAAAACGAGTATTTTTTTTTCTTGTTGTTCGGAATACACCATCTTGGTCTGGTATATTGAATTCAATTAATTTCATTTGTAGACTATGCGATCGACTTGGAACGGAGCAATGTTCCACTTCAGTGCACAAATTATTCACCAAGGCGATGATGCAGCATAGCGGCATGGCGACACCGCATTGAGTGCGGTCTTTTTCACTCCAAGACTTCAAACTTACTTTAAACTAGCTGATGCCTAGATCTTTATATTGCGGTTCGGTTGCTTTGTTTTGATTTTATTTATTGTTTATGTTATTGCGGTTTTTTTCTAATGATTGATTTGGTTGGATTCTGTCATCGGTTTGGAATTAGATCTGATTGAATGGAATTCATTCTTGACTGGTACAAAAGAATCTTGTTGTTCTCTGATGTTGGAGAATTTATAGATTGCCATAAATAATGCCAGACACTTGCACGTTTTATGCACATATCAAACAAAAATAATTAGGTGTGGCAATTATTTATTGAAGTGTGCTAAAAATGATTGAAATTGATATTATCAAAAGAAAATAAATTACGTTGAACACAACGGGGAAATAAATAATGTTGTGTTTGTTTTTATTAGAAGTTAAAAAAAAACATATTCTTCAACATCTCCCCGACGGGGAATTGAACCCCGGTCTCCCGCGTGACAGGCGGGGATACTGACCACTATACTATCGAGGATGTTGAAATTTGCGTGTCAATTTTATATTTTGGATTTGATAGGTATAAAGAAATGAAGTGATATATTTGTTATACATTATCACAGTACACGTCATAATGAAGCTACATTATTTTGTTGAGTTACTATTTTCGTTCAGCGCATGTTATTGATATGGCAAATTTTGTTGTTTTGGTCTTTTTTATAAGGAGAACATGATTTGTTTTATAAGAATGTTTTTGTAAATTCTGAAATTCAGGTCACTGAAACTTTTTTCCAGTGCAAGATATTAAATTTATATTTGTGGTGCTTTATGACTTCAAAATTCATAAGCGTAGGTATAAATCTAGATTTAGGAACGATAGACATCACAATAATTTAACAATAAAAAAAAATGTGTAACTGTAATTTTCGATCTTGAATAAAATTAAAAAAAAAAGATTGACACCTTGTTTCAAGAAAATTCAACCACTTGTTTCAACTGTAGCTGAACAAACATAGGTATGGAATTGCGTTGAAAATTATTAGAGGATATCTCGCCTCTATATTCAAGAGCCATAGACGAGACCTTTTTTTATTAAAAAAAATATATTGAAAAAAAGTGCGTATTCGCCCAAGTACACTATGAGTTATCTTATTCGAATTTACATAAAGCTAAAAAGACTAATGTAATTGTTCTTTGAAGTGAGAATCTGTTCATAAAAATATAAATTAGCTAAGAGGTATGAAACCCTACCAAATTAAACAATTAATTCTTTTTTTAAATACGTATTTTGTTTAAAAGCGGGGAAGTACTTACTTTTTTAACGAAAAGTTTAGCATTAAAATGATATTGTATGACAAGTACCCTTTGCTATAATTTTTGTTTACTAAAATTTACAGCAGATTTAGAGGAATGTACAGAAAGTTTTTTAACAAAGCTGTTTTTGGGAAAAATTTAATTTCAATCGTGTTGTTTTTAGAAGGTCTATAAAATGCATTGGTACAATTTGCATTTATCAATAAGTTTGGAAGGATGAATAAAAGAATTATTGCTAAATAGTCCACGGATTGATATAAAATCTAACTTCTACATAAAAATGATTTCTATCCTAAAATAATATTCCATCGGGTCAAAAGAAAGCTTTAGCTTGATTATAACTTTTTGGTTTCGACCTGTTTTGTCAAGGCCATTAGCCAGGTATTCTCCACTAATAATACCCACTTACCACCAATAACTCCAGTCCGTTGATAAATTTTTATTTAAATTGATCTTCTACAGATATGTATCTCCATTAAAAAATATAAAGACTTGATTATATAGCTTTCTTTCATTATCAGACAATCACCTCTAAATCAATTCTATATGCCTCAAATCCATTGGCATCGACCGAATTGAATACCTAGTTGGTTGGTGGAAAGTAGATTATAATTTAATTTGTTTACATAGGCGAATCCGTTAGTACAACTCGTAACTTTGTTTTTTTTTTTGCGCCATACAATCGCATTGCACGCTTCACTGCGCCACTCTTTTATACCATCATCAACAACTGATATTTAAATTTCTTTATACCCACAGGGGGGACTTACTACAAGTATTGTAAGTATTGTATAGTACTAGTACAACACTAATAAAATAGTAAAGTGGGGGAGTGGTTTGATTTTGTGAGAGATGAATGAAATGGAAACTACATCGGAATGCTATTGAAAATGTCTGATGAATTGTGTGAAATGAATTAATTGGAAAGATATTGTTGTGATTTTTTTGTAATAAAAACGCACATTCAAAAAACATTATACATGTAGAGAGAGGTATAAACAAACAGACCTGAAAAATAAACTGAAGAGGTGGAGATGTGGTTTGGAAATGAAAAATTTACTAATCAAATGAAAATTAAAGCAGATAATTTATCATTTTCGAGCAATCTGGATTTAATTGTGTTTTTAATTTATTATTGAGCAATCAAAACAGACTGTACAAATGCACAGCTACAGGGGTGTGACGGGGGTAGATTTAGTTGGCATTGTTAATTATTTTGGTACTTTACTGTTTGTTGCATTATTTATTATATCTTACGTTTGAAAATCTTCAAAAAATTTATACATTTTTAAATTGACTAATGACTATAAGAGACGACGAGCATGAATTTTATGCTAAAAGGAAAACAGGTTTATTAGTCATTTAGTTATTAAAGACTTAAAAGTAGAGTTTTTTGACAAATCTATTAAATCAACTTCCAAAACCACCTTTAAAATATTTGTATTAAGGGTTGAGAATATTTTTCAAGGCCTACAAGTGTTCCTAATAGAACACCAAAAACTAGATGGTTTAACTTTGAGAAAATTGAAAATAACTTAACACTGGGACTTAACCTAATCAACTTTCATTACAATACAAAAAATCTACGTGAGTAACTAAACATAAATTTTTTTATAAAAATGAACGAAAAATTATGAATTTTAAATTTTTTCAAAAAGAGATAAGAACGTTCGAGTAGAAACACCTCTGGCTTTCAAAAAGAATATGTTTTTTTTGTCACTGTTATTTTTAAATAATATTTTTTTATTTCCAGTGAAAAGCTAAAAGGAAAACAAGAAAAAGAAATCCTTGTCTACGGTAACCAAAATAAATATATTTTATTTTCCTAACATGCATTTTTTTTAGTGTTTTAAATCAACCTTCATCATCTTTGGATTTTCCTTGTTTAAGGGTTAAAACACATAAAACAATTTTTAGTCAAATCAGATCCAGAGCTAATTTACCTAATGTTGTGAGTTAACTCTGTGTCATTATTTTGGCGAGTGAAATAAGATGACTCGCCCCACTCGTCATTTATCATTTTAAGTTTTCATACAGATCGAGAATTAACCCTAAGGATTAACTAATTCAGAGTTGGCTCAGCAATGCATCATAAATATATTGAGAATTATATTTGAACAAGGACTTAAAACATCAACATTATGTAAGATAGCGGGAGATTTAATTTTATTGTTCCTCCGAAGTTCAAATTTCCAAAAATTAACTTCCAAATCAGCACTAAAGTCACTAGTCCAAAATTAATTCCATAAAATCTCTTCTGCAATAGATGTCCGGTGTCCGTCTGCAACCTACATACGTAAAAATAAAACACCTTACTTTGCGAAGATAAGTGAAGTGGTCTATGTTTTGTAGTTTTTTTTTTATTCTCTCCTCTTATATACCTTAACAAACTTAAGCTGGCCACACAAACCAGGTCAAAGACACTCATTTCTTCTTAAAGTATCTGGGCTAAGTGCCCAGTTTGCATCAAATTATGTGCAATACACAGTTTGAACAACCTACTCTAG
Source organism: Syrphus vitripennis (assembly GCA_958431115.1). Lineage (NCBI taxonomy): Eukaryota > Metazoa > Arthropoda > Insecta > Diptera > Syrphidae > Syrphus > Syrphus vitripennis. The sequence continues at coordinate 18,464,060 of OY288109.1, forward strand.
GTTTAAATTCTATTACAACAACAAAAAACACCTTTTTCTATCTAGGTCTTTGAGCTCTCTGATGCTAATAATATACATTCTGTGGTAGAAAATATGTCCAGATGTGCATTATAATGATGATCATTTTATGATCTTGCAAAAAAAAAAGTATGGATGCAAAAAGCAAGTAGGTAGTGATCTTGAGTGAACTTTAGAGCACATTTTATCGGTCAAGAATTAAAAAGAATACAAAAAAAATACTTCATTTGCTTACCGTTATTTTTTGTGTGTTGCCATCAATATATTCTTCTAAGAATTGTAATATCTTGAACATAATTTATGCCATCTTAACGGTGTTTTTTTTTTTATTTTGTTTGTTATAAAATAAGCATCGATTCTTTTGATATGTAAATTTCTTTTATAATTCTCTTTAAATATAAAGATGTATAAAAATCGAATAAATATCAAATGTATACGCATCGGATACGCAGACGAAAGTGTGTGAGTGATGATGGACAAAATATACAAAAAACAGAATTCTATTCAGACTAATTAATTTAATTCTTTTGGTAGAATATTTTTTTTTAATTAAGAAGAAAAAAACGGTATGTTTTGTTGAGGTGACTGGCATCATGAATCAAGATTTAAAATAATTTATTAGTTTCGTATTGAATGTTCTATTAACCCTTGATTGTATATCCATATACTTTTTTAGTGAAAGTATTCTTGAAGTTTTGATTTAAGATTTTTTTTTAAATTAACGTTTTGATTCTTTTTACTATCACACTCAGCATAAATGTTTACATGTACCTACCTATGTAGGTACGTCTAATAAAAAGAAAGATTTTTTGTTTAACTCTTGGAATTAAATGAGATTGTAAACAACTAATTTCTCAATCCAAACAAATAATTTTCAATCCGAATTTCTTGCTCATCTCTTTATTTTTTCTGTTGTGCGATTAAGACTCAATTTGAAATGGCCGTTCTTCTTATCGGCACAGCTCGGCTTTGGTGGCATTTGAATTAATTAGTGCTTAGTGGAAATAACCACAAAATAAAATCGTTTACATTTAAATCACGATTTAAAAAACAAATATTTGCATTTTTTTTTAATCAATAAAACAAAAAAATGCGTATACGCCTGAGTTTGCCTTAATGTTGTGGTTTGGCTTTACATGAATAAAATTGCAGAAATAATTCTTTAGTTCATCAAAGCCTTGTTTTAAAAGTATAAATAATTAATTTTCTTCCAGAACTTTTCAGCACTAAAATAATTAATGAAAAGAAGAGCTTATCAACAAAAAATCATCAAATCAGAAGTTATAAATATTTTTCAGCTTCTTTGATTCGTCTACATGTTTAGCTTTCAAGAAAAAGTGAGATAAATAAAAAGCCTAAAACGTCATTTACATATTATCATTTCTCAGATGTGGAACATTTTATTTTCACCCATTTATACATGAGTCCATAACTAATTTGTAAACAAAAATTTTATTTACCTTAAGAAAGTAGACACCAAGATAACCACTAGATTTTCAAAACCAAATTTGAACTCCCTATATTTTTTTTCTTCGCAATAATTGGCTTTCAAATAAAACGGCTTCTATAGGATTTAAATCATTACAGCCAATTAAAATGAGACATTTTAATACAACAAACTTTAATAAACTTTCTTTGTGCAATTAGATTTAATAATCTTGTTTAATCGCTCAAATTAAAGCGAAAGTTTAATTGATTTAAATAATTTGTGTGTCGCTTTTGAATTTATATACGAGTAGATATAATGAATCAGCAATATTAAAAAAAAAAAAAAGTTATTTCTTCCAAAGGGCTTACATTGTTGCAAATAACAACTGACAACATCATGACAAACAAAATCCCACACAATGAACTATACCATCAGGTTTCATCAACAAAGAGGCTTGACTTGACAGTAGCACAGCACTTAACTTGGCTTAGCATTGTCTTGTTCGTCTTCATTTTCCAACAACAACAATAATTAACATAAAACTAAACCTACGCCTGCACTACTGCACTGCGAATGCCACTGCGGCAACTTATATGTGAGTTTGATATCTTATGTGCGATAATCAATGCATTTTAAGTTCATTTGCATTGCTTTGCGTGCGTTGAAGTGACATAAGCAGTGCATAACCTCACATTACATGAAAACATAAAAACTAATTAAGAAGAAAAACTTCCACATGATGATCAGCCTCTAGCTATAGATATATAGATGAATAAAATATTTTTTTATTTTATAATATTGTGATCACAGGTCATATAACGCTGTGTTGACTTAACTGAAAAAAAATTTACGCATAAAAATGTATCTTCGAATGCACCTGAAATAGGAAATAAAAATACAAAAGAGAAATTACAGATTACATGATACTACAAATTGTTAAGCGATGTTAACACCGGTGTACTACTATAAACTATACCACGAGCCATAAACGTGAGAAAATAAATGTACCTCTATGTCTTTGCTGAATTTTGAGCATATTTGGAACTGCACTTGCCAGTATGTCACTCACTATATGTGGTCATGCAGATGGAATATCAGTGTAATCGACGAAAAAAAATGGCATTGCTGAAATTTTTTTTTTTTTTTTTTTTTTTTTTTTTAATTCCTAAGGGAAATCATGACCAGATTATTTGAAGCAAAATAATTTGATTATAATTCAGGTTAAGATATGGAACAGATCAGATGTCTAAGTCATTAGAAGTTTCAACATTCGTAATGTATTGCCCAATTTTATAAAATATCTTACGTTGATTTTTCTTATCTGATTTTTCTTGACACAATTCCGGAAAGTTGTTTTTTTTTTCTAAACAATTCTGTCAAATTGATCAATTCTCTACAAAAAAGGTTTGAAACTTTTCTTTCTCCGACTGATCGCTTAGAAGATATCGCATTGCAAAAATTCGCCTATAGAACTCATAAATTGTAAATTCTATCGATAACTTTTGTATGCGAGAATTCTACGCTGCATAGTCTTTTTGAAAAAAAAAAAAGAAAAATATTCAACTGTTTCTTACTGCTATGATCATATTGACAACTGCGATTGTTGTATTGACAAAAGCGATCATCGAATTGTAAAAGCGTCCTCATTATATGTATTTATATCCGTGGTCATGCTCTATTGACAGCTGCGATTGTTACATTGCAAAAATGGCGTCATAATCGGTGTCATCACCGAAGCTCGGTCGCCATGAGGTATAAACATAATTTATTAGAAAACACATATCAACAAGAAATAAACGTGATAGTTTTCAATGAAACAAATAAAAACGGACACTGGAAAGACAAAAAAAATACAAAAAAGAAGTATAAAACGGAACCTGAAAAATTAATAAAAAAAAAAATAACAATTTTTGCTACTAAACTAGGAAGATAAAGAAATTGAACTGAAAAGATAAAATGAGTTGCAATATCATCATATTGATAATCAATACGACAACTGAAAGGAGGTGTTCATCATATTTACAATGGCAATCACCATTTTGATTTTGGTGATTTTGTTCATCGATATGACTATTTCCACCCACCGATAAAATCGATATGGCAACCGATCTGTTTTTTTTTAACTGTAAATTTTGTCAGTTATTTACAAAGCTTGTTGTATTATGTAACATGTAACCTCTAAAAAATAAACTTTAAGTTGGCAACACATTTTTAACTGGCGGCCATTTTAACAGTTATTTAAGTTTTCATCAACATGCAATCAACATGAATAGACTGACGCCTGATCAACACTCCAAATTGTGCAAATTTATTATGAATTTGATAGTCCCGGATTTCATAAGAAAAATTTGTTTAGCGATGAAGGTCATTTTTGGCTGAATGGCCACGTCAATAAAAAAAAAAATGGCCGTATTTGGAGTGAAGATAATCCTCAAGTGTAAGTGGAGACACTGTTACATCCAGTAAAACTGACTGTTTGGTGTGCTCCATGGGCTGGTGGAATCGTTGGTGCTACTTCTTTAAAAACGATTCTGGCTAGAACGTTACAGTCAATGGACACCGCTAAAAGACTCAGGATTACTGAATTTTTCGTTAATCAATAATTGAACAACCATGATGTGCATGTGATGTCACACAGCTCGTGCTGTGTTGATTTTTTGAAGGAAACGTTTGGTAGCCGCATATTTTCAAGTTTTAAACCGGAGAATTTGCTTCAAGATCTAGCGATTTACACCGATAAGCCCGAAACGATTAACCACCCTTGGTCCACTTTTCGATTTACGGCCACAAAGTTTGGAAAAGCGATCGAAAACTGGACCTCCAGATTAAATAACGTCTGAGCCAGACGTGGCGGTCATTGTCAGAAATCATATTGCAAATATAATGCCAAAAGATTATCTTTCGAATAAAGTCAATTTTACTTTAATTTTAAAAGATTCATCTTTGTTTCATTCCATTTCAAAGTTCTTTTCCACCCTACAGTGGCTTTATTTATTTTCTATATTTAAAAAACAGAGGTAGTTGAATTTTATATTAAATTTCTTATTGTGTGTTGTGATAAGTGGTTCTATAAATATTCTCAGTGACTTTGTTCTAAAAATATAATTTTATCGATAATTTAGTTTTTTTCATCTCTGCCTCAAAAAAATAACAAACATAAACTTTTCAAACATCCATCGAGTATTTTTTTTTTTTTCTTTGAAACATTAAAACTAAATCATTTAAAATGATCACAATCCAGTACCCACTCCACTTACTTATAGAAGACGAATAACATGTACCTGTTCCAATTTGAAGCCATTTATTTGATGAAGTAACGAACCAAAAGATTTCAAAGCAATTTCAAGTAACTAAAACAAGTCATTTAGAGCAGGTGTTGTTGATATGGAGTTGAGTTGAAGAAGTGCCCGGCAACAAGTGACATTGTCGATTCCTCTTAGCCACGATTTTATGTTTCATGTCCATCTGTCTTGACTACGGAAGATTGCACAAATAATGCAAGTACCACAAGTTGGCGTCTATTTCATAGAATATATCTCAATTTATGCACACTTAGGGTTCTATAGAAACCTTCTGGTGTGGTTTTGGTTCTATATATTTGTTTCGATTCGGACCATGAGTTTTTACTTCACCACATATGTATGTATGAGTATAATGGCGATTTTATATTCGCATCGCTGATTATTCTGGGAAAATTTATGACCACAATAACCAACACCACTGGAAAAGTGCCTACCTATAGATACAAAGATACTCTGGAAAATAGAAAAATGTAGAAAGATACTCCTTCGACATCGACATAAAAGTTGGAGTTGAAGTTGAAGACGACGACGACGACGTCCGAACCGATGGAGAGATGCCGACGACATAGCCTGTCAATTGTCGGCCTGGCATAGACCTTAGACTCTATATAGAGGGTAACCCTAGAGTCTCTCTAGTCTTGCCTGCAAATAAGAAGGGCGACGGGAAGCAGGAGCACACGATTTAATTTACTTTGATTACTGTATGTCCGAACGCCCTGTCCGTCTCAGCTTGTCGACTTCGTTGGCGATATGTTGTGCGCCGAAGCAGGAAGCGCATTTTAAATTGCTTTTCGTTTTGAAACTCTTACAGAAGATAGGTATACCCTATAGCTTTAATGCTTCCATTCTGATTTGTGTTGTTCTTTAGCTACAAATATAGAGATTCTCTCAATTCTGCGGCTTCCCTAAGATAAATTGACATTAACGTTCGTTCGAGTTCGTTGATTTTACATGATTTTAAGATGTTTGTCGGTTTCTATTATGGCCACATTGAAATGTGGTCGACGGAGAGAGAGACTATTCAATTTCAAGGTTTGTGATGTGATGTTTTAAAAAGGTGATGTGGGAGATATTCGTTACCGAGCTTATTCTCACGGAAGTGTGGGCGCTATATGCAGCTATTATGTGACTTGTTGAATTGTAGTTAAGTGAATTGTCTAGACATCCATTATTTAAAGGTGTGAAATAGTATCAGGTGATATTTTTAAGTTAAAAAAAAAATATACGTTTAACAACACTAAGAAGGTTTATCTACATAATTTTTAAAAAAATTTAAATTTAGACACAACTTGCAACTTATATACTGTGAATGATTTTTTCAATAAAACGATTGTTCTTAAAATATGTTTATGGAATTGTAAGGTCTTAATTGATTTTACATATATAATTAACTACCTAATGTTTCACAGGCAAAGAAGTTTGAAATAGAATAAAACAAAGATGAATTTTTAAAATTGACGTGAAATTGACTTTATTCGAAAGATAATCTTTTGCCATTAAATATGGTTTCTCAGATATGACAGCTACGGCTGGCTCGGACGTAATTTAATGTGGAGGTCCAATTTGCTAGTAATCATGGCTCTATAGCGGTCACCATTGACTGCAACGTTATCGCCAGCATCTTGATTCCACCAGTCCATAAAGCACAACATCATTTATTTTTTTCTGGGTATTACAGTATCTCAACATACACTTGAAGATTATCTTCACTCCAAATACGTATTTCGAACAGAACCATGATTTTCTAAATAAACTTGCACAATTTGGAGGCGTTGCGTTGGTCAGGCGTCAGTCTATTCATGTTCAAATGCCAAACCCAGCTAAATATAAATCACTTAACAGTTGTTAAATTGGCGGCCGCGCCAATAAAAAAAATTTTAATTTTGCCAATTTAAATTTCAATACCTTTAAGAAAACACCCTTTTTATAAAGGAGAACTTCAACAAAAAATTAAATTTCATCTGTAGGAAATTCCATACAAACTTTAATTTCGAAGCAAATTCTTCTTGATGCTACCTTATTTAATACACAAGTATATAATTTATTCTTCATAAGAATTAATTAATAATGGAATTAATTTAAATCAATATTCATATTCATAGCTAGCATTTTTTATGCAAGAAAAATTAATAAATAATGTTGTCAAAATAAAAAAAAATAAAAAACAGAATTTTTGTTATTTATCCAGGGGAAAGTTTTGAATTATTTCTTTTTCTTTTGGTTCTTTATTTTCCTTATGATTTCTTGAAGATTTATAATAATTAATGAAATTAATTGATTTTTTTTTAATTAAATATGTACATATGTATATCTAAAAATTAAAAATTATTTTTCAACTGTGTGTGCCTGTGCAAGTACCTACTTTCAATTTTATTCTTTTTATTAGTTAGTAAACAATATTATTGATCGAAGTAAATATTTGACTGTTACCTGTCAAATTGTTTTTTTCCTGAACACCGTTTATTATAATAAATATGAATGAAAATCATGAAAAATTATAAAAAACCAACTATGAAGTGTTCATATATGCGTTTCGCCCCGATGTAATGGCTGGGCTCATCAGAAGATACATACATCGGGGCGAAACGCATATAAGAAAACTTCATAGCTGGTTTTTTCATAATTTTTCATGATTTTCAATCATATTTATTATAATATTATTGATGTTCATTTTAATGTAAGATCTTTGACAGTAAAGAGTCTTCCAATAAGTGGTTAGATTTTTAATCTTAGATAAATAAAAACGTGATAAGTTTTTGGGAAAAATAAAGCAATATTTATTTATTTATTTATTCAACCATATATTTAGTTTATTTGAACACCTGTGATATTTATTTATTTATAAATTCATTTATTTTTGTATTTAACTGTTTGTTTTTCTATATTTATTATATTTTTTTATTTTCATAAAGAAAAATTGCCCTTTCTACGTAAACATTACATACTTTTGTCCCAGGCGACAAATGTTGTAGCTATGCAGCTGTCAGTCAACATTTGTTAATGTCTATTTTTAATAATTGCATTTTAACAAAATATTTTCCCATACCGGGAATCGAACCCGGGCCTTCTGGGTGAAAGCCAGATATCCTAGCCACTAGACCATATGGGATATAGAACAAATATTCAATAAGAAAAATTTACAAATTAAAAAAAGATTCTTATCACTGTAAAAAAAACTTTAGTTCACCAATTATTTTATTGAATAATTCATGAAACTAGATATCTACATGTGGGCTTATAACAAGTTTATATAAGTTCTGAAAATAGCTTTTTAATGGCTTCCGAAACATGCAAAGATTTTTTGAATACTTATTAGAAACCCATTCATTATTTATAATCATCAGTAAAACATTTCTTTTTTTATATTTTATTCGACCAAACTATTTATTTTTTTTTTGTTTATTTAAAAATGTCTCTTATTAGAAAAAGGGAAAACATAATTCATATGTCTAATAGCTAAGACGTTGTAAATTCGAATGTAAAATATAACCAATTAGTTAATAGGAAGGCACCTCGTCTTTTTTTGTTTTTACTGTCAACTCGTTTTTCGGAAGCCCATATAATGGAGCTTAGGATGGGTTTAGCAACGTTTTTAATCTTTAAGCGAAAGAATACTATTTCCATTTTTTAAGCATATGCCGCATTTTAAAAAAGCAGAGATGCACAGCACATGGCTCGAAAACGATAGAAATATTAAATTGATCGAACTGGCTGCAGTTTGTGCATATTCTTTTTTTTTATTGCTTACCCAAATTTCCAAAAATACGTTTTGCCAAGAAAAATGCTGAAAAATAATTTGTTATGAACACATAAAATTTGTCAAAAAAAAACGTTATACAAGTTTTCAAAAAAAAATGCATCTAAAAAAAATCTAAAATATTTTGTCGAGGAACAATTTTTGAATAAAAATTTTAGACCGCGAGGACACACATTGCTAAAATCTTTGGATTGTGAAAAAAAATTTCAAAAGAAAGGTTCGTTTTCAAAAAAAATGCATAAAAAAAAATTTGTCAAAAGAAAATGTTTGTGAGAGGAACAAACAAGGGTATTTTTTTCCTATGGAAAAAGATAAAGACAAAACTACTTTACATAGCTTGACCCACATTATATAGACTTCAAAAGAAAATCAAAGATCGATATAATTTTGTTTCTCTTTTTTTTATTCAATTAACTGAGTGAAAATTCCATCATATAGAAATATTGATGCCCAATCACTTGATCGACATAGATATTAAACTTCCTCTATAGAGAGTTCTTTAGCCATCTCATTTATCTTTAGATCAAAGTTCTACTCTCCATTATAACACTAAATTAAATTTATACCAATAATTGTGTTTTTTTCTTCAGTTTTCACTTTAGATCAAAATGCAAATTTATTAAAAAGTTATATATTGTTCGGAAGTTATAAGTTCTCTATCTCTATCAGATTAGCTTGTTTCTGGAATTTGGATCATCAGCAGGTTAAAAAAAAAACATTATTGAAGTGGCGGAAGAATCAGTGAAAGATACCAGGCGGTATAGTGCTTGGCGCGTGACGAATTCACTCAATAGTAAAAATGAAAATAACTTCAAATTCACTGCATTAATGACTTTTGACGTCACAATACTAAACAAAACAAAAAGTGTAAAACATTTGTGCTAATTATATCTAACAATAGGATGAAAGCGTGCGTGTTGAGATATTTTTTTTATATTCATAACGTCTCGAGACGTTACGATCAGTATCTACATAATATATACTCGTACCTAATGTTGTCACAATAATTTACACCCACTTTGTGACAATGATTTGATAGTCAATTAAAAATATAATAAATTCAACAAACATCAAAGATGCTTCGTGCTTTGATGGTCCAAAATAATTTAAAGTGTTTTAATAATTTTCGTCTATTTGCAATTTAAAAATAGAATGTATGGGATCGCAAGAACTTGCTCCTGCGTTGAAGTAAAAATAAAAATAATATTAATTATTTCAATTCCTAAAATGAGCAAAAAAGACATTTGAGCTCAAAATTAGAAATTCCGTGCTCCCAAGATTTTGAAAATCATGGATAAATTTGCTATTGGAATCCATGTTGAAAAAAATATACTTACTTTGCCCTCCCCTTGAAAAAAAATTAAAAATCGTTAGAGCGTTTTTTCTTCAAAAAATATTTCTTAAAATAAAATAAAATTTCCTAAGTATTTAATATTTAATAATATACAACAACAAAATTATTTTTTTTTTTTCAAAAATCCAAAATAACATTTTTGTGTAAATAAAATATTCGATATTATAAACAATGTTTTTCATACAATTTTTGATCGCAATATGCTCATCCGTATATTATAAAATAGAAAATATATATAAAATTCAGGTTGGTACCGTTAATAACAGTAAAACCAGTTTAAGATAAACAAGTTTTGTTCTTAGGGGAGCACGAATTTGAAGTGGTGCAATCCTTCAAATACTTAGGGTCAATAGTAGCAGCTGATAATAATTTAGAAGAAGAAATACGCGGGCGGCTGCTCAATTCCAACAGAGCCTACTATAGTCTGTCAAAGCTCTTCAAATTCAGAAATCTCACCATAATTTCAAAACTGCTGCTGTACTCCGACCTCTTAGCCGCGTTCGAGAGAAAATTTTTAAGGAGAATTGTTGGCCCCATATGTGAGGAAGGACGATTCCGGAGACGGTACAATCATGAATTGTACCTTTGTATATGAAAACTATAGTACTCTCATGGCGAGTTTTTTTTAGGGTTGCCCGGATCCTGGTGGTGGCGCTGCAAAATGTGAGGTGTAAAATTCGATTTGGTGAGTCTTTTAGCGTCGAAAATTGGTGGTAGGGGCAAGAGGAGACTATTTCTTGGATTATTGCATCCAAAAAATATCAATAAATATCATTTAAAACCTCCATAAGCTCTCCGTAAAAAAAAAAGAGTAAGGGTTGCCGGCATGCACTAGATGTCGCCCCATTCGACTTCCACCATGAGTGTACTATAGTTTTCATATACAAAGATTGTACGCAATCTACCTTGAAGCAGACATAGTGACAAAAATTAAGCTCGGTAGACTCCGGTGGGCAGGGCATCTAGCTCGCATGAGTGAAGAGACCGGGATAGGTGGAGAGACTTGTTGAAGGAGGCCAGGACCGGACCCCGGTTGTCGAGCCGATGATGATGAAGTTTTTTTCTTATGGTTATATGACAGGTGCCATTATTTCAGAAACTAAAAGAAGAAAACGATTTCGCTTCTAGGAAATAACCGACAAACACCTCATGTCATCTTCCAAGTTTAAAGAATTTCGCTCGCTTCAGTAGTTGAGACTGTGTGTCGAGCAGAGCTGAATAATCTATCATTTTAAAAATCGATTCATTCAAGTATTGGTTGGTTGAAAAATTTGTTCCTTTCAATCAATCAATCTTTCAATCCAATGCATTTCATTCACTATCATTTCGGTCTTTGGATCGCTTCTTTTCCCAAACAGTACCTATCTTCCTTTTTTGTTCAATGAACAAAACATACCTTCTACCCGTTGCGTTGGTATAAGTTTTCATTCTGTACCAATCATTTGATTGAGAACGAATGAGATGAACGAAACACAAGAAACCATAATACAACTTAACTATAGCGTTTCGTTTCGTTCGATCTTTTTATTCATGTTCGGTCTTTCAATAGTAGAGAACAGAGATTGACATTAGGATTGATTGGTTGGGCCTTGGGCGTTGGGCCCATTGTGATTGCAATCAATCAATCTTTTTGGTGAACGGGTCATAAAGGCCGAATCAATCAGGATTGACAAAGCTCTAGTGTCGAGTTACAGACCAAGAAACAGACAGAAAGACAAAATTGTGGAACCCATTTTCGTCGCGCTCTCTATCATAGCGTTTGATTTGTTCACAAATTCAAAACATGCAATAATTTTAATACATATTTCTAGCTACTCATAACATAGTTTTTGACTTTCAAAACACGATGGCTGCTGATAAAAATGATTTTAAATTCATATATCCCATATGGTCTAGTGGCTAGGATATCTGGCTTTCACCCAGAAGGCCCGGGTTCGATTCCCGGTATGGGAAGATACGTTTTTTGTAATATTATGTGTATATTTATTTTTAGGTGCCCCGAGTTCTTAGTACCCCATACATATTATGTGAAATTTTCGAAGAAAAAAATATTGCTCTCACAAATTGTTGCCAGCACCAAATTTTAGTCAATAGTTTACAAAGTTATTTGAGATTTTAAGCACCTAAATTGTTGGATATGTTCTTCAAGTGCGATAAATTTATGAATAAAATCCACCAAATAGAATTTTTGAAAATTTAGGGACAGTTTGTTCACAATGAGTTATCTTTGATCTACGAGTATGATTATTCCAAAGCGTTAATTGAGCTCAAGTTGATCTAGCTACTTAGCCAATTTAGGTTGATTAACACCATTAAGCCAGAACCTCTGAAATTTGTATCAGAAACTTAACCCATTGTGAACAAACTGGCCCTTACTTCATCTTTAAATTAATTCATATATTATAATCATTCTTCTAGATCCTGCCAAATGTCATGCACTGATCATCCTTGAACAGCATACTAATAAGTTATTCACATAACCCGGCACCACACACATCCTATTAAAAGCCCAGCAAGTCATAAATAGGAGCCGGACTCCCAAGAGGTACATATAACCTCAATCCACACATATGGAATTCCCTCTTCCATATTCCAATGCTGAACATAGTTCCCGGCTAATAATTCATGTGTAGGTACATTTCATACGTAACTAATTCGCAGACAGTCAACATTCAACGAGATGTCAGTTGATTTGACATGACTGTGGGAGCGATATGACATACATATTTTCCACAGTTGACAATTGGCTCTTAAAAAACAATTTTCATATGAAGAAACATAAGATTGTTTGCTTCAGTCAGTCAGTATATGTACATATGCAACATTTGCGACAAAAGAAAACCTCAACTCAGACCTCAGTTCGAGATCGAATACTCCGAGAACAGAGAGACTCATAAAAATGCTTGTGGGAGGACTTGCCGGAATTACCATTTCGTTTGACTCACAAAATGAATCTAACGAAGACAATTGGCCATTTCAGAGCTCGTTAGTCATATTATTCTCTGAGGCTGATGGTTGATGTACCATGATATGGGACGCTTTTGATCTCCATTACAGATAAACTGTCGTCTTAGAAGACTCACTTCGAAGTTGTCTAATTAACAATTAGCTTTCAGAAGCATAATCCCTTCAAATAATAAATATACTTGTACTTATTGCAAACAGAGATAATAATCTCTTGTGAAAATGAGATTTTAATGGTAGTTGAGCTTCGCTAGATCGGTGGCGTTTGCGGTGGCACTAAGATGACTTAGATTACCAGGAAATTACAAACTTGTGTATGCAGAGCTGTTAAGTTCTTTTTTATTGCTCCACACTATCTCTGACATATATGAGTGAGGGAGTTTAAGTTTCTTATTTTATCGTTTGAGATACGGTTTTTGTGTCTTTAACAAAATTTATATCCACCTCATGGGAAAAGTTCTTGTGGATGATGGGTGTTTTGGGAGAGTTCACTTCATTGTTAATTTTAATAATATGCAGACACTTATGCATTTTATATGGGATCTTGACTTTCATTTTTCTTCTTAAAGAAAAAAAAGAAAATTAAAGACATTAAACTTGTTTAACTAAATTGAATCTCAAATGGAAAATTAGTAAAAAAGAAAATTGTACGCTAAAGAAATCAGAGGAAAACCACAAAACAGCTAACGGAAATTCGTCATTTTTGTACACTAAATATTGGTTTTAAAAATAAAATACCAAAAAATTACTTCTAAATATTTATAATTTTGGGAAGTCTATCACCCCATTTCTTCAAGTTGAAAGTAACTGCCTTTTATTCGTTACAATAAACAAAAATGTTATTAGTCAAGTCATTGAAGACATTTGATTCCGGAAATTGGGAGAGAGATGAGGCACTGAAATTGTTTTTTCGCACGTAACTTTTCAAGTATTACTAACAATATTTGCAGATTTTTATAAATAAGGTTTGACACTTTCTTGTCCTCCGATTGAAGCAGAAAATTTACGTCATGTGGCGTAAATTTCTGTTCTAGATCTTACCGTTGCTTTATTATAGAATTTAATCATTTCGAATAATTCCTTGGAAGGAGCCTTTTGTTTTAATGATACGTGTCGGGAACACAAATCTTATTTTGAAATATTGGGCGCAACGAAATAAACATTAACAATCTCCATACATTTTTTAATAGTACTTGGCAGGTCAAAATTGCTAAAAGATGAGAAAGATCTCAGAGTCAGAGCAGAGTGGAACTCGGAATCAGTTTCATATGCAAAAGAAAACGAGTTCACTCTCCACAGTTCTACTCTCTAAAGTTCTTAAAGCTCTTTGTACAAAAGTGAAAATGAAAGTGTTTCAACAATAATTGGGATCAATCATCATCTAAGTGAATTTTTGGTAAAAGGACTTTGGTAAGGAATTAAATCCTCATTTTTTGTTCATGAGTCAAAGCAATACCGCGTGTTTCCAGGATTGGGCCTCAAAACTCGTCAGTCAATAATTGCACACAATTTTTATAAACACTATTTGTAAAAAAATTATTCTGAATCTCGGCCATTTTGATATTTGTTTATGAACTTAGTAAGATAAAACCCATGCTTAACATTTCATGAGGTCGATCTCATGGAATCAATCGTTTTCTCATCTTTTTGCATACAACTTTCTCATATCGAGCTTTTGTCAAGAGATCGATCTCAACACTCTGAGTTTGAACCCACAGCTTGAGATCTCCAATCTCGGTCTCTGTATTTTTTTTTTCCATACCACTGTAGGAAAGTTCTCAGAAAAGTGAACAAAAAGTTTGAACTCATCTTTTTGCATATGTCCCAATTTGTTGAACCTTCAATAAAAAATTTGATCTAAAAATAAATAGAATTTTGTTTAACAATGTGAATGATTGTAAGCATAGAGATTTTTTTTATTTATTAAATAAATTAAAAAAATATTATTTATTTCATGAAAAATATTAAAAGTTTTTAATGAATTTTATTAATTTTTTCCTTTTCAATTAATTTCTGCATCAAATTCGTCTTCTTGTTTATTCCCTAGCAATATTTTTTTTTACAATTCTTTTGTACTTTCTTTAATAATTTAACTATCGGAAAGAATATTCAATATTGTAAATTATTTAGTGGAAAATACTTCATTATCAAAAGCATATTTCTTATTTTGCAAAAATAAACAGATATCAATAAGATTGTTTTCAAATCCAAATTCATGTATTTTTCCATTCTATATTTATATTTTGCTCTGGCCCATTTTCATTAGAAAAACAGGTTAATAATTTCAAAAATATGTACAAGTACATGCAGTAATTCTCCCTGAACTCCCATCACATTGTCATATTTCAAGACGTATGTACGGTCAACTCTGGTAGACATTATTTTACACTCTTCACTTATGCAACCAAGTTCATTTTAGCCTTCTGCGTCTGCTCCTATCTTCTATATACTGTTCTGTTTGAAATGCAATAACAATAACCAAAGGGTTAAACATACAATATGAATTCCTAATTGTCAGACAACTCTGGATGCACTTGCACACAGAAATTACAGAGCACATCCATCAGATTTGATTAAAAATTCATGAGCTGTCGTTCTTCTAGTAATTACCACCCCACGATGTTAGCAGTATAGAAAAGAGTTATAGGCATGCAAAGATATGGTAGATTAAGTTGAAATTCAATAAAAATTCCACACCGATCCTCCCATTTATAATTCTCTTCACTTACACTCTTATTGTTCGAGTAGGAAGAAGTGTATAAGGTATGGATAGACACCATTTACCTGACTGTAAAGATAGACGCATGCCGACAACAACGCCACTGTTGGTTTAAATCACGCTTATACAGTGAGTTCTCCCTATTATGATTACACAATACATCCTGATGCGGCTAGCTTTTTAGCCGAATATTTAGCAAAGTTTTTGAACGAGAAAAATCAACCAAACTAATTAAAAAATGAAGGACAACAATTTTCTTTTTAATTTCAATATAATATAATTCTTTATTTCACTTTTAATAAGGGCGGATATGATATAATTTATGTTGCGTCGATGACGAATGATAATGGACTGTATCCTATGTCCACACAGCATAGGTTTTTATACCATGCCTATCTATGCACCTGCATAACATTTGTTGTTGCTATTGCTTCAGCTTAGACAACTAAAACTAAGTCATCGTTGTCGGTCGCAACTACAGCTACTTGGGAGCGAGATCGGTGATGGTAAAATATAGGTCAAGGGCGATGAGTCCGATGCCGGTGATGTTGATGTGCTATGCTTTGTGCTATATTCGTTGTCGATGATGTGGAGGTTGACTTCTGTATTTTTCGGTCGCGACCACCGTTATTTGGGAGCGAGCGATGTTGATATGGTGTAGATAACTTCTATGCTAGGGCAAGTGCAATTGACTTCGTAAATCTCGGTCGCAACAACAGCTATTTTGGAGCGGCCGATGATGATGGTGTTGATGGTTTGCAAAAGTGCATTGGTTGGCCTTGGCCTACATTTGTTGTTGACATTGACATTGCTAATTGTGGTGCTAAAAAAAACTAAAACATTATAGGGTGATGTTTTGGGTGTTTGGCAAGAAACAACCAATGTTAATTATTTATTGCGAGCAGCAACATACTGCCCGCCTTGAAAGCTCTTACTTTCAACACCTTACGTTTCTTCGCTTGTATCTTCTTCTTCAGGATCAAGTTCGAGTGGTATGGGACACAATTTGGATATCGCACGTTTGTAGATACCTGTGGCTGTTTTAACTTTAGCCACTCGTACGTTGCCATCATCTCCGGTGTAGATTTCAATGATTCGTCCCATTGGCCATTTGAGAGGTGGTGTGTTATCTTCCTTCAAAAGAACTAGCTCATTAATGTGGATGTTAGGTTGTGAGAAATTCCATTGTTTTCGAAGTTGAAGTTGTTGAAGGTAGTCATGTGACCACCGTCGCCAGAAATTTTGTTGGATCCATTGAAGGTATTGGTATCGTTTTAGGTTGCTAATGCTGCAAGATTCAATGCGAGGTTCTGCTATACTGGTAAGTGGTGTTCCAACAAGAAAATGACCTGGTGTGAGGGCTGTCAAGTCGTTAGGATTACTTGACATTGGTGTGAGGGGTCTGCTGTTCATAACTGCCTCGATTTGGCAGCAAACTGTTGTCATCTCTTCAAATGATAGCACTGCTTTACCAATGATTCGTCGAAGATGGTGTTTGGCAACCTTCACAGCTGCCTCCCAGAGGCCTCCAAAGTTGGGGGAGCGTGGTGGAATAAAACTCCATTCAATTCCATCTTGAAGACACTCTTGACGAATGATATCGTTATGCTGCTCGGACATGAACAATGTATGCAATTCTCGAAGTTCTCGGTCTGCTCCTGTGAAATTAGTAGCATTGTCTGAATAAATTTTTGTGCACTTACCCCTGCGTGCAATAAATCGTTTCAAAGCCAAAATGAACGATGCTGATGAAAGGTCGGATACTAATTCCAGATGGACGGCCTTGGTGGTGAAGCACACGAACACTGCCAAATAGGATTTGTAAGGTACTCGTCCCCGAATGCGATGTGAGACGTATAGTGGTCCGCAGTAATCTAGTCCTGTGATGCTAAAGGGTCGAGAGGGTGAAACTCTATCACATGGGAGGTTTCCCATTATTTGTTGAGCCAGAACAGGTTTATTGCGATAGCACATGTAACATTTATGAACGACTCTTCGTACGGTGCCTTTGACGTCCAGGATCCAAAATCGTTGCCTCAAGATGTTATGTAATGTTTGAGGCCCAGCGTGTTTGTTGCTATAGTGATGATGACGAATGAGGGTGTAAATAAATGGATGCGATTTTGGCAACAAAATTGGGTGCATGGCTTCGTAGGGTAGTGGTGAATTTGAGATTCGTCCTCCAACTCGGACAATTCCATCTTTGATGAATGGTGCCAGTTGTTGTAGGCTTGATTGAAGAGGCTTTCCCTTTTTGAGGTTGTTGATTTCCTCGGTGAACGAGTTGTGTTGAATCGTGCAGAGCAGGCACTTAAGAGTTTCGTCATACTCTAATGCTGTTATGGGTCCACTGATTTTGGGCTTGGTTTTTTTGAAGACACGGTTGTTAATGTGCCTGCGAACATAACAAAATATACGGATTAATTTGGAAAAATCATTATGATATTTGCAATTTAAAATTATGTCAAAAGTGCGATGTGCAAAAAGAACTATATTTTGTTTCCGCTGTTCAGGAATCTCTTCTCTGGGTTCGTTGTGAAGTTTGGGCCAATCTAGTTCAGATAACCACAGAAAATTAGGACCCTGAAACCAAAATTTGTTACCAATGAGTTCGTTTGGGAACACTCCCCGAGAAACCAGATCCGCAGGATTTTCCGAAGTTGGAATGTGGTTCCAAGTGAAATGTGGGAAGTTTTGTATTTTCGCGACTCGGTTGCTCACGAAGGTGGTCCATCGACATGGTTCAGATGCTAGCCAAGCCAGGACGATCGTTGAATCCGTCCAGCAAAAGGTTTGTATTTGTTGTTGTCCCAGAATGCTTGTGACTCTGTCCAGAAGTTCCACCAGTAGCAGCGCTGCACAAAGTTCGAGTCTGGGAATTGTGGTCTCTGCGATCGGTGCTACTCTTGATTTTGCACAGACCAAGTTCGATGAGACATCTCCATCTTCGTTAATTGTTCTGATGTACACGCATGCTCCATAGGCCTTGGTACTAGCATCTGAAAAGCCATGGATTTGTGTGTTAGAATTGCAACTAGATACATACCGAGGGATTTTTATTTCATTGATGTCACTAAGGTGATTCCTGTATTCCAACCATTGAGTGTGAAGATCTTCTGGTAGACTCTCATCCCAATGAAGTTTGAGTTTCCATAGCGTCTGCATGAAGATCTTTGCTTTCACGATGAGGGGGTTCATGAGGCCAAGTGGATCATAGAACTGCGAAATTTGCGAGAGAATGCTGCGTTTGTTTGATTTGCGACTTGGAGACTCGATGTAGCTGAAGCGAAAGGTGTCTTCCTTTGGATCCCATCCCATTCCAAGAGCTTTTATGATTTCACTGTCTCCTAGAACAATGAATGATTCCTTGTCTTCTTCTGGAACGTCTGCTATGATGGTGGGGTCATTAGATGCCCATTTTCGAAGGTGAAAGCCTGCACTCAGAAGTAAGTTAGTTGTTTCATCTTTGATTTGGATAACCTCACTACGATCATCAGCGCCTGACATCAAGTTATCCACGTAGAAGTCACGCAAAGTAATGGCAGAACCAATTGGAAACTGTTGTGAACCTTCTTCTGCCAGTAGTCGCAGGCATCTCACTGCTAAGAATGGGGCACAGCTAGTACCATAGGTGACGGTTTTAAGCATATAGCTTTCGATTGCCTTCGTTTTTGAGTTGCGCCACAAAATGCATTGTGTTTTAGTATCTTTAGGACTTACCAGAATTTGTCGATACATTTGGGTTATGTCTGCCATTAATACGAAACGATGGGTGCGAAAACGAACAAGGATGGTGAAGATGTCATCTTGAAGAGTTGGACCGACCTTCAGAATGTCATTCAACGATTTGCCTGATGATGTTTTACACGATGCGTCGAAGACGACGCGCAATTTGGTTGTTGAACTATCAGGCTTCAGGACGCAATGATGAGGAATGTAGTTGACGTCATCTTGAATAGCCTTTGCTGCATCCAATTTGCACATGTGACCTAATCGTGCATACTCGTCAATGAAGTTGCAATAATCTCTCTGTAATGATGGAGAACGATATATTTTATGTTCAATTGATACTAACCGATTCTTTGCTATTTCATATGAACTCCCGAGCGATGTGCAATTCTCACGAAATGGTAACTGAACGATGAACTTGTTGGTCAATGGGCAACGTGTTGTTGTGGATTTGAAGAATGTCTCACATTCCTCTTCTTCTATTGAGAGTTTTTTTGTCGGTGTACGATTGTCTTCGATGGTCCAAAATTGTTGTAGGAGTTCTTCTATGGATGGAGTAGTGGTGGTGGTGAAACAAGTGTAGTTGATGCTAGGTGATTTTGGTCCAACTGGTGCGATGTCTAATGAAGATGTGTGCTCTTGATCATTCTTTATTATGCCACCCACAATCCATCCGAGTGATGTCTTTTGTAGGCTTGGTAGATTTTCTCCTAGTTTTATCTGGCCTACTTGTAGAAGATCAAAGTAAATTCCTGCACCGATAAGACAGTCAACAGCACCAGGAAAATTGAAGCGAGGGTCAGATAGCCGAGTATTGGAGGGAATCTTCCAGTTTTTGGTGTTTATTTGACGACTTGGTTGAGGTGAAATGATTTCTGGAAGTATAATAACATCTAAATATACCTTAAATGAATTGTTTAGTGATGAAACGCATAGTTGTGCCCTTTGGTAAGCGATGGTGCTAACTTGTCCAATTCCACTGACGTCTAGATATGTGCGGCTGCGACTCAGCTGAAGGTGTTGTGCAATATGCTCAGTGATGAAATTAAGTTGGGAGCATGAATCAAGTAGTGTTCGACCAACTACAGATGTGCCTCCTTCATTGGAAAGACTCACTAAAGCGGTAGCAAGTAACACGTACCCAGCATCTCGATTGATGTTGTCAGTATGACTTGCCTGTAAAGAGGTAGATGAAGATAATGGTTGTGGATTAGTTTGAGTTTCTGTAATTTGTTGGACATCTGCAGCTGATGGTAGAGTCTGAGGAATTGCAGGTGCAATGCGCTCCCGATGCAGCAAGGTATGATGACTGTCACCACATTTTTGGCATTTATTTACAGAGTTGCAGTGTTGTGCTGTATGATGTCCTCTTAGACAATTTAAGCATAATTTCAACTCCTTGGTGAGCTTGAAGCGATCCATGGGTGACAATTTGATAAACTTTTCACAACTGAATACATTGTGCGATGGCTGATCACAGAACACACAGGGTGAGGTTGAAGGTGAATTGGTCGTAAGCAGAGATGAGTTCTTAAACAATGATTCTTGAGTTCTTGGTTTGGCGAGGTGATGCGACTGCGACTGTTGTGATCGTTGATGCGATTGCGATGTGTTGGCTGATGTAGAACTGCGATGTGATTTAGCTTCGATGATGTTGAGAGTTTTACACCGCCTCTCCATGAAGGTGCAAAGATCATTCCAGGTTGGGAATTCAAAGACGTCACTATTGCTCAAAGTTGTAGAATCTAGGTTTTGGGTTAGTTTGCTTAGTGCCTTCTGGTCTTGTCTGGCCGATATTTCATCTTCCCATTTGGCTTGGGATTCGTTGTCAAACTTTGACAAGATCAAATGCAGCAGGAATCCATCAGAAATTTGTTCAGTTGTACCTATTGAATTGAGAGCTCGGAGATTGACATTGATGATGTCAATCATGCCGCGAATAGTTTCAACAGTTGGCTTAGTTATGGAATGAAGTTCGAAGATTTCTTGGATGTGTGCCTGAAATAAAAAGCGTTTGTTATCGTATCTGGATTTGAGAAGTTCGATGGCAGTTTCGTAATTTTGGCTGGTGCATTCTAGAGACTCAATTACTCTGGCAGCGTCTCCATGGATGCAAGACCGCAGGTACTGGAACTTTTCTATGTTGGTGAGCTCCTTGTTGTTGTGTATAAGCGAGTTAAACATGTCTGAGAAGTCCATCCATTTTGTATACGACCCAGAAAATGATGGAAGAGCTAACCTTTGCAAATTCAAGCGAGATTTATGCAAAATGGTGGTGTTATTAGGTGCGATGGTGCTATTTGGTGCCGAAAAGGTATCCAGATGTTGGAGCATGTCTGACCGTAGAGTATAATAAGTTTCTTCGAAAGCATCTCTCTTACCACTCGTAAGTTCGTCTTCGTCAAGGCGTTCAATTTGGGACTGCACCTTTTCGAAGTTGGTGTTCTGAGTCTCGAGCATCTGCAATTTGGTTTCAACCTGAAAGCGATTAAGAGAACTCAAATTAGTGGACAGAAAGTTTTTGGCTTTAGTTTGCTGTCCGAGGATGACAGCTCTTTGAGATCGGAGAGCTTTTAATTCCGTTTCACACGACTCATCCGATTTTTTTTCGTTATCGTTTGCCATATCGAATAGCGATTGTTCAATTCACAATTGTTCAAATTTTCGCGAATAAATTTAATGTGAATTGTGCGAATAAATCAAATGAAAATTGTGCAAATTAAACCACAAGAAACTTATTGTAATCCGGCTCGAAGGACCATTATGATGCGGCTAGCTTTTTAGCCGAATATTTAGCAAAGTTTTTGAACGAGAAAAATCAACCAAACTAATTAAAAAATGAAGGACAACAATTTTCTTTTTAATTTCAATATAATATAATTCTTTATTTCACTTTTAATAAGGGCGGATATGATATAATTTATGTTGCGTCGATGACGAATGATAATGGACTGTATCCTATGTCCACACAGCATAGGTTTTTATACCATGCCTATCTATGCACCTGCATAACATTTGTTGTTGCTATTGCTTCAGCTTAGACAACTAAAACTAAGTCATCGTTGTCGGTCGCAACTACAGCTACTTGGGAGCGAGATCGGTGATGGTAAAATATAGGTCAAGGGCGATGAGTCCGATGCCGGTGATGTTGATGTGCTATGCTTTGTGCTATATTCGTTGTCGATGATGTGGAGGTTGACTTCTGTATTTTTCGGTCGCGACCACCGTTATTTGGGAGCGAGCGATGTTGATATGGTGTAGATAACTTCTATGCTAGGGCAAGTGCAATTGACTTCGTAAATCTCGGTCGCAACAACAGCTATTTTGGAGCGGCCGATGATGATGGTGTTGATGGTTTGCAAAAGTGCATTGGTTGGCCTTGGCCTACATTTGTTGTTGACATTGACATTGCTAATTGTGGTGCTAAAAAAAACTAAAACATTATAGGGTGATGTTTTGGGTGTTTGGCAAGAAACAACCAATGTTAATTATTTATTGCGAGCAGCAACACATCCCTTAGGGAGACTCAATTGGGTACTACAGGAAAATACTATAGCCCTTAAAATATGTGAACATGAAAATTAATAGAGGAAAGAAGTGATTAGTAGAGGGAAAGAAATAAAGAAAATTGAAAATGAAAATAAGAAAGGAACCCAAAAGATGTTTTCTCTGAAGTAGAAATATTTCTTTCACCCTTTTTCTCAAGAAAACATTTTTTCCGAGTCTTCGCATTTTTAAAAGAGTTTTTTCAATCCATTTAGATCGTAGTCATCCTCCAATAGAATTTGACAGTTTATGGCTTGACAGATGTACAACAAACTTTATTTTGACGCAGATATAATATTTTGTTTCAAATGGAATCCTAAATTTCAATTACATAGCAAATATTTTGTAGGTTTTTAGAAATATTTTCAAGGAAATAAAGTTGCATCGATATGAAAAGGTTAGATGCCCCTAAAATCAGATGCGTAAAAGATTGCAATCTTTTGCGAATGCAATCTTTAGTGACTTAAATTAATAGACTGCATTCATTCATCCTTTTTTGATTGCGACTTCTAACAATGTTATCAGCATTCAATTATCTGATTGCAATTTTTTTGGACTTCATTCGAATTCCCAAAAGATTACAATAATCTGAAAAAAAAGCGGGCCCAGCAATTCGTTCTAACTGTCGGTCTGCCTTTACCTTGATACAGCCCAAAATCCACCATTTTCTTAAAGCTTGTAACTTAAGTATTTTAATTTAATTTACTTGAATTGAAATTTTTTATTTAGTTACTTCTAAAAATGGTATTTTTTGTATTTAGGAAAAAATGTTTTTTTATTCAATATTTTAAAAACAAGTGAATATTTTCTTGAATTTGTAGGTATTTGTGGTATAAACACGATAAATCCTTGAAAAAATTCCCTTCTACGCACATTTTACGCCAAGCTAAAGCCAAAGATGATGGACCGTTTTACTTGAAATTTATATTCAATAAATTTAAAATAAATGATTCCATTATTTTTAAAAGTTATTACACCACTTTTATATGTATGTAAAAGTTAAAATACTTTTACTAAAAAAATATAAAAATGGAGTTATCATATTTATACCAAACACAACAGATATATTATTTGAAAGAAATATTTTCAAAAACTTGTATTCTTGCAATCCAAATAATGGAATTGTTTGCTTTTAAAAATTTTACTTTAATGACTAGACTGTTCAGTAGGTACATACTTTAATATACAAATAAGTGCTAATCGTTCATTTTAATTCTTTAAGACCTGTTTTGTAAGTTCGGCATTTGTGATTGCGTTTCCTTGTCTCATTAGAGAGTTTTCACTATAACTATGCCTTTGGGCGTTTTGGAATGAGAATAAATTTTGAATAAAGTTATGAAATATATCCACGATAAACTTAAGCTAGCTACTAACAATGATTACAATCGGCACCAAATGCATTTCAACTTTTGAATTTATATGCAACATTTGTCATCTCATAACTGTACACTATACAATGGTTATTAAATATGATAAAAAATTGAGTGCCAACGGCATTCAATGAACTTGCACATGAAATTCTCATTGACTCCTATGACCTCCCACTTATTAAACTAATAGATTCATCCATTCATCCATCTTTTAGTATTTTTTGCCCATCATTTAAGTGAAAGTTTACATATCAAAAAAAAACTCATGTTTACACGGATGTCAACGGAACCAAGCGTTTTAGAAATAACACCTCCGCCACTCCATCTCGCACAACCAAAACCAACAGTCAGACAAACAAATTTATGTTTAAATTCCTTCTTCTGGTAAAATTTATGGAAAAACATTTATTCAATAGATACAAATACGACCCACATTTAAAATGGCAAAAACATTCATAGCTTGGCACGCGTTTTATGCTTACTGCAATGCACTGGCGCGCCATCTTCACCAATCTGGTTAAACTCGATTTGAGACAAGTGCACCATGTTGCGCGCCATACTCTTTTCAGTATGATCACTGATCACACACAAAATAAGTAGTGTTTTGAAATAAGCAACAAGCGTATCAATCAAGTTCAATGTGGAGAAAAGCTGTTTATCATTTTGTGTATCTTTTCATCTTTTCCACCATAAACTATCCATCCATGCATAAATTTGCTAATATTTATTTTTGGACATTGAGTTGTCTAACATGACTAAAAATAATTTTGTTTATTTTTTTTTTTTCTTTTTCTGTTTGCAGTGATTTATCATCGTTCTACGCTGGCTATCAAATGGCACCCAGTATATGTCAGAACTCGCCTCTGTCCCCTGGTCCGGCTGCACAGAATCACCATCACCATCATCATCCCCCATCAGCATCGTCGGCGTCTTCGTATAAAATGACAAACTCAGAGAATAGTTGGCCGCAAAATTTTACCAACAAGGTAAATTATTTTCTTTTTTATGTACACAGTTAGTGAAATATGATTTCGATGGAAAAAAAAATTTCCCGTACCGGGAATCGAACCCGGGCCTTCTGGGTGAGAGCCAGATATCCTAACCACTAGACAATACGGGATGTTGAAAATTTAACATAGTTTTTGTTTATTTAAATCTATCAAAACAAGAATATGTAATTCGAAATTATTTGTTCCTTTTTTTGGGTGTTTTCAACAGAAATTGTTTAACTGTTTGACATAAGAACAATTGATTTTTTTGTGAAAAAAGTTGAAGTAAGAGTAGATATTTAAACAACTTCAAAATAAGTGTTCTAATCTTATATAATGTAGGTTACTTGAAAAGTTAATTGAATGGAAGATGTATGCTATGCTCATTCTATACAGTAGTCGTGTTTTTTTGGGAAAGTTATCCACAGCATAGTTAGATTTACAAATATGTACAACATTGGTAGTATGGATACTATAGCAATAAAAGCTAATGTAGAATCATACTTTGGATAAACAATTGACGTTTTCGGGGGTTTCATTTTAAAATGTTGGTACTATTTGGATGCTTTCACAAATCTCGATTGTTATGTTCATAGAGTAGGGTCATCTTGTGAAAAATTATGACGTCATTCTCGTCTGAAACTTATGTAACTCTGCGATTCTAATAAATTTCCAAAAATTATATATAATTATTCAAAGGCATTTGAAAGTTTATAGCTTAACAAATGCGTGACGAATTTCATTGCAAATGTTATATTAAAGACCTACAATCACCCTTTTCCAGCGAAAAATTAAATTTGTAAAAACTCCAATTTATCATTATCTTCTCTTTCCAATTTTGATATTTGAACAGCAAAAAAAGTCTTATGAATTTCGCAAACATCCGTTAGTTTTTGTACCACGCTTTACGATGGTTGGTTTCAGTAAGGTAAAATTTTCTATCATGCACATATTTTGAAATTTGGTAGAACTGGACAATTTAAGTTATAGCTTTGTATATGAAAACTATAGTACTCTCATGGCGAGTTTTTTTTAGGGTTGCCCGGATCCTGGTGGTGGCGCTGCAAAATGTGAGGTGTAAAATTCGATTTGGTGAGTCTTTAAGCGTCGAAAATTGGTGGTAGGAGCAAGAGGAGACTATTTTTTGGATAATTGCATCCAAAAAATATCAATAAATATCATTTAAAACCTCCATAAGCTCTCCGCAAAAAAAAAAGAGTAAGGGTTGCCGGCATACATTAGATGTCGCCCCATTCGACTTCCACCATGAGAGTACTATAGTTTTCATATACAAAGGTTATAGGTCTACGAACACACCCTTTCACTTTTGTTTTTGGTTTAATGGTCGAAAATCAATACTCGTATTTTAAATTGCGAGGGAAGATAATAAACTGTACTTGTATATTATTTACCTAATATTTAAATACATATAAACGCATGACTTTCATTTTAGTTCAATGAAATTAAGTATTTGTTGTGACAGCTGTTGGGGGTACAAATAAAAGAATTAACAATACTGCGGATCCCTTTTTTCGAAATTTCATATTGTACATATACATATATGTATAAAATCGCAAAAAAACACTACTCATATTATGTATAAACAAATATATTACTCAGATACCATATTTGAATTGTTTTTGTTTCGTGTTTTAAAAATTTTCTACTGTATTTTCTTCGAAAGAATTTTTTGACGAATTTTGTTTTTGCCAATTTTTGTTTTTAAAATATTCTTTAAATCTTCAGATCACGGCCATAGTGATAAAGTGTTTTGATTTTTTATTTTCTTATAAAAAAATACACCTCCTTTTGAAAAGTATTGACGAAGATACATTCATGTATTAAGTATTTTCTGAAAATCATTTGCTAACCATAAAAAGATGAAACTAATGCCATTGGCATTTACCAAGCTATTGAAACTATAATGACTACTTATACATTTTTTATAGACTGTGGTACTTATAAAATATGAATATTAACTCATAAAAATGTCATGTTGTGCGATACAAAGTGTACAATTAAAAAATCAAATAGATTGCTTGTGCTACCAGAAAAGATACATTATTTTTTGCGATATTTTACGTGGGATGTGGGAAGTTAGTACAAAACATGTGCGTTAGCAAAATTTGCATCAGGAGGGGTTAAGAGCTTATAATATGAAGAAAAAAAAAACTGTAACCTATTTCGTCTGTAATAATTTAATCGGTTCATTTAAACTCCTGAAACCGACTAAACAATGCCACCCCTATTAAATAAATGTTTAATACAAGTTTTGCGGGATTTTGGATTGTAAAAGAGCTCTTTTTAACTTAAGTAATCGATTTGTTAGCACTTTTTGATCTAGTCTAATCGGGTTGGGGTCATAATTCTGTAAGAGCCAAAATTTTGATTACAAAATTCTCTATCTGTTCCAAAATTCTGGGAGTGCCAACATTTAGCTGACAAATTTTTGTACTTCATAACGCTGTAAATCTAAACGCCAGCATTCTAAAATTCTGAAAAAAATCTGTAAATACATAATACATAAATTTGACATCGCATAAAAGAAAAGTTGCAGTGTGCTCTTTTTTGATTATCCAAACAATTTTTCTTGTATGATTTACAGCATTTTGAATTATAGAATTTTGGAACAAAGAATAATGAAAAAGTAGAATAATAGAAAACAGATTTGTGTTCAAACAGTTTTTTGATCAATATGCATAATTTCAGTCATAGGGAATTTTCGGATACAGAATAACGACCCGTTCACATTCCAATCCAAAATTTTTATTTTTACCTTCTGAGAAACATCTTCTTTTTTGTTGAATTTTTGATTTTATATATTATTTGAATTCCATATTTTTCTGGAATAGGAGTTACATATTTGTTTTTTTTTTTAACTACAAACAAATATATCAAAATCTTCATTCGCGCGTATACCTTGTTACACCCAAAAAACGTAATTTTTATTTTTTAAAGAAAAAAGAATGGGGGAAATAAATTTCAACCAGTTGGACTAGTTGCCCCCAGGGTCCCCTTGAATACGCACAAGCACATGGTTCAAAAGATCAACAAAAGTCTCTGAAAAATAATAATTTGAAGTGTTGAGCTAAACTGAATAATAAACACATCATAATAATTGACTCATAAATTAAATTAATAGAGACTTTAAAAAAAGTCAATATAAGTTAATAATAGGTAGAGGTAAGAGGTATAAACAGATATGGAGGTACCTGGTACATATGTACATACGAAGTAACAAACAATTTAAGCATCAAGTTTATTGAATCATGAAGTAGACTGACGCCATTGCTAGAAGTTTGTATTAATTTTTTAGTAAAAAAATTTAAATGTGCTATGACTCATGAGAACGACCAAATATTGGTTTTTTCTGATTCTGTGAAATATGAAATATTATCTATCAGTTAATCTTAAGCATAATTCGCTGTTTTTACCCTCGATGCCTAGTTACCTACCTTCTCAACCTATGTAGGTACATGAAATGAACAATGAACATATATGTACATGACGTGTTTATTTTATATGCATAAAGATAAGAAAATAAAGTTTCAGCACAACAGAACACACAAAAAACAATTTAAATTTATATAGAACTACCTATATCAATCATGTAGCAGAAGTACTATAATATTTTTCGTAATTATTATTTTACTTGAAATATAAATATCATTTAAATCTCACGTCTTCTTTTTAATTAAATAAGTAAAACCAGAAGAAGCCTAAAAGAAAAAAGTTTGAAAAATGATTGAAACTGAAAAAAAATATTTTCATCTCTGACTCCCCGACGGGGAATTGAACCCCGGTCTCCCGCGTGACAGGCGGGGATACTGACCACTATACTATCGAGGATGTTGAAATTTGAGTGTCAAATAATTCATAAATCATTGTAAAAAGAAAATCAATTTTTTTTATCACTAATCAAAGAATATCAAATAAAAAAAATGAAATTTTAAAGCTACATAAATGATTACAGAGAAGAAAAAAATCACTGCTAAATTTGTTCAACATTAAATTTGCGATTTGCTACAAAAATTTGTCAAAAGTTGA
This sequence comes from Syrphus vitripennis, assembly GCA_958431115.1. NCBI lineage: Eukaryota > Metazoa > Arthropoda > Insecta > Diptera > Syrphidae > Syrphus > Syrphus vitripennis. The sequence continues at coordinate 18,493,284 of OY288109.1, forward strand.
ATATTTCAAAGTATTTTGGATGAATAATAATTTGTGTCTTTTTTCCAAGCCCCCCCCCGGGCGAATTGATGAAAAGAGCGAGTTATGGGGGTAAGAACGCCATGAAAATAGAAAAATAGATTTCTATACAAATTATCGATAACATGTATGAAAATATCACTACCGCCCCAAATCCATCCGTGGTCAAACTAAGCCCAGAATTTTCTGGAGTAAAATACAGATCCCAAAAGGTATCAACCTAAGTTATTATTGCATTTAATATTCCAATTGTTAGCCCCCTTGGTTGTTTTGTTAGTCAAATTTACTCGGGTTTTAGAAAAAATACGACTTAGTATTATTAATTTCGTAAATAATATTCCCTAAAATCACGTTTGTCAAAACTCCTTCTAAGTTTTATTATAAATGAAAATATAAAGAACTTGAATAAAATAACAGGTACGGGATTAAACAATTTGCATGTTTAATCCTGACAACCACTAGTCCCCGGGAGTGTTTAGCCAAACCCATAGTTTAGCATGAGCACTCAAAGAGATAGGTACCTACAAGCGATAATTTCATGTATTATATCGATTATTTGTAGAAAAACTCCATATTTCTTCTGTCATGGCGTTTTAAAAAAAATATTTTTTTTCCTTCTTTCTGAATTGCGAAAATGCATAAAAAGACATACCAACGTCAAGAAATGCAAATAGGCCTACTAAAAAACGACTCCTGGCGTTGATCCAATGCCATCTTGCCAAAAAAATAGAGTTTCTATACAAACTATCGATAACATGTATTAAAATACCGTTGGTGACTCTTTCCGCGTATTTTTTTTTTCTAAGTTTGTATTTCCACTTTAACCAATAAGCACTATGGTCTTAAAGTAGCCAAACGCTAGAAGTTTTGGCAATCAACCTTATTGCTATCAAATGTTCATCCATTTACCAGTGAAGTCGAAAAAGCGGTTGTCTTTTTACTCTAGAATTATTGTTAACTCGTAGGTATTTAGAAATAATTCCTACTTTCGTATCTTTAATTTTTTCTATTAAATTAATTTAACTTCTACTATGAGCATGCCCACTTTTTAATTCAATGTTTAAGTAAAATTCATCATTCTTATTTTTTTTTCCAGGAAAATCAACGCCCACCAGTTTACAATCCAGAAGACTACATTCAAACGTTAAAGAAATTTGGTAAACGTCAAACTGGAACAAATGCCAAATCCATATATGATCCCAGCGATGTGGATGGTCCAAAGGACACATTTAAATCAGCAACACTTCCATCAAAGTATTCTGAGTACAAGTACGTAATAACTTACCTATTGCAAAATCATTTCTAAACTTAATTTATCTATACTTACAGAAGTCCAATTCCATCTCCGCCAGAAACCGATAGTGAGATGTCACTACGACAATTCGGCTCAATCACCGATCTTCTTACTAAACTTCGAGCAGACCTTCGGGTTTCATTTCCAAGTTTTGTTCAAGAATTTGTTGCCACACCATTAGATGGTGTAAGTCTTTTACTGGAAGTACTGCGAGCAATTCAATTATCACAGACAATAAATCCTACAGCTTCAATGACAGCATCATCATCGATGCCTAGGAATGCACAATCGTATCAAAGAAGAGCTCTTCTGGATGAACTTGCGTGCTTGTAAGATTTTTATAATTATCGAATTTGAGAATGAGATTTAACTTTTATATTTTGACTTAAGACAATGCCTCAGTATATGTTGCTGTCGATCTCCGGAAGCTAGTGCAAGACTGGGAACAACTCCAGTTGGACTCTTACCTTTGGCTGCTTCAGCTACTGGACAGGGTATACGAGCGAGAATATTTGCCTTGCAGTTGATGACAGCAGCTTGTGACAAGTGTTTAGTTGGCCATGGATCACATAAAGGGACATGTGGTGGACATACTGCCGTTTCGGAAGCGCTCTCGACACTCAGACTGCGATGTAGTGAGCCTGTGCGATTTCGACTTCTCGTAGGAATGTTGAATAGCGGTGGAGGTAGTGGAGAACTTCAAGCTGTTGGTGTCAAGTAAGGTTGATATTATGAAGTTAAACATAGATCTGACTAATTTTGTTCTTCCAGATTCCTGAACACTTTCCTTGAAAGCGCAGAAAACCTGCAGAACAGACTGTATCTCCAAGCTGAACTCTTTCAAGCTGGCTTTGAACCAACACAGCTTACCAAGGTACTGTTTCTTGGTCTTTCTTCAACCGCAAATTGTTACATTTTTTTCTATTTTTAGTGCATTGAATCTTCATCACCATGGCTAGAGAAGGTACGAATTGAAGTGCGTCGTTTTGATGAGCTCAAAATTGATATTGAGAAACTTCAAAATCAAGCCCGAGAATCAGATCGCATTCGCAGTCAAATGGTTATTCTAGAGAGAAGAGTACAGGTATAACATAACGACAATCCCCTCAAGAATGCTACTTAAATTTCTATCCTCCCTCAGATTCTTCATGAAGAAAAATCCGTTCTAACCTCAATGGAACGTCGTCTCCAAGAACGTTGTGCCGAATTGCAAAGAGAAGTCTTCCGACTTCAAGGAGCCCAGAGTGAGCATTTCAAATCGATTGATAAACAACCAGTGGCATTACCCCGATTGGTTCCACCCAATGGCAAACATGATTTATCTGAGCATGAAGACGAAGGAATAAGCAGTTCTGAAACTGGACCATCACTTAGTCCGGTTCCGATTCTGGTTCTTCCACAAATCAACTCACAAAAGTTCAGCATATTGTTAAATGATCAAAAAGAAGAGGATGCCACAATTGAAGATGTCATTGAAGAGCTACAAAATATTGTCAGTGACGCTGAAAAACAAATTTCAAACCAAGCCGTATCGGTCATATCCACATCTGACTGTAAACCGAAAGTTCTAGAGGCCAGGGAGAAAGAGATTGTCCCAGTTAATCTTCTACCACAGCCGCCAAGGAAATCAAGATCTCTGGCCCATATCATGTCAAATGGAGGTGAATCAGCTTCAGACTTGGATGCCTCCGAATACGGCCTGCTAATGCTGCAGAATCAAAATGCTGGCAATAATCAAGATAACGATCACAATATGTATTTTGAGGAGCCTGCAGATTACGAAGCCAAGCCATATCACCAGACCGATCGTAGTCCCACTTCAGCTCGAATGCACCCCAGTACAAATCGCGAGATTCTTGATGTTATTATGAATGCCCGTCACTCTGACGATGATCCAACTATGAAAGCTTTCCGTGAAGGAGGAGGCCGAAACTCGCACACTTCTCTTCCTGTCGTTGGTCAGACCGAAATCACTGTTCCACCACCAGCTCAACATTTCAATGGAGTGTTCTTCATGACCGGCATGAATACCCCTCAAAAATATCCCCGACCTGATGTGACAGCTGCCCTGCAGGCTCGACGAGTTACGAAGAATCTAGAACGTATCGAAGGAGTTACCGCCAATGAGCTCATATGTGAGAAATCTAGGAGCAATCAGCAAATCTTTTTCGGATCAAGTCCCACTTTGAAGATTAACACTGGATTGTGCGTGGGAAATGTATCTGTTGTCAATAATATAAATGCACGAACTCGATCTTATACGCATGGCTCAAAAGTCACAGATATCCCATCGGGATTGTACTGAAATCCATCTCAATATTATATTTTTAAATGTAGACTTACAGTTATATAAGTACCTTGACATTTTATCATTATTTAAGCATCCTCATATCCTTTGTGCAATATTTAAAATATAATTTTATTAATTTTCAAATTGTTTTAAAAGCTTTACGATAAAATATGTAGGTGGTTGGTTTCTGTACTAAATTTTTTTTCTTTCTTTAAAATGTAACTTATGGGGCCCGAAACTTTTAATAGACTTCTTATACAAATGGAAGTTTGTTTTTGAATAAGTTTCAATATTATTTTATATAGAAAAACAACAATTTTAGAAAATTTAAGAAAAAACTTATAAGATTTACGAATAAGCTTATATAAAAAATTTACAAAATAAATAAACAGATACATTTTTCTCATTTAAAGTAATCAGGCATTTTTGTTCATGGATACATAAGCACACAGAGTTTTAAGGTATTTCAATCCTATTCGAACATTTGGGGTACAAAACTTATTTTTAAATATTTTACTTCATCTAAATACCTACTTTTACCTTAGTTCCAGTAAATATAAAGCAGCAACAAAATTACAATCATTTTAATGCAATCTTTATGAATTTTTAAGTAATTTTGTATTCTTAGACTTTTGATAGCAATCAAAGAATTGCAATTTTTGGAATTTGTCTAATATTCCATCAACATTATTTAAAATTTCTATATACAAAATATTGTAATCCATAAAAAAATTCAATCACGCAGAAAATGTTGAAATCGTTTTTCAAGAACAATTTGTAACCCAATAGATAAAATCGATCTATTGTGGGAACCCCACTCCGACACTTTTTCTATAATTTATTGAAATTACTTGAGACACTGTATGTACATATATACATATGTACTCGATTTCGAATTCTTCGAAGTTAAACATTTTTTTAACGGAAAATTCTAAGAAAACTCTAACGTCACTTTAAGTGGGGTGTGGGTACTGGGATGTTTGATAAGCAGTCATAATTAAAAATAAAATACTGACTGTCAAAGCTAACTTCTAATATTTGTAGGAATTTCCATTTTATAATCTTAAGTATTTACTAAAGTGGTCATAAGTTTATGAGATTATCATTACACATAAATATTTCCCTTTCATGAGCGGATGTGGCAGGATATCCTGACTTTTGAGTCCCATAAAGTTATAGGCGCTCGGTGAAACTACTAAACAAAATAAGTATCTCAAGCAAGCGTAGGAATCATACGTATGCCCTATTAGTTTCTCCAAATTTTATTTTGTTATAAAGCTAACACAGAAGACCTTAGAAGACCTAGCTTATCCCGTTTATAAAATAACGAAACCAGATGTCACTATTTAAATCAATATGAAGGAAAGACTGCGAGTTGTTGAATTTCGAAAATTAAGATTTTGGTTCCTTTTAATATATTCTTCAAAAAGGTGGAAAGGAATTGCTTCCCCTTTTGCATAATAAATACCCATAGGTATTACGACTAAAGCTTACACAAAAAATATCAATTGTTTAATAATTGCTTCTAGATCGTTCACTATTTCCAATATGGCAAACACATTTATAGAGAGGGAGACTTCACTCATTAATACCAGATAGCGGCAACCCTGCAAAAGGTTGGCGGTCAAAAATTTGGATTAAATCTTCTTACATGGTTTTCTAACGAATTCAAACTTCTTCCTCAGAAACAAGATTGTTACTACTTTTTGTTCACAAAAGATTTTTCTATTTTGTTAACAAAATAAAAACTTTTCAAATAGTACGGGGAAGTTAGATCTCATTATATGGTGCGCTGGGAACTAAATCCGAGGTCAGATTTGACTTAACTGTTCGATAGGGTATTGGTTCACGAGTCTAGAACCACATTTTTCACAACTGTACCTAGAGTCATTTGGCCGCCATTTTGTTTTTTATGTTCATTTTGATTTTTGGGTATAACTCGCTCATTTTCGATCTTAGAAAAGAAAATTGTACCACAACTTGTAGAAAATTAAATTTTCTACAAAATATGTTAGATAACTTTTTTCGCTAAACACTCTTGTTTAAAAGTTACAACCTACTAAAAACAAAAAAAAACAAAAAAAAAACAAAAAAAAATGTCCTTATTGCCATAATTTTTTTTTTCTAACTCAAATCAAAAAAAAAATCATTATAAAAGTTAGAGATCTTTTAATTGTCTATATTTTTTGGCTTAACAGTTTCTTAATTAAAATAACGGTTCTCGCTCTGGAGGGAAAATAAGCTCTAGAAATCCGCATGGAATAAGTTTTTTTGTTATTTTTTTTTAAATTTTAAAATAGGAAGAATACCGAGTATTACCGAGTCTAATTTATGCGTTGTGATATTTTGAAATTCTTCTCTTCTTTTTGGAAGGTCATGCACATAAAAAACAAAATGGCGGCCAAATGACTCTAGGTACAGTTGTGAAAAATGTGGTTCTAGACTCGTGAACCAATATCCTATCGAACAGTTAAGTCAAACCTGACCTCGGATTTAGTTCCCAGCGAAAGTCTAACTTCCCTGTACTAAAACTGCTGTTGGAAAATGCCTTGAAGTTGATTTTGCTTTGCAAATTAACAACAACTGTAATCAACAAATGTTCCTGGTTGCTCGCACTAATCTTATAGTTTCTACTTAAATTATTTTGCCACTTGAATAAAAAAATTTGTATAAAATTGGATTTTCCTTTCGCGCAGTTGCAGTTGACCTTTAATCTTTTCAAAAATTATCGCTCTTAAAACTGCCGTCAGTTATCAGCAAACCACTCTGAATAAAACCAAATGTTGACTTGTTATCTCTGAATGACAAAAATAAATTTTTTTTTGTCATATAGTTCCTGGGAATATTATTTTAACACTCATAGCAAATAACCCATCGATCAAGATTCAATTCCATACCGGCTTACAACTTTAACAATTAGGAATTTCAAAGGAAAAAAAAACAATACCTGTTGAAATGTATAATCTTTTTTTTTATTTATCTAATCAACGTCCAATTTCCTAAACGAGCCAGCAAGTCCAAAAACTGTCTCCGAAGTCATTGGTTTACCAGGCCTTAATTTTTCATTTGTTCCATAATTAACCTCGTCATCAAAATATTCTCGATAACTCAACAATTTCGCCTCCCACGTATCGATAACGTCTTGTATTGTTCCATTTTTACCGCCATATTCAACTGGCAAGTACTTTTCGGGGACATGTTCGTAGAGAGTTTCGTATTTTTTATGAATGTGGAACTGTAAATGTATACATTAATTTAGAAAATTTGGTGAAATTGGTTTGGAAATAAAGTCTTACCCTCTTTTTAATCTTTTCACTTAAAAACGATCGGACAAGTTGTAAAATTGTTTCAGTTCCACTTGGTACATTGACCAAATGAAAACCTTTCTGGCGATATGGCCAAGCTTTGTCACCTAAGGCTGCTAGCTTCCTCACCAGCGTCGGATCGAATTGCAACATATGTGAGCCAGTGACGCCCTTGAAGTCAATAATTTCAATGAAACCCTTCACCATAGCATTGTCATCTTCGACAAATTCGATTTCCTGCAGAAAAGTGTTTGCTTTCAGGACATCAGCGATGGTAAATTTATGGGAATCGTACATGCCATAGCGAGTGACATGAATTCTCGGACCATCCTCCTCGAGAGGCGATGGCAATCGGATGAGGCAACTTTAAAAAAAAAAAAAAAAACATATCCACCGGTTAAACTATGAACTTTTATTCACACAATCCCAATCACATGAAACTTACCCACTCCGCAGGATTCCAATGACCTTTGGATCGTCTACACTTCGATTTTTATACAATTCAGGAATAATGCCACGCATTGTATAAAACATGTCTAACTTGTGTTTGGCCTTCTCCAAGCTGTGTTTGCAGCCCCGCAAAAAGGCCATCAGAAATTGATCATCTGTGCGGGCTTTTAAATGAGGCTGCTTCGATATCCATTCACGAAACGCCTTGAGATCATCATCGATTCTATCTGGAACTTCATTGAGTTCCTCTTTAGCTCTCAAAGCCAATGATGGTGTTAGAGGACGTAAATTTGACATGGTTGGATTTTTTTTTTTTTGTACTTAATTCACACAACCCACATGCAAAAACCAGATTCGCGAATAACTCCACACGGCTTAAAAATTGCAGATACTTTGACTGAAACAACTGGTTGCGTGAAAGATTCGATAGCTTATGTTGGAAGCGGCCTGCGAAATTTTTTCTTCATCTATCTATTCCCCCCACACGAACAATAGCAGCTTTCTGTATTTTATTTTACTCTTTTAAAAGAGAATTTGCAAAGAAAAATATTATAAAAGATACTACTTGTGCCGCACAACCGAAAGTGTATCTTTGAAATTGAACTTCGACGATGTGACACTTTCACCAAGTACAGATACACTGGCAAACCAGTTGATTGCACTTCAGTTGTACTTAGCTTACTCGAGGTTGTTTTAATTTGTGTTTTTGTTGTTTTGTTCTTTAATGAAAAAAAAAAACGTCGAAATAATAATTTATGAACTAAACAATATATAATTTAAGCCTATACATTTGATAAGATAAGGACAACATTTGTAGGGTTACATAGTGTGTATACTGTATAGTAAATATAACAGATTGAGTTAAGAAGTTTAATTTTTTTTTACTATCGAAACTTAAACTCAACAATGAAGTTCGTTATGAAATATATTATCATATATGAGATTGCAGTTTTTTTTTTGAATCTTTTTTGTTGGTAACGGTATAAAAAGTGGTAGAACTGGTTTTGTTTAAACTTTAAATAGGTAAATACTGTGTATACTACTCGTATATTCAAACATATAAGATAAACAAGCTTAAAACTTCTGCTGCGGTCTTATTTTCAATATAAATTCGATTATATAATGAGTCAGAGATAGGTATAGGTACCTATAACAATGACAAGTCAAGTTGAATCTATTAGTTACTCTTTGCAAATAAAAATTTAATATCTGCTCACTCATTATTATCGACAACCATCGTTGTAGCTAAAAAAGCTTTCACGAGTTAAAATTATGATTACCACTTTGGGGATTTTTTGAAGTTTTTTTTTAATTTTAAATTTTTTTATTATTTCAAAAATTGTTTAAAATATGAAAAGTTACTTATGAAGTCTTAACAATTTTTTTAACATTTAGTATGATTGATTCAAAAATTAAGAACCACTTTAATTTTTGAAATCATTTGTATAATATCCAATAAATGATTTAGCAGATTTTCACGATATGTCATGTCACCTAACAAACACATTATGTATGTATGTAGTACATTGTATATATTTCTTGTTTGGGAATTGTAAGTTTCTTTTTTATTTTTTAAGAAATTATTTAACTTCGTTAAAAAATTAAGTCAATTTATCAGTCATTTATTTTAAATAAAGTTAAATTTTATTTATAAAAGTGTAATAACTCCTTGTTATTATATTTTTATAAATAAAAATTTAACTTTATTTCAAATAAATGATTAATTTATTGATTCAATTTTTTTTAATAAATTAGAAAAAAAACTAGAGAGGATAAAGATCGCTTAAAGATTATAAAATATTCAATTTATACCTCTGTCTGCGGTGTTGGTTCTGGAATTTTTTCCGAGACCCTTAACATCTCCAAGTCCTTCAGACTACCAGACTTTGCAAGTGTATTTCAAGCTGAACTACTAGCAATCAGAGAAGCATGCAAACTGCTCAAATTAAACCAAAATCAAGCCAGAAATACAGCAATCTGCTCTGACAGCCAGGCGGCCATTAAGACCATCAAATCATCCGCATCTACCTCATTACTTGTCCAGCAATGTCGGGACGAACTATCGAGTCTGAACACTAACCTCCGAGTCACTCTCATTTGGGTTCCAGGTCATAGTGACATAGAGGGAAATGAACGGGCTGACGAGTTGGCTCGACAAGGCTCGGCCCTTCATAGCTCATTAGCGGTTAATGTTAACATCCCTCTTGGTGCTGTGAAGAGACAAATCTTCTCGATTTTTCTCAACGAATCCAACCGTAGGTGGAACAGTCTCACAAACTGTGTCCTATCAAGAAAGATATGGCCAACCTACAACAACACACGTTCTAACGATCTTTTATGCAGACCCAGGCATGATATAGCCAGGATCATAGCAATTTGCACAGGGCACTGGCCCATAGGAGAGCATGCAAGAAAGCTGGGAATCCCCTACAACTCTCATTGTCGTAGTTGTGGAGACCCACAAGAAAAAGAAACTGTGGTTCACTTTCTCTGCAACTGCCCCGCTTTAGCCTATTTTAGAATAACTTCCTTCGGGAAAGCATTCCTCGATGACCCAAGTGAGCTTTCTGAGAAGAAAATCAAGGATATGATTATCTTTCTGAGTGCGACGAAATGGCTTTAACAATGGTTTGTTAAAGTCTATAAAAACCACATCATTCCGTTTTAAATCCCTATCAGATTGACACGAGTTAATGGTACAAAAACGGCGCTCTCCAGCGCTAATTGAGTCGCAAGGCCAGAGCTAGCGACGACTATCTCTATCTATCTATCTACCTCTGTCAATTGTTCAGTGTTCATTGTTTTTGTTGAAAAGTCTAAAAAGTTCAGTTTAAAAACATGGATATCCAATACTAGTTGAAATTTTTTTTTAAATCGTCTGCATAAAAAAAATCAAAATTGCTTTATACAATTATCAAAAAATAACAAACCAACTGTTCTATGAGATGTACTTAAAACTCTTTAGTGTTAAATTATAGGCATTATAATTCTAGCATTGGTACACACCAAATTACCAAAATTCCATGGGCGCCGTTTTCAAAGAATTTGAGATTCGTATTAACGGTTTTTGTTTTTTCCAAATTATCTTATTATGAATCGACCAGACCATTTTTCAAAATATTTATTAAATTAAGAAAAAATCCGGAAAATTCTTCAATATTACAAAAAACTTTAGCTTTAGATAAAAAAAAATTAATCAAATTAAATAAACCACTTTTAAGGAAACCAGAAACCAAAAAAAAAAATTGATGGTATCATAGATAATGGCACCCCAATTTTTGAAAACACAAATCTAACAAAAAGTTAGTCACCATTTAATAAAAAAGAATACATTTTCTTTAAAAAATCTGTGGAAATATTCAAAAAATTAAGATTTCCGTCTAAGGTTCTTACCGTTATTTTTGGTATAAAAAAAAATGAAAAATAAACACTGTGGAATGCCCAAAAAACAATGTATACCAAGTTTAAATAAAATCCAACCAGCTTTTTGAGCTCTAGCCGACCATACAGGCAGACAAAATTGTGAAACCCAGTTTATTAGTTTTCGACATCATAATAATGCCAAAGTTTGAATTTGTTCACATTTGGATGGGATCTTTAAAAAATTGGAAGTTTTTTTGCGACCTTTAGAGCAAATAATGGATTTAGCGACGCTCCACGTCAGTGGTTGAATTTTCGTATGAAAAAAAAAAACAAATCGATGCTTGCGAACTCTAAATGTAAAAAATAAACAATAATTTTTGAATGCATGTAACTATAAGGTCTGACGAAACTCAAAATTAACAATACATTGCAGAGAAATAAATTATTGTTCGCCAGTTTAAAAAAATATCTGGTATCTGGCGCGGAACTGAGAATCTCTTCCCCTGACCAATTTTTCGTTTTCAGTGGTTATTTAAAGCAGAGTTAACTAATCTTTCAGCATCAGCTAGCTCCAGAGCTTACTTTGATATTGGATGACAATGAAGGCAGGGCCTAAAGAATAAAAACGCAAATCATTTCTTTCTAGTAATCTTTAATCTCGCACTAAAATTGGTCTTCAGTACCTTATAATATATTATCTTTTCTTTTTTTGAAATGATACTGAAAAATATCTTTTTTGCATGTGGCAACAATATTGCAAAGCTAAATTACTTGAAGTTTATTTCAACTGAGTTTAGTTTTTACAACCAAAAGCTTTTTTTTGTTTTTTTTTTTACACGTGCTTAACCGTATTTATTTAAGTAAGTACCTAGTTAAATATATACCTTCAAGCACGGAAATGAAATTTAACTATGTACTTACAAAAGAGTTAAAGTCTATAAAAGACATTATATTAGCCAGCAATTTAAAAAAAATGTTGTAAATTTTCTGTACAAATTAATACAATATTGCGTTTATTAGATAATTATCATGAGAAGTTAATCACTATTTTTTATCTCATAAAAAATAGATAATTTTATCAATTTATTTTTATAATTACAAAATTATGAGCAAATAATAATCGATGTATTGCATATAAAAACGATTTTCCTTAAAAATATTATAATTAAAACATTATCTTAACAACTTAGATCATATCTATTACTCAGCCTCCGCAACAAAATTTTTAAATAGTTTTTTTTTTATAAATTATTCAAATTTCAAAATATTTTTTTTCTATAATATTAAACATTATATTACTAATTAAAATATTATAAAAAAAAAACAAAATTAATTATAAACATATGTACTTTATTGTATTACTCACCAAAAAGATTATAGAAATGTAAAAGAAAACTAACGATTTGATAGCAAAATGAAAAATCGTAAAAAAATTACTTAAAATACACTTTTTCAAAGTTAAATGTAGGTCATAAAAACATGCACTGGATTTTTACCACCCGAAATTAGAAGTTGTTTTTTTTTTTTTTTGCGAGCGATTTTGAAAGTTTTGATTAACGAATATTATTTTCAAAATTTCAGAAGCTGTGGAAAATTTAGCAAAAGAAATAAAAAAAATATTTTTTAGTATCTAGTTTTTGAAATCAATTTCTCTTGATTGTAAGGAAAAAAATGGATTTCATTAATAAAATTTCGTTATCATAAATATTGGCTTAATTTCAAATCGATTCTTGTTTCTGTTGGTAGATTTTAAAATATCTATTGAGAAGAAAAATGGGGATGTCGGTGAAAATAAGTCAAACAGAAACATACTAAAATGCTGAATTTTTTTTCTCTTGTATTTTTTTCAAACGTGTTTTTTGCATAACAGAAATATTCAGAAAGTTACAGCCTTTTAAAAATTACTTAAAAATTTCAAAAAAGTTTTGCTGAGTATATTATTATCTTGTACTCAAACAATAAAGTTCGAAAATACGTTTTGAAGTTTACAGTGTTATCTTCTAATAATATCTTTAAATTAGATTAGATTATTTATTATTTTAAATAAAACATGAAATTAAATCATTTAATGCATATCATTGTCACCTTTAGAGCCAATCTTTTCACAATGGGTGAAATTTGCAATATGATTAGGTATCATAAATTCTTTTTAATTTTATTTTATCATACTTTCTTTTTAAGTGGATTATAGACTCAAAACTTGCATACCAATTTTTTTTTTTTAAATACTCAAACGAGAAAAATTATATATGAAATTTCATTTTTGAAAAATTAATTCAATGAATTCTATGCTTTTCCATATATTTCATTAATGATATTCTTAAATACCCAGATGCAGTTAAGGATTAAAAATCATTTTATAAAAAATAATTGCTCGCAACAATTAAAAAAAAAATCGGACTTTTTTCATTCATAAAATATTTAAATAGCGACAATTTTTTAAACATCAATTTTAAATTTTAAATTATTATACTCTTGATCTAATAGATATACGATTCACCCTGTATAGCAAAAGATAGTTTTATGTGGTCTTACTGGCTTTGAGGAAGTACTCAACTAAAGATATCCTTCAAAACTAGGGAGTCATGCAGTCATCAATATGACTTATCTGAGTGAGTAACAACACATTGAATTACGCAGTACGCACTTCATTTTTGACATAGTCAGTACACGCTGCCTCTAGTTCAATGTTCATGGTTATTATCTCTAAAAATATATGTATTGATTTGGTAATGATTTCTTCTTTCGATTTTGTTATTAAAAACAAAGTTATTATCAATTAATATCAAATCTGAAAAAAAAAACATTAAATATACAATCACTTTGAAGAAATGGTGTTGGCATGTAGGTACCTACACTACATATCATTTTTTATCACGAGAATACCTCTACCAATTTGAGGTACGTAGGTACTCACTAAAAATCAAGTATGGAAAATTGTTTATCAACAAAATTGAAAATATAGCTCAATCATTTTATAAAAAAAACTGAAATATTGAAATTTCAAAATTATATGGGAAAATATGAAGATTGGGGTTGATATTTCTAGAACCTGATATTTTTCTTGGTGGAGAATCTAGTACTATACTCTTCTCCTCTCCATTATAAGATATACTTATACTGGAGTGATTGTGAAAAGTTCCCATCTACATACATACATATATGAATACCGCTTACAAATTAAATCCAAAAGTCCATATTGGTCTAAATATCAAAATTACGGATTTTTGGCAATGGCAAATTTTTCAAAAAACTATTATTGAGGCTTATAATTTTTACCCTATAGCATTTTCAACAAAAAAACGTACAGAAAATTTTCCTATGCCAGTGTTGAGATATCGTAACTTCATAAATTCATAATAAATATAAAGAACACACTAATGGGGTTTTATAGCACCGTATTTATTGGTAAAATACGGATCCCTTGCTTGCCAATCTTCTACTTTTACACTTACTTAAGAAATAAAAATTATTTAAAAAAAAATACTCACCGAAAAACCTCAATGGTTTTTTTAATCTCAAAATTTAAAAAAAAATTATTTTTTGGAGCTTTGAAAGTAAATATGATGAGTAGTATGATGATTAAATGAATTTGCAAAAAAAAAAAATAAAAAAAAATTGTTGTTTAATTTTTAAATAAATTTAATTTTGAAAAAATTATGTTTTAGATTTTTTATACATTTTTTAACAAAAATTATTTATTTTTAAGCAAATTTTCAATAATCTTTTAACCACCCAATGTGTTAAGTAATGGTGAATAAAATTTTATTCACTAAAATTTGGGTAACAGTTCGAAAAAAACGTCTGTTAATTTTTTTTTCCGCAAAAATCATTCTCATAAATAATACTCGTACTAGGCTTAAACGAAGGTAAATTTTAATTATTCTGGTTCAACCTACACCCTCTAAAATGTTGTCACACATTATTCGTTTACCCTGTACAAAGCCAAAAAACATAAAATGAATTATGAATTTAACAAATAACAAAAACTATTACACAAATGTCAATTTTAATATTTTATTCAAAATTAACAATAACATACAAATAATTAACTATAAAAAAGAAGTAGATAAAAATATGGTCACAGTTGTTTAAAATACTCATAAGAATTCTATTTATATCAAAAAAAAACTTGATTATACTTCTTAATCAACATCGATTTTTCGGAAAGATCCCTCTGCTCCGAAAACATTATCAAAATTAACAGGTTTTCCTGCTCGTAGTTTTTCATCAGTCTTATATTGAGCATCTTCCTTAAAGAAGTCTTGATGTGCCACGACCTTCTTAGCCCAGTAATTAGTGATTTCTTCAAACGATCCATTTTCACCACCATAGTCTATTGGTAGATATTTTAGAGGTACAGTTTGGTATAGTTCCTCCATATTTTTTCCATGCACTATTAACTACAAAAAAATATAAAATTTAAAGAACTAATATGAAAAAAAAACTCGATCGTTACAACTTACTCTTTGCTGCATTTTAACGGGCATTAGAGATTTGATTGAATTGAAAACTGTCTCAAAACCAACTGGGGTATTTATAAAGTGCGCACTGCGCAAACGCAATGGCAATGCTTCCTCGGTGAAAACAGAAAATCTCTTCATGAATGAGGGATTCAATTGGAAGAAATGGGCAGTTGTTATATCGGTGAAATCCAATATTTGAACATATCCACTGATTACAACATTGTCATCTTCTTCCATTACGATGTGCTGCAGAGCCGTACTGGCTCGCATAATTTCTGAAAGAGTATATTTATCAGCGGCGTAAGCTCCGAGACGGAGGATTAAAATTCTGGGACCGTCTTCACCGCCTAGAGGCTTTGGTAGAAGTGATGTTATTCTGAAAAAAAATTATTTCATATTGTTAAAGAATCAAATTGTTGCAAAAAAAAACTTATGGAGTGCGTAAGTGGATAGCATTAATGAAATATTTTTTGAAGACATTTTTGGACAATTTCGAAATTAAAATATCTTTTGTAAAATCCAGTTCTATGGCAGATAACATTAATAACGAAATAATTTATATTACTTAAAAAAAAACTGTACTGAAAAATATTCATCAAAACATTAGAGGCGTTTTCGAGATAAACATGATTTGCCTTAATTGATAAATATGACGTATATTTAGAGTAAAAAAAAATTCAGTTTCCCTCTAGGGTATCTCCCTATAATCTCAAGTCCGAGATATGAAGAAAACCCCTATAGTAGTTTAAGCTGTAAGTCGAGGTACAGACAGACAGATCGAGAGCTGCGGGAGTGCGGGACCCACTTTCTTGCTTTTTCTATCATCGTTTAATATATCAGGTCAGATAAATTACCTTGAGTTCGATTTTTTTACAAATCTAATTTTTTTTCCGCCATCAACTCATCACTTAATCCATCATGCAATCAATGTTGTGCGCAAATATATTTATTGTTATTGAATAATCATAAAATGAATATAACGTAGTGACAATAGGTCATTTGTATTATTATTATGCACTTGTAAAAATTATAGTTAACTGCTGAGTAAGGATCTATAATTTGTTTATATTTGCATAGAAATTTAAAGAAATTATAGAATTCCACCAAGATTTTACGTAAGATTAATTTCTGATCGGTCCGAAGGTAATAATTACGATCAAAACGTAACAATTTAAAATAAAATGCAGTTTGAGTAAATTAAAATTAATTTGTTTAAAAAAAACATAATTGTAAAGTAACTTAACAAATATTTAACTTAAGGCTTAAGGCAGGATCTATAGGTTAATGGTGTACCCATTATGTCTTGAGCTTTAAGTTTATTTTGAATAATACATTTTAATCAAAGAAAATATATTGGAAATGGAAATGTTATTAATTTATTTTATAAATGTAAGAAAAAAATAAAAGTTAAACATTTTAAGTCGGAATTATTAGATTTTTGAAAAATCAAAACAAAATTGTTTTTTTTTTGGAAAATGTGACGATCTATGTTAAGTGCC
Source organism: Syrphus vitripennis (assembly GCA_958431115.1). Classification (NCBI taxonomy): domain Eukaryota; kingdom Metazoa; phylum Arthropoda; class Insecta; order Diptera; family Syrphidae; genus Syrphus; species Syrphus vitripennis. The sequence continues at coordinate 18,509,969 of OY288109.1, forward strand.
TCAATTTTAATCAAAAATTATTCTTTATCCAAAATAAATTTCATATAAGATCGAGAGTAATGTCAAATTTGATCAAAATCTCAATGCCCTGTAGTTCCTTCTACTTCAATTAAAAACCTTTTGCCTGGACTTTACCTCCACTTATCACTTTGCCTTTTGACATTATACAATATTAAATTTAAATTAGGTACAAATAAAAATTACAACAAAAATAAATAAACAAAAACAAATAGATAGATATATAAAAACAAATAAATCACTTTATCAGTTTCGAATTAATGTTGTTAACCTTTACGTCATTTTGAACAATTATCACAAATGAAAAGAAATGAAACGATAATGACTACACACAAAAAAAAATTAAATAACCATTTTGTGATGAGTTAATGTGACATAACGAAACCCAAAAATATTGGCTTCAAACAGGTTTCAATCTTTTTTAATTACAAGTTTTGCTAATGCGAATCAGTAATGCAAATTTTATTCATAGCTGCCTGAAGATATTGTAAAATATTTAATCCACACACTTTTTAATACAACACACTATGGCCATTATTTACTCACCCCAATTGAAACACTTCCTGAACCCTGGCATCCTCAACATTTCGACAAGTCAGCGCACTTTCATAAATCGTCCGCAGTGTGTAATACTTGTCAATCTTATCCTTGGCCTTTTCCAAACTAAATTTGCATCCTCGCAAAAATGTCACCAAGAATTGGTCATCTGTGCGCGCCTTCAAGTGTGGCTGTTTTTCAATCCATGTCCGCAAACTGGCTATATCCTCATCCAGTCTACTTGGAACTTCGTATAGTTCTTCAATGGCTTTCAATTGCAGCTTGTCAGACAGTGGTCGTATGTTTGGCATGATGATTGACTATAAATGAACGTTCACAAATAAATAGAAGAAGAAAAGTTATGTTTTTTTTAGTTTCGATTTCACTCAAATCACACTTCTGCGTGTTTATATGTACGTTTCAAAAAGAAAAGAAGAAACCCAACAAGTTGAGGCAATTCAAATTTAAAATAAAAGTTAACTGTGTGCTCGTTGGGTGGGTATTATTTTCTGACCACTTTGATCACCCCAAGTAATATGATAAGAAGCGAAATTACATTTAAGACGATTTGTAGGGCGATAGAAGATTAGTGTTACCTTAATTTTATTTTAAATGGTTCGATTTTGATGAAGCACTTTTTGTATTTTGTATATTCGCTAACACACGACTATAACACACCCAAATGAGAAGACACAAGGTTTTTGAATATTCAAATGTAGGCCACCACCCTCCACAAATATCTACCTTAAATTGAGAAACAATTAAAAACAACACTGTTTTGCCAAAGATAAGATATCATTTAAGCCGTATCACACTCACAGTTTCGGTGTTTATTATTTCGACCTATGTTCTCATGCAGATTGGGAATACTTTTTATACAGTTATATGAGCTATTGGGAGACCGTTTGATTAGATTTTGCATTTGGTGCGATATAATAATTTGTATGCGCAAAAAAAATGACAAGCTATCTATTCGATATTGCTGACTAACTGAAACTATGAGTCTTAGTTTTTTATTCTTGATAGGTAAAAAAAAAAACAGAAAAAATATCTTATCTTCATAGGGTAGCATCCAATTTAACTATAATGTTATTCAAGTGCCTGGAAGTAGGCTATAGAAAATAAATTATGATCGATAATAGAATTTCAAAGGGTTCCACCAGTTTTGAATTAAGAAGGTTATGACTTATGAGAAATATTTTCTATGTTCTAAATTCTCGAAATGCTGAAATCTTGGATTTTACAGGTAAGACCTGGATTTTTTCAGATTTTGGTCTTCATAATTCACTCTGCACTTTGAAAACCATGCAAATAGTAAACTTTTGTTTAAAAAATTGGCTGTATTGTACTTTTAATAACAAAAAAAATGTTTACCAATGTTATCGAAAAATTCAAAGTTTTACTGGTAAATTCTAGAATTTCAGATTTGTTTTTTTTTTTTAATTTAAAGTTACATATTACACCGTTTCTTGTTCAAGAGTTAAAAAACAATTAGACCTGTCAATTTTTCAAAAATTAGACATTTCAAGAAATTTAATTTTAAATTGATTTATTTAAAAAGTTGGCAAATCAATTTTTCTTTAGAACGTTTTTAACGAATTCATTATATTTGTACAATTTATATTTTTTTAATTATTCGTTTCCAAAGGCGTTTTTTGATTCGTTATAAATATTTATAAAAGAAAACAGAAAATCTTGCATTACCGATGTAATTACCTTCTTCCAGTTTTTTTGATTTAATTTTGTTATTTAAATAAGCTAAAGTTGTCACAAATGCCGGATGCCCGGTTCGATTCTCAGCCTCGCCTATAAAAAAAAAATGTTTTTTTTGACTTGAAACGTTTTTTTTTTTCAAATTAATCAAAAATAAAAAATAATTTCTTCAAAAATAATTCTGAAGTTACTAAAAAATATTCCTTAAAAAGACCAAAATCAAAAACTTTGACACATACAAAATTTTGAAAATTAAAAAAATTATTAAATTAAATAATTTATATCTATACAATTTTTAACAATTTTTTTTATAAATGCCTTTGATAATTAAAATATTTTGTTTTTTTTTTTCTAAATTAGGAAACTAAAATTTAATTTAAACTAATTTTGTTTTAGGAAATAAGTTTTTCTTAAAAGCATTTTAAATGGGCCGGGCGATTATTTTAGAAAATATACACTGTACAATGTACATATATGTACCTGCCCATACCTATGTAGGTAATGTCTACCTTCATTCAGAATTATTTTTCGTTTTGTTGAATTTAATGTATTCGATATTTATTGCATTGTTAAATAAAGCTACTAGGTATAATTGTATTATTACTAATAAAATGAAATTAATTATTAATTAGATGAATTTTATTACAAATATCCAGTTTAAGTCATGGCTTAGTGTTTTTCTTTTATGTATATTGATTATTCTAAAAATAAAATAAAAAAAACAAATATCTATGTAGGTATTTAGTAAACTTTAAATTTATGTATCTATTTCTGGTATGATAATCATGACCTTAAGGTTTCGTTAATTATTATTTAATTGTTAAATATAATTATATTTTAAATAACAAGAATCACTCAATTTAAAATTGTGAAATTGCTACATACAGTACAAAACCGAACAAACATATCTTAATATTGAAGGTTTTTGAATGAACAATAACAACTTAATATATTTTCGGATTTCGGTATTAAATTACAGGATCTATTCACTGGAAACTGTATATGCTTAATTGGGTGTCAACTCGGTCTAGTAACAAGGGCGTAGCGAAACTTTACAAGAGTCGGCAAATTCGGGAAGCTAGATTTATTAATTCAAGCTATTAAAAAAAAAAAAAAACCAAAAATTTTAAAAAATATTTTTCGGAAAAACGGAAAAAGTTAAAAAAAGAAGTAATTTTGTATTTTGATAATATTATACTTTTAAATGTACAAATGCAAGTCGACATTCTTGCCGATTGAAGATTTTGGATACATGCCAACTAATTCAAGATTCGGCATATCAACCAAGCTTGTCAAATTTATTTGCAAACGTGAATCATGAATCATTCTTAATATATAAGGGTTCACATTCTCAAATATATTTGACAAACGTGGTTTAAGTGGTTCGAATTTGCCAAACATATTGTATGAAAATAAAAAAAAATGATACTTGGATCGTTTGACAAACATATTTTAGAACAAGCCGAAATCATTCAACCATATCAGGAATTTCGCCCGAAAAAAAATCCTTGCTTCTTTTCCCTTAAAAATGCTAAATGTAAACAGTCAGCAAATTCCTAAAATAAGTCGGCATTTCAATAAAAGTCACCCCCCACGGCTCGAAGCCTCGCTACGCCACTGTCTAGTAAGTAACGCCTCTTGAATTGGAGATACTGCAACGCTTATGGGGAGACACCGGAGTAAAGATTTAAGATTTTCTGAACAACCATTAGAAATACTCTCTCTTCATACTCCTCCAAAATAAGCGCCACCCTTATCTATTTTATAAATACTTTTTTCAGCTCATCTGTAAGATTTTTGAAAAATCTTCAAATAAATATCGAAATGAAGTAAAGCTTATTTGGTCGAGAACATAATTCATATTTCTTGCTAGATTTTAATTATTTTGTTAAATTCGAAAATGTAAATACTGTCCATGCATTTATTTTTTGCAACGTTTGTATGATTGTTTCTTATATCTGTAAAAGACTGTAACCCAACAGCAATATATTAATTTTTCATATTCTATCTACTCTCTGGTGATACATCAGTTTTTTTTCCTACCTATTGATTTTTTATGGCATAAATGTTGTGTTTTATAGGTTACTAAATGATTGACTCAGAACGTGTATAGCTAGGTACAAAAATTATAAAAATACTGGATTTATCTATTTTTGTGTACAAGTAAGATAGTAAAAGTTTCGGGTGAAAATAAAATAAACAAAATCAATAATTTCTTTTAACTATGAAAAATTTAACATTACGATAATGATGAAGATGTAAACTTATTTTAAAAACACACGTCCGAATCGCATAAACTTGCTCTTTGGAATAGTTTGTTTTTATTTCAAGTATGCGAAAACACAGTCAAAAAAACCTGGACTAGAAATATTTTTTGACATTAAAATACGACAAACGGATACTGTTCTACTAATGTCATAGTTAATAAACATTTTTTTTTCAATCACCGTAGTTTTCACTTTGCTTAAAAACTAAGGGTCTTATTTTTTATGAAAACAATACTTCAGCTCAAGCCAAGCTGAAATTTATAATTGGGATTTTTCTTATTATCATCCAAAGTAAGAATAATACAAAATGTAAGCTACAATCGTAAGATATATTTTTATTAAAATTATAAACGAATTCTTTCATAATATAGGTATTGTAATCTGTGGAACCGTTTTGTATAAACTCAAAAATCAAAAATATGAATCTGTACGGTAACGCTATTATATTTTTTTTTTTTTAATTTTTCTTTGAAAAATATTCTTTGACTAAAATTATTTGGTTTGTTACAAAACCATCAAAACGGTTGCGAAAACGCAACACAAAATTTTTTTGGATAACCGAAGGCATTTACAATTTTTTAAATGTTTCCAGCCACTATGTGAAATTTCAAATTTTTAAATCAACTGGAATTGGTAGCCGCCTGAAAAAATCTTTGTATGCTAAGCCACTCTAAAGACTATTTCCATCGAAGAATAAGTAAATAAGATCCACTTGTTTATTTTTTGTTTGCAAACAAGAATTACTTACTAATCAATATTAATCAAAGTAGATATCTCTGAAACCTTCAGCCTTGACAAATAAATGGTTTCTTATCTCATTACATGAAGACAACATTGAAGTTTAAAAAAAAAATATTTCAATGATATCAGCAATGATGTACCTTTCATATCTTCTTGAGAGATAAACAATTTTAGCAGCACTTAAACATTGTTTACTTTAAATATCCATCATAAAATATTTCGAAATGAGAAAAATAAAAATAATTCCAAAAACAAAAAAAATGTTTTTTTTTTCTAATTTATTTTATATTCCATACAAAAGAACCTAATGTTACTCTTATCTCTATACATTTATTTATTAATTCACAAACAAAAATATTAATAAATACAAATTATTTCTCAATCAAACCCAAATCTCCTAAACGAATTCCTTATTCCAAATAAGCCATTATTTGATTTGGCAGGCTTTTCACTCTCTTTATGTTTATTCATAATTCCGAAATTCACACCTTCTTTGAAATATTCTCGATAGCTCAAGAATTTCTTTTCCGTCAATGCAATTATTTCAGCAATAGTTCCATTCTCTCCACCGTATTCTATGGGTAAATATTTTTTCGGTACATGTTCGTAGAGTGTTTCACTTTTCTGCGGATGTACAAAAATCTAAAAAAGCAAATAAAAATTTTTGTAATAACTCGCACTCACAAAATATTTTTTTGTGATAGTTACCCTTTTAGTTACTTTCTCTGGGAATATTGCTTTTATGCCCCTAAATCCAAGTTCGAAAGCAGGCGGAACATTTATGAAGTGGGTTCCCTTTTGTCGCGCTGGATTTCCTTCATCAGCGTATATTGAACATTTCCTCAGTAGATTCGGATGAAGCTGAAACAGATGACTCGCGCCGACACCATTCATATCCATAATCTCACTGTAACCACTGATAACTGAATTATCATCTTCTAGCATCATTATTTCCCCAAGCATTACCCCGAGACGAAGAACATCAGCAAATTTGTAAATGCTTGTATCATAGATTGTGGCGCGAATAATATTGATGCAAGGTCCTTCGTCGTCCTTCGGTATGGGAAGTTTCAATATAACTCTAAATCATAAATTCCAAGATTTAGTTTTTGTTTTGATGGTAAACGGGTTAACTTACCCCATTCTGATAATTTCCAAAAGTTTTTGATCATCAACCAAGCGATTGTTGAATATCTCGGGAATTCCAATTTGAAGACTGTAATACTTTTCCAATTTCTTCTTAGCCTTATCAAGATTGAATTTGCAGCCTCGCAGGAAAGCCACCAAAAATTGATCAGAAGTTCTCGCACGAAAATGAGTTTGTGTTCCAATCCATTCTCTCAGAATTTGAATCTCACTTTGCAAACGGACGGGATTTTCGTTTAATTCTTTTATAGCGCGTTCTTGTAAATTTGGAGGAAGAGATCTTAATTCTGTCATAGCTTCGCTCAATTTACTATTTCCAACACTCAAATATTATACAACAACAAAAAAAAAAAACTACCTAATAGAATTATTTCACAACCGAATAGCTTCTTACAAGATTTAAATCCCGGCTATTGACTATCTTTTTATTTTGCTAAGCTGATGGAAAATATGCATACCTTCGCGTGTCGTGACTTTTATGTGAATGACAAGTATAAATAAATATTCAATGTTCATTACCCTCTAGTCATCAACTACCTACAAAATTCCCCGCTATCTCTTCTTCCCAAAATTGACCAGCTTCAATCCTCCACTGACAGCTTTTTGATAAGGGATAGTAAGTTGGAAGCAGTATGCAAACTGTTAGATTAAAAAAAAAAAACGTTTACTGTAGGCATCGATTTTAATCTAACTGGCAGTTTATTGTCATGTATCTAAGTGGTATATGATGTTAGTTTAATGCTTTGAATTGTAAGTACGTAGGTATAATGCTAGAAGGCGAAAAATAATGGGGTTGTTGCCTAAATTAACGTTAAGCTTTATCATATGGAGCGTAAAAGGTAGAGCATGACAGTGATGACATTCTATTTTTTTATCGATTTTTTTTTTATTTCAAGTTTTTCAAGTTTTTTGATAAGCAATCAATCAATCAATTAAAATAGTTGGATGATGATTAATTTTTTTAACAGCTTGGTGTTCCCTAATTTCTTGGTTGAATTGATGTTGACCTGGTTTTGTGCGAAATACGGAGGCACCTACAGTATACAAAAAAAATTTAGTTGGTTTCTAGGAATTTGAAAATGTTGATAACTTTTTTTTATAACATTTAAATAAAATTTTTGCATTGTCTTATGATAGGTCGATCTAATACTAATACACTCTAAAAAAAAATTATCAGACTTGTCGGCGCCATTTTTGAGAAATGTAAAATTTTTGAAAACGGTTTTTTAACATTTGTACGGAAGGTTCCATTATTTTTGAAAATTACTAGTGAAGTATGTATTAGAAAACCGTTTGTACAAAAATTCATATGGGGTAGTTTTAATAAAATTTTATTTTCGAAATATAATTTTTTTAAATCTTAAATCAATAAAAACTTTTTTACGACATCTATGGTCTAGTTGCCCTGATGTCTTTCTTATAAATAATTTTACAAATTTATTTTTGTAAGTTATTTTCGATAAATAAATAAATAAATAAATAATTTTTTTTTGCATATATTTTTGCATAAAATTTGAACGCAATTCTGATAAAAAAACTGATTTTTTGGTAGGTAAAGGTACGTCTCACATTTTGGTATTTGTTTTCAGTTTTTTTTTTTAACCGTTTTAGCTATTTTCTAGAAAAAAAAAATCACGGTACCGTTATTCATTGAATTTAAAAAGAAATCAAATAAAAATGTTTTTTAACTGGTAATAATCTATAGATTAGATCTACAATCTGTCTCACCATTTTAAAATTATTCTCCCGACCAAGAATATTGTTGTTTTCCTAACTACTTATGAATGTATCTTTGTTTAAAATGCTTTTAACAGAATATCTTATGTCAATCAATTTCCTTATTTAAAAAAAAAATCAAATCTTAAATTTCAACAGAAAATCTTATGCCGTGAGATTTTTTAATTTTTTTACTTCCGTTCTTCATAAGAGCTTATGTTGACATAGGTTATGCTCTGTAAAATAGTTTTTTTCGATTTCACACACACTTATGTTAACAGTTATTCTGTCGAAAAAAAGAAAATAGAACGGAAGAACCTAAGTTTAAAAAAAATATTTTTTTACTTTGCGCCCACCTTTCTCAAAAATGCTTTGTTTGATTTTCATCAATTTTTTTTTTGAAGTAACTAAAAGTAATAAAAACAGTTTTACGCACAGCACTAATTCATTTACTATATGTAAATGAGGTACTGATGAATGTTTTACACTGCCGAAATTTTAAACACATTTTCATTATGTGTTCCCTAAGAAATTTGTCTTTTGAAAAAAGAAGTTGACAAACTTTTTTCTGCAAATTTATTTTTGACAAATGCAGGAAAAGAATTTGGTCGGATTTTTTTTTTATTTTGGATAATTTTTGTCGATATTTTTTGAAATTTATTTTTTCCCCATTTTTTTTAACAATTTTTACTTGTGCCTTCTACAAAGCAAGCTTTGAATACAGAACTCGAACCTAAAATTACGATGTAAGTTGGGATGTCATTCTATATCTGCATGCACTTGAGGTTTTTAGGCGAAATTGAAAAAAAAATAAAAACAAATGCCATAGATCCGGATTTTTGTTTTCGACGTTCTCATAAACGGCTCGACGTATTGGGATCAAAGTGACAAAAAAAACCGGTATAAAAAAAGTGGGGTTTCCGTTCAGTTTTGCCATCTTTTTATAACGGATTTTTTTTAAAGAAATTTTCTTATATCTTTAAAAGTAGAGGTCCTAACATCATCTGGTTATCAGTGTATGACTAATAATAATGGATAAGAGTACTGAATAATAACATCAAAAGGCGTTATTTATATAACGTACGAATTAAAAAAAAAAATTGTAAGTATTGCCGCTGGTTTTTAGATTTGTTTTCCTGTTTCAACTCATTTTAATAGAAAATTCAAACCTGCTGAAATAGACCACCTTTTAGTGGAATTTTTTTCTTGCGCTGATCCATTTTTTATACCCCTTTTTTCCGGATCTTGTTCGAAATGAAAAACACATTTGTTTGTTTAAGTATTTTATTTGACAAACGTTAAACAAAAAAGAACTTTATACAAATAACATAAAAGGTTTTCGTTTTATAAATAAATCTTTCATAAAATTTGTTTATAATATGTTACTGTAAAAACCCAAATTAAAAAAGTTCCAGAATTTCTAAGAACTTAGAATTATTCAGCAACATTGGAAAAAGTTTCATTTTATTAAATTATGTAGTAGATCTCAGTTTTAAAAACTAGCCCCCTATTCATACTTCAAATCTACTAAATTCTTAAGGGCATTCAAAAGTATGCAATAAATAATGAAGTGAGAGTTTATGTAGCTTATTGAAGAATATTTTGAGGAGATCTCATTAACCACCTACTCTTTCTATAAAGCTGAAAATTTAAAAAATAAAAAAAAAAAAATTTAAATAATTATATATCTACATAATTTATTTATTTAAATGAACATTGTAAAAAACTTACGCTTTTAGTATGATTTTGGTTTCAATATTCAATGCTTTTAAAGGTATCAATTTAAAATTAAGTCTACAATATTTTTTTTTGCGATTTTTACCAATTGGATTGTTTTTCAAGGAAAATGAAAATTACAAATTTCTAATTAACTATATTGGTATCAGAAACTACTGTTAAATATTCTGGGAAAATAATGTTAGTCGGTTTGCTTCCAAATACCGCCGCTCTTAAAACAACACCAAAAACGGGTTTTCAGCCAGATTTACAACCCCCAAAATTGTTACCTAAAACAGTTATAAAATGCAGCAGATCATTACACACTTTTAACTAAACTAGCAAGTACATATCTAAAAAAAACTTCGCTATATGAAAAAAGAAAAAAACTGAACTGCAGAGGTACTCGTAGACTCAGTCTAGTATTTTAAATTATCATAATGTTAGTTATGTTTTCAAAATTCTATCCGTGTAAAGTTTTTTTCTTCAGTTTAAATTTGAATTTTTTTTTTAATTGACAGAAACAGCTCTGATTAACATTGCAACTTAAGTTGAAAAAATTCGAAACAAAAAAAATTCATTGAAAAAAGTTGTTTAGAAAAAAAAAATTACTGCAGAAGTAAATTTTTTCCACAATTTGTTGTCCCAAATTTTTCAAAAAAAAAAAAAATTATTCCGACATTAAAAACTCCTTTGAACTCACAAAATACTTTTATCAAAAAAATAACTATATGCACTTATGATTAAAATTTGATAATTTTTTTACGCAATATCCAATCCACATCTCTTGCATTTATATCTTATAGATATTACTGTGAACCGTTGATATAAAATGAGATTAAAAAATTTAGCAAAGCTTGGTCACCACGTATCAATGGACAGATTATGATACGACTCAATATCTGCATTGTAATAAGTATACTTACATACATACAAACAAACATGAGTTAGCTTAAATCCAGTAAAACAAAGTATTTATTTAACTGTCAGCCTTCAAGAATTTATTGATCTACCAACTACGAAACAAAAACAAAGGGACATTTTATAAGTAATCACCTCGCCATCATCGCGTCTTAATCTCAACACGCATTATAATCCAAGATAAACCCTAATCAAACCATATTTTATTTTATTTATGATTATTTTTAATGATAATTTATTTTTACAAGTACTTTCGCCTACTAATCGATTGTTAATTTCTTAAATGATCCATCGATGCCAAAAATACTATTATAGTCAATTGCTTTTTCGGACTTTCGCAGTTCTTCTGATATTCCGAAATTGGCACCTTCCTTGAAATACTCTCGATAGCTGAGGAATTTCTCCTCCATTGCAGTTAAAATTTCGGCAATAGTTCCATTTTCACCACCATATTCTACAGGTAAATTTTTCTTGGGGATGTGTTCGTAGAGCGTTTCACTGCCAGTTGCATGTAAATGAATCTAAAAGAAGATGTTTTTGAAATGGGCGACCAAAAGTATAGGTGCAAGTTAACTTACCCTTTTCGTAGCTTTTTCTGGAAAGAAGGACTTGATTCCTCGAAATCCAGCTTCAAATGGCGGTGGAACATTGATAAAATGGGTTCCCTTTTGTCTCATTGGACTAGCTTCGTCGGCAAAAACAGAAAGCTTTCGCAGCAAACTGGGATGCAATTGGAAGAGATGATTTGCTCCAACATCTTTCATGTCCATCACCTCAACATAACCGCTTATAACTGCATTGTCGTCCTCGAGCATCATAATTTCCCCAAACATAATACCAACTCGGATTACTTCAGCAAACTTATATTTGTCCGTGTCATAGATTGTAGTGCGAATAATCGTGATGCAGGGGCCTTCATCGCCCTCAAGGCGTGGAAGTCTTAAAATCACTCTAAAACGATGCAAACAAAAATCTACATTCGAATAAAGTCTTTTCAAATTGAAATAGGTCCTTACCCCATTCTTATGATTTCCAACAAGTGTTCATCATCAACTGAGCGATCATTGAATACTTCTGGTATTCCAGCTTGAAGAGTGTAATACTTGTCCAGTTTGTGCTTAGCCTTTTCCATATTGAACTTACATCCTCTCAGAAATGCCACCAAAAATTGATCAGTGGTTCTTGATCGCAAATGAGGTTGTTTCTCAATCCATTCACGCAGGGCTTGAATATCGTCTTGTAGACGTTCGGGCACTTCATTTAACTCCAATACTGCACGCTCTTGCAACTTCGGAATTAACGGTCTTAATTGCGACATAATTGCTCAGATAATCTCAACGCTTGAAGGCGATTAGAACAAAAATAGATTGTGTCCGTCCAACTAACTTAAACACTCCACGACAACGATTTCTTAGCTAACCGAGCCCAGCAATACCTGACCTGGCGTCTTCTCTGCGACAACTGAATTGTATGAGTACATTATAATGCGTTCGAACACCAGAAGACTTAAATGCGGTGACCACCCCCTATCTACTACTTACTGCTTGTAGTTACTTCAAATTCACTGCAAAAAGCACATAAGTGGTATATCTTTGAGGTTGGATTGTGTATGTCGTCAATTTGTTAAGCTTCTTGATTTTTTTTTTTCGTTCTTTAGTTAAAATTAGGGTAGGAAGCCATAGCCTTCCTAATCGAAGATTGTGTATTGTGGCAATAAAGACGAATTAACGTAAAGTTTTTTTTGTTTTGTTTTGCTTTTGTTGTACTGATGTGAATTGGTATCGGAACTTGTTGCGGTTTGAATGCATTTATTATAGGGGTTAGTCGGTTAACTTTTTGTATCTAACTATATAGACTTGAATTTACCGTTTTAGAATCAATGCGAATTAGATAGATTTTGTATTTTGCACACGACAGCTCAGCTTACAATTAGTGGTGTATAATTTTAATGTATTTGCATGTGAGAAAATGACAGGGATTATGGGTGTTTTGTTAGTTTGTACGTTGCTGTTAGGGGGAGATTTCGATGACGATGTGGTTTTTTTATTTTTGTGATAGTTTCAGTTGTTTCAATTGTTTTTGTTGTAGAAATACTTCTGGCAGACAGGGTCATAATGTGAAATTTGTATGAAGGCATTTTTTTTAGTTTGTTCGAATGACTAAAAACGACATGAAAGTTGTGAAACTTTTAAAAACTGTCTGCTGTATGGATATGAGTTTATTATGTCATTTTCAAAATAATGCGAATTCATACCTACGACCTCCCTTTCCATGAAAAGAAAAATAATATTTCTGGTCAATAAGCTCATCAGAACGGTTTGAAAATGATTCCTATTTAATGTTTTAGTGATTTAAAAACTAAATTTTCTACTGGGGATTAAGTGACATTTAAGTGGCTAATAAAAGAAAAGTGGGAGAAAGAGACGTTTCGAGTGGCACTTATTAAGTTAATTGTGTTTTATAGGAAATGCGACCTAAGAATTACGCTGTATAAAAAAAAAAATTACTGATAATGATAATACTTATGTAAGTATGTAACTTCAGCGAAGGAAATTGGCTCTAGGAAACACCGCACTTCCATGATAATTTTCATTTATAGGTAACATGTTTCTTAATTAGTTTTCTCAGTCATACTACAGTTAATTCTAGTGATGGGCATAATCGAAT